>VCCP01000006.1:1275882-2539264 GCA_005765155.1 Zelopaecilomyces penicillatus
GCCGCCGCCATGGTAAAGTCCTTTGTGATACGGATATACTCCTCCTTACCAACCTGCGTCTGGCTAATCCCCAGCGCCCAGACACACGCACTCGCACCCCGAAGCTGCTCGAGCACCTTGGAGTCGTATTTTTCAAAGTCCTTGTGGATAATGACGTTGATGCGCGGGTCATGCGCGTCCTCGGCCATCTTGACGGGCTTGCGGCTGAGGATGGAGATTTTGGAAATGTCCTTGGCCTTGATCATGGCTTCGAGGACGGATGAGCCGACGAGGCCGGTGGCGCCTGTGAGGATAACGTGCATCTTGTGTGTGTGTGTGTGTGTGTGTGTGTGTGTGTGTGTGTATATTTGTGAATTGCTTCTGTGAGAGTTGTAACTGGAAGCACTTATGGAGGAATGATGATGGTTTGCTTGTTGTGAGAGAAGATAAGATGTGGAAAACATAAAAAACATAAACACAGATATCCCCAGCTACTCTAATATAGATGGCCCAAACCTCTGTCTCACCCTCTTCCCAAAAAGTCAAAATCCAAACTCATGTGCCGGGAGCCGAGACCCAGCCTTTGCATGTGTCCCATCAGCATCAGCATCATCATCCATTGCCTCTGTCAATGCTGCACAGCCGGCCCAGCCCCCGGAGATATTGGGTTAATGCCGCGACTGCCGGCCGGTTCCCATTCTATTGCGCCGGAGCTCCGTTGGCCGGATTTACTTTTACACATTCCTATTATGGGGAACTGGGGGGGGGGGGGCGCCGTCACCCTCTGCTCTGCTTCGCACTGGATGCATGTAATGCGGAGCGGAACTCCGCCCAAAAGGATGCCCCCTTTTCCGCATCAACAGCTACCACTTGCGGCACAATGAAAGACAACCAACCCCACACACACACTCGCTTCCGCTTATCTGATGGATGGGTCGTTTATTAGGCCTGAGGTTCCATACATTTGCATGAAATCTGATTAATGACGAGTAGTTCTGGGTCTGGGTCTTCCGGGCCTCGGTATTTTATATTGACTCTCTGCATGGCTATTTAAACATGCGAAATGCGAAACCTTCATTTCCGCTCTCTATATTAATCAGCACTGTGGTATCATAGGACTCGTTAAAAAAGAAATGAAAAAGGAATGAAATCCGACACCAGCTCTGTACAAGGTATCAGGGAATGTAACAAAACAGCTGCTGTCATGGATAGCAGTTTCTACACCTGGGGAACTGGCCCTGGACTTGTGACATGAAATTAAGGAAAAAAAGTGTAAGTTGGCAAAAGAGCACCCATATGTGAACAGGGCAGCATAAAAGATTCGCAAAATGCAAGACGTGACGGGCCTCTACAGCAGCATTGCCGTTGCCACCATCACGAACCCTGCAGCACCAAAGACAAGGCCTACACTCGCCCTTTGATGTCCAGCGGCAGAAGCACCGCCCTGATCTGTCCCACTCGCGGGCTTGATCGCCTTGACGCGGATGTTGCGAACCACGTTATCCTTGTCTGGGCTGTACTGGAGCGGCGAAAAGTTGCATACTGACATGATAACATGCACACCTGCCGATTAGTTAGTTGGTTCTTTTTCATCATAACGAGCGGCAATGCGCCAACAAGGCTTGAAGTCATAAACGTACTATTCTGTCGATCCGCCTGCTGAGCGATACAGCTGGAGCATAGAGCAGCAACCTGTGACACGTTGAAGCTGTTGTTCGAGCACACACAGTCCGCTTCAGCGCTACCCCTTGCCGCCCATCCATTGGTGTCCATGCCGTTGTTGCCGTCGCTCGGAATCTTCTGCGGCCTCGATGTCGTCGTCGCCTGTCCCGGGGGTCTTGTGACAGCTGGATTGGGGTTGGGAGGAGGCTGTTGCGGAGGAGGCGTGACTTTTGCGGGCTGCGTTGTCTGCACGACGGGTGTTGTTGGAGTCGGGTTTGGGGCCTTAGGGGTCGCAGATATGTCGATTAGTAAACTCGCAGGAAACGATGTAGGTGCTGCCACAATGATGGAAAACCTCTTCTCAAGTGGCTCCTCCTTTTGAATTTCCCTTTGGCTTGTCACCGCCCGCCACCGCCTGTTGTTATGATTGCCTCCCTCTATCTTCTGCCCGGCCGCCAGTTTGGATGCCCATAATTGTGTGTTTTGAACCGAACCAATCTCTCTTTTTGAAGCCTTTCGGGGGCTGCATATGTCACTCAGTTCAACTAGAGGGCCGCATATCGTGGCGCAGACAATCGGAACATCTTGGGGAGGCAGAGCCATGGCCACCACGATGGGCACCAGGCTGGATAAGATGGCTAGGCCAGTCGTAAAAGTAGCCTTCATGATAAGGCCAAGTCGCCAATAGAACAGACAAAAAAACAAGCGAACAAACACGCTGTTGCTGTTTTACCACCGTTCACCAACCTCGAAACCAGGCTGCCCAGCCCACCACCACAACTTCAACACCAAAAATGGGACAGTGGAAGGCGGGAGAAGGGGAACCTTTGCTCAAATAGGTTGATTCGGTACCGAGTTGACGGAAAGGTGATGCGATAAACCGCAGCCGAGTCAATGCTACAGTGCTGAGCGTGAGGTTTGACTTGGTGGATATAGAGGAATGAATGCAATTAAGCACCCGCACTTCAGGGAAAGGTATATGAGAGCAAGACAAAACACATGTGTAAAATGGGAAATGCAGAGGCGTTTGAGGTGAAAGAGAAACAAGTTCTTGGAGAAAAACGCAAGAGAGAGGGTGGGTTTCTAGGCAGAATGGGTCCCTTATTGCATTGTCTGTTTAGAGCCTTGGAAGTTGGGGTAACATCAACCAAGGACGGCAACATCGGTTCTTGGGTGAGGATGAAACATGCACAGGAGAAAGCAGGACACGGAGCCCCCCCATCCCCGCCACCCATATGATACAAATAGTCTACGAATTAAACAAAGTGTGAAAATGGAAATGAAGAAAATAAAACAGGAACACGATTGAAAAGAGAAGGAGGAAAAGGCATGTCTTTTCATGTCCTTATTCGGTTCGTGAGCGGGAACTTTTGAAGCATCGCCTAAATCCCAGCGTATTCGACACGTCAAAACTTCTCTGGCGGGGGGCTGTGTCGATTCGGAAGAAAAAAGAAGAGCGACCCGTCAGTCACGCTAAGAGCCGTGGGAGGCTTTTGCACTTTGTTGTTAAGTTGTTAATACCCAATACCCAAGCCAGCCAGCCATCAGCCACCCGAAAAAACAAAAGAACGAGGCAAAATGGAAATCTTTCGTCGTAGGTTGGACCACAAACACGGTTTTCTGTGGAACCCCCCCTTCTCCTCCTTGTTTAGCCTGAGACTCGCCTCCTGTGGCTCTGAAACGTCAGAGTTGGGAGCACCTGGTTAATGGGGTTTTGACGGAAAGGGCCGTGCGAATCAGAGCGCTGGGGTGTTGTGGTGGGTGCAACAGCGAAACACACTTGGAAGACGCAACGCGCGTTGTTTTCTTAGTGAGATGGATGTTCTCGTTTCAATGGGAGAAGAAGAAATAAAGAAAGATGAAAAGAAGCTAAGAAAGAAGAAAGACGAAGCAGCAACGATGATGAAGTGGCGAAACAGCAGTTAGATGGTGGTTTAGTTTGGGTGCGATGTTGATCGAACGTCGGGCTATTCTTGTAGACATTCAGGGCGCCCGAGCGTTTCTCGAGCCTCTATAGCGGGCTGCTGTTTCTCGTACTGTCGATCATGAGCGCCGCTGTGCATGAACGCCTTTTTTTTTTTTTAGCAGCAAGGGCACAGCTTGGAGAAAGCTTGACTATTTGACCATGGTTCCAAATTGAGAGTCTGTCTGCTGCTGTGACTTGCTCCAGTTCCAGCTCTTAAGCAGGTGCAACGTCATCACGTGCACTGAGTCGATTGTGCCTTAAGTAATCAATCCGCTAGACTCAACTCAGCTTGATGCTGCGAGCCCTCCCCCAGCTGGTTTAATCGTTCGTTCACTGGCCGATCGCCCTTTTCCCTTCTGGGCTTTATGCAGCGAAGCAGCAAGTTTATATTCAGCTTCCGGCAACACGGCATCTCTTAAGCCAGCGGTTGGAGGGCAGAGAATTGATATTGCAAGCACATAATAAGCTCGGCGTCATTGTTGGATCGGACGGCAAAGCTAGATAGTTAGGCTCCCTCACTGCCACTTCATCACCGAAGCTTTTTATCGACATCGTATGGTATGGGCTTTGCACCGTATGTCAGCCGTGTTATCCGCCGCGGTCATCGATGAGGCCGATAATGCATCTCTGTGTAGATATAATATATAGGAGGCTTACTTGGCCATATATTCCTTTGAATCTTCAATAATTATCCTAATTCCGTCACTTTGCTCTCTTGATATTCACTTCGGTTCTATAAACCCCAGACTTGCCCGACTATACCAGACTCGACCTTCACCCCCCCAATAGCAAATCATCTGCAACGCGACCATGAACCCACACACAGCCTTGGGCATCGCCCAAATCATCTTTTACATCCCCGTCGTCCCCCTCGTCATCTGGCTCATGATTCGGAATGGCAAAATCCGACCTCGTATGGCCTGGTGGCCTTTGATTCCGTTTAGTCTCAGTACGTTTCAACCACACCCTGTGACCAACCTACCCACTATGTCCAGATCTCAGTATATGTGACCACGATAATCGGTAAATGATGGAAATTGCAAAAAAACAGTTGAACTAAAGATTACCATTGGCAGTGCGTCTTGCTGGCGGCCCCGTCATCATCGCCCTCGAAAACCATCCCAACAACATTGGCCTCTACGTCGCCGCCATCATCCTCCTCAACGTCGGCGTCATCCCCCTCATCGTTGCAACTCTAGGCCTCATGCGCATCATGTAAGTCATTCTCTCTTCTCTCCTCAACAAAACCTACCTACCAAGCAACCCTCAAGATATGAACATCTAGCTTATCAACTGTATGTTAATTCAAAAAGTTTGATGGACAACTATCAAAACAACCCCCGCGCCGATAGAATCGCAGGTCTACTCCGTTTTGGCTTCATCATCGCCGTCGGACTCCTCGCAGCAGGCGGCGGCGTAAGCTCCATAGGGACAAAATCAGCCATGAACTTAAGCCGTGCACTCACTTTGGGTGGGTATGTGCTCTTTGCTGCTGTCTTGGCGGTTCTCATTGCCATGGAGCTGTTCTTTTGGAAGAAACGATGGACGCTGCTGCCAAGTAGTCAGGAGGTAAATCCATCACATCCTCCCGAAATCCTGCTCTTACCATAACAATGAACCACTTATGATAATTCCCAACTGCTAATTCTCGAAACCTTCCCCTTAGGTCCTCCGGGGAGCTCTCCTGGCAAGCCCGTTTCTCATCCTCCGCACCGTCTACGGCATTCTCGAAGTCGCTCTAGAAAACAGCCGCACCTCCATATGGAACCCCGTGTCTGGCAAAACAGTGGCGTTTGCCTTGATGGCCCTGCTGCCTGAGTACATTGTGCTTGGAATATATCTGTACACGGGCTTCAACATTCGCCCGCGCCGGGAGCTTGTGCAACAGAAAGATGGACAGGTTCCAGATGAGTTGGTAAGGGCCCCGGGTTCTCCAGCAGCACCATAAGTAAATCTTTCGCAGTATGTGCCATCTAGAGCACTTCTTTTTGTTAATAAATGATATTTATTTTCATATTCATTGTCTAATTCCAAAACCTGAGCAGCAACGGAAGTTCAGTGTCTAAATGACCCGCGTTAACAATCAAGTATCCGGGATGCTGAATTCCCCAGCCTCTATGCTGCCCAACTTGATACCAGCAACAAGGCGACTAGGGTATAATGCGAGCCGCTGAGGGATCTATGTGTGTAGTTCCCGACCATAACCTCCTTTTATCTTAAACCCCAAGCCGCTAATCGCTAGTTAAATAATGCAATCCATCCCCCCAAAGCCTCTTTTATCTCATGGGCGGCCATTCAAGCTCGTTTCCATGCCTATTAAAATAGTACGTAATGTATCTTGAGCCAATGCATTGTTTTTTTGCAACGACGTCATAGAAATATTCAAAGCAAGGCCAGACAGAACAGTCATTTGCTCAGGATTAAAGAGCCCATGCGATATCCCACAGACGCTTTAAAATCGGTGTTGGCGACCAACGCTCTCCACCCTGACACCCAACTTGGTCATCTCCCTCGAGTCAATCACGCCACGGCCGTCAAATACCCATCTGGGCTTGGCCATGGTGTCTGCAATGCGTACCCAGTCAAGACGCTCACGAGGCTTGTACTCTTCAGCGCTGCCCATGCCAGTGGCGAAGCCCGTCTCCTTGCTTTCTCTTGTCTGAATGCAGTCGGGGCACTCATCGGAACATGATGGCTCCGTGTTGAACCGGTCAAGTGGGTCGTCGGAAGTCTCGTCAACCCGCTGAACCAAATGCTTGTGTAATGCGAGGAGCTCATTTTCTGTAGGAGTTGATGACTTGAACGGTCTGGGGTCAGACTTGGGATTAGGTTTGCGACCAAGCATCTTGGGAATTGTCTGGTCAACGGAAACGGGAGCTGGAGGTGGAATCGGCTGGTTTCGGAATTCGTCAAACTCGGTAGCAATGACAACCGCTGTGCTGCCATTGCAGGCATCGTAGGCGTTGCCGTAGACTGAAATGTTGTTTCCTGCTGCAATTGGTCCCAAAAGGGTCTTGATCTCGGTCTTGATGACCAATGGGTTACAGCAAGGGTCGAAAACGGCGATTTCGCGGGGTCGCTCCTCGAGGAGAGTCTTGACCATTTCGAGGGCGGGCGCCTCACGCGTATCTGACGTATTCTTCTTGAACGCATATCCGAGAATGGTGACTTTCTTGCCGACTAGCGTGTTGTTGAGACATTTGATAACACGATTGGTGAAACGATCACGGGCATACTCGTTCATCTTGACAACCTGGCGCCAGTACTCTCCAACTTCAGGTAGCCCCATAGTATCGGCTAGGTAAACGAGATTCAAAACATCCTTCTTGAAGCAGCTACCACCAAAGCCAATACCAGCCATGAGGAACTTGTTGCCAATTCGAGGGTCAACACCAACAGCACGGGCAACCTCGTCCACATCAGCTCCGGTCTGTTCGCAGAGGGCTGAAATGGAATTGATGCTTGAAATACGCTGGGCTAACATGGAGTTGGCGACGAGCTTGGCCAGCTCGGAGGACCAAACGTTCGTGGTCAGGATGCGATCACGAGGGACCCAGGCAGCATAAACATCGACCAGAGCCTCGGCAGCTCGCTTACCAGACGCCGTTGGTGCAGAACCGATGAGAATTCGGTCTGGATAAAGCAGATCGTTAACTGCTGTTCCAGCCGCCAAGAACTCGGGGTTGGATAGAATCTCGAAGTGAACGCCGGGGCGATGCATGGAGAGCTATATTGAGACGGGATGTTAGTGATGACCAGTTTACCGCCAGCTTCGGTCTGGGCGGATATTCAACTCACGGTGTCTGCAACTAGCTGTGCTGTCCGGCAAGGAACGGTACTCTTCTCGACGATAATTGCACCCTCTCGAGCGTACTGTGCCACAACACCAGTGACAGCCTCAAAGGCAGTCATGTCGGTTGCGCTGCCGGCACCAACACCACGCTCCTTGGTGGGGGTATTAACGGCAACGAGCACAATGTCGGCCTCGCGAATGCTACCAGCGACATCGGTGGTGAAGAACAGGTTGCTCTGCCGGCGGGCGATTCTAGTCTCTCCCTCTTCGACGACTGAGGCCTCGCTGCCCGAGGTAGGCTCGTTTGAAAATGTGGTCTCGCGGCCACCATCGCGGGCAATGCGGACAATATCGTGCAAGCCGGGCTCGTAGATGGGCGGATGCTGGGAGTTCCAACGACGAATTCGCGTCTCGTCCCGGTCTACAACGGTGACCTTGATGTGTGGGTTCTGGAAAGCGACGACAGCAGCGGTTGGGCCACCTTGGTAGAGATGCAGGTTAGTGGGTTGTGCATGCAGCGCAAGCAGCCATTGAAGATGCGGTCAGGCTGTGTGACGTGGCGTGTGCCTGTCAAGGGAGGAAGCAAGGACGGGGAAAGGACAGGAGCCATTGAAGCCATTGACTACTCCTTTTTTTTTTGGTGGTATTGAACAGATTCCACGTCACCGGGGATTGTGAACTCGGGGGGTTGACAACGTACCGACATAGCCAGCGCCGACACAACAGATGTTGCGCACCTTGAGCGCACCATTAGTTTGCTCAGCAGAGCCGTTGAGACTCAGCTTCTTGACCGAGTCAACGACAACGTCCGGTATGGCGGCCATGATGTGGTGTGATGGAGGGGTCGTGATGGGAGGAGGGGGGTGTCCAAGCGCAGCGCAAATGGACAGACAGCTGTTGTAGACGAGGCGCGAGTATATATCTGTTGTATAACGATGCTCCCGGCAACAGCAGCAGCAGCAGCAGCAGTATGATCAATGTTGTCACACGTGAAAGAGGTCCTCACAGGAGCAAGTATGAAGACAACAAAGATATTAAAAAAAGAGCGTGATGATATTGCCAAAAAGGGGGGCAGGCAACCAAGCAATCGTGAGGGACCGGGTCTTGGCTAGGAACGGAAGAACGGCGCAGGACAGCATCAGCCAAGACCGGCAGCGTGGGAGAAATTAAAGCGGTGAGGTTACTGCCAAGGCTGGGCTGCTAAAACAACTAGAAGCATGCGCTGGGATGGGATTCTCATCATCCAAAGACGCCCTGTAAGACCTGATTGCTGGGATTCGGGTCACTGTGGTCCCTGTGGTCCCTGTGGTCCCTGTCTGAGCCTAGCAGCCAGTTGCTGTCAACCCCAGCCGACAAGAGGCAGGGATCGTCGCACTACAAGGAGTTGCGCAATGCTGTCAACAGCTTTTGATGAATTGTTGAGTACAAAGTAAGTTAGTCTGTACCAGACACGGTAGGTAAGAGGTAGAGAGCTAATCGTAGTACTCGAGTCTCTTGGCCGCCGGGCTGTTGGTAAGCTTTACCCGACAGAATTGTGGCTGCCAGCCACTCTAGTCAGGGGCCCAGAGAAGGCGTCAATGGAGGCGCCATGGTACCTGTACCTGTAACTGTGCCTCTCTCCATTACCTGCAGCCCATTCAAGAAGGGAGCAAGCGACAATGCTACGCGATTCAGTACCGGCTCCAAACCCCTATTGGCTGGTTCAATAGTGCAAGGGAATGGAGATGGAGGGGTAATAATTGCGATGGACGGCGCTAGTTTTTGAATGCGTCTCGTGAGGGGCCATAAGATAATGCGCTGTGATTGATATGCTCCATCTGCAAAGGGTGAGTGAGATATGGGACGGATGATGATGACGACGACAACAACGACGGGCGGTACGACGCCCTGCTGGGTCTGAACTTCGTCAGCGCAAGTGTACTTGTAATAATGGGCTATTATCCAGTTCTTATGAAACAGTCGCGGCCGCATTGGCTCATCCCGGCAATTCCCGACGTCGATCAAAGAAATCATGGGAGACAAAAGTCGAACAACTTTCCGCCATGGTGTCTTTGACAAAAGACCGCCGCTAACTCCCGAGTCACCGCCTTGTCCAAATATTCCGTGCATATAACCCAATACAGTAATCAATAAATGCCAGATTTAATGCTAAAATGACTGATAGTATTTGTTAGTACAAAATAATTGAAATACGCGTATTGCAAGACTATAAAAGAAAAAGAGGGAAAAACCTGCCAGAGGAAAAAAAATCACTGCTATTTGGGCCTAACCACAGGCAAACGCCCCCTGCTTTGACGTCACGGCAGAACCGAACCCCCATGGGAATAATTAAACAAAAAAGGGAGGTGCCGTTCCTCGAAGATGTTTATGCCCATAAATGTCAAGCGTTATCTACGTAATGATAGTGAAAAATCACATGGAAGCCGTTAACCCAAGGCCTGCCAAGTATTATTACAGTACCTACGGAGTACATACAGTAGGTACACCGTACACAGCCAGGGGTAAAAGATGATGTGCAGAACTCCATCGATTCGGGCAAAGTGGGCGGGCATCTCCCAAAACCTCCCCTGCCTAGCATCATGACGTGAGCATTGATTATCATTCATGCTCCAGGTATCCAAAGTAAAGTAGATCCAATTATTGCTTTTCTTCTTCTTCTTCTTCAGCCTTTGCCCGCTACTCATTCCGGCTAATAATTACCTACTTTTTATTCCTATAATCAACCCATGACCCGTGTCTGAAACACTTCACATCGGCATTCGCATCCTAACCGTCTTGTCGAACCATTCAACGGCGCTCGGAGCGATTACTGTCGTGAGCATCTCTTGGCGTTTCTTGGCGTAGAAATTCATTTGAGGGTGTCCTCTGTTGTGTGCAACCGCTTTGGAATCAACGGACCTCAAGTACCCCATTGGGTCGGGGAAGAGCGATGCCCGAGTTTGCCGAGGTCGCTGATCTACTCATCTAGTGATGTATTCGGACTTGATATTAGCTGTGCATAACGGAGATCTCTCTGTTTACCTATCTCTGTTGATTTAGATGAAAAGGGACTGGCGATGTCACCAAATACCTCAGTGGCCAGACTCGATCAGTTGACTTGTAGATTGTCTGAATTGAATATGTCTTGAGAAGTAAATAACCACACGTCTACTATCTAAGTCACCCAGTCCACGCTATGAAAAAAAGGGTATAATTATCCCCATGCATATGAAAAGAAAAGTGTCCGCAGCCCCCAATTCCATACACCTCCACTCTTGCGAGTGTATATATACCCATAAGGGCCACCCGATTATCTGTGCTATCAAACCCCGGCCTAGCAAGCCATTTCTCTTTATCACATAGACACCAAGCCAGTCAGACGGTTGTGGAATCCAGCAGTTCAGCTGCCCTGTCGTGATTTCCTCTCCCTGTATGCTTCGGCGTATTGTATCCGCTCAAACGTGCCATATCCATAGGCCGCAATCCCAAGTGCGAACCACACACTTGTAATGACTAGTCCGATCGGGAAGACCATGAGCTGTACACCCGGCAGCACAAAGGCGATGGTTCCGTTGCGAAGTGCGGCGACCTGATCATCCACGGCGGCCTGAGCGGCGGCGAAGTCGGACATGATGATTTGCGAGGAGAAAACGCCTGTCAAGAATGAAGCCTCGTTGAGCGAGACATTGGTGCTAACGCGGACGCCGGTCGTGGTCTTTGCCGTAAGGGTAAGCGTAGGGATTAGAAGGGCCTCAAGCGCAGACCTAAAGTTGTAGTTGCATCAGCCAGTTATTCTTCAGGAAGGAAAGCAAATGCCCAAGAACTGGCAGACTTGAACAGCAACTTACATTGACATGTCGTCCTGCATCTTGGCCTTGTCTATTTGGCCCACAAGCATATACGCCTGAACAAGTGTCGGCCCACCTGCAACATCGGCCACTTCATCGACCCTTTTCGTCACACGCGACACATCGCCTACCATGCCCATTCCTGACATGGACTCTGGCTTCAACCGACTGACGCTCGCACCACTATAAGCGACACCAACCTGGACATCACCGGGGGCAACACCAACGAAACTCTCCCGAGGCTGTGATACTCGATACAGCCGCAAGTCGGCTTCAAACACACCCGTCTTGACGTCTAGGGATGGCAGGTTATAGCAGATGCAATTTCCTGACGGGTTCGTGCTGCGCATAACGATGCCTAAGTGCTCTTTGCAGGCAGCATCCGTGGCGGCATTCCAGGCGGTAACGTTGAGCGTCCCGTCAGGGTTTAGTTGAACATCGCCTACCGTGGCGTTGACGTCCTTTTGGTCTTCGCGGCGGCCGAGCCCCATACCAGGCATGGCGGATATGTCCCGGATGGCTGCGTAGGGTCTAGAGAGAACATCGTCGGCGCGAAGAACAACACTTCCGGAGAGTAGGTTGGAGGCGGATATTGTGGCGGCAAAGAATGCCGCGGTGAGGTTGAGATTAGAGAGCATGGTTTCTGTTCGAGGCCCAGTGAGGGCTGGTATAAGATAAATCTCCGAGGCGTAGTGGTAGATTTTAGAGAATAATGACGGTAAGTGTCGTCGAGATCGACCTCTTCAGCTGTAGAGGTATTAGGTGGCGATGAATGATATTTCCCCGTCCAGCGGTGGGCGAAAGTGAATATGGCGGTATGCCCAGTCGATGTGTCAAGAGCGCTCGAGGACGAAGCACTGGATGAACTGGTAGAATCACAGCGTCACAACTGCAGGTATGGTGACGCGCGCAAATTCTCGTTAGGGTCCTGCCCAAGTGAATGTAGTTGACGATGCAAATGGCAAAATCGAAGATCCAGACCGAGAAGACAAGCCCTGCCGTAGAGCTTCTTCTACTGCTTGCGTACCCTTGCTTGCTACTCAAGAGTCCAGCCATGCGGATGGGTCCATTGTTATTGCCAGCAAGATGGGATTATGTTGTGTGCACAAATGCGTGGGGTCGATTCCAGAGTTCAGGTAGGCCTTGTTTCGATTGCAACGTTTCGAAAGGAGCACGGAGGTCTATTTGTCGTTGTCGTCGTCGTCGTCGGCCACCAGGCGCAATAGGGCTCCGGAGCAAAAAAGGCAGGGTGTGGTTTCGGAAAGGGGGTGTTTTGCGAGATACAAAGTTGAAAAGAGGAAAATATTGGTACTGTAATATCAACAGCAAGGCACAGATGGACTCGTATTGGAAGCAGTGGAGGAAGGGGGCACGCACGCCCTCAGATGGAGGGTCCATTCCTTCCTTGCCTCCAGTCTTGTTGAAGGTGGCGTGCGTTACAGCCGCCGGTTTTGGAGGAGGGGCACGGAGCTAAGCCTCTCGGGGGATTTGGAGGGCTGTAGAGGGGGGATTTAGGGGTGGCCAGGGGGGTTAGGCCCGGCGCGCGGGAGGGGCTCTTGGGTGCCTCCCAGCCAGTCAGAGGGCAGCATTGCAGCGAAGCGCCAGGTCAAGTCTTGGCTCGCTGTGGAAGAGTGTCTTAGGCGGCGTGTTATTAGCCAGCGGTGCTGTGGCTCACTGTAGCCGCACAGTGGATGCATGTAGGACGGGCTGGCTCTGAGGTCTATTGGCCAAGGCGTTGGTGATGGGATTTGAAGGAGGTGCCTTTGAGGCCTACGATGTGCCTCTGGTCAGCCACGAGGGAACAATCAGATGCATTGACAGCCGTTGAGGTCAAATGGAGCTCATCGTTGTGGCCTGATTCTTCGAAAGACAGAGTGGACGCGCTGGACAGTGCACCGCTGTGATGAAACGCCCTTGTCGCAGATTCACTACACCACGTTACAATCCCTATAACAGCCAACGTCTCAGCGTCTCAGGTCTCCATCAGCCTCCCTCCCTCTCCACCATTCTCCGCCGCCTCCTCTTCATTTCTTTCTCCCAGTTATAAAGGCTTTATCAGTAATTATACAATGCAGGTAATTACGTAGTAGCCTTATAGGAATGATGGAACACTCGACACTCTGTCTCAGACCCCCAGTGTCTTTGTTATACGAGGCTCGGCCAATGCAAGCCAAACTTATCACTCGTTTTCTTCAAATTGCTACGCATGGTATTCGTCATTCCTGGTTCATCTGTTCCCTTCGCTGGTGCTACTCCCTGTATGATATGTCATTGCTGATAATTGATGGGACATGTATTGATTGCCATCTCAACTAAAGTATCTGTAATCGCAACACAATCGTGCCTCCTCTTTCCTTATATCCGGGCTCATATCCAGTCTGCCGGTGCGGAATCTCCATCCGCGCAGCCGGACCTGGATGCAACCCAATCCAAATTAGGCCAGCATAGCTGAAGACTGCTGCTTCGAGGTTCTTTTTACGTTTGTTCGTGTGCCACTCTCGATTCTTAAGTGTGTACCTAATTGGTACGGATACGGAAAACAGATGCACCTATACCGTGAAGATGGAGAAGAGACGTGATGACGCCCTGCTCCCATTAAGCTAATATCTTCCAAATTAGAATAGCAACGCCGTTTGATGCTAGGATTGTGGCGTCCCAAGCACATTGTTATTCGCTCTCATAGCATTGCCAATCTGGACTCTCCCAAACATAGAAGGCCCCAAGAAGATAGTGCCCTGCTAGACTCATCTTGCAGCCATCCCTCGTAGTATGAGACTACGTAATATCTACACCATCGAGAACGCCTTGTTCTGCGCTTCCCCGCGATCGAGGTGCGGAGAAGTGTCAATAGCCCGGCAGGATCGGACCGCTCGAGATCGCATTTAACCTAAATCTATCTTAACACGCAGACACGACGGCGTAACATTCTGAGCAACTTTTGCACAATAGCCAATGATGCGGGGGCTCTGGTGATATCTAGCTTCTTTCAACGCCGAACGTCCGCCGAGAGACCGCATATGCATGTCGCGGGCTGGGAATGCACATCATGATGCGGGGTAGAAACTGATAAAGATGGGGGAATACTGTGCTTGGTGAAGGAGGAAGCTTTGCATATGTAAATAGCTGGGCGATCATTTATGAGTTGGCCTTCTCCCCCTCTCGCGCCTGGAGAAACTGCTTCGCCTAGTAATCCGTACAATATCTGAAGATCTTATATACTCTTCAATTCAATACATCACTAACAAAAGCCAGCCTCAGAGAACGCATAATGCCTGGAAAGATCCGTACTGCGCAAACCGTCTCCCTGGACGTCCATGCGTCTGAGCAGCCCAACCTGCACAATCGATGGCATCCTGATAGTACGTTCTAGTCAAAAGCGGGTGGTGTTTTCTAAGATATACGTTATGCAACACGCTAATACGATAATTTTTACCAGTTCCATCAATTGGGTCCGTTGAGCCCGGTGAGACAGTCAAGATCGAGTGTCTGGACTGGACTGGTGGCCAGATCGGAAACAACGATAGCGCCGAGGATGTGCGGGACGTGGACCTGAACCAGATCCACTATCTCACCGGCCCGTTTGAGATCAAGGGCGCCGAGCCGGGCGACCTCCTCGTCGTCAACATCACCGACGTCCAGCCATTCGATCACTCCCCCTGGGGGTTCACCGGAGTCTTTGACCGCAACAACGGCGGCGGTTTTCTCGAGGAGCACTACCCTCGGGCAGCCAAAGCCATCTGGGACTTTGACGGCATCTACTGCACTAGCCGACACATCCCTGGCGTCCGCTTCGCCGGCCTGATCCACCCGGGAATTCTCGGCTGCGCTCCGTCCGCCGAGGTCCTGGCCGAGTGGAACCGCCGCGAGGGCGACCTGATTTCGGCGTGCGTGCACTCACACCCCAACAAGATTGTAGCTCAGCCTCCCAACACCAAAAAGGTGCATGCTGGCCAGGCGACTGGGGATCTCAAGGAGCGCATTGCCCGTGAAGGCGCAAGAACTATTCCCGGACGGCCCGAGCACGGAGGTAATGTGGATATCAACAACATCTCTAGGGGCTCGACTACCTACTTGCCGGTCCATGTGCCGGGAGCCAAGTTTTCCGTGGGAGATCTTCACTTTAGCCAGGGTGATGGTGAGATTAGCTTCTGTGGAGCTATTGAGATGGTATGTCAATCATGATTCCGTTCGACACGTTAAACTACAGATGAAAAAGACTAATGAGCATGTTTTTCGCAATTGCAGGCTGGTACCATTACAATCAAGTTTGACCTCATCAAAAACGGCGTCAAGTCACGATGCATCAAAAGCCCCGTCTTCCGACCTGGCGATGTCGCTCCCAACTTTGGGCCAGGTCGCTTCCTCACATTCGAAGGCTTCTCCGTTGATGAGCAGGGAAAGCAGCACTTTATGGACGCAACCGTAGCATACCGCCAAGCTTGCCTGCGGGCCATTGAGTACCTCAAGCAGTTTGGTATGTCATCCACTCCCCCTTTTGCTTCTTATTGTCTTACACAAGCCTTTTCTGACTGTCGCATCATTTACTACAGGCTATTCTGGCGAGCAGCTCTATCTCCTTCTATCATGCGCCCCGATCAAGGGCTCTATCGCAGGCATTGTGGATATTCCCAATGTATGCACTACTTTGGGCGTGCCCATGGATATTTTCGACTTTGACATTTCGATTGAGAATGAGCCGGTGAAGCGGGATCTGGGTGCGTGTCCGATTGTGAAAGAGTAATGTCTGCTTTTGGTTTTTTTTAGCTGTTGGTGGCGGCCATCGATGGATGGGTTCGGCGTTGTTGTTTGTTGTTCTTTTGCTGCTCAAGGGTTGTGGTGGCTTTAATTTGCTCCGTCGGAACCTTCAAGAGTCCATATTGGGTATTTGCTACTTGAATCAAGATTGAAAGAGGGGAAATACCTTTCATCACTTGTCATCGTATCTGCCCCTCGTGAACTAACCCTGTACACCTAGCTTTGGATGACATTTGGTGGCGCCTTACCCCTCATAGATTTTAACTGAACAGAAATTGTCCCTATTGGTGTATAAATTGGGCTTCTCTTGTTCAGTCCCAGTCAGCGAACTTGACAGAAGAATAGCATTGACATGAACCCACCATGCTAGGTGGCAATTTAACTCACCAACATGGAACGAGGTATTAGATGCACTCTAAACCCTTCACATAAGAAGCTCATCCCTTATAAAACTATGGGTAGTCAGGCCTGGCAAGGCCAATGAACCAAAGATTTATAGGAGCTGGCATCATAAAGAATCTTGGACCATATTTGCCGGCTCTACTGCTTGCTCAATTTTCGCTCAACTCCTTCGGGACGAAGCATTCCTCTAGCGTTGACAAGTTTTATCAGGGCAAGGGCTTTCATATTCCAAATCCCTGCATGGTAAGAGCACTGCAGGGTGTTGTTAGTCTGTATTGTGTCCAGACTTGGATTGACTCAATATTGTTTCTCTACTTCATTCAGACCATAGCCCAGACACTTAAACCCAACAACACCTGCAAACAGCTTTACAGCATTCTTTCGGCCTAAGACCGCATCAACCGCATGAATTGTCAGTAAATGGGAAGCATAGCAACACCGAGAAAGAATGGCCATTCTTCTAGGAATTTACGTGAATATCTCTCAACGTGGGGTTATGTGATAGAGTATGTAACATAGTCCACAGAAATAAATGTAAATCTACTGCACATTTTTACTCCAATTTCCTCTGTTGGTTTCCCAGCATTCCAATAACCTCTGAGTAACCTTTCGGGCTAAACCATGATGGCATACCCTTATCACAATTGAGTTACTGAGTAAACACAGCTCGCCAGCTAGCATAGATACGCACTGGACGACAAGCAAACCACTTGTGCCTGTGCCGATTGAACTGAGCGTCAGGAATCTGTACAGACTCGGTATGTACTATATAGAGGGGTGTGAAACACAGCATCTGCGACGGTCGAGTCTATCTATTGGATAGGTCTTTAAGGTACAAAAGCTGCAGGGAGAAAGAATGTGGCTGGATAATGCAGGATGCAGGTTCTGGTTGCTGACATGGAGCAATGGAGATGGCCGAGTTGGCAGAAGCAAATAGGGATACAGTGGCAAGCATATTTGTTTCCAGCCCGATTCTGTCTCAAAACTTAAGACTTGCCCTTTCTACTTCATGAAGGCAACGCTCGTGACCCCCCCTTCTGGCAGATCTAGGGGTCTTTTGCATACCCCACGGAATCCAAGACATCCCCGAGACATGGAACCGGGTACAATTATCACCACTGCTTGAGGGGGAGGGGATGGGGACACATGGTAAATATTGGTGCATCCAATTGAACGACATGGCCTTCAGCATTCCTTTTGCCAGACCGACATGATCTATTAACTGAAACAAGATTGAGTGAGAGATTTGTAGAGCAAAACAGTGTGATAGCAAGCAGGCTAGCATAGTACTGACAGTCTCATTGATAGATTCTCATTTGCGACACCAGAGGATGCCTGATGGGAGCTCGAGTTTGGTATGACCGCAATGCCCAACCCGGCGCGACCAATTTTATTTAGATATCCCTTCTAATGGCCGGTTCTTGTTTCTTTCAATCCCCTCGCAGCAGCTTAGCTACCGGTTTTCTGTATGGTCTGGAGCTCCAGGGTAGTACAGCTGTCCGTCTAAGCAGCCCTTGCAGATCGGACAAGGCCCGAGATACATGGTATTGTTACAATAAAGAGTAAAACTCAGCAAACCATCTCATGAGTCTATTCCTGCTGATACATTCTGATCCCTGATTTTTTAGGCAGGTATACAATATCACTATAGGGTTGGTTATTGCAATTGTAATATAATCTATATGAGATACCAAACCTGCTCAAATTCCTGCTTTTCGATTTTAATAGGCGCGATGTACTTGCTTGATATCTGAAGAAGACTCACCTTTCGTGAAATTTTGAACAAATACCTAGGCTATTAAATACTCAGTGTGCCTATCGCCTTTCGGAGGACCTCGGACTCTGCATCAGTGGTCATTCGGTGGGCAGACGTCTTAGTCCGATCGACTTGCTGGATTTCCATGTGAACACACATTTGCTCTCGCAGGCAGAAACATATCTTTACGATATACAGCTGCTTCACATTTACATATGTAATCTGTTTAGGTGTTACAAATCACCATTTTTTTTGTGTCTATTATGCTCTACTCTAGTGTGTAGCTTACACTTTCAACTAGGTATATAATGATCTATCCAGCCCCCGTAAAATCTTTTCTTGTTCATCCCAGTCCAGTACAACCAAATCATCAATCCATTAAGCATCGATCCTCAAGATACTCCTTTCAATACTTATAAATTCTCTCGCAATAATTTCATCATGAAGTTTGCAGCAATCATACTCCTAGGTGTCATCTCAGTCTCAGCTATGGAAGGCCTCCGTTGCAAATGTAAAGGGGAACCCGATCACATAGACTACGTGGCCACGAATTCAATATGCCAACAAGTTCTGGGCAAAGATCAAAAAGCCGACGTTACGAGATATTGTTGGGGCGCAGCCCAACAATATTGTGACTTGGATGGCCAGTCGCAAAATGTTTGGGATACCTTCCGAGCAGAGTGTCTCGCCTATCTCCGGGATTGTAAAGCATCGAAGTGTTGATGGCAGTTGCCCCCCTACATCACTGTTATGACCAAGGTAGTCGTACTCATACTCCACAGGCTGCTTGGTGATAGCTTTATCATGTGCAATGCACACTTTTCCACTCAAGTTTACCATTTCTTCGGTGAGAAAAGATGGGGAAATCTCAAGTCGGAATAAGGCACATTGCCAAAAGCTGAACATGGGGGACGACGCTATCAAATCCAGGCATTGTGAAGGAATGCTGGCAAAGCGGGGAAAATAATGTGCCATATTGCTATAGTCACGAAGAAAATCCAATAAGATTTATAACGGGAAAGTCTGTGTGACATGTAAGAACTGTCATACCACAAATTCCAGCAGTTGTGTAGTCTGCTTGCAAGTTGCAGTAATTCTAGATTTCATCTGATGGATATTTCAGTGATGCTCTGGGTAGGCCCTGTTGACTTTGCACCGCCACATCTTTGTGGCGATGGTAGTGCCACGATTCAGGAAGGGTAGCTTTAATGGTGGAAATACTCGCGTCTCCCACTAAGCACCGAATAACCAATTATCCGCCAATGGAGATGCATCCAGCGCTGTCCCCAAGCTTTCCTAATGCCTACAACTAAGAGACATTCACGTCGACGGCGCGGAAAGCAGCCGGCGTAAGCATAAAGCGTAACTTGGCAAATGAATAAAACAGCGAGACCATGTCTTTGTCTCTTCCTTTCCATTGGGTCCGTCTGTTATCTCACCATCATCATCATTACGCATATCAATCGTGTGCTTTGATGTGCCACCAGACTCGCGCTTCTATATCGTCACTATGAGACCCAGTCTGTTGCTCGCATCTTGGGCGGCTGTTGCGCAAGCTGCAGCTGTCTCGTCACCCATGCAGACGCGAGCGGATGGTGATGACGATGTTCTGGCACTCATCACCAAACGCCGAATCGCAGATTTGTCGCAGTTTCCCAATCCACCGGCGTTTGCAAAGATTTCTACCTGGCTTGAGTCGCAGAAGGAGGATGGCACTTGGTCAGATGTGAATTATCTGTCAGGATGCGAAGCTCGTGAGTTTTACCTCGGCTATCCCATAACAATCAATTGCCTTTATCTCATGGCTATAAACATTGATCATAAACCCTCGCTTGATATTGTGCATTGTACGGCTGCTGATCAACAATGAGTTAGAACGTGCCAATTGGCCAATCCAGGAGCATTGGAACAGATTAATCACCTTTGGTGCAGCTTGGAGCGGAGCCAATCCCAGTGTTCCCGCAAGCTGGAAAAAGGACGACAAACTTCTCGCTGCTATCACCAAGGGTTTTGACTACTGGTTCAAGAATGACTATACCCCTGCCGACTGCATGGGAGACGGCGGTAATGCGTGAGTCTACCATCAATCAGCAGATCATGCGTCGCTTTTGACTTGAGTGGTGCTGACTATTGCCTCAAGTGCCAAGGGATGTCCCTGCGGAACGCCAGGCTTGTGGAATACGGTGAGATGAGACAAATTCACAAAATTGTGAGTCCAAACTTGTTAACTCGCAAAATTAGAACTGGTATGGCCAGGCTATCCTGATCCCTCAGCTGTGTTCAACAGCTTGCCTTCTCGTCAAGGACGCAAAGCTTACTGATGAGCAACGTGCCGGCTGTGAACGTATCCCTCTCCGCTCATACACCCTGAGAGATGGCATCTATGGCACTGGAGGTCGCATGACAGGAGCCAATGTAAGTTACCATTGAAGAAGAACGAGTGAAATATCCTCTTGCACAGAATAATGTGGCTAACTTAGTTTCAAGGCGGTCTTGGTAATGCAAAACTCAGTCAGCTTGGGCCTCTTCACCGGTAATGAATCAATCGTCGCCGATGCCTTTTCCAGGTCCATGTCGGTAATGACTGTAAGTTATGGCATCTTGTATTGGTTGTATTATCTTTGCAGATTGCAAGAAAGTAACCACCCAATGGATGCTAACAATGACAGTTCATCGACGAAGCGGGGGTTGATGGCATCCATCGCGATGGAACGTTCCTCCAGCACAAAGGTCTATTGTACAACGGTAACTACGGCAAAGATTTGGTGAGAAAAAATTGCTTCTCATGAATTTTTTACATTGCAATTGGGTATACTGACATTCGTTCTGGTGTAGTTCAACGCTTTCATCCAACTCCAAGGTGAAGCAGTCGGCACTCCGTATGGCGCAAAGGATGCAACTCGAGACGCAATGTCAACCTATGTCAAGGGAAATGAGTGGATGATTTTCACAGACTACGAGACCAAGCGTGAGCATTGGGATTTTGTGAGTAGCCCCGACCTTTCAAATGACGAAAATCCTTATCCACCTGACGCTGACCAAATATCTTCACTGTCTGTTAGAATGCCATCGGTCGCTTTGTTGCTTTCCCAGCTGTGGACCTGCAAGCTAATTCTGATATCAACTTCAATACCACCAAGCTTGCAGCTGCAGTCGCAGACTTTGAGGGGCCGTATGACGTCAAAGACTCTATTCGGCGCCTCTTGTCAAACGGTACCGAGAAGCTAACCGGCAACAAGAATTTTTGGGCTAGCGATTTCATGGTAAGTACATGTATAACATAGCTTGCAGAGGGTCATCCGTTTTCTAATCTGTGTAACTCCCATGGCAGGTTCATCGTCGCAAGTCGTTTACTCTCACCAACAAGATGATTTCAACCCGCTCTTCCAACTCGGAAGCCGTCAATGGCGCGAATCCATATGCCTACCACCTGGGCCAGGGCACCTTGTTTTCTTATGTAGAGGGCAACGAGTACAAGGACATCATGGGCGCCTGGGACTGGAACCTTATTCCTGGCACAACGGTTCTACTGAACAAGCCTAAGCTGCAAGCGTCGGCTGTCCAGTTCGCCGGTAAGAAAGATTTTGTGGGAGTTGTTAGCGACGGTAAAGTGGGCACCGCGGTGGTGGACTATCTCGACCCCATGGATGGCAGCGTGTCTTATCGAAAGTCTTGGTTCTACGTTGAGGATGGTGTGATTGTCACCACAACGGATATCAAGACCAGTGGGAGCGCCGGAGACGCCCCCGTCATCACTGTGCTGGATAATCGAGCGGCCGTGACTGACAAGGCCTGGGCGAATGGTCGGGGAGCCCGAGCTGCCGAGTCTGATCTTGGAGCGGACACTTTGTACTACGGAGGGAATGGGTATCTGTCCTATGGTAGCCCATTCTCTCTGACCCTCTCGTTGGGGAAGCGCACCGGAAACTGGTCCGAGATTTCAACGTCAAAGCAAGGTCTGACGACATCCAACATCTTCTCGGCCTACACCACACACACCCAGAGCAACTTCACCTATGCCTTCTTCCCCGCAACAACCCGTCAAAAGCTCGCCAGTGAGCTAGACAAGCCAACCTGGACGCCCATCATCGAGCAGGGCATCACAGGCATCGTCGGCCCCAACAGACTCAGCCTTGCGTTCTGGCCAGGCGGCAACAAGAGCATCAAGCTCGAGCTAGCTAAGCTCGGCTGGGCAAAGTCCGGTTCTGTCACTATCACATCCGACAAGCCTGGCGTATACTTGTTCAAGACGGGCTGCTCGACAGCCGCCACCGGCAAGGGTAAGAAGCTTGTCATTACGCTATCAGACCCAACGCAAAAGCTTTCGTCAACCTCCTTCTCTTTCAAGTTTGAAGGCGTCAACGCGAAGAAGGGGGTTCGTGCAGCTGAGCGAAACGCCGAAGGGTTTGCTGCGGACGGCGATGAGGTGAGCTTTGGGGTCAAGTTGCCCGGGGGCGGACTTGCCGGGTCTTCGGTGTCTCGTGAGATGAATCTAGATTTGACATCGTGAGAGTTTCTTGAAAGGGTGGGAGGGGCAAAGTGAATTGTTTTGACTAGTCTGCAATGCGAATTTGTACATTTTGGATATATATATATATATGCATGCATCTATGTGATGTATTGCGAAGTGAACTATTTGATCGCGTAAGGGTTATCGAGTATGACGTCTTATTTTGTTCTTGGGGAATACACGGGCTGTGCCGAATCCCCGGGGGTGGGATCCATTGTGGGACGATAGGGACGGGAAGCATTAGTTAGCACTAACCAGGAAACGAATATTGACACAAAAGGATAATCAGAGTCTAGATTTATTTGTAAACCCTGCCTATCATCAAGCAGTAAGAATGATATATGAGTTAGAACTAGCACCCACAAGTTCATGAGTCGAGTTTCAATCCCAACCAGACCCACAACGAATCAGGAGTTCGAGGCTTGGGAAAAAAAAGGGAGCACGTCAACATACATTTCAAACGGTGTGGCATTCTAAAGAGCTCCTTCGCCTATCAGGAGATGCAGCAGCAGTTGTTCCAGAAAAATAAAATGCATGACACGTGGGCTTCGCTCACTGCCGGGCAAGCATGTCTCGACGGCAGTTTATAATGGGGATTTCTGGGTGGGATGGACCGACATGAGCGGCAAGGGGGTGGCTACACAAGATGAGGCTGATTAATCCACGAGGCATTTACTCCAAAAACACGTAGATCTTGCTCTGATTATATGTCGCAGATGGACATGTTCGAGTCAGTTCTCTTCAGGTTCATGCCCGACCGGATGTAATAGGATAGCTTGATATGCAAGGGTTCTTGTTCAAAATCTGTCTACATGGGGGAGTAAATAGTGCAAAAAAGTCATGTTGACTCACATCATGGGAAGATGTGTTGTCGGAAACGAGACAATCGTGTTGGCCAAGATGTCGATTGCTTATATCTAATGTATGGAAAGGAGGTGTTCTAGCTTTAGTGGGTGCACAACTCCCATCTCGGCGAATACCCCCTTGATCACAAATGTCATCTAAACGGTTAGAATGCCATTCCACAAAGACGTCTTGGGCTCCCCCACTCCACTTGCAATGTCACACAGTCAATAGCTCGTAAAAGTAATTGCTTGACGGCTCGGAAGTGACGCTTTAAGTGCGGGAAGGATCAAAATCCACAAAGACGTCAAAATCACTAAATAAATACTTGTGCAGACATTCTTAATATTATTATACATGGGCCACTGGCTGAGCGGAACGAACCCTCCGCCTACTATCTTGAAAATGCAGGCGGAAGCAAAAATGCAACATTAGATGTCAGCCAGGTAGTTGAAAGCGGGCGCCACTGACAATAACGGGCAAACAGGAAGGAAAAGGTGCAGACAGCTTCTTGGGGTTAATTCACATTTGGGTAGCATTGAAACGACAGCTATGGTGGGTGGGAAGAAATGGATGGCTGGAACACTGATGAACTCCTGATGCAAGGCAAAAAGACCTGTTACCCACTGAGGCTGCTGCGGGAATCCAAGCTTGGAGCGCGGATCCCACCCTGGCTGGGAGTCTGCCCCCCTGCTGTTATAGCCTTTCAGGGCGTCTCTGACGCCATTATGGGCCACTCTCGCGAGTGCTGGACAGACAGTTGCCAGTCCGTGAGCTCGAGACTCTTTGGTGGCTGCCTCGAGCGGGAGGGTATTGGTGATGGATGCCGGATAAGAAGTGGGAGAATACTACAGTAAATACCAAGCAACCTGCTATTGCCCATAACTGCAATGTACCTTACCTTACCTTACCTTACAGCAAGTATCGATGGAATTCGGCAGTTTTACGCATATTGACATGGAACCATGTGTCGTGCAGTTGAGCGCAGTCAGCCCCCCGAAGACATCCATGGATACATGTATCCGCATGTACAGTGATCGCCATTGTCCATATCAAACATGCAGTTTCAACTCAATCAAATACCTGGTCTATACGTGTCGCACCCCAGTAGCCTCCCGATCAAGATAAATCAGCAGCAGGTGATTTGCACGCACAGTGCTTCCTACGCACGGAGCGTCACATCTCTAACAGGAAACAAACCGGCCTTTTCGATAGGTAATCAACGGCAAAACATTAAATGGTAATTACGGCCTGGGATGGTTGCCGGTTGTGATGATCCGAAACAAGCCCTGGTTTATTCGAGAGCCAAATACTGTACTTGCTCATCTGACTAGCAGGAAGAACTGCTCTGAATAGAACTCGCCATGTTATCTCAAGCATCTTTCATTCTTCCCTGGATTGTTTGGCTAATGGAGGCACATGCAGCAGATGTGGAATCATCATATCACCAACCTGTAGAACTAGAAACTGGCACATGCCCGCCGAGCCCTGTCACGGCAGCACGGGTCTCTTGGAATCCTGATCACAGAACTCTGGCGCGCTGCCCGGCCGGTCTCACCGACGCCTCATTTGCCCATCATCTCATCCTCTCCCATCGTTTTTCAAGTGGCAGTCTCTTGTCGCCCGCACACCCTGCACTGAAAGACGCGTGAACCAACTGCTTTGGGCTCGCTGGCGATCTGGTGGGCCACCATCAAACGGCACCACCATCGAAGACAAGGGGCACCACTGTACCAACCCTGGCCATGCTCCATCAGCCCTTGAGCTCATGAATCCACCATTAGGTAGGTAATTAGGTACCATACCATCATCGATCTCTGACACCCTGTTCATGGTATTTTGTCCTAGCCAGCTACACCTATATTCTGGTTGGTCGCTGAGCCCGTCTGGCAGGCAACTAAACTGCTGGACGACACTGCTGTAGAACTCCCCTAAGCTGCCCTCCGCATGCGCCGGACGTGCCTGGGCGAATCAGAGCGCCGGCTGATGCCTGCTAGAGCCAATCACCAAGAGTAATACGCTATTGCGCAATCGCATGGCCCTTTGGGTCGTATACTGTAGCTGTCGCTGTACCGTGCAGCAGCCGCCAGAGATGATGCCCACCGCGGTCGCGTGTGCGGGTCCAGCCGAACGCCCGCTGCTCTGTTGCTGGAGTTGTGTGCATCGGCGCAGCAAGACTTCATAAAACAGAGGTTGCACCAGCTGTCTGTGTGTCTGTGTTTGGTCTGGGAAGACATGCATGGCGTACTTGGCAACCTTGCACATCCAGCCTACATAACACGGTTGACACCCAGAGTCGACACTTTTTTTCTCCGCTTGGCTTATCAGCAAATCGCATCAAAGCACAAGGGAGTTCCTTCCTTGTAGCTTCTGTCAGCTTGTGTCTCTCATTCCTCACGTCTTCTTTTGCTACTTCCTCCTCCTCCTCCTCCTCTTCTTCTTCTTCTTTTTCTTCCATCCACCTTCTTTCTTCATCTGCAAGCCACAGATCCAGCTTGCTCCTCCTTCAGTGACCGTTGACCTTCTACACCCACCTTCATCGCCGTCGTCAAGACTCCTTGTATGGAAGACAAGCCCGTCGAGTACGGAACAATGGGTGCTCCAGAGAGCGAGGAAAGCGATGTTCGTCGCCCGGTTGCCGCGATTAGCGACACCGACTTTAGTGATGAAGACGACTCCATCATTCCAAAGGGTGCACTGGACCCGGTGTACGAGTCCAAGGCCAGACTTCTGAACCGTGCTGTAAGTTTCACGACTGCATCGCCTCGAGCCTTTGTTAGATACAGAGTGCCTGGATGCCATTGCTGACACGCACGCCGCTTGTAGATCCAAGAAATCGGCATGGGAAAGTATCAATGGCAGCTTTTCATCGTTATCGGCTTTGGTTGGGCTAGTGACAATCTTTGGCCCATCGCCACGTCCCTCATCCTGACGGCTGTCGCAAACGAGTTTAATCCGAAATACCCACCTATTCTGACCCTCTCCCAGAACATAGGGCTGCTGGCTGGTGCTGTCTTTTGGGGGTTTGGATGCGACATCTTCGGTAGGAAACTGGCGTTTAATGTGACACTAGGCCTGACTGCTGTATGGGGTTTGATTTCCGCTTGCGCTCCAAACTTTGCCGCCATTGCCATCTTTGACGCATTTTGGTCTTTTGGTGTTGGTGGAAATTTGCCTGTGGATTCGGCCATCTTTCTGGAGTTTCTCCCTCAATCCCATCAGTACCTTCTGACGATCTTGTCTCTGGATTGGGCCGTTGCTCAGGTCGTTGTCAACTTGATTGCCTGGCCGTTGCTTGGCAACTTGACATGCGCTCAGGATGAGAAGCCCTGCCTCAGGAAGAACAACATGGGCTGGCGATACTTTCTCATTACTGTTGGTGGTCTCACCCTCATCATGTTCCTTGCTCGATTCCTCCTCTTCACTCTGCACGAATCACCAAAGTTCCTCATGGGCAAAGGACGCGATGAAGATGCTGTGCGTGTGGTCCACGAAGTCGCCAGGCGCAATGGAAAAACCAGCAACTTGACCCTGGAGGATCTGAAAGCCTGTGAGCCCGAGGGATATGTCGCACAGACTGATGCTGCCGCTGCCGTGAAGCGACACCTGGATAAGGTTGACACAAAGAAAATCAAGGCCCTTTTCTCCACTTACCAACTGGGTTTGAGTACTGGATTGATGATGGCAATCTGGGGCCTCATTGGCTTAGCTTATCCACTCTACAACGCCTTTTTGCCCTTCATCCAAGCCAACAAAGGCGTCGACTTTGGCGATGGCAGCACATACATCACCTACCGAAACAGCTTGATCATTTCTACCCTGGGCATTCCCGGCGCTTTGTTGGGTGGCTGGCTTGTAGAGTTGCCAAAGCTCGGTCGAAAGGGAACATTATCCATTTTTACGGTTCTAACCGGCGTCTTTCTATATTGCTCAACAACAGCTCTTGATAGCACAGCTCTTCTGGGTTGGAATTGTGCTTTTAACTTTTGTAGCAATGTCATGTACGCTGTGCTATACAGCTACACGCCCGAAATTTTCCCTACTCCACAGCGCGGTACAGGAAACGCGCTCGCCGCGACGAGCAACCGAATCTTTGGCATCATGGCTGTAAGTAGTCAACCGCACATCAACCTCCTTCTGTGAGTACTGGGGCTAACTTCTAGCAGCCTATTGTCGCAATGTTTGCCAACTTGAAAACCTCGGCACCTGTGTACACCAGCGGCGCACTGTTCATTGTCGCAGGCATCCTTGTTCTGTTCCTGCCGTTTGAATCGCGAGGAAGAGCGGCGTTGTAATTCTTGCATTGAATCTTCACTTTGGAGTTTTAGACATTACTTGTATTATCCTTTCTTGCATATTATACTCTCTCAGGTGGTTTCTCTCCCAGGGTCAATTGCAGGATAGTAACAGTTCAGCAAGAAAAAAACTCAAGGGATTGTGGCGGATGGATAAGGGGCGGAGGTTGCGTTTTTGTTTCTTGCTCCTTCTTGGCGTCAGTTTCAGAGCAGAATCCATTCGAGCATCGTTGTCAGTCTTTTTTAGTCTTGAGCTAAAAAGGTGACAGACGGTTGTTCGCTTGCCGCTGGCAACGTGCTATTCTCAGACTCTTGTGACTATCCACAACACTACATTTCGCTAACTTGATGACCTTTCAGTAATCGCATCAACGGGAAAAGATGTGGCAAGCCGAGTTGCCACAGATGCAAACGAATATCGGTCCTCATTGTGACTGCAAGGCATAGACCCGCGTATTTCTGGCCTGATAGATGACGACATCTACGCAGGGGAATAAAGTCTGCTGACACGCCACGACACATGACTCCGATCCCACTAACCTTTGGAAAGACTTGACGATAAGCGAAACTAAAACACCACTCGGATTTATGACTATGGGCATAAATTCGGTGCTGAGACCCGTTCCGCTGCCTAGTTCGCCCACATCCACTGGAAGCCCTTCACCGCCGTAACAGAAAAAGCCCTCAAACTCTGCAATTTTGAACCGAGTGATGAGATGTGATATCTCTTTTTGCCGCAGATAGAGGTTCACCCATGGCTTAAATCCCAAACCCAGCGCCTTCAACACCGGTCTACGTACTTCCAATTATTGCGCCTGTACAACCCATACTTCAAGCAACTTCAACCAGTAATATTTAGCTCACCTCTCTATCTGTCTGTGTCTTCAGTAAGTATTAACATAACATATATCTTAGTTGATGCTATCCTATATATAATCCATCAAAGTGAGTACCAAGTTCTCAGGATGAGGACAGGGTCAGGTCAATGTAGTTTTTCAATAATGGCAGAGGAATATAACCTGGTTTCGGCTGGGTTAGTCAGCAACCAAGTCCTAGAAAGGATATAACCATCCGATATGGTGTAGTGGCTAACATCGCTCGCTCTCAACATTAGTTGTAGCTCCGAGCAGCCCTGGGTTCGATTCCCAGTATCGGAGAAAACATTCATTTTTGCTATTTATTTTTATTACGGTTTGGTCTTATTCATGGTATTATCTTTTTTGGGTGATGTCCTTTGTTTTCTTGATTGATTGGTAAATCCAGTTTCACTATTGGCTGTTGTTTCTGGTGATTGGAGAAGTGACTAGCCAGGGCGTGGTGCACGGACGGCTTTGAGTGTGGGGAGAGTCTGAGACTAAACTTAAGCGACAGTGCAGCGGCTGCGCAGATTCATGCGATCTAAGTTGTCTCAAGATTTCATGCGCTTCGCTTGTATGTATTGATGTGAATGTTGGTTCTTAGAGTGTCCAATATCTCCATCACACCCGTGAAAATCACATCTATTCATTTATCTTGACTGACCTCTGATGCCCATAGGTAGGCTGAGGATTCGATGCTGAGCTGTGGCGTGCTGCTTTCTTAGGGAGTCCGCCACTGTGGTACACCAAAACTTCCCTCCGTATTACTGCAAAAGCCCTACGGGGTTATCAAGGAGCTGGAGGTCAGGTCACGTATCAATGCTGCGCCACTGCTTCTTCAACTGCCAAGTGGCTGCCCAAGTCTCGATTTGAAAACACCGCACAGCAGCTTTTGCCTCTTTAATTGATTCATCTTCATTCCGCCGATTGATTGGACAGTTCACTCACCAGGGATTGAATCCATTTTTAGGTTATACACACATACATATTCCTTCTTTTGTTTCTTGCGGACTTGCATCGACTCAACGCACCAATGGGTCAGGATCAGAAGCCTTCAGCGGAACCCCGCGTCACGTACTCGGCTGGCCGGGTGAAAAGTGGCAGTGCCAGAGAGACTCCAGACTTGCGTCTCTTGCACTACAATGACGTTTATCATGTTGACCAGTCAAGCGCAGAGCCTGTGGGAGGATTGCCAAGATTCATTACGCTGTGCAAGGAGTATAAAGAGGGGAAACAGTATGAGGGGCAGCCAGAGCTTTTGACGCTGTTCTCTGGTGATGCTTTCAACCCAAGTTTGGAGAGCAGTGTCACAAAGGGTGAGTTGGACGTTTCCCATGTCTACTCACTATGAGAGGAATCGGACATGGAGAGCTAATTGGAAAATAAACTGCATAGGAAGACACATGGTCCCAGTCCTCAATGCCGTTGGGACGGATTGTGCCTGTGTTGGAGTGAGTTCCGGCCTACCCGAGAGTGGTGATGTGGGTAAAAGGGGGGAGAGTAAGCTGACAGACGACGATATTGACTCTAGAATCACGATCTTGACTTTGGTGTCAAGCAGTTTCAGCATCTATCTGAAAAGTGCAATTTCCCCTGGCTTCTTGCCAATGTACTAGATCCTGCTTTGGGCGAGGATGTTCCTCTAGGGAATGCTAAACGGACGCACATGATGACAACGTCCAACGGAATCAAGGTTGGACTCATCGGTTTGGGTGAGCGAGAGTGGCTAGCCACAATCAACAGTCTTCCACCCAACCTCATTTATAAATCCGCAAGTGAGGTGGCCAAGGAACTTGTTCCTAAACTGCGAGAGGAAGGAGCTGAGATTATCATCTGCCTTAGCCACATGCGTGAGCCAAACGACAACAAACTTGCGGATCAGACTGACGGTATCATCGATATCATTTTGGGAGGCCATGATCACTACTATGCTCATAGTTTCCGCAAAGGGACTCATGTGCTGCGGTCTGGCACTGACTTTAAGCAGTTGAGCTACATCGAGGCATGGAGGAAGAAGGATGACCCTAAGCGATGGGACTTTGACATTTGGCGCCGGGACATAACTTCAGAAGTCCCCGAAGACGAACAAACCGCCAAGCTCGTCAACGAACTGACATCCAAGCTCCAAAAGTCCCTCTCCAAGCCCATCGGCTGGACCGCCACCCCCCTCGACGCACGTTTTCTCACCGCGCGCCTCAAAGAATCCAACATGGGCAACTTCGTATGCGACATCATGCGGATGTACCACCACGCCGACTGCGGCATCATGGCGGGCGGCACGATCCGCGGCGACCAAATCTACCCACCCGGCGCGATCCGCATCAAGGACATCACGACGTGTTTCCCCTTTGAAGACCCTGTTGTGCTGCTCAGGGCAACGGGGCAGGCGATCTGGGATGCGTTGGAGAATGGGGTGTCGATGTATCCGGCGCTGGAGGGAAGGTTCCCGCAGGTGTCGAATATTGTGTTTGAGTTTGATCCGAAGAAGGAGAGTGGGAAAAGGGTGCTTTCGTTGGAGATTGGCGGGGAGAGGTATGAGCCGGAGAGGAAGTATCTACTTGCTACTAGAGGCTACATGGGACGAGGGAAGGGTGAGTGTCTATCAACATTTCTCTAACCACCTTTATGATGTTGCTTTTTGCTAACCAGAACACGTTCAAAACGGGCAGATGGATTCACAAGTTTACTAGTCGAGTCCGAAGGCGGCCAAGTCGAAGAAATCGTCGACGAAGAAAGCGGCATCCTCATCTCCACCATGCTACGCCAATACTTCATGGGCCTCCGCACCGTCGGCCAATGGCAGAACCTACCAGCTCACTGGGCCAGCCTCGCCTCAAACTCACAGCACACAAATCTCCCCGAAGAAGTCACCTCCCCCACCGCAGCCAGCGAGCCGAACCAGCAGCAGCGGCTTAAGCTGCATGAGCCTGAGGAGAATTGTACGGATGAAGGTGATGGGCAACATAAGACGTGGAGGGGGTTTCTGCGCAAGAGGTTGGGGTTTAATAGGGCTCCGCATGATGAGAATGACGCTGATGACCATTTTGACAACTTGGCTGTCCATGTCGCAGCCACTGCCGCCCCCGTCTCAGAAGAAACACCGCCGTCGCCGCCATCTTCATCTAGTGATGGGGACTCGGATAGTCAGCTAGACTTTGAAGTTCTTTTGATGCGCAAGTTCTGGGGCCGCTGGGTACGCAAGGCAGGTATCAAGACGGGTGTGTGTGATCCTCTACGGGAGGCAGAGTGCGCCGTGGATTGGACGAGGGTGATTGCGCCGGTGCTAGAAGGCCGGATTAAGATTGTAGGGTCATGATGGGAATAGATAACTTTTTGTATATGAAGTATTTACTTTATGTCTTTTGTGTATCAAGATCCCATGAAAAAATAAGGATGTCATACCCGAGGATATCGTTTAGATTGCTCTTTAGGGTAATTTAAACACGAACTTAGAAAATCTCGTTATCCCTTCTTGTTACTGAGAGTTCAAGATGTATGAAATGACAAGGAAAGTTTGCTGAGCAGTTGATTTCTAAAAGGACAAGTGACGGCAGAGCTGTTGATATTCAACGTAGTACAAGCTAGGAGCATGATGTATTCATGTGAGTTCTTTGAGACGAATTTTAAGAGCATATTCGAGGAGTAAATGGATATTTACGGCGTGTTGACGACATTATATGCACTTCATACCAAGCAAGCAAATGATAGGCGTCAAAGTTATTTTTTGATTAAACACATGGAATTGAACAAATGGAATGTGGCAGGAATGTAACCAGGAAGTCTTTAAGATAGAAGCCTAAAGGTCTTCACCCTTTCCCCACAAGTATGTACATGTTTATATACTACTATGGATTGTGTCTATACAATTTTTACATACCCCAACAAGCAATAACGACCGCTGAATATATGTCATGGGCCATATACATAATATATATATGTATATATATATTCTCCTCTTTCAAGGACTCTTTGGTGCACTGCGCACTATTGATAGCGATACCAATGCATTTATTTCGCGCACCTACCAGACCTGCAGACCAGATCATCGGCACAATCATTCTCCGACTTGCAAGACGCACCAGCGCAGTGTCCAGGCCACGAGCAGGTGTTGCTGGGAGGAGGTGTAGTAGGAGGAGGCGTGGAAGAACCGCCAATGCGCTGGATGAGGCGGTTGCCAATTGCAGCAATGCTGTTCTCAAACTCGTTGAAGTTCTGAGAGTTCCACTTGGCACCGCGGGCTCCGGGAACAGCGTCCTGACCGGGGAACGCAATATAGAGGATGTCGTCCTCGTCGTGGCCGTGGTTGCCGTTCATGCTGGTGCCGTAGCAGGCAGTGGCGAGGGAGATGGAGGTCTCGCCGACCATGGGCAGAGGGCCGTCGTCACCGTTGGTATCGGCCCACACACCGTAGAACTAGATCATGTCAGGTTAGTTAAAGCTGAAAGCCAGAAGAGGGGGGGCAAGCGTGAAAGGTCAGGGGTAGAATAGAGCATCGGAAGTAAAGGAGGCACATACCATCTTGTTGCCGCATACTACAGCCATGACACTCAGGGGCTCAATACCATATGATCGAGGGTTGAACTTCTTCCAGCCAGGCTTGGTGCCATCGTTGCCAAAGACGACATACGAGTGCGCATTAGCATCAAGATCCCGCTGGCCAGTTCCATAGCTTTCAACAAGATATTGGAAAGCTGTAATCGACTGAGTGTCGCTAGAGCTACCGCAGCGACCATCATCAGCGGGACCGCGCTGGACGCCGTCGCAGTCGATATCCATATTAACCAGGTTGCCGTTCTGGCCCTGGAGATAGATTACATTGTAGTCCCGGATACGATCACCACAATATGAGGCGCCTGATTCAAGAGAGGACATGTTAGTTTGAGAAAGTACTATTTCATAAAATATAGACACCGAGATGGACCGGAATAGAAATTCGTATAGCTCCGGATATTGAGTAGGGTTGGCATATGGAAGCAAACTCACGTCCGCCATCGCCAGCCTTGCTGTAAAAGCCTGAGGCGAGCTTATTCGTGCAGTCTCCCTTGGACCTGACACTGTTGTAGAAGTTCCTGACGTTGCTGGGCACGTCACGGGCTCCGGCCACAGCAACGAGCGCGGCGAGGAGAGCAGCCTTGAGAACAGCCATTGTCTTCAACAGCGGTGGATTTTCTGGGTATAATTGGCAACTCAATGGCTCAGGGGCAGGTAATGAATTCGACTTGCTGACTGGGCTGAGATGGTAGTTCTGTTGTCAATAAGAAAGAAAGGAGAACGAACACGGAGCCCCCAACTTCTATATATACTCGAATTGAAGGTTGCATTCATGACTTGTGGCATCGGACGACTTCAGAGCTCTCAATTCCTGCATGTACACCAAAATCCTCAGAGAAAAGTCACCGTCCTATCGGGGTAAACGCTATATCTCATGTTGGGGTAGCTTCGGTAGCGGGTGCCCTGCCGAGTTCGGTGACTCCTTGCGCCAGCCTTCCATCTCGAGGTTAGTTTGCATCCCTCAAGCGAGAGCCAAGCCTCTGCCAGCCCCATTTCCAAATTCCGTCTAAAAATCATCTCCCATTGTTACCCACTCTCCTTTCTTTCTTTGATTTTTTCTCATCTACTCTTACCGGATGCGATCCTGCTGCCTAGGAGGACTGGCTATGCTTCATGATTGAGACGGCATCGTGCGTCTCTTCAAAACTCAGAGATACAGTCAGCTAGCCAGCCAACCAACCAAGCCTCCTGTGCCGGATGATGTGCGGATGAGGCCATCTTGCGTAGGTGAAGAACGCAGGCAGACTAAGAAAAAATGCCCAGACGCCAGGGGGCATGGGTCAGGAACCAGCAAATGTTAACATGGAGCTAATGCACCCCGCCCCTCGCCATGCGACGAAAGAAGACCATATGATATTAGCGGTTTCTGCCGAGGGACTTGGCCCTCCGTGGTGGCTGCTGCGGCCCCTCGAGTAAGGGGCACCAGGTTAGTCCAGCCGTCCCATCGATCAGGGATGGACTGGATGAGCTGGCCGGCGCCGACGGCCTTTGTCACTGGTGGAAGTGGACAGTCAGTGTTGTTTGGCGCCCCCATCTTCAGCGATTGCCAAGGTGATCGCTGCCGTGGCTAATCCTTGGTATCGCGGGGGATTTGCAAAGTAGCCGTGTCGAATGCCACTGGAAGGCGGTTGCGAATGTCAAAACATTGAGGAAAACGAACAACCCATCTGTAAACCCTATACACGTATTTCAGTGTAACATAGTTCGGCCCAGACCTTATTGTGAGAGAGGGGCGAGATGAGACCATCTAGGCAGACAAATGCATGGCAATGACAACGTCGTATTCTCTGCAACCAGTTTACACTCTGGTACTTGTATCCGACCAGCTAGTTTGCGATCCATTACATGGTCATTCGGCGCAAGGTTACGGACGTCCACTCGTCAATATACACACAACACTGGGCTATAGCAAGTTGCCAAGGCTCTTGCCAATGTTCGGGCCAATCCGAATGCTCGACCCCGACTCAGAACTTGCTCGATATCATAGGCTGCATCACTGTGCCATATTCTGTTCCAAACCATTTTGGTCTAGGGAACCCCCGCGTCGCCCATTTTAGCATGAACTGTTGCCCCACGGACCAAGACGAATCCACATGGTGCAAAGGGTTCCGACTCGTGTGTTGGCATACTTCCTTTTTTCGCGGCCCCATCGACGACTCCGATTCATGAACTCGCCTCCTGTGGCCCCACGAAATAGCACTTCTCTATGTTAGTGGGCAATTTGGGTACGAGTACCATGTTGACCATAATATATGTTAATTTCTCACACTCACCCACTTGGTGCACTCAGTTGAGTTGAGTGGCCCGAGCCGAAAGATCGATCATAGCCCATCTGAGGCTGGCCCAGGGTCTCCTTAGCTATTGAAAAAAAAAGCAGGTGAAGTGACCAGAAACTTCGTCATCCTTGACCCCTCCTAGCGTTGGCAATGTTACCACACTCAATGCTTATTTTGGCTGTCAGTAGCCCTGTGAGTTTTGCATGCATGGACCCATGGGAATCCTTGGTTCAGGCTGAAAACACGAGCTCGGACGGCTGTTGGGTGATCCCCACAGCCTGTTTTCACTCTTGTTTCCAACGAGAGACTATGGGCAGTTAGTCCCTGTTGTCATTTATCAGTGATGCATCGGGTCCGTAATTTAAGCAATGACAAAAGAAGGGCCTATCATAGGAGTTGGAACGAATGGAAGAAATGCCCTGATTTGGCCATCCCGCCTTTAAGTACGTTAGCGGCGACACGGGAATGGGTTAAACTCCGTTGTAGCAATATGCACTTCAAGTTCAAGCTCTTAACATACCTAACAAGACATTCCGCTTCTTCCAACGGTCTCTTGCCCCCGCCCGGTCCGTCTTCCAAGAGCTCACTCCTGACGCCAAGACTGAATGTATTACAGGTTGACCGGGCTCCTCCTAATAGCCCGATGGGCGACCGACTCACGATGCCACCCCAAGGGGTTTCATTGAAGAAGAACGAGCGAAAAGAAGACGCCGACACTACTACTTTTTCTCAATCCCATCCTTTCTGAAGTTGGTCTTGGTCTTCGTCTGTTTCGCTGTTGCAGTTCTTATGCTTGGCGGTTTGGTTCTTTTCGTATCCACACTGCAACGGCGAGCAGGGCCAGCCAACGATGTAACAAAAGCTACACATCCAATCGATGCGCTGTCAACTTCCCATACCCAATTGGCCTATTTCAAGACTCACGCTGTCAACCACACTGCCGATTTGTGGGTTGATACTACCGAAACGATGTGTGACCTTGCCTAGATTTTGCGACGTTATTCCATTTCAAGCAAAAGAGCTTAATGCTTGTTGAATGGTTTTCTTGATTCACTCATATTATTGAGGCGACCAAATAGCCTTTTGACAGCATAATTCACCTTCTTCTGGCTGAGGTTTGAGCAATTTGCGACCTATTCTCATTGTAAGATAGAAATGTTGACTTATATGCGATTCGATAACCACCGCTGTCGACATGTCTTGATTTGGGCGCCGTCGATGGTAATATCGCTTTCAATCTTGCTTTTGGTGGCCATATCAATAGATGCTCAACTGTTCAGGGGGAACACCCCGGCTTTTATATGATTTCGTCAATCAACGTCTCATATATGATGTTTTGAGAGCTGCAGCGCTGGCAATATTTTCGCTCTTCATATGACTTCGATTCTAATAACACCTGTCACCAATATTACTGAGACAAAACAATGGCTACGACTTAGCCAGTACTGATTAAGGTTTTATTGCCGTTCGGGAATGCCCAGGGAGCACTGCAATCTTCCCCAAATCAAACTGAGACTACAAAATGTATAAGATGGCGAAAGGTGCGAAGATCGCACAATTGCATCTTCTTGGCAAATATAGTCGCGAGAAGGAGCAAATGAAAAAAAAAAAGGTTTTAATCTAATCGCACGTAGCACTCAAATCAGAACAATAGTCAAGGCAAAACTAATCAAAGTTTCAGAATTAACACTTGAATCAATTTTTTCTTGGGCGTCCTTGATCTCATCTGGGATTTAATTAGACCAAGGTCGCCATTACAAGATGTCATGGATTAATAAGAAGCGTGAACTATCTGAGAAAAGCTCATGAAGATCAAGACATTGACTTACAATTTTAGCCAAGTCCTAACAAACTCATTATGCCGCTGGCTTTTTGAGCCTGTTAATGGGTTTGGCTCAGTCTCGTTCAGTCTTGGCAAAGTCGCCACGCTCATCGCCTTATACTTTTTTGTTGAGCATTCCATGACTGACTATCATGTGACACCTATCCAAAACAACCTTCAAGAACAAATGAGATTGGTAGTGATTGGAAATCGGGTTAGATCCCGGTCACATTTTGAGAAGTACACCATTCTCAATAATCCTATCCTTCCATCCCTCGCAGGCAACTTTGACCATGGTCTTGCCGACTTGATTTGTTCCGATGGCACCGTACAGATTGCCAACAAGTTTTTTGGGAAGTGGTGCATCTGGTGGAAGAAAACCACTGGGGCGTAGAATCCACGTCTCAAATTTGTCCTTGTTGGCGTCGGCAAGGTCACAGAGCCCCTTCTCAACCTCCCCCTTATAGCGACGCGAGTCACTCAGGAATAATAAAGGCTTTTTTGGGTCCCACTCGGAATATTTTCCGCTGCAGAAGACGAAACGGAACTTTTTGCCGCTGCGTGTCTTGTCGGCAAGATGTTGAAGCATGGCGTTTGCAGCAGCGAGGGTATACTCGACACTGACTTTGCGACAAAGCTCTTTGTTGTTGTTGAACTGATTGACCCGACCACCAATTGCCCTAAAATCAGGGAGTAAGGTCAGTATTGTCCAAACTTACATCCATAGAAGCGACTCTGGCGACGAATGAAAGGCACGCCACAAGAGAGATCCCGCGGCGCCTCCAGAGCAAGCATGTGCTTACCATAGGCATGCATCAGCCCCCTCTAATCTACGCATCAAATCATCAGGAAACTGCGAAAAGTCTTGGTGCATAATAACCTCGACCCTCGGGTGACTCTCCACTTCTATGGGCACTGTTTTCCGGGTCAAGATGGTGATTTTCGAGATGCGCTCATCCGCCATGCAATGCTGGACGATCTCTCGACCGGCATTGCCAGTTGCTCCTGCCACGACAACTTCCATGTTTTGTTCTGTAACAGATGGTAGCGTTTTGCTACCCACGGATGCTTTGTGCGCGAGATGAAGGCTCGAACAACTGCTGATTTGACGTGTTGTGGGTTCAAGCTGGTCAATGCTTTCACAGTGATCGCCAGACTACGAGCTGCTGCACAATATGGTCCGGATAATAATTGTGCAAAGCGGGTGAATAGAAGGTGGAGGGGTTTAGATCAAAGTCGATGCCAAAGATGATCAAAATTTATCTCGCAGCAGAGGCTCTTAATATTCCAGTTCTAGCCAGCTCCTGACAAGGGGGTCAAATGTTGGCTCAAGCCGTCGTAGCCGGCTCATGCAATGTCGGGTGGGTCTAGTGTGGCATTGAGTTCGTTGCAGATGCATCGTGTTTGTCTCTAATAATAACGGGGTGAGAGATTTCAGGACAGTCGTGGCTGACCCCCATTATTGGACAAAGATACGTAGAGGTCATGTATGGCCGCTTGTAGTTGCAACTCCCAGCCCTATGTAACGCTCTCTGAAGAACCAGATGTGCCGGATCTGCCAAGACATCTCGTAGAAGATTGGCGTTTGGTGCTGGCTAGTTTCTTGCGTAGCTGGGCTGCTTTCTGGTGTTGCCTCGGTAGACGCTTGCTTAGGTAGACCGACAACTTGCAATAGACCTCGGCTAGCTGTTCCTTCGCCCGGGGTGGTGGCTGGCTAGAGAGCTGTGCCGTACTGCCGTTGGCCAGTAAGGGCCGTGGAAAGAAATTGATTGAGAGCCACGCCAACGCACACCTTTCGCGTGCCGCCCATGATTTGGACCATATGCTCGGCTCAGACATCCGATTAGGCACAGTTGAGATGTGCTACACCGAGTTGAACAACAGCCCTTGGACTGAGCAACAGCCAGCCGTGGCGTTGTTGGTTCGATTCTGGCCTGGAAGCTGACGAGATATGACGGGCATTGTTTCTTTGGCAATATTTTGGGTGCGGGGAAGCACTTCAATTACCCTTTGCACACACAGCACCAGCGTCAACTTGGATATTTTGCCGACGAGCAACACACCAGTCATACAGTATTGTTATGCCATTTCTTGAGCCACGAGTCATCGCTAAAACTCACTTCTTGGTAACTCATGCAGGCCTGTCAAGCCTCAGTATCTGAAGTAGATTCAACTCAAGGATATCAGCAAGTAATCCCATCCTAAAAAGGCTAACAAACATTCGGGACCAGGCAAACGACCCACCTGATGATGGAACCCTTTTATTAGATGCTGTTTCGGATAGGGTGGGAAGGGCGTCACTCCAACTTGGCCAGTAATCGCGTTCCGCGGCCGAGTCGGAAGTACGGCATCGGGCGGCGGTCGGTTGCATCAATATCTGGATGTGTGATGCTCGGACATTATGGTTCGATACAGTTGATCTATGAAATATCACGAGTAGAAGAATCGTAATTTGCGTTGTTGGCGATGCCTCTACCATTTGGAAATTGGGTGTTTTTGTTTCAGCAAGAAGGCGCCATCAAGAACGGTTTGTGAGGGCAGGAGCAATGGATTCTGCCAGGTGCCAATGAGCGGCTGGCGCTACAATGACCTACCTATTTTGGCACCTAAAGTGCTAAATTTCTCGCTAAAACAAGCAGCGTTCGCGTCAAAAGGCAATGGAGAATAACATGGAGCTGATCAGTGCATCATTGCGCATAGTCACGTTGATGCTGATGACAGGATAATTACAGCTGCCTAACCACGAAGAGAGCTATATAGCTATATGATAACAACCGGCCATAGCATCAGACGGGGGCCATATCACCTCTACAAGTAGATGCTATGAAGACCCTTCAGCTGTGTGTGAAAACTGTCATGAATCAGTAAAAACCTTGCCAGTGAATCCATCATAACCGCAAGGCTAAGTCCTCCACCTATAACAGCATGTATGTAATGCCAGCCCAATTCAATCATCACAAAGAAATGTCGCTTTTGGTGTTGAAACCAACATTGGTGGCGAGACAATATGGGAAGATACTGTCCCGTATACAACATGTTCTCAACGAGTGCCCATCTCGTCTCCGCAACCTGCGTTGTGTCGGATAATTGTTGTGTGTTGTTCTCGACCCCTTTCTTACAGTAATCGCAGAGGAAAGAACCCGATGACGCCTCAATTTAATTCTAGTCCAACCTCACATGGTGACTAGAATGGCTTGGAGCGGCCGTTGTTGTCGAGTTGGGACACGGAGCGACATACAACGCCCATGCTAATTCGATAACTCCTGTTGTCCAAATCATGAAGCCCTGTGGTTGTTCAAATTTTGACTCCCATTTCTATCCCTTTGGCAGCAGTTTGAGTCCCGATATTCTCCGTGTCCAAGTGCTAGCTGCAGTCATGCCAAGCTGCCCCGGGCACAGGCTTTGGTTTGACTAAGATTGAATGTATTATGTCTGTGCAAGGAATTTCTATCCTTCTCAAATGCTCTGGGAGGTTTGCTTTCGCGAACAATCGCTGTGCGGGAAGAGTATGTGTGGTCTGGCACCAATCTCATCCAAGAGATCGTTGCCACACGGGGGCAGCTTCTTTGTGCCTCCCTGTGGTAGACTTTGCCCAGATGGCCAAAATTGGAGAATGAAGAGGAACCAAAGAAGGTGACAATTCCCTCCATGATGCTCTCCCACCAAAAACTCCAATTATGCTATGGAAGGGATGCCATCTCCACGGACCCTTGCCCCCAAGTGCATCACGAACATCCATGCTGCTCGGGACAAATCACCTGTCACCTCTCCAGACTTGACAATTTTGAGTCGTGACTGGGCGAGTACAAACGCGCCGCATGATATTTGAATGACGCGGACGCTAGGGTGGAATATGTTGAGAGCCATGTGATGGTCCAAGTACCGTGCCAAAGCCTCCGTAAAAGGTTGCTTTGGCGAATCTTTGTTTGTTCGCCAGCCCCAGCCGTCGTCCACATTCCCGCCCGCCAGTCTGAGACGCTCGCGGCTGTCATTTTGCCACGACTCTGCCTCTTCCGCATCCCCATTTTGTGTTGGTGAGGCTTTTCCTGCGCGCAAAAACCGTCGCAAATCTTGCGGCGATACGGAAACTTCCATGACCCTGAGGCCAAGCTCTGCGACATCAACATCGTTCTCAACTTTGTTTTTGGGGTCAGCCGTAGCCTCAGAAGCGATTGCGGAAACGGGTATGTTGAAAGCAAGAGTGACTGTAAAATTTGCCCCATTGCCAGGAAGCCCAATGGTTTCAACCCAGCCTTCCCAGATACCAACAATGGTCTTTGTACCTAACGCTACTTTGCTTACGCGGCAGTCGAAGGTGGTTGATAGCCAATCCGAAACAACGGTCTTGAGCGCCTGCGGCATCCGGAGAAGAAGTAGTGGCAAATGAAGAAATTGGCTTTGATCAGACTCAATGTCTTTGGGGTTGTCAGGATGCATTGTCCATCGTGGGCCCTTTGATGTAGCCGCGCTTTGAGAAAACCCAGGCAATAAGAGTGCGACATATGCGGCGTTCTCGTGCCTCATCTCCACCCAAAGACCTCGCTTTTGACCAGCCGACAACAACGACCTTGGATCTTGGTCATTGTTTTCATTGTCTGGTGGCTCGAAAGACTCTCCCTCTCCCAAAAGATCACTTGCTTGGAACCAGCGAAACCGAACTGCCCTCAGCGACCCAACTTGGCCTGAGGGCGTGTCAGTTGCCTCAAGGCCGATCTGAATCCCGCGAATGACATCCCCAACCAAGGCATCTCTGAGCCGATGCGCAAGTTTGTCGAGTCGTGTCTGAGTAAGTTCCTTCGAACCAATGTAGAGAGGCGATAGACGATGCGTCGAAAAGGTGGTGTTGAAGAATGGAGGAGCGACCTCCTCATCTCCAAGGCCATCTAGGTTCACCTCAGATGCATGGCCTGGTTCAGCATTAGTGTCAGGTGTCGGGCCGGTTCTTCGTGCCATAATCTCAGGCGCGCTGGATATGCGAAAGACTAGGAGACTCTTTTGACAGCGCGCCTACAATACGAAGAATATGAACCCAATGACGCGCTTTTCCCCCTTCATTTTTAACGTGTTCAGGTCAAGGCAGTGAGTGACGCCAGGTCTGTAATGTTCCTTCTCAACGACAGTCGTGGATGACTAAGCAACGATAATTGGCCCACAGACTTATAGATGATGGATCCCATTTCAACTTGTCTTCTCTGATATACCAAGATATATTATTTCCAACAACCTTGAGTGTGTGGGAAACAATGCACTCATACGTGATGCATCCATTGTTTCACGACGCCTGGATGAGCTTGAGCGAGGCCTTTGATGCTGCGCCGTATAATAATGCCTTTGCCTCATCGCTGGCTATGGTTTCAACTCTGCTACTTCTTAATGTCCGCCAACCTTTCTCGGTGGACAAACAGAACAATGATGCTATTTCGTCGTTTCATGTACAATAAATTAGTGAATCATATTCTTAGACCACGATGAACAAAGATACTTTTGTGTCTGACAATCAATAATTCACCAAGAACACAGATTCCTTGACGCATCTTTTCATAACAGGCATCAGACAATGGAGGTGGTCAGGCGGACTTGACTCCTTGCAACATAGGGCTGCCACTCTATCTCAATCATTCATCGCAACACATTATCATTGATTCTTGATTTGCGACAAGTAGATTCAACCCAAACCTGTGCTCCTTTCTATAGGTTTTCAATGGCAAGTTATAACGGGAGAATAGCTAATGATGCAGATAGAGCACACCTATATCATCCCTTCTAGCCATCTCAGGAAGCACCTAAACTAGCTCATTCAAAATCGACTCACATATCAACTTTCATGTGTCAAACTCTGCTTGCGGAAGTTCTCCCACGTGGCAGTGAAATTTTTTATCAACACCGAGAGCAGTCCAGTCCATTCCACCACAATCACCTTCTTAGGCATCGCGCCATCAGTCCCGCGGGTTTGCTCCGAACTCCCGCTCTATCGTGTCAACCCATGAATCAAATCTCGATCCACGCCACCCGTATATTGGGAACTCACAGACAAAATGGCAAACGGAACTGCACCATTGAAAGATGAGACTGCCTCAATCTATCTCGGCAAGAATCGTCGTTTGGCGGACCCTATATTTCTACCAGGATTACATCCACAGGTTGTAAAAGACGCACAAAAGTTATTGGAACGAGAAATAAATAAACCCCCGACCGATGAAGTCCTTCCAGATCACATCCAAGCGTTCCGTCATTGGGGGTACGGCAGGTACTCACGAGAACCCGTAGCAGGGCTTGGTCTGGGTGAGAAATTATACCATCTTATCATGGCTCAAAATACGTACGAGGTCCGTCATTTCTGGTTAAATCTAAACAACGACGTAACCCAATTTGAGGATCATTTGCAGGACGTCATAATGGACTATTTCTCGAGTGCGAAAGAGGACCAACTAAAGAACTTGTTGGAAGAATGCTACAGTGCAGCGCAAGCAAAATTCAACAACGCCACGAAAACTTGGAAATTCCCTGGCAGAATATTTTCTCACTTTGACCTGGCCGGTGCGACGTTACCGGAAGAACACATGGAAGATCTCAACCGCTTCACTATGGACTTTATCAGGGGAGACATTGATTTCATTTTATCCCGAGATCATTATCATGTCAAATGCCTTGGAAATGCCAATTTTGTGAATATGGGACAGGGCACGCCACGCCACCAAGAGCCGCCCAAGCAATGGGACGAAAAGGGCCAGTTTTATAACAACAACGGTGATCGCGAGTACGCGACTAAAGTCCGAGCAGGATATCTTGCTCCTCATCTGAACTTGGCAGATTTGCTGGACCCCGTGAACCTTCTCACTTTCATTCACAACCGTGCACGACTTCAACCCGCATCGTTCACGAAGCTCGATCACGACATGACCTACATCGGCAGGGTCACCAAATTTCTGACGGGGCCAATTTATGGAAATCGGATGGTGAGCTTTGAATGTTTTGATACCGATATGGCCCTTGACAGGGTCAAGTATACCAGAATTTGGAGGGGTTGGGGAAAAGAACCCGAAAAGCCTTCAAAGCGACAACAGCACCAGCCCGAACAAAACCCACAGCAATACAGAGAGCTGTTTTATCGTGGTCGTCTGTACGGGACTTCTGACGCGTGGGTGATTGTACAAAGCCAGAGATTAACTTACTGTTTTCTCGCGCATCTAATGGACAGACTAATGCCTCTGGCAATAGCAAATTCCAATCGACTGTATGGAGATGATCTCACAGACGATCAGAGCCGGGCCATTATGGAGATGTCTCTTGAGAGGCTTGAGCAACTAAAGATGATTAGGAGAGGAGGGGTATCTTGGAAGGACGCTCGAGTACTGAAACAATATCAACCAATACCAGTTAATCTGGTGTCTGATGAAGTCCAGAGAGCTCTTCTATCTAGAGCAGAGGCCGCAGAGGCGCATATTCAACAACTATTTAACGATCCGGAATACTTTTTTGAAGCTGTCATAGACTTGAAAAAGCACCACTGGGCCAACGTGAAACTTAAGAGAAAGGAAACTGATCCAATTGCGAGCGAGGAAATTCACCGGTATCTCGGCCTGTATGACGACAAACAATATCGGCATATTATCTATTACGATTGCACAAGACGAGTTATGCGGCGAGCTATTTTCGAGTTTTATATCTGGTTTACTGCCCACCAGCGCCTTTTGGAATTGGACCAGGCTCTTGATCAGAGATATCCTGGCCACAAGGATTTACTGCTACCGCTTTCCGGCCAGTACACTGACATGGTAGATCCTCCAATGTTGGTAAACTGCGAAAACGTGGACAATAAGAGCGATATCTTGGCAAAGTATCTTGAAGTTGCCACCCTGATCAGATACTACGCCAAGTTTTTCTTGTATGAGTTTCGCAAAAAGGCCATTCACACGGGGTCTGATGTAATGAATGACCTCTCATTTGGTATTGATCCTCTCGATCCTGGTGATAAATCTGAAAAATGTCCCATAAACAGACAGTATTACGAAGCAGATGATATGAAATTGATGTCGAGGTTTGTGACCAACAAACCTGCCGAAGGAACCGATCAGAGATTCCAGCTTTGGGCTTTCAGCTTAATCAACACTCATCTCGCAAATGAGTTCGATTCAATGAATACCGGAGTGCTAAAGGTTACTTCAGCTCTTCGAAACATTATGCAAGATGAAATGTTGAATGAAGAAACCGGAGATCGGAAAAAGGGGAAGAAAAGGAAGGAGAGAGATGAGGGGCCGGAGGAGAGGCGGGAGGGGAAGAAGAGGGCGAAGACGAACGTGGAAGAGGAGGAGAAGAAGAAGGTGGAGGAAGATGACGACCCACACCTTTTTACACCCTTCATCGCCAACACCATCGACCACCTCGACCTGCTTGCCAGTATTGCAGACCAAATGGAGCTACAACGTCCGGTGATGGACATTCTTGGACCCCCCAATATGAACAAGAACAAGATCGAAGAATACTACAAGCGTGCAACGACAAATATTGCCATAGACTTCCTTCATTTTGATAAGTTTACTGCTGATGAGGCAATACCTAGAAAACGAATGGATAGGATCTTTCTCTTCTTCGACGAGATGCAAGGCTTCACAAAACTACCGAGTGTCACACTTGGCTATGCCTGTGGGGATTTGAAGCGAATGGGCGCCTCCTTACTTGCCAAACTAATCATTCCCAGAAATAACGACTGCAATAACAAAGCTGACGAAGAAGCCTTGAACCGCCTTGAACGACATATGAAGGTTACCAGGTTTGAATACCCATATGATAAAAAGGAGAAGCCGTTTAATTATGACCAAACACAGGCCCCCGAAGGAGTCACTGTGCCATTGAGGCACCCTGGCACTGCCTACCGAGGTGAAGCTCGCAAGGCCATACAAAAGGGCAAGGACTTCAAAGGCAAGATGTTTCAAAACTTCCTTGGCATTAGCATGCGAGGTCTTGCAATCCGTGAAAAGACCCCAGAGCAGAACACGCAGCAAGAGATACGAAGACAACTTAGGGTTGCACGCCGGAAGGACAAGGCCGCGAGGCGATTTGAGCTTATACGGCAGAGATATATCGTTGAAAGCTCCGAGGAGGGATCATCTTCGAGCGCCTCCAGTTCGGCCGGCGACCAGCCAGAGGTAGTAAATAATGTGGAGGATATAGCAGTACCAGACGAAGCGGTAGACGAAGCGGCAGTCGAAGCAGCAGTCGAAGCGGAAGATGAAGCGGAAGACGAAGTGGTAGTGGTCGGCATACAAGGACAATTACCGCTGCCTGATGTTCCAGCACAAAGGCCGCGACCACAACCTGTTGCACCTCCAAGACCAACACCATCCCCCTGGGCTCCCGACGGCAAACCCAGGGCATATCTCAAAAAGCGAGATTGGGACACCTTATCTACCATCTACGGAGACTCTCCCGGCAGCGTCACCTGGGATGACATGCTCCACGTAATGAGAAATATCGGGTACAGAGTCGTCCCCAAAAAGAACGGCGGCGGCAGCCACTCTTTCTTTGAATGGACAGCTAACTGTAGGTGGCCAAGGGCCAACTTGCCCAAGGGAAATAACATCCAGCTCTCCAAGAACCACGAGGGCAGGAGATCATCGGCGGCGAGAGGCAAGGCCAGGCACTGGGGTCACACACTTACGGAACGAGGCATGGACTTTGATTTTGTAAAGGATTGGTACACAGACCAGCGTGATGAACCACGAAGAGATGGACCATCAAGACTAAACAGACGCGGGGCACAATATAGAGCAGCACCAGTCATAGAAGAAGAGGATCTATATGGGGCAGATGATGTGGAAATGAGAGCGGAAGAAGATGTGGAAATGGGATAAGGCGGACAACGGTAGGTTGTGTGGGCAAATATCGGGTGTGTTGAGGGGCTGCATTTCTTGTGTAGGCAAAATATGTGGAGTTTATGTGTGGTTAGCGTTGGTGTTACTAAGAGAATCAAAGCTGGTTAGATAATGATTTGTACTCAAATATATCATCGTTTTGTTTAGAAATTAGAGTATTTGACTTACTAGTTTCAAGATTGCTTTAGGCAATGTTTCTCATTGTATCAATTTCCCAAAAGGGAGAAGAACCAATCCAAAACGGTCAGAACAATCCGGTGGTACATCCTCTCCCCATACACATATTAGGGGCAACGAGTGATTCAATGCAAACAGCGTCATCTATTTCGGCCAAGAGGCTCAACAAACTATGCCAACAATAGATTACAAATGTAAATACCAAGTTATAAAAACACCCAATGAATCCCTCAAGGTTTGTCAACCTACAGATATACATGCTCTCAATTTTGTAGAGCAAGCAACGACTCCCAATGACCGGATATCCAACTCTCTTTATGAGATGCGAAAACTCCCAACAAGATATTGTCAATGTTGTTTTTATGCCCCCACACTGAAACCAAAGGACCCGTCGAAGACGTCTAGCTTTCTTGCATCGCTTCCTCTGCGCAAGGCTGTCAAGACAAGCGTGGAGGGAACTTTGTTGGCTGGGTAGAAGAGCAGGAGGTTTTCCATATCCTCGTCGGTAAGATTGCACATCTCTTCCCATCTATAGGTATCGCTGACTTTCGACATCCTGTAATCACCATATAGTAAGCATAAATACTAGATCTAGGGTATTCAGGTATGCCCTACCAGCGCATCCTTTTGGGACCATCCTCTGAGTTAGGTGCAACTCTGCGGAGCTTTGCTCTCAGTTCTCCAATCACCTCGATAGCATTTCCGACATTCTGGGGCAGCTGGCTGGCAATGAGTCGTCGTATCAACGCCGCCAGTCTGGGGCCCTTGCCGTTGGTGCTGACCATGACCTGGAGCGGCCCGTCCCGATGGACACTACCAAAGTAGAAATCGCATTCGGGGGGTACATCGGCGATGTTTGCCGGGATCCTCCTCTCCCTGCAAAGCTTCCAGACGACTGTAGACGCGGCCGGGTCATCAATCGCGACCAACACCATGTCTACACCATCGAGATCTGACGGTTCGAATAACCGATCTATGTATGCGACTTGCTTCCGGGCGACTCGATGTGCCACCTCCTCATTCAGGCCAGAGGATGGACACACGACAGTGACATTGGCATCGGCATTGAGGCAGTTGAGAATACGCCCTGCAGCGACCTGTTGGGCTCTTGTTAGCTATGCTTCTGGATTGCCCAACCAGGAGAACGAGGGAAGTCTCGGACCTCACCACCACCCACGACCAAGACCTTTTTATCCTTGATTCTCCAGGCAAGGATTAGGCTGCCTCCAGGCTGCACTTCTGGGAAGCTCTTAGCCATGATGATGGAAAATGGAAGTGATATGATTGAAGGAGAGGTAGGTTGAACAATCCAAGTCCAAAGCTGTCTTACCTGGAGATTTAAAGCCCGATAAGGTCACTGACAGCGATAAGCATGTGGTTAGCACGCTTTGGGACAAGTGCTGCAGCAAGTACTTACAGGCGACAGCTGCAGGGAGGCAGAGCACTAACAAGGTCACATCCAGGGGACGGTTTGGCGGGGATGAGAGACCGCAGCTGCCGACCCAGCCACTGTGGTACAGGCATCGATCGCCGTTCTGGTGCCTGGTGCTATGGGCGGCTTGGGGCGGGCTGAGCATGGAACGCTTGCCCCAACCTCGCATCCTCCTACACCAAACATCTTCGATGCTGCTCATGTTGCCGTTCGACCACGCCTGGTCGTCTCGCTCTTCTCCTCTGCTTGCCGAGTTCTAGCCCGCGACTGTCGAGCGTCTCGTCACAATGTCGGGACGCAGGCTGGGCGGCGGCAGAATCCTGGGCAGTGGGAAGGGCCTTGCGACCCCTCCGATTGCCCCTCGAGCCACGAGCCCTCTCGCTCCCTCGGAGAGCACCGTCTCCCTTGGGTCGTCTTCGATGTCGCCGCCTGCAAGTGGCAGTATGACAGACCTTACACAGGATATCGGAGCCAGAATCAGTATTGGCTCGCAACCAAAGGGAGGTGCGGCAGATGCATCGGGGCTGGTCTGTCCCATTTGCAACGAAGAGATGGTAGGTCAAAGCATCACTCGCTGATCGATGGTGTTGCTTCTCTGACTGGATATTCTAGCTTACACTTCTTCAACTGAACCGACACATCGACGACAACCATCAGGAACTTGCTGTTGAGGAACAAAATGAAGTCAAGACGTGGTTCGACAAGCAGGTGCTTAAAGCGAAGCGCTTCCAGCCTCTATCCTTGATCAACATGAAACTACGAGGGCTTGATGTTTTTGAATCCAACGAGTCCAATCCTATTCCTCAACCATCCACCGCCACTGGAAAGCTTCCACTCGATGGTCCATCCGATCCCGACGAGCTCATCACGCGCAACCACTGGCAGCGCACAACAAACAACGATCTCTGTACTGATCCGGCATGTGGAAAAAACTTGGGTCCGCTAAATGGGAGCATAAACTGCAGAAGTTGCGGACGGCTCTTCTGTGAAGAGCATACGATGTACCAAATGAAACTAAGCAGAAGCGCAAACCATGAGCCAGTTCGTGGTTACTGGGCAAGAGTGTGCGAGACGTGTTACAAGTCTAGGGAGGGTTATAACGACCATACTGGCACTTCAAGAGACCACATAAGCATGTTTGTTGACTTAAGAAGGAGGAAGGTGGAGAGGCAGAATTTGGAGGTGTCGAGGTTGGAGAAACGCTTAACAAAGCTGACGCGGCTCTTGGCAAACCCACCAGAAACGTTAACGGCATCGAACAGTTCACTACTGGCGCCTGTATCATCATTAACAGGCCCAAAAAATGCCAGGAAATTGATTGAGCAGTCCGTAGTCACTTGGGAGGATGATGATGCAGTTTCCAAGTGTCCTTTCTGCCAGCAGGAATTCGGCTCTTGGACTTTTAGACGACATCACTGCCGAATATGTGGCCGCGTAGTTTGCGCAGATCCTCAAACTGGTTGTTCATCTGAAATAAGCCTCAATGTCTCCAACTGTAAGTAGATCGATCTCCTTTCACTCCACCAACATGTGTTATCAAGTGTCTGACCTCTAGCAGCCACGAAAATCCCAGTGGAGAAGCCGCCTCCAGTAGCAAACGGACACCTAAGCGTGGATATCAGGATGTGCAGAGAATGCAATCACACAATCTTCTCTAGTCGAGACTTTGTCTCGTCACTATTACACAAACCCCCTGACCAGCGGGCTTATGAGACCCTTCGCCAATTCGAGCGAGGTATCCGCCTGTTAATGCCTGCTTTTCATCGCGCCATTGTATTACTGCAGCCGGAGAGGAATGAAAATGGCGAAGTGGATTTGAATAAACCACCACCTACTCATGCTCAAATACAAGAAGCCAGCAAAATCCGGAAACGGTTGATTGATAGTTTTTCAAAGTACGGAACGGCAGCCAAACGGCTTCGAGACTTGAGAACCGACAGTCCCACACAGCAGAGGCTAAATGAGGCTGTGTATACCCATGCCAGCTCATTTCTTCATATCAACATGCTACCCCTGAAAAGCTTACCGCAGATGCTACGCAATCGATCTACTCCATCATCCTCATCCTCTCGTCTACTCGCCACCCCGAACCATTCTTCATCTAGTTTACGTCACTCCGAACTTGCTGAATCTGAGACTGCGTCACAAGCACCTAGTGAGTCGAGCACTGTCGTCAGCCAGCTAGAAATGGAGGAGAAGGATCTACGAGAGCGTCTTATGATTTTGGAGGAGCAGAAGTTCATGGTTGAAGAGATGATCAGAACAGCTACGGGCGCAAGACGCTTCGAGGAGGTAAGCGCGCTATCGAGGAATGTGGAGGAGCTCGAGAGTGAGATTCAGGGGCTCCGAGGGAAGATTGGGGATGTGGAGGTTAGGTGGGAAGGTGTGTATCGCAACGGCTCGTCTTGAAAGTACCTGGGTGCGGAGGGTAGATGGATATGGTGGGGGTTGTGATATCTTTTGTTGTCTTTTGTTATCATCATGGTTCTCTTGGGATGCTCAATAGCGACCAGCATCTCTTCATGGGGCCTTGCACTTTTGCATTGCACGGCGTTGGGGAGTCATCTTCAATCAGGGTTATGCCAAACAGCAGGCAACTACCCTCAGCTCATTTGTCTCAACATTATCTGATTGCCTATCTATCAATACAATATAGGAACTAAAGGAAATGTCAAAAAAAGAAAAGACATCAGGGAATCTTTGACTATCCAGTTGTATTTCATTAGATCCAATTACGTGTGGACAGAATTTCTCTCTTCTTTTAACACATGACAAACAAAACATGGGGAAAGCCTCTCCTAACTTAAAGAGCTCTGGGGGCCAGTACATGAAATATCCTGCTAAACGTATATATATACGGTTTTCGATGGGGCAGTTGCGCTTCCTTTTTGCAACATTTAGTTCCCGACTCCAGCGCCTGGCCCCCCTCAGGCGTCTAGGTTTTCATACCAAAAAGTTTGGGAACCATCCTTTAACAAGGTAGAGATAGGTTAACCCGTGAGAAAGAAGTATCAGAGAACAAAGAAGAAAACGGGGGCGTTGTGATGGAAGAAGAGGGAAAGGGGGCGCATAAAGCAATAACAGTAACAAAAAGAACATCCTGACACAAGAGGATGATGAATAAAAAGAAACCCGCCCTGGTGCTGTTTTTGCACCGACCAAACGCCGCCACCTGCCTGCCCAGTTACTAGTTTTCAAACCAGTGTGTATGCCCCCACCGAGAGTTGCCAGCATTGAAATCGCACGTGAATATCATCCGTGTGTGTATCGATTGCAGAAAAGAAAAGAAAACAGAAAGAAAGAAGCTGAAGCGCCACAGTGAAATCATACCGTAAAGTGGGTTGAGATAAAATGGTACATGTAAGAAGTGAAGTCATGTGCAAAGTCTTCAAACAAGAAAAGGTGAAGCGAAAAAGGGGGATGTGAGGAAGCCCCTTACTAATGGACTACACCCTCCACGCCGCCGAGAAATCTCCTCACCCTTCCGATCTCTAGCTCTTCTTTCTCGCTCTCGACAGCCTTGAGAAGACCATCGACAACAGCGTCCACTTCGCCTTCTTGTACTCCCGTACACAAGGCAACGACACGGCGGTACTTGACCTCAACGTCGCGGCTGCGGCCTTTGAGGGCTTGGACCATCTTGCGTGTCACCTCGCGACGGCCTTCGATGGCACGAATCCTTGCTCTGAGAACCATGACCGATGGCAGCATTCCCTCGTTCCCGAACCCGCCCGACGCTGAAGCCTCTTCGGCTGCCTCTAGCATGGCGGCGAGTTCCGTTTCCCATGATGAGGAGGGATTGGGTTGCGAGGTGCGAGATTGCTCGTTCATGAGACGGACCTGTTCATCTTCCCGAGCATGTGCGAGATTGGCTACCTTTTGACGGGCTAGCTGCTGCTTCTTGACTGTTGCACTTAGGTGCTCAATATTTCGGCGAGCGTCGCCAAGCTGGGCTGAGGTGATTCGGAGGGTGGAATGAAGGGTATCCAGAGAGACTTGTTTTGTTTTCATTTCCTGTTGGAAGGCTGAGCCTGTTTCATTCAGAAGATGCGTTATAGCTGCTTCAGGTTAATGGTGGATCGGAGGGCAAGCAAAGGGGTAATCGTCACACATACAAGCTATAATCTCATCACTACTCTCTCGGGTCCTTTGGCCAGACCCAGCAATGCCATTCTTCTCAGCCGGTGCGTCACCGTTTGTTGGCTCTTCAGGGTTCTCGCCGCCGATGCCAAAGTCCAGGGGCCGTAAACCAACTCGGTTTGAAATATTGGGATCGGCACCAACCTCTAAAAGCTGCGAAATTATACTTCGGTTGCCGATTCGGGCCGCAATATTGAGCGCAGTATCGCCACAGCTATCCTGGGCATTGACAATCTCAGACATGAATCGTGCAATGCCCATTTTAGGTATCAGAGACTGCGAGTTGCTTGGCAGGTTGCCGTTCATTTGAGGGTTTTGACTATTCGGCACACTCCCCTGTCGAACAACCCACTCGAGCAGGCTCTCTAAATAGTACCGGCTAGCTGCGTTGCGTCCTTTGACAGCACTGGTGACTGCAATATGATGTAGTACAGTTCGGCCTTTTTGATCGCGTGCTTCGATTGTGCCTCCGAGAACCTCAAGTAGGTCTGGGAAGGAGCCCTGGTCCATTGAGTTCGTTACGAGGCAGGCACGCATCAGCGCTGTTTCGCCCGAGGCATTGACCCTGTAAGATGACGCACCAGCGCCTATGAGTGAGCGTAGAAGGGGCATGCGAGCAAGAGTAGCTGCCCAATGAAGGGCAGTGTGGCTCTGGGGATCAATAGGCATATCCAGTTCTGCGGGAGTAAAAGACTGTAGCATTTCGTGTTTTGATGAATCAGGAATTGTTGAATCCAAGAATAAGCCCATGAGCATACTGCGCTTCATTTCGATATCGGGAGACATTTCGTAAGGTAATGGTGCCAGGGAGCCATTACCATCCTCACCGACTGACCGGTCGTTAATAGCGCTTTGAGTATACATAAAAGATTCGTTGGGTTCGGTCGGGGATCCAGGGAAGGCCGCAGCATACATATCCACACTTTGGCTGTAGCCGCCGAAACTTTCGGCAGGGGTCATTGTCACTCTTTGACGCTTCCTTGGTGGCTCATTCTCCGGTATGGCAACGGCTCCGTTATGTTGCTGGGTGGAATAAGCCGAATCTACACCTTGGGTAAAGTCGGAGGTGTAGCTCTGCTGCGAGTTCCCTGGAAAGTCGTCACCGTTCTGCATCGAGGGTTGTCGACTAAAACTAGGGGCTCGCGTTGGGCCGTTGCGACTCCGAGGTCCAGGGGATCCGAACCGTGCTTTGCTGATAGCAGCAACGGCATGGGATGCGGTGCTGGAAATGTTCTTGAAGAATGTGCCGGATAGACCATTCGCCCTTCCATCGACGCTGGAGTTGTACATGCGTTTCCTCTGCGCAGCCATGGCCTGTTCCTTGGTGGGAGTGTTGAAGTCACCACGCCCGGCGACACCACCATCTTGACCCATGTCGTACGTTAGAAGCGGTCGTAATGAATCCTCAACGCCGTATTGCCGGCAGACTTCTACACCACGCTCAAATTGAATCCATGTGCCCTGATACTTTCCATAACCGCCTTGTACTTTTTCATGTTCTCCGGTTTGGATCTCCTTCTCGAGAATTTTGGTGCGCTTGCCCTTGTCGACGCCAGCGACCTTGAGGATTTGCGTTGCGTTTAACCAGGAGTCGTGGCGGCGGCGCATGACAGCAACATTATTGACTTCCATTTCGTAAACATCGACTCCAGAATAGGAGGCCTAACATCAGGAACAGTCAATACATGAACGTAATTTTTTTTGTTGGGTCAGAGTAGAAGACATCAGCTGGAATAAACATACCGAGTAGATTTGGGGGCCATCGGTGGCATTGAACCTGTGAAATGAGCTGGTGCGCCCCGTCTGCGATTGCTGGCTCATTGTAAATGACTGTTGCGACGACTGCGAGGCCGACGGCATTGCGATTATTGTGTGAGGATGGGTGAGCCAAGGGTTGGCCGGGGAGCCGAGGGAGTCAAACGGCTGTGGTTGCCAGCCAGGGCCCGTCACCAGTCGCACAAGGCTGTACGATATCGATATCGGAGACGGTGCTGGCGAGTGTCGGGAGCAAGTGAATCAGGACCGCGCGTGATAGCGAATGTGGTGATGCGTATGGAGGTGAGTGCGGTGTGCGAGGTGAGCGAAGCGAGGACACTCATGCGCTCTTCTCGTGCAGCTCAGCGTGCGGCTGCCCTTGGTCGGTCGGTTTTTTGTTTGGCGTGCAAACCCCAGATTCAGGGCGGGTTGAAGGTCGAAGGATGGTCGTTGGACGAAATGAAATCTCGGCCGGCCGGTGCGCGTTGCAGGGTAAGCCCAAAATCACTGGGCCAGCAGGCGAAGGTAGTGCAATCGCAATTCCCACACGTCGAGGGAGGGGCCAGTCGAGGGCGTCTCCGCTCTGCACCTGCAGCGTCTTGCTGCACAAATTAATTGCACAGGAACGCAGCACAGCAACGTAAGGCGTTTAGCGCTCTGGAGGCTGCATGCAAACGGAAATTGGGGCGGCCAGCAAATCCTGTCAGCAGCGTCAATCGTAATAAAAGTAGAAGCAGTGGCAGGTGTGGTCTGGAGCACGAAGCAATCAGGAGGGAAACCAGAAAATGGAGATTCGCTGCAAAAGATAACGGGGAAGGAGGGGAAAAGCGGCCTGCGATAATGGACAATCAACGGCGGTGCGGCTGCTACGAATTGAGGCTACGAGTGACCTTGGAGTCGTCGTGGTTGCTAAGACAAAGACGCTGCGAGGCAATGCAATGCACTGCGCTGCGATGGAGCCGCGTTGCGGATTGTTGCAACTTCAATTAATTGATTGCCGCCGACGTGTCTGTTTCGCGGTTCGCTCGTGTCGAGTCGTGTCGCGCCGCGGCCGAGCGGCCACCAGTTCTGGCGACTCCTTTGGCGATGCAGCAGGTGGTCAGGCCGGTGTGTGGGCCTCACAGCGGGGGTGTGGCCGCTGGGATTATTGGCTGCGGGCTGCCAGAGCTCTGACGTGCACCAAAGCGTGCAGCTATCAGCTCTTTGAGTGGCTCTGGGAGCTTGGTGGCTCTCGGCACCGCACGAGGCGGCACAAAGGTGTCTGAGGGCGTCAGAAAGTTGTTGAAATGACGAAAGCTAAAATGGATGACATCCACATGGGCAAATCATGGGGCACGTTGAAATTAACCGAATTAATAGTATCTGACAGAAACTCGTATGTTACTACACTCCCTCCAAAGCGCTGAGTAGCTTTCACAGAGAGTAACAAGTGCAGCTTGCACAAGATAGCCCAGTAACAAGTGCAGGTACATGTCAGCTAATGGAACCTGTACCAATCTGTCCACGTTCTTCATAGCTCTGACGTACCCATACTTCATCCACCACTATCCGAGATTTGGCCGTTATCAACCTCTGATAGCGACAACGGGAGATTTTGTATGATAGTCTGGAGGGTATTTCCGTTGGCTTCAATTGCTTGTGTATCAACGGAATGCAATCGCTTATGACGGTCAAATAGGCCATCCTCGCCAGGATTGAGCTATGACACTCTCCTCGTAGCCCAGAAGCCATCCATCTTATACTCTAATAATTCTTTGTCGCTTTTCCTCCGCAATGCCTGCACCGGCCCACCCAATTCCAGCGCAGCTTCCGCCTCTGCAACTCTATCGCCATCTTCTCCGAGAGTGCTCGTATCTTCCCCCAGCCTTTCGGGCCACAATCGCCGAAACAATCAAAGACCGATTCCATCGCCATCACAAGCATGATCCCCGCGCAAAAGCCCATTTGACCAGGGCTCTGTCGACTCTACGGACCCTGAGAGCCGCCAACACTGGAGACAAGGCGGCCATGGAGGGACTGATGTTGAAGGGTTTTGGGAGGACGGGCAGCAGAAGGAGGGAGTTGATGTCGAAGTTTGTTATCTCTCAAGGGCCTAAAGATTCAAAGGCTCTGGAAGCGCTCTCACGTCCTCCTACGGAGGGTCACTCAGGCAAAGACGATATGGCCAAGAAAGACAAACACAATACGCCAGCCGGGGTTCCCAAAGTTGTCAAGAAGGCATTTTATGATAAATGGGACCAGCCAAAGCTTCTACAACTACTCCAATCCCAGCGACAGCAACAGAAAGATACAAAAGGCACCACTAGCTGGCCGTTCACTGCTGTGAAGAGTCTCGACCCCAACCAGTTCGTTCCCAAAACTAATATCTGGGGCAAGCCGCCTGCCGAGAGTTTGCTCAGATCCAAGAGATCACACTGGTGGCGGCGAAGTGCAGACAAAATCATGCCGCCTCTGGGAAAGGGTGAATGGGATATCCTAGGAGGGTTGTGCAGCGGTCTTCAGGAGACAGCTGAGTGGATGGTCCCCGAGAGACGGTCTCCTGCCAGGGCTCTAGCGGAAGATACAACCGGGAATGTTTGGGCCTGGACAGAATATGCCATGAAACCAGTGGCTACGGTGGAGAGGCAAAAGTCCGTCTCTAATCAGCGGCGATCTGGCGAAATCGAACAAGGACCTTACAGCGCCAAGAAACGGAGTCAAACCATTTCAGCTCGATGGTTCCAGAGGGCTTATAGTCGGGTTTGGCAACTCACTCCAACAATGAGTCAAAATCCGAACAAGCTTCAGAATTCCATTGCTTGGGGCAATGCGGAATCCAAGGTTGCCCCTGCAACTGAACGCCAGCTGGAAATATTCCAAGGGGTTGATAAAAAGGGCCACAAGTCACGCAGTGATCAGTCAGGGACCTGATCTCGTTAAAGACTCGTTGAATATAGTATCCTTGTTCATTGCTGCAAGGGAACAATGATGGTTCTGTTTGATTAATCAAGCAAATGTGCAAGCTTCACCAAAGCGTCGCCGTCCACCCGCATTCCAACCCACTCATGCATCCCTTGAGCCCCGATACTCTCATAGAACTTGATACTCGGCTCGTTCCACTTCAGCACCGACCAATCTAGTCTGCCGCCATCCATAGCGACAACCTCTTTGGCCAGTTGAACCAACAACTTTTTGCCATAACCTCGCCCTCGTTCTGACGGCTGAACAAACAGGTCCTCGAGGTAGATACCGGCCTTGGAGCGCCATGTACTATAGTTGTAGAAGTAGAGTGCCATTCCTACTGTTTTGCCTTCGGAATTGACGGCAATCAAACAACGCGAGGGACGTGTTGCGGATACGGACTCAGTGATGGGCAGGTTTGAGGAGTCGGGGCTGGTGGTGTTTGAGGGGGCGAAAGCGATGGTGTTCTGCAGGGTTTCTACCGTGGCTTTGACCGCATCAGACTCTTTCTCGTAGTCGGCAAGAGCCTGGATGAGGTCTAGAATTGCCGGAGCATCTGAGACGCAAATTCCCCCGGTTAGCATCTCGTTCAGATGCTGTTGGCATTCGAGAAAGGTGTCTTGGGTACAGGCCTATGAAATCATACCTTCTCGGCGAGCGTGCCGGATTTCTGGTGCACTGGAAGCCATCGCTGGATAGAATAGGGATTTTGAATAGAATTGAGGCGCACTCAAGTGTTAGTGTTTACAATAAACGCAGATCTGGAATCGAGGGTGGTTCAAGATTTTTATATCGGAGCATGAGGTGCAAGGATAAAGATGACCAGTTTCCTAAAGGGCGTACAACGACGTAACAGCAATTGGAAAGGCGCCTTTTTGGCGGGCAGCAGTGCGGGGCATCACAATTCCATGCCTTTCCATTCGACAGACAGGATAGACTATCTCCCCTGCAGCAGCCTACTTTTAATACTAGACCTGAAGCAATTGTTCTGCATGGTGCATGCCGGCCATGGTGAGGAGAGTTGAAAACATCATAAGCTACCCTGTACACTCGCGGATGGACTTAAAAGTGAGATTCGTATGATGGCGTCTCGAAGAGTGGTGTCAATGAGAATAATGGCACAGTATTGTATTATTATTTTTTGAATGCGCTTTCATTAGTGTATTACAAGGGAAATCGAGTGAAGAGAAACGAGTTGACATCGAGCGGTTGATGTGTGTCATTTTCCTTTGCTACTACTAGGATTGTTGAGAAACCTTGCTTGGACACCTAAAGACCACATCTAGACAAATATAGGAAGTGAAAAGTATCCACCCGCGACATACTGACCACAAACACCGCGACAATTATTTGAGAATGTAATAGACACAGAAGCTTGCTGTTCAACAACAGTTGTCGTAAATCAATGGCTATGTGCCCGTTCTTGGTGCTTCGGCCAAAGACATTGTTACACTAAAAAAAATGGCACTGACTGTGAAGGTAAAGATGAAAAAAAAAACTGCTTGAATACCATTTGCTTGAGCATTTTCCTTTGTAACACAGTGCTGACCACATTTTAAGCTTCATTGGTTTTAAAATGGACAAAGAAAGTCCTAGGGCTTACAATGGAGTCTCGCTGCTTGTCAATCCAGCAGCACTCTGATATAGTCCACAGTCCTTTTCAAAGAACACCTGCTGCGTAAAGAGAGAAAGTGAACCTAAGTGCGAGTGCGTTTCAGTTACCTTTTCACAGCTTAGGCCGCGTTTCGTAGTTTGCGAAGCGCTTTTTGAATGACTAGGCAGTTTATTTGAAGCTGTAATGTATAGTCTTTGAGCGGAGGTATAGTATGTGGACAGATGGTTTGCGCAAAGAAGACTGAAACAATGTAATGGGAAGTGTTTAGCATCGCAACATGGCCATGTGAGAGTATATATGTTTGGAGGATCTCCAGAGAAATGAGAATATCACCATCACCACCCATTCGGACAATCAGGTCATCAAGACAGATAACTTCGCATCAGGATAAACCAAGAGACTCACACATTCAGACTTTCAGTGCATCAGCAGCAGGACAGCTTTGCACCAACATAAATCAAGAAACAGACCTCACCTAGACTTTTCGAGCATCACCAACAGAAGACGTCGTTGAAGAAACAACAGATAAATATAATTGACAACAAGTCATCCTCATAAACGGAAGAAACCCCAAGAAACCACACAAACCGCAATCATGCCGAAACAACCTAGAGCCACCGAGGACTCCATGCGTAGCCTCAGCTTACAGTTTCTCAACGATGACATCCTCCAGGGCGAAGTCCAGTTCGGCATGGAGCTCGAGTTCATGATCCCCAACCTCTCCGACGAGGAAACTAATAAATCCACCAGACTCTCCGCCGCCCAAAAGATGCTCCTTTCCAGAGATCACACTTTCCATTTCTTAGCTGGCGCCCTCCAAAGTGCCGGCTTCCCCTCGGCATACATCTTCGAAACGCCAGCCAACTGCCCCAACCAGCCCCTGCGCACGCGCGCGCCCTCCGGCAGCATCATCAAGATCGACAGCGACAAGAAAACCGAAATGCGGGTTATGGACGACCGCAGGGCCCTCTTCGGAGGTGAAGATGCCAACTCAAAGTACTGCTACTGGCTGGTGAAGCGCGAGGATGATGTTGTAGGGCGGGGCGAGTTTTACCCCTGGATCTCGACGGAGCTCAACACGCCTATCTTGTCGGGCGGTGGTCTGGAGGTCGAGCGCGCGCTGGGGGAAGTCAGCACCGCGCTGCGGACGGTCCATGATGCGCATTTTCGCAATGTGCATATCAACCAGACATGTGGATTACACGTTCATGTAAGTCCTGTCGGGGGCATGACAGCCCTCCACGCCAAGCGGCTCTGCACGCTCGTGTTCCTCGTCGACCACCATTTACTCTTTCAGCTGTGCTCACCCCACAGACGGACCGTTGCCGCCCGAGTCTCGGCCGTAACACACCTCGCCAACCCGGAAGACCGCTGCGACCCCACCGAGGCCGAGGCCAACTTACCGCGCAACATACTAAACGCAATCCCCGAGCTCGTCCACTACCTCTGGACCCCCAAGATGGCTGAAACCGTCATGCGCATCATGAGAAAGGACCTCCAGTTCCACAAGGATGACAACGAACCTGCGTTCCGCCTCGCCGAGCAGCACCTCCCCAGCGGGCACAAGACGATGACGTTTGAGTTCCGCCATGCCCAGGCCTCGTTTAGCAAGACTTTTGTCTCCAACTGGATCGGCCTTATACTCACGCTGTCCAAGGTAGCCTTCCTCCCTACTAACCTGTATAAAAGGGCCGTGAGTGATCTGTGGGATATCGTTGGGCCTGTGGTCAAGCCTGAGGACGCCTGGCTGCCGATTATTCGTGCGCTCAACACTCATGCCCCTCAGGACTGGCCTCTTAGGATTGACGAGAGTTTCTGGGCTGCGCGTCTGAAGCTGCAAGCTGCGGGCTATGATGTGGATAATATGAAGGATGGTAAGCCTCTGCTGGATTGACTATAGATTATCGAGGTGAGATTATCCTGTACATCTCAGAACTACTGGACTTGAGTTGTCTGTCACGGTTTAAGACATTTGGAGTTTTGGTATGCTTGGCTTATTTAGCGTAGACCCTGGCACTTGTCATAGTACATTCATTTTTGTGTATCTATATAGCGGCCTTTCTTGATCCATGAAGCTGCGATACTTTGTGATTTGAAACTGCCCACACAAACCCTTCCCCATAACAAATCAAAATTGACTCAGCATTAAGTAATAGCCTACACAGGTTGACCAAGCAAGCTTCCCTTCGATATTTTGCTTGACCACTACCCGGTGATACACATTACCGAGGTCAACTTGTGCCGTTCAATGAATGTATGTACGTATTACCCACCATCTTCTGTCATAATGGGCGCCGCCACCCGGACCGCTTCGTATTCCCTCCACCCTGGGTGCTAAATAGGCCGCGCCGCCTCTACCGGGCACGGAACATGGAGGGTGTGGAAATCGTTCTAGTTCCTTTCCCCAGCGTACTTCCTTGCATGTTCGACCCTTGGTTGTGTAGCCGGAAGTGGCAACGGCATCCCGGTCGCCGAGCGCCGATGCCGGCCGTTGGCTTGACGCCGCTATCGGTGGCGTTGCAGCCACATCTTACAGGGTTTTCAACGTCGTTTACTTCATGATATGTTCCGAGGGACGAAGATACGTGTGCAGGCTTGAATGTGCAGGAATGGTAGAATAAAATCATGCTTTTTATTGCAAATGCAAACGGCTAATTCATTAGGTATCCAAGAGCAAGAGGTATCAATATATAAAAGAAGAAAAAACAGCATTCTACAAGAGATACCGGTAGTCAGGCGACAAGTCTCCTAGCTCGTTCTTTTCCTCCTCCGTCAGATTATCTGCCTCGTTTGACTGTGATCGCTTCTTGTTCGACAGCATGCAGCTGACTCCGTAGGCCGTACAAGAGAGGATAGAGAGACAAGTGAATGCGAGCGAAAGAGCGTAGCCTTTGGTGAACTTGGGGGCATCCCGCTGCAGGAAAATGTAAACTGCAATGATTCCGCCCAAGTTACCGAAGCCAACCTGCCAGGCACTGCCCACACCTCGTCGGAGATGGCCACCCAGATTCATGTTGAACCAGCAGACGATGATGGGCATGGCTGTGTACAACCCTGAGGAAATAAGGAAGAGTGAGCCGTACTTGACAGAAACATTGTCATGAACAGAAAGTAAGACAGAGAAACCGGCAATAGCAATGCATGCGGCGAATAAGAAGAATCCGAATCGGTGCTGCAGCTTGTCGGATGTAAAGGCAACCATCATGGAGAAGCCAAAAGCAGCAGCCCAAGGTGGCACACTGCGGAGCTGTGTCTCAATGTCGCCATATCCAAAAGTCTTGATGATGCCGGGCGCAAAGTAGGCATAGCCATAGGCAGGCACAATGAGGCCAAAGTACATGAATCCACCGGCAATGACCTTGAAGTCCTTGAAGACACCGAAAACATCCTTGGTGGTAATCTTGCGCTCTCGTCCAGAGTCACGTCCTTGGTCCTCACGGAGACGGGCAGCAACGAAAGCGCGTTCCTCCTCTGTCAACCACTTGACCTCTTCGGGGAAGTCTGGCAGCCAAAAGTAGAAGAGAAAGCTGACTGCGACCGTAATACCGCCCTCAATGAGGAAGATCCAGCGCCAGCCGCTATAGCCGCGAGCGCCATGCATTTTGCCAATAGCAGCGGCAAGAAGTCCACCAAAGGCACCAGCCAGTGTAGTGGAGTTGAAGAAGAAGGAATAGCGCTTTTGGGCCTCGCTACGTCGGTACCACATTCCGATGAGGTAGAAAGCTGATTGATTCGCCTCAAATTAGCCAACACTCGCCACTCGTCAAACAATCCAAGGTACGAGTTGTTGCTCAGGAAATGCACAAAAACAGGGACACAAGGGGGAAAGACTCACCACCTGGGAACATGCCGGTTTCAAACAGGCCGAGGAAAAAACGGGTGGTCAGCAGGCCAGCGTAGTTCTGGACGAGACCCTGCATCATGGTTGTGAGACCGAATAAAAACATGTTCAAGGAGAGCCAGACATGAGGCCGGAACTTCTTGAGCAGGATGTTGGATGGAATCTCGAAGAGGCAGTAGGGGATGAAGAAGATGACGAGAGCGGTATTGAACTTGACAGAGTCAGTGCCCAGCTCCAAGTCCTCGACCAGGCTAAAGATTTTGGCATTGGAAATGTTGACACGATCTGGAAGCAGCCAAAAGTCAGCAATCAGCCCACCACATTGCTGCGCCTGCTGTTGATACGGTGACGGCGCAAGATAAGCGAGGAAGCACAAGGCACAAAGGTTACTCACCAAGAAACGCAAGCAGATACATGATGCATAGGAACGGAAGCACGCGCATATCAATCTTGGCTAGGAGCTTAGTTTCTGTCGTATGAGGGGGGCAGAGGATCCGGTCCACTGGTTGCTCTAGATCACGGCTGCCATTGTCGTTGAAGTCCTGGAGCGAACCGCTCTTCTTCTCCGTTGCGACAGCCATTGTAAGGGGTTGGCTCCCGGCACAGGATCGCCTTGAAAATGTGTGTTCGATGAGATTCGGCGTGAGGTTTGGTGCGAAGCTGACTCAGACTCGCTGCCGAGATCTTCGTGAGCAAGGGAGGAGGGGGGGAGGAGACGAGGATAGGGACGAGGAGACCAGATGGAAGAAAGCTTCAGGTGGGGATCAAGGACATTTAAAGGTTCAATTGTCCAGGGTCTTGCGCCTACACCCCCATCGTCCGATGGCTTGAAACAAAAGGTGGGAATGGATAACGACAGGAATGGAAGCCGAAGCCGAGGAGCGAAAAGTCAAATCTTTGTACATGCACAGAGTAAGCTTCTGGTGGATGCCGTGAGTCAAGTAAGTACCGGCTAGGTATCGAGGTATCGCGGCATGGAACCGCGCACCTGTACAGCGGAGTGGTGTAGGCTCTTTTACAGAGGGTTGCCGCCCACTGAAGACGACTGGCACAGCGAGCAGCCCACCCGGCACCTGGTCAGTCAGCGCAGCGTCTCATTCCCCTTGAACTCCCGCTGTGTTGCTCCGGGTATTGGATGGAGGGCTGCGGCTGGAATTCTGTAGGCGGTCCGCTGACATCAGCAGGCGAGGGTAAAAAGGTACATGGCAGTACTTGGTCAAACCCAGACAAAGGGTCCTTGACTTACCATACCCAGTACCCCAGGTGGTACCCGGGGCAAGCTGGCCTGGCCACCTACCTGAGGAGCCAAGCGCGGCCATGGCGAAACCCGCTGAGCAACCCCGGACGGAAGAACGTTTGGTGGACACCCAAGAAGCCATAGCGGCTGCATCGCTCCAAACGAATTTGATTAAGGCATGTTTACATAACAGGCGGTCTCACCACGAGAGGGTGGTGGCGACCTAACGTCTGGCTGTTGTACGTGAGGCAACTTTAATGACTACGTCTCCATGACTGCTGTGAAGCAAGAAAGTCGCCTGCTGCGCTGGAACGAAGAGCGGGCGTTGTTGGTGCAGCAACTGTCAGACAAATTCACAAGCCAATGGCCAGAATTCCCTTGGTAATACGTCGTGTAACTGCATCAACTGTACAGGTGACAATAGGTAATATAGGTAGGTATGCCGCTGGGCAACTCATCGATTTGAGAGATGTATGTAGATCTTCCAGGCGGCACGCTGTTAAAAGCTCGCTGTAGGGCAAAGCTAGAAGTTGCCCGTCGCCAGGCATGGAATGCGGTGCCCAGCACAGACGCTGCACGGTGGGATCCCTGCCTACCTTAATTTCTTAGCGCGCAAATGGCATCCATCGGCTACCGGAGGCCAGACCAGATAGTCCGCGTGGATTGCTTCCCCGGAGGATGTAGCGTGGCAGAGGAAACAGCAGCTATTGCGTTGAGCTGGATGGGTTATTTTGAGGTATATTCTGACGGAGTGGTCGGAGGAGACTACGAAGTCAGAAGCTTGGTAATCCACGATGCCACTGGACACAATCTTGGACAGAGGTATTGGTCTGTACACTCTCCAGCCCTAAGCCCGTCGATACGGGTAAACAGTAGGCGATGGGCAGTCAGTGGGCGTCGGGTTAATTACAGAGGTACTTGCAGGTACTTTGGTCTCCAAGGTCGGCAAAGTGAGACAACCCATGCAAATGCCTTCTTCTTCTTCTGTTTCCTCTTCCGCTTCCTTTCCCTCTTCGTCTGCAACCCCCTTGCCAGCCACATCTTGGGGCCAATCTGCGCTCAAGCCTTGGAAACACATTCGTCCGTAATAGTCGACTCTTCAACCCTGTGGATCGTTGCAACTGACGCAATCCCCTTGGCATCCCACGTCCCCTCCATCATGCAGCTCGCCGCTGCCACCACCATTGTTCGCCGTCGGAAACGTCGCCTCCCCTCCCACATTCTTCACCACCTCGGGTTACCATCGCGGCAGTTGGCTTCGGCCACCCCTGGCATGCTATCTATCAACAACAGCCCACTGGGGCTACGACAATCACACCAATTCCTGACGTCTGTGTACACATTCAAAATGTTTAACATATGTGCGCACCAGTCATAGCTGCTTCATGGGCTGCTTGGCAAGGTGGATGCCCCTCGCGCGATATATCCAAAGGGAAACTCTCCTCCGCATCTTGCCACACCCCAGATGAGCCTCTCCGCATTATTGTCCCCAAATCTAATTGCCTGTCTACGAATACAATGAGAATGGCGTTTCGTTGCCCAGCCTGATCCCTGTTACTGCCATTTCTACACGCTTCATCATTGCATTTAATGCCGATGACAGCCATGGTAATCCGAATATCACCATTTCGAGATTACCGTCTCGTGGATTTGATGCAAAAGCAACGCCACAGTCCCCACGCCTACCTGGCGCTAATATATTTTTCCGTCGCAAAATCAATCGTCTTTCTTCAAATCTGGGGAGACAGAAGCTAGCTGCTGCTGCTGTTGATACTGTTGCTGCTGTCGTTGTCTCGCCGCGTTGGCTTCTTCCGCCTGCTTGGCCTGCTGTAGCCGTCTATTTTTGAGGGCGTTGGTTTTCTTATTAGTCTCCTTTAGCTGTACAGCCAACGCCTTTAGTTCGATGAAGCTCACGAAATACGAAAAAAAAAAAAAGGAAAGGTGGCTGGATGTGTGTATCTACCTACCGTGAGCTCATGGCTAGGCTGATTTGCAATCCGCAGCGTCCATGTGTTTCCGGCCGTGAGGAGGCACTTGCACAACAACTCCGACTTCTGCGGCAGGTTTCACTGTTAGTCCAACTTGGCTGCCAGGTCCTTGAGCTGTCAAATCCTCCAACGGTGTACTTACAGTTAATGCATAACACATGGCGTCTAGTCGGTGCTTGAACGTCGGATAGGCCTCCTAAGCCCCGTCGGTGAAGCACCAATATGGGGTTTGGGTATACCCCTGTTGAGATTGTATCGCTGCTTCCTGGAATAAGGTATATTTGTCAACGCTATTCATTCTGCCAAGAAGGCTTAGTTGGCCGGGGATCCGGGGAAAAGCTGCTCCAACTTACGACGAGCCCCCAGGAGATCCACTCTACTGCTTGATCGCTCGGGACACTATCGCGGCCTGAGGTATTCTTCTTCTTCCTTGGAACACGGGATGCCTGAACCGTTTGCAACCCATGATCAACAAATCTGCTTATTGGATGCCCATTAACTGCCTCATCTCCTTGCTCAGCGTCTGGCGTTTGTATCAGACTCATATAGCTATTAATCGCATAAAATACTTGTTTGACGGCGGCAATCTTCGACCTCGTGCAGCGGGGAAATGTCGAGTCCGTCATTGGATCCGTACAATCCTCGGGTGTCTTGCGGTACAGTTCCAGCAGGCGTTCCATCTCTTGGCTTGCCGCTTGGGCACTCCCAAACAGGTTCTGGAATCGAAATGTGGGAGGCTGCATACTCGCCTTTCGAACTGCAAACTCCTCGTCTGTCATGATCTCCTTTGATACATGTGCTTGGATTGTGCGCTTCTTCGGCAGAGGTAATGAATGATCCTGGCCAGTTTCACCTTGGGTACTGGCTGACGCTGGCTGTGGAAGTTGACCGCTGGTTCCGGACTGTGGCTCCCAAGCCAAAGGCGAATAATCTCCAACAGAAGGTGAGGGCATGCTTGGCTGCTGGGCAGACAGAAATGCTGCCTGAGCCTGGCTGCTGTATGCTGGCATAGGTGTCTGGTTGCAAACGCCGTAAAATGGCATGTTGTTGACTCCCATGTCTTGGATTGGAGAATCTGCAATTCTTCTTTCCCGTACAAGCCAGTCTACCACAGATTGATCACAGCCCTGTGGTATTATCTCATTGGAGCTGAAAAATGATTCTAGAGTCGGATCAATGTTTGCAGGCTGATATCTGGTTCAAAACGCAATCAGCAAGCTGATTTGACCAAGGTAAGTTTGGATGGTATATCAAAGGATATCTCACGGTGACACGGGGTAAGTGTTTTCATATCTGCCGGCTGGCGTAAAAGGATCACTATAGATCTGGCCGTGGTTAAAGAAGTTTGAAGGATGTCTTGCGTGCCCATGATCCAGAAAAAACGGTGTTATGCCTTGATCAACTCGCGCGGCGGTATTGGGTGCGAAGTAAGGGCCATCCAAGCCAAGATCTTGTCCACTTTCTGACGCACCTTCGCAAAATTCCGGAGCCCATGGGCCCAGGTTGTCAGAACCTGTGCCATTCATCGTTTATTCGGTTACCGTGTGAGCCTTGTTGTCTTCTTAACAACGAGGGCAACCGAATCTTGATGCTAGCTAAGGAGTGATGGTGCTGGTACTGTGTTGTGAATACCTGTTGCTGGCTGCATCGACAGTTCGTTTGTTATAGTATTCCTCCTTTATTTTTTGTCTATGTCAGATGATGAAATCTAAATGGGGTCTTCCTCCGATCGAGAGAGGCGAGAAGTCATTGCCTTTTATATTATGAACATGGCCAAATTGCTGCCTATCATCTTCACGGCCTTTCATAGCGCCTCGTGCAGCATGACTGTTGAGGCTGCAGCTCATGCCAACGGGGCGCTTCTCCGCAAACAAGATGCAGGAGGATAACAGAGAGTGGTTCGCGACGCAGGAGCGTGAATATGCAGGGGTTTACGTCTAGAAATGTCCACCAAAAAACAGACAAGCAGACATACAACCGGCGAGGCCGGGGTTCCCACGCAAGCAATGGATATTGTTCAAACTACTGATGGAAGAAACAGTTGTGTGCATTGTTAGCTAGTAGAAAACCTGCGCGGACGTTAACTTTTGTGAAGAAGTTATCACGGCCACTTCCTATATGCATTAGACTAGCTATGCTCTGTTTGTTTTTACGATGAATCATGTGAAAGGTAAGGCGCCTTGTAGTGAGAGAATAGCTGGATAATTTGTAATAGTTGAATGAAAAGCTTTATAGACACAACCTGCCAATCTGAGATATCAACCAATGTCTTTCCACGTTTCGCTGGAGAGCTGGAGCGAATGGAAGACAATGAACAGATCCCATTAACATAAAAGATACAACAAGACAGGGTTTGCATGCTGGGGTATTATTAGGGGGGGATTAGTCACTTTTCAAAACACAACACGCAAAAATTGGTGTTCCTTGCCAGGGCCCTGACTAACGCAAGTATCTGCGAAAAAAACAAGCAGCATCTTCATCCTGCATGTTAAAAAGCGCATGCGGCCCGTTCAACATGGAGGGGTGAAGAGAGGAGGGGCAAAAGTGTATATGGTCAAGTGAATATTGATGTATAAAATAAAATGTAAGCTTTAGTAATTGGGTAATAGACAGGGTTTCGTTTGGGTGATGCATGGGCAGGGGAGGGCAATGGATGCTATTTGGGCAAACAGCGAGGTGAAGGTATTCACACTCTTTAATGGGCGCTCCCAGTTCCTTTTTGTTTCCCTTTTTTGCCTGTAAATACACATACACACACACGTGCGCGCACACACATACATCCAGAAAGACTAAGCAATCATGGGACGTAGAACTATCTACTGTGCTTATTTCCTAGCTATGGTTCTGCCTCTATACGCTGTTATTGTCTACATTCTCATCCGATGACTTTTTTCTTTTTTGACCACCTGAGATCGTCTAGCCATTTGACAGCCAGTAAAGACCGGATAACACTGATGACAAATAAAATGAAGATTAGGTGGATGTAGTAGACCCCGTCAATCTACAAAGATACCTGTATAAAGACAATAATTGATCCACTACTAGAAAAAAGGATGAATGCCGCAAGATATTACCCAATCTGGCAAGCAGCATCACCGACTTGCTGTCAGGGGTAGACCTCTCTATGCACACAACCAACCCCCAAGGAGGTCAGAAGACGCACAGACAAAGCAGCAAGCTTATTTTTCATTAAATACCCCAAAGAATGCTAGACAATATGGGTAAGGCCTGTATTTGAGTGTTGCTGCTAAACTAGCGTTGCTAATTATGGGTTGAATGACTAGGGTAGATGAGTGCGAGTTTGTCGATTCCGGCTTTGTATTTGCCCAAATGTGTTTGTGTTGCCTAGTCATGATGCCAATGACTAAGGCTTGATGGGGTAATGAACAAGAATGGTTCTGGCATCTGCTGATTCATGTTGCATGCTATGTTTGGGTTATGAATGAAATACAAGGGGTGACATACTTCCTGGGGCAATAAACCATCATTGACATGCGAAAGAGGGTGTTGTAGGTGTGGTTAATACATAACAGAGCTAATCATGTATGATTATCTCTAATTAGTCTTCATAATTCGTGAGTAAGAGGCCAATGATTGCTTTATGCATGCGAATGGATGTCAAATTCTCGTCAATACGAACATCCCAATATGACATGGACGCAACATTGATTGAATATTAATGTATATTAAGCAAAGAGGCAAATTGGTATCTGTAGTAATTCAAGGTAACGCTGATTTAGAGCGACGCGCTTTTACCCACGTTGCGCTTCCTAACCCCCAACGGCTGCTTGGTAAAGACTCTCCTCTCCCAACCGTCAATTTCGTCAGTCACAGTCTCCTCCACAAGCTCATATCCTCCAATCTTGGGCAAAATTACCGCCCAGACAACCCAGTAGACAGCGCCAGCACCAAGGACTCCGAATCCTACCACGCAGTGGATGTAATAAGGCAGGTGCTCGTAGGCGTTCTGACCCTCCTCGGGAGGCACAAAGGGGGCGATGACGAGATAGATGTTGCTGAGAAGGAAGAAGATGACGATGGGAAGGGTGGCTGAGAAGGGCGGGTACCAACTTCTGGCCTCTCGGTTGCGGTACAGATGGATGAGGGCTCCGGCGACGAAGACGTTGATAACTGCAAGAGGGTAGGAGATTAAGCTATTGAGAATGTTAGCATATGGAAATAAAAACAGAAATCTAGTAAAAGGGGTCGGTTTAGACTTACTTGAGGACAAAGTTGTACGCATCTCCAGCAGGGGGAGCAACAATGGTGATGCAAGTCACCAACCAGTGCTCGAACAAACCAGCAAGAGGGGCATTGAATGGTCTGTTGCTAGCCCAAAGGCGAGAAAAGGGCAATATTCCTTCTCGACCCAGTTCCTGAACCAGTCGACCCTGGGAAAAGATGACACTAAGGACGTTTCCAAAGGCAGACATGGCGACAAAGACGGACAAGGCCCGCTCGGCGGACGTACCAAACATGTTGCGGAACAAAGAGGCAGCAACCAGTCGCTTAGACTCAAGAATCTCTTCCTTGGAAACACCAGCAAAGTAGGCAATGTTGGCGAGCATGTAGAGGATGGACACTGTTCCAATGGCGATGGGGGCTGCGAACTTGAGGGTCCGGGTCGGGTTCTTGGTCTCGCTAAGGGCGTAGTTTGCGTTGCTGTATCCGACATAACTCCAGATGACGTTGTAAAGAGCCGTAACAATGCCGTAGGCGCTGCCGGAAGTGCCTTCGAAGGCGTTGGTGAAGTTGTCATTTGCCCTGACCTTCTTAAGGTTGAAGAGGGGAGAGATGATGATGATGAGGACGACGATGATCTTTAGGATTCCGAGAACGTTTTGCAAGCGAATCCCCCACTTGAGCGCGGTTCCATGGATAAGAAAAGCCGTAGTAATACACGCCAGAGCAATACCACGCTGATTCCACTGCGTCACCTCAACTCGAGCAGCATGCAAGATATACTCGCCGAAGACGACCGAGTTACCCGCAGCCCAACCCAGCAGAATCACATAGCCCGTGTACATGGCGGTGATGAGAAGTCGGGGCTTTCGGTAGACGAACTCGAGGTAGTTCTTCTCGCCACCGTTCTTGGGTAGACCAGTGCCGAACTCCATGTATACGGCGGTGCCGGCGGCGGCGATGAGCATACCAACGACCCAGATGAAGAGGGCGAGGCCGACGCTGCCAGTGAGACCGAGGATAGCGCTTGGGGTGGCGAAGATGCCGGTGCCGATGATGCGGTTGAAGATGAGCATGGCGGCGGAGAGGATGCCGATTTGGCGTTTGGCCTCGCGGGCTTGTTCGAGGCGGGCTGTGATGATGAGTGTTAGTCTGAGATGCCGTCCTTAACAGAAAAGATGAAGGCATTCTTACCCGAGGTGCCATTCTCTACAGAGGCACTGTCTGTGGCTCCATAGTTATAGTTATTTGGTGTTTCGTCACCAGACGACTTCTTAAGACCGAGCATGGTGATGGATGGACGTCTTGGACGCGTAACCGGTCCACGGGTCTCTCAACTCAACTCCACCAAACTAACCAAACTAACCAAACCGAAGGGAGAATAATAGACAGAGAGCACGGGGAAAGTGAAAGAAAGCTAATAGTGAATCGCCATTGAAACTAAAAAAGAAAAAAGAATGGGAAGAATTAACAGGAGCAGCCAGCTTATAAGTCATGGGTGGAGCCACAGAGTCCACAGGCAGGCACAAGTTGCAAGACGGCGGGAAAGCTAGAAGGGCTCCAGAATACTAGGCGGCGGCGGCCCCCCCCCCCCCCCTTCCAAGCGGGTCCGTCTGGAATGGTGCAATCGGCCCCGGAACGAGCGTCAACGCAGACTTTGGAGCCTTTTTTGCATTTTTACGTTTTCTAAGCCGGTAAACGCACCACGAGGTTGGGCTTGGCGGCGGCTCCCCCCGTGGCCAATCTTGGGATGAAAAGGGCCAAGAGAAGTGATTACAGGTTGTAAGGAAACGGGAAAGCCGATGGTGAATGATTATCTAGTGATGGTTTTTTTTGGGTATGGAAGTTGTACATATTTACACTGGAATGAAGATGATTATATTTGGGATGATGGAAGAATAGATACCTATGCTAGATGCGATATCGTGATGGTGCTGGGCAGACTGATCAGTCTAGATGAATGATATGTACGATATTAAACTACCCGATTGAGTTCGATTTAACGTTGACATTCACTGCTTTACAATCACAATGCAAAGCCGATTAGGCTATTCCCCTTGGCTGCCGCTAGAACTTTTTGTCCCTTTCAGCCTGGTGATCACGACATGGGAGGGAGGGAGGGAGGGGGGCGTTCATCGCCTTGTGCCGGATTCAACCACCGTTTAGGGAGACGTTAGTCCGATGACGCGATTTCAATCGTCCCACCCACAAGGAACTGCATTCCGTAGGCTATGCAGTTTTAAATTTTTTCAGGACCAGGTAGACGGGAACCAATCAGCGTTTTTCAGCACTTGCAAAAAAAAAAAAAAAGAGATGGAATATGTACTTCCCGCCCCCATCATCATAATAGACTCTGGTGCATTTTCCAATGTCAGTTTAGTCTGATATTATTGAAAGAATCCGTAGAATGATGTGATATAATAAGCAACATCTAAGACAAATGCAAAAAGTCAAAAAATTTAAATAGAAACACAATCGCCATGTGAAAGTGGGAACTCCAAGATGCCTGGCCTTCACCTAGGTAAAATAAATGGGGAATAAATTTACAGAAACGGGGTATTCTAGATTTCGATAGTGTAGAAACTTCTTTTCGGCCCGCTGACTTACCTGCGATGGAGTCATTCCCATTATAGCCTAATTCATCCATCCAAAATAAATATTACCCAGTGTTGGTCAGAGCTAGAATGGTACTTTGTTAATGACGGTGATAAGCTGAAGGCTGGGCATCATATTGCATCATCAGCCTCATCTTGTACGTGTTTTATATGGCTTTTTTTTTGGTTCTCATGCATCTCTTGGCATTTTTTGGTTTACCTTACCCGCCTTCCCGAGGTTCACCAACGATGGGATAATTTTTTGGCTGGATGGCGTGTTTGATGGCAATGGAGACTTTTTATTGAAAAATAAATAAAAGCAGAGACGAAAGATCTTGATGAGGAGATGTTATAAGACGATGATTCCGCTCCTAAGAAACGATTCTCCATGATTCAACAATCTGATACCTGTGAACGATTCGTTGGTGTTTCTTACAAATTGCATGTGTTCACCCCAAATAACCCCAGACTCCAGGTCTTGGTTCTTGATCCATGTGGATTATCCAACCAAGCCGTTGAGGGGCCGCTGCCTCTACCAAAGATCGTCTTCTCTTCCCGTCTCGGCGCGGCTCCTTTTGAGCATCACCATTTGCATACCACAAAGGCAGCTTAGCATATTTTCTCATCTCCAAATTACATGTCCGAGCTAGTGGGGCGGAAATCCCGGAACGCGCAAGCTACCTGTCATAAAACCCGGCGTCCCAGCTCCGGGAGCTAATGAAATGCACAATCCCATTGACATTAAAATGAATGCGACGGTGCAGCGTAGCAGTTGCACGAGTCAGCAGAACCCCCCCACAAATGAATGCAAGATTTATCCACATCATAACTCACAATCGATGAGAGACATGAGATAAATTCGTTTTTACAGGTGAAACATTGTTAAGCATGATTGGAATGTCACCTCAGGATGAAACAAATGTGTGTTTAACAGTAGATATTGATTGCATGCTCGGTTTCTATTCGAGTATTCAAAGACATTAATGTGAGCTACCTAATAAAGCTGTGTTCTCTCCTCTCGCCATTTTATGCATTCATGTTGGTTGTTCCCATTCCATTCGTCTAATAATTAATATTATCTCATCCGTAATAGTCGTTGATTTCATTAAAGGAGTGTCGTTTGATCGTCAAGTGCCGATCCATCAGCCTGAGCCGCCCGTTTGTGTGTGTCCTCTGCCTCATTACCATTATGCCGCCAAAAAAAACGCCGTTGGCTCTTGTGTAAAGCAGCCTGCCTCCATTCCCCTCTTTGTGTGTACTTGGAATTCAATATGTTGAAAGTAGTCGAAACAGCCGTGTACCCTCTTTGAGAGCAAAATCTGGCTCGACTTAAGCGACAGCTTCCATGGAGGTGATGGGTGCAGGCACAGAGACCTTGGTGCAGTCCACGTTGCGGGTGGAGTAGATCTGGCCGGGCACCCACTTGGGGTTCTGCCACTTGGTGTCCTTGCACTTGAGGTTGAGCTTGGTACCTCCGAAGCCGGTGAAGCGGCTGCCCTCGTCGGCGCAGTTCCAGGTCTGGTTGATGCGCAGCTCGCCGCTAGGACGAGAGTAGGTGAAAGTGGCCTCGTCGCCTTGGAATGGCACGTCGCACTTGTAGATCTGCGTGCCGTAAAAGAAGTCGGACAGCTGCGACGACGAGCCAGTGCAGATGGACTTGTAGTTGACGGCGGCATTTTCCAGCGTGAAGTTGACGTAGCCGTAGGAGTTTTGGTGAGCGGGCGTGGTGAAGGTGTAAGACGAGTGGAAGTCAAAATCCTTGACCTTCCACTGGTTGACCTTGATAGACCGGTCGGTGCAGGTGGGTGTGGTAGGAGGAGGAGGAGGATAAGAGGTGGGAGGAGGAGGAGGGTAGGTGCCTGTGGGCACGGCGAGGGCAGCGCCAGCGAGAAGGACGGCAGTGAGGAAGCTCTGCATGATGGCGGTTGTGGTGGTGTTGATATTGATATTGGCGGATTAGTTAGGATGTGGTGTGCCTGATTGATATAACGAGAGTGTATGGAGTATTGGAGATGAAATATCCAGAAACTACTCGCAAGCGGGAGATGACGATGATTTAATAGTTGACACACAAAAGTCGAGCGCACACTGATCGGCAGACGGGAATGGCTGGTTGGGCTGCAGGTCTCTCTTGTCTGTGATGTCTGTGATGTCTGTCTGCCGTTTGTCTGTGCCGTGTCTGTGTGTTATTCTGATACTAAAAAAGGGCTGGGTTGTGGTGTGTGTGTGTGTGCGTGATGATGGGATGGCTCTTCCAACTGAGACATATGGTGGGGGTGGACGGACGCTTCTTTATACCCCAGACGAAAGAGAGGATGAGGAAGAAGAAATAAAGACGAGAGGCGAAGAGGCCCCCATCACGCCCGCTTCCTGTTCGGACGTGTTCGTGCGTTTGTGTGGTTACTGATCGGTTGTTGGGTGTGGTTCGAGGTCGGATGACGTCGTACGAAGGAGGAAAAAAAAAGCTCGTATTCTCTTTTGCCTTTTGCCTTGGGTTGATGCAACTTGGACAGTTAGCAGCAATCCGTCAGTCACCCACCCACCCACCAGTTAGAGCTACAGTGCCGAGGAGTGGGCCAGCTGGACGGGCCTGGGCGGCGGGTGAATCGGCGAGCTGTTAGTGGGCTGTGCTGGGTGTGTCCCACTGCTGTGATGTGTGCTGTACAGTGACCCGACCTCTATTCCTGGTGCGTTGGATGCCACGCTGCCCGCGCTGTGCCCTCTCTGGACTTAGTAGTGATGGGCCTATTGCCGATGGAGCTTGGAGCCTGCAGTTTCGCCACTATGAATTGCCGAATTGTCAGCACAAGAATCCTACTTCCAGTCACCAGGCACGGGCATTCGCATTCGCATTGCAATCCGTATTGGACATTTTTTGTCTATACCGAGAGTGTAAACACAATCTACAAGCAGAATATTCTGTAACACATTGAGTCAATTGTTCACTGTGCGTTCCTTGCTTTTTCCATCTCCTCCTCTTCCTTGCCTAATCGTCACCCCTGCTAGCCGCGCGAGCGAGCGAGTCAACAACACTAGGTGTACAATGGGCACCAGACCAAAAAGAGCTCGTCACACACAGCTAGCGTTCAAGGGTCCAAGGGTCGTACAGGTACTGTACATTGGTGTCGATCTGTCAAAAAAAAAAAAAAAAAGGCTGGGTAGGATTGGGAAAAGTGAAGGCTCTAGTGATTGATTGTACGTAGCAGTCAGTAATAGGTAGTAGCCTCGGGTTCTAAGAATAGAGCCTCAACCTTCTCAACGTTGCATGACATGACACGGAAACCCTTTCAACGGGTTGTGCTGCTGAGCTAAAGCTGGAGGTGCGCCGCTAGAGGCTGCATTGCATGCACAGGCTGCGGCAGTGGCAAGCGTGATTTGATCGGCGGGCCGCAAAAAGACAGAAGGAGGAAAAAAACCTCGTATTCATCGATTGGTATACCTTCAGCCGCTCGATCTGGCCCAGACCGAAGTGTGCTTGAGGAAAGATGGGAGACATGATGAGACGCATGTTTAGATAGATAAGGTAGTATATTGTCGCTATCTGCAAGCCTTCATGCCACTCTTCTGCAGCAGGTTGGCAATTATCTCATGATTCGTACATCTCAAACCCTGCGCTTTAATCTAGCCTCTGCAGCAAAAGGGAACCGAGATATCTTGATACTACCTACCTTAGCGTAGGTATCTTGACCTTGTCCTTCAAAAATAAAAATTATCGCAACATCTAGATTCCTCCACTGCCTCGGAGATATTTCGTCCAGCCTAGGGTGAAGAAAAAAAATCTTCAAAATGTTGCATCATGCAACACTCCAATATTGAATGTTGTGCAGATAGTGGACCCATTGGAAGGATTCGGGTTTTTTTTTATCTCGCTAAATAGCATCGTGACTGAGCGACTAATACGCCAAGATGTAAACTCGCCAAAAGCCAAAGTGGGCATCAAAATCCGGCGCGCCATGATAGAATTTTCTTATCTACTTCTGCATCTGACTGAATCTGCATCGTACACAGTGTTTTTTATTATATCGCTCTCGCCGTCTCTCAAAACTGTCCCGTACCTTGCTACGGTGATTGTAAATCCACATCTCGCGAGAATCTTCTGCGTAATTAATTATTCTTGATTTTTTTTTTTCTTGGCTGCAGGAAGGACTCCGAAAGCCGCTGCCGAGGTGTTCTAGACGTGAAAGACAAAATCTGGCGCATAGAGAATTTTCATGCGCCGCTGGGAATCCCCTCGTGGTGTTGGGGATGCATCACATGCGTAGAGTCACCCAATGGTGTCTTACTCGTTGGCCAGCATGGCCGGGCCAAAGGAGATTTTTCACCATCACAGAGTCGGGCCAGCTTTGCTGCAGGAGATGCAATGCATACTGAGACGAGATTGATTTGCTGTTATTGTTCCAGACCTCTATGGATACATTTTGGCCGAGAGGAGCATGACTCGGTTTTACTTTAAGCTATACCGGCTGACAAGAATTCATCACTTCTAGCTAGCATTTGATTTCTTCTTTAGCATCACGACAGCTCGGGTTCATTACTGGCAACGCATTATAATGACTTGTAATCCGTAGTGATGTTGTAGGCTGGGTACACATGATATAATTGCTACATGACCAGGGGGGCCTTTGGAACAACCGCGTTTACATCATCAAGACCGTAGTGAAGTCGAAATTCAAGCCTATTTATCTAACGAATAGATGCTTGCAAATGTAATGAAGGCAGAAAATCAACAAGTTTACTCACTTAGTTGGGTTTCTAGGGATTTATAAGAATCATCTCACGTTTTGAAACATTTTAGAATGAGTTAATAACTGGTATATCGACCACTATCTGGAGCAGTAACATCAAGATGGGCGATGGTCCCACAGAAACATGAAGGTTAGAGAAGACCATTCTGAGGCGTTCATCCTCTTGCCGATTTCAACCCGCACATCTCGATACAATATCTTACTCCTTGACGTTTTTGTTGTGATCCAAAACATTGCCGTATTTCTCTTTTCTGGGAAGGTTGGGGTCCAATTCAAGGCCAGTGGCTGGCGGGTGGGCAAGCCTCTGCCGTTGGAGGCTCGGACGTCAGTGAACCAACAACCCACACCAACCAATCAGGCCGGCACGGCACGGGCGCCAATTGATGTCTTCAATTCGATACGAAGTACTCCAACTCCGTGCCTTCACCCGACAACGATCAGCGCATAATGTATATTTACACGGAGCACCAGTTCCTCAAGTTGGAGCGCACAGCGAGTCTTGTGGCGAACCCCTACGAGTGGAGTTCGTTTCGGCTACAAGGCTCTGTACCGTTTCGGGCTCAGCCGCCCGATTATGTGGATCCCGATCATCGCCGCCAGCAGCCTGGGTGTTCGTCACAGTGGACGCTGGCGATGCTACATACATACGTAAACATTTGGGGGGGGGAATGATCTTCATCCTTGTGTATTCGGGACAAGATGCGAAATGTTGGTGCCCTTTTTCTTCTGGTAGCGCCAGTCTCGGCTGAAAAAAAGAGACACCAGCCAGCCTGTTTGGCTTGGAAACAAAGAAGCTTGGCCAGGAACATCGGCGGCTTGCCTCCCTTGCGTCAGGGAACAAAGCGTAACGGCGCAGGGGCATTGTTTGTGGTACTTTTTGGTTAAGACACGGGGAGAAACTGTGATTGAGAATGTCCTGACTTTACTTCCTGGAACATCCTGGTGAATTATTCATTAGGGGTATTGTTCAGAGTATTCCCATATGATAAGTGTGAGGTCCCAACCATCGACTTTACGCTTCCTACCAGGATGAATTGTATCACAGCTGTCCCGTCGTTTGGGTTCGGGGTGTTCACGCGGCTCCAGCGCACAGACGGGTCGCTAAATCGCTGAGCAAAATCCATTTTCAGGCGGCCTCCACTGATCCAGCCAGCTGAAAACGTTCACGGGTAAAAAGGTGAATGCCAAGCAAGGCAGGTACGCAGAATCGTGCCTGCTTCTGCTATCCAAAGCTCATTCCTCAGGCATCTTGGTTGATATCGGTACCAGATTCTGAAATGGATCAATCAATCTTCGTCTCTACAAATCCATCAAACCAGTGTACTTGTTGGCGCCTACGATTGATTCCCCCACCTTGCTCGCCCCCAGCCATAACAGTGGTTGCACAGAAAGCAATACCGTTGGTGGCCGCAGCGACACCGAACCGAAGTTACCAGCCTTCTATGCGAGGATTCTAGAATGTCTAATCTAGACCACGTTATGATAAATTGCATCGTGTACGCCTGGCCTTGACCGCCGCCGGCCCCGGAAGGATGGGTTTCGGTGACGGCTGATTGCATTGAACAAGCAGTGACGTCGACCAAGTTTCGTGATACAGGGTATTAGGCCTCCGTTCATATCGCCAATTTAGTCCGTCTACCTGGTCAACCCAAGAAATTGATAATTGACATCCGGATTTGGTCACTATGTAGCTTAGACCGCTTTTATACACACGGCTTCGCGCAGATTTGCACAAGAGCTGACTGGGTTTCGAGTGTGACAAACTGTATACGCTCGCCTTGAGCAGACCGAACACGCTTCCTAGCCCTAAAACTAAGTAAACACGACGTTGACATATCCTCTTGACCGAATACAGAGCATTCCACGAAGCTTGAGGCTTCACTACAGAATGCCGTCAATAGACTCCATGATGTAGGGTGGTTGGGATCCGCTATTAGCAGCAACCGAGCAACCGGTTTGTTCTCGAGCCTGCACTGGACAGCCCTGCAAATGCATACCACCACGATAGCACGAACTCCATGATTATTGCGCGTTTGGTAATCACTCTCCACACTTACAAATTGGCCCAGATCTTTCAAGCACCCACAATTCTATTGGAGATTCCGGCAACGCTGGACTGGATTGTGGGGTGAATATGTCGGAGGTGCAAGTGGGATACGATGATGATAAAGCTTTGGAAGCGATAATGGTGCCCGGCCGAATACATGTATTCACATGTTCATTCACCTGTCGTTATTTGTCCAAGGCTACCCCTCAGTCGAGATTGATAGCAATGACCGCTTTTGAAAGTCAAAGTGTCATTCTCTGACGTTACAAATACAATCGTTCTCATCTATGCACAACGCCGCCCTAGCCTGAAAACATCACCTAGAAATGGCTTACCAAACACCACAAGCGTACCCCTGTCCTGACTTCGAGCGCAATGCGCTGCGTTGGATATCTCTGAATGGGCCTTGGGATTTCCTGTTCGATGATGACGATGTTGGTTTGGCTGAGGGCTGGCACAATCACGGGCTACCAGCAGAGGCTGCTGTGACGTCAGCGCTCGATAATCTTGAGCAATCTAACAACCATAGCGTTACCCGAAACATCGCTGCTGGTAGCCAGGATCTCCTTGAAAACAACGCCCTCGCCAGAGACCCTGCTGTAGCTGTCAACAAAAAATGCCAAATTCAAGTCCCGTTCGTGTTTCAATGTCCAGCATCGGGCATCAACGACCGCGGACTTCATGAAGTACTGTGGTACGAGCGTAGGCTTTCAGATCCACGGACCGCCGACGAAAAGCGAGATGGCTACCGTCTTCTACTTAGGTTTGGCGCTGTGGACTACCTTGCTTCTGTCTGGATAGACGGCGTTCAAGTTGGTGTTCATCAGGGAGGGCATGTACCCTTTGCGATTGATGTGACTGGCGTTTTGGGCAACATTGGAGCAGCAGACACTGGGGAGCAAAACTTGCATCGTCTGACTGTTCGGGTATATGATTCTGCCCATGACTTGACCCAACCTCGAGGGAAGCAGTACTGGGGTGCTAAACCCGAGAGCATCTTCTACACCCCATCAAGCGGCATATGGCAGTCTGTGTGGCTGGAGACTGTTCCGGCAGCACGCATCGCGGACAGTAGCAACGGAACAGTTATCAGATCAAACGACATCAAATCGGGGACTGTCTATTGCAACATTGTCGTGCAGGGCTTACAGGCGAGCCATCGATGTGCCATCGATGTTGAGGCTAGCTTCAATGGGGTTGTTGTTGCTAGATCGTCCAAAACGGAAGTGAATAAAGAGACAAGAAGTGCTAAAATCGATGTTAACACTCGACTATCCTCGGAGATGATATCAACCCTGCCCAATTCGGTCTGCCAAGATGCACCCTTGGACAATGATCGATGTTGGCGGGATGGGGTGGCTTTGTGGTCTCCAGAACATCCACAACTCTACGACTTGACCATCCGTTTATATGATGCATCATCGGGAAAGATTTTGGATCAAGTAAACACCTATACAGGCATGCGATCAATCCAATGGTCCGATGGGTCCGGGCTTTGGAGGTTGAATGGCAAGTGGTATTTCCAAATGCTTTGTCTGGACCAAGGCTACTGGCCGGATACTTTCATGACTGCTCCAAGTGCAGACAGCTTGAAACTTGATATACAATTGGCCAAGAACATGGGCTTCAATGGTTGCCGCAAACACCAAAAAGTTGAGGATCCAGTATTTTATTACTGGGCAGACAAGTTGGGATATCTGGTGTGGGCGGAAATGGCAAATGCGTATCAATTTAGCCAGGAGTATGTTGAGCGATTCAATCAAGAGTGGGTTGAATCTGTCAAGCTGGCTATAAACCACCCTTCGGTGGTCACTTGGACGCCAGTGAACGAGAGTTGGGGCTATCCTTCACTCAAGGATAGCGTAGAGCAGCGAAACCATATTCGCGCTCTGTATTATATGACAAAGTACGTATTAAAGAAAAGCAACTTTTAACGGCTGCTCTGCTAACAGACTAGGACTCTTGATTCAACACGGAGTATCAACGATAACTGCGGCTGGGAACACGTCTGCACCGACCTGACAACATTTCACGACTACAGCGATGGCGTTGAACTTGAGAAAACCTGTGATGATTCGAGCAGCATCCTTGCTCCAAGATCGGGAAGGAATTTGTTTGTAGAGGGAATTGATGGCCTTGACCAGGGTTCTAGTCATGTCCCGGGAGCTCCCTTCATGTGTACCGAGTTTGGAGGCATCAACATTGCCCGGGCCGACGGAGACACACGCGAATGGGGTCATACAACTGCTACTGATACACAAGATCTGTTAAGCAGGATAGAGAAACTTGTAAAGGGTATTGCGGGTGGTGGACTATGTTGCGCATTTGTCTATACTCAGTTGTAAGTCAAAAGAAGATGGCTTGGCCATTGATGCCTCATGTTACCAGTTCAGGTACTGACTACTTTGAATAGAACGGATGTTGAACAAGAAGCCAATGGCTTGTACACTTGTGATCGCAAGGAAAAGATAGAAGCAAGCAAAGTCAAGGCTTTGATGGAGGAGACAGCCGAGCTGTTCTATATCATACAATGGTACCTACTTAATCCTTGAAGCAAGGTATGTCAAGTATAGAAATCTGGATTATTATCTTGTTTTGGAAGAAAGAAGAAAACTACAGTCTATGGGTGCTATCAAAACAATAAAGACAATCTACTCCCGTGTTCTAATTTTCTGATTACACTGACCTTTATTACGAACCAATGTCATGAACCCGAGCCAACCCCGTTTTGAATACGCCATTGCCCCGATGGTCTAGCCGAATTACTTGCTGCCGTGTGATTGGAAACTGCCTCGGAGGAAAAGAATCAAGAAGCCATGATGCTTTTACCACCATCCCAAGTCACACGCTTTCTGATTCGGACGTGCATGACATTATGGCCTTGTCGGATAATCTTTGGGCCCCGAGCGTTATCGACGCTAGTATCATAGAAAATAGTTGATGAGGAGGACCTTTGGGAGGAACCTGGTGGAGGGTGAGATGGTTTATGAGAATCGACTGACTCTCTGCTAATTCCAATGAGGGCACTAGGTGCAAATATGAGCGCCTCGCCAGTCCGGAGAGCTACAATCCTGCCAAACAGTTCATCCAAGGTGTGTAAAGAATCCGCTTTTGCAACTTCATCAACGGTCTCTGGTTCATCGTAGTCGTCAGTAGTAGTAGTAGGTACCTGTCTCTGCCCCGTTGTTGCGAAAATCGACGCGCCAGCCAAATGTAGCTTCAAGCTCTGCAGCCAGGCTGGAGAAGAAAACCGATGAACAATAGTGACGGAACATAGGTCAAGCAGACGTGGGGATATGGTCGGTTCCTGAGTGGATATGATGACACGTGCGGCGAGATGTCGCTGGAGACGGATCGCAGCGAGGAGCGAGTCTGTGAGGGTTTGCGACTCGGCGTTTTCGGTCATGTATTTGTGAGCTTCGTCGAGGGCGACGACGCGGCCGATTTGTGTGGATTGTTCGAGGAAGAGACCGAGACACATGGTGAAGAGTGAGCAAGCTGTTTCGGCGGTGATGCAGGGGCATGATAGATCGACGATAGTGAGCTGTCCGGCCTGTGGAAGTGTAAAGTGTGTGTCAGTTTGCATTTTGAGAAGTACAATAACTGGGAAACAAAAGGCACAAACCTGGGGTGTCCAATCATTACCACGATTGATAGTCAAAAGAGCCGTCTTGCCCTTTTTACCAGAGTTGTACAGCACAGTCTGTTCCTTCACCATGAAACTCTCCAGCGTATCTAGCCGCTGCTGCAACGGCACTTTTTGCCCCGGAGACATGTCCTCCGACATGAGCGTCTCCTTGAATTTCCTGTAGTTGAATGGTAAACTGTCCTGCTGGTTTTCTAGCCTCATTTCGCGCAATAGTTTGAGTACCATGTGTAAGTATAGAGGCATGCCGCCGCCTTGGATGGAGCTGACGGCCATGAGGTCGAGCATTCGTTTGGTGTTGAGGTCTGATTCGTTGATGCGGAGGGGTTCGACTTTGACGTTGGGGAGTTTGCTGTATATGCGCTTGGATATTGTCAGTTGATTTTGAAGATTGAGCGAATGGAGGTAGTTTAGAGTGATGTGAGCGTACCTTGATGAGTTCAATGTTTGTCGGCGAGCAAAGCACTCTGACTTTGACTGCGCTATCAGAAGACAAATAAGCAGCTTCACACGGCGACCCAGCAGCATCAGAAACCCAAGCATCATAATGAAACACAACCCCCGTCAACGGTCTCGGCAAGACGTTTGCAGCCGACGGAGCAAGACAATTCTCCAAAAGACAGCTCAACGTGTGGCTCTTGCCAGATCCTTGGCTACCACAAATAAATGTACTCGACGGCGCAGCCGTATGGTGAAACACACGAGGGTCATTATCCACAGAGTAATCCGCCTGGTCGGCCGAGTAGGAAAACTGGTCTCCTAGCTGGCCTCCCAAGAGACCGTATTGTGTGAAGAAGAAGGATGGTGGTGGGTTAGTAGAGGTTGGATCGTGGCGGCGGGAGGTATCAAGACCGTATTGGTGGACTGATTTTGTGAAGATGGGGGTTGTGGCGAGTTCGCTGGTGGTGTCGTCTTCGTTGATGTTTTGGGAGTGGAGGAGCTGGAGTTGGCATTTCAGGGATGGAGAGGTGTTTTCGTCTGAGGGTTGGGGCGGGTTGGAGCTTGTTTCGCTCATTTTGGCGATATTATAGAGAGATAGCAAACAGATATTCTTTCTTGAAGACTTGTAAAGAGAGAGAGAAAAGGGAGTTTTGGGGAATGTTGTTTGCAAAGGTCTTGAAAAGATTAGGGGAGGGAGAAGCGTGCGTTAAATAAAGTGAGGAAACAAAAGTCTGAAACTCGTTTATGAAAAGTATGGCGTTCCACAACCTCAATGATTGTTGGATATATTAACTCTGATAGGTTATGTCGATTCACCGGCTGAGCTGGCTGTGTGTTTCCGCTTTTGCCACTGGATGTCGCAAACGCAGAGGTTGCCTGATGATTAGGCTGATGTGGTTTGCCATTATATAGCAGCATCAAAAGTGAGGTGTAGGTCAATCGTAAGTGAGACGTCGTTTTGAGAGAATCCAGAAGATGAATACTGCGTTCATCTTGTTGAAATCCTCTGTTAGCTTTAGTATCAAACGTTAGTTTAGATCATTAAGATAAATGGCCAGCATTGACATAGATAGTCTGGAGCTTTAAAATTGCAAGTTTGAATCATGTAGATGGGTCCTTACGTGTGTCATCAAAACTAGAATGATGGCTTTCATTGTACGGATTACTGCTTGCCGTGATGACAAGTAAGAGAGAAATTTTGGTCTTGACTGGGCATTTCTTAATAATAGCCTCAAGTTCATATAACTGCATTAGCGACCAAAGATCTTTAACTCCAAGTACCTCGCTGGCGGGTAAAACAAAATAGTCACCACAAACGTCATCTCATTAGCAACATCACCTCCAGCTTCGCCAATCACCTTGGCAAGCGGTCCAACAAACCATGTCTGGCTCATCCCCATACACCACGACACAACACCAAGTCCAAACGCAACCGCCGCACCAATGCCCAATGGCAACCTAGCCGGATCGTTCCACCCTTCCAAGTCATAGTTGTCAAAACTGCCCTTGCGAAAGATAAAGTGCTCCTGAAACAGGATGACAGCGTAGCTGGTACACCAATATCCTAGCAAGCTCAAGAAGTTTTGTAGATAGGCATTTAGCTTCTCTCGACCGCCGACTGCTAGTCCGAGGATGCAGGCGAAGCAGAAAAAAGTCCAGATGAAGCGTGGGATTCGAGCAAACGGACGCGCAAGCTGCTGGAAAGAAATGGCAGCGCTGTAGATGCTGATGACGTTTGTGTTGATGCCGGAGAGGACGAGCAAGGTGAGGAGGAATTTGGCAAACCCCCTTGGATAGAGGACATCTTGGATGAGGTAGCCAAGGCCGTCGTTTTTGTATGTGTCGCGCCAGTCTGTCTGGTTGTTGAGAGAAGAGGCGACTACGCAGCCTGCCAGCATTCCGATAGACGTGGGGATGGATATACCAAAGGATGTTAGGAGAAAGACCTTGACGCGACTGATGTTGACGGGGTAGTGGACGTAGTAGTCGCTCGCAATGGTGCTCCACGACGCGCTTGAACCGTAGACGATGGCGAACAAGCTGAGGATCGAGCCGGCCAGAGTAGCGCCAGTGTTGGATGCAGGCGTCGTATTATCCGCGTACTTGCCGGTCTCGCCAAAGATGATGAGGAAGATGACGAAGAAGACGCACCAAGCGTAACGCTCATAGACCAAAATCGCATTCAACCCAATGAACGAAATCGCCAACGCAACCACAGCCAAGATGACAATGCCGAGGATCAGCGAAACGCGGCCATCCGACACCGCCGTCAGCGCCAACCCTCCCGTGATACACGACACCGCCGACCACCCCATCTGCTGAACGCCATTCAACAGCGCAATCAGCTTATTCGGCCACCAGCCAAAACTATACCGACTCACACTAATCTGGCGCAGTCCCGTGGCCGCCCCAAACGTTGCGCAATAGCCTGTGACGGCACCACCGAGCAAAGAGGCAAAGATGGTGATGAGGACGGCCTGTTTGAGGCTGAGGCCGAATTCCCAGCCGAGGAAGCCCGTGGCGAAGCAGGATGTGTTCATGGTGCCGCTGGCCCAGAGGAGGGCCATGGTGAGTTGCTCGAACCAGGGGACGGGGGCTTTGTCTTCGGGGCGTTTGCGGATGATGGCTTCGGACTCGAGGCCGAGTTTGGTGTCCATGCGCGTTTCCAAATGGCGCAGTTTGGACAGGATGCCATTGCTGGTGCCATGGTGGGAGATGATGATGCGCTCTTGGTCGTGACTTGATGCGTCAATTGAGCTGGTGGCCTGGGCCTGGCCTTTTTCTGGATCTGAATCCATCTGGGGGATTATTTTGTTGTTGTGAGCAGATGGGAGATGGAGGATGCGAGGTTTTGCTGCCGGTATTCGGAGATGGTGGAGGTGACAGGCGGCTCAGGCTCTGTGTGTCTCACATATCCCAGAACAGCAAACATGGAACCCGCCAATCCCGAAACGATCAGCACTTCAAAGACTCTGGAGTGTCACTTTGAACGGGGTGATGCATTCAGGGTTTGCGGGGATGTAAGACTGATGAATTTATCCTTGCTAGCGTTGTGAGCCTCGGATATCGTGGTGGGTTGTTTGTAAGTTGTTATTATCTCACACCATCACCTCACATAGCAAGGCCTTAATATACTCATATTCTTGAGTTACCATCATGATGAGCCAATTTCAAAACAAATTCTGTCTAATTTATGTCAATAAAAGAAGGCAAAGGCATGTCCAATTGAAGGAATTGGCCATCGTAGAGCTGTGATTAGATGCTACTTGGACTGTGGTCAGAAGAAATAGACAATTTCTCCATGATTCAGAGATCAATTTAATCAAGGGTAAAGATCCTCTTTTGGATTACTCTGTTTATATACATATATGGAAAGGTGAAAGAACACTTGTTCTCAAACGTCAAGTCCTGATGAAATCATGATGCGAGAGATGTTTAGTGCTGGATGAACCTAGGCGGGGTATCACGTCATCAACCGCGAGGTCCTCGGCTTTTTGCCTCAATAAGAAATAACACTTACATCATTGAAACACACCAGAGTCTTCACATCTACCGGCACTCTGCTTCTTAACTTGGCTCTACAGATACCTAAACTGCATCATGTCAAACGTCGATACCTCAGTCCCCTTACAGCTCTCCGGCGCCGCAGCTCATTTAGCTGCCCGCCACGCCGATGAACACCCCCTCAAACTATACGGCGGATGGTTCTGCCCCTTTGTCCAGCGCGCGTGGATCACTCTCGAAGAAAAGAAGATACCTCACCAGTATATCGAAATCAACCCGTACAAGAAAGAGCCCGAGTTTCTTGCCATGAACCCCCGCGGACTGGTGCCTACCTTGGCTGTTCCCGTGGGGAGCCCGGCGGGTGCGGATAAGGATAAGGACAAGGACAAGCAGTCGAAACCTCTCTTTGAGAGCACAATTATCTGCGAGTATCTGGAAGATGAGTACTCGGACGAGGCTAAGCATGGACCTCGGCTGCTCCCAACAGAGCCGTATGAGCGCGCGAGAGCTCGTCTGTGGATCGACCACATCAGCACCAGAATCATCCCAGCATTCTACAAATTCCTGCAGCACCTCCCAGAAAAGGCATACACGATTGACCAAGCTCGCGAAGAGCTCCACTCCCACATCCGCTCTTTGACCGTACAAATGGACCCCCAGGGCCCTTGGTTTTTGGGGCAGAATATTAGTCTTGTCGATATCAGTCTAGCACCATGGGCGAAGCGGCTTTTCCTTCTAGATTACTACAAGTCTGGTGGGCTTGCTATTCCTACACAAGGGCAGGATGGTGATGATGAGGTATGGGCGAGGTGGAGAACGTGGTTTGAGGCAGTAGAAGGGCGGCAGAGCGTGAGGGATACGTGGAGTGCGGAGGATAAGTATATCGAGACGTATAAGCGGTATGCGGAGGATACGACGAATTCGCTGGTAGCGCAGGCGACGAGGGATGGGGGGAGGTTGCCTTAGTTTTTAGTTTTTTGTTTTATTCTAAACATTGTTACCGATTAGCAACACACACACTCAATAAATCTGGCTGATATGAGGTCACACATATCTGTCATGTGAATTAATTAGATTCCAAGAGACTCTACTGTTAATCATACTGCATCTTCTACACAAATAAATGTTACAAGTCTTATTTGTGCACAAATAATTGTATGCCCCAACCACAATACGGGACTTGGGGGTGTGTCAGTCCCTCGTCCGGATTGGCCAGCATCTAGATCGCCGTGGGTGAAAAGTCTCGATAATCCCTGTCACAGATCCACAGAATGAGGTGCCGAAGCCAAGAGCTCAATGATGGCCCACCATATATATCTCATCAATTGTTACTAAAGGTATTTTTATTTTACCTAGTAGCTTCTAGTCATTTACATAGTTGTCCCATAAGCTTTGCGGGCTTCTACCTGCTTATATACAGAGCTTGTCTTTGCAGATCTCGCAGTTTTTGTCATTAAATACACAAACAACAAGCCAGTCACCATACTATGTCTTTAGAAAAACCGAAGCAGGAAAAGATGGTACATTCAGCCCCAGACACCGAGAATCAACCCCCAAGCACCAATAACCCACCATCACCAGCCTCTACCTTCAAGAAGCTCAGCATCCTAGATCGCTACCTAGCAATATGGATATTACTCGCTATGATTATTGGCATTCTACTCGGCAACTTTGTCCCAAACACAGGCCCTGCCTTACAAAAAGGCAAGTTTGCTGGCGTCTCAGCACCGATTGGTATGTTCACTCACCCCTCTCTCTGCCTCCCATTTGGAAACCGCAAATCCTACCACAGTAAACAAGTCACCTGGACTAACCAAAGAACACTTGTTATACTACAATCGCAGCTGTTGGCCTATTAGTAATGATGTATCCGATTCTATGCAAAGTTCGATACGAGTCGCTTCACGAGCTGCTGAGAGAAAGAGAAATGTGGAAGCAAATCGCCTTTAGCATATTTGTTAACTGGATCATATGCCCATTTCTCATGGTATGTACACTTGAATATCCCTGCATAAATATTTGACGAGACATGTGTTGACATTGAATTGATCAGCTTGCGTTAGCATGGGCTTTCCTTCCGGATAAAAGCGATCTGCGTGTTGGTCTCATCCTCGTCGGACTCGGGCGATGTATTGCAATGGTTTGATCCCCCTGCAGTATCCTCACTCGTCAAAATGCTGATATCTAATCAAGGTCCTCGTTTGGAATGGCCTTGCTGGGGGTGATGACGAGTACTGCGCTATCCTTGTAGCCATCAACTCCTTTCTGCAGATTGTTCTTTTCGCCCCGCTTGCAGTCTTCTTCATTAGAATCATCAGCCGTGAGCCAGGCACACTGGACATCTCATACAGCGTCGTAGCAACTAGCGTGGCCGTCTTTCTCGGTATCCCCCTCGGCGCAGCCATGATAACACGATTCGTGCTACGTGCAACGGCAGGAGATGTCTGGTACCAGCGCGTATTTATCAGATTTGCATCGCCCTGGTCCCTTATTGGTCTTTTATACACCATCATCGTCCTCTTTGCCTCACAAGGGCGTCAGGTTGTTCATCAAATTGTATCGGTCCTCCGGGTCGCCGCACCGCTTCTGGTGTATTTCGTGCTCGTATTCTTCACCACCCTTTGGATCAGTCGACTGCTTGGCTTTAGATTCCCACTCTTAGTCACACAGGGTTTCACTGCGGCAAGCAACAATTTTGAGCTGGCTATTGCTGTGTCAGTGGCGACGTTTGGGCCTGACAGCGACCAGGCATTAGCGGCCACTGTTGGCCCTCTAATTGAGGTGCCTGTCTTGATCGGTCTGGTGTATGTTGTTCGATGGATGGCGAATCGATGGGGTTGGAAGTAATAGTCTGTGAAGTGAATAACAACTGAATCTCAGCCTAGCTTATCCATCAGTTGGAATATCTCGACATTATTCACAGAACAGTTGCTTGTCCCCTTGCAACCTAGAGCGACTCTGGCTCGCTCGTGATCTGTTTGAGAATGTAGCTCGACAAGTATCGCGGCTGCCACGTCGCATGATGTCTGTAAGGCTTCGCGGTGGCCAAGATCAGGGGCAGAATGTTCTGGTAAGCTGAAGCAATCCGATACTGGAGGAGAAGCGCGTATTGGAGGGTGTATATTTCGGTAGGGATCAATCGGCTCAATGACACAATCTGACGCCCATTGATGGTTGGCGAGTGAACTCTTATGCTGTGACTCCATCTCATTTGTATGTGTCGCCTCACTGTCCATGGGTTCTATGTTGGGTCGAGTAGTTTGCGGCAACATTGGCAGAGGTGGAGTTTGAGCTTCAGGTATACCTTGCCTGGGATATGTAGCAGCCTGTTGTTCAGGCAATGATGGAGAGTCTAGCTCTTGGTCATCTATTCCCTCTCTTTGAAGAGACTGACTGCTCCTTTCTGCCCCAGAGGCACCATTCAATCCTATGCTTTCAAGGTCTGTCCGTGAGGCCAGATATTGGGCCACACGATCCCGAGAAACACCATGCAACTCAAGCAAAGTTCTCAAATGATGATTCTCAATACTCACAGCCCGAGCAACCGCTTGCATCTCGAGCGAGGCCGCCATCCCGCGACGCTCATACTCTCCAAGCCGCTCCTTGAGATCTTCCATAAGCTCTTTGCGTCGAGCTCGCGACTGACGCTGGCTTTCACGGTTTTGAGCTACCGAAGCCGGAGTTTTGAACTGCAGGGGATTAACCAGGAGTGAGAGAGGGTGTTGAGGTATCACAAACTGGGTCGCATACCTTTCTGGGCATTATTACAGTGCGTTTCAACTTTTGACATGAGCCAATTGCAGAGCTAGCAGTGTTGTTCCCTTTCTCGCGAATAAGCACAGCTTAGAGAGTAATCATCACCACTCTCGTTGATGTTTGAAAACACAGAAACGGCCGGTCCACTGCAGGTTAGCAGATGTGGGAGGCTGGGAGTAATGTGTGCTGCCTAGGCTAACGATTTAATGAAGGGATAGATCACAAATGTATCCTCGACCTCTGTAGCTGCAGTGAGTATGGCGCAAGTGATCACTGTATGGCTTGATACCGGTCTGGCATTTTCATTCCTCACCGCCCTTACTCAGCAATTGCGAACATTCCAATGGCAATGAACTAGATGATTGCAGTTAGAACCAAGATCAGTACAATAGCAAACTGTCCTAAATCGGAAGAATATTACTTGTATCATCCTCCATAATGCAGATGGCTTTCTTGGTTGCTTCCCTGACTGAGGGGTTCCCAGCGTGGTTGTAGAGGGGAATCCCTGTAATATAGTGGCGTTCATGGCTTGCATAGCGCCTGGGGCAGTCTATCACCAGCAGCCATCATTTCTTGTGACCTCTTTGCACCTCGCATCACCATCATCTTTAACCACCCACCACAGAGTCATGTCAGACCAGACAGCCTCGCGGTTCGCGCCGCAAAACAAGACAACCAACGAACGACTCTCCACCACGACCGTCGGTCTCGTCGCCCTCTCCGACTTCCGCAAGCGCCGCGCCGAAGTTCTCGAACAGCAAGAGCGCGAAGCCCGCAATGTAGCGATCTCAGGCACGTCCACACCGGATCGCTCGCTGACAGGCACTCCTGACAACGCTGGCAGTGACTCCGCCGCCAATGGGCCCGGCGCTGGGCCGGTGAAGAAGAAGAACAAGAAGAAGGCCGGACAGGGCAAGAAGTTGCTCTCGTTTGGCGATGACGAGGGTGACGACGAAGATGGTGGAGCGTCGGGCGATTCGACGGCGACCCCAGGCAGCGATGCGAAAAAATCCAGCAAATTTAAGGCGAATACGGCTCTTGGTGTCGTGCCCAAGGCTATGACGAAGGCTGCGCTACGAAAAGAAGCCACCGAGCGCGAGACTCTAAGGCGCGAATTTGTCTGTGTGCAGGAGGCCGTGAAAGCTACAGAAATTGCGATACCATTTGTCTTCTACGATGGGTCCAACATCCCCGGCGGTACAGTACGGATGAAGAAGGGCGATTTCGTGTGGGTGTTTTTAGACAAGAGCCGCAAGGTCGGTGCAGAGCGCAACGTGGGAGAACAGGCGAATTCAAAACGAGGATGGGCCAGAGTTGGCGTAGACGACCTCATGCTAGTGCGCGGGACGGTCATAATTCCACATGTAAGATTTGTGTTTCATTATTGTTGTTATTATCATTATCATTTCCTCATTATTCTGTCTACACGGGCGCTGACTCCTCGTCCTCCCCAGCATTATGACTTTTACTACTTCGTCATCAACAGAAGCATGGGAGCAGGCGGCAAACGCCTATTCGAGTATAGCGACTTGGCTCCAACCAGATCATCTCAACCGCCCAGTATTCCCGTGTCTAGCGATCCCTTGGTGACTGCAGAGTCCAAAGCTGCGGCCGCCAAATATCTGCCCGATATCAACACCCTCGAGGGTGCGATGGACGAGCCGACTCTCACAAAGGTCGTGGATCGGAGGTGGTATGAGCGACATAAGCACATCTACCCGGCTAGTACGTGGCAGGAGTTTGATCCGGAGAAGGATTATTCGAATGAGGTGCGAAAAGATACCGGCGGCAATACCTTTTTCTATTCGAAGTGAAGAACTCGTTTTGTCGATTTGGGCATTTTCCTTTGGGGTAGATGATATAGCAGGCCCGTTTTGGACGTGAGTCTTGGTTCGGTTTGGTGGGTGGTATGTTATAATCGTTTGGATAAAAATGCGTCTTCCTGTTTAGGGATATTTATGGCATCTGGCAGCGAGCAAGGCTTTTTCATCCGCATAATTTCCAGGTAGCCAGGGCTGCGGCGACGAGTATCCATCCCGGCCAGAAGAGGATGAGAAACATGGGATTGCCCATGCCGAGGATGAAGACGGCGAATTCGTAGAATAGTTTTTTGCGGGCATCGCGAATGCGATTCGATTCCCAGATGACAGCAGCGAGTTGGCTAGACATGGTGGATGTGTGTGTGTTTGTTTGTGTTGGTATGTGTGTGCGAAAGAGATGAGCCTTCAACACAGGTTGGTTATTCGGCAAGAGTTGTAGAGATAGAAGGCAGTGGTGAGAGTAGTTGTCGTAGTACGGATGGGAACATGTGGATGAGGCTCCTTTGTTATATATACGGGCAGACAAAACCTAGTTTTGAGTTGAAAGCCTGTGAAACGGCCGGAGTCAAACCGGCAGCCAGGGTGGAGCAATGGCCAACAGCCCGTCTCCACATGTGATGTCAGTTTTCCTCTTTTTGCAGCAAAGAATGCTTTTACTTATTTTTTTTGGGCCAGGGGGGGTTTGTTTGTTCCTGTCAGATGACGTCCGACCACTCGGCCCGCAGAGGGAACGAACAAATAGCATTTCACCATGCATTTACTCATACTTCTTCACTTTACCTCTACATAGTTAATCCATTGGTTCGCAAGCATAAAGACATAACAACGGTTTAATTGTGAGCCTGTCCCGCATTTGATGAGAATACTAGAAAAGGTCGAAACACTACGATTCACAATACCCCATGCACATGTAGTAAGAGCATCCAATTAGAATGTGCTTGACGTGGCAGATGCAAGACATTATGCAGTCAAATGGCCCCAAAAAAAGGGTCATGAGCATTAACACATGACAGACAGGATCTAGTTACGGCGTAGTAATAATTACGGTCAAAGAGCGGAAAGGGAAAGAAAAAAACCCCTCAATTAGTGCTCTGACGCTATGCAGTGCAAGCACGTGGGGTTAATTTAGGAATATTGGAATCTCAAACATGCCCTTCTTTATTAAAAATCATAGTCAATTTGAAAGAGCAATCTGCATTGATTCTGCCAATTTGTCCAGACGCTGTCAGTACACAACGCAATATGCGCTGCCCTGTGAACCGTTGCTAGTCATCCCCCAACTTTCCTTGGCACAGGGGTCCTGGGGTCATTTACGTCATACACTTGCTCATTGTCAGCGACATCCTGCTTTCTGGGCTTCCCGATCGAGCATCCCCTCCAAATCGGCGCCCTAGCAAACGGGAAAGGCTGTAACTGCCCAATCGCGATGTGCACATCCCCAATGACGAACGATGATGGGGATGAGATGGAAAGGATCACGTCCGTCATTAAAACAACGGGAAGCTGGAACCAGGGGAGCTGATCCGGGCCGGCTCCGGCCCCCGCATAATTCGGACCTGGAAGATGATGAAATACGTCATTGTGTGCTTATTCTTATTGCAGACTGAGTAAGGTGATTGTCTCAAAGATCAACGGCTTTGAGTGGACTACTGTTTGTTTACTCTTCACTCATCTCAAAACAATACACCTCCCCCATCAACAATCACATCCGTCCCATTCATATACGACCCAGCCCGACTCAACATCATCACCACCACCCCCGCAACCTCCTCCGGCACCCCCATCCTCCCCAGCGGATTCCTCTCACACCACGTCCCCCGCGCCTCCGCCAGCCCCGGCCCCTCATTCAGCACTGTATCCATGTACCCGGGGCTCACGCTATTCACCGTGATGCCGTACCGAGCCCACTCCGCAGCCAGACAGCTCTTGAGCATCACCACAGCGGCCTTGCTAACGTTGTAGGCGGCCTGTGGCTGTGGGAAGTTGACGCGGTGCGCGGAGATGGAGGCTGTGAGGACGATGCGCCCGCCGCGGGTGCCTTGGGCGACCATTTGGCGGGCTACGGCTTGGGCGCAGATGAAGGTGCCGGTGGTGTTGACGTCGATGATTTTGCGGAATTGGGAGATGGGCATGTCGAGAGTGTGGGTGCTGCATACGATGCCGGCGAAGCAGACGAGCATGTCAACGGAACCTAGTAGGTTTGCTGTTTCTGCGACAGCTTTGCGGACTTGCTCTTCGTCTGTGACATCGACTTCCATTGTCTCTATTTTGGTGCCAGGGAATTGAGCTTTGAGGGCTTCAACGCGCTCACTGGAAGCAGCAACGTTGAGGTCAAAAATAACGAGACCAGACAGACCATGCTGGAGCATCGCGCGGGCGACTGTCATTCCGATCCCACCAGTGCCACCAGTTACAATGGCATTTCCACTAATGCTAAAACGACCAGCTGCCGAGTCGCGAGGGTCTGGGTAGGTCAAATCGATGCGAGCTTTGTCAAAGTGGTCATCGTCGGCGCGGGCGAGGTTCATTTGCGGGAGGATTCGCTTTGTGAGTTCGCTGCGATCGTCTGCGTGTGATGCCATGGCTTCGTGTGCAAAATGACACAAGTAGAGCAACCACTATAGAGTGTGTGATATATGTGAACGGTTAAATGTTCTTTCAAGACGATTCTATTCACATTTCAGTAAGTTATGGTGGAAATATATCGAAAAGACGACTGCAGACTATATATAACACTCGCAGTACGCCGTTTGGGGGAATCTACTCGATGACGAAGCAGCTAAAGATGCCGTATACACACCACACCACACCACGCCGTATGCATGTCCCATACAGGGCAGATGTTAATTACCTTGCACCACTACACCCAAAATAGGAGCCCCAGAGAATCATATAGTGCAAGTTCGCAGTATTCATCTAGATGAAAGCCCCCCCCGCACACTAGTCGAACCCCGCATATGTATAACATGAACTAGAGAAGGGAGGTGCCGACCTAAATAGGTGTGATCAACGGGTGCATCTATATTAGTACGCCGGGTGGCCGGTTTCGGCGTGACTGATATGGCGGACAGCGTGGTAGACGAAGTGGTGCAGGTCGGCGATGAACCGATGTGGTTGAATTATGTTTGCAGCTATATTCAACGTGTTTCAATATATACTCTCTAATGACTTACTATTCCACCATGATTACACAGTTGGTAATGGGGGTTCGTTCACTCAAATGGGTACGTTGAGGTTGTGTTATTGTCCTTCTCCCTATGTGAGACGGTGTATACACAAATCATAGTGAAAGATGCAGATATTAATCTGCTAATAAAAACATTCTCATTCTCTTATTTTCCTTCTTTTATTACTTGTCATCATCACGCACGTGAATCAAATTGCCGGGGCTACCAACTCGTATTCTCTTTTATGAAATATCGCCTCCAGGTTAGGAAATATGTTATTCGTCCAGCAAATACCACCATTCTTCTCCCAAATTCACCAATTTGAGACTCCGCTCCGCTCCGTGAGTGGAAACCGACAATCAATAAATTCGTATTGACTTCGTATTCTTCACTGTCCGGTGTTGACAACATGGCCAAGTGCTTCCGTTCCCGCTGACAAATGACTACCCTAATGCGTGAAGTCTTTCTTTCTCCTCAAAATGTACCATCTTTAACCCATATTCACACTTTTTCAAACCCATTGACCCATAAAGCATCACAATGACACAAACTCACCCCCAAATCCAACAAGATGCCGAACTCATCTACGAATACCATCGCATGCACATGCCCCTCCACCCCGCCGACGCCATCTTCTGCCTCTGCAGCCTCGACATCCGCGTAGCCTCCCGCGCTGCCCAACTCTGGCTCGACGGACTCGCCCCCTATCTCATTTATTCGGGCGACATGGGCAAACTCACCGAAGGTCGCTTCTCCAAACCCGAAGCCGAGGCCTTTGCCGATGTCGCACGCAGCATGGGCGTGCCCCACGACAAGATCATCATCGAGCCCACAGCCAAAAACACTGGCGAAAACGTACGCTTCACGCACGCGCTCCTCCAAAAGCTAAACTTGCGACCAAAGTCTTTTATATTGGTACAGAAACCGTACATGGAGCGGCGTACGTATGCGACGTTCAAGAAGCAGTGGCCCGAGAAGGGCACAGTGTTTACGGTGACGTCGCCTCAGTTTGGGTTTGGCGAGTATCCGGATGAGAGCAATCCGCGGGATTTGGTGATTAGTATCATGATTGGTGATTTGGTGCGTATTCGGGATTATCCTGGTTTGGGGTTTCAGATTCCGCAGGAGATTCCGGAGCAGGTGTGGGAGGCAGCGGTGAGACTTATTGCTGCGGGATTCAATAACCATATGCCGTGATGGTGTTGACTTCAATGTGAATCGGAACTGTGACATAGTGTCAGTTTCTCCTTTTTAATAAGCTATGTTAAACGATAGATTAATGAGAGAATAGAGACAGTCTAGAGTATAAATTACCGACACGAAGAAGATACAAATGTGCCATATACTTATTTCAATCCTGCAAGTGTAACCAATTTTAACGCATCAACCCCTTTACTACAGTAGCAAAGAGTAAGTTCATCCTTCAGAGCCCTTCACCGCATCCATTGCCTTTGCCTTGACAAACCCGCGGAAACTCTCAAACGCAGTTTCATCATGTCCCTCCATCCATCTCGCCTCTACCGAAACACCCTCCCTCGAAACCCTAACAGACACCATGAACCCAAACCCTGTACTCTTCTTCTCCTTCTCTACCTTCATCACCCCCGATGTGTCATCCGCCGGCTTCATTTTACGCCGCCGCCATGCCCGACTCCACACTTTATCTACTGCTCTCCCAATCCCTTCCATCCTCTGTTTATCCCAATTCCATGAAATCAGATCGAGAGCTGCAATAGCGCTGCTGAGATGGTCGGTGAATCTGCCAATGTTGTCTGGTATGGGGAGCACGATGACGTTGATTTCCGTCTGGGGAGGTAGTATGCCTTTGAAGGATGCTGATTTGATTCCACGCGCAATGTCTTGACTGGGTCGTAGAGGTTGGAAGCTCCAAGCGATGGCCCAGCGGCGCGTCTTTTTCCCCTGGAGAAACTCAGCAATAGCGTAGTTGTCAATTTCGTGCTCTCTCAATTTGTCGACAATATGTGTCAAACTTGCTAGAAATCCGACCATTGTGCTGTACCACTGAACTCGATCTCGCAATACGAGCGACTCTTCCAGAATCCTACTGACGAAACCGACCTCACCACCTTCAGTTACCATCTCGACTTTGGCACCGGTACAGGCTGTAAATGGGGATTGGGACTTTTCTGCTGCACTTCGTATCATGGCCTCCTCAGATTCGTAAAACGGTGGGTTGGTCATGCTGAAGGCGATAGAGTCGATGCCAAGGTCGTCGATGGGTATAAGAGCGTCACCCGCTTTGCGCTTCACAAGATTGATGCGACTGCCTAGGTCATTGAGTTCAACATTCTTCTTCGCCCACTCTAGACTTTTTTCATCAATATCTATGGGAATGGGTTAGAAACTTGCACCTTTCCCGTATTGAAAAGATGACAACAGAAATTACCTGTGGCAATAAACGACCAAGGCCGCTGAGTACACCCAAGCAGTGGATAGATGCAACTTGCTCCAGTACCAATATCCAAACCAACAACCTTTGCATCAGGTTTATCGGAGGATGTTGTATCAAGCAGGCCCTTCAGCCATAGAATGTAATTATGTCGATTGGCCACCTTTATTCACCGCGTCAATGTGACTTCACTTTTAGCACTTGGAGAGGTTCACCAACTGGTGGGCAAAGCCGGTCGTCAGGCAGTTCCATATTGAGACCAAAATCTAGCTTCAGCAGCGTCTTTGTAAGCTGCATAACAGCATTCGGGTCATTAAAGTTGAGTTCGCGTCCCTTGATGCTATATCCTTCTTAGCATATCCTGGAACTTCCCATATCTGAGTCTGGGGGGGGGGGGGGGGGGGGGGGCATACACTGTAGCAAAATCGGGATCCAGGGCTGCCAGATTCTTGAAATCAATAGTGCCAGTGTATAATTCACGAAATTGTAGATCCTGTGCTCTCTTTGCTTCTGCCGTCATGAGCCCTAGCTGACCCCTTTCTCCATGCTGCCTTTCATGAGCATCATCGGCACTAGCAGCATCAGAAGGTTCTTTGCCGTTTTTCATGACGGACTAATAACTCCGATTGTGATTTGTGAAAAAGATCCAAAAGGCTTGGAATATGGCGACAAGTGTATCCAGAGGAAAGCTGGCGGAGTGGGGGAGATCCAGTTGAATTGAGTGGTGATGATTGGCTCACGGCTGTGTCAATGTGGTGACCAACTTCTCACATGAAGATGTGGGTCTCAAAAAGATTTAGAGGGAAGAGATGGCAATGGCCACACAACTCGGGTTGGTGCCGCCTATATTGTGCTATTAAATGGATACCAGTGTTGGCTCTAAAATAAAAAGGAAAAACGGCCTGAGCCAGATGCAACTGTTACAATAAATTCGTTATAATCATGTACCCTTATTAGGATAAACTCATCCCATGCCCTGACTCCTCTCACCATGAAGGACTCACTCACTCACGCAGCCTGTCTGTCGCCAACGCGTGAGTGTCCGTCTACCACAGAATCACCCGCCATCTCCACCCTTCCAAAAGATCAAGATCCCAATCGCCAATATTCGGATCATCATACTCGATTTTGTTGCAGAGTTTCTTGATCCGTCTGTGGACTGTTCTGGCCACGCGGTATGTCACCTCATTCTGAAACACAAACATGACGGCAAAGACGAAGAATGCAACGCCGGCTAGGTACGTTTTTCCGCCAAGCACGCCGTTTCGCATACGTGAAAGGAGGTCTTTGGATTTGCGAAAGGCATACTCGGTATCATTTGAGGACGTCTTTGACTCGTCGTCGAACCCGCGCCTGAACAGCTTGCGCACAGCTGGAATGAAGGCCGTGCTGTCCATGGAACTCCCGTAAGCACACGATCGCAAAACAAAACATGTTGAGGAGCAACAACACATTGGAGAGAAGAGGGTTCAGTCGACTTACAGGAAACCACCCAAAATCCAGGTTCGCCAGCGGTGATTCCGTGCCGCTTTGGCCATGAGACGGACTTCAGCCTGAAGCGACCTCAACTCCCCAAGCAACATGGTCGTGTGGTTGCGTATCCGCCATTCAAGATCCACCGCCGACGTGTTCTCCCCGAACCTCTGTCGGTGATGCCGCATATGAATGAGCTGCTGAAGGTTGTGCTGGCAGTTTGATCTGACAACACCAATATCGATGAAGTGCGCCTGTGCCAGAGGCGTCATTATCCGCGTCGTCGTGTGAGGCATCTCAAAGTTGTTCCCTGGGTAAAACGGCATCTGGGGTTCCGGTCCCGCGCGAAACCCCATAGCAGGCGCCGCGCCTGGAGCAGATGCTGCGACCATGGGATCTGGATCTGACTTTGGATTTGAATCTGGATCTGGATCTGGATAGTGCCTGGGTGGTGGAAGGTTGGGCGGAATAGATGGGGAGGAAATGGGCCGAGGGTCCATGGTCTCCAACTTGGCGGACGGATCCATGACTACTTGACTGACTGGTTCTCCCCCCTTTGGGCAGCGCGTACTTTTTGCTGGGCACAGATTTCGGGATAATCAGACTACAGAGCGACTTTGTTGCCCAAAAATGCCCACCGCCAGAAAGGGGGGGGGGCCTGGCGACTCTGGCTATATTTATCACGGGTTGGTTGAACAAATTCCAAGTGGCTGGTAAGAAATGGGCTGGGAAATCGAAAACGGCCTGACCTGCGCCAGCAAAGCCAAGCGAAACCCGCAACGGGCCGGGTAGTGGGGGCATACCAGCCCCGTCTATGCAATTGGAGTACCCATATGACAATATGACGTTGGGTTAGTATTGTTGTAGTCAGTATTTTACCTATGTAGCGAGGTTCTGAGGTGATTGACAGGGGGGTTAGGGGCTGGACCTCTGTAGAGCAGAGCCTATAGGGGATTGACACACTTGACAGCATAGGTGAGTTGTTGTGAGTCTTGTGACTTTGCCGAATTTGTGAGCATTAATTGGCTGAGAGGGTTTTAGCCCGAGCGTGACAATTAATGTCAATGTTGGCCCAACATTGCCGCAAACAAATGCCAAATCATTCCTGCTGCTTCTAGCAGAACGGCCATCATCCTACACATACAAAAGCTAACAAACGAAGACAAAGGGTTGCAGTCAGAATATCAAAGACTGTTACACGTCTCAATCTCTACAAGTGCAGACGCTCATTCACGTGTAAGTCAACCACACACAGATATACTGCTCTCACAAATGGTCTCTCTATAACAAAGGGGCCTTACCATGCTGAATGATAGTCTCTTGTTCATCAAGAAAATGACCAAAAGCTGCTCAATTGGATACACCCAGAGTTAAGGATAATGAATTCCATTCCATGCATATACGCTGCGAATTAGAATTGGTTGTTCAGACAAAAGGCTTCTAGGGTAGCTAGCGCAGCCAGAAATCTTCAAAAAAGAATTGTGAATCGCAAAGACTATAAATGCCGTATTTGTACAACATGATTTAATTGTAGCTATAGTTTTAGTATTCTATTTCGCATATGACTTGCACGCTTTTCTTTAATGTCAGCATTGTATAGTCAGTTTCGCTATGTCTAAACCTATGAAAATCGTCGTAGCACAAATAGCTCTAGCTAATGCAACAGCTCATCATCTTGATCGACGTAAGATTGTTTACGACGAGTAAATCGATAGAAATTTGAATCCTCAACGTGCAAATAGCTATTGTATTAGTTCTCAAAATAATAGTGTTTCATGCTGTAGCTAGGACTTGATTTTCTGGCCTTCCCCAGAGGGAGTTCTATGAGAGTGTAAAGCCCATCAAACCGAAGCTCGTAACTGTCAATCGTAAAAGCTACTCCATGCCATTAACAACCCTCCAAATTCAAACTTACCATACACAATAGACTAACTAGAATCCTCTGCGCGCTCATCACTATCTGGTGCCGCAAAGCCTCCCAGATTCTTTGGAATCTGAGGGTTATCAAGCGCATAATACATCCGATCCAATGCCTTCTCATGGCCCTGGGCCAAACTCTCCGCCCAAATTCTTCGCAACAAGTGCTGACGCACCTCTGGCTCAAAATAGTGCCAGATCCCACGCAGCCGCCTCAGATATGTCTTCGTAGTACCGCGATAAATCCTCGCCAGCCCAAAAAACAGCTCAATCTGCTCCCTCTCCATATCCTGAAGATGGAGTTCTCGAAATATCCACTCAATCCAACCCAGCATGTGCCGAAACAGCGCATCAGAGCTGTCCAACCCCGTATCGTGGTCGAGGATTTCGCACATGTCGCAGATGGCGCGGGTCCAACCGATAAGCAGGTCGGTCTTGTTGCGTCGACTCAGCACGTCCAGGTACTCGTGCTTCATCATCCAGAAGATGGCTAACTTGCCATGGTCGCCGTGTCGCTGGAGACTTAGAAAGAGGAGCTTGGCGCTATCGTGCAGAGTCTCATGGCAGCGCAGTTGGAATTCGGCGGGTAGTGCTCGGCTGAGCTGGAGGAGCCCCTGTTCCGATATGTGCGGCGCCGCTTTCGGCAGAGACCGGCGGAGGGCGGCCGCGTTGATGCGGAACTCAACCGCCGGCTCCACTGGGTCAAGGTGAACGAGCACTGTGACTTTCTGTGTGTCCATGGCTAGTTTCTATATCGTTCTTTACGTGCTGTTGAATTGGTGTAAATCTTTCTTCAACAATGTTACCTGCGTATACTGAGTGTACACCTCGTAGTTTACCTCTTATTGCCTACCTATCTAGGTAACATGGTTATGACAATGCTTTATACTTGGCTGCAGAGTTCGTGATGAGCAGTCTGTACCAGATGCATTCATTCAAAGACAATCTTTGTAGGTTAGCCAAAGTGCTCGTCACCTCGATTAGTGAGTTGAAGCTGATGGTCTTGTCTGTAGTATTACTGATGTTAAAGCTGTTCACAACGGTGACCACGGGTTGTAAAAAGCATGGTAGAATGGGATTTTGCGAGTTTCCTTGACACAATGATTGGTGTAGCATGTTGTTTTTATTAAGATTTGTAGAATGCTATGTTATGGATGGCCTCTTGAACTCAAGATCAATGAATCGGCCACGAACCAACTGCCAAGGCTTGGAATGGGGACTGACTGTCAGATCAATGTGCCATCCCCAGACTCATAAGATTTCGTATCATATCAATCAACAGGCTACTACTGTTGACTTCTAGTTATATGAGCAATATTGGAGACATGCGCCACTCTTTATGAGTAAATTTCACTTATCAACACCTCTTCTCGAGCTGAGGCTGAACTCGTTTCTGGGGATGCCTGCCTTGTCCACTGGCTGCCTCCACAAGCCTAACTAACAACACTGAATTCCAAAAAGTGGCCGCTGTTTACTGTTCTAACAGTACGATGTGCTACTCTGCGCCCCGCTCCTCGTATCTCATGTCCCGTTTGTTCATAATAAATACCTACATGACAGCCTTGACAGGGTATGGGGTTAATAGGCTACCAATGCAACGCCATCACCTAACAACATACACAAAGTATTATAATAACAACAAATCAAGTGCATCTGGCAGGGGGAGGGATTGCTGCCTGGTATCCAATAGGCCAGAGTGGCGTGTCTGCCTTGACGGCATATAGTGGTGTACATGCTAGTGGCCGAAGCTAACCACTTGAGCCATGGCATTCCAGTTCGCCTGGGAGAACGCCTCCAAGCAGGGCCACGTATAAGAATGATGGACTTCCCTCGTAGCCTTACTGTGATTCATAAATCTCAGTTTAAATTCACAATATTAGCTAAACGGGAGTTACTGGATTCTGTACACACAAATCCACACACAATCCACCGCCAATCGCAGCCGACTTGGCCATTGATGAGCATCTGCAGCTCATCACCTCTCACTCGGCACCATGGACATCACCCACAAGACTGAGTTCAAGGTCCGCGACCTCGGCACCGCTGCTGTGACACTCTTCCCAAGCAGAGCGCAAATCACCAGAGAAATCAAAGGCATTGATTTGAAGGTAAGCAAGCACCTTGCGCCAATTAGACGTGGAATATTTCCCTCACTCATCACGTCTTGACACATACTCCATTCCAGCACACTTCATCAGGCTAACAATCAATCTCCAACAAAATAGCCAGGCACAAATGAAATCACCATCGTCGGAATCACCCCGACGGTAGATGAGGACTCCATCAAGGTTGAGGGCAATGGCTCAGCCACCATAACAGACATTGCGGTGGATCTAATCCCCAACTCAGAGATATTTGAAGAAGTGTATCCTGAGTCAGACGACGAGTCTGATTCCGATGCGCATGAAGACGACGAAGACGAACCAGAAGCCAAGAGCGAGGACATACGCAGCGCTGAAGACAAAGTCACCAATCTCCAGGACAGTCTCACATTGGCTAGGGAAGCCATTGCAAGCGCTGCGAAACGCTTAGAGATCCTCGACCTTTACGGAAACACATTTGACCGCAAACGCGGCACTAACATTGAAGATGGCCTTGAAAAGTATAAAGCAGAGCGTGCAAAGGCCTTTGAGGACCAACTTACTGGCAGACAAAGGGAGCGCGAGCTGAGAGACCTCATCGTTGCGGCTGTCGGCGAAGTTGCGAAACTGCAAAGGCAGGACTACAAGGACAAAGCTAAAGCGAACAAGGAAAAGGAGAAAGCCCGCAAGGTAAAGGCCAAAGAGGATCTTATCAAGGCCAGGCGCAAGGCGGAGGTCATACAGGAGAAGGAAAGAGTTCGCGCTGAGAGACGCCGTTTCTGGCCAAAGGTCTGCTACTCTGTTCGTATTACGGTAGAGGCTGCGTCATTCACACCCTCATCGTCGCGCCGGGGCTCGATCTCCAGCGAAGCAGAATTCTCAAAGTTGGCCACCACCGAAACCGAAGGGTCTCAGCCGCTACCACCACAAGAATGCGACATCGTCTTGTCGTACGTCACGACTGCTGCTCACTGGTTGCCTAGCTATGACCTCAGACTCTCCACCACAAATAACTCAGCTTCACTGTACTTTGATGCCAAACTCACCAATTTCACTTCAGAGACCTGGTCCAACTGCAAAGTGACGCTTTCCACTTCACAGACAACTTTTGCTGGGCTTGATGACGCCATCCCGACCCTGATGCCATGGCATATCAGGCTCTTCTCTAGGGGCAATACACACGGCTATATCGACAACGACGTGCTTCGAAGCCAAGAGGAGCGCAACTACATCGAAAGCAACCAGTTAAACCAGAGACAGGCGCATACGCAAAAGCCATGGTCTCAATTCTTTGGAGCGCCGGATGCAAACGATGCCCGAGCTGCAAACATGATGATCCTGGAGCGGAAAAACAGGAAGAGAGCAGCGCAGAGAGAGGTGAAGAGCAAACTTGGAAATATCGCCCCGGCATCGATGCTCATGCAACATCAAATGATGCAGCAGCAACAGCAGCAGCAACAACAGCAACAACGGCAATCCATGGCCTACGGTGCGTCGATGCAACCACAGATAATGGCAGCGGCAGCTGTAGCTTCTCGTCCGCCTCCAAAAACATTAGGAGGTGGGATTCAGCGACACAGGAGAATAGCAGAATCTGCCTCTTCACCGCCTCGTGCAGGAGGCTGGGCTCCGGGTGGCGGTCCTGATGACTCAGAAGACTCTTCTGACGAAAAAGAGGAAACAACCGCGATGTGTGACTTGGAATTGGAGCTTGACATGGACCTAGACTTCCAGGACTCCGTCATGGAAGAGACTGGCTTCACCACAACTTATGATCTCCCAGGTCTCAAGACGCTAGTCCCCAAGGCGGGGGCATCCAAGCAACGTGTCGCTCGTGTGCAGTTTGCAAATGTCATCTTTGGCCACACTGTGGTGGCCAAGTATAAGCCGGCTGCTTACCTGAAGGCGAAGCTCAAGAACAACAGCAAGCTTACCCTTCTCAAGGGTCAGGCTGGACTGACTCTTGATGGCACGTTCATGGGGAAGACTCCACTGCCACGTTGCAGTGCCGGTGATTCCTTCACCATGAGTCTCGGCGTCGACCCAGCAATCAAAGTCATTTATCCAAAGCCAGAAGTTCGCAGGGCAACTTCTGGGCTATTCAACAAGGAGAACAGCTCGGTATATATCCGTACCATAACCTTGCAGAATACGCGCGGGAATGCAGGGAAAGCTGTTCAGATGCTCGTTTTGGATCAAGTCCCTGTATCAGAGGATGAGCGTCTACGTGTGGAGCTGGTCGACCCCCGTGGCCTGTCGCTTGATGGTCCCGGTATTGCAGCTGGCGCTCCTGGGCGAAACACTAGAGAAGACAAAGATTGGGGCAGGGCAACGGCTAGATTCAAGAAAGGTGGCGAAGTCAACTGGGATGTGAGCCTTAATGCAGGCCGGGCTGTCAAGTTGACGTTGGAGTATTCAGTTGCTTCACCACAGGGTGAAACACCTGTGCAGTGTTAGGAGGATGTGCGGATGTTAAACCTGTTATCTTTCTGTTGATTGTGGAAAATGATAGTCGAGATATATAGCAAATGTTTAATCGATTGACCAATTGACAATTGTTTCAAATCTTAAGCTGATCTTGTATCCCGCCTGACTGAGAAACTCTCTGCAATGTTTGCTGTCTGCGCAGTGACTTCTGGCTGGAGGACCTACCTGTAGGAAAATTACCTGCGGCTTGAAGAGTCCGTGAACACGTGGTTAGCACGTGAATGGCATTGCTGACATTGATGAGGCCAGAGTTCAGCCGATCAATTCCCGGCCTGAGAGGATGCAGCATTAGCCTGGCGCGATAACTATGTGTGCCGCCCTTCAGCCATCTGCTCATCCGCCAGCCTGCTGAACGTCACCGCACAATCGCCCAAACCAGAAGGTACGGGAGCCGTCACACAGAGTATTTCAGCCGTCCCGAACGTATCACCAAACATCGCGGCCGGAGGAGGATTGGCGACAAAGATAGGAGAAAGTGGAGATGAAGATGATCGGAGCCAAGCCAGGACTGGCCATGGGAGGCACCTGTAGGCACCATGCTGTGTTCCATGCTGTTTGGCGTTCCAAAACCCACCTCATCATCCAAGTCTTTTATGGGAAGAGAGAGCTTTGTTGTACCAGACCGCTGGTGCATTTACTCGCTATATCAATACGACAACATATGAAAGATGCTTGCCCGTCGCCGTCGCTAATGGCTGCCACGGATGCTTACAGCAGACGGGGACGATGTGTGGAGCCTTGTATACATACCGCCTGCGGGCACACAGGTCAGCACACTCGTAGACATAGCAGGACTCCGGCAAGACACCGGAGAGAACGGAGTCAACAGCTGGGTGAAGTGCTAGAAATGGTCGAGGGCCTGGCGCAAGCTTGGGGCCAAGCGACTAGGACCCGGGCATCGGTGACGGAGCTGACACGTCACGGTCCGTAGCTGTGGGTTTCGTCGGCTTCACACGTTGCTTTTCGCGCGACATCCATGCCAGAATGTCTCGGGTGGCGTCTATACCTGCGTGCTACACTTTTGCTGGACTCGTACTTTCGTACAGCCATTCGCACAGCACAGTTGGCCTGCTAGTCTTCTGCATGCCCAGCATCTCGTCTAGATATGTCATGACTGACGAAAGCCAGCCCATCGGGATTGAAAAGAGACAGGGAGGAGTTGCGTAGTAGGTGATTGTGTTAAGACAGCGAGTCAGAGACCCGCCTACGAGAAGTACCTAGGTAGTTTAGTACCCATGCATGCATGCCTTGTTACTCCTGTTTTGCTGTCAGTTACCAAGAGGTACGGAAAGAAGGTATGAACCACGAGTAGGAGTACCGGGGTAGGTACCTGCCTTCTCCCGGCCCTCCTCACCCTGATGGGTTCTCTCCGCGCTTTCCCTCACTCGTGTTTTGTCCTACTGCGCTCTTTACTCAAGGTACATCCGCGTTAGGCGTAGGCGGCCTAGGTGCTCAATTTCCACCAACGACCCTTCCGTCTGTCATGGTTCTTCAACAGACATACTCAGTGAGCAGGAAGCACCCGTTAATAGGGCTTTGTTTACGGACACGAGATGCACTGGAGGGAAGGAGGTGAAAACCGGTTCAATCAACTCCCGAGCCCGGTTGGTTCCGGTTGGTGATCGGGGAAATGATTCACTACCTCTACTAGTATTAATTAGCCATTCACCGTCATCATGGTGCGTGCCAATGTATACGGAGTACGGAGTACATACATGGCAAATGGTAACATTAATCCATCAACGCAATTATGGGATTGTTCGGCAAACGGGACTGGAAAGAGTGGCCGATCATTTGCTGCCCAAGGGCGTGGCTTGCATGCGATGAACTAGACTCCGCCAGGTTGGTAGCTTTAGAGACTGGCCAGCGCAGACAGGGGCAGCACCAGTGAATGGCGAGACAAAAAGCAAGGCGACGCAAGCAATCCTGGGTGCGTACGTACAACAGTATATGCGTATCAGACCATAATGAAGGGGGGAAAGCAAACGAGCCAGCTGCGAAATTCGAAGCCGGGCGTTTTCCCAGTCAACCCAACATCAGGAGTCGGGACATCCACTCTGCACGTCGTGGCCCGGGCGGGTTTGTCTTGACCTTCTCTGGGCCGACCGGGCTGCAAAGTCCAGGCCCGTCCATGTCACTCCAGATGTCCTCGGTATCACATCCAATTCCCCGAGGTTGCCATGCGGTTTCCTTGATGAAGAAGGAGCTGGCCAGGCCATGTTTCGGGAGCGTACCCGAGTGTGTGTGTGTGCCTACGAAGGCGACGAGTGTTCTCTCTTGCGTGTTCTTAGAAGCAGCATGAATCGGCCGGTCGCATACATGAAGTCCATGTTTGCCTGCACATCTGTCGTATCGACGCCGCAAAGCCCGGGGATCCGAGATCTGGCGAGGCGGCAAGAAGAAGTTACGAGGAGCCACGAATGGATACAAAGAGCCATACGAAGCACTCTGCATCTGCACGCTTGTTTGTTCATTCCGGAGAAGGGGAGGCCCGTGGCATGTGCCTGTTGGACCGACGCTGGGAGTGGGTGGGAACAACGATCGGGGAGCTTCTACTGCTGTCGGTGCCGGTACGTGGTACAGAGCTGCCACACCCCCCACCCAAATTTGCTAAAAGTTTTAAATTACACCTACCCGGGCGGGCGGCCTTCCGGAATGGATTGCAGAGAGCGAGCTGGCTACAAGTGGCCGCCCTCTTGTATCCTGTCCTTGCTCATCCATCAACCATAGCCCTGGATCCCCTGGCCCTGGCCATTCGGCCTCCTGCCACCCCTTGCTTTTGTACGTGCTATACCACCTACAATTACTGGGACGCATGTTGCAACACATTGCACAGAATATGTTTGACGACCCTGCAGGCAGCGACGCCACTACAACCACCCTTTGAACGTGGGTGTCTGTCAGCTTTTTTTGCACTGTACAGGTGATGGAGGTAGACGGCCATTTTTCTCAACAGACGTGTGCTGCCTTGCATGATGGTGCGTTCATGTTACGAGACTCCCAGTTTCGTCCGGCCCCTCACGCTGCAACTTCCCAGAGTGAGACCTCGTTTTTAGTGGGTGATTGTGATTTGATGGGCACCAGAACTCTCCGAGGCCGCTCGGCCCCACTGAAAGCGCCGCTCGCGGGCTTTGCGGTTCTTGTGCTTGGTGTGGTCTTTGGTCTTAGTGGCCGTACCCGTGGCCGAGACTGGGGCGGCGCCGGCGGGGGGATGACACTGTAAAGTGATGCAGAGTGCCCTGTCATTGGAGCTCTATTTCCTGGGGCAGTGGGCAACGAACAGTTATTAATCTGCTAGTAGAGCGGGCTGTCAGACTTAGACTGGACCGTGAGGGTTTGCTCGCTTGGTCACTCCTGGGCAGCAGCTGTTGCGGCAAGGCGACGGTATAAGCCGCCGTGACAGAAATAGATTCCTTGTTGTGGATGGTGGGTGGTGTGGACGCGGCAGTGCGAAGTTGCGGCGTCAGTCAGCCTCAGCACCACCACCCACGTCGTCTGTGAACAGTCGGCCACCCGGAGATTGAGACCAGGTACCTTGTATGTTTTGGGATTGATAGCCTTAGAAATGAGCGGCTCGGCTTCCACGTCAATAGGATGACAGAATAAGCGCGCGTTGTTCTTGCACACGCTCCTATGCAGCCTTGGAGGAATTGCAAAGACGGGGGTGGGGGGGCCTCTAAAGAAGGAAATAAACGCAAATTTCGTCAGGAAGAGAGAGAGGCGCATCATAAACGCCTGCCATGGGATAAACAAAAGCAGCGCTTTTTGGGAAGAGCCAGACGAACTAACCCCCTGGAACACGCATGCTAACTAACGTGTCGGCTCTTTCGTCCGCGACCGTAGTTTGTTCCGACAATGCGTCTACCGGCGGTGGGATATGTCGCGCGGCCCAGCAGGAACAAAGAAAAACGCGCTGCAGGTTTTCAGAGTTGCACCATAGGCCAGACCGGCGTTCCAGTCGGGGAAATTCCATGTCGACAAAGCGTCGGAAGACGAGGCATATTGCGACAACATGGATGCGGCTCGGCGGCGGCGGCGGCAAAGTATGGGATGGACATAACAGACTGGTGCCCAGCTATTGGAAGCATGGCACGTCCAGTGCAGCCCTGCTCCCCGGATTCCAACAAAGCAGCCACTCAATCGCGATCCCTCAGCCCTGCTGGCATAGAATGCCAGATGGGATGCCGGGGGGCATTGTTGCCTGTGTAAGCGACTTTGTAATTACCCATGGAAGTTTCTATATTTGCGTCTTATGGAAGATGGTGATGCTGCTGTTGCTGCCTGCAGGTAATCGCGCGCCGCTTTGGCTGAGGCAGATTTTGGACCTGGGCTCAGTCACCGCCGTTGTGTTGTTTAGTTAGGGCTCCCGTCACCTGTCGTCGTGCCTGTCCTGTTCTCTCCCCCCTCTCTCCGTGCCCCCCCATATTCCTCTAGCTAACTCCCGTCCGATCGGTGGCCTCAGGCGCGCACCTTCACTGAAACTCGGCTGCACAGCACTTCGAGGTGGGTCTCTCAGGCCCGGCAGCACAAGCCGATCCGCCCGTGCCATCTGGGGCTCCAACCGCTGTGGCCGCTGGCCGCTGGCCGCTGAGCTCACTGTATTTCGACACGCCCCCCCGCCTCTCGCGCACTCTCGCACTCTCGTTCTCTCCCCCCCAATGCCACCTCAGCGCCGCCCTCCGTCCCCGTTTCCTCTCCTCCTGTTGCCTTCTCCCCCTTCCTCCTCCTCCTCCACCCCCAACACTTCTTCTCCGCGCCGCTCGTCATACCCAGTTTTCAACCTCTGTGTTCTCGCTTGTCGTATCGCCGTCCTTGGATCTGGACCTTCAGAGGCGTCGTTGTGCGCTCAGACAAGAGATCCCCCAGAGACAGCCTTTTCTTTTTTTTTGCTCTCTTCTGGGAGCAGCTCAGAGCGCGCGCCGTCCGCCGCCTCCGCCCGCGAAACTTGCTCTTTTTTCCCTGCATCTCCCGGCGCTGCACCGTGTCGCAAGCTCCGGCTCAGGCTTCCCCATCACCATCTTCATCGCAGCCCGCCCCGGACAACAGACAGATACCACTGTCACGGCCTCGCGCCTTGGCTATTGCACGCTTCTGATTCTCTAGTCGTGGGCTGCCGCCAGAATGTCTTCCGGCGTGGTTCGCTCCACTGCCCTCAGGGCCGGCGGCGCCTGTGTGCGCTGCCGCAAGGGCAAGACCAAGTGTGTGTACGAAAACGGGCGCGCACCCTGCAAAAACTGCGCAAAGGGCATGCACGAATGCTATCTGCCATCAGAGAGCATGGCTCATCATCACGGCCAGAGCCCAGCTCGCCATGCCAGCGCTCATCGTCCTGCTCGAGAGAGTCTGCCGGCCGCCGGGCCCGGTGCTTCTGACGCCAGACAGCCCGTGGTGGGCTCTGCCTCCACCAGACACGTCCAAACCACCTCCGAAAAGTGAGTCCATTTTTTTTTCCCTTTCTTCTCCACTGGCATCAAGTCCCCCTGCCTGCCTGCCTGTCCGCCTCATTGCCTCCGGAGCGCGCGTCCAGTGTCTGCTATCGCTGCAACGGTCGCCTTGTCTGCCTAAATGAGAATCCCCCCCTTCGTTGCCCGTCCCCCGTTGCTTGCTCTCACTTGCGACCCCGTTTGCTGTGTTGGCTCGGGACCTGGTCTAGCTCATTCTTCTCCGAGTGGCCCGGCCGTTCCCCTAGCTCCTCTTGCGCTTCTCCTCATCTGGGCCGAGCTGGTCTGGCACTTTTCTCTCCACCCGCCCCTCTCCGTTCGGCTGGCAGACGGGCCGAATTTTTCGCCCCCCGCCACATGTTACACTGCCCCCAACACTGTCAAGCGACTGACTCTGTTGTGCTTTTCGTCCGAGTGTTGCCGGCCGCTGGCTGGCTTTCTATTTCTGGCCTGGATTAGGTGTGCTGACTGTCATTACCTCAGGCTTACCCCCGAGCTCATCGCAGAATGCGAACGCGTCGTCTCCAAGACGTTCCCAGCTTGTGTGGCTTTCCACAAGCCGTCGTTTGTCCAGCAGCTCAAAAATGCGAGCCTGGAGTCCAGTCTTGTGTACGGCCTCTTGACTTGCGCCGCTCGGTAAGTTTAGCTCCCCCTTTCCCCTTCCTACCTGGTTTTGCGCCCGGCGTTGCCATGGCCTGAGCCAATTAGCCCGCTGGTGACATGGTGCGGTCGTTCCCTGATCGGCACACCATCTACCTGATGTAGCCTGGCGCAGCGGCTTGTCCCGGGTTTGGCCCGTGAACCTCGAGTTGATGTGCTTTGACACTGACGTAGTCCTTACAGAAGCTCACCGAGTCTCATCCGTAGATATGGCAATCCCACCACAGCAGCTGAGACATTTGCAGCCAAAGCCATTGCGTTGATTAATCAAAATCTGGATCATCCTAACTTGGCTGATATCCAGGCACTCTGCTTGGTCATCATTCACGAATGGGGAACTCGAAACGCTGTGCGCGCCTACATCTATCTTGGTCAGGCAGCACGTATGTTGCAGATGTACCGCATTCTGAACAGCCACCACACCTCAGATAATGCCGACCAGTTTCTACGGGATGAGTCCTTCCGGCGTACCCTGTGGTTGATTTACATTCTCGACTGCCTTCTCACCAGCACGCCTGGTCGGTACGCCGCCCTGTCTGTCCAAGACACCGCCGACGTTGCTCTGCCATGCTCTGATATCAACTTTGCATTTGGCAATGCCGTCTACGTGCGGACACTTCTCCAGCATCCGAGCCCTGCTGCCCTTTCTCCAGGCCAGACACCCAGTGGGGAGATTGGAGAGTTTGGGCACATTGTCATTGCCTCGACTCTGTGGCGGGAGGTTGTCTCCATGCTTACAGGAAGCACTTTGAACAACTTCCGCGAGGAGGACTGCTCCGACTTGATCGCTAAGATCGAAGGTCTACGAGCCAGTCTTCCTATGCAGTTTGTTGATAAGCCTGGTCAAATCAACCTTCACATGACCATGGGCTCGGGATACACGTTTGCCATGCTCCATTGCCTTCTTCACTGCGCCACAATCTTTGTCCATCGTCGACTGCTCCTACAGGATGTCACAGCACCTAGCTTCAATCTCGAGGCGTTTCGAATGAGTCCCCGGTGCCGCGATTCTGTCGATCGTCTTTTCAGCTCTTGCCACGGCACCATCTCTCTCCTGACTGCGGTCGAAGCAGGTTCTGAGAAGGACAACGCCACATGCTTCCCCATCTTTATGCTTTTTTCAGCGTTCACTGCGAGTGCCACGGTGGCCTATCTATCTCTCAAAGGCCTTACTCCTCCGAATGCTGTGGAGACAGCTGGACACATAGTGAAAGATGGCTTGCGATTTATGCATGATGGGACTGAGAACTGGCCTCTCATGACTAGCTGGCTGCGGCACCTAACCGTCATGCAGCGGGTTCTCAATAACGATGCGTCTACCCCAACAGCGGGATCATCTCGGCATGGTTCAAATTCGCATGGTCAGTCAAGTGGCGTCAAGGACGAAATTGCGTCCAATGCCGATACCAATCCGGATGCCATGGACTATGATCAGCAACCTGGGCTTTCTGTCCCGGGCCAGCATATCTCTGCGACACGTTCTGTATCGGGATCTGTACGTGGCGACAGTGAGCCGCCCATTGCCATTCCTCGCCGCCCAGGCGTCACTACGATCAACGGAGGCTCCGGCGGCGTCTCCACCCCGGGGACAGTGTCCCCGCCACCCATCAGTGCTCCACAGGCGACCATGCAACTCCAGGAAGTCAAACAACAGAGCCCTGACATTCCATCAAATGGTATGATGCCCGTTCAAGATGGACAGACCACCAGCCAAGACATGACAGCTCCCGAGCTGTGTCAAGCATTTGAACGGCAGCTGCTTGACCTTGATGACCTTGCTGCTTTCATGGGAGGGGGCGTGTAAGGGAGGACTTCTTTTTCTTGCTTTTACAACGGGATAGGGTTTATGGATGAAATCACACGAAGTGGACGGACCATAAGGGGCGCAACGACAACGCAAGGGGAGGAATATAGGCAAAAGCTCATCGAGACTTTGGTGGCAGTCATCTCGGATGATATCACGAGGAGGGACTTCTTGAAGAGCGAGGGACTGTCTATGCAACAATAAGGGTACAAATGCAGATGTCATTCGGGGGAGTGGGGGTAATATGAATTGGCATCATGTAGGATTATTAAAGCGAAAGGCGAAACCGGACATCTTGGACCTGGGGGCGTTGGAGAGGAGTAAGAAAAATAGTCGTTTGCTATGCTCTATGGCTATGGATTTTTTTTTTAAATTGAGCGAACTAGCATATTACAGAGATGCTTTATCTTCTTTGTCAATCAATTCCATCAATTGATCTACCTACTAGCACATGCTGTTACGAACCCGGGACGTCTTCTCTGCAACCGTATAACAGTATCAATGTCTTCCTCTGTTCTGAGTGAGCGGAGCGACGGATGCCCTTGGAGGTATGTTGAGATGATCTGCGTAGAGCAGGCGATTTTTGGAAAGAAGGTCAAAACTACACTGGCGGTAGCGTGGATGTTTGTGCTTGTTGATCACAGATCGCCAGCACGCCACTGGAGCTAGGCAAAGAAAGGTTCATCAGAGGTGATTGATTGATGTTGTAGTGACGTATTGCATTTTGGCGCCACGGTCAACTGGCGGTGGGAATGTGCTGGATGTAAGCGCACGCAGTCTCGCTACTTGAGTCAAAGATATGAAAGGAGCACAAGTAAGTTATCTGGTTTGCCTACGCGATGCATTGTAGTTTGACGACATTGGTTGGAAGCCCGTAAACACACCCGGAGCAGTCACGCATGTTTAAGGTAGCTAGTAGTAGTCTAACCATGCATGTTACCCCAACTAAAACAGAATTCTGGGGTTTCGCAGAATACGGCAATTCCATGCACTAAACGGCGCAAAATGCCGACAAACAATGCCCCCCCGGAAGCCTAGCTAGCTAGACGGGATTTTTTTTTATTAAATCTGTTTAGTGTTACACCCAGCCCGGCAGAGGAATGCCGAGACGGGACAGCCAACTTGTTGGACGTCTTCCCAAGACTGGTCTAGTTTGCTGACGCTGTTGAATTTGTGTGTTAATGAGCGGGGAGGGGGGGGGGGGGGGGGGCTTGTTTAATGCTGGAGTTGTCTTGCAATGAGCGAGTCGAAAACGCGCTCTTTTTGAACCGTGGTCACCGTTATTTGCCCGGCAATCCGGCATTGGGATTCTGCTGACGAGAGCTGAAAGGATGTTGGGAAACAAGTGTCGCGTCAGTGCTTGAAGGAAGGAAAGGGGTTTGTTGGTGTTTGAATAGGGATAAGGAAATACTTTATGGACATGATTGTGTCTAAATAATGTTAAAGTTAGGTGGTCTAGACCCGGAAATCACCGTTGAAGGTTGAAAAAGAGGAGTACCTGATAGAAAAAAAGCATCGTCATGACGGCCCAGTCTCATTGCAATTTTGGCCCGCCACGCGCGTTTTCTCCATGAAATTCGGTAACAGCCAGAAAAAAGGAAGAGTCCCATCCGTGATTTTAGATCCCACGTACCAGGGGAGAGCAAAATCCCCCCCTTCCAAACGGATATATTTGCCGGGTCAGACTCCACAATCCTCACACAACACGATCCTTTACACCCATGTATGCATTTGCATTTGCGGTTCCCGCAGACGTGCAGCAATTAGTCGCACCCACCACCCCACCCAACCATCGGAATGGGTGTTTTAAACAATCTAGATCGCATGTTATGGTTCGTTGTAGGGAAAGCTATAGAGAGACATTCGCGGCGGATGGCACCTTTTTTTCTATTGGAATACCGGTACAGTGCAGATAAGCGCTATCTTTGGGGGTGGACATCGAAAGACTAAGGGGCAGGCAATTTCATCATGGTCGGTGTGCAGTTTGTGGTTTTGTTGTTGGAAGCTCGAAACTATAAGCAGGAGCCCACCGCCTCTTTTAAAAAGTAACTCTTGTTCGTTCCCAAGGGCTCTGCGGACTGAACCCTGGACAGACTGACTGACTTTGATGATTCACATCGCGTCTGTCCTATACTTATTCTTCATCTTTTTCTTTTTCTTTTTCTTTTTCTTTTTGCAGTCCTAAGATATATTTTCCATTGTTTACCTTTGCAAATCCATCACCGTGAGAAATCACGAGAAGAACAAACGAATCCGCGATATATCACCACCCCGAGAGCGCATCACCACCACCATGCATCACGACAAATCTTCACCACCCGCCTCCTCCGGCCACGACAACCACGAAAACATCACCACCACCACCCAACAATGGGTCCCCGAGTCCTACGACGGCATGTCCACCAGCCGGTACCTCTCAACACGCCTAACTTCGCTTCGCCCACCGATGCTCGACCTCCCCAACCCATGGACACTGCTACGCATGCTCAACACGCAGCAGTGGGCGTTTTTTGCCGTTGCCTTTGCGGCCTGGACGTGGGACTCGTTTGATTTCTTCACTGTGTCGCTGACTGTGTCCGATCTGGCGCGGGATTTCGGCAAGACAAAGACGGATATTACTTGGGGGATTACGCTGGTGCTCATGTTTCGCTCTGTGGGGTCGATTTTGTTTGGGATTGCGAGTGATCGGTATGGACGGAAGTGGCCGTTTGTGGTGAACAACTTGCTCTTTGTAGCATTGGAACTGGTAAGAAAAGATCTCTTTTGGCCCCCTTTTCAGCTCATTCTGTTTGCAAAGGTTTGTCAGTGAAACCAGCTGGGCATTTATTTACACAACAATTGCCATTCGGAGGATTTGGGACGCTTGGTGATGGGTCAGCTCAGCCACACGGCAAACCACCCGGCTTGGCAACGGAGGCCCCCACGAACGATGATGCAAGTGGCCGACATCGCCCGCTAGCATTGGGTGCCACTGATCAACTTCACTACAGCACAGACTACGTCGTTTCTGGCAATGATTTTTTACTTCATGATGTCTGGTGTCAGCACGAATTGATTGTTCTATATGCTATTTTGCTGTGGATTTGCAGCTCACCAAATCCCTCTACCGAAGTGCTAACCATGACTGCCTCCATAGGGAACCGGATTCTGCAAAACCTACAAACAGTTCCTCGCATGTCGCGCCCTCTTTGGCATCGCCATGGGCGGGCTGTACGGAAACGCGGCCGCCACGGCTCTTGAGGATTGTCCTGAGGCGGCCCGTGGTCTCATGAGCGGTATTCTCCAGCAAGGTGTAAGTCTTCTCATAATAGCTTGTAGCTCAGACGTGAGACCAACTACTAAATACTAACCCTTTTCATAGTATGCATTTGGATACCTACTCTGTTCCGCTTTTGCCCGCGGCCTCGTCGATACCACCCCTCACAGCTGGCGTCCTCTCTACTGGTTCGGCGCCTGCCCACCAGTTCTCTTCATCGCATTCCGTCTCATGCTTCCCGAAACCGACGCCTATCGTGAGCGCCAGCGTATGAGAGCTGAAGCTGGTAAGAACGCAGCCGGAAACGACTCCGTCAGCAGTGTGTTCCTCCAGGAAGGCAAAGTAGCTCTCAAGCGCCACTGGTTGCTGCTGACATACCTCGTTCTCCTCATGGCGGGCTTTAACTTCATGAGCCACGGTAGCCAGGATCTTTATCCTATCATGTTGGAGAATCAGTTGGGTTTCAGTTCGACACAGGTCACTGTGACTCAAGTCGTCGCTAATCTAGGTGCCATGACGGGAGGTACTCTTGTTGGTTTCCTCAGCCAGTCTGTAGGCCGACGGTTCTGCATCATTATTGCGTGCATCGTAGGCGGTGCTCTTCTCTACCCTTACACCTTCGTCCGCTCCGAAGCCGTCATGGCAGCCGCGTTTTTCCAGCAATTCTGTGTCCAAGGTGCCTGGGGTGTCATCCCCATCCATCTCATGGAGCTGTCGCCCGGCGCATTTCGCACCTTTGTCGTCGGCACGGCCTACCAGCTGGGCAACCTCGCTTCATCAGCCTCGTCAACGATTGAATCTCGAATCGGCGAACGCTTCCCGCTGGCTGACTCGGAAAAGGGTGAGTCCCGGTACAACTATGGAAAGGTCATTTGCATTTTCATGGGCTGTGTCTATGCGTATGTCATTGTCTTGACGTTTCTGGGACCAGAGCAGTTGCGCAAGAGCTTTGATGTCGAGCATGATGAGGATGCTAAAGCGGTTGTGGGTATGGGGGTTACAGGGCGTGGGGGCGAACACGATGGTAAGCATGAATCTGATGAGGAAGGCAAGCCTAATTCTTCCGGGATGGAGCAGAAGGCTGGTGGTTGTCAAGTATAGGCTTTTCTTCAGAATCCCATTTAGGGTAGATTGTTGGTGGCTTCAACACTTGAGTTTATGGAATGAATATTAATATTGAAAGTAATGAATTGACATTTGGCGAATTGTTCACGTTGAAGTGTACATGAAGCGATCATTGGAAAATACGTTTACTGAGTGCTGTGGCGTATTTTTTTAAAGGAAGCTCAACTGATGTGAACCCAGCTTTTACTTGGTCTCATGGTGGTCAACCGAGTCTCATCCATATCACATTTACAAGTTCATCGTTAAATTGTATCGTTATTTTCATTAAAGCCATATACTACCGGCCATCCCAACCCTCTCAGAGTACAAAAAAGACCAAAACCTAAAGCCCCGAAACTGCATCTACGCAGCAAGGCACAGTCCATAACCTTTCCCTGTCTTTTGCAAGGACCATATAAATCTTTCATTTCGCATCAAAACTAAGCCAAAAGAAAAAAGCCAGACACTTTAAAAAAAAAGCACCCTTCGAGCCACGCTGTCCATCGTGAACGGCCATAACAAGCATAGCAATGCCTCGGCTACTAAGCAGCACCAAGGCCTGGGCTGACGTCATGAACGCATATCGCGGATGGTGGGATCAGTACCCCAAGACTTTTAGTCGGAGTCGCTGCTGCTGCTGCTGGAACCGCCATGGCCACGAGCACGGCCGCCGCCGCCGTACTTTTTAGCCTTTTTGGTCTTTTTGTGCTTTCTATTGAAGAAATAAGTTGTTAGTTTGAGTCCGATGTGTGTGTTTGTGTTTGTTGTAATATGTCACAGAAACTCACTTTAGTGCACCCTCAATCATGTTGGCGCCTATCGCTCCAGCGGCTGCGGCCCCCAAGCTCCCCAACAGTCCGCCACCAGCCTTGTGTGCCGCAAAGGCCGCTGCACTGCCGCCAACCATTGTAGCGCCAAAGCCTCGGTCTCCATCTGGGCCGCCGGGACCGCCAGGCCCGCCAGGGTACTGGCCGGGGGCACCACCGCCGTACTGAGCCTGCTGAGGGCCGCCATACTGGCCTTGTTGGTGCTGGTCATACTGCTGTTGGTGGCCGCCGCCGTATTGCTGCTGCTGTGGGTGGCCACCGTGCTGCTGCTGGTACTGAGGGGGTTGTGGCGAGTGGCCGCGGTTGTCGTAGCTCTGCTGGGGAGGGCCGCTGCTGTAACTGGGCTGGGGCGAGTGGCCGCCGTAGCCTTGGTGCTGCTGGGGTGGGTGCTGGCCGTAAGACTGCTGCTGTGGGTATTGTTGCTGATGATGTTGTTAGTTTGAATGGCTTTTGAATAGTAAGAACAAGCACTGGAATTGTAAAACGAACCTGCTGGCCATATCCGCCTTGTTGTTGCTGTCCATAGCCCTGTTGCTGTCCGCCGTAGCCGTGCTGCTGCTGCTGTCCGTAGTTCTGCTGGCCGCCACCACCGCCGTAGTAATCATTGGCCGACATAATTGCGTGTATGTGTATGAGGTACTGTAAAATGGAAAAGGAGCAGACTTGGTTCCTGCGTATGGCTCGAGATGAGAGTTGCTTGCGCGTGAGATGATATCGTCCTGTGGAACCAAGCTGTAAAGAGAGAGCCGTTGGTGGAAGAAGACGATCTGATGTGTATTGATGACGAGGGAAAAGAGAGTTTATGAGCTTGGACTAGAGCCTTGGGGCGGGCGACGAGCTTTTATTAATCTTTTTTTGCTACCACTAACTTCGTATACAAAAAAAGAGTGTCTGACCACACACACACACACACACTCAAACTCACACACACACAATCTGCTGCTCCTCATCATCGGATGTTCATGGGCATGACCGCAGGTAGACTGACTGACAGGCTTCCTTCCACAGGCTTCCTTCTCCATAGCATGGCATGGCGGGGGGGGTTCGGCTCTCACGCCTAGGTGGCGCAGTCACTGCGGTTCCCCTTACGTTTGGTAGCACCTCTCCTCTACTTCTCCTCCCTCGCCCCTCTTTTATCCCATGGGTTGGAATGGACGCCAAGCCCGCTATACTCGTAGTGCTTTCCCAGACGGCTGGTACGGCATTTCCGGCATACGTAGCTTTGCATTCTTCTTTATCGAAACCACCCTAAGGAATCTTTGTGGATTTAGGGAGCTGTGTGCGGTTCCTAGATGTACCTAGATTGGGATTTTTAGGTGGTGTGGGTGGGGTTGGTGGAGGGGAAGCGAGACCTCTATCGCATGACCTCATCACTCACTGGAAACAGACAAAGAACAACATATTGCGGGCAGTCTAGGCTCCAGCGCCGCTTTGAATAACAATCTATCTGATGCGTAGGTAGAGATTCGGAAGAATGTGGTACAATACCAGGCTTGGAAGCAAATGAAAAGTCACACATCACTTCACAAAGGATAAGAGGCGAACTGCGTGTCCAGAAGCACAGGCGGAATGAGCTCCGAGGTCCAGCGAAAAGCCAACAATGATGACGAAGCAACCAACGTCCAAGGCGTTTTCGCTGGCGAAATCCACACAAAGGCCGCCTGGGGGCAAGCTCAGCCACCAAAACAGCCCTGTCAAGCCTCGTGCACCGGACTTTAAAGCCACAGATGCTTCGTCACTCTAGCCGCTTGCCGCCCATCACTGATGATCCCCCTGACCTCCATGGATCTAGCAACAATTCCATGCTGATTCCACGACTTCCATTATTTCTTCCTTTTTTAGATCCCGAAGATCCGCTCCCCTGCACTTGCAGTGTGCCTGTCAAGAGGGCGATATTCTAGACCACCGTATGTCAACTTACGAATAGCTTTGAGTTTAGAACTCTTTGAATGATCAGAGCGGAACGCTTAAAGAAGAAAAAAACGCTTTTAAAAAGCAATTCATAGAACTACTGCCATCTTGGGATCATCTTGGGATCATTTTGCTCACTCAGTTTGCTGTAAAGGTTAGCAATATTGGTGTTTTCCATCACCTTCTGCTGTCAAATACAGGGAGGGTATGCTTGGTGCTCCGCCGCCATCGTTGTTGTTACTACCTAACATTCAACACAGAAATACCCCATCCATAACACCTGTAAGTCTAGCTGATGAAACAAAAACAAAAGACAGAAGATCAGTTCGATAATTGTTATTTAACAGACAACATGTGTTCTCAAACATTCCGCTTGTATACATGTGGCTGCACGAAGCCAGAAGTATTTCGTCAGTGCGCCGCAAGGCTAGGGACGAATGTAAGGTGCGTTGAGCTTGAAAAGCTTCGGCTAGACGGGCTGAACATGTGTCTCAATCACATGGTGAAGCCAGGAAAAGATGAAATGCAAAAAAAGTAGTGGCTGAGGGTAGATTCAATCTGGGAGTATGAAGAGGCATTCGTGAGTATTGCTATTTGGTCAAAACGGTTGAGGTTACCTGCGAACATCCATAATTATTAGAAAGCATTATTATAGCGTTAGATATTTCTGGAAATTGCTAGATATTTCTAGAAATTCCTAGGTATTTCTAGAGATAACTCTATATAGTTGCTCAAGAGGTCACAGCCGCATTTTCCAACCTAATTATCTATTTAATTGATCATCAGCGCCGTCGCCTGCGCTTGGTCGTCGACTGTTGAAACGATAATGGTATATTATAATCCCTACTATGTTATACTGTACTTATACTCAATGGTATGGCAACTTCATGTTCTGTGGAATTAAGAATACAGTGCTTGAAAATAGCAATTCCTCTGTCTGCGAATAGCAATACTCAATATTATTCGCGTGAGGATGTTTTGGTTTTTTATGTAGTCTACATCATGTACATAACCAACCGCCTATGCTCAACTTTACCAACTAGTCCAAAACATGCTGGCCATTTTCTATCCTCCCAAATTCGATGAGATGTTGCGCATAAGACTCGGCCGTAAATCTTAGTCTCCAATGAAGAGGCCGGTTAGGATTAATCTCTTTACACCCTGTACAATGGAATCCAAACTCCACCACCCGCGTCCATTTATCCAGCCATGGCACTTGAACAACCGCCGCAAACCGTAATTTCTCCATATATCCATAGGGCTGCCTGGGTGGAAAATACAGGCCGGTAAATGAGGATCCCTTTCCCTGTCGATCTAATGCTACAAGCCTATCCAAACTGGCTTGCAGCTTTTCCCTGTCCAGTGTGGTCACATGGTTTTCCATGGCCTCCAAGGTCCCGTGTAGTGCAATCCCAGCGCGTTGACATAATTCATAGTCGAATAGTTCTTCCATTGGGCTGGCTCCGCTCATTCTGGGCCAGTAGTTGCCAGGGATGAGCTCCATTCGAGGGAGCATTTCAATGTCTGTGTCTTCCAGTCCGAACTTATGACATGCTTGAATTCGAGACAGAGGCAGGTAATTGTTGTGATGTGATATACAGAAGTAGCACACCCGCTTGCAGGTGAGCAGGTAGAGATAACCACCAAAATCCCCACATTCTTCGCAATAACAAGTGCAGAGTTTCTCGTATAATAGCTGGCATGTGATCCAGGGACTAGTCCCGATGGCTAGAATGCGGCGCAGCGCATTCGGCGCACACTGAAGAACGGCATTGTATTGGGGTAGTGATGCCACGAGTTGCCTGGCTCGCTGATTGACACGGCGGAAAGCTGTCAAGCTAAACAGATCTAGTTGCTCCAGTATCGACCAAAGTAGTTCGAGGGGGAGTTTATCAAGAGTGCCGGCATTCTTGGTGGGCGCTGGCCGTTTGTTGTCCGGTTGAGATGGCGGCAAGTTGGCCAGATTGTCATCTAGAGTGTTGTCATTGGATATTATTTGACGAAATATGAACGGTTGCAGTGGCTCAGGAGTCATTGCTGGTGCATCCATCTTCTCTTAAATATAGATGTGTGGCGCTGATTTGCTAATGTGCTGGATGGGAACTGGCGATCGACTGGGCAAGGATTGAATACGCAAATGTTTTAAAACGGTGATCAAATGGCACACAACTCTGTCTAGGCAATACCCAAATATATAAAAAACTGTAAAAAAGGTAATCTAGCAAAAAAGTAAAGTTTGGCTTTGCAGTGACAAAGCGAGAGTGGAGCTCCTCGAGCTGAGCTCTAAATCTGGGTGCTGTCTCGATAGAGCCGTACCGTTTGAACCCCTTAAAATGGGATCAAGGAAAGGATCTATATTAATTTATGTTCATGATTGTCCGGGGCGAGAACCGTGTCAGTATGCTATAGGCAACTTTGACTCCTGGTGTGTCTCTTAGCTCATCTATTCTTCTGATGCTTTAGACACATATTAATGATATTTTAAGTTTCACCATCCTAGAGTTTACTCTCGCTCCTGGGTAACCACCTGCATAATTCGCTTGCTACATAATGGCAACAACTGTTCCAGTCAATTGTTACTACCTATGCTAATTTTAATCAACTTCTAAGTATAATTGAGAACATCTTTCCATACCAATGATCCATTGCCATGCCGTTAGGACAATATATATGGGGATCTTTCCTGATGTGCAAACTATCTTGGCCTGTCAGACATCGCCATTTCCAAGATTCAGATTTTCTCCCCCTTCCTACGAGGTGGAAGCTGTAGAGGATGCGATCAGTTTTCCTCAGACGGTTGGGTTGTTTGCAGAAGTAATAATCAGTTGGACACAGGGTACAAGAGTAAAACCAGTCATTGAATAGGTTTTTTAGCTGCAGTAAAGTCCGGAGTCTCTGGTGCGGGCAAATGTAGTGTTCTAGTGATGAAACATGTTGCCAAGAGTTTTCCACGGTAGGAGCATGATTTAAAAGCATATGCTTCCCACGTATGACTAGCTTATTTTTGCGTATCCTCCCAGTGTATTCCGTCATCCATTCGGGCTCGCCCGGCGGCAAGCTTTCGATATATGTTACTATTCGGTTGAGGGTATCGAGAGGTAACCCAGCTGGGTTTCCATAAAGGTGGCGGTTCATAACCATCCGTACTTGATGGTGAAATAAATCAAAGTTTAAGATGAAGCTATCAGGTTTTGTACGATTGCGTGGACGTGCAACTTCTCCTTTGGCTGGGGACACCAGCTTTGCGACAAGACGATCAGGACGACGAAGTTTTCCAGATATAGAGCAGAAATAGTACGATGCGCCCATATCACGTTCTAGTCGTTCGGCCATCAATCTTGGCCCAGGAACCCAAGTAGACCGTCTGCTTTTAAACAGCACATGCAGTGCTTTGCAGGATATCAAGAGGGCTGTGGCATCCACATTCAATAGCCTATCCGTTATGCACAATAAGATCTCGACTGGTAAACCCAAGATAGGAGGTATACCGCCTAAGCACACTTGAGGTGATGTAGCCTGTTCGATTGCGTCTTCTTTTTTCCGTTGCAATAGAGCGAGATCACCGAAAGGGAATAGTTGAACTGTTGCTTCCATCTGTCGTCCGACCGTGCAAAAGGAGCTGGAGGTGAATTGGATCCATTGATTGAGTGTTGCGAGGATTTTGAGTGTTGCGAGGATTGAAACACATGCTGCGTTTGTTGGAGTCCCCTTCGCCACCCTTAAACAAAGCAATGGTGGTCTTACATCCAGAATTAACAATCTGGGGTGGAGAATGCCCCTCGGAAGCTGGTGTATAGAAACGTTGTTCGCAAAACATAAGGTTTGGCTGCCCGCATATTAGATATTGGCGTCAAAAAAACACCTCCACTATCATCAATATTCCCCGGTCAGCCCCATTGTCTCCAACACATTCATTTTCATATCTAGCTCATATCCATCCACTACCTGCCCCGACTCTGGATCAATGAACCGTATGTTTTTCTTCGGACACGGCCATTGGAGATATTTCCAGGCGGGCTGCCATGACAGCGTATCACCAGGCTGACATACAATGTCAAGATCCTCGAGGAGACTAAACTCTTGCAATCCTTTCGATTGAATGTGGAAAAAGTCTCGGCTATCGCCTCCCTCAAACTTGAGGCGGCGGATGTTTATGCGCTCCGCTCTGATGATTTTAAAATCGGCCCGGCCAATCGAGATCATGTCCATCTCAAAATTGACCCAAAGATGGCGCGGCTCAAAGCCAAACGAAAAGGCACGTTCGTACAGCCCCAGGTTTCTGGCTTCGTAGCAGACATGCAATATTGCTGGTACTGGCGTAGACGAAGTTGCATGTAAAATGGCGCCCCATGTCTTCTTCTCTCGCTTGAAGCCGATCTCGACTGTGCGAGGCTCGACGGTTATCTCCCAGATCCGAGTTCGGATCTCAAATGGGAGACGAGTGAACGGATGAAAGGTTGCCATGAGAGGCTGGTGAAATGTGTGGCTCTGGATTTGCGGCGGAATCAATCACTATTTAAATTTTTTTAATGCGGCGTCCAGCCTCTGTGGGATATGAGGCTCGGCAAACGTTAAAATTGTGTGAAAGTGGGAGAAAGGGGGAAGTTTGCTGTTTGACAGCCTTTTATCAAGATAGTGTTCAATGACCGATTGACAGTTTGCCGTGGCGTTGTGGCGCTGCGCCGGTGCGGCCTCCAATGCTTGGGTCTAAAAAGGTGCCAGCAACACACCCAGTTCTTTGTCGAAACTCTCCTAGTTTTGAGAGTCGCAATACTGGCTATCGGCCGATGATCCATCCGTATGTTGTCGAGAAAAGTGGCGATGCGAAAGGTGCAATTTAAATGGATAAGTCAGCTTTTGGCTTTGCTGCTTTGCACTGAGACCCCAGATACGCTAGGCCGCTCACAGCTACTAGTTGCAACGGCCGTTTTTCCTAGCTAGCAATGGAAATATGCTAAGGATTTATGTCGATTTCCGAGACTTCTTTGTTGGCTTCGTATCATGAACAACAACAGCGCTATTCTCGAAATTTGCAATTTCCACATCGCCTTTCCAAGCGTAAAGCATTTGTACTCTGAATGCGCAGTGTCAAACAATGGAAGTCGGCACATTTATCAGAGGCATACAGTTTTCCCCACGTGATGGCAGTGGGAGGAGATAACAATCAGCCGATATGGGTGTCAACTTGTCGGGTTACAGACAGCGATGGAAAGGGCATTGGCACTGCAGCACCTTACCCATATATCGGCGAGAAGGATCCATGAGCAATTTCACCCTTTCATGTTAAGAGTACCCGACAGGCTGTAGCTTGACTGACCTGTATATCATCGCCAACCCTCAAAAACGCCAGCATTGCAGTTTTGCAGTCTTGCAGACATGCCTAAATACTCTCTCACACAGGAACTCGTTGCCTCAAACAGCGACGCCTTCAAGGCCGCCACTCAATCCGAATTCCTCACCAGGGCTGCTCAAGGACGAGTGCCTAAACATGTTTTTGGCCAATGGCTTGCCAACGACAGACTCTATATCCACGGCTACATACGAGGTGTCGGTCGTCTCCTGAGCTTTCTCCAGCTTCCAGAGGTGGTCCCTGCAGTACCAGCCGACAGACAAAAGTTCATCAACACTCGGCTTCTCAACTGGCTTATTGATGCACTGGTTGGCATCCGCCGTGAGGAGAACTTCTTCGTCGACACGGCCTCTCGCTACGGTATCAATGTCAACCTCCCCACCGACCCAGATACTGACAGCGTTCGTCCCGATGCCAAGCTCGATGGCCTTCGGAAATTCGAGGCACTCTTTGACGGCCTAGAGCCAGGCTCGACTGATGTCCTGCCTTGGCTAGAATGCGCCATCGTGTTCTGGGGCACAGAGAAATGCTACATGGAAGCTTGGTCTGGTGCAAGGGACCAGTTGACTCCTGCGGATGGTGTGGACAACAGCGATGCCGATGGAGGAGCACTGAGGCAAGAGTTCATTCCCAACTGGAGCAGCAAGGAGTTTACGGCGTTTGTGGATGAACTTGGTGAGGTTATTGATCTTGCGGTTGTCGAACATGTCGAACGTTTGGGCGAAACGGCACTAAACGACATATTTGAGAGGGCCTTGGTAAAGTGGCGGGAACTCCTGGCTGCGGAGATGGCCTTCTGGCCAGTCATGGAATGATGAAATGGTTGCTAATTGCATATTCATGAATTCGATGCTATTGAATTGGCTGTTTACAAACCAAGATTATTCTGACACTCTCATCGGGAAGAGAAAGCATATTTCTCCACATTTTTAAGACGGAAGACTTTTCATCAACTCTACTTATTCTGCAAGCAAACAATTATCATGGCAAACCTAGTGTCAGAGCCAGCCAAGCCAGACAAGCCATTTGCGCTCTGAGAGAGTATACCAAGAGCAGATCTTAGGTACTCGCAAATGTGTTGCCTATTCATACAACACTGCTGTTGCTGGTGTAATCAATAGGTATAATTGCTGCCATTATTGGTGACATAATTATGGAAATGGATTTGGCGAACATGTCTTGTCATCAGTCGGAAATAGGGTCGACGGCAAGGCGCAACGGTACTCAAATTTGCAACCACAGACCTAAACTCAAACTCAAAGTTATAGCCATATATAAAGACGACGACATCAATTCCTGGAAACAGAACATTCAAAATTCTTTTCTTGCTGTCTAACACTACAAAGATATCATGGAGAAACTTGTTAAATTTATTCGCGGCATTGTCTGCAAAGCACCGCTGCAGCCGGTTCCTTCTCGCCAGCCGCACAATGCCTTCATTTTACAAATGCCTGTAGAGCTTTTCTACTGTATATCCGACCATCTCTCCGGCCCTGATCATGTGTCTCTGTCCATGACCTGCAAAAGTCTCGAGTTTGTGCTTGGGCACACCCGAAAAGCGAAGCTTTCGGAAGAACACTCAGATCTGGTTCTGTCTCGCCTTGAACAAGATGCTGCGACCACACACTTTCTCTGCACTCGATGCCGTCGGCTCCACGAAGCTCAGCCTTCATTTGTTCGTAAGCCGTGTACTTCACGGTGGAGCTTCATGAACATTCCATGCCTGAATATGGGATTCGCGCCGATTTCAACATCATCCTTTTCTATCGGCTACCATCTGGTGCGGCAAGTCATGAACCGCCATTTCTACGGAGCGCCAGCTGGGTTGCCTATTGAGACGCTGAACGTATCCGTCAGGCATAATGCTTTCACGCTGCCGACGCATCTCCAGTGGAAGTCAAAGTTTACTGCCAGTATTATTCGGGACGAATTAGTTCTCTGCGGCACACACAAACTTTCGACACCCACTTATAGTATGGAGCCATTTTGGGATTATGTCAACGAACATCGACTCAACATTTGCTCACATCTAAAGACTCATGGTCGTTACTCGGAATTACATCACATAGGTACCGGCTGCTGCTTCTTATGCCCAAGCGACTACGTTTCCTCGATAAACATAATCGCGAAAGGCAGGATTCATTTGACAATAAACACCTATCACCTTTTGGGAGATGGGAGACATCATATGGATTGGAAGTGGCGGGCTCTGGTAGGCGCACCAGAAAGGACATCCGAAGAACCTGCGCATCAGGACGTGGCTTCTAGAGACTTCATTAAATACCCGTCTGGATATATACGGGATCTTTGGTCGTCCAATTCCCGCTTTTCGATTGACTGATTAGATTGGTACAGCTTTGTATGTAGACTATAATTGACAAAACATACATGTGGCAAGCTAGGGTGTGGAAATCAAGTATGACGTGTTTCATTCGAGTCCGTTTGATGTAATTAGCCATTTTTTTTTAACTTATTGTAGTCCAAGGTTAGGGGATGTGAAGAGATGATAGTGTTTATTACGAGCAATCTCTAGCAATCTCTAGCAATATTACCATATGCGATGAAATGAGACTTTTGAGTTAATTGCGAACTAGAAAGCAGACACAATGGAGAACCTAGTTATCACTAACAATTTGTGAGGCAATTCATTTCCACTCGGTTAATCAGTTGCCAAACGTCACATCGTGATGAGTTTGGCGGGGCTACCGTTTGCCCCTCACCCTAGCTGTCCGGAGATGCTGTTGAGCCGGAGTTGATACAACTGCGGTTCCTTCCGATCTCCACTACTTATTACCACCTACCTACTTACTTACAATCCTTCAGCTACCTTTTCCGAAAAACTACTAATTTAAACCTCAATTCATCAAGTCTGCTGATTTGAAACAAAATGGCACACCTAAAGCACCTCACTTTTGACAGCAACCTTTTCGGACGAAAAGTTGGCATGCTTGAAGGTCTGGAGGACAACAACAGCGAATTACCACCAGCGACGCAATTACCTTTCAAAGACTTTGACTTGGTTCAAGCTAAAGTGTCTGCTGGGAACACTAGCATAATTGATGGGCTTGGCGATTTGGGTTTCCACGTCTGCGAAGGAGAGATTGACTTTGAGTATCGTCTGGGTCCTCCCACCAAAGATGCAACTCCTTCACCTGCTTCCGCTCTTCAATCCACGTTTTCCACTCGTCTTGCCGAGATTAAAGATATTCCTGCAGCTGGGCAACTCGCAGCTGCCGCCTTCCGAGGACAAACACGGTTCAGAAAGCCGTGGTTCAGCGATCAAGAGACAGACTTGATGTATACGACGTGGATAACCAACGCTGTTCGGGGCGAGTTTGATGACGTATGCTTGCTGGTTGAGAATGCAGAGGGCGAGATGGCTGGGTTGGTAACGCTTCGAGCGGCAGATTCGTCGCTGGTTAGGATTGGATTGCTCGCTGTGAGAGAGGCGTCGAGGAAGATGGGCTTGGGTGGGTATCTTGTTGATGTGGCCAAGGAGTGGACAGTGAAGCAGGGTAGGTCGAATTTGAAGGCAGCTACGCAGATTCGCAACATTGATGCAATGAGGATGTACACGAGAACGGGGGCGATTCCTGTTGATACGTCATACTGGCTGTACAGAGTACACGGTTGAAAACTGGCATGTACATTAGACGGAACAATGAATCTACTTGACTCATCCAATACATCTCCAGCTACTCTGCATGTCACCCAACCGAACCCAACCCGCACTGCCATATAAGAAAGAGGGGCCATTCCCATCTTCATAGTCTAATGCGTAGATATCAAGCACACAAAGGTATTTCATTTGTTGGAGCGACCCTTGCTCGTGGGGTTTCATCAGGTGGCTTGCTTGGGCGGCTATATCCCATCAACTCGCAACAACAGAATTGAGGAAGGATTCCTGCCAGCCAATATGTTTTCCTCGCCTCACTCTCTGCGGCAGCTGCAGAAGCGACCGCAAACAAATCTGCCTAGCCAAGTATGAAATGAATGCTGCTGCCATGTGTGGCTGTAACTGGTTGTTGGTTATGCAGGAGGCCCATGTCTCGATGTATAAATGTAAAAAGGGCCACTGAGCCCCTCTCGCAGTTGCTTGCGGTTGGTGTTGTTGGCCACAAATGCCGGCCAGCTGGTACGGCTGCCTGACTGCATCGCCACCTGTGTCACTCTGATAAAAAGGGCAGAGACTAGAGCTATTTACTCTAATCCAGAAAAAAAATATCATTCTGAATTTTATCTCCTCTTTTTACTACAAGCTCCCGAAACAGCTGCCATTTATCATCCAGCGAGAAGAAGGCGTTTGCAAGACCCGTGTTGATTAGATTGTTGTCAATTACAACAGAGATATGGACAGGTGAGATTGCGTGTCATCATTTATTCGTTTAGATGGATGCAGATGCTAATTTGGGGGTTTGAATAACATCTAGACTACGAGGTGGCAGCAGAGTCGTGCCAGACGAGTCCTCCAAGCCATGCCGTGAGTTTCAACGCCAGGGGACTTGTAAATTCGGCAAAAGGTGCAGATACTCGCACATGTCCCTCAATGAACAAAGAAAAAAACAAATTCAGCAAGGGAATTCGAATGCCAATGAATTCCGCCACACAGTTAGGACAAATACACCTCGGGATGGGAAGCTCCAAGAGTGGAAACGGCTTCTATTTGGTTCCCAACACTACCAACCAGAACCAACGACTGTGAGCCGTTTCTTCCAACTGGGGTTGGATCTCATGGAAGGAGATGTTGGCGCTTCTCAAGAAGCAATCAAGCTGCTTGTCACTGAAGCTGGTCTGTCCATCATCAAGAGCGTTTTGGATCGACAAATTCTCACAGCTCGTCCTGGCGAGTCGAGCGTGCAGCTTTGGACGGCGCAGGTGAAGCCTCTCCTTCAGCTTGTCACACATCCGCGAATTATCGATTCTGCTGTCTTGGAACAGGAAGTTGCAGCTATATTCAACTTCATGTCTGGCATAAGCGGCTCTCGTATGAAGAAACTGTTTGACTACATTGTCCAAATGGTCTCGTCTTGGCCAGTGACTACGGATGTTTCTCGAATGGCAACGGTAGAGCTATCCTTGGCCGTTCTGTCAAAGATGTTAGACTGCAATACGACAAACCTCGTCAACGATAACTTCCCTCGCTTTGTCGCTAATTTTGCGGACATCGTGGATGGGGCGTCACAGCCAGGCGAGGACTTTTCTCGGCTTCAGGCATCAAAATACCTTGATTACATTCGGCAACGGCTTGATGTAGGCAATGAGATAACTGCCCTGCAGGATCGACCTCAAGTATCCATGGCTCGAGAATCGTTTGTCTTGAGGAGAGACCTCCCAGGGCGTTTGTCACCGGAAGGACCCCGTCACGACAACGACCAAGACGATATTTCCAAGATTCAGATCCTGCCTACATATGACGAAATCATGTCACCAAGAGGAGAGTATCTGCCGACAAACGACTCCTCGCAGTGGCACATCCCAGGTATTCATGGACGTCTCGATAGAGAGTTCCGTCTTGTGCGAGAGGACACTGTTGGCCAACTTCGAGACGCCGTCCGTGAGACGTTGCAGCAAATTCGGAATCCTAATGGAGGAGAATTTCGTCGTAATAACAACAGTGTACGAACGTACATTTACGATTTCCCTACACCCACGGCTGTCGAATTCGACCGAATTGGCGGACTGGAACTCGTTGTGCGCTGCAACCAACCCGCTGCAGCTCAGAAATTGGGTTCCAAGGAGAGAGCAGACTGGTGGCTACACAGCAAGCGGCTACAAGCTGGAGCGCTGGTTTGCCTTCTTGATGCAAGAGGAACTGTTATCTTTGGTGTTGTGTCAAACTCGACGATGAGGAACAAGGACGATAAAAAGGCCCGCCAGCCGTCTGTGAAGAAAGATGACCCCGATGAAACGGCGAAAGAACCGAAACGTGTGACTCTGTCCGAGGAGCAAGAATTCCTCTACGTCAAGCTACAGCTCATTGATGCAGACAAACACGAGGTTAGTCGAGCTCTCAAATGGTACCGAAATGTGAAGCCATCGCTGCGTCGCTATCTTGTCGAGTTTCCGGGCGTTCTTCTTGATGCATTCAAGCATACTCTTTCGGCTTTGCAACAGATGCACAGTAGACCAAATATCCCTTTCAGCGGCATTCTGGCACCATCTGGCGATTCAGCGACTGAAATGAAGATTGAGACGCCTCTGTATGCGAAAAAGGCAGGCTTTACGTTTGATCTGAAATGCCTGATCAATGACGGGACAGAGTTCAACTTGACTCCTCAGACCCCATCGGACCCTGCAGAACTTGCAGCTCGATCAAACCTGGACTTGACGCAGTCAGCCGCGCTTCTCAACACCCTTTCACGAGAGTTGTCACTTATTCAGGGTCCACCTGGAACCGGCAAAAGCTACACAGGTGAAAAGATCATCAAGGTCTTGCTTGCCAACAAAAAGGGTGCAAAGCTTGGACCGATTTTGTGTGTCTGCTACACCAATCATGCGCTTGATCAGCTTCTTGAGCACTTGCTGGATGATGGGCACAAGCGTATCATTCGAATAGGTTCTCGGTCCAAGTCAGAGAGACTACAGGGCCTGAATCTGAGGACCGTTGCCGGCGAATTTGATCGAACTCGGTCCGAAAAGAGCAGTCTTTACAGCATGGAACAGGTCATTAAGGGTGAAGTTCAAGATGCAAAGACTCTTCTCACACAACTAGCTGCTTCAAACACTATGGGGGCAATAAAGACTTTCCTCTATCAAAACTTTCCAAATCAGCACAATGAGCTTTTTGGAATAACAGAAGACGGTTGGGCAACAGTCACATACCAACCAGAAAAGATCATTGATAGATGGCTCGCAGGCGGATCTCGCGAGACCACAGAAACTCGTCTACTGAGTACTCTGGAAAAATCCAGTCTCCTTGACATGACCAACTCTGAGAGAGCCAAGTTACATCGCCACTGGCGAAACAGCATTATAGACCCCATCGTTCACAGCATCGTATGGCATCACCAGCAATACACGACGGCGGTGGAGCAGCGAGATCGTGTGCGCCGCGATGTCCACTTGCGTTGTCTCCAACAAGCTGATATCGTTGGCGTTACGACAACAGGGCTTGCAAGAAATTTGGACCTTCTTCGGAAACTAAGATGCAAGGTTATGTTATGCGAGGAGGCAGGAGAAGTACTTGAGGCTCATATTCTGACTGCTCTTCTACCCTCTGTAGAGCAAGCTATTTTGATCGGCGACCATCTCCAGCTTCGGCCGCAGATACAAAACTACGAGCTGCAAAGCACAAATCCACTGGGGAAGAAGTACTCGCTGGATATGTCTCTATTCGAACGGCTTGTCCAGCCACCCTGTGCGTCGGACTTGAAGTTCCCTTACAGTACGTTAGAGACACAGAGACGAATGCATCCTTCTATCGCAGAGCTCGTTCGATCGACTTTATATCCGTCCCTTAAAGATGCCGAGATGGTGACAAACTACCCTAACGTTGTTGGTATGAAGAAGCGTTTGTTTTGGCTTCACCATGAACACCTCGAAGCTGGTGCCGAGAGCAACGACCCCCTGAGCACATCGCGCTCTAACAACTTCGAAGTCGAAATGACAGCTGCGCTTGTGTCTCACCTTATCCGACAGGGCGAGTACTCCCAAGGCGACATTGCTGTTATTACACCATACCTAGGCCAACTTCATAAACTGCGCCGTCGGATGGAAGGCATGGTTGAGATTCATCTAAACGAGCGTGATCTTGAGGATCTCGAGGAACTTGAGTCAGACAACGTAACAGCGCCTCCACCGCCAAAAGTCCGAGTCGGAAGGCAAACCCTTCTCAAGAGTGTCAGGGTGGCGACGGTAGATAACTTTCAAGGCGAAGAAGCCAAAGTTATAGTGATATCGCTTGTTCGGAGCAATCCACAGAGGAATTGTGGGTTTCTCAGCACCCCGAATCGGATTAATGTGTTGCTCTCGCGAGCTCAACACGGGATGTACATTATCGGGAATTCTGACACGTACAAAAAGGTCCCCATGTGGTCGAATGTCGTCGATATGCTTGAAGATGGTGGTAATTTTGGCACGAGCCTGGACCTCCAGTGTCCGCGGCATCCTGATACACCTCTGCCGGTGTCCGAGCCGAAAGACTTTCTTGTGCTTTCTCCAGAGAGTGGATGCATCCTGGCGTGCGACAAACGACTTCATTGCGGCCATTCATGCACGGGGAGGTGCCATTCTGACGTCTTACACGCGGCGGTCCACTGTATGGTGGATTGTCCAAGATCCAAGATAGGTTGCAACCATCCTTGTCCCCTTCGGTGCTTTGAGGCTTGTCAGGATAAATGCCACTTCCAATTGCAAAACCTCAATCTCACACTTTCTTGTGGCCACCAACTTGCTTCTGCGAAATGCTGGGAAGCCCAGAACCCCTCTGCAATCCGATGCATGGAAATAGTCACAAGGACTGTGCCAGGCTGCAATCACCAAGTGAAAGTCCGCTGCCATGAGGATGTAACACGCAACGAATACAGATGCAAATCCAAGTGCGGTAATCACCGAGAGTGTGGTCATTCTTGTGATAAGCAATGCTTTTTCTGCAATGTTCGAGAAAAGGGCATGATTGTGAGGACAGACCATGGCATCTGCAAGGAGAAATGCGGCCGGAATTATTCTTCATGTCGTCATGATTGTTCGAAATCATGTCACTCTGGGAGTTCATGTGCTCCATGTGATAAGCCCTGTGAGGTTCGTTGCAGTCATTCGAAATGCAACAAACTTTGTAATGAGCCTTGTGCTCCTTGCGCTGAGGGGAAATGTGATTCAAGCTGCCCTCATGTGAGTTGTAAGATGCCATGCGCAGCTCCGTGTGATTGGGTGCCGTGTTCTAAAAGATGTGAGAATAAGTTGAGCTGTGGTCATCAATGTGAGTGTCTCCCCCCTTTTCCTCTTCTTTTTCTTGCCTTTCGCATTAAGTCTTTCGAGAATGGTCTCAACCTCACCTGGGAGTATTGGGCTAGCTCATACTGACATTTCTTAGGTCCTTCACTTTGTGGAGAGTCTTGTCCAGAATCAAAATATTGCCAACAATGTGGAACTGAGGAAGTCAAGTCTACTTGTGTTGACTTCCTAGAGATGAAAGAATACCACGAAATTGACTTGAATGAAGATCCATGCGTTTTCCCCGACTGTGGGCACTTCTTAACCGTATCATCTATGGATGGTCAGATGGATATGGCGTCACACTACGAAGTCGATGATGATGGACGTCCAACCAAGATTGAAAAGTCATCTGAGCCATTTTCCATGGGTGCCTCTGGCGTCAAAGTATGTGCCAACTGCCGCGGCTCCCTGCGAAACATCTCCAGATACGGCCGCATTGTGCGCCGCGTCATGCTTGACGAGGCAACAAAGAAGTTTGTAGCTTGGTCAAACACAAAATACGCAGCGCTTGCAGAAAGTCTTCTCGTTGAACACGAAAAGCTTGAGACGTCCGAGGTGGCAAGAATGGTACCATTGAGCGACCAAGGCGGCAAACTCACAGTTCCTGGGTCGCGAATCAGGCAACTTCAAACGATGCAGACGTTGGTAGGAAATGAGAGATACAAGTCAGTAATCAGCCTCTGGAAGAAGATCAGCAAGTACTCGCATGAAGTGCGAAAAGAAGAGCAACCGTTCCAGCGAGTTGCAGATCTCGTGCAGTTTGCTAATCGCCAGCACATGACGGAAAAGGAGTTTCGGTTTGACGAATCGGTCATCCAGGTCAAGGGGTATCTTCTCGCGTCGGCCCTGCTTCTGAAATGCGACATTATCATCTTCTCGGATTTCATCAAACGGTGCGAAGGATTATCGGGGCTCAAAGCCGCTGTCAAAGCCAATTTGACGACCCATTGGCAGGAGTGTGCTAAGCTGATCAAGCTTGCCCACGATACAACACACCCTAGAGAAGAGGTTCAAGGACATTTATTTGCCGCTCAGCTATGTGGGATCAGCATCACCTTTGACACGTGCCCCATTCTACCGGCCTCTATCATGGAAACCTTTGGCGACAAAAACGCAACTGTCAATCGCTTGAAGGAAACTGGTCTAAGCCATGTCAGACTAGCTCGCGAACTTGTACAAAAGCACGCCTCTACCTCCATGTTCACCAACGAGATTGACTCAGTGGAGAATATGTTAAACGACGGATTCTACCGTGATGTCACGCAGGCAGAGATGCGGGCTGTGTATAAGGCCATGGCGAGGGAGTTTCGGGGGACAGGGCATTGGTATACGTGTGAGAATGGGCATCCGTTTACGATTGGCGAGTGTGGAATGGCGATGCAGCGAGTGCCTTGTCCCGAGTGTGGTGCGCCGGTGGGTGGGCAGAATCATCAGGCGGCGGAAGGGGTGCGGTTGGCGGATCATATTGAAGAGCTTGCCAGAGATGTTGACGGGTTGGAGATTTAGATGGTGGTGATAATCATATTGCGCGCTTCTTGATTATTTGTATGTTTCGGAACCCGATTTGAGATGTGAGTCTTTTATTCTCTAGACATTGGGCTTTGAAGAATTTAGAGGTTCAATTGCCTTTGTGATGCTTAGTTGGTGGCTGCATTCTGTGCATAGATTGGCAAAGATAAAATCGGTAAGAGAATCAATGTCTACTTGCTGTCAATCTACTGCTCTTCTGATCCAATCCATCCAATATCCCTATAGTTTGTGTGAGACACGCTACCCTAACCTCAAACTCATTTTAGGAATGACCACGGGAATATAACGCAACAACAACGTATCAATGATCGATAATGCCCACATTGCACATAAAACCGGGATGATCATCCATCCACTAACCTTCTCCGTCTTGTGGCTTCCCTGTTCATCTCCAGTTGTTTCCCAAGAAAAGGTGACGCCAAATCCTTTTCAGCCCGCCACAATGTCTTGCAAGCGCATATGCAATGTAACATCTCCTCTTAATAAACACTCTCTCTTCAGCTGTCTGCCCCTTAACGCGGCAAAAATAGTAATGAAAGCACCAAGTCATATGATCAGCGAGGCGTGCGTTCCAAGCAAGCTGCTGCATAAAAAATAAAATCCCTGCCATGTACGATGATCCCTCCATATTTAACCAGCTGAGAGGCGCTGACATCACCACACCAAGCTACAACCTACCTCATTTTTTAATATTAACCGTTTTATATTGCCCAGCATGCGTGTGGAAGAGCCTCTGTCAAACGGCACACTTATAATGCGAAAATCTGCTGTTGTCTTTGCTCAGTACGAGGTTGGACTTCGGTGTCTGCGCTCATTACTCGCCCGAGACGTCCATGTATTACTCGTCATCACCAACAACAGCGATGACGCTTCCGAACCAAGTTGGAATGCTGCAATTGAGGATGAGTGTCTGCAGTATGGCATTTCTCACATGGCACACCAGCATACACAGACGGAGGAGATACTGTCCAAAGTGAGCGAATTGGCCCCGGATTTTATATTCACCCTCTACAGTCAGGATGAAATCTCTTGGGATATCCTTCGACTTGGTAGATGCGGCGCCTTCAGCATACAGGAGCTGCATCATCTAGGATATCATGGCAGAACGCCAATCAATTGGGCTGTTTTACACGGAGAAAAGGAAACAACAGTCGCACTTTACGAAATGGCAGAAGAGACCAACAGAAAGTTCATTGTTGCACAGTCGACTGTACCAATCTTTGAGAACGAGACGGGATCAGACGTGTTTCAGAAGCTCTCGGTTTGCGCTGAGCAGATATTATGGAATGCATTGCCTAGTATTCTCAAAGGAAGCTATCTGAAGCAACCCGATGATATCTCCAAACCATCGCATGATGAGATTCTTGAGATAAAAAATGAGAGTATAGACTGGTCCCGAACGGCAAAAGATGTCTACAACTTCCACAGAGCTGTGGCGCCGCCTTATCACGGGGCTTGGACTATGGTCGGCGACCGCAAGTTTACCATAGGACAGGCTCGTTTATCTGCAGCAGTCAAGTTAGATATGCCACTTGGACTCGCTGTCCATGATGACACAATTCTTGGAATATGCGGCGATGGCCAGTCCATTATCATACACGAACTCTTGGAAAACGGCAAGCCTGTATCCCTCCCTACGCTGAGCAAGTTGCTCCAACCTCCATCATCTCATAAACCAACCACAAACGGATTTTCCACACCTAAAAAAACTGTCTTCATCCTGGGCATGAATGGTTTCATTGGTCATCACCTCTACCAGCGCATCTTGACAACCACCGACTGGAAAATCTATGGTATCGACATTGACGGTCACCGAATTGCAAAGCTTCTGGATTCACCTAAAGCCCAAGCACGCACTGTGTTTGAAGAGGGAAGCATAGAGGACAACTGGGACTGGATCGAAGCTTGTATCCGAGAGTGTGATGTCATCTTGCCCCTGGCGGCCATCTCCACGCCCGCATTGTATGTTAAAACGCCGCTTCGCATATTTGAGCTTGATTTTGAGACAAACCTCCGAATCATCCGGACTACGGTTAAAGAAAACAAACGCATCATCTTTCCTTCAACATCAGAAGTGTACGGCATGTGCCATGACAAAGAATTCGACCCCGAACACTCGGAGCTGATATGCGGACCTATCCATAAATCACGCTGGATGTACTCCTGCGTAAAGCAACTCTTAGACCGCATCATGTTCGCCTACGGCCAAAGAAACGAACTCGACTTTACCATCTTCCGCCCCTTTAACTGGATCGGCACCGGGCTCGATAACATAGACGATACCAGCCCCGGTGTATCTCGCGTAACCAGCCAGTTCCTAGCCCACATCACCCGCGGCCAGTCTATCCAGCTCGTCGATGGAGGATCCCAGCAGCGCACATTCACCGATATCGACGACGGCATCGACGCTCTCATGAAGATCATTGTCAATAAAAACAACAAAGCTAGTGGGAAGATTTACAACATTGGCACGCCTTCCAATAACTGTACGATCCGGGAATTGGCGACTTTGATGGTGGATACGGCAAAGGGGATTGATCGGTTTGCGGAGATGGGTGCCAAGGTGCAAGTGGAGGACTGTGATGCGGAAGTATACTATGGTGAAGGATATCAGGATATACAGCATAGAGTGCCGAATATTGTACAAACCGAGCGGGATCTTGAATGGCGCCCGTGTGTGTCTTTGGAAAGGGCTATATACAAGCTGTTTGAGGAGGTTTTACAGGATAACTAGGCATCATAAATCATCTTATTCATAATCAAGGGTTTATATCAACATGTCTATTTGATTGAGGGATAGAATGCATATCTCACAAGCAAAATCTATAAGTCAACGTCCCGGAAATATAACAATGTTCGCCAGCCATCTTCATGTTGACCAAATATAACAGCCGACTCTCTATTTCCTTGTAACAAAATATAATAGCAAGCATCTATCAAATGCAAATATCTTCTTAATTTGGTAGAGTATCCGACAAAACAGTCAAAACAGCCGCTACAACCCTCTCAACATCCCCCTCCGTCATGGAGTAGAACATCGGCAACGTCACAATAGAGCGGCCAACCTTTTCAGCCACAGGAAACATGCCCTCGTGAAACCCCCGTTCCCGATAGAGCTTGAATAGATGTATCGGAGGATAATGGACCCCAGTCCCGATCTGGTGCAAGTTCTGTAGCTTGTCCCTGAATTCACGGCGAGGTATACTCTCAGGAAGGACAATTTGAAACAAGTGCCAATTTGAGTCTTCCCTATCGCTGCTAGGAAGTTGAACTCCGTATAGCTTCTCAAAGTCAGGGCCGAACCTCTCGAGATACTGCTGCGCCAACGCCCGGCGCTTCTTTGTAATCGCATCAATCTGGCTAAATTGCTCAAGCCCAATGACGGCAGAAATCTCATTCATGTTCCGCTTGCTGCCTAGAACATCAACCTCCATGTCTCCATCGTCCGTGAACCCTACCCCATGTAGGCGAAGCTTCTCAGCCAGCACGGCTTCGTCTGTGTTGTTCAAGACAAGACAGCCGCCCTCGCCTGTGGTGATGTTCTTTGTAGCTTGAAAGCTAAACGCGGTGATGTCTCCAAAGGCGCCTACCCTTTGTCCCTTGAATCTCGAGCCTATGGCCTGGGCAGCATCCTCAACGACCCTGAGGCCGTGCTTCTTTGCCAAACTCAGCAGCGTGGACATGTCTACCGGTCTCCCAGCTAGATGAACCGGCATAATGGCCTTTGTGCGGGGAGTAATAGAACCCTCTATCTTCGTCACATCAATGTTGCGTGTGGTCCAGTCGATATCGACAAACACAGGTGTAGCTCCTACAGCTAAGATGACATTGGCTGTTGCTACCCACGACAGCGGTGTGGTGATGACCTCGTCTCCGGGGCCGACACCCGCAATGCGCAGACCGACTTCGAGGCTGCTCGTGCCAGAGTTGAACGCTCGCACTGGCCTTCCATTGAAGTATCTGGACAGAGTGGCTTCAAACTCTTTGACCTTGGGGCCAGTGGTGAGCCAGCCAGAGCGGAGGACGTTGCAGACAGCAGTGATTGTGCTTTCGTCAACGACGGATTTGACAAAGGGCAAGAATGGCTGGCTCATGGCTGCGAATTGGTTGGTGCAGTTTGTACATGGACAGTGACGATATTTAGATTGTAAGTGGATGAATCAAGCACCCACCCAATATAAACACTGTGATGGTGATCATTGTCCTCGATTGGCTTCAATATCCATTCATGACTTGTACAGTAATGTAGCATCACTTATTAGCGGGGTTGTCTCACTGTAGGGTTTCCGTTACAGGGGAGGTCAGATCGAATCCGATCGGATCCGAAGTGATCTGATCTGCCACGAACGGGTGTGGCAACCACTAGCTTCATTGATTATGATTAATTAATCCATAATATATTTCCAGTAATCAAAGCATTCAATCCTTTTACAATCTATTCTCGCTGCATGCATCACTGGTCAGGAACTCCTTTGTCCCTCAAAAGAAGACAGGAAACGAAGCAAAACCGCTGTCACCACAGGGCTCAAGCCTCTAAATAATCAACTAACAAAGACCTTGTCCCGCTAAATACAGGTAGCAGTGCACTATAACGTGTTGCACTTGTTCAAACTACAGCGCATGATGTCCAAACACCACTGAGCGTATCCCTGTCACTTGTATAGATCAAATTGGCCTCGTCACGTATCAGCGGTGGTATTACAAAGTCGGAGTGATCAAGTAGTTGTTGCGCTTGGTTCATATGAAGAATCTATCTATACACAAAGGACAAGATGTTAATGACATGGTAATAGTCCCCTTTGTTTGTCATTTCTGCTCATATTTAGTCACATCTAGCACCTCCCATCAAACAAGGACATCACGACAGTGTCCAAGTTGCATCACATATCGAATCCAACCAGATACATCGAAATGCGTTGAATATACCATCACCTTAAATTCTCTCTTTATACAATCATTTTTCTTATCACCGACTTAGATTACCCACTACGCCATATCCATACACTATGGCTTCCAACCCTCCACGGCAGTTCTCAATCAACCGCAGCCCCTTCTCCAGCCACTACCTCGTCCTCTCCCCAACCGGCATCCCTCTCTTCTACATTGACGAATCCACATTTACCCTCAACAAACCCGATCTCACCGTCCACGAGGGCCACGACAAGAATGGCCCCATCGTCGCCGTCTCCCATATACCCAAGATTTCGTTCAACTTCAAAATCGCCCTCGGAGACCCCTTATCCACAGCCATCAACTCAGTGCAGTGGGAGGAGCTAACCAAGGAGAAGAACAGTTTGTCCGAGTACCGCTGGTCCATGGATCTTGTCTCTTTCGACCCAAAGCATAATCATGAAGAGAAGCAATTGCGTCAGAGGCGTGACTTTGTCTGGAAGCGCACACACAACGTTGCCGTTGATGGCGGGAGTCCTGCTGCGCTGAGCAACCGAAATTTCAAGCTTCTAGATGGTGGAAACAAGGAAGTTTTGGCTGTCTTTAATAGCGAGTGGTCGTTGAAGAAGTGTGGTGTGCTGCAGATCAATGTCGATTATGGCAGGGATTTTGATGTCATGGTTCTCATCACCTGTCTTTCGCTGTATGAAAGGGCTAGGCGACGGAGCCATAAGACAAACGGCGGCGGCGGAGGTGGATGAGGCTGATCTCTGTTTATTTAGTGATGGTTTAAATTGTATCTGCTGAAGATAGTTGTTTTTCTGTTGCTGTTTAGATAGGTTCTTATGTAGAGTGGAAATTTGTTTATACGAAGAGGTCGATAGATAGATACCCTGCAACGTGTTGTTTCTTTTCCGGATCTGGATTATCACAGCAAGTTTACCCTTATTAGCATCGAGACACTCTTCTCAGTTTGGGACTTGTAATCAAAAGCTTATTTATTCATCGTGTATAAGTGCTCTATTGGTAAGGGCCTTTCGTCCTCTGCTTGTATGCTCTCCTGAAAGCCATGCCGCCTTCCCATCTAAAATCTCCTGGGTAAGCGTTGCAGATCTGGGAAAATATCAGTCCATAACCTGCGGTACGTCAAACCCCCCCCCCATGAGTTATAATCCATAATGCCCAAGCAGATTGTGCTCTTTTATAGAGCATCGTCGTTTGGCAGAGAACTCCCATATCTGCGTATCATGTTCACTGAGTCTTTGTAGGCGGGATAACAATTCCAAAGTTCTCATAAGGAAACGACTCCAAGCTCACGAGGTACTCAGCCCATCCATCGCCGAGCTCGCCCAACTGGTGCAAATCCACATCACCAGCCTCGCCTGTTCGGCCTGCCAGCACTTCCTCCTCGCGCCCTGTATACTCCTCCTTGAGCTTTGGGTGCGGGCACCACACAACGCGCATGCCTGCGCGGCGGCCGGCCTCGACACCAGGTACGGAGTCTTCAAATACCAAACACTCTTCTGGTTTTATTTCCGGTTCCCCTTCGGGGAGGGAGTCGTTGATGGTCTTCAGCGCAAGCAAGAAGATGTCTGGGAGGGGCTTTCCTCGGCCGGGTTGGAGTCGGACGTCGTCGCCCAAAACACGACGGTGGTTGGGGAAGACGGTGAAGAGCTCGGATAGGTGCTCTGTCTTGAGCTTGAAGTTTCCCTCGTGCGAGCTCGTCGCCAGAGCAATGTGCACGGGCAGGTGAGCACCTTTATCACCGGAGCTGGCTACCTCCGCCGTCTTGGCGAGATTGGCGAGCAGCTCCACCACACCAGGCAGCGGCGCAGCGCTGGGGAAGTGTTCCCTCTGCAAAGCCGAGTTCTCTGCGACGTATTCCTCGGTGGAAAGCGGCAGCTGAGCCCAGTCGTGGAAGATCTTGGTAGCCTGAGGGCCGGGGCGTCCCTGCAGCTTGGCCTTGACAGACCAGGGCATCGAGGGTCTGCCAAACCGCTTCAGGATGATGTCGACGCACAGTGTGTAGATGTCCTCAGTGTTCAGCAGCAGGCCATCCATGTCGAAAAGACAGGCGCGTACGGGGGGGAAGCTTTTCCAGGCCCAATTCGTTAGCCTGGACGCGTGTTGGTCAAGGGTAAAGGAAGAGCAAAGCCATACTCTGTTCGAGGCGCCATTGTGCCGATGGATTGATCTGTGGTTCTTTCGGGTTGACGATGTCGTGATATTATAATGTGCGGGGGTTCTGAAGTCGTTTTAAAGGCAAAGCTGCCAGCTTTATAATGCGTTCTTTGGTCGATTAGAAGAAGTAGGAGAGAAAAAAAAGAAGCCGTTCAGGTCGATAATTATTGTGACGTTGAGGTGGGGGCGGGGTTCGCCGAGGTGGCACTATAGAAGTCGGCGTGACTCGGCCGGCGTCGCAACTCGGCTGTTGTTTGACTAAAGCATGGCGCCCTTGGGAGGCAAACTATTGCCGAGTAAGAAGATATTTAGCATTTGTTGCTCTATTATAGTATATTATGACGATGACGGATGTTTAACAAGATACATATACAATATAGCGGGTTCATAAGGCACATTTGTACTCCAACAAAGCATGTGCCTCTCAACCTGCTTATAAACCCGTCAATGCCTAAAAGTTCGTAGTTTCAGCGATACCGGCCCTGAAATTAAAGGCGTTGACCTCCCCCAAAGCTGCTAAACGCCCCATAGTGAGTGGTGCCCCGTCATGTACAAATTCTAGCAACCCCGACAGTGGCAAACCACTATAACAATTTCAATGCTCTCCCCGCTCTTAGAGACGGCAGCTCCAAAATCCACCACCATCAAGCTGAGGTAATCGCCCTCCCCAATTCATCACCCACATCTAATATCAATCCTTTATGCTTCCTTGACTAGCTCTCACACTCCACTTGCTCTACTCCAACTCATAAACCCCCCCTTGGATAGGGCATTCGCATAATGGGGGAGGCTGAAACAGTCGGCAAAGTTGCCGTGGACGATTCGACACAGGCAAAGGATGAGAAACTAGAACAACCCGAGGTCGTGAGGTTCTCACCCGAGGAAGAGGCGGTATGTAGTCATATGTTTGAGTTGCTCTTGATTGTCTCATAACTACCTGAGAAAGACAACTATTTTTGTGTATCTCTAACCCCGCCACAACACATACATTTCATAATCTTCTATACAAACAACTTTTATTTGTTAGATCATTGTATCCATCCTCACTTACCAATATCAACGCATGTCACGTTCATCCTCATAATCATCTACTAACACATCCCCTCTCAACCCCCCTAGGCCCTTCTCAAAGAATCACACACCATCAAGAGCGAGGCAAATAGCCTTTTCGCCTCCAAAGACTACCACAACGCCCTCTCTAGATACGATGATGCCATCAACTCCTGCCCCAACTACCTCCACTACGAACGGGCCGTTGTGCAGAGCAACATCGCTGCATGCCATATCAGCCTCGAGCAGTGGAAAGAGGCCATTAAGGCTGCTACCAGTGCCATCGACGGACTATCCAAGCTAGAGGTGGAGCAGCCTGAGCTATCTACCTCTGTCAAGCCTAAAAAGGATGATGGGAAATCTGAAGCAAGTGTCAAGGACAGCAAAAGTAGCATTGACAAGCCAACTAGCAACAATGCCGACTCCGATGCCGACGACGTAGAAGAGGAGATTATCAGCTCCGGCGCCGCGCGCGCAGCCCCTTCCCCTGCTCAAGTCGCCATCCAAACCCGCAAAGCCGACATCCTCCGCATCCGCACCAAAGCTCTCCTCCGCCGTGCCCGTGCCCGATCCGAGGCAGGCGGATGGCAAAACCTCGCCGGCGCTGAAGAGGACTACCGCACCCTCTCCCAGATGCCCGGCCTGACACCCGCCGATCAGCGCACAGTACGCTCGCAGCTCGCAGCGCTGCCTCGGCGCACAAAGGCCGCCCAGGAATCAGAAACGGCAGAGATGTGGGGGAAGCTAAAGGGCTTGGGGAACGGCATCCTGAAGCCCTTTGGCTTGAGTACGGATAACTTCCAGATGGTCAAGGATGAGAAAACTGGCGGCTACAGCGTAAATTTCTCACAGGGCGATGCGTCGTCAAAACCCTCATAGCAGATCATGAATAATCTCAAAAACATAATGCTCTCACTCAGAATAAGTTTCCTTGCAAAATTCATGAGATGAAGATGTAGACGTCGTTTGTTAGGCCATGCGTAGGCCGCTCAACCTTCTTAGTTATGCTCGTCATATGAAAGGATTTCAAGCAAGACATAATAAATTGGGTGAGTATCTTGTCTGTATTCGATCCAGGCACACTCAACTCATCACTAAAGCGCGTGGCCGGTGACATTCCACTCTGCAATGCTCAAACCAAACGGCGGCCTCTCAAACGAGCTGTCCAGCTGCGAACCCAGAGGATCCATCAGCGCCGGGAAGTGAGATTCAAGAGTGCACATGTCCACCCCGGCGGCATCAACTGGTGGAACAACGATCGCATTGCTCCTTACCGAATCCTGATTCACCTGCTCAGGTGGCCTCATCACTGGACTCCAGCCCCAGGCCACACTCAACTTCCACTTCTCGCTCTCTAGCCGCCATCCACTTTGAGCCTCAATCTTTTCCAATACGTGTAGAACCTCCATCTGCTCGTCTAGCTCAACAAGAACTGTCGAAACGATGACCAACGCCTGGATGGAGACAGATCTGATGCCTCGATCCTCGCTGTGGGCCACAATGCCACACACCTCATGTGCGTGATGAAGTTGGAGAGCTCTCATCTCCTCAGAGATCATGTCTGGCTCCACAGGATTTGTTTGCGCAAGTATGCATTGTGCGGTGTGGTAGAAGAGACGGCCAAGCACAGCCGCACCCTTCGGCAGCCTACCGATGTGTCAGTGCAGATAACCATAAACGTGGCCAGGAGGGGGAATCCATGCGTAGCTCACATACCATACTTTAGGAAACAGGGAGGCTGGGTTTGTCTGTTTGGCGTATAAATAACCCATGGGATGCATAGTCCTGGGGCAGACGTTGTTCCAAATATCACATAGTCGCTTCAAGCTTCTCCACTCTGGAAGGCGGCATCCAAGCCTCATCTGTTCACCACTCAGACTCGCTTCAAGGAACAGCGATGCCAATGCCCGAAAGTTCGCCACCTTTGCCAATATGTAGAATATTCTCTGCACCCATAACTCCTCATCTCCACCATCTGTTCTTTTGACATCATCCCCTGTCCAGCTCATATCAAGGCCCCACGCATCCGGATCCCAACCGGTTACCCAGTCCATTGACATGCAGTTGAACACCTCCATGCCAATATGGAGCCAAAAACAAGCAGATCCAACCCCGGAACTGCTGGCGTCCCAACCACAGCCTCGAATTAGTATTCCTGCGTCAGAATAGTGATTTGTTTGGCGAGATGACTTGTAAGACATGAGCCCATACACGTTGAGTATGATTGCGGCCATTGCACACTCCGCTCTGCTTCTTTCAGGGTTCTGAAGGCTGCGTACCAGTTGTACTTTGGCGGTATTGTAGTAGAACCGCGCTGTGTCGTCCTTTTGAGGATCGAGAAGCGAGATGTGCCGAACCCCACATGCCAAAAGTGAGTTCAGCAGCATAGGACATTTTAGAGAACAGTAAGGGATGATTTGACTAAAATGCTTTCTCTGGTCGAATGGGTCCATCCATATCGCCACTTCCTCCACAAATGCTTGCATATAGTGAATCTCCTCTGCCGAGCGAAGAAACTCCCGCTCGGTTGTCACCGGCCTTGATCCTGGGGAAGCAAGGCACGCATTCCCATTTTCAGCTACCATCTTGAGTGATAATTGCTCTCGGTTTGACCATGTGGCTACAGGTAGCTCCATGGTCACAGTTGTACTTGACCGGTTTTTTATTGTGTTTGATGCAGTCTTTAGCCGACTTCTTTTTCTTCTCGGAGATTTTACCGATTTTGACGTCTCAAAGGTCCATTCAGGGCTTGCTTGTACTGGGAAAGGAGTTGTTGTATATCGGAATCGTCCGTCATTAAATCGGAACTCTGGGATCGTTTGGCCCAAATCTGGCTTATAATTGTCGAAAATATTTTGAGAATCATTCGAGTAGCTATTCGCTACACCAGAGGCGGCGCTGGTCACTGTTTTGTTGCATTCGGTCACGTCAAAATCGATCAAGCCAAGTTTCATTGCATCTGTTGATGCAAAAAGCTGAGTCGATATACCTAAATTCGAATGCCTCTGCTGTAAAATTGTCTCTATTTCTTCGATATACGTTTTTTCAGGTAGTTTGGATACGCCCGCATATCTTCTAAGTCCTCCACGGTATTCCGAGGCGATTTGTCGAGACTCGTCTCGAAATTCCACTGGATCGCGACCTTTAGTCTCAGGCAGCTCATCTCAATAATACAGTGGAGCAACCCATACCTGTCCAAGAGTCTGAATGTGAAAGCCGGGCAGGATCGTGCACAGTAATGTCCAAGAAGTTGAGCCGTACTCCCCGTTTGCAAGGCCGATTGCTCTTGCGACAGTTTAGACAGTCAGGTGTCTTCTCGTCACATTTCAGATGCCGCTCCCTGCATGTCAAACATCCAGTGCGCACTCTTTTTGGCTTGCCAATGACAGTTGGTCGAGCTGAGTTTGGGCAGTTTTCTCGTTTTGCTGAACACATTATGAATATTTTGAGCTTTAGTACTTATAGTATAATGTGTTGTAAGTCTGAAGGCACGGTGATATCGGTTCAAGAGGGAGATTTATAAAACCGAGGGGTGTATTAACTATCAGGTCATTGATCTCGACACCGCTGTTATGTAGCAGATGTTTGGAAACTTGTTCAAAGCGTGCTGCAACGCACCGGCGGGCAAGGCAATTGGAGTTGGTTCTCTGTGACACCGATTAGACGTTGAGAAGGTGTCCGAGGCAGCCCTAGAAATTGTTCGTCTAATCTTTCACGAATTTTGCACATATGTTAATACATTCGACTGTGTTCTGAGCAAAACTGCCGAATCCACAAACGGCAAGACTTGAGGCTCGATTCACAAGCCAGGCTTGACGTTTGTTTAGTAGTACAGATGCTCACGCTGCCGCGTTATTCGAGTCTTCTCTCAGGTTTCCAGGCCATTCCAAGACTGCAAAGACTAGAATGGAAATTATCTGCCAAGTACTGCAAAATTTTCTAGATGTTGAGTCTGACAAAGTCGGGGTGACAAGGGGGGGAAGAGTACTCAGTTGACCAAAGCTTGCCAAAACTGAGGTAGTTTTCTCTGGTTAAGGAGAAGTTGTTGGTGCTAACTCGTATCACTGCGTTGACAGATCAGTCCGATTCTTGCTCTGGACACAGACCAGTAGACGGCGTGATTAGTTTGACAAGAACGCTGCTGGCACTTTATGCGGTGTTGGGGAGTAGGTTCCAAATTTGTCGCGACTACATAATATGTAACCTCGAGGCCACACAACAGAAAAGAACTGTCGGTAAGGCGTACTTGTGAAGCTGATTGTTCAGATAATAAACATATTCAGTTGGTATCAGTTAGGCAACAGAAAGGGTTTCAGAGGAGTTTGATGGTTGTTCGGGAATAAGATCAAGTCAAGTAACGGTGGCCTATTCATGGGTAGGTAATTCGACCCAATTAGCTCTCAATAATCAGCGAAAATAAATCAAGTCTACAAACACCCCCGACCCACGGGGTATGCGTACAGCTCTCGAGAGATCTGGAATTCCGAGTAGTGTCACCCCCCTTGAATGACTTTGAGCAGCTAATTGTGCAAGGATCCAAGGCAGCCATCGCGATCATGCCCAGCGCCAAGTGCCTAAGCTGCGCCATCGCCATCGCCATCCAATGATACTGATACTCTTCCTTGTCGCCTCAGACAACGGGGGTGTGGCAGATTGGAGAAGAACCCCGTGTTTATGTGAGATCCTCCAATGCAAGCTCAGACCCCGTTCCGCAAAAAGTAAACATACTATTCATCCTAAGTCAGACAAGTGTCTTCGGGTCGGATGAGCCAGCGTATTAGCAAAGTTAAATGTGGCGTATGGCTGCATTCTCGCCTCTCCCAAGCCAGCTCAGGAACCAGATGTGGGACATTCTTCTTTAGGCATGAATATGCCATGCTAATGGCATTTGTCAACCATAAACAAGATATATGTGACATTAACGCGCTGTGTGCCTTTGATAGCTAATATGATGAAAACGTTGGGTCAAGTCAGCCTGCGCGATGGTAATTCTCCATTCCTAGAATACTCTTGGTATCCCTCACGAGAAGTGATTAGCGGATTGGCACAGGTTTCGTACGAGCCGGACTGGCACGGGTTAGGCATAGATGGATGGATGTCTGCAGGTCAATGTCCTTAAAAAGATGGAGTAAAGCCTCCAGTTTCGCGATGTGAGACAAGCCCGCCCTAGTCCATTTTGACCATTCCAATTCATCTCGTGGAAAGTACCCGCAAATGACATGTGTATTCCTCTCATAGGAGGTTTCGTCATCTTGAAAGTGCATATTTGTTCAGGTTCTCCCTTATTTGCTTCATGCAACTTACTCCTGCCCATCATTACACCGCTCAGCGGCTCTTAGATCATCCTTATTGTGTAACTAAAACGAGTAGCGCTGTATGTTCTTTTGCAGTATTCTTGTTAACTTGAGAGGTCGTTGTTATAGCGCGTGCCTTGCCAAAAGTTGTTCAAGATTCGGGGGTGGCTGATTTTGGCCAGGGCATGTTAGAAAAGCCGAGCTGACATTAGCATGATTATACACAACAGACAGACATGCGAATCTAGGCATCGCTTTGCTGCTTAAAGATGCTGCACTGATCCGAGGGGTGCCCTTGTGATGTCTCGGCAGTGCAACCATGACCCTCTTTATTGAGTATTGTGGTTACGGTGTGTGATGGGACGAAGATGGTGCAACCAATGAAATAATCAATAGAGCGAGAAGGGAGAGGGGGGGACACCTTTTTTTCGATGTATGTCTCTGCCTCTCCAATGGTTTGCCTCAATGTCATAGAATGCGCGTCAGCCAACCGAGCTCTGCAGGATGATCTGTATCCTATAAAGTCTGGCAAAGGTGAACCGTTCCACAGAGCAGCCTTTGTATTGCAAGCAACCAGTTTAGACATAGGTCTCCTAGACTAGAGATCGATACGCTCGCCAACGTGTCTAAAGAAAAGACAGGCAGCTCCTCTCAATTAAACATCAGACATGCGGTTCGATTTCGCCGTGCTGGATATTTCCCCGTAATCGTGGCTAACCTCCTTAGCGCGTCCAGCTCGCAATATGGAATGTTAACAAGGACATGGTAGCTTTCATAGGTCCGTCTCGGGGACGGGATGTCGGATATCTGCCATGGTGCCTGAAGGCAATGCAGGTCTCAACTGTAACAGCAGCCTTTATTTATGTACGTGATGGATGGCACTGCAAGACCTGCGCATGGTCCACTTTTAATCCAGGTTTGATACGACCAGAAGATTTGTCATTGATTCTATAGCACCAATACCAGTTGATGATGACAGCTTGTGATGAGAGAGGTGGTAGGCAGCCTGTGTGATTGATTGTTGACAATTGGCGGTGTCACTTTTTGGCAAGGAAACATCGGTATTAATAATCCTGTTTTGTGTGGACTGCGTGAGAACCACCAGGGTGCACGAGCTCCTTGCTTCGGCTGTTGATATTGAGCATGTCAAATGCATCATTTTGTTTTCTCCGGACGATGCGTTGTGAAGAAGCTGTGTCCTGACTCCTGAGAGCTGGTCTGAGAGAACGGATCACAGGCACGCATACACGTGACTCCTCCTGCCTGTTCTTGCTCGCCTTGCTGTGAAGCACTTCTAAACGCGATAGACAGAGTTTGATGCTATTTCATGAATTAATGCATACATAACATCCCTACACTACACCAGAATCCGCATTTTTTTGTCAGGCCATGAGGAGCTCTGAAGTCAGAAATGGCTGATTCTCCACCAGCCCCCAAAGCAATCTTGCGCGGCCATAAAGCCCAAGTGCATGCAGCCGCCTTCATTAGACATAACGAACGCCTCGTAACTGGAGATGCCGAGGGCAATGTCGTGCTCTGGGACCTCACCATCATGAGGCCCAGGGCTGTATGGAGGGCGCATGAAAACTCAATCCTCGGTATCAAAGGCTGGGGCGAAGACAAAATCATAACGTACATGCATAGACCGTCCTATTGTTGGCGTCCAGACACATGCTGATTGGTTTTTCTTTTTCTTCTCTCGTAGTCATGGGCGCGATCATAAACTCATCGTGTGGAAAGTTGCCGAAGAAGACGAGGAGCGACTCAGTGTCAGTCTGCCCTTGGAAGATGTTTCGACGCCGCGTCCACAGCCGTGGATTGTGCATCTGCTCGAGGTCAATACGATGAACTTTTGCTCCTTTGCAGCATGTCCAGGGAGCAGCAGCAGCAGCAGCAGCAGCAGCAGCGTGGACAAGTCAAATCCTGCATCAGAAATCAAATCTGCTTCCGAGCTCTTCATTGCAGTTCCAAACACCTTGGCGTCTGAAGCGGTAAGTTTGGCTGCGTAACCTTTCCAAACGAGATGACTGGGCTGACAGACAAGATTGACATCTTCACATTACCGACACAAGCTCGAATTCACACCATCAAACCTGGTCAAAAGAATGGTATGGCCATGTGTCTTTCTATTTTACAGCTACAGCAAGGTCTAACACTCATCGCGGCGTTTGAGAATGGCTTCGCATCCGTACATCGGATGGAGCGAGATGGACGCTGGACGATGACTTACCGTTCTCAAGCACATTCGCAGCCTGTGCTATCCATGGCTGTTCATCCTAGCCAGGAATCCTTCATCACATCTGCAGCAGACTCCATCATTGCAAAGCACCCAATTCCAGTGGCGCTGCAAGAATTATCAGCATCTTCAAAGGGTTCCTCAACAAAGCCATTCAAAGAATGGGAACACCCCCTCAAGACCATCAATACCAAGCACTCCGGGCAGCAAAGCATTCAAGTGCGTTCAGATGGAAAAATCTTTGCAACAGCAGGATGGGACTCGAAGATAAGAGTGTACTCCGTCAAGACAATGAAGGAGCTTGCTGTGTTGAGTTGGCACAAAGTTGGGGCCTATGCTGTGGCCTTTGCTACCCTGGAAGAGCCATCTTTGAAGCAGAATACAGACACAACACCGCCCAAACTTCAAGAAAAAGATGACGATGGTCAAAGTCCGTCGACGTCTGTTGGTACAGTTGCTATTAAAAACATAGCCGGCGATGTTGGTAGCAACGTACTAAGTGTCAAGGATCGTCGGTTGCAGCAGGCCAAGACGGCACACTGGATTGCAGCAGGAGCGAAAGACGGCAAAGTTAGTCTCTGGGATATATATTGAATATGACAAAATCTAAAAATACAATTTGCAAATACATCTGTTCTGGTTCTTTATTCAGGGTGGTAGAGTAGCAGGATGAAATGCCGTACACACACACAGAATTGCTCCAGAATTGCTCTAAGAATGCAGAAATATTGGTTCTTCCATCATCGAGATAAAAGCCAAAGCTCGTAAGTGCGATCAGCCTATGATCACCTACCATGGTGTATAATCTCGTCTTCTCGTAAGCTGTAATGCGTTATATACAAGATTGTTAAAATTCCACGCTTCGCATAGCTATGATGTCATTGACGCCTTTGGGACTTCACAGCCCAACAAATCCCAAAATCCCTCAAAAGATGCGCAAACTTTCCCTCGCCTGCTCCCACCAAACCCTCGACAGCCAAGCCGACACCAATGCATCACGAGTCGGCGCTGCCATCTCAGCGCTGACCAGAAGAGACATCAAACCATCTCTATCCATTTCTCGCGCCACCAGTTGATCCTTGTCGTTGCTCCATTCGTATTTGACCGCCCGATCCCGCGCGGGCACAGCAGAAAACAACAAGTCCCGACATACCAGCTTATTATCGGTGCCTTGCATGGCGCGGTACACGCGATAACCCTTTGCGTTGGAGAGCTTGCGAGCGCGGAAGCTTGTGAGTCCAAAGGAGCAGAGGCTTTGCCGGGAAGTGCACTCTGCGTGGTACTCAAAAGTCGGGGCTGTAATAACTGTCGGGTGCTTCAGATCGTATATGTGTTTCTTCCGTGTAGATAGCTGGGCGACGCCGCCGGGGGCTTTGACGGCGTAGTCCAGCCTTTCTACCCGAACGCTCCGGTTGGAGTCGTTTAAGAAGCCGATGGAGTGGGATAGCTCGTAGAGCGGCGCTGCCAAGGGATCCGATGAGTGGATGAAGCGGCCAGCAACATATAACGTAGTCGGCGGCAGGACGTCGAGGGCCAACGGTGATGCAGATATCGTGGCTGCCGCGGCCGTATTGGAGTCGCCGTATGAGGGAGGATTATCCATCTTTCTCTCCAGCTTTTTACTTTGGGTCATACCGCAACAGTCCAAGAGCTCATAGTTGTGCGCGTGGCCGAGGTCTTGAACTGGTCATAAAGGACGTCATTGAGACGCTCGGGTCATCGGTCGCTATGATAAGAAACAAAGCGTACTGGCGATGTGCTTTTTGGAAGGCAGCGCGATATGCGGAATGGGCGGTTTCACTGAGGGAATAAAAGAGGTTTTGGCGACACGTTTCGGCAGCAAAGCCACAATTCTACGGCAGATGACCCCCCCGCTATTCAACAGATGCCAGAAAGGCCATTTGAGGTTGCTTTTTCTAGTCTGCCTTGGTGGTGCGGATACCACATGACGGCTGGCCAGATCCGTACCTAAAAATGCTTCGCCTGATGGAAAGGTAGCATTATTGGTGGTAAATACCGTGTGAGCAAGTTCTAAGTAAGTGCCTTGGGGAAACTCAGTGCTTGATAAGCCTCAGCCTCAACAAGGCTTCATTATGGGCTCACAGAGAATGGAGGGTTTGTCCGGTGGGGGCGGTCCAGAGTCTTTATAAGTGCAATGTTAATTGAAACAAAAAAATGGAACTGGAACTGGAACATCTTGACTTCATGGTACAGTGGCCCACATGGCGGTACAGTCATTGAAAGACACGGATTTTAGCCTCTCCCGTCACCATGAGACGGGTCAAGAGCAGCTGAAATGGACAGCCACGACGACGCTGAAATGTAACCTCTAAGGCCGAAAGGGGTTAAATGTCCAAACTGATGGCTCCCACGTATGTACATGTGCTTTTTTGACATTGAAAGCTGAGCATCGTCATCCCAACAATGTAGCATATTGATACAGGATGCCAATCTGCTCTGGCCAGCATCCCCAGTACGGAAAGCGCCGAGCAAATTTCCTCAACAACACAAAACACTAGAAGCCCGTAATATGCAGGTCTGTGGACGAGAACATTCTTATATCCGCTGGTGCCCAAAACATGAAGAAGTTACGGAGTTAGCGGCGAGCCCCGAATAAGGCTGCAGGCAGCCAAGACGTCTGTCTTCCTCTAATACCTTGTAATTACGGTTAATGATTTTCTGATGTAGATCTTGCCAGCATTAGCGTCGACTGGGGGAGTCAACCGCGCTGAGTCAATCGCGTCGTGTCAACCCGCAAGGATGCATTGTAGTGTTGATGGGATCACGCCTTCGGGATAGCCAAGCGAAAGAGAAAAAGGGGGGACCGGCGACTATTTGCAGCTGGCTATTCATAAGGCAGGCGGACATGGGCTGGCTGTGCGGAGATACAGATTGCGCCAGCCCCCCCCTCCTCCTCATGAGCTGATCTGAAAACGGATGATTCAGCAGCCCCCAAAGTCACCTGGGCTGAGATTTGGCTTCGTTTCAGTAGGTAGGCTGAAAACTATCAGACGACTGTCAATGCGAAAGGTCGAGAACCACAACCGATAAATCATAAGATGCTGCTCAAATTCTCACCTTGAAGCTGGCACATATCAGGTGGGCTTGATGATCAAACTCCGCCTGTTTATAAATGCATGATCCTTGTTTCAGGTCCCAAGACGAAATGAAGCCTCATATGCTAGATATTGCTAGATATTGCTGGCTATTGCTAGCTATTGCTGGAAACTGCTAATACAATACTCGGAGCAGTGCTCCTAGGGGTAAACAAAGCTCTTGGTAAGATTGATTAATTGCCAGTCAGTGTTTTCACACTGGTCAGTGATTGGGGTGGCTTTGCGGCTTGGAACGTCCTATAAGGAAAGCAAATCTTGAAGCTAAGTTCCGTACAGATCATACACAACACTCGCAATTAGTGTTACAAAGAAGACTGTAAGTAGCATAGCATGCTACTAATACTCATCTATATTAATCTATTCCTGATCTGCCATATTGTATCGAAAAGGCTTTTTGGTTTATGCTATGACGCATTTCGCGTCTGATGTTGAGCAGGGCCCAAAGTTCGCCGAGGCTAAACATATTAGCCATGATAACAAAGCGCTATGAGATAAGAAAAGATAAAATAACGCTAACTGTGGAGAGACAAGGTATAGTGCTTTACACTGTAAGTTCCCATTGCATATACTGGAAGGTACGCTGGTCTTTTCTCGCGAAGACTAACCTTGGGTAATGAGGAAGGAAAGCCCTCATATATCACAGAAAAAAGGAGCAAGAATTATTTAAATAGCACCCTGTCTGGCTAAGTACGATATCGACCAGGTCTTTGATATTCGGCCTGTAGTAGATCATCTGGTACTACGAATAACTGCATTATATAAGTGTAGTGCCTTGGTATATAGTCTGTGGTTGAACCTTAAAATGCCCTTTCTACCTTCTTACTTAATTATGAATGGTGTAGAGTCTGTTGAATTCTTGCTTCGATAAGAAATTAACTATCATATTGTGGGATTGTTGCCAAACTTTAAATCGGAGAAGAATGAGAAAATTATACGTCAACATACAAAATCATTCACATAGACTTATACATATAAACTATCCAGTATTCTGTTATTAACAATGACCAGTCTACCTCTCTGATAGTCGCAGCTCATTTCCACCCGAAAATGGAAGAGGAGTGTTGCCGAGTGCTGGTTGCCAATATCATTTGTAGGGGTGCTCTGAGCCTCCTGGCGTGCTTCATTGAGAACCAGATCGTTCAACGTCGAGACATCACCATAAAACTTGGACGCCAACTACAATACAACCTGAAGATTCCCGAGTGTCTGCAGGTTGTCACCGCTGAAGACCCAGGACTTGAAGACGAGGATATTCGGATAAGCGCCTTTATATTATGCTATTCAATCTTCTGCGCAGTCCTTGGATGTTGCGCCGCGGTGTCTTTGAAATGCACATTGCTGGATACTTGGATCTTTTGTGTTGTTATCATTAACCCCTGCTGCATTTGTATTTTCATATGGTTATATCTCATCTTGGCAAAGAGGAGACGACTGAGCAGAAGAAACATACATGGGGAGCTTGAGAGCGACAGAGATCCTGGCCTGAACAGTCTTCTCAACGATATCTGGACTTGCTACTAGCCTTAGCCTAAGATATTCCGCCAGTCTTAGCTGCTACAAGGGGCGTCAAATTTCGCAAAGTTTGGCAGCTAAAACACCTACACTTGCTTGACCTTATTACATTATGACAGGTTAGGCGGATATGGCTGGCTGTGCCGGAGATGCGGAGTGTGCGAGGCCCTCCTCATGCGCTGACTTGGAACGAATCATTCAGCGGCCCTCTCAAGTCGCCTGGCCTGCTGGGATTGTCCTTGACCACATGGCGGCGTTTCAGTAGGTCAACTAATTATTATCCCATCAGACGGCCAATGCGGAAGATCGAGGACCGCAACCGACACACCAAGAGGCTGTCAAAATTCCAACCAAGAGGCTAGCAAATATCGGTGGACTTGATGACCAAACTCCGCTTGTTTACAAATGCATCTGAATCAAGCTGCCTCACTAAAAAAAAAAAAAAAGACAAGCAAAAAGCGCTGCTTACTGGACTTTTCGTCGTTTTGGGATGAGATGAGGTGCAAAAACTCCGCCAAGTGGAAAATTCACAAGAAACATGCGCAAACCCTAAAAAGGCAAAAAAAGGTGGCAGGATGACAAGTTCGCGATTTTTCCCTGTAACAGTAGTTTGGTGCGACGGATGTCATGCTTTTTTTTCATGTGTGGTTAGGTCGGATATCCTGCGTTCGGAAACATCGGCGTATGCAACCATCGCAAGGCTTTGTGGTGTTGTGAGTTACCCTGTGTTGGTTAGATCCATAGCCATAGCCATGGCCATGTGTCGGGGACCTGCTAGTGACGGTTTCAAGAGATGGCTTTTCTTTTTAATTATCATACCATAGTTAGAGTACCTAGCTCTCTGACCTGGTCTATGCGCTGCCCGTCGACGATAATGCGCTTTCCATCCATCTAATCACACAAAGTCGCATAGTAAATGGAATCATCAATCAATGCTGTCATGGACTAGTACAATGAGGGTTCGGTAATGGTTTGCCGGCCAACTGAATGAATACCCATCCATCCATGCCACGTTTGCCGAGTTGACCCGCACTGTTGGATCCAGCTCTGTTATGCCATGCTGTACTAATGCAAGTAATTCTAATAAAAGTAATACCAATGTCCACACACCTCTCTCCCTCTCCCTCGCATGGAATAGGGCTGAGCCTTTGGCGGAGCGAATTGCGCAGGCAGCCGTCGATTGCGGAGTTTAGGTATCCTTACTGTAATATGGCACCATCACCACTACCACCACCACCACTAGTGACATCGTTATCCTAGTTGCCCGTATAGGAAAGAGAAGGTAGTGCATCAAGTTAACCTCAAGGGCGGCGCTGAATGCAGTAAAACATGCTTGGTTACATGCTTCAACCAACAACTTGGAACACCTACCTATCAGTAAACTCTACGTGTTCCCCTCACAGTTTTTTTTATTTGACGAAAAGTAAGGTTTTCCCATAACTATTCCCAACAACCAACAGCAAAACCCCCCCAAAAAAATCGCCCTGTTTTGCAAGGCGAGGCCCTTTCGGCTCCGTTAAAGCACCGCCATTGGCAGATCGGAAACCGGATCCCGGGGTCACTAGTAGCAAGCTTCGCTCGCAAGTACCTAGGCTACCAACAACAACAACAACAACAACAACAATCCTTGGCAACACTCAACTTACATCAAACCGAAGAAACGAAGAAGAGATCATGCCCTTGCAAGCCACTGTAATTCCGGCTAAGTCCGTACTATTTTATACATTTTCATCTGTATGGATGGGATTTTATGTTTTCGTCATGTTATGCTAAAGCCATGTGGTCTCTTCCCATCGCTGTGCCCGGTGATAAGGCTACAACCAGTAGGTGGGGGTGGGGGTGGATGGGGGGGGGGGGGGGGGGGAGAGTGATCCCATGGAAGCAAGACAATTGAAGATAACGCAGATATGCTATGCTACCAGACTAAAATCACTGCATTAGAGAATCTGACAAGCCCAAAAGTCTCACTCACTCACTCACTCACTCACTCAGGATCCATAGCCTCGTAGATACCCTCTTTTTAAAGATTTCTCCCCCAAAACCCGCCCAGCAAAAGTATGTATGCGGACTTTAGCCAGTCTTGTCTCCGACGCCTTCTCTTTCTTATCCACCCAAAAGTTGCGTTCTACTGTGCCCCATCATCAAATGATATTTCGTCAGAGACACCAAAAAGTCTCCGGCAAAAGGGCGCCCGCCTAGTGGGGACCCTGTCATTTCTCTCTCTCTCTCTCTCTCTTTTGGCGAGGCAAAAAAAAAAGGAACAACGCTAGTTGGGATGTTTTCGATTCCGCAACCCCCAAATAAAAAATCGGGTCCGCTTGTCATCAAAGTCCGCCGCTTTGATCTGTACCAAAAGTTGCCGGCTATTGGGCGGGAGTCAGGGCGGGACAAGGGCAGGAAGGGTTTGGGATTGCATGGGGGTGACGGATATGGTCTAAGCTCGTATTTCTGGGTGCTTCACACGCTTGCTTGACTCCGAGTCTGACCGGGTATTCACATTAAGTAAGTGCTCGGTTATCGTTCTCTTGTACAGTGGTGTAGTAGACTTTGTGCATCTGAGACTTGGGCATAACCGCAGTCACATTGCTATATCTACCTCAGTCCCCTCCATGATTCCATCGAAAAGAAAGTCTTAGATTTCCTACTATAACTTACACCAATATTCCTTGATCTCGGTAACCCTCTTACACTACCCATCTTCTACTTACGCCACCAAACAACAACAACAACAACAACAACAACCTACCATGGTGGCCACATCCACCACCTTGGATGTCCCAAGAGACACAGTTCACTCTCCATCTGCTGCTACGACACTCGCCGGCGAAGATATGATGGAAGACAAGACCCGGGACTCTGGTTCCAGCGCCAGGGGAGACGATGAGAAGAGTCTCCGGCATTCCATCGATATACCGAGTGATCAGCTTCGCGACGATGAATACCCCTCAGGATTTCAGATGTTCTTCATCATCTTGGCCCTAGTTCTCGGCGTTTTCCTTTTGTCACTTGACATGGTAAGTAATAAACCACTCACGCACGATTCTCGATTCGTAAGGCACACCAAGGCTTGTCTGAAGATACTGACTAGACCCGACGTAGACCATTGTTGCCACGGCTATCCCCAAAATCACGGAAGATTTCAAAGGCCTCGACAAAGTTGGTTGGTATGGCGCTGCCTTCTTCATGACTGTTGGTGCTTTTCAGTCAACTTGTAAGTTCTCTCCTTTAATCGAAGTCTTCGCCACAACCCAAATCCCCCGCTTGGTCTCTCCGTACTAACAGCTTCATCCAGGGGGCAAAATCTATAAATACTTCCCTCTAAAGGCAGCTTTCCTCACTTCCATCCTGATTTTCGAGGTTGGTTCTACCATCTGCGGCGCCGCTCCCAACGCTGAAGCCCTCATCACCGGCCGTGCCATTGCTGGCGTCGGTGCCGCTGGTATTGGTGCTGGTGCCTACACCATCGTTGCCTTCTCCGTGCCACCCAATAGACGACCCGCATTCACCGGCATCCTGGGCGCTTCGTATGGTCTGGCTAGCGTCATTGGTCCTTTGCTGGGTGGTGCATTTACTGATAATGTGTCTTGGCGATGGTGTTTCTATATCAATTTGCCTATTGGAGCCCTCTCGGCCGGCATCATCTTCTTCTTTTTCAACACTCCTCGCATTGCTGTGCCAGAGGAGGCCCCCTTATTCGAGAAGTTCAGACAGATGGATCCGATTGGCGTTGTTCTCATGATGGGCGCAACCGTATCGTACATCTTGGCTGTCCAGTACGGTGGTGTCGCACATGACTGGGATTCCTCAGTAGTCATTGGCCTCCTTGTTGGCTTTGTTGCCATCATGGCTCTATGGGCTTTCCTCCAGTGGTATCAAGGCGAGCGCTCCATGTTGTCCCCGCGACTGTTCAAATCTCGCACTATCGTCATTATGTGCGCTTTCACGTTTCTTCTTTCAGGTGGCTATTTCGCAGCCATCTATTATATCCCCATATACTTCCAGTCCGTTCACGACACCACGCCTACTATGAGTGGTGTTCGGAATCTTCCATTCATCATTGCGGTAACCTTTGCAACCATTGCCAGCGGTGCTTTGATTACCGTTACCGGTTATTACCAGCATCTGCTCATTGGTGGTGCCGCAGTTGCCACCATCGGTTCAGGTCTTTTGTACTTGCTTGATCTCGACACGTCTGCTGGAAAATGGATTGGATACCAGATCCTTGCCGGCGCCGGCTGGGGAATTGCTTTCCAGATCCCCATGATAGCAGTGCAGGGTTCCGTCTCACCGTCTGATCTCTCTTCGGCAACCGGCATGCTTCTTTGTAAGTCTTTCTCAGCCCTTCTCCTTCCCTCTAAATTATAGCCACCCACAGATCTAACACACCCTTGTCTTTAGTTTTCCAAGGATTTGGTGGTGCATTCCTTGTCTCGGGCTCTCAGGCCGCTTTCATCAACCAGATGCTCAAACATGTTCTGAAGGACGTTCCTGAAATCGACAAGAGTGCTTTGATTCTTTCGGGTGCCACCGAGATTCGCAAAGTCTTCTCCTCTGCCGAGATTCCCTTCGTTGTTGAAGGATACATGACTGGTCTAAAGGTTGTTTTTGCCATTTGCATTGCCTGCACGGGCTTGGCAACGCTGATCTCTTTGGGCACACGGTGGAAGAAGCTCCAGCCAGAGAACCTTGCCCAGGCTGGTGGTGCAGCTTAAGAGAGCCGTGGCACGTTGGCATTAATACCAAAAAGAAGAATGCATTGGCGGAAACCACACAATACCCTCAGTATAGTGGGTGCCGTACACATTTGGATTGGGTTAGATTTGATATTAAGTTGGGAACTTGGGTGCATATCAAGGAGTTTCGGGTAATGGAGTCCACTTGTAATCATTGTTATTTAGTTTTTTTCCATTGGCTTACATGGCGGCCTATCCACACTCAATTAATGTGTTTGTCAACGAAATAAAGCTCTTTTTGTGAAGATTGTACCATTTTGAATGAAGCTTGGAGCTGGAGTGAGTATTCATCGTGATACTTGCAGTCCATTCTGAAAGCAGGCAAGCAGACTAGAGAGTTGCCTCTGAGGAAATGCTTTCTTTGTCTGCTTTCCTTTGAACTTTTGGTTTGTGTTTGCGTATTCATTGTCCAGTCATTCCTTTGTCAAAATATTTAATCTCGGTACGTAGTCGTACATAATTGGTAGGAGGGGAAGTATCACTTGTCAGGTTGTCACTACTCTGGCACAAAGGGTCAACTCGCTTATTAAGCCTCGGCACCATAGAGATAAAAGCTCCGATAAGCCGCCATCTCGAAATCACCCACCTCGGACTCGAAACTGCGCAGCAGAAACCGTCACGAAAACTGCCCTGCCCCCAGCCATTGAGGCTCAACAATGGGCTGCGAGGCACTGGCTGCCACCTGTAATTCTTCTTCCTTGCCTAAACCTTTCTTCCTTCAAACTCCTAGAAATCCGCATAATACCAATCCCTCTTAAACACGATCATCATGCTGCGGTCTTCGTTCCGCTCACAGCTCGGCCTGCGGGCTGCTGCTGCTACTGCCGTGTCTGCTGCTACCATTGCTCGACCCCAGCAACAGCAGCGCTCAGCATTTCTCAGGACCTTGCGAACTGTTACTGAAACAATCCCAAAGACTCCCATTCGAGTCCTGCGCAGCCTTGAGGTCGTTCGAAAATGGAGAAAGCCGCATGTGGTCAACCATCGCAGCGTCGGCCTCGTCCCGACTATGGGTGCTCTTCATGAGGGCCATTTCGCTCTAATTAGAGCTGCTGCTCGTGAAAATCACCATGTTGTTGTCAGCATCTATGTCAATCCAGCCCAGTTTGGCATCCGTGAGGATCTTGCCTCATACCCTGTTACCTGGGACGCCGATACTGCAGCTCTTGCCCGGCTGGACCGGGAGCTCGCCGATGATGGTGGTAATCTCGGCCGCATCTCGGCCGTGTTTGCGCCGACCACCTCCGAGATCTACCCTTCAGGCTTCCCCGGACAAGAGATTGATAGCAAGGGTAGCTTTGTCACCATCACACCCGTTGCTGAAGTGCTCGAAGGCGCCAGTCGACCAACCTTCTTCCGCGGCGTTGCGACCGTGTGCATGAAGCTCTTCAACATTGTCCAGCCTGACCGTGTCTACTTTGGCCAGAAAGATGTACAGCAGACGGTCGTTATTCGACGCATGGTCCAAGACTTCATGATGCCCACTGAGGTCGTCGTTTGCCCTACTGAGCGTGAGCCCAGCGGTCTTGCCCTGAGCTCGAGAAACGTCTATCTCGGCCCTCGCCGGCGCAAGGTTGCCCTTGTTCTTAGCAACGCCCTTCAAACCGCGGAGAATCTCTATAAAAATGGTCATCTCGATCGGGCCACTCTTCTGGGAGCAGCAAATGAAGTTACAAAGGCCGTGTTGCAGACGCAATCCAAGCTTGCTCCAGAACAACGTGCGACATACGAGGTCGACTATATCTCGCTTGCTGACCCTGATTCTTTGCAAGAGGTTGATACTGTGGATCCTACCAAGGGCGCCGTTCTAAGTGGAGCTATCAAAATGTTACCTGTGGAGAAGCCACAAGAAGGGGAGGATCTGGGTCACTCAGGGGGCCCAGCAGTGAGATTGATTGACAATATCATCTTATCTCCAAAGGCTAAGGAGATCTGAAGGTTCGCATGTAAATTGGCAAAGCGACTTGGCTAGCCTTTCAAGGGCTTAATGATGAGCCCTATTCCGCATCCTGTAGCGTTGGTTAGTTTTTTATGGAGTTTTAGGAGGACCTGTTAGTCCAATTTCAGGTCTCATGTTGGTATATAAATCGTGGGTATACATTTCATGTCTGGTGTACAACATAATATCTACAAATTTGCCCTTCCTTCTTGTTTTCGCCTCCTCTTTGAATCCTTGACGCTGCGCTTCAATGCTTCCTGGTCCTCCTGACTGAGTTTACTGGGCACTCGTCCCTTGCCGCCCTTTTCTGCCTCTCTCGTTTCGGCAAATAGCTTGCTTCCCATCTCATCCGTCAAACGGAGCACCCGAGAGCTCACTGTGGCACCATCGCGTCGGTTCTTGCCCTCGCGGCGAGAGCTGGAGATCTTCTCCGTGAAGTCCCACAACTTACCTTCCGCCAACAGTAGACCGCTAACAGGATCACGCGGGGGTCGCCATGAAGGGTCAAGTTGAATTCTTGGTGGGATCTTGGGGTCCTTGGATTTGACGACATGGATCATATGATCCTGTTGGAAGCGTGCGTATGTGTTTTTCAGCGTCTCTTTATTGACAGCCTCGAAATAGGAGAGGTCACCCTGATGATAGAGTGTTTTCCCCAACTGCGATAACATCGTTAGTCTTTTCATCTACACAAACATAGCAAAACACAGCACTTACAAGCTGGGCGGTATTTTGTGCCTTGGCTTCCTCAATCCAAATATCAACTTCTTCATCGAGCGGCGGTGTCAGGCCCATAAGCGATACGGCAGCCAGCCAACTAGCCTCGATAAAGGGCCATATGAGAAAGCAATAAAAGTCAAAATTCTCACGTCCAGCTTTCCTTTCCTCGTCCGAAAGGCCAACCGTGGTGATACGGCCATCCTCATCGCGGTCAAGCCGAACAACATGATCAGTCTCAAGACCATGCAAAGTAGTCTCTAAATTCACCACGAGGCCAGCACCAGAGAAGATGAATTCACCTCGGAAAAGTGATGACAGAAACAAGACTTGTGCCTTAAGATCCTCATATGAAATGTCCTGCACAGCAGCACCGCCACCACGCTTAACACGGGTATACATGGCTGCACTGACCAGAGCCTCGTATATGAAGAGATGTATCGTCATGTTGCGGTAGAACGAGAGCTGGAATCGATCGACAGCATAGTAAGTTGGCTCCGCCAGGCCATCAACTATGCCAACGAGGTCTTTGCCTAATACTTCCAGACCACGATCTATGATCTCAGAGAGTGGAGCGTTGCCAAAGTGGGCAACCCGTCCTCCCTTGGCACGAACACGGCAAGTCAGCCAGTCTACACGACGAATCAATTCTTGCTTTCCCACGCCGCGGCCACGGAGCGTGAGCAAAACTGTTCCTATCAAAGCCGTGGGCATAACAACTGACACGGCGTTGATATTTCCCAACACTTTGTAGCCCATGGTACGAAGTAATCTCTCACGAACAGCTCTGACTTCAGGGTTTTGATGATCAGAGTCCAGGCCAGCAGGTACACTCGGAAGACGCGAGAGCTGATCGTCAATAAATTTTCGTAGGCTCCATGGCTCATGAAACCGCACATCCACTCTTCCTAATTGCAGTGATAGAACTGAAGAACCACCGGAGAGAAAATCAGCCAAGTTCTCTTTTTTCTTGGGCATGCCAAGCAACTCGGTTACGTAGCCCTCAGTTTCAATAACCTTGTCATACTGTGTGCTGACAGGGCATATGATGGTATCCTCGACGCGGCCAGACAGGATGCTGTCCAAGATGAAGCTGAGAATACCGAATTTTGGAGGGAGGAGTTTGCCCGTTCGTGATCGGCCGCCTTCAATGAAACATTCAAAATTATAGCCTTCCTGAAGCAGTGTATCAATGTAGGATTGGACCAAGGACGTATACAGCGCGTCATCTCCAAATGATCTTCTGATCCACATAGCTCCAGCATGTTGCAAGAAATTACCCACCACAGGCATGTTGAGATTATCTCCTGCCACAACGACCGGCAAAGTCAGCCCCAGACGATAGCATATGAGCTGTAAGGAGACATAATCAACGTGTGATCGATGGCTTGGTAGGAACACAATGCTTTGCTTCTTCTTCGCGGCCAGATCGGCCACTTTCCTTAACCGAAGCACTTCCTCGCTAGAAACGTGAATTCCTTGGTGATAAGCCCGCGTCAATAGCTGTGTAGTTGTGTAGTATGCACCGCGAATAAATGTCTTGCTTTCCATCTTACAGATCATGTCGTCCGTAAGCTTCGCTGCGACCTCTTGCAATGCACCCTCGAGTAGGCTCCGTCTCTGAGTCCGCTTTGATTCGTAGTCCTTGTCGTCTTTGTTCAACAATCCTTCCCTTTCCTCAACAGCTACGCGGTCCATAGCCAACTGAGCTATGCGCTTTTGAAGCAACGGAGCCGAAAGCACTAGCGACTTCATGTTGTCGGAGAAGCCGGAATAGAAAACAGGTTGACCAATAACACGGTCGTAGGCGCGCCATCCTTGGCCCGAGACGTAGAGGGAGACTTCACGAAGGAACCTGGGATAAGTGTATTAGCGCAGGGCAACAGGGCAAGCATGAACAATGGCCTGCTCACTGAAGAGGTTCAGAGCGAAATGAGGCGAATTGATTCATTAGTGCTTCTTCCTTGTCGTCCTGAGCCCCTCCAGAAGGCTCTACATAGCCACTGGGCTGCAGGGTGATCTCGTCGCCCAAGATCTGGAGATCGGGAGCCGAGTTGTTGGTCGCATCGTTGAGGTCATCGTCTTGGGCCATAGTATCGCAATGTCTGGCGCCGGATAGACGCGGTTTTGGTATCGTGTAGACAGGACTATAAAATTACAATTGCACGAGTAGCATCATGTCAACTAGCAGTTTGATGCTATTCTCCAGAAACGAGTGGTTTGTGTAAGAAGAAGAGAGATGGGAATGGATGGCTGGTCACTGATACCGATGAGGCAAGATGCTTGTGGGGCTGTCTGGAGCAGCGACAGAGCAAGGAGCTTAAGCCGAGGGCATGTGAACATGCATGAAGAATGTGGGCGCTTCGGCGCTATAAAGCCTGTAATTATAGTGCGGTGATGACCTATAACATTGAGCGCTGGAGATTTGCAGGCGAAGCTTGGACCAGCTACGTCGGCCGCGTCCGACAACTTTATGCTTCCTTATCCTCTATCTTTTGGCGCCTGCGATAAGAAATCGCCTAGATTGAATTTATATCCAGAGTACAAAGAAGCGTAACCAGCGTTTGAAATCTCTACCAAGAGTACAATACTGTCGCCTCTACACTTCTCAGGGTCCTCAAGATGGCAGCCTCAGCTCAGAAGCTCACACAAGAACTACTCTTGCGAGCACACTCCCCCGACAGTGCCAATCGCATCTACAGCGAAAAGATCCAGCATAGGACCCTGCACCTTCGGCCAACATCACCACCACCATCCAGCATCAATGCGCGCGCTGCTCGACGGAAATCGCGGCAGCAGGTCAAGGCTAAGGCCAAACTACGACCAAAACCTTTGTCGTCGCGTGAGCGCCGACAACTTGGTCTTTACGATATCCCCAAGGAGGGCCAAAAGTACGAACTCTACGAGCCTGTGAACAAGCTGTGGATGGGTTACGCACAAGAAATCTTAGGGAACGACCTTTATTCTGGAGGACCTGGGGCAGCTGCCAAGCTAGCCAGTGCTGAATTCCACGGAGCAGAAGTTGAAGTGGTCAGGAGTCGTTGCCCTGGCAGAGTCGGGGTCAAAGGTATCGTTGTAAGGGACCGCAAATTTGTTTTCGAAATCATCACGAAAAAAAGGGGATTGAAGAAGATCCCGAAGGAGGGTACCATGTTTCGCGTCGAGGTCCTTGCTTCCGAAGAACTTGCACTTGCGGAAAAGAAGTTTGCATTTGAAATTTTAGGAGATCAACTTATGCTTCGATCTGCAGATCGAGCCAACCGAAAATTCAAATCGCATTTTCTGAAAACACTTTGAGGGCCCTCCTACTTACTCGACTCGACACACATCAACCCCTATGCTCTGCTCTTGACGCCCCCGACATGGCGCTGAATGAGGCCACTTTAGCTTTACATGCATTACATGACAGCTTTTTATAAAACCAACTACGCTGCGGACAGAGTTTAAGCCATCTGAGGCAGGCATTGGAACTTCCACCACCATGCACATGCCATGGCAAAGGCTACTAGGCTACAAGGAAGTCCAAGGCAGGAATCCAATCCAGACGAATCGACTTCGTTCAATTCATCTAGCTCTCCCCCACCAAGATCAAGATCGGCAACCAATATGTTTTCAGCGTTTATTTGCGGCTACTCTTAAGGCTCTGAACGTCTGAGACGTTTGCGCCGTTATTATGCTTGACCAGACGCAATCGCACAGGCTCTCAATCGAAGCGATTTCCCAAGAGCGATTTAAACTTGTGATCATGTTTCGCTCAGCAGCATGCCACCATCCTGGCGCAAATCTTGAGCTAGGCAACTTTACGAGGCTTTATGTGGGTAACATGCAGCAGCAACCCTACTTTCTTCTTTTCTGGTAAAGTCTTGAGCCTCTGGTTGTATTTTTGATTCTAAGGCAGCGGTCAGCGGTTCGTCGCTATACCAACTTTATGGTGATCAACCTGAACATTTTGAGCTGGATTATAGCCCTAGATAGGACTCTATTGGGCAGTTTCTGACAGCTACTCATTCAAATTTAAATCAGGTTCAATAAGTGGGTGATGGCTAATGCCAAGGAGAGATCAAACCTAGCAGCTTTGGGATGACATGGCTTGGACGCATATAATCACTTATGGGCAGCTTTGTCATCAGCCAAACAAGTTCTCTTGCTTCGATAGTATTTCAGTCTACGAAGAAATCACTATTGCAACCAACGGTACTCCCGAAGTACTCCAACGCTATCTCACGGTATCCGCCAGTGCCCTTGATCGCGGTCGACCCTACTTGCTGGCACAGCATCACTTCTACGCTCAACACATACGAATGGACACTGGGTACAATTGCGGTGCTTTTGGGGATCAAACCTGGTATGTGCGCTCGCTGGGACATTGCAAACTGCTAAGGATACCTACGCATCTATGTACGTATGTATCCGAGCAAACGAGGGCAATTGTCAAAGCGCAAGGGGCAAGATTACGGTCAGCACGAGATGAGGTGTTACCAGTATGCGAGGGCGTGAAACCTCCTATAACAAACACTACAGGTATATAATCGTGGTTGGTGTTACTGCGTGCCTGAATTCACGTAACCCATGCAGTGCGTATACATTGATCGCCGCGCCTGGTCGCCTGGCTATTTGTAATAGCTCATCCGCCCATATTGCTTATCATCGTTAAAGTTGCCTTGATATTGTTTCCTGTTATGCAGGACATGAACTTACCTTAATCCAATCGCTTTTCCACTTGACACCTGACACGAGACCCACTACAGGATCCCTTGATTAGGATTCAGCCCTCTCGTAGCAGCGTCGGTTAATTATCGGAGCTACCCAATTGCAGCCTAGTGGCACCTACTTGGCGAACCTCGTGTGCGTACTGGCTGGGGAAACTATCGTACTCCAATTTTATCTTTCCTAAACCTCAGGTTTTTGCCCCCAGCAACACGATAGCTTTTATTACATTCCGTCATCTCACGAGTCCAAATTCTCTCAACGCGACCGCATCACATCCCTGTACGCGCATCTATAATTTTGTCCATCGGTATACAAAACTCATATTTGTGATTTATCTTACGAGCCACCTTTCATTGACACCGCCCCCCTGTGTCTATTTACCAGTTATTCTGTCGTCCGGATCCGATCTCGACTAAGCGATAAATTCCCACGACTGGGAACACCACACACTCTGCATAAATCAGCAAGCATGCCGTCCAACCTCCCCTCGAGCTTCGCCTCGGCTGCTGCTGGCCAAACTGCCAATCGTGATTCAAGGGGTGGTAGAAGTGACGGACGGGGTGTTGTTGGAGGCGACTGGTGAGTTGGTGCTTTCTAGTTTGCCTTGCATGCTATTTTTTTGCGACCCTTGCCCGTGAATATCCCACTGCAAATGGTCGCCTGTATGGGCATGCTTGACATTGCAGCTCGATACCATTGTGCGGGTAGTATATAGAAGTTGCAGGCTGGATTCCACCCTCGGTCACCCCTCTTTGTGACCCGACATCGTTCAATCACCAATTCCGTGGCTTCACCTGACTGACTTCATGCATAGGTCACGGCGAGACGGTCGCTCTGTTAACGGCACCCTTACTTTCCGCCGCTCTGCCACAACACCTCTGGGCCAGCCCTCAAACGCTCCCCCCGCCACCGATAGTAACGCGGTCCAACCACCTAGCGCCGAGACATCGATTGCACATCTTCCGCCTTATGAGGTTGGGCCATCCCGCTACACAAAGGACGACCTACTCGAGATGTTCCGATCTCAAAAGACCAACGATATGACATCCCGTTTATTTATATCAGGTTGGAATCCCGATGTCCCCCACACTAATAACGTGAGGGGATGGGCAAAGAGCAACGACAATCATTTGCCACAGGAGCCCGGTACTTGTTGGGATTCTAACGGTGACACCACGCCAATGGGCTTGCAAGAGCCATCTATGGAAGAGAGGGAGGTTCGTTAATTCACAAGTAATTTGGGTATGATATTCTTAGAAGGGCTGACATATATGCAGGTCTTTTCAAACGATATTAACTCACCTCTCAAGCCACCAGCGCAAAATAAAGAGGGCCATGCAGGGAATGTAAATGGCAGAAAGGCTTCTATTTCACAGGGGTCGGGGAACACTTTTGGAGTGAATTCGCCATCGTCAGCATCACGACCAAGCACCCGCCGCCGAGAAACAGTAGACTCGAATCCGTTCAGTGGTTCCAATCTTGCGTCGCCTACCGCTAGTCGAGTGTCGCGTGAAGATCCCGCTATTTGGTTCCAGCGCAAATCTGGTGAAGCGAGAGAAGATGAGGGAGATGGTGAACAGGTTCTTCGCGACACTCAAAACAAACTGCCACACGGGGGTCTCATGCGGTCCAATACGTCTGGCAACATTGGCATGAGTTCGATTTGGCCCCCCTCGAACCAAACTACCCCGAGTGGTGCAGGTGGTGGAGGTTTTGGAAATTTCGCTCTGCCTTCTTCACCTGCCGTTGGTGATAAACGAGCTGGTGGCGGAAGCCGGCTTGCTCATCTCATCCCCAAAGACAATTCGGAGAATGCGGGAGGGAAAACCAACGAAGGTCAGAATTCGTTGCCTCAGCAGTCTTGGCGGTCCCGTCCTCGGACTGACACCGATCCATTTGGAGATGATGAGCTCTCTGGTAGCGCTGTTCTTGGCGGAGCACAAGATACTGAGGCCATCGGGTCCTCACAGGCCAATCGTCTGGGGGTGTTGGGTACGCCTGTAAAGGGCTCTACTAGTGATTTTGGCATGTCTGGAATCAATCTCGGTGGACAATTGGGAGACAATGGCCCCGTTAGTCCATCTGAGACTAATCCTTACCGTAGCCCGCCAGCGGAGCGACACGGTCAAGATGATGAGGGGTCCAGTGCAGTCGACAAAAGTCATATCGCCGCCTCACAGGATCAACTTTCAAATTATGCCACTCTTCCTCGGGGGTTTGGCACTGCTCCTTTCGACGGAAGCGATCGTAGCCAGACTTCCAGCGTAGGTGCAAAAGCATACCCTCTTGGCGGCATGTCGGGATGGCCTGCACCGCTTGTTCCATCTACTGGCACTCCCGACCGGGAGCGACCTAATTTTGGTAGTGCTTTCGGCAGCTCATTGTTCAGCCCCTTGGGAGATCTTCAGTCACCTGGTCTAACCAATCTGAATGTGTTTGGGCCATCTGGCACCGGCGCAATAGGTACTGGCAGCATCGGGCGGGGAAGTAAACTCGGTTCACTTTTTCCTGCTGCGATGCAGGCTCAAATGCAAAATCATGAGCATGATAATAATCTTGCGGATTCTATGCCTGACTTGCGCCAAGCTAATCCTCTCGGTGCTATTGGCCGAGGAACTTTTTCCATCCCCGCGCGCGACACTGAGAGCCCAATGAGGTCCAACCGTGGAGTCTTTGAAGAACTTTTTCCTTCGAGTGACAACTCGAGAGCTCTCGGAGCATTTGGCACACCGGATCCCGGACAATCAGGTTCGAATATCCCGGTGCCGCAATCATTTACACCTATTGGTGGCGGACTGCCGTTTAGCGCTGCTCAAACTGGTGCCGAGCTTCCATCCCAGCAAGTTCGACAAATGGTCATGCCAGACAGGATGAGGTGGGTATATCTTGATCCCCAAGGACAGGTTCAAGGCCCATTCACCGGTTTGGAGATGAACGACTGGTATAAGGCCAATTTTTTCACCCCTGATCTCCGAGTTAAGAAGGTTGAGGATCCTGAATTCGAACCTCTAGGACAGCTCATCCGACGCATTGGTAATTCCCGTGAACCATTTCTGGTTCCACAAATTGGAATTGCTCATGGTCCACCAATGCAGACTGGGCCATTCGCCCCTGCTAATGGCAATGGGATAATCCCCCCTCTGAGTGGTGTATTTCCTAGTTTTGGAAGGACTCTGACTGCTGAAGAACAGAATAATCTTGAGCGAAGAAAACAAGAGGAACAGTTCCTTATGGCTCAGCAGAGAGATTTCGTCATGCGTCAGCAAGCATTGTCCAAATTTCAACTGCAAGGCCCCGGTCTTCAGCACCATTCTAGTGCTCATAGCCTTCAAAGCCAACCCAGCTTTGGTAGCATGACATCTCCTATCGGTGTTTCACAGCAACAGGTACCTCATCAACAGCAGCAGCAGCCCATTGGCGTCATGCCACCTGCTGCTCTCTTTGAGGGGATTGCTAACACTAACGCTACGGCTCGTGCCGGTTTGGGAAACGGCGAACTTTTCCGGCCAGATGAGCTGGCTAATTTCTCCACGCTTGAACGTCAAATGCTTGCTGCTCTACAGGATGGCTCTGGCAATGCTGATGCCGGTACTCATTCTCTTGTTGCAAGCCTATTGGGTGAAGGAAGTCTTCGTTACGGCTTACCAGACACCGATCAACTGAATGAGGATCCTGAAGGCTTTCGGGACCGCCTTAGAGAGTTTGAGAACTTGCGGGCGCAGCATGATGCCGAGCAAGTTGCCAAAGTGGAACAGCAAGAAGAGAGCAGTCCTGAAGTATCGGAGGCGAGCCCTTCTGTAACTCCTGAATCTCCCACGCCACAGCCCGAACAGCATGTCACTTTCACTAAAAGCAACAAGGCATCCAGAAAGAGAACATCTGAGGAGGCTCCATTGTCGTTGACAGAACAAGTACAAAAGGCACAGGCATCCGCTACTGCTCAGGCCCAACCAGCTGAAGCTGGCATGCCGTTGCCTTTCCCGCCCCCGTCGTCTACCACACCATTGCCGGCACCGACAGCGCAGCGTGCTCGGTCTAACCTACCAGACCAGTTCAACCGATCTCAATCTGGTACTCCCGATGTAGCCCAGCCTCCCCCATTAGCCCCTTGGGCAAAGGATGTTGGTCAGGAAGGACAAAAGGGCCCAAGCCTGAAGGAGATTCAAGAAGCAGAGGCTCGTAAGGCGGCTAAAGCTGAAGAGGCTGCTGTGGCGCTACGCAAGGCCACCATGGAACAAGAGGCTGCGATTCTCAGAGAGAAGGAAAAGAGCGCTGCTATTGCCGCCGCCGCCGCCGCTGCCGCTGGCCTGCCAGCCACAAGTACCTGGGGCCAAAGCTCGCCTGTTTCAGCAACTAGCCCATGGGCCAAGCCAGGCTCTGGGAAAGGTTCAACCAAGGGAGCTACTCCTAGTGTATCCACTACCGTCACATCGTCTAGCAAGAAAACCCTCGCAGAAATTCAACGGGAAGAAGAGCTTCGAAAGCAAAAGGCCAAAGAGGTTGCAACTTCCAGCGGTACCCCGATAAGCGTTTCGAAGAGCTATGCCAACCTCGCCGGTAAACCCAATCACTCGCCATCACCGGTTGCCCAAACGCCCCCTGTTGCCGGCGCTGGTTGGGCCACAGTTGGTGCTGGCGGTAAAGTCAAAGGCCCAATGGGTGCACCCATTCAGTCACAGAGTCGTACAGCAAGCGCTAGCGGTATTAAACCTGTCGCAATGGCTCCTGTCAAGCTAGCACCTAAGCCCATGTCCTTTAGTGCGATTAAGTCAGATGCAAACAGTGCCATGGATGAGTTTAACAAGTGGGCTCATCGTGAGCTTTCCCGTGGTATCACAGGAGTGAACGACAGTAAGTTGACAAATATTCTATTGTTGACAATTAGATCGTCCGATTGCTAACATGATGTTAAAAAGTCACGAATTTCCAGACTACCCTCACCTACATGCCTCTTGACGTTGGAATCATCGCCGATGCCATTTATGCCAACTCCACTACCATGGATGGCCGGCATTTTGCTGAGGAGTACATCCGCCGCAAGAGGCTCGCGGAAAAGGGCGTTGTAGAGAAGCAGCCACCTGCAGAGAACAAGTCATCTAGCTCTGCTAGCGGATGGAATGAGGTTGCCAAGAAGAGCAGCAGTACCATTCAGCCAAAGGATATCGAAGGAGCACCAATTCAGAGCGCCGGTTTTAAGGTTGTCCCTAGCCGGAAAAAGGGCAAGAAATAGAAGAAGTTGCCCTTTGATGTCTTACAACAATGCAGAGATTAAGGACGGTAACATGATACTGGGAGGAGGCTGAAGCTTTCGGCCTTTTTTTTTTTTTTTAATGTTTGGGCGGCAGTGTATGCCAGTGGTTTGATCATGAATAACGCCCAGATGGACTAAGTTGGAGAAATGTTTACCGAGTATGATGATGATAAGCTGAAGATGACGAGCGAAATGACTTGTCGGTGTTGTGTCTTTTGTTACACATTCGACCGAGCATGTGTAGTTTAGGGTAGCGATGATGAGCTGAATGTTTATTGTTTGAGCAAATACTGTGAGTGTGATTGGTTTGCATGTTGGAAATAACTGTATTCCTTCTCTGTATACTTTGATGTTTTCAATGCCGTATGTTTTATGTCTAAAGTTCACTTCCGTCATATGTCTAGCATAACAACTAGACAAAATCATGCAATATGGTGTGAACATCCGTCTCTATTTACTACCTTAAATACCAAACTCCCTGGATTTTCCCTGGTTTTCCCCCTTTTCATCCCAAGTAATCCGATACTAATTTTTGTCTACCTTGAGGCCCTCCATCAAATCCTCCAATGTCTTCCATCCCTCACTGCCTTCCCAGTTCGTCTTGGCCCGCCCCATGACGCTCCGTACTGCGCTGCGTGCCTTTGTTCGCCATCTTGAGCCAATTGTCTCCACGTCCGAGCCCCAGTTTTCCAGCACCGAGACCAGCTCGTCAGTACGCTTAACAGTCTCAGCCCAACCGGCTTCATCTTCCGTCCAGTCGGCGCCGCCGCTGGAGGCGGACTCACCAGGAAGCAAACCGGTGCCGCCACTGCCGGAGGAGCCAACAGCCGCACGCCACGCCCGCTCTGTGGCGTCAATGGCTCCCGCGTAGTCGCGCCGCCATGCCCGGAGGCGCGAGATGAGAGCCCAGAGCTCAGCACGTTTGGTGATTAAAGGTACGACTTGCTCTTCGAGGAGTCGGATAACAAGCCTCTCCATTGAACCACGGGGGGGTTCGTAGATGCCGCTGCTAGTATCGTTCTTCTTGGAGAGAACGACGTCCTGGAGCACAGCGCCAAGAAAGCTTGCGTCCAATGCATCTTCATTTTTGCGAATGCGAATGATGTTACTCAGTGCCAAAACGATGTCTCCCACTGGGGCGGGTTGGATGCGAGAACCAAGTGTGAGTACATTATCCCAGATGCGCCAATTATCATGCGCAATCGAGGCGCCCTTCTTGTATGCGGCAAGCGCCTGTGCCAAAAGGCTTTTCGGATCGCGGGATATGCTCTTCTCCTCGGTAACCACATCATCCTCATGCACTTCAGCGTCGCCCGTTTCGTCTTTGCTTTCGCTCTCACCATCTTTTTCTTTGGCGGTCACCTCGCTGTACAAGCTCCACAAAGCACTTCCCAGGTTACTCCAAGTCTTTGCACCCTCACCCCCAGCGGCGTCACTGGCGGTGCTAATTGAGCGGCTATATGCTTCGGCTGCATCCTCAAACTGTCCCATCCGCAAACTGATATCCCCTAGTCGTCCCCAAATATCGGGGTTGAGACGATTGACGGCTGTGGCTTTCTTGTACGCATCGAGAGCCTTTTCCATGTCTTTTTGTTGTAGGTAGTGCTCGCCAAGTGATTTCTGTGCTCGAGCATAACGGCTATTGGAAACCTCCCAAGCCCGTTCGTAGTGAGCAGGAGTGTCCTCTAGGTCGCCCAGAATGCACCAAAGACGGGCAGCATTAGGAGGAGGAGGGATGCGTTCGGGACCTGAGAAGTCGGCTGCTTTGAGTTGTGTCACATCTTGGTCCACAATATCATCCTCGGGCTCAAAGTCCAGCACTTGAGGCGTTCCAGTGCGATGGAAAAGCCGCCACCGTATAATGCCACAAGCCTTGTCATCTCCGCCACTTCCTCGTCCATCTTCATCCTCAGAAGCCGCCCTGCTGGCTAGGCACAAGGCCACTTCTGCCCATAGTCGCAGCCTCTTGAAAATCTCCAAAGCAGATACCATGGATCCAACTCCGACCCAGGAGTACGCCAGTTCAGATTCGAGGTGCCATCGAGGGGGCGAAGAGAGCGCATGGAGGTAACGAAGACGGACATGAGCTGGAGCAGATTCGGATGATTTAGGTGCAGGAAGAAATGTAGTAGGTTGCTCTTCCTTCACTGGAGCCGACGCTTGGCCCGGTTCTATCACCTGAATTTCTGGCACAACTGATGACTCTACTCCATCCTTGAGATCCTCGGCTAATGGCTCAGATGAATATGTGGTATCGCTGAGCACTTGATCCGCTAGTACCTGAAGCTGAAGAACGCCACGTTCAACAGTCCTGCTTCGGTGAATTTCTATTCTAGAACGAACTAGCAAAGCTTGTGTGTAAATTTGCCAGTTGGTGGATTTGTCTGTTAGCACGCGGACAGCAAAGGGCAATATCTCCTCGGAAGTCAATGTGTCAACTGGTGAGAATGCATCTTTGATGGTCGCTTCTGTAAGGAGAATGATTTGGTCCAAAGGGTTCAACTGAGGCTGATTGTCCGGAGATAGGTCGGCAAGTGAAAGCGGCAGATTGTCAGCCTTAGCTGCGTCTTCTGTCCCTTCATTTGCAAAGTGTATTTCTTCTAGCAGAGTATCATTATTCAGTTTCAGGGCATCGGGCATTGCAGTTTCCGGGCTGTCGTCTTCTTCATCATCCGCGGTGCCAGCAGTGTTGGTCGCAGATTTGTCACTGCTTCGAGCCAAAACAACAAGTTGGCTAATGTCGTTCACCTGAAACTTTGTTCTCTTTCCAAGGGCTCCAGACAGAGAGTATACCAGTCCTGTAGCCCGAGCCGCCTCTAGAAGAGCCTCCTTGGCCTTGTCTTGGCGACCCAGCAGGATGTAATTATTAGCAGATTCCACCAGCCACTGCGCCTTTTCCTCGTGGCTCCAGGTCTCTTCGGTTGCCCAAACTTCGGAGTCAATGATATTGGCTCGCAAAGATTCCATACTACCATAAATTTGAGTCGCCAAAGTCGGGATTTCACTCCATTGAGAACTTCTTGTGAAGTTGGCCGCTGCTCCAAGACTGGGCTGTGTGGTGATTTTATGGTGCCAAACGTTGACACGTAACCTCGTCCAAGCAATGCTATGCTTGACAGGCTTTCCATCTGCAGATGGAATTTGTATGATGTCGGAAGATGCGTTCGCCAAGACTTCAATGACGATGCTTCTTGCCAGGGAAAACAACTCCAGGCGGGGGATGTGAGCATAAGGTGAGACGCCATCCACTTCAAGATATCTTAGACATGCTCGTCGCAGTTTCTTTAGGGCAGATATGTCATCTTTATCCTCCGGCTTTGCCTGTCTCCAAGCTTTAAGAAAGGACTTCTCAACAAAGTCAGCGTGCTTGGCTTGGAGAACCGGACCTGTAACGTTGGCTTGGAGGAAGGCATCGAGGGCAGCTAAAGCCACGGCAAGAACATTAGCTGCCGGGTCAATCAGGGCATCTACAACGGCCGAATCGTTCTCATCGGTTGGGTTTGTCGCAGCAACTCGAGCCACATGGGCTTGAATCAGTCGATCGGCGACTGCATTGTCGACGAGGGGTAGCAGAGCGTTATCGCCAGGGCCACCAGAGGCTGTATCCGCACTCGCGCCAGCATCCATAACCGCTGACTGCTCCTATTTTCCTAGGATCAGCTGGGGCAAGATAGATCCTCAAGTGTTCAACTAGCGACAGACAGTATACCAGCGCAATACCGGTCCTGTAGGCTGTCGGCCTGAAGCATGAAATGCTTGTTTCTTGATGGTGCGCCTTATCGTGATTCAACCCCGCCAACTTTTTTTCTTATCTGGGGGGATGTTTCCCAGTTGAGGAAAAAAGTGGGCGACTAGCCATGACCGCTTGTGACAACTCTAGAACAACTCTAAAATCAGTTTTCTACGATTAGTTTATTAGCGGTTAGATAAATAACTACTTACATATTTACATATGAGTATTAATACTCCATGGACTCTTCCAGTCACAGTGGTCTAGAGCGCTTGATTTATAGCTGCCAGGGTTCATCTAGCTTTTGGTCTAGTTCTTTTGGAATTCATAAGCAGTCGATCGTTATCGATAAGATAGATCAAATCTGATGGGTCTGCAGGGTAGGTTTGGGAATGTTCCATCACCGGTTACGATGTTGGGAGTCTTGTCCGCTTATTCCAACTCCCCAAGATATAATAGCAGTAAAACTTTTTCTTGATATTGGCAGATAAATCGATTATCACTTCTTGGCATGCTGCTAATTGAGACAATACACTTCGATTGGAGACTCTGAACTTGAGTTGTGGAGCCATAATCAAGGGAAACTGATACTCGTATTCGCTTAGCTCGTTCAGGGACAATAAAATGATAAGAAAATACATAATGGTGATCTTGTGCCCTGATTGAAGACCTTCTTCCGCGGTAGCGCCGTCTCCGTCGTATAGGTCAGCCAGTCGTTGAAGATTACATTCCAATAGGCTATGGTTCTGTCACTGGCCCCGGTTTTGTCGGACTGTTGGGGCCGTGATGTGGGCTACTTCGGCCCCGAAAGTGCAATTTCGCTCATGACCCGCACATGTTAGTCTTTCACATTCGTTGGACAGGCAAAAACATTGCCCCTGTTGATAATAAGTGTAGCGCGCGTTTTGCTAGTCACCTGTTCGCTTCGTTTTCATAGGTTTCAGTCTAGTTTTGCAAATGTGCAAGCAAGGCTGGCCCTTCAGTTCTGTTTTGCGTATCAATCGTTCCATCAGTAACTTCTTAATGGATTGGAGTAATTTCAAGTGCAGTAAAAAGAAGTTCTGTTTTCTCAAATTTCAATTATGGACAACGGATCTTGAGAGTGGCCATTGATATCCATGCTTTCCACGTTGTCTGTCCGGTTGGACAGGTAGAAAGAATGTACAGATTGCTCGAGTCTCCATCCCAATGACAAGCCGCGGGGGACGCAATGCGGAATGACGTCGATACATCAATGCAGGACAGAAATCAGTCCTTTCCAAGCTCGCCCGACTTGAAGGGCTATTATTCATACATCACTTGATGATTTCCGTTTATTCGGCCTTTTCGCTTTCCAGTTCTCCGCGGCAGTACAGCCAAGCCACGCACCAATGCAAGGCTCTGTTCCGTTTCCCGTGCGGTAAATCCTTCAACACTGTGTCATGACGTCACGAACACAGTGGACGACTATTACTGTACATAGTATAAATCATTGAAGTTAGGGGCATAATGCCTCGTGCATTTGGGCCGGGCTTATTTCTCGCGTGGATAATCAAATTTGAAAGTCAAGTCATTCAAGTATTTATTACTTCGTTGGTCTGGGTGAAAGGGAAGGTTTGATTCTAGAGCACGGCGAGAGTTGGAGTCACGAAATGAAAAGCATTTATCTAGATGAGGACAGGCTCGAAATGGCGTGCTGACTATCATTGTTTTGAACTCTAAACATCGAAAAGTTTGCCAAATATTTGATACCGTCTAGCACTGATATTCTTTCCGGCTTCTGAGTTCTGATCTGAGCTGTGAGCCGTGGAATGGGTACGGGTTCATGGGCCGACGAGGGCTTGGCATAGCACAGTGCGCAATCCAACCCACCAGCATTCTTTACAGTAGCGTGGAAAGAGGATGAGATCGGCATTGTCTTGCTGCAAGCTGAAGACGCAAGGTGATGATCCCCAATCCAACGCCGCGCCAATAGATGCTTCGCTGAAATGAAGTGTAATGAATCTTCTGGAAATTGTTATCTGATGAACCTACGTACATGTTTTGCACTGCCCTTTGAGCGAAAAGCGGCGAATAATGAAAACTCTGATGGTGCGGATTCCTGTGCCTGGCACACGTTCAGATGCCATAGGCCCGTTGGTTCTTTAGCGCTTTCTCAGGGCTCCCAGGTTCTGTGGGGCCCCTTGGTTAGCCGAGCGAGGTGCGAGATCCATATCTGCCAAGACATGTGTAGCAGGGAAGCTTTCCGTCGAAAGCAGTGCACTGGCTGCCTGTGGGCCGGTGAAATGGAGGATCGTTGCTCGTTGCGCTCCCTGTCCAGTGCTATCTGGTGCTGTGTGTTCCGTTGGTAGGCTCTCACATGGCACCAGACCCGCTGGGGTTGAAGGCTGGCCAATGCCGTCGCTCACGTCCGAGCAAGGAACACACCCACCACACTATTCGCCTCTCCCCTGTAGCCTTCTGTAGCATCCAGTAGCCTCTTCCGTGTGTTGGAACTCTGTTCTTGCCTCAGCAACCTTGATTGGGGGTCTTCCTTCCTCCGTCCTCTTTACCTTGACCCTCCCCCTCTTTCTTCCATTTCCGATCCCTTTTACTCTGTTTCTCTTTATACATTGGCATCAATTGGACTGGCACTACGACTTGCCTCAACGTTTTGACATTCACCATCCCAACTGCACTTACACCAACAACATCCCTTCAAATCAGTCAGGCGCGCCCATTCCAGACATCGCGTCGACGTTCTCTTTGAGGTGTCCGTCGAAACAAACCGCCATCATGGCGACGATCGACTCGGAAAAGCATTCCAAAATCGACATTCCCGGAACACCCCCCGATGTTGACGATGGCCAATTCGGCGACAATGCCGATGGTCTCCACCGTCTGCTAGGTAATCGTCAGATCCAGCTCATCGCCATCGGCGGTTCTATTGGTACCGCTCTCTTCGTCAGCATCGGCAGCGGACTCGCCTCTGGTGGCCCTGGCAGCCTGTTCCTTGCCTTCACCCTGTATCCCTTGATCCTCGCCCTTGTCAACAACTCCACCGCCGAAATGACCGTTCTCATGCCAGTCAGCGGAGGCTTCGTCCGTCTGGCTGGCCACTGGGTCGATGATGCTTTTGGTTTTATGGCTGGTTGGAACTTCTTCCTCTACGAAGCGTTACTGATTCCCTTTGAAATCACGGCATTAAATCTTGTGATTTCATTTTGGGACGAAAGCATTACCAAACCCGGACCCACTGCTGGAATTTGTGCTGCCGTCATTATCTGCTATGCGTAAGATATATTCTCCAACTCAAAGGAGAGAAGGTTGGGGTATTGCCGTTTTCCGCAAGTGACTATCAGTGACTACCAGACTGCACATTGTGTGACTCGAGTTCCCTCACCTCCTCTTCTCCCTTATTCCATCCTTGAAGATAAAGATTGAATGCTAAACGTATTTTCTGTGTGTGATTGTAGTCTTCTAAATGTCTTGGCTGTTCGCGGCTACGGTGAAGCTGAGTTTTGGCTCTCGGGAGGAAAGGTCATCCTTATCTTCATGCTTTTCGGCTTCACCTTTGTGACCATGGTTGGCGGAAACCCCCAGCATGACGCGTATGGCTTTAGGCATTGGACAAATCCTGGCGCCTTCGCCGAGTATCATACCAAAGGTGCGCTTGGCCGTTTTGAAGGCTTTCTCTCTGCCCTGTGGAGCGCCGCTTTTGCTGTTGTCGGCCCCGAGTATCTGTCGATGGTGGCTGCCGAGGCCAAGCGCCCTCGCACTTACGTCAAGTCGGCTTTCAAGACCATGTACTACCGCTTCGGCATCTTTTTCTTTGGCAGTGCAGTCGCGGTGGGCGTCATCGTCCCCTACAATGACAAGAAGCTCATTGCTCTCACCGGAGGTGGAGAGGGGGCTGGAACGGCGGCAGCTTCGCCCTATGTCATTGCCATGGAAAACATGGGTGTCAAGGTGCTCCCTCATATCGTCAACGCTCTCATGTTGACATCAATCTTCTCTGCGGGCAATACCTACACGTACTGCGCGACACGCTCGCTCTATGGCCTGGCGCTTGAGGGCCGCGCTCCCCGCTTTTTGCGAAAGTGCACGAGTAGTGGTGTTCCTATCTACTGCTTTGCCATCGTCATGCTCTTTCCTTTGCTGTCATTCCTGCAAGTTGGCAACGGCTCCGCCAAGGTGCTTGATTGGCTCGTCAGCCTTATTACGGCTGGCGGCATCATCGACTACCTGGTCATCTCTATCACCTTCATATTCTATCACCGCGCCTGCAAGGCCCAGGGCATCGACCGCCGCAGTCTCCCATACTATGGCTGGGGTCAACCGTACTGCGCCTACATCGCCCTCTTCTTCCAATCCCTCGTTGTCATATTCTACGGGTACGCTGCCTTTACTCCCTGGGATACCCAAAAATTCTTTCGAAGCTACACTATGCAGCTTGCCGCGCCCGTCCTATTTATTTTCTGGAAGACTCTGAAGCGCACGAGCTTTGTGAAACCCCACGAAGCAGATCTTGTTTGGGAGCGACCTACTATTGACGCGTACGAGGCAGCACTCGTCGGACCCCCATCCAGTTTTTGGGGTGAAATGGGGCGCTTGATTGGCATCAATCGAAAGAAGAGGACGTCAAAGGCATAATGCATCTACACGCGGATGCATCCTTGCCACTTGACTTTTTGTTGTTGTTTTATTGTTCATCTTTTTAAATACTTTTTGCTATAGTCTTGTGGGCTGCAGCTGATGAAAAGAGTTTGCGCCACCATGATTGCTTACCGCTTTAGATTAACTAGAATACGGACATGGCGAGTTGATGAAGTATATACCCATAAGACAGATATGAGAGAATGAAATGAATAGAGCCTCTATTTCTTTAAGATGCTCCCCGTCTCAAGTCACCTTCTTGCCGTTGAACATGCCGGTGTCATTGATTTACCAAAACCAGTTTATTGGCTACTACCTGATTTTAATGCCATGTTCAAGGAAAGGCTAGGACGAAATCATTCTGTTCATTAAAACCCCACAATCTATCGATTTCTTTGCCAGACTTGCCAGGCCAATTTATCAGTGTCACATGGAAACCAAGCTACAAACGCTGATTCGCATCCATGACCACGAGGCTGACTTGACTACGTGATTACTGTCTGCCACTAATTTATCGGGACATCGGAGAAGTTAGCAACGGTTCCTTCCATTAGCTCCCATAAGCCTGCTAGCTTCGTGTGACTTCCGCTACCTAAACACGGATGGGCATCCTTTCGGTGTTGCTATGAGATTAGATGACGCAGATATATAACAGCCCGTAATTACCATGTACACAAGTGTTAGTAAGAATTCTGTGTACGTGGACTAAAAACAAACCACTCTGGCTAGAGTGGCCAGGGGGGGGGGCTCTGAATTATCCATGACTGGCTTTTTTTCTTTTAAAGGTCTGACTACAGTCTTGATGGAAATGTTTATTATAGAGCTCATGAACCGGCTATCACCACAAGTTTAGTTGACTTATTGAACTTATCTGCTTGAGTAGACTGCTCAAAAGGTGGCGTGTGCTTATTCGAGTGACCATTGCGATTGCTTGTTTCGCCGTTGCGGGCGCAATCAGAATGAAGCTATTTAGCAAAGTATTGGCAGAGAGTCAGCTAACATTAAGGAAGTTTGATACAAATTGCGTGAATTACATCTACTTGGGGTCTTTTTTTTTTTGGTCGCAGAGTTATACACAGAATAGCCTAGATCAGTATGGATAGATACACAACATATCTGCCATGTGATTTGGGGTATCATGTTCGTTCAAGTCACAATAGTCACAATATATCCGCCATAAGTGTGTTTAAAGTCATCACCGAGAGTCTATTCGGGTCTGTCTACCATCATTCCTTCATCCATAACCCAAGGCGCGAATTAAAGCACAGCAGAGTCCTCCAACCCTGGCCGTGTCCCTCTCGCGCTCATATGAGCCACGAGTCTATCAGAAGGCCCTCTCTATTCGGTAGCCCAAGCATGCAATCATGTCCATAACGTGTCGCAACTTTTCTTTTACCAACCCGTGCTTTAAAAAAAAAAAAAAGACAAAGAAAATGTGCATATATAATAAATCGTCAAAGAACAAGGGTCGTCACAAACATAGCGAAGAGGTGGGGTATGTTGAGGTGTTTACAACTCGTCCTCGTCGCTGAAAACCTCCTCACCACGCTTTCGGCGGGCCATGCGGTCTGTTCAAGATCGTTGTTAGCAATCTGCAACACATGTGGAAAAAAACTTCGGAAAATTAAAGACTTACCCTTCTTCTTCTTACGCAGCTCAGAGGAAGTCAGCTTGGACTTCTTCTTGGTGCTAACGATCTTGTTGCCCATAGCATCGAACTTGTCCTCCTCATCGTCGCCATCCTGCTTGAGACGGGGACCAGCACCCTGGCCCTGGACCCAGTTGTGTCCGGAAGGAGTCATCTTACCGTCCATGACGGCCCAGACTTCCTCAGTCAAGTCCTTGGTGAACTCGGCAGAGTGAGTAATGATGATGACACCACCCTCGAACTTCTTGAGGGCCTTGGACAGAGCACCAAGAGAGTCACGATCAAGATAATTGGTAGGCTCGTCAAGGACGATCAAGTGAGGTCGCTGCCAAGAACAAGCAGCCAAGACAGTCTTGACACGCTGGCCTCCAGACAGACCACGCATACGGGAGTGAGAAACGAGCTCGGCATCCAGACCGAAGTTGGCGCAGTGGCTCTCAATCTCCTTTCGGACCAGAGGTCGGAACTGACCAGAGGCAAGAGCCTCCTTCATATCAACATCGGCAACCATCTTCTGATGAGATCCCAGAATCTCGTTACGAGGAAGCCACGTGTTGTCAGCAGTCATCATGGGAACCCATCGCTCGTTCTTCAAGCCAATGTTCTCACCCAGAGCATATGAACACTCGTATTCATAGCTGTTCTTGAACTTTCTGCGGGAATTGATACCGATAACACGACGTTGGGTGCCTTCGATGTTGAAGACTTTGTCCATGGCCTTCTCATCCGCCTCAGTGATGATCTTGTTGGCACGATCCATGGTCTCACGATCCTCACCAGTCTGGAAACGCCACTGAATATACTCAGACGGGGTCTTGTCCAGGTGGTTATCAATGTGGGCAAACGCGTGCTGCTTAATGTAGGCAATACGAATGTTCTCGTGCTGGTAGATCTCACCACCAGTGGGAATGAGCTCACCAGTCAGGACGTTAATCAGGGTAGACTTGCCAGCACCGTTGGGACCGATAACGGCAATACGGGAGCCCAGAGAGCACTGGAAGCTAATTTCTGTAACCTGAGGAGAAGAGGTGCCGGGATACTGGAAGGACATCTTGGTAGCACGCAAGATAGCCTTGGCCTTGGTCTTGACACCCTCAAGGAAACCGGGTTCGGGGAAAGAGAACTCAAACTCGGAGGCACTGAGCTCGTAGTAGGACTTGGCGGTGGGAACTCGGCGAACGAACTCCTTGAGGTTACCACGATAACGCTTGAGCTTGAAGCGCTCATAGTGAACAATGTGCTGACAGACATTGTCAAGGAAGCCAGAGTCGTGGGAAACGATGATGGAAGTGCAAGGGGAGTTGATAAGGTAATCCTCGAGCCACTTGACGTTCTTCACGTCCAAATGGTTAGTAGGCTCGTCGAGAAGCAGAATATCAGGAGCCTCGAACACGGCACGGCACAAAGCCAACTTCATCTTCCAACCACCAGAGAGCGCACTGATCTCACCGTTGACCATCATGTCAGTGAAACCGAACTCGTTCAGGCGGCTGGTGACCTCATCCTTGGAGACGCCAACCTCAGCCTCAGCAAGCTTCTTCATGGTCCAGTCAATGGTAGTCATCTCAGTATCAGCAGAGTCGAGGTCGTGCTCAACGAAGACAGTTTTGACCTCGCTTTGCTTAGGGAAACCCTCGACCTGCTCGTTGTTGATAGCACGCATGAGAGTAGACTTTCCGGAACCATTGGGACCGCAAAGACCGTAACGCTGGCCACGCTTGAGACGGAGGTGGGTCTGGTTGAGAAGAATCTTGGCACCGTAGGCAAGGGAGAAAGTGCAGTTGCAGAGGTCTTCACCCTCCTCATCATCGGCCTCGCCCTCAGCCTCCTCGGCAGCAAGAGGAGAAGCACGCTTGCGAAGAGTGTCGATGGTGTTCTCAGCATTGTCAATGCCAGTGATGACGGAAACGTAGGGCTTGAGGCTCTCGACCCAGGCGGCACCCTCGGACTCCTTCTCGTCGACGAGCTGACCAGCGATGGCAGAAATGTATTCGGCGACAGGACCCATCTTCTCAAGGTACTTGGCAAAGCGAGAGGACAGGACATCGGTAAGGTGGCCAAGAACAACCTTGATATCACCGTCGTTGCGAACCTCGGGAATCTTGCCATCCTTGACAGCACCGACACGGTAGAGGGTGTCAAGAGCCTGCTTAGTCTTCTCACGAGCCTCGGGATCAGCCAAGTTATCGTAATTCTTCTGAAGACCTGGCATCATCTTAGGCAAGAAAGGAGCGACGACATTGGGGTCATCGACGAGCTTGCACATGTTGTCGACAATAACAGCGGCCTTACGCTTGATGGCGGTCTCACGCTCAGCAAGACCACGGTCCAGAAGAGGAACCAGGAGGGCCAGGGTAGGCTCCTGTACCTCGGTAACGAAGGTGGTGGCACCAAGAAGATGCACAGTCTCAGGGACGTTCTCAGGCTTGGCAATACACTTGATAAGCTCGGGAATGAATCGCTCAATATCCCTGTTGACAATCAACTGGCAGAGCTTTTCCATGAGCTTATAGGCATGCTCCTTGACTTCCTTCTTGGTATCCCACATGGCCTCAGAGATGACGGGGATCAGTTCAGGCACGCGGGAGCCGAGCTGGACAGGGGCAGTCTTGATCAAGGCATCGATGAAGTCCAAAGCAGCCATCTTTTCAGGCCACTTCTGGGCAGTGCGGATCGACTCCATGATGGAAGGGAGAGCAGCCTTGATGGCATTGCCGTTGATGGCGCCAGCGATGGCAAGGACAGCAGCGTTAGCAGCAGTCTTGACAGCGGTGATCTTGTCGCCAACAGCAGCCAAGACAGCGGGCAGAAGAACAACGAGATAAGGCTCAACGTGGGCAGAGACCTCAGCGTGAGAGGCAATGGCATCGATAGCCACACATGCCTTCTCACGGGCAGCAGCGTCCTTCTTGTTGGCAAGCTGCTTCTTCAGGTTGTCGAAGCTCCTATTATCATATAGAGGTTAGCCACTAATATGCGCTATAAAGCTGGTTTCAGGCCGTATGGCCGCTGTAAGCATGGAAGAATGGTGCCACTGGGCATTGGTGCGACGGCAACCCCGCCAACCGTAGCGGGGTTTGCCCAGTGCCCTCCACCAAAAAAACAGAGCGACAACCCCAAAAAAAGTTTTTCGTTTCGCGGGCCGGACGAAGCAGACTATAAAAACCCCAACCAGGTAGAAAAGAGAAGAACTCACTGTGTGGGGACCTCCTGGTCCTCGATGCGGCCGTTGATGAAGCTGGCAATCTCGCTGGAAGCCTGCTTAACATCGGAAGCGTCCTTGGAGACGGTGAGCTTCTGGAAGAGCTCATCGAGCACCTTGACGGACTGGGCGTTTTCGGTAGGCATATTGTCGGTTTTGGGGGGTGTTAAGGTATTAGAGAAAATGGGTAGATGTCGAAATCTGCCCAATAAGATCTATTCGATGAAGAAAAGACCTGGTGTCGTGAAAAATCCACAGAGACGATGGAGGGGTCGACTCTGCTCTATCGATGGCGGGGTTGTTCAGTGGGGAGGAACCAAAGAACAACTCGTCTGGAAAGCAAAAAAAGGACTGTTTAGAAAAACAAGTCCGAGGTGCGTCTTGGAGGATGACGACCAAAAGTAAGGGGGGAAAAGAGGAGTATGGAGGTGAAGGAGTTCGGAGGAAGAGAAAAGACGTCGGGCTGGGAGGAGGGTTGTTTTTAATATGGTCGCCTCAGAGCCAGTCCACAACTTTTTTTCTGGGTGTGGCGCTAAAATCCAGCATGTCCAGCAAGAAAAAAAATTCGCATGATTGCCCCTCCATTGGGCGCTCAGACCAGGCTTATCGGCTCTATCGACACTGTCTCCACCAGGCCCAAAGTGAAACGGGCACAGAGGGCTAAAGTCAAAGGCGGTGAGTGACTTCTCCGGGCGGCTCTGGTAGGCTTGTGGGCACCTTCAATGGATGGGAACAGCGAACCAGCTCTGGAGGATTGGAGATGCAGAGCAGACGCAAAAAAAAAAAGAGAGTGGCGGGCTGCTGCCGCCCACAACCGATTGATACCCATCCCCAACATATCTGCAGATGACGCAGCCTAAGCTTCAGGTGTCTATTTATCATGGTAGCAAGCATTTTGTTTTGGCATGTCAATCGCGACGTTCAAAGTGTCAAAACAGTCTCCTCCACAGCCATCTTCAGGGGGTGGCAGAAAAAAAGTACAGTCTGGCAGAAATCTGCGGCGTTGCTGGATGACTTGTCAAGTGGCGAGGCTACACAGCTGACGGCATCCATTTGAGATTAGTAGGCCAGGCCGAAGTACCTCGTCCTCTCCTCTACGTCGATCATACATGGTTGATTTGCCACTTAGGTTTGTATCTGTAAGAAGAGCTCTTTCTCCGACTACAGTTGATCTTCAAATACTACCTAGCTACTCTTCTTTACCACCTCAAATATCAATTTAAAATTAAAAAAAAGTGAGGGGCAGCGGCGAGGGGCAGAAAATAATCCGGGTTCGACGGGGAGGAGTTGTTCTCCCAAGTATCCTTCCTGAACTCGGATGCTTCCTATCGAATTTGTCCATATGAGTGATGGGCTCCAATGAAATAGTGTTTCTGTGTTTTTGTACTAGAACCTGCCGGAATCTTCCACGACTCATGGCCAACCCAAATTCTGATCTTGCCTTCAGTGTGCAGCCTTCGCCCTCAACTACCGGGTCTGCGACAACCCAAGGACCGAGGCGGTGTCAGAAGCAGCATTTTACTCGTCGGCCTTCCCGATTTGACCCCCATCGTCCAGCCTTTTCTCTCTCTCTTCTTCCTGCTGCCCAGCATCATCCCGTTTGACAGCCGTAACTACCAGTGGGTCAAGTCAAGGATTGATCCTCTAGCACGTTTTATAGTGCCTAAATCTGGCAAGAGTGAAATGCTGCTTCCTCTATGCGTACGGTACATAGCGTTTATTCTATCAATTTTGACTGAGATATCCATACACGCACCGAGTTCTCGCCACCCCCTTCCAGTTAGTACTTTGACTGGCTGTGTTTGCCGCGGCTTGCATGAAGTTCTCGGCTGGTCCATTCCATATCTGGCGCCTCGCTGAGCAGGGAGGACTGGGAGAATGTCGGAGGAGTAAATCTTAAAGCTGAGGCTCTCCTAGTCGTCCTAGAGCGCATACATTCAGATCAAGCGAGATGGGGAACCACCTACTAGCCATGCCTTACCTGCACGATCGCATCGACAGTATTATTAGACTGCTCCATATCCGCTCCACTGCTTTCGCGGGGCCCCGGAGTTGTAGGGCTCTGCTTGCAGGGGGTGTGTTCTTGTCGAGCAGTTAATTCTATCGTTATCACAGGAAACGCCCGGACACTTGATTTTAAAGTGTCGGTCAGAATGGCTTTAGCACGCCAATTGGAACTCTTTGTGAGCTTTTTTTCTTTTTTCTTGTTTCCTTTTTGCGCTCTCCCCTGTTACGAAAATGTGTTCTGGCCAGCACATCCATTCCAATGTTTGGTGAACAACCTATTTGCTTTGTTCAAGCAGGGGCTCAAAAGGGCTTTTTGTTTGCCAAAATCAAAACTGCCAAAGAAGGGTTGAGCTCTGGACCCTTTTGGTTCAGCTCAGGTCCCTGCAGCTGCGAACAGCTGCGACTAAGCATCCTGACTCGGACTATCAGCCTTTCCCATTGGCTAAACCTTGCCCAGTATCTTATTGTATGTAATGCTGTTAGCCGATCCGATCTGACTAGGTAGGTATATCAAAAAGCTGCATCAGCAACCTGACTGCATCTCGCAGCAGAGTAATATGTACAATAATGCACTATTAGATATCGCAAGCGAACATGGATTTCGCATTTGAGACGAGCCATTTCTTTTTTTCCACAGATTAAAGCACCGATTTCCAGATAAACCTCAAACCGATGAACGGATCAACATTTTGCCCCGCCATTTGATGTTTCTTTGATGTGCACTGGATCTCAATGTCTTGTCACGGGTCCAGGGTTGATCATAATCCACTCATTCATCGCCTATCCACTACACTTCGTAGGAATGACAAAACAAAAAAAACTCATTCGATTATGGCCTTTGCGCCCTGGCGAAAAGCGCAAACTTTAGGCAATACAATAGGGCTTTGTTCTATAGGGAAATAGATGGATCACGGAGGCATTCTCAAAGGGCCAGAGCTTTTGCTGCCAGTATAATATCTCAGTCTAATCATCTCAAAAAAAACTTTACAAACCTCAGTTCCCTACAAGCGACCACCAAGCAAAGCAGCCCCAAAAACACCAGAGCTATTTAACACTTTTCTCGACCTCTCTATTTCCCCACCCTTGCATCACATTTTTATCTTATCAATGTTGTGCCCCAGCCAACTTCTCGACAATATGTCTCTCCGCAACAGCATCCACACGATCCCCACCATCACCACGCTCTATGACAGCGGAAAGCTGGACAAGAGCATCCCTGCATCCACAGATCTTGTAATCTCGCCCTCGGCCGCCATCAACAACATCATCAGCGTCTGGAAAGGCGACATCACCAAGCTCGCTGCTGATGCCATCGTCAACGCCGCAAAGCCCAGCCTGCTCGGTGGCGGCGGCGTCGATGGTGCAATTCACCAAGCCGCTGGGCCTGGCCTGCTCGCTGAGTGTAGGGGACTCGGTATTACATGTGCAGTCGGCCAGGCTGTCATTACAAAGGGCTATAAACTGCCTGCTGCCCACGTCATTCACACCGTTGGACCCATTTATGATGGCAGTTCCGGGGTGGAGCAGAAGTTGCGAAGCTGTTACGAGAGATCCCTGACGCTGGCTATGAACAATGACATCCAGACGATTGCTTTCAGTAGCATCAGTACTGGTGTTTACGGCTACCCGAGACTGGATGCTGCTCGAGTCGCCTGCAGGGCTGTGAGGGAATTTCTCGAAGCCAATCCCCATCGCCTTCACCGGGTAGTGTTTGTCGCTTTTGAACAAAAGGACGTTGACGTCTACAATCAGGTCCTACCGTAAGCCACTCCCTCCTAACTGACTCTACCAGCATCTACCATTACTAACCTGTTTACTTCTCGCTTTGCAGTGAATTTTTCCCTTCATTCTAATTCTACAGTAGATAGAGTATTTCCTTGAGATAGTCATATTACTAGGGGAGGAATCCCCTGAGACAACACCATCGTAAGGGTTGAGACTACTGCTGTGAAAGCCCAATGAAGTTGAGCGAAAGGGAATACATGTGTCAACTACCGAGTGGAGATGTTAGAGTAGGATCGTTGAGTTTTTGCGTCGAGCAACCCTGAAAACAAACAAACAAACAAATAGTCAATTGATTATACAAGACGCATACATGGTGATTAATTCTCCGTTTCCAAACAAATTTGAGCTCTTCCTTCCATGGTATCTTGAACAAACTTGACTATCTTTCATCGCACTGATAGAACATAAATATCAAATCCGTACTCAAAAACACATTCATCCATAATCCAACAAACCATCCTCCAAATCAGCATTATATCAGTCTTTCTGGGTCATTGCCATGACCACCTTCCAATCCGACTAGTGAGAGATTCACTACAATTCGGATCCGCCACCTGCAGCGCTAGGGCCTGGTTCGTCCTGCGAGGCAACTCCTTTACCCTTGTTCTTCTTGTTCTTGTTCTTCTTCTTCTTTGACTGCCCTTCCTGTGCCTCTTCAGTCTTGTCATCATCAGTCTTCGATGCATCTTCATTTTCTGATTCATCAGCCTTGACATCCTCAGTCTTGGATTCGTCATCCTCGACCTTGATTTGTTCAGCCGGCGTATCCTCGACCTTTGCAGTTTGAGGAGGCGAATCTGCTATCTTTGTGTCTTGACTCGTTCCGAATCTGAAGGATTCTCCAATCTCTGCAATCATAGTTTTGAGCTCCTTCACTTCGGCGCGGAGTTTTTGAATTTCGAGTACGGCTGGATCATCATCCATGTTGGGCTTGATGGACTCGCAGGTCTTGAACCAACCTTCAGCCTCAAAGTCCACCTCATTCGCCATGTGCTCCCACTCGTCAACAACATCATCATCTTCCTCACCACGGGCACGATTTCGACGAATCATGTGCGCAGTGCGGGTTTCAAAGTAAGCCGCCACGACAAGAAGTGGGGAATACAGAGTCGCCATGACATAGTCATTGATGGTCTCATAGATCCGTTTGGGCATCCACCACTCAAACAATCCGGAGACAACAATCTCAATGAGGTTAAACGGCGCGATGTAAACGTTCTCGTCAGGAGCCCGGACAAACTGCATTGTCTTCTGAGAAAATAAGGCTAGGTATTCATCATCGGCATTCTCGTAGATATCTTCGTAGGCGGAGTTATAGAGAGCAATGAGAATATTAAGAAGGATGATCTACAGGTTGTGTTAGTTCACTGGCAAGACAGGATCGTACAATCAATACCAGACAGTATAAACATACCATGACAACAAATGTGAAGCAGTAATATAGAATTACACCCCATGGAGGCCCAAATGACTCGAATCCATCAAACTCGGGACTTCCAAGAATAGCCTTTGTCATCGATTCAATGATGAAGTACACACTATCGGCGACATTGTCTTCCGTCAAGTCCAGACCAATGAATGCCTGGAGGAAGCCAATAATGATGATTATGAGCAGCGCAAAGAAGATGACTGATTCCTTCATCATAACCTTCAAAACAACAAGCATCGCACCAAAAAACTTGAAGCTGTCCAGGTAAAGAAGAAGGCGGCACCAGAACATGGGCGCAATGAAAGCGAGCATGTTATAACTCAACGTGCTATAATCACTGCGAGTCGAGGAGTGCTTTGGAGCCGATAAAGCCACCACTCGGAAAACGAAGGAAACTGTCAAAAAGGAGTAGAGGATCCCATTAAAGGCATTCCAGAAGTCCACAATATGGTAACCCGCTTTGTAAAGCTTCATAATTTCATCACACATGTAGCCGAGGGTGAAGAGATATAGAGCTATTTCGGCCGCATCAAAGACGCCGCTTTTGTTGACAGAGTTGATAGCCAGGGTGTATAAGCCAAGGTAGATCAATGAGAATAATAATTGGGCAGCATTCTGATACCTCGGGCTTCGCATTCGATCTGGATCCATGTGAACGAAGAAGTTGGGGTTATCCTTGTTGTGATAGTCCACGAAAACGGACGGATCGTTCTCATCCTGGACCAACCAGCCCCGCCAGAGATAGCTGATACATTTCTGGTATCCAGAAGACCCAATCACCCGCACGGCATGCAAGTCAACGGCCTTTTCAATAACATTGACTGGGTGCGTTGCGATGCCGTCGACGACGTATGCGTATCGGCGCAGAAGTACAGAGTGAAGCAGATAAGCGGCGTCTTCTTCATTTTCAATCCTGCCAGTTATGTTAGTTTGAAGAGCGTGTCATGTTTTTTTGTTGACCATACGGCACACAGGCTAGCGTATGTTATCCCAGGTTAACTCACAAAGCTTTGGCGATGACGCCACAAGCTTCAGCTCGCAGGTTGTGCAACCCAGAGTCCCAAAGCTCGACGAGGCCTTCCTTACGGAACCATCGCTCGTTGACCAGCAAGCAGTATACCTAAATTCGTGAGTTTCACAATCGCAAATGCAAAGCAAAATCAGACAGGAAGAAAAACGTACCACACATCCTCTGTGGTTCGACCCACCAGCTTCCTTGGCGGCCTGAAGCACCTTTGGAGTAATGATACGACTGTGGGGAGTAGTGATTCGACTCTCCTCCATCTCGCATGGTACGACCTCTTGGACAAGGTGCCTCAGACGAAGGCACACCCTGGTGACGTCCGCGGGCGGTATGGCCGAGTCAATCTGATCATTGCGGTGATGCGAGAGCACTGTGAATGAGTGATAAAGAGTCGCAAGTTAGCAGCGTGCCTCACGCGACCAAAGGACCACCCAAACATTGGCGTAGTGCAGTCAATTGATGTTTGCTGAACTCACAGGCACGCTCCTCCTCGTGGAGCCAACTATGACGATCGCTCCCCTCCGGGCGACTTGCATTGTTGAAACCGAGCAGGCGATCGATGTTGCTCCATCGCGTGTTTGGCATGATGGGCAAGTGTCGCTGGCAAGACACGGATTGACAGAATATTCAAAAACACACGACTGTATTCCAGCTGGTCTGGCCCCAAGGAGAACTCAGAGATCAGGAATCAGACGACGATGGCTGGAGCACAAAGTCTGGGGATGCGATTGAAGCGGGCACAAGAAGGTTGGCCTCGTGCTCTCGGCTGGTGAAATGGGAGGAGCATCGATGTGTTCGGTCACCTAGCAGGGATGACGTCGCATATAGGTCAACTTTGGCTGTGAGCTTGAAGCAAGGGCTGAAGTAGCCTACTAGCTGATAACAGCAGCACGAATGCTGCTGAAGCTCTTATCGCTGCTTGCGCTGTTACCGATCTACAGCGAGGAACCGCCTGCAACCCCGCATGCTGCACGCGTGTCTAGCCTGTAAAGCTCCAGCTGAGCTTGAGCAACAACCGGAATTGGCCCAGACAGTGTGCCGCTCACAGCGCAATTGGTGGGATTCTGCCAACACCACTCCCAAGCTTTCTTGTTGCCATTGTGCGCAACCAAAGAATAACTCGGGCTAGACCCTTTGCAAGTCTCGCCTGCAAAAGAAATGAATAGCTTCGTGGCACTCAAGCTATTACTGATCCAGCCATGAGAAGAGGCTGGGAGGTCACGATTTAGGCTCAGGGTTACGTTTAGTGTAGTGCTCAGGCGTCTTGGTGCCGCCTCTGCGTAGTAGTGTGCTAATACCTGTAAGTGATCCGATATCACCAGAGACATGGCATCGCTCGCTCGAGACCTTGAACCAGAACTTTTACGGTGGAGCAATGCTGGGGTCAGGGCACAGCAGACGCGATGGAATGGGATGGGACGGGATGGGTTTTGTGTCATCTAGATTGTTAACATGTCCGTTCGGCGGAAATTCACGAAAATCTGGGCACTCGATCTTCTGCCTGCCTGCATGTGTGTTGGTAAATGTTTGGGGTGCCATTTGCATCTCACTAGCGGCCAGCTGCACGGAATTCCAGCCCGTGTTTGACCAGGAGTAACCAACCAACCATATCATTCGTAGGTGGCCCAGAATAACCGTATCTCCATGTTTGTTGGTGGTTCCTCAGCACCTTTGTGGAAGTTGGCTCGCTTTCTCTTCCCGCCATTGTTATTTACCTTGGTACGTACGGGATAAGTGACCCATCTGTATACACCTACACAATTACAAACCTTGGCCTGGTAAAGTCGCCCTTCCCTGTCCAGTATTGCAGGTCGCAATGCTTGGCAAGCAACAAGAACCTTGGTGGTCTGTTTCCATCGTCTCATTCGCGGCGACGTCCCACAACCCTTCCTCCGCGATCAAGGCCGCTGAATGGTCCGATGCCCACTGCAGCCACGATTAATCTGGCGAATAGCAAGCGCGAAACTTGTTGGCCTGGCAGCTCGCCATTTGACGCCCCGGTCCGCCTCGCCGTATCCGTTGGCCATGACATGCGATCCCTGACTAGCAGCTTTGAGTTTGTCTCCATGCCTTGGGCCAGCTTGGGTGATGCTGGGCCAGCCCATGCTTCATAGATAGATTCAGAGGCCGCCAGTTGACTAGATTGAGATAGCCAGCAAGTTACTTGAACTTCAAAGAGTCCAACTCGCCTAGGCGGACAAAGCATAGGTAGCCATCATGCCTCATATGTCTACCTTAGGTGCGAGTTGATCGCCAGCGCATGATTGAGGGATGGACGGCTGCTGGTGATACGTCGCCCAACAGCAACACACAACCGCTGAAAGAGCTCGCTGCGCAGACATGAGGATGCTATGGAGGGCTGTGCAGCGTTGTACAGAACACTGGACGATGTGGGAGCCGGACACAGACTGGGCACATATACTGGCAGCGCTCCGAAAGCGCTCGACTATATCCATGGGGTATGTCTCTGCTGCCGACACCGATATTGAATCATTGGCCTATCAGTCACTCCTGCGTGTCGTTGTGCCTCTCCGCCTCTCATTCACCGCCCGGCTCTGACGCATCTCGATGCCCGAGCTTTTGAGCAGGGTTCGCGTCGTCTTGGTTTGTATACCTACTATTTACCTACAGGTTGTTCCTTCGCTTCATCGGTGGTAACTGAGCAAGCGATCGGCCCTGTAACTTGATGCCCATTCTCAGTTTGTTGCTGAAGGGGCTGCCTGTGCCTAACACGTTCACTCAGCTTGTTACCTGGTCTGCCTGCAGCCTGCTGCCTGTTGCTTATCAGCCTCTTCTCCAATTTGGTGCGTCTCTGCCTAACACGGAGCTGTAGATCGTGGCAGCTGGCCAACAGCCGTCAAGCATCCAATCCCGTCTGTTCGCAACCAGCAACTTCACTCCAGTCACACCTCTGCTTGCCCTCTGCTTGCCTTACTTAACCTGGCCTTGGTACCTTTTATATTGATGGCTGCCACTCCCGCATTCACCTGCCAGCCTTGTTCTTTGGCCGAAATCTGCTTGCCTCTTTCCCATTAGGACCTGATAATCTCCAAACACAAACACAGTCCTACACCTATAACTATCAGCACTCCCTCCGTAAGCACTTGCAAGACTCTCCAGAATATTTCATCCAGTCAGATTATATCCCAAGCGTGATCGATCGGCATCCTCAGAATTCCCAACTTCGCACATTCACTAGCCATCTCTTCTATCTAAACTTCTGAACCTCGCCCACACCATCTGGCCACGAAGCACCATTCTTCCTCAGAATCATCACGCCTTCAGTTAACCCAATGGAGTCACACGGCGGACAGGGAGTTTCGGCGGAATCTCAAAAGAATTCCAATCCACTAACTGCACCCAAAGACACAAACTTTCCACCGGTGGAGGCGAATGCACAGACCCTTGAAGCAGGGTCCAAGAGGACTAGCTGTTCACGAAAAGTTACCAAAGATCGCTGCCAAGAGAAGAAGCCTAAGAAGCATCACGGAAACAAAGGATCGAGGCGTCGCAGCCCCGCAACGCCCCAAGATGACGAGAGCACGTCTCTGAGTGACGACGACTCTTCTGACATTACATCCTCAAGCAGTGACTCATCCTCTGATTCTGAATCGGATCATATATCATCCAAAAGGCGGTCCCGTACATCGAAAAAGCGTGTTGGGGGTCGTAAAACTGTCTCAAAACGTGCGTCCAAGCATACGAGTGCAAGGAAAAAGAAGAACAAAGTAGTCGAGTCAACTTCTGACTCCGATTCCAGTTCTGGGTTGCCCAGTTCAGATTTCGATGAAGGCGATGATGGTATCAGTAACCAGAAAAAGCAGGGGAAGTTGGGGCAACAATTTCAAGCTCTACAGCTCCAGGTTTCCCTACTGCAGAACCAATTGACGCAAGCCAACACCTTGCCTCAGGTGAACTATACTGGGCTAAATTATGGACAACCAGGTGGCTTTCCCGGAGTGCTTGGTCATCCTGTCACAAACGCCGCTCCTGTACCGCCTCCAATTGCTACCAATGGGCTTTTCACCAGTACATCGGCACTCACGCCTCCGCCTCCACCTCCGTTCCGTAGTAATTTTGCCAGGGGCGGAGCACATCGGGCGCGCCTTGGCCGTTTCCCTCCTCCCCCAACCTATCTACCGCCAATTGGGGAATCTTTGCCTAAAAAGGGAAACAAGTGCCGCAAAAGGGTAAAACAAGGTACCCGTGCGGAATACAAACGTGTGGATTGGATCTGGGATAATAGTCTTTACACCTACAAGTTACAAGACACTACTGAGATGACGGCGGATTCTCAGTATAATGAGTATATTTTCCACGTCCGCCGTACGTTTGATTGCGAAGGCAAGTACCGACAAACCTACGTTGACATCAAGAGCAAGCTCCTCCGTGAGTGTTTGCAAGATGTCATTGGTAACATCAAGGGCATCAGTCTCGTGGATGAAACTCCGAAGCTGGATCCAAATTTGTTGTTTCTGTAAGTTATCGGCATTGCTTGCATCACCTAGATCATACTGACAATGAAAAGGTATTTGGATGACTTTAGAACGCACCTCAAGCACCTCAAGCAAGTCAAACCAGCTGGCGAGAAGACAAAGGTGCTGAGGAAGAACCAGAAGCGACTGGAGGAAAAGCGAAAACAGCTAAAAGTCCTCATCAAGTATCTGGACAAGGATTATGCGAAAACCAAGGAGAGTCTCATTCCCATGCTCGCCAGTGGCATCATTACCTTTGATCTGTTATGGGCATTGTGGAAGCCCAACGAGCTTGCCTACGCCTCCACCTACGGCTGCTCAGAGGAGCCTCGAGTGTTCAAAGTTGAGGTTGCGGAGCGTCATAATACTATTATGAAGGGAGACCTTTATTTCGTCGATGGCAAATATTTTGAATTTGATGGGAAGAAGTTTGGTTACGGTAGCTTGTCCGAAGAGATCAACGAGTTTCGTGGAGCACGCAAAATCACCAGCCTTCCTTGTTATCCACTCAAGTACCACAAAGATGAAGCCAAGGTCCGAGAGGAGCTGATTGCACGGGGTAAAAAGTTTGTTTCTCTCAGTGGGATGCACTACAAAAGCCATTCTGGCATGGCATTCTTGAAGCGTAAGAAAAATCTCATTGTTAAGTTCAACATACAGCACAGTCGCATTATGGTGGATCCAGCCATCTTCCGCCGCATAAACCCTAACTACTACGTCTCAATGGTCCGGCCAAAGGATCACGATATAATATCGGACGACGAGCTTTCGGATGAGGAGACAAATTGCTGCTGTGGATCAGGCAATGATTCCGATAATCCAGATGGCAAGACTGAAAAGATCAAGTATGTTACCAAGTTTTTCAAAGACAAGAAGGGTAAAGTGCGGTCGATGAGATTGACGCAGGAGGATGTTGCTTCCGATGATGAGGGGAAGGGGAAATTGGACTCCTTCCCAGCAGCAGACAAATCCAAGGACCTGAACTCCTCTTCTGCTAAGGACCCGTCGAATATGGAGAAAACGGGCGAGCCGGCACTAGAATTGACGGACGAGGAGTATCTGATTGCCTCGCCCGTAGTGCTCGGTTTTGCATTCTCGGAGAAGCAGTGGCTTGAGTTTGCCGTGTCTGGCATCGATGACATTAGTTGGAATGACCAGGCGTGGGACTCCCTAGTTCTGGAGCCAGAGACAAAGGACTTGATTCAGGCGCTTGTCCAGTCTCGTAAATACAGCGCGGCTCAGACAATTGATGATGTGATTCAAGGCAAAGGCAAAGGCCTTGTCAGTAAGTCATTCTTCTACACCCATTGTTTTCTCGTAACTCTCTACGCATGTTATTAATATTGTGCACAGCTGTTCTTCATGGCCCACCTGGAACTGGGAAAACACTCACAGCCGAGGGTATCAGCGAACTTCTGAAATGCCCTCTCTACATGGCCTCAGCAGGAGAGCTAGGCACTGATTCACGCTACCTGGAAGCAGAGCTCCAGAAGATTCTCGACATATGCCATGCCTGGGGGGCGATCCTCCTTCTGGACGAAGCAGATGTGTTTTTGGAGAAGAGAAATATGCACGATTTGCACCGAAATGCGCTGGTGAGCATCTTTCTGCGACAACTGGAATATTTTCAGGGAATCCTTTTCCTCACAACCAATCGGGTCGAGGTAAGTTGTTGTTCTACTCTTGCTATCCTCTAGAAACGCACATTGATTCTAGCAACAATATCTCTAACTTGCTGTCACTAAGACCTTTGACGAGGCCTTTCAATCGCGGATCCACATTGCCCTTCGGTACGATGCTCTAGACGTCAAGGCCAAAAAGACCATCTTCAAGATGTTTGTCGACCGGGTGCGAGCACTGGGTAAGCTAGAGATCAAGCCGTTCACTGAGGAGGACTTTAATTTGCTAGCAAAACACGATCTTAACGGACGAGAGATCAAGAACGTTGTTGGTTCAGCGCAGGATTTGGCCGTCAATAAGAAGGAACCTCTTAGCATGCGACATATTCGTCAGGTACTTGATGTGCATGCTAAATTTGGGAGGGATCTCCGAGGAGGCACTGGGTATGAGGATGCCATGAGAAGTTATTTTTAAATCAAGGATAGCAACCCGTCTTGGCTTTGAACTGGGAAATTTATGGATCCGACATTTTGCTTGGGCTGGATGACGAGATGCAAGAGTAAGGGCAAGAAAAAACGACGTTTAAGAAACACGTGCCGTTTGATATGAAACAAACACAGCGATAGTAATAAACTCAATTCAAAAAAAAAAAAAAAACCACTGTGAAAGAAGATGTGAAGTTGTTCCCCGAGGTACAGTTGTTTGATACATTGAATCTTAGAGTTTTATTGTTTTGAACAATAGGTAGTCTAGGGTGGGCTGTGATAGTGCTCAGAAATTAGGGGACAATCATGATGTGAACATTGTCACCCCAGTGATAATTAAGTCGTCCCTGGGGTTGGAACAAAGTTGAAATAGGATTCAGGGTTTGCACTCGCAACACAGGGAAAGGAAGCATGAAAACAAGTTTTCCACACAGGGATGCCGATGAGGCAGTGTCCACCCGGAAGTTGAGCCGCTTGATCCCCTAATGTTGAGTGAGGCTCAGCCCTTTAGGAGTCCATTAATAGCATCAAATCGCGGTAGGGGGCTCACATGTCGGTGGGCCTCGTCCCCCCCCCCCTTTTTTTTTTTACGTTGTGGGTTTTGTTTTTAAATGGGAAGGTTGGAGGAGGCTGAAGGCAGGGAGCTGGGTTGGCTATACGAGAAGCAATGCCGATCTTCTTTTCTACTACGGAGTGTGTACAGGCAAAGATGTTTACTTGGCACTGGGCACGGTACATGAGGCTTAAGGGGGTACCTTGGGTAAGTACGTAGGTAGAACAGGCTCTGTGAAGATTTGGTGCTGATTGATGAGAGTGTGTTTCAATGGATGATGTTTTGTTTCGCCTCGTAATATACGTGCATATCTGGGTGGGAAAGTGATTGTTGATGGATCATATATGAGATGTAGTACACTTGGGTGGTCTTTGGTATAATTACTACCAGCATGCACAAGACGAGGTAGAGAGGGATGGATGCCTTGGCCTGTTGCCCTTATTTCTACAGTCATTTCAAATGCCAGAAGGCACACATGCTATCCAATTCCCATTCTCGTTTGTGCTGGAACGCATCTCGGCAAACAAAATGTCAAATCTCGTCAACATGACTGGGTGGGCAAATTGGTGTTGCGAAGAGAAGCACCAGCGCTGATAGCGAAAAGTGTGAATGATACTTGTTGAGTCAGGCGATGCTTGCGTGCCAAGCAAGTATCCATGCGATGGTCGCATAACGAGCTAATCTGGCGGGGGGGGAGAAGTTGGATCCAAGCAGAGAAACAAGGACAAGACCAAGGGTCGGACTGGTTTCAGGTGATATGCCAGGATGCACCGCCTGCCATGTTGGTCTGGCCATCTACTTTGGTAGCAGTTAATTAGCAGCGACCCCTGCGCCAAGTCAGTCGCATTTCTCTTTGTTTGGTGTGCTTGGATGAAAGTACTTTGCGTTCCCTCTATGAAAACGGAAGGCCAGTAAGCAAGAAAAACAGAGGTACCGATCTGCGGTTTGCCAACCTTTAATTAGCATCCCTGATATTGGTCTCATTTCCTGCAATGTCTTGCCCCTGCCACGAGGAGAAGGAGTCCGAGCTGACCACGGCAAATTTGTTTTTTGGTTGTCCAGATCTCAGATTCCGGCTCCATGACAACCGGTACTTGGATCAATCCAATGATCGTGCTGCACACCTACAGCGTGTGAACTTGTGATGTGGATTCGTGGCGAAAAACAAGAAAAAGCGGAATGCTTCGCTGGCCCCGGTTGACACATGTTTTTCGTTCGCGACAAACGCCCAAAGAAAAAGCAATGATTCAAGCAGGGCTGGACACAGTAGGAGAACGGCGACCACGTCTCTCGTGCTTCCACGTAGCAATGGCTAATAATCACCCAATGCCGAGTTGGGGCGATGATGATGTGTTGGTCGCATGGACTTGGACGGCATGTGCGTCAATAGAGGCAGGAGGATGTAGCGGGTACGGCATGATTTGTATGGAGTACTTGGATGTCGTGCTGGCACGGGAGTAATACTAATATTACAATGCACAACAACAGCAGTTTGAGCATAACTTGTGCACAAATCCTCAGACACGGCGACAATGCGACGATGGCGCTAAGGCAGATGAACGGAATGGAGCAATGACACCGAGGTAATGGGTACAAGCCACGGCTGACTGAGAGCTGACACTGTACTTGAATATCTACCCAACACGAGTCGCAGACATTGAAGACATACAGATGGCTACTGCACGTGCTTTTCGTATTGCGCTGTGCGTACCTGTACAACTACTGTGCTGTGCTGCACGAAGAACAGACCAGCTTTTGTGTCTCTGACTCGGCAGCTCTGGAGGCAGGTGAATTGTTGGCCATGATGGGAGAGAAGAAAAGAGAATGAGAAGAAGTAAACACCTCAACTTCAGGACAAAGGCAAGGGAGTGTGAATAACAAAAAGAAAGAAAGGCGAAGCGGAAGAAGAAAAGTCGGAACCGTAGATACGGCTGTTTGGGTAAGTGGAGAAACGAACTGGCAGCGGCAGTCCCTTCTACTCCGCTCCGTAACTGCCTGTGTTAGTGGGCGGGTTTTCCTTGTTTTTTTCTTGAGCCTTGGTTTTCTTCTGGGTTTGTCGACTGGCCCAGATCTGAGTTTCTCCTGGGCCCTTTCGCTGAACCCCATCTGAGGTTTTTTGCTGACGCGGCGATCCAGGAGTGGGTGGAGTGCGTCCACCTGTGCCCACTTTGCCAGGCCCCCACCATCCAATGGACGGGTGCGGGTACCTGATGGGCGCTGTTGCAGCCGTGCTGGGAAACTTCCAATTGTTGGCGCTGCAGCGCATTCTGTACCTGGCCGCTGTGTGATGGCTCCCCCTGGCGGTTCCTGGCTATCAGCGCCGGCCCATCCTGCAGGCCCTGGTCTAGCCTGTTGCCAAGTTAATTGGCCTGGCCACAACACTGTCGGCTAGCTGGCCTAGCCTCCAAGCCGCAGCACTGGAAAGTACCCAGGTTGTAGGCGCTGGGCCCAACCGCCCAGTGCAGTGGGCTAGGACCCTCTTGCACCTTCACGCTGCTCCCCCCAAAATGGTTCCCACCCCCCGAATGCCCCCCCCCCCCTGTCTGGTGATTGTTCTTTAATAACGGCTCATCTCCCCACGCTCCTTTCTCGATCCCTTCTCTCTCTCCTCTCCACCAGCCTTTCGAAGCAAATCCTTTTTCGCCTTCAAGTCATTCCTTAACCAGCGCTCTTTGCGTTGAATCACATTCCTTCAAGACTCCTAAAAAGGCACTCGCGCATTTGTCGCCACTACGCATTCCTTCAATTCACTTCGATCAAGTCTCGATATTGGAAGTATTCTGTGAATACACCGCAAACAACCACCTTCTCCACCACCGAAAAAGACAGGAACAACTACACGAACCGACTTCCCAAATCGGAACGTATCGCCCTTAATTCGAATCTTGACGATCAGAGTTAATATACGACAATCAAAATGAAGTTCTCCACAACCACTATTCTCCTGACCGCCGCTCTCGGTGTGTCTGCCCACCCCAGCGGCCATGCTCACAGACACGCCCACCGCTCCATGGAGGCTCGTGGCGAGTTCGTGATTGCTAAGAAGCCTGCTCCTCCTGCGGCCCCGACACCTGCTCCTGCACCCGCCCCTCCTGCCGCTAAGGCCAAGGTTGAGGTTGAGGCTCCCAAGAGCAAGGATACCAGTTCTGGAGCTGACGACTATGTTCCTTTCTGCGAGGGCAACACCAAGCGCGCCACTCTTGCCGAGATCGCTTACAAGGGAAATATTGGCGTCCAAGGCAACTACGGCTGCAACATGATGCTTGTCAAGCCCAACGTTGCTGACAAGTACAAGTACCTCACCACTTTCACCAACAGGTCCGACAAGGAGCAAGAGTGTATGTGCTGGAACAAGATTGGACCCGATGGTGTTGGCATCAACGGCTTTTTCATCGGCAACCAGGCTCTCACCTTCAAGTTGCCCGGTGGTGGCAAGCAGAGCGTTGCTTTCGATGCCAACAGCCAGGGTGGTTGCGCTTGTGATCCGACTAAGATTGCCACCACTGCATTTGGCCAGATCGCCTCCACTTGGCTCGAGTTCGACTTCGGTAACGACTCCAACGGTGAATGGTCCGGTGCCGATGCCTCCTGCCTGGTCTCGGCCGCCCTCGGCCTCAACATTCCCGGCATGAAGGTCTGCGGACACGGCACATGCTCCACCATTTATCCCGGCGGCAAAGGTGAAAACGCTTACCTTGGTGGCATGGAGGCTCTCGATGGCATTGGCCTCAACCTCCCTGCTGGCCAGGTCCGACTTGACGTTGACATCGCCTACAAGGGCTAAGCTGCTGGTGACAGGGTCACGGAGGATGGATGTGTTTTTTCAAATTCTGGATTAAGGCTTCTCTGAAAGAATTGTCTTTAGCGGTGTTTTGGTGCGTGGCCATTGGCCATTGGAATTGGGCTTTTGATTGTTATTCCCCAAGTGTGTATGACCCGGCATTACTTTGCTTTGAATGCATACATCTATACACTTCTTATTACATATATACTTTGAAATGCTCCTTTTTGTGGTTCAAACTTGCTCTCTATCATGCTGTTATGTAATGTCTTTTTGGTTAACTCTGCGACACACTTGAGCTGTGCCTTTTTGCATGACACCGTATATGATTTCCACACCTTTGATGGCTATTCTGACTACGCAGATTAACCTGAATACCCATTCACTTACCCCTCAATTAATATGCGTTGGATAGTTTCTCAACATTTATTCGTCTTGCACGACGGACCGAAATAGTTCGGCCATAATAACCCCTCCTCTGTCAAAGTTTAAAACACTATGCAGCCCGCATACGCACATGACTGGCATGCAATGTCTCTGATGGAAGATGTCGGACCTTGAATTTCCTACCCTCTTTGTTATCTTTCTTCTTTGTGTGTCTCTCGTTGGATACCAGTTGCAGATTTATTCTACAGATCTGCAAATGTCGAGCTACGTTGGTTGGGGTTGCAGTAGGGAAGGAATAGCGCGCTGCACGATTTTACTTTGATCTGCAGCTAAAGAACTTCAACACCCGAAAATCCAACACGCTATCCAATGCTTTGTAAAAGAAAAAAAGCTTGGTTTTTGCCTTCCTAGTTCTCCGAAAAGGTACCGTAGGATGCCGCAGGATGCCGTGGCAAGAAGGGTTGGATGCCGGTGTTGATGGGACACACACACAACGTGCTGTGCTAAGAGGAACAGCAACGAAACCCAATCCCGTTTTCACTGTACAACTCGGGCCCACCACCCCATCTCACACACCCTCAACTCTTCACTCCCTCGTTTATTTGCTTTTTTTGGCCACTTTCCATGCAAGGCACAGTTCTAGCCCGGGCAGCCTACGGGTTGTTTTTTTTATGGTGATGTTCAGGATGTGAGGGTGTGAGGGAAATACCACCCTACCTTTTGGTGTGTTCTTTTTTGGCATTTGCACAGTGAAAAGCTACTGCAGGCTAATAGAGATGGCCCAGGCGTTTTTTCAGCTGTACATTAGTAGCGGTACAATGGAATGTAAAATGAAGTTTTTTTTGACAGACGGTTGAGGAAAAAGAAAGGAAACAAGTACAAATCTGGAAGCGTTCTTGGGTGAAGGAGGTACCTTTTTGTGTACACCTCACACCGTATTCTCACGACGGTGTGCATGGTATGCCGCGTGCAAAGAGGGCTTGCAGATTGATGGGACACGTCACAGAAACGGAATTGAGCAGAGGAGGTGTGTCTGAATAAGGTGTTGCTAGGTAGTAAATGGTGTACAAAACTACGGCGCGGTGATGACTTATATTCCGCATCGCGTGGTCACAATGATATAATCCAGAAAACTCCGCCTTCAGAACAAGTTGGAATATAGTAGAGACCTTTGTTGACAAACCTAGATTCAGGTACATGCTTTACTGCACTCCATTGTATGTACAGAATGCTCTGTAATAGACAAATGCGCACCTACCCATTCAATACGTCGTATCTTGCCATGACACGCATCGTGGACGTGTAGTAAATTGGCTGACTACAACACCAGTCAGCTCTTAGGACCACACCCAGCTGAAGATTGCAAAATCACAACCCAATGGGAGACTGGAATCTTCGGCCATACCGCCTTTTTACCAAAACTAAAAAAAAAAAAAAAAAAAAAAAAAAAAAAAAAGATATTACTTTTGTTAATAAACTGCGTCTTTTCTGCACGCATCTCATCATCTGATAAACACCCTCTGGAACTTGCAGAAACAGCCGCTCGTTCTTGTGCCATGTCTCCTCTCCCCAACAAAAGCAACTCTTCGATTCTGTTCGGCACGATACGGGCAAAATGCACACACGAAAACGCCACCACCCGCCTGCCAACGCATCAAATCAATTGAAAAGAATTCATAACAAAAAGGCGTTCTGTACCTTTTCGTAAATGAACTTTACACGTGTTTGCTAGATTACTTTGTATTGTGTACTTGGCACTCGGTAGATGGGATAATATAAAGTCAGAATTTTCAGCAAGTGCACACGCTATTCCAATTCGAATGGACCGTCTGGCCGAGCCTCGGTCTCCACCAAGGTGAGAAACGGTCTGGATCTTTCACAGTTTATCTCAGATGTGTGCACTGTAAAGTATCTGTTGCGGACCGGGGGAAATCTACTTCCGAAATCACAACATTGCACAATAGCTAATGTACGGAGTAGGGCTTTGTCATGTCATATGCATAAAGTTATGCCATAGGCGAATCCACCTCTGAGTCAGACCTGGCCTGGTGCGAAATGGAAGGTTCCAAAAGAATCACAGCATTGGGTGGTAGAAGAGATCGGAATATCTTCAATTAAAATCGACCAAAAAAATAAAAATACGCAAAGTACTGGCTGCTACGGGCTTATGGATTCATTCAACTGCCCTCGGATCATGTTAGTATGGCCAAGGTTGGATATCAGGCAGGATACTTATCTGTACATTAGCAGTAGTCAAGACAGTGTGCGAATCCCATGATGAATTTGGAAAGTGGTTTCGTTGACAATGGTCCCGAGCCAGCGGAATGTCATTCAGTATCCAAAGATGATTCGGAATGCGAATCGTCAAGACAGCGTATGCTGGAGCAGGCGGTTTCACACATCTCCAGTAGTGAATCATGTATCCCTGAGATTGAGGAGTTCATCCAGCACTTTGAGAAAAGAGTCAAGACCCTTCACTCAACTGGACTCCCCGCCTTTGTCGAGAAGTTTAAAAGAGAATATGGAGCTATGAAGGCTCTAGCCTCTGTCCTCGAAGAGCCTGGTCTTGACGAAGAAACGCTGAAGCTTAGTAACCGCAAGCTGGAGGCAAGCGGCACCATTCTCCGGCAAGGGGTGTCACATTGGGATATACTAAAGCGCTGTCGTTCCCTCGTGGCTGTCAACAGGACCGTTCAGGGCTCAGCCAAAGATGACCGCAAGCGAGCTGTCTCGAAAGTAGAGGGCAACAGAAACGAGAAGCAGCAGTTGCACAGGACTCTAAAAGAGCAGGGCAAAACTGATGTCCATATCGTCGAGGGAGGCAGTGAATGGATTGATATCCGGCTACTTCAAGCTGACAGGCTGGCAAGGCAAATGACCGATAGTGGCTGGGGCTGGGGCGACTATCATCATGGGGATGATGTAGATCCAGACGAATGGGAGGACATTCCACTGGCGAAACAGGTCAGGAGACTGACTGCGGCGGCGAGGCTGAACCGACATGAATATCGCACTCCGCGAGTGCGCGTTATTCTCCCTAATCTGAGCCGCAGCAATATTGATATCCATGTGCTGCTGAACCAGTTGGTCCGCATAGATTCTCATGTCGAGGTTGTTATCGAAGACTGTGATTCCCCCTTTTTGACGAGGCCTCCGCTATCTTTTGATGATGCTTTACAGAACATGCTGGGTAACCCACTTGATGGTCTGACGGAAACGCTGAACATGGATCACACCATCCTTATAGACCTCATATCAGATATTACCCATTTTGCACTGCAGCCGCAGCCCTGGCACGGCCGCACCACCAAGGCCCAGATAGAGGAAGAGAGGAGTCAAAAAGGAGTCATGGCCCGCACGCTGTATCCGATTCTAGAGAATCGGTTTCTTACATGCACTCAAGAAGCCGCAGAACATTTTCACGAGGTTCTAAAGACTGTTGGTACAGCCACAGAAAGAGAACGCGGCAGACTTCTCGTGCCCTTTGACGAAGAAACCCTCTCTATGAGTCCCGGTGCAATACGCCGACGGTTTGAAGAGCTTTCCGTGCACCCGCTTCCGCCATCGATGCAGGTTCCCGTCCATATCCTTACTGAGCCGTGGACCCTCGAAACAGTCTGGCATGCCGTGGAGGACGGAAGGCTTCCTCGTGTGGCTCTGGATGTCGTAGACTGCGGGGCCTTCAAGAGCTCCAAGCTGAGCATCTACATGTATGGATGGGCATCTCAGTTTGTTACTGTTACATCAAATAAGGAGGTGCGTGGGCAGATCCGCACCTGGGTTGAAGCCAACCGGCATAATGATGAGGAGGTGGGCCCGGCGATCTGGCTTGTGGATATCACGAGGAATCTGCTGGCCAAGAATGCGACGCCGCCAGAAGGACTGGCGGAGCTGGCAGTGAATGGGGATAGTGGCGCGAAGGATGATACTGAATAAAGGGAGTCAATGAGGAGTGAGTTGCATCTATATACTTACTTTTGCGAAAGCTATGGTGCCTTGCCGATGGCAACCGTTTCACATGCTATGCTTCTTTCAAAGTAGGTATTAAACGATTGTGTTTTCAAGGTAACTGTAGCTATAATATTGAGAACCAGGGAACTGTAAAAGTAGAAAATATCCAGAACCCTAAGCAGTATCCTTGCCATCTCCATACATCACACGATGAGCTCCTGCAGGATAAGTGCTGATCTATTTTATTACTGAAACTGCTTTCCTGACTTGCTACCTCTTTTCTTGTCACTGGATATCAAATCAGGAAAGCTTGATGCAGCCTATGCGGTAAAAAAAAACGTCAAGAAGTGGCTTTCGCTGTGCAACCCAACTTACTTTTACCATATTCTAAATAAGCCCCCCCCCCCCCCCCTCTTCCTATGCGGATAGAAAGTATGAAGCTTGATTTTTAAGGTATCCGCCCACGCCTGAGCTTAATTGCAATTTTTCTTTTCGTGTTTGAATAGTTTTTTTCCCCCCAAAATATAAATGTGATGAGTCCTGCATTATACCAAACGGTCTGTGTTCGTTACCCTTGGAAATCTTTTACCTGCAGCACAACTTCTACACACACACCTTACACCTTCCTCACCAAAATATTCGCCCGCCTCCTTTAATTTATTTCCCCTTTCATTCTTTGCAGTGAGAGGAAACAACGCAAAGAATAAACAAAAAAAAAAAAAGAATGCTGAGCATCATTTTCGCTGGCCTTATTGGCCTTGCTGTGGCGAAACCGGTTCTCACACGCTCATCAGATTGCACAAGCACGCTTTTACATACACCCAAGTTCACGTTTGGTCCCACGCGCACAATCTGGACCGAAACTTCGGCGGTTACTAGAACGGTGGATTGTGGATCGTGTAATCATGTTATTGGCTCCGTTCTTCCCTTTGGAGTTCCGCCAGTGGTTCTGTTCAATACTACTGTCACGGCTACTGAGCCCTGGCCACGCACTACCTTTGAGTGTGCTCGAGACGGCATGAATGTGATGGCATCGGCTATGACACCAGCCATGGTGATGGCAACAGCAACAGCAACAGCAACGGCTACAGGTACAGATGCAGCTACAGCCATGGAAATGCAGATGCAAACACCAGCAACGGAAGCCATCGCCACTGCTTCCGCCGCAGAGAGCACTGCACCCGCTGCTCCCCCTGTATTCCCACAACCCGTGAGACACATGTATTGGGCTGCACAGCCTGTAATTCGATACACCGTGACTCCCTCTGGAATCTCGAGCCCGGACTGCACAAGAACATTCGGTCTGGCACCCGGTCTTCCTGTGGCCACTCACTACGTCTATCCTTCCACTACTACTCGCACAAGCAGAATGGAGTGCCACACCTGCGCCCTGGTCTGGTCCACAGCCAGTGCCAAATATTCGCAGCGGGTTCTCATGACCAAGACTGTGACGAAACACGGCCCAAGCATTGCAACAGCTTTGACATGCTCCAAGCCCTAAGGCCTGAACTGAAAAGGGGTAATGTCGGTTTCAAAAAAGGGGTTTCTGTAAAAGAAAAAAAGGGAAAAAGGGGCGCTGGCTTGTCTCCTTCGCGAATGTAAAATGCAAGAACTGGAAATGATACCGCAGCCAAGAAAGTCGGGACGGCACAAAAAGGGGCAAAGGAACGAATCATGTAATACAAGTCTCCATAATAAGCTTGACTACAGACACTTAGTATCGGATTCAGGAATAAAAAATATTGAAAGTTACTGATACGTATTGATGCTTTGATTCGAACCAAATACTACAGTTGAAACTCGGGAAGTAGTAAGCATACAGATGATTGGTGATTATATTGGTTTGAACTTTGTAGCCCACAAGAGTAGAGATATTATCGTTGTCCATATTCTTCGTGTAGATTCCCCTAATGGGGGTAGCATCAACATCATCTCTTCTGTCAAAACTCATTCGAAGCCAAAGGAATTGATTCATCCATGAAAAAGGACAATCCCTGATTCCACTGAGGCCACACCATTTCGGCTGGGTTATCCCAAGCCCATTCTTGCATCCAATCAGCCTCCATGACCGGAATACCATCCACTCCTATCATATCATCCTCCCATGCTGCGGCGGACAGACCCTCTCTCACCGCCACTTCCTTCAGTACCTCCCAGCTGCTTTCACAAGATTCTATTGACGCTAGGCGTACCAATTCCACAGTCTGCTCTGCACTTTTCCCTGATTTCAGCGCTCCGACATGGCCCAAACATGCGGATATGAAGAAGTGGCCCTTTATGTTGGTTTCACCAGAGCGAAGCCGCTCCAAAAGCCAAGACTGGGCGGATGTGAGGCGTGCGCGCAAGTCGGAGCCGCCAATTGTGGGCAAATAGCCCAAGCTTGTAGATGGCACGTTTTGCCGATGGATGAGCTCCGTTGCGATGATAATGATAGCCTGCGTTGCGACATTGCGAAAGATTCCGGCACCGTTGACCATGAGACGCCTAAGGTCGCGGTCTTCTAAGTCATTGCCTGGGGAAGTGGCTATTGATGACGACCAGTCGCCAGAAAGTCCCCATGTGTGTGCTAGTTTGAGAGCACTATCAAGACACATTTTGCGAGAAAAGCAGAATCGAGGGTCGTCTGGGTGATCGATCACAACTGGTTGATGGAGCGGATGAAAACAGCGATATAGAAAAATCTCGGCAACTGCGACGTGGAAGGATGTGACTTTTGGATCCGAGGTCTTGGAGGACTTTGTTGCTAGCAGGGTAAGTAACTGCGTCATGGACCGGCAGGCCATGGTGAGGCTTGAGTTTAGTCGCAATGTCTCGTCATATGATTCGGGATTTCGGAAACCATTAATATGCGTAATGAGGGTCAGACGCAATGGGATAGTTGATAGGAGAGCGCACTGAACAGATGTCTGAGTGGGAACATTCATATTTTGGCTCTGCAGGTTTTCTTCATCCTTGTCATCTGTAAGTTGATCGTCGTCCAAGTTTGCAGGGGGCTGGGTATCATAGTTGGCGGTAGAGAGAAGTGGTTGTCCGCCTGATTCGAAAGAAAGCTGCATGTTGATCTCCAAAATAGTTGCCCAAAGTCGTCGTCGCATCTCCGCTCTATATGTTGACATTTTGGCCAGATGTCTGGGATCACGATGCAGGCCCATGTGCATCGCCGTTCTAATCAACACTCCGGTTGATGCCCATGCCATGTCTTGCCCAGCGGCACATATTGACTTGGCCAAGACGAGGAGGCATGATATCTGGAGGCCAGGGATGGTCATCCTGCTCTTCTCCGGAGGCAATGTCAACCATAATTGCGCCTCGTAAACCCACTGTGTCGCCGTGGCTCGTAGCGAAAAGGTCTTGTCCTGGATAGTGGCGCCGAGTGCCATGCATAGTTGAAGTTGCATAACAAAAAATGGATTGGCAGCATCGGGATTTTGCCAGTACCTTTCATAGTCTGCTCTGAAAGTTGGGATATGCAGGATGCGAAAAACACCTTCAAATGTGCGGAAGTAGTTGTCTACCAACTGGTCTGCAAGCTCGCGATTGGGGATCTGTTTCCCAAGGTCGTTGGAAGACAGTGGTTTGAACCGTTTATCTTTGATCTTACGCCCAAGAGCCTTGCATCGGGCTAAGAGCCGGTATAACTCACCCTTATCGGTCTCCTCACGACCGAGCATTTGGATTTCAATGGGGAACTGCAAAACTACGATGAGCTAAACTGGGGTAAAAGCTGGCTGTCGTTCAAGGGAAGCACTGACCAAGTCGATTCCATTCATCCAATGGCTCTGGCCCAAGTATCGAGTTTTGGATATGACGCCCTTGATCGGCACCTCAGTGGTACCGACCGGCTGTTGGGCAACGGCATCTTGAGGCTCACTAATGTTCACAACTTTTGCGAGCTTCTCTTCGAGTTGATGAACCCTAGCAGTTAGCCATTCGACACTCGACGACCCCGAAGATGAACCCGTATTTGAACTAGCACTTGGAGACGCGCTTGCCAGAGAGATGGGAAGTGTTGTCGGATAAAGAAAGCTATCTTTTGAGCGGTGCTGTAGTTGGTCAGGCTCTGTTGGTTTGATGTTCCTATGAGGCTCTGATGGTTCATTGGCCGAGGTCACTTTAGACGATGAGGATACTGGAGCTGCTGAAGACTTCTTGCCTCTTGCGGCTGGGACATGGGCGATGGCGTATGTGCAGCTGGAGATCCTTGCTCTGATACAATGACCGCAGGGGGAATTCCGGTCGCACCGAATCTTGCGCTTCCGGCACTGTTCGCATGCGAGCGGAGGCCGTCTCCGCTTCTTCTCAGACTTGTTTGGGTGAAGAGGTTGATGTTGAAGGTCGGATGGCCGGTCGTCGGCATCCACAGCACACTCGGGCTGCTCTGCGGTCGGGTGGGTCATTGTTCACAGAGTCTGAGATTGAAACCGTCAGCAAGAGCAGTCAAGGTGGTGAGAAGGCATTCAGCGGCCAAGAAATGACATCACAAGTCACGAGTAAAACACTTGAGAGAAGAGAAATTAAACATAAAAATAAATTAAACATAAAAACAGTAAGAAAGCTACACGAAGAAAGACCCCGAATCTAAAGACGACGAAGGATTCGCAAGCCGAAAATCCGACCAAAGAGGGAAGCTTGGGTAGGTAGCCTCAGGTGCATCTTGCATCATGAATCATTGTGATTGGAGAAAAGACCGAGATACAGGCAGCAATAGGTGGACGGGGTTTTAGCATTTGGAAGGAATTGGTGGCTCCTCATTGGCTGGGCTAAAGCAATTCACCGAGAGTCACACCCACATCCCGATGGGGACCATTCAGCAGTCATTCTACAGAGTTACAGCGCATGTTGCTGGGGTTGGAACTTGGAATGGAGGCGAGGGGGGGCCTTAAGATAGCAACACCACCTCTCTGCATTAAAAGTACATGAATAATAGATGTCGATAACACCTTCAAACAAGTCCATACTCCTGTAGCGAACGTGGTCAATGCACGATGAAGCGCTCGCAGCAATAAACGAAGCTTCAAACCTTTAGTGGGATCCGTTAGTGATTATAGTGGCTTTTGCCAGTTGACGAACGCCCCGATTAGTACGGCGTAAAGCAAATCTAGATGTTCAACTCAAGTGCACCCTACATCTGCTACGCTCCCGCGACATTGCTGTTTATGGCCCCTAAAAACAATGAGTGGTTGTGTATGTTTAGGTATGTGAGACTGATTGTGTGAGTGTGTCTAGGTGTAAGTGTGACGAGGGAGCAGGCCGACGAATCAGTCTGATGCAAGGGCAAAGTCTGACAGGAGTTGGAATGACTATGCAAGAACAAGTGGCTAATATAAGACATTATCTACCTACCTCGGCCGAACTCTTTTAAATATGTTTTGTTGTCCTTACTCATGCTCCTTTGTTCCTACAAGCCCAGCTTGTCTGCCCTTCATCTCGAATCATGCCTTCACTTGAAAAAACAACGACCGAGACCGTCATGGTCACAAACCCAACACAACCTCTCCCAGTCCTTGGTCTCTTACCGTCAGGATCAGACCTCGCCCCCTCTTCGCTGAAACCTGAGGAGGATCTGCAGGAGACGGATGAGTTCCCAGACGGAGGACTAAAAGCCTGGCTTGTCGTTGCCGGTACCTTTTTCTCCTTGTTTTGCACTCTGGGGTTTTCCAACTCATTTGGGGTATTCCAGGCGTACTATAAACTCAGGGTAATGACAAAGGAGGGTTTTGATGATATTGCCTGGATAGGGTCTATCCAGTTCTTTCTCATCTTCGCGGTTGGTGTGGTAGGAGGGCCGCTATTTGATCGATATGGCCCCTGGGTATGTTGGCAGAAAGGACCAGATTTATCCATTGATTAGAGAGGGGAAAAGTTAACATAACGTCGTGTTAGATTATACGCCCAGCCGTCGTCATTTATCTTTTCTCCATCATGATGATTAGTATTAGCAAGTCGTACTGGCACTTTATGTTATCCCATGGTATTGTCAATGGCGTCGCCACAGGGTTCATCGTGCCTCCCGCCCTCGCAGCCGTGTCACAATGGTTCAATCATAAACGCGGTGCCGCCATGGGAATCAGCATGGCTGGTGCGTCAGTTGGCGGTGTCTTTTTCCCCTCCATCCTAACTTGTCTTCTGACCAAGACGGATATTGGCTTCGCCTGGTCTCTCCGTATTGTTGCCTTTATCATGTTTCCGTTTTTAACCTTCTCCTGCCTCGCAATAAAAGCGAGGCTGCCCCCGTGCCCGGCTAAGTTCTTTCTGTGGTATTCGTTCAAGAACGCCATGTATGTGTTGCTCAATGTGGCCATGTTTTGTGCCTTGCTGGGTGCGTTTGCCCCGTTTGTTCTGGTGTCGACGTATGCCATTTCTCGTGGCATGGACGAGACCTTGGCTGACTATTTGGTCGCTGTTCTCAACGGTTCATTCTCTTTTGGCTGCATCGTTCCTGGCGTTGTGGGTGACAAGGTTGGTAATGTCAATGCCCTCATCGGTGGGATGACTGGTACTGCCATTGTCAGCTTCTTCTGGACCAAAGCGGAGAGTAACACTGCTATAATCCTTTTCACTGTCGTGTTTGGCTTTGTTGTTGCAACCATCGTTACGGCAGGATCCGTTGCCATCACACTCTGTGCCGATAGCCCGAAGAACATAGGCACCTACTTGGGCATGTCCTTGGCTCTTTCTTCGTTCTCAACTATATTAGGACCGCCAATCAGCGGAGCAATGGCTGATAGGTACTATGGATTTGAAGAACTCTCATATTTCAGTGCTTCCACGATACTGTTGGGAGCTTTGTTAGCCGCAGTTGCTAAATCATATTCGGCAGTGGGCATCTTTGGTAGGATTTGAGAGCACATCACATAGGTTAATAGAAGAAATAGGCATAACACGTATTAAACAGAAAGGTTCTGTATTGTAGGCAAGAGAGAGAAAATTCGAGTCAATGTGCAAGCCAGAAACCATCTCCTCACCCAAAATGCAGCATTAATCAGAGGTCATTGTACACCGGGCATGTTCGCCTCGTAATCTTCCACACATGCAAAGCAGATCAGTTACTTTGCCGCTCCACCTCCTATACCTCCTACATATTCTCCCTTGAACTCATTGGGTTGTGAGTCCTCCTCACTGTCTATAAGGTATTCATTCCGAACGCCCCCCAATCGCTGAAGATGGCCTCCAAGATCTTCCTTGGCTTCTTTGCTGTCAATTTAGAGAAGCAGCTGCAAGGGGTTCTCGATAACCTTCTTCAGCTCCCGAATCCACTCGGCGCCGACAGCGCCATCAACAACCTTGTGGTCAAAGCTGCCAGTGACAGTAATCTGCTCATCCCACTCAACACCGCTTGAGCCATCTTCATTCTCAACAGCAATGGCAACCTTCTTAGTAGTACCAACAGCCAAAATAGCGGCCTGAGGAGGGTTGATGACGGCAGTGAAGTGATCAACAGCGTTGTTCATGCCCATGTTGGAGATGGAGATAGTGCCACCCTGGTATTCCTCAGGCTTGAGCTTGTTGTCGCGAGCCTTCTTGGCGAGCTCCTTGACCTTGCCGGAGATTGACTCCAGGCCACGGGCCTCAACACCAGTAACAATAGGAGTAATCAGACCAGTAGGTGTGGAAACAGCTACGGAAACATCCACAGTTGAGAACTGGCGGATGTTGTCGCCGCGCCAGCTAGAGTTGACAACGGGAACCTTCTTGCAAGCAACAGCCATGGCCTTGATGAGGAAGTCATTGACCGAAAGCTTATACTTGCCATCAGCCGAGCTGTTCAGGGCTTGTCGGAGCTTCAGCAGCTTTGACACGGACATCGAGCTGGTGACGAAGAAATGGGGGTTATTCTGGGTTGACTCTTGCAGTCTGCTAGCAATGGTCTTTCGCATGCCACTGATTGGGAAATCCTCAAAGGCAGCGCCAGGTACAGCAGCAACAGCAGGGCTGCTGACAGCCTTCTTTACATCCTCCTCAGTGATCTTGCCTCCTTTACCAGTGCCCTTGACACTGTCCAGGCTGACGCCCTTCTCCCGCGCAAGGCGCAGGGCAGCCGGGGCGGCGTTGGGCTCTCGGTCGAGGGCAGTCTGCAGTCTTCCCTCGGAGGAAGCATACTGCTCAGGGGCGGGTGTGGGTTCGGGAGTGGACTCTGAGGTTGATTGGGACTTGGACTCTGATTCCTTGGCGGGCTCGGGGGCCTTGGCATTACCGCCAGCATCTTCCAAAGTGAACTTTTCGAAAGCTGAAATGTCGGTTCCCTCCTCGACAAGTAAGGCAATGGGCTAGATGGTTCAGAGTCAGTACTTAGTTGTTAACATGCCATCGGGAGAACGAGAAGAACGTACGCTACCAACGGGAACATCCTTGGAGCCAGACTCAATGAGAAGTCTGGCAATCACACCCTCCTCTTGGAACTCAAAGTCCATCTGGGCCTTGTCTGTCTCAACTTCCACTAGAACCTCACCGGGGGCGATGGTGTCGCCAGGCTTCTTCTGCCAGGCACCAATGTTACCAGCCTGCATCGTGGGTGACAGTGCAGGCATCTTGATGACCTGATGCTCTGGGAAGGAGGCATAGTGGCGGACTACGTGTGAGGTGAAGCCCGTTCGCAGAGCATTGTGAGTAGGGGCGAGGAGACGCCTCCGAACAGCGGCGCTAAGCATCTCGAAAAATGGCTCTCACACAATCGGGAGAGGCGGTAATGGCAGAGAAAAGCGCTCGAGGCTACTATGTATGCTCACAGACCGGGGCGTCGAGAGCAATTGATGTCGATTCCAAAAGGCAGAGAATAAAAGCGAGGACCGGATGACTTGCGCGGGAATTGTTGGCAGATGAAGCCTAGAGGTTGTCGGAAATCTTTGGGGTTGGACTGTCCAGTTTTTTGCGTTGAGCTCTCGTTTGCTGGAGCTTATGGGGGCCTAGACTGTTTTGGGCACTAGCACCAACCGCGTCTAAGGGCGTCTATGCAGAACTTCATTGGTAGGTTTGATTTGATGCCGATACAGGAGATACCACGGGCCACGGTGAGATTGTAGTTGGCATGCAAAGTATTTTGGTCATTGTACACCGTAAGCAATCCACCGACTGTCTTGTATCTTGTCTTTGACTGGGTGAAAACCCAGCATTTTGCAGATACACCATCAAACTATTCATGGCAGCCATGAAAAGTCAATCTCATACAAACCAACAACTGTGTCGCTCGTCAACCACCGTCACTATGAGCTTGTTGAGGTATACTAGAGTGAAATATGGTTACATAATTCCACTATTGCATTTGGACGGGTATTTTACATGCACTTTGATAAGGATGGACGCAATGATAAGGTTAAGACCGTGGGACAAACTGTATTCAATGTGCCTGAGGCAGCACAGCAGTTGATGGGGGACCACCCCCCAGCCTTACAAGTTAGGCTAGTTCACTCCCGGGATTTCTCCTGAGCCAGCTTACGTAGCTGAGAGTTGGCATCAGAGTCCATTGCTCAGGAGTACCTGTTCGCATGCGTAATAGCTGTGGTGGATGCATGTAGCTTTTGTCCAGTAACCAGCTGCCTGTCCCGCCGGCTCCCTCTCAATTTCTAGTATTGCTGTCCCTTGTCGAAACCTCAATCTCGTGCCAATTAACACTGCGATTCTCTCTGCCCTGAGCAAGCAAGCCACCCTAAAGGACAAGCTCTCTCCAAAGGCCTGACGATACTGCTCTCTACAGCTGAGCCTTGGGCCGGAGCCTCTAGAAGGAGTTTTAGATCGATGGACCTGGCCAGTCTGCTCTAAATCCGCATCGTTCCTCTTGCGAGTAGCCCCATCGACAGCAATCCCCTGCGCACACTCAATGAGCTCCTTAAAGTTTGTAGTGTCCTCTTTGGACGCTATTGCAACCTCAAAGGATGCACAGCGAAATAAGCAGCTGGGAGAATTAACACAGAAAGCCCTCGATGCCTTCAAGGAGCAAGACCAACTACCTGACCCCGAGATAGTCTTCGCCCCCCTCCAACTCGCCACCAAATCCAACAACCCCCAGTTGACAACTGCTGCACTCGATTGCATTGGCAAGCTGATATCGTATTCCTACTTTTCTATTCCGGACAAAGAAGATGAACCTCAAGAAGGCGCCGAGCCAGCCCCTCCGCTCATTGAACGAGCCATCGATACAATATGCGACTGCTTCCAAGGCGAGACCACAGCCCCGGAAATACAATTGCAGATTGTCAAATCGCTGCTGGCGGCGGTCCTCAATGACAAGATTGTTGTTCACGGCGCCGGTCTTCTCAAGGCTGTGCGTCAAGTCTACAACATATTCCTGCTCTCCCGGAGTACGGCCAACCAGCAAGTCGCCCAGGGCACCTTGACGCAGATGGTAGGCACTGTCTTTGAGCGGGTCAAGACGAGATTACATATGAAGGAGGCTAGGTTGAGCTTGGGGAATCTTAGACACAGTTCAAGCAATGTCACATTTGATCCGTCCGAAGCTGTTAGTGGAGGTTTGGGTGGTGATGATGGAGAGGATTCGACAGCGCCGCCCTCTGAGGGCAATGGATCGGCCGAGCCGGATAGTGGCGCAAAACTCACACTCAAGGACCTCGAGCACCGCAAGAGTTTCGATGATTCTACGTTAGGTGATGGTCCCACCATGGTCACTCGGCTGAAACCTGAGAGAAAGTACGATGGCGGCACCTCCGTATCTGGGCAGTCTGCGCCAGACTCCACACAGCAGGAGGACAACGACGCCTTAGATGCGGAGGACGAAGTATATATCCGAGATGCGTACCTCGTGTTTCGATCCTTTTGCAACCTATCGACGAAAGTTCTTCCCTCGGACCAGCTCTACGATGTTCGTGGGCAGCCGATGCGCTCCAAATTAATCTCACTACATCTAATTCATACACTGCTCAATAACAACATCGCCGTCTTCACGTCGCCTCTCTGTACCATCAAAAATTCAAAGAGCAACGAACCGACAACTTTCCTTCAGGCCGTCAAGTTCTACCTATGTCTTAGTATTACTCGAAATGGAGCTAGTTCAGTGGACAGAATATTCGATGTCTGCTGTGAAATCTTCTGGCTTATGCTCAAATTTATGCGCCCATCATTCAAGGTAAAGAGCATTTTAGCTTTATGCAGCTTTCAATCAGTAAACTAATAATATCATAGAAAGAAATTGAGGTTATACTCAACGAGATTTACCTTGCACTTCTATCACAAAAGAATGCACCGTTATCGCAGAAGCTCTACTTTGTTACTATTCTAAATCGCCTTGCCGCAGATCCGAGAGGCCTGGTAGAGACTTATCTGAATTACGATTGCGACCAGTCCGTGGACAATATCTACCAAACTGTTATAGAGGATCTTTCAAAATTCTCCACTAATCCGGTCTTGATTACAACCGTCAATGAGCAAGCCTATGAGGATTATAGGGCAAAGACATCCCAAGCCAGTGAATGGCAGCTCAAGACAATTCTACCCCCGTCCCTCACCGTCGCTCAAATAACTCCTCAAAGTGAAACCGAGCCAGATTTCCCCAAGGAGTATGCATTGAAACGCCTTTCCCTGGAGGCTCTTGTCGAAAGTCTGAGGTCTTTGGTTAACTGGTCTGCCTCTGTACGGCCCGATGCCAATGTCTCCCGCATAGATGCTGACAACAAAGCATCACTAGATGAGCTGCGACCATCTATTGACCCTACCACAAGTGAAAGTGTTTCTCGCTTAGAAACACCCTTGCCTCCCTCCACCCCAGTTCTTGAGGACGACCCAGATTATCTGAGTAAAGAAAAGGCCCGAAAAACGGCACTGACGAAAGCTATTCGGCAGTTCAATTTCAAGCCCAAGAAAGGTATCGATATGCTGATCCGTGAAGGCTTCATTGCCAGCGATAGCCCCAAAGATATTGCTACGTTTCTCCTGAATGAGGACAAGCTGGATAAGGCGCAAATCGGCGAGTATATGGGTGAAGGTGAACAGAAGTACATTGATATCATGCACGCTTTCGTCGATTCCATGGATTTCACCAAAAAGCGATTTGTGGATGCTCTACGACAGTTTCTGCAGTCATTTCGCCTACCTGGTGAAGCTCAGAAGATCGATCGTTTTATGCTCAAATTTGCTGAGCGTTATGTTATGGGAAACCCAAATGCCTTTGCAAATGCTGATACGGCGTATGTGTTAGCTTATTCCGTGATTCTGCTTAACACCGATTTGCACAGCAGTAAAATCGCCAAGCGGATGAGCAAAGAAGAGTTCATTAAGAACAATGCGGGCATCAACGACAACGCAGATTTACCCGCTGACTACCAAATTACCATTTATGAGGAAATTGCTAGCAACGAAATTATACTTAAAAGCGAACGCGATGCTGCAGCGGCAGCTGGTGCGCTTCCCTCGCAGCCTACTGGTCTTGCTGCAGGGTTTGGACAGGCCTTTTCCAATGTTGGCCGCGACTTGCAAAGAGAGGCCTATATGCAGCAATCTGAAGAGATTTCATTGCGGTCGGAACAGCTCTTCAAGAACCTGTTCAAAAGCCAACGACGCAATGCCACCAAGGCGGGCCCCAAGTATATCCCTGCTACTTCGTTCAAGCATGTTGGTGCCATGTTCGACGTTACGTGGATGTCATTATTCTCTGCTCTGTCTAGCCAGCTACAGAAGGCACACAGTCTCGAGGTGAACAAGCTTTGTCTAGAGGGCATGAGACTTGCCACCAAGATTGCCTGTCTCTTTCAGCTGTCAACACCTCGGGAGGCATTCATTTCAGCTTTGCGAAACGCTACCAATTTGAACAACCCGCAAGAGATGCAGGCTAAGAATATTGAGGCAGTCAAAGTTATTCTGGACCTGGCTCAATCAGAAGGGAATGTTTTACAGGAATCATGGAAAGATGTTCTGCTGTGTATCAGCCAATTGGATAGATTACAGTTAATATCTGGGGGTGTCGATGAAAGCGCCATCCCTGATGTGTCCAAGGCACGATTCATCCCCCCACCGCGAACAGGCACCCCAGACTCACGATCTTCCACCCAGTCGAAGGCTCGAGCCCGACAGAGAGCTGGCACTGGCCCTCGGGGATTCTCTACTGAAATTGCACAGGAGAGTCGCTCTGACGAGATCGTCCGTGGTGTTGACCGCATTTTCTCCAATACTGCGAACCTTTCTGGTGAAGCTATGGTCTACTTTGCCCGAGCTCTGACTGAGGTCAGTTGGGATGAGATCAAGGTCTCAGGTTCAAATGACTCTCCTCGTACATACAGTCTGCAAAAGATTGTAGAGATCAGTTACTACAACATGAATCGTGTCAGATTCGAGTGGAGCAACATTTGGACTGTGCTCGGCGAGCACTTCAATCAGGTCGGATGTCACAACAACATGAATATTGTATTTTTCGCGTTGGACTCCCTCCGTCAACTCTCAATGAGGTTTATGGAAATTGAAGAATTAGCAGGCTTCAAGTTTCAAAAAGATTTTTTGAAACCATTTGAGCATGTTCTTTCCAATTCGCATAATATCACAGTCAAGGACATGGTGCTGCGATGCCTGATCCAAATGATTCAAGCCAGAGGCGATAACATCCGCTCTGGGTGGCGCACTATGTTTGGCGTCTTCACAGTTGCTGCCCGAGAACCATATGAAAGCATTGTTAATCTGGCTTATGAGAATGTTAACCAGGTGTACAAAGACAAATTTGGTGTGGTAATCTCGCAAGGAGCGTTCACTGATTTGATTGTTTGTCTCACTGAGTTTTCAAAGAACCTCAAATTCCAAAAGAAAAGTCTCGGTGCACTAGAGCTTTTGAAGTCAATCATTCCTACCATGTTGAAGACTCCCGAATGTCCTCTGTCACAGAGCCACTTCCTGGCAAATACCACTGGCGAGAACGGAAGCAAAGCACTGGAGGCAGGCAAAAAAATACCATCCAAAACCTCCATTGAGGAGGGCTTTTGGTTCCCTGTTCTCTTCGCTTTTCATGACGTGCTGATGACAGGCGAGGATCTTGAGGTTCGATCAAATGCTCTTGAATATTTCTTCGCAGCACTTCTCAAATATGGTGGAGATTTCACTCCTGAATTCTGGGACATTCTGTGGAGGCAGCAGCTCTATCCTATTTTCATGGTGCTGCGATCTCGACCAGAAATGACAAATGTCCTCAATCATGAGGAGCTGTCAGTCTGGCTGTCAACAACGATGATCCAGGCGCTGCGCAACATGATAACGCTATTCACACATTATTTCGACGCTCTCGAGTGTATGCTGGACAGGTTTCTTGAGCTTCTCGCTCTTTGTATCTGCCAAGAGAATGATACTATATCGCGTATTGGCAGCAACTGTCTACAGCAGCTAATACTGAAAAACGTGACCAAGTTCGATGGGGAGCACTGGGCCAAGATAGTTGGTGCATTTTGTGAACTTTTCGAACGGACAACCGCATATCAGTTATTCACAGCTACTTCATTGGATTCATCTGCGGCATTAACAATTGCGGCTAATGGCTTTGATTTCAACGGTGGTCTTGGCACTGTCTCTGCAGAGACGTCCGTCGTGGACGAGAAATCATTGAAAATCAACGGTACAGACGACAATGGCACAATCTCTGATGCCGAGTCCATTAACCACCAAGCTGCGGATGAAGAAGCCCAGGCAAACGCCACGGCATCGGCTCAGCGCCTGGAAGAGTTCAAGCCATCTACGAACCTTCAGCAACAGCCTGTGGTTGTGACCGCTGCTCGCCGTCGTTTCTTCAACCGCATTATTTCGCGCTGCGTCCTTCAACTGCTCATGATTGAGACGGTAAATGAGCTTTTCAGCAACGATACGGTCTATACCCATATTCCTTCCAATGAACTGCTGAGACTCATGGCACTTCTCAAACGCTCGTTCCAGTTCGCCCGTCGCTTCAATGAGGATAAGGAATTACGGATGAAGCTATGGCGTGAGGGGTTCATGAAGCAGCCGCCAAACCTGCTCAAGCAGGAGAGTGGAGCTGCCGCTACATATGTGTCCATTCTCTTTAGAATGTTTACAGACAATGCTCCTGAGAGATTGAAGAGCCGCCCAGATATCGAAGCCGCACTGGTTCCCCTGTGCGAGGATATCGTCACTAGCTATTCGTTACTGGCGGAAGAAAGCCAGCACAGGAACATCATCGCATGGAGGCCTGTGGTCGTTGACGTATTGGAGGGTTATGCCACATTCCCCGACGATGCCTTCAAAAGCCACATTTCTACCTTCTATCCCTTGGCTGTCGAGTTGCTTCAGAAGGATCTCAGTGCTGATCTCCGTGGCGCGTTGCTCGTGGTACTTCGGAGAGTCGGCGAAGTTGGCTTGGGCATTGAGGGATTGACCAAGGTTGGAAATAAAAGGCGGGTAAGCACAGTGAGTGTTGGGCTAGAGGATGCGACAGCCGGAGCTGAAGCAGCGGCGCGTAAGATGCTGTAGGATGAACGACTCATGGCTGTAGGCACACCGTGGCATTGAGGTGGACGATTGAGATATTCGGTATGAACACATGGGACGGAACGATATTATTGTGACAGTTTCCCTTTTTTTTGTGACGCTCATATCGACATACTGGCAGTTCCTCTCGGAATATCTTGTTCAAGAGGTCAAAAGCATGTGTACAAGTACTAGAAAAGCTTTGCGGTTGAGTGAATTTTAATTACTATAAACTGGACGATTGTGTATTTGATCAATCCATAATCTCAGTGATATATGTCCTAAGCGATTCTGCCTCCTCTTCAACCGTCCGGTCAGGCAGTCCTCTCAAAGCAGCTTTTAGTTCCTCATCATCACGCCCAGCTACCTTTAACAGGTTCTTCATGGTTGTGTCCTCCTCTGACGAGCGTCGAGAAACTCGCATGACACTGACCAGTGTTTCAAAAAAGTCGATGAAATTGAGATGCATGAGAATATCTGACTTGGACACCATAACCAGTGCGCCCCATTGCAGCAACCCCTGACCAGCTATCTCAGCATCGGCACTTGGAAGGTCAAATAGGTCAGGGAAAGGAGTGCGGTTTACAGCTCGTATATCGAGAGTTGCAAGACGTGGGAGGAGGCGCAGGAGACGGCCCTGGGACAGGGAGGTTTGATGGCGCGGCCGGGCAGGCTGGTCAGGGGTTTCGGGAGTGCACAGTGTTCGGATAATAGTAGCAAAAGCACGATCTAGGAAAACAAGTTTCCAAAGACGGGCGTGACCTGGTAAGCGGCGTTTAACAACGTCAGTTGAGAAAAAGCTACCAGTTAGACTGGCAGCAGCGGATGGAACGCCATTCACTCCCTCGCCCGGAACCACTTCACAATCTGTCTCAAGTAAATCACCGAGAACCTTCCCAGCACGCTCGCCGACTCCGACATCAGAGGTCTCAAGCCAGCGCCTCAAAAGCTCCTCGACGACATCTGGCAGGGTGCTCAAGAGGGCGGCATCGGCAGGCGTTTTGGCGGCCTTGTGGATGATGGCCAGAGCGAGGAGGTTGGCGCCAGGTAGCGGGGACTGTAAGGCTGCAATGAGAGATGGAGGGTCCGCGATGGTGAGTGTGCGGGTGAAAGACAGTGGGGAGAGGAGCTTGATGGTGAGCGAGAGAAGAGGCGTGGGATCCTGGGTTGTGGACTTGAGGATCTGGGTGAGAGGAGGTAAAACGGTTGGAAGCAACGGCGGGATGTTAGTCTCTATGGGCGTTGTCTGTCAGTTACATGATGTTTGCCTTTGAGCTCAACCACTTCGATGGTTGCTTTTATATCCATGATGTTGCGAGTTACCCAAGACTGGAGAACTTACCTGTGAGTTGAAGTTCGATATCATCAAGCAGCTTTAGGTTAAAAGGCACAGCAGGGTCATCGACCAGCTCTTTTAAATGAATTTCAAGCTCTGGAAGACCAGATATAGGAACATTGTCTGATGTATAACTGGGCACTACTCTTTCAGCCATGGCCTTGTTTTCTTTCTTCCAATAGTTCACGATTATGGTGAAAGAGCACGATGATGAGGAATGAGAAGTTCCAAGTGGAAATAGCGGACTTGAAAATGGACAGTGAAGAGGGATCTAAACTGACAATTCCCAAGTAGACGTTGCTAGAAGTTGCAGGGTAGTCATCGCTAGGCAGGCGGGGCAGCGTCACTTGCAGCAGCGATTGCTTGCAGTGGCACTTTTTATTAACAGCCACAGCGGAGCAGATTCCGCACTGAGAAGGCTGCAGAAATGGGGTTCCTGCACAGTGGAAGAACCCCCCACCACGGGCTGGCCAGTCACTGCTGTTGCATTGAATTGACGATGGAACTCCAAGTCACCATTCTATTTTAAGCGGGCTGACAATTTTCCCCAAGCCAAAAAAACCTCCAGACCAAAGCGGATTCTTTGGGCGTTCGTGCCCCCCCCCCCATCCCTCCTCTCCCCCCAAAGACAAAGAAAGAAAGGAAGGAAATAGCACAACGACAACAACAAGAAAGCAGCCGGCTGCTCGCTTGAAGAGGCAATGTCTCGAGGAGGCGGACGAGGCGGCGCCAGAGGAGGCAGAGGAGGAGGTAGAGGTGGACGGCCAAACCTGTCATGGGACACGGGCGAAGAGCCGGATGGCCGTCCCTCAGAGCTGTTTCCGGTAAGTCGGCCTGATATTGTTTGCATATACAAAGAATAGGGTGTACGAAAACGCAGGACTATGCGACACCTGTGACTGTTGAACTGTCTTTGCTAACCAAAACTACATCATAGCCCTACGTCGTCCCCAAACCTCGCGACCTCACCATCGCCGAGCACAAGCGCGTCCAATTCCACCTCCTACTCCGCCACCAGATCCATTCCTCACCCCTCTACACCTCAAAGCGCACATCCACACAGGATCCCTGCGCCCCGCGCAAAGCCTACGACCAGGAACAGCTCAACGCCAGCTACAGCGTGCGAAACAAAGCCTCCATCGACCCTTTTACCGCCGTCGCCAGCTACTCCCAAAAGTTCGTCCGCGCCGAGCGCGCCCTGCCCGATTGGTCCGGCCGCCCCATTTGTCGCGAGATGTTCCCTGCCGAGCTGCTCGACACCATTGACGAGACTCAGGACGGCGCCGGCGTGCGCAAGAAGCGCAAGCTGCAGCTGACTAAAGTCAGCGCTTTGCCTAGTGCGGAGGAGGCATTTGGCATGCCGTCTCTTGACGGTGGTGGTGATGATGAGCTGGATGGGAAGAGGCTGCTGCAGAGGCTTGATGCGCTGGGAGAGGAGGAAGGTGAGGAAGGTGGTGAGCTTGACGAGGAAGCTGGTGGGGATGAGGAGGATCAGGATGAGGTATACGATGATGAGGATGCTGGCGACTACGATGCCGAGAATTACTTTGATAATGGCGATGAATTTGGGGAGGATTATGGCGATGGCGATGATGGAGAAGGCACATTTTAGCGTTTGTCTACAAGAGAAAGTAAAACAAAATTGTAAAAAATGGGATTCGGGCTTGGAATTTTGGCATTCAACAAGACGGCTAAAAACTAACAAGTCATTATAGCAGCGCCGCTCATGTTTGATATGGTACTTGAGTGGGCGATTTGTATATTCCGCCAAACCTCACAGTATGAACAAATCTTCAGCATGTCTGAAGAAATAAAGAAATAAAGATGAGTAAATGGTCAAAGTTGATATCTTGTTCCCGTCTGCATCCTTAATTTTCCAAACCTCCTTGTTCTTTGGGGGTATCTTGGTAGCCTGACCACGCACCTTTTCCATGTGGCCAGCTCTAATTTCCTTTATCTACATTCAACTACTTGTCCCCTTTGCCTAGATAAAATGAACTCCTTGGCAATATTCGGGACTGTTGGCGTTTCCCTTCTCCTTACTCGTACATGTCGTGACATGAATGGCAGCCCACCCTTTCCCATCACTTCCTTTTGTAAGTTATTACGCCCCTTAAAGGTTTGCTTTCCCCTTTGCCAATACATCGGCTTGGACGAGGCAGCTTCCGCCGCCAAAAGAGGATTTTGGGTACACGACATTCGACACAACCATATCTTCTCCACAATCCCATCCCATTATAGGGGGGGGGGGGCGTCAAACATTACTCCAATCATGCTGCCATGCTGACACCGTACACACCGCTGTCCAAAAAGCCGGCCTGCAATCTTGAGAGCCTCTCTCGAGAATCAGCAATTTGACCTGCCTGGGCAATGATGGCATTGCCCATTTCTCGCAGGGCTGAGAGCACCTGGCCAAGCTGGTCTTGAACGGGGGCACTATTGCGGTCGCGGAAGCTGCGGAGTTGCTCATAGAGACCGTTTTCGACGCCGGGCATGTCACGTTCTATTTGACCCCGGTACTCATCTAAACGCTTCTTATACTTCTCAACGTCATCGCAGATGCGGTTGAAGTATGTAATGAGATCCTGGGCGCTGGAATGTGCTGAGGAAGCGTCTGTCGAGTTGGAATCGTTGGGAGGTGGGGGTCCAGCGAAGAGACCTGTTTGATGATAGTGTGTGGGAAGTTTAAGGTTATCAGCGGCCTTGAAGGATAGCTGGCTGTCGGCAATACTCTTCTTTGTCATATCCTGCAGAACTTTGACGGTCTGGATATCCCGATTGAGAGCATCCTGTACTGTCCTGAACTTGGATTCGACGAACTGGACATCCCTTCCCAGTTGCTCAATATCTTTTTCATGCTGGGGCATAAACTGGCCAATCTCATCCCTCATCTTGATTACACGCTGGATTCCCTTGTCGATAAGCGCAATCTCAGACTGAATAGGTTGAGCAAGGTCATCAAAGCGTGAGCGCGGCCTTAAGTTATCATAATTGATCTGGACGGCTGCAACCTGAGCCGTTGGTTGAGCTTGCTGAGGCTGGGTTTGTCCACTGTAGAGACGGGTTAGCACATACGCGATAGCTCAAGGGTCCTTCAGTCATAACTTACAATAATCCACCGGATGGCTTCGCTTGTGACTGGCCGAAGAGCCCGCCCGCCGCAGGTGCTTGGGCATTGGCTGTGCTGGCGCCAAACAACCCCCCTGCTGTCTGTTGTGGCTGCTGTTGAGCCTGTGCAGTTTGGCCAAAGAGACCACCACTCTGTTGCTGCTGCGGTTGTTGTTGTTGGGGCTGCTGTTGAGCACCAGCAAGGGAATTGCCAAATAGGCCACCGCTCACGGCTGGCTTCTGTGCCTGAGCATTACCAAACAGGCCACCACTAGCTGCAGGTTGCTGCGCCTGCGTATTTCCAAAGAGACCGCCGCCGGCTGCGCTCTGTGCTGGCTGAGAAGCCGGTGTGGGTGCAAAGAATCCTCCGTTGGTGGAAGGCTGCGAATTCGACGATATGGAAGCGCCAAACAGACCGCCAGGCTTGGCCGTGGCCCCAAACAGCCCTCCCGTAGATGCCATGCCGCCAGATGTCGTTGATGTCGTGTTTGTTGATGCCGTGTTGGTTCCAAACAGTCCTGACGGTGCTGAAGGTTGCGCGGTGGAAGGCCCGCTAGAGGACACCCTCGGTCAGCGAATGGGCCCAGACGTTTACCGTCGAAGTTGTTTCCGCCGCTGAGACACAGATCTGATGGAGGGCCTGAATGGGACACCAAGACAATAACAAGGGAGAAAATGCGTGATCAGGAGGCAGGCCTGGCGGAAAACAGAATGACCCCAAGGTGCATGGAAGGCTTACATAGAATTGGCGACCCCGGTATTGATGCTCAGACCGCCAGGAACACTGAAAGAGCGCGCCAAAGACATGGCGGCAACGCAGCAAGAAAAAAAGAGCTTCCGATTAAGCGCGATTGTTCCGGCCAGAAGCCGAGCTTTTCCCTTACGCCCCTGGTCCTGCGCGTGCTTGTGTGGAGCTTGCTTGACAGGTACAAGAAAAATACAAAAACGAAGGCTGGTGACGAGCCGTGCAGTCATTGTGGAACAGACGCAGTGGCTGGACAACAAACCAAGGACCGCCCAGAGCGCCGGAAAAATACCGGAGCTGAGGCGTTGTGGTGGGTGGGCTGGCTGGCTTGGCTCAATTGCTCGCGCCCATAATTAATACTAGCCTGTCTTTAGGTAGCTGATGAGAAGCTCCCACTACACTTACAGCAGTGCAACAACACCCTCCAATCTTCCTACATCACCAAGCCTTGCTACACCTGTGTCCACCACAGGCACCACGAAAAATATTTCACCATGGATATGGACGAGGATGACGATATCTATCAGCCCGAAGAACCCCAAATCGAAGCAGAGGATGACAAGAAACCGTCTGCCAAGGTAGATGAGCTAGAAGAGGGAGAGGAAGAGGATGAAAGCGGCGCAATGGATGAGGATGACGACGACGACGATGATGACTCAGTATGCAGCGCTCCGTGCCAATTGCAATTTACAGTCTTCTCACAAGCTTGCAATAGGACATAGACATCATTACAGAGCGGAAAGATGGCACTAAGGCTGCCCCTCCACCGTACGTTGGATTCCAGGCTGGCTCGCCGGCAAGCACCTGCAGCTCCCTCATAAACGACCGAGACCATCCACTAACTCGATGCGCTTGCGAATAGACAGTCCAAGTACAGCGACATCAGAAATATCCCTCAAAGGTCAACATCCACAGATATCCCCGTCAAGGCGGCCCCGGCGAAGAAGGACGACGAGTCCAGGGCATTGAGCTCATCCCACGCAGCCGTTCCAAGCGCTGATCAGACCTCTGCTGCTGCTTCAAAGTCGACAATCGATATTAACGCCAACCCAATATATCCTGCTGCGGGAAAGCCCATAACACATGTCAACATTGATGAAGGTTGGTGACCTAGGTCCCTATTTTATGGGGATGGGAACCTGCAATTTTTGGAACTTTACTAAACTATCTATTTGAAGATCTACCGGAACACGAAAAGCCTTGGCGGAAACCGGGCACAGACATTAGCGACTACTTCAATTACGGATTTGACGAATTCACATGGGCGCTTTACGCCGCGAAGCAAGACTCTGTCCGAGGCGAGTTTGGTGCCGATGTTTTCGCTGTTAACAATAAGAAGATGATGGAGGAGTTCAACAGCATGATGATGATGGGCGGCATGGGAATGCAGGGAGGGGGTGGAAGTGCTGGCGGAAATGCTGGCGCAGGTAGTGGAATGGGTGGCATGGACGGCATGCCCCCGGAGATGCAGCAGATGATGCAACAAATGATGGCTTCGGGTATGGACCCTTCACAAATGGACCCAAGTCAGATGGCCGCCATGTTTTCTGGTATGCAGAATAGTGGAGGTGGCGCTTCAGGCCAAGGCAACCAGGGACAGAACTTTGGCGGCGGTTTTGGCGGCAATCAAGGCGGTTTTGGTGGCTATGACCAGAGCATGGCTGGCGGTGGCGGTGGTGGAGGAGGAGGAGGCAGAGGCGGCTTCGGCGGCGGTCGTGGTCGGAGGGGGCGTTGGTAGAAGATTTGCAAGAAAGGACAATCTTTGAAGTAGAGATATGTTGGGCATTTCAGCTTTGCTTTTTGCTGGGCAGGCGGCTTCTAGATGGCAGAGGACACAAGATGATTTCGGAAATTTGGGAGTTGGCGTTGAGGGTCAGTCTGAGGGCAAAGAACAACGTTGATTTATAGGCATCGCCATCACATAGGAAATGATGACACGGCTACAGAATCTCTCGGCCACCAATACCCTGGGAAACCAAGTTTTGTCATCCAAGTTTTGTCTCACAAAGATGGCGGCATGATGCCTTGTGCCGTGTCCATGGGTGGTTACGAGTAACAATGTCAACGCCGCAGCTTGGTTGTTCAAGGCCGTATTGTGACATACCTATTTATGGCTAACTATACGTACTCGAACGCTGGACTCTGAAATAGTATAGGGTTGAGGTTCTTCTTCTGGAATTAGCTCTGAGGGAGACGATGAGATCCATATTATCAGGGGCTACTGTTGGGGAAGGCATTGCCAACAAAGACATTGAAACAAAGATACGAAGTATGCATGTGCCTGTATCAGGGGTATGAACGATGGGTCATCAACGGATTTGGCATGGGGAATGCCTTGCCAAATTCTGTGTTACATTACTTGTAAGTCGCTATGGCGGAAGCGAAGCTTGAGCACGAGGAATCAATGCTGTTTTGGAGTGGAAAAATCACAGGTAACAGGACAGAGTCGCAGATTTTAGTTTCATTTCAGTTCTTCAAGTTCTATTGTTTTCCCCTCGCATAACTAATCTCGCTGAATCAAGGCTGGCCAACCGTCCCAAAATATTCAAGATAACCTCGTCATCACTTCCAAATCATAGTTTGACGTTTCATAACCCAAAGTCGCTGAACCAAAGCCCATCTTGATTTAGGGTACAATAGAGCATCTTCCCGTACTTCCACACATCTAGATATCCAACTGGAGTACCAAAATTCTCACTTCTCTTGCTTGCTTGGTATTTAGTTGTAAGAATCTTTCAGACTTGGTACTTAGTAGCATCGTCCGTACTGCTGGCAGACCAGTACGCCAATGCAGCGAGGGTCGGGTTTGCAAGTCAGCCCGGATTTGCAGTTCCTGTCGGAGAACTTGCATGCAGCTCCGTAGCCGTCAGGGTTTCCGCGGGTCTCCATGGTGCCTTGGGCCTCGGGGGCGGCGGGTAGGGCAGCAACTGTTACGGCCAGAGTGGCAGAGATGATAAGGCTGAGGAACTTCATTTTGTTCTTGGATATTTATGACGGGAATGTTGTGTGTTTTTCGGTGTTTTGGGATAAGAAGAGATATAATAATGGCGAATTGATTGGATGGCGAACCATGCAAGTTATATATATATCTATACAGTACAGCAACAGCACCGGGCCGCTGTCGACCCCGGAATCAGCTTATGTACACTAGATACGGCTGGCTTCAGTCTAAACAGTGGGATGTTTGAGGTGGGATCCGTGGGTACGGGCGTGCAAGAGTTATGCTGGGTGGGATATGGTCTGACCTAATATGTTTAAATTTTCGGCCCGATAGAAGATGGAATAGGTCATTCGCGTTGCCGTGTCGAGCATCTTTCCGTGCCAGGATCATCTTCGGTTACTCCAGAGTTATTGCTCGCAACTTTGCTTAAAGATTAACAGAGACTCATAAGTGAGCCATCTTGAAGGCTGTGCCTCTTTATTGCCGTTGTTTCTTGTGTGAGAGTAGGTAATGGTGTATGAAATGCTCCGGTATGGCAGGGTTGAAATATTCCTTGATATGCAGCTTTATAGTTAGGTCGATAAGAGGCCTGTTAGGAGCCTAGAATGTTGAGGTTCTCCCAGTTGAGTCTGGAGAGCGATAGCTAAAGCATGAAAATGTTGTTTCTTATAAATGACATACATCATGAAGCGCATGCTCTGTCGGTTCCTCTGTATTAGCGGTCAGTTTGAGCTCGCGCAACTCGAATAGCTCCACCATGTCCAACGCATTTCTTTAACAGCCACTCCACAGTTTACGGTCGAAAATAAAGTACTGTACTTCCTGTCCTTGTTCATCCTTAAGTCACATAATGTACTTTTACCATGGATATACTACTACGTAATCAATGTCAACTTTGTTAAGATGTCAGACCTAATAGCTAGCTAGCTGCATACCGAAGCTGCACAAAAAGGGGCAATACGACGGGCTCTCGGGACAAGTGGGATAGGTGAGATTTGACAACCCCATTTCTGGTTTAGTTATAACGCAAGAGGGAAACAGGGTTTATTACTGCCTGAGAGCTCTAGAACCGTTCTAGGTCTTTGGAGAATTGACCATCCCTACCTATCAGTCTGTCAAGGGGGGTGGGGTGTTCCGTTACAGAGCGACTGGTTTGTCTGCGAATGCCGACTGAGTTATTCCACTGCGAACTATAAGCGAATATCTTCTCATAATCTGGAAGTCCATAATTGCATAGAACAGAAGGCATTTGCACAAATAAAATTGATTGGTGGGAAGGTATGAGGCGTAATAAAGCTGTACATACTCTGCGCCTAGAATCTCACTTTTCCAGAGTTACATTTAGCATTCGTAACTCAGAATGTCTCTTTCCCAACAAAAATCATTATTTAATCCAGTTGTTCCACAATGAGTGTCTTTAATGGTCATGGCGTTTTTGACGTGTATCTTGTGGAAAAGGGATTTATTTCGTCTCCATACCCTCAGCTGCACTAAGACTAGTTGTAATAGCAGTAACTCTATGTAAAATCTCTGAAAACTGAGAACTGATCTTGATGAGATTGATAAACAGATTGATAAACTATGTTGAGTGGGCTCATTTATGAGGCCCCACCTAGCTTGGCCGATATGGTCGCATCGTTCGTTAGACTGTGTTCCCGAAACAGTAATTTCAAGTACCTACCGTGTAAATCGACTACCTACAGACTCGTCTATGGATGTTTTACATTGCAGCAGATATTTTAGAGATGCCCTATCAATCTTTTGATTCACAATCTCTGTCGTGCGTCTGTATTGGTTTACAACGCTTCGATGACCATAGCAGTCTCTACCAGACTGTAGCTGGACCTGCTTGAACCACCTTTAAATATGGAATGTTTAATACGTTGACGTTCATCTCAGATCTGCTGTGAATAAAATATTGGAGAATAAGTGACCCTGAAAAACTTTCAGCGCCACCCACACTTGCAATTTTCAAGGTTATCATCGGTTGCAACATGGGATAACCCACAAGTCGTTCGTAAATACGTCCGGCTACCTCGGTCTATACTAGAACTATTCCTAGAGACTCAGGAATATAAATTGAGACGAATTTTTTCCAATAGCTGATCCCATCTCTTCTTCACATACTCATACTACCACGATTCATCTCGCTATCAAACCAGTTACACCACAACCACCACATCAATCCCTCATCATGAAGCTTACTTTCGCCGTTATGGCCACTCTCGCTGGCTTGGCTGTCGCTGCCTATACTCCTGCCGACATCACCGCCCGCGGCCCTCCCAGCGTCTGCTTCCTTTGCCGGAATTGCAAGGGTGCTACCCTATCGAAGTGCCAGTCTAAGTGCCAACAATGTCGTTCATCTCCCTGCCTTGACGACCGCAATTGCTACGTCAGATGCACGGGTGAAGTAAAGAGCATCAGCCAGAGTTGTTAATGCGGAATTACGTTACCGGTATGTGTCTGTATATATAGTGTATGTCTAATAATACTGATAGACTCAAATTGATAGGACAATAATAATTAGCATAATCAGTACATAGGAATTACTACTGAATCTTGTTTGTCTTATACTCTAGTTCCGTGCTTTTATCCTACCTTCACATTAAATGGAGCACAGTTGTAAATCCGTTTGTGGCACCCCCGATGTTTAAACTGCTTTGTGGCCGTTTTCTGGCCAAGCCTAGGCCATGTACATCTGCAAATGGGCTGAAATATTTGCTATTTATTGTGTTGTGTAATGGCATCATAATTCGTGGTTGTGATTGTGTGAATGATGGTTATCGTTGATCTCTTGTATGCCATGTTGTTCGACTTTAGGGTATCTGGTAAGTGTCATGTCAAATCACAGTAGACTCAAACAGCAAGTGCTATCGAATCCTCCGCAAACTGTTGTATTGTTATCCACTCAGAATCCACCTACACAGGAGCATAATTGAGAACACTAGGTGGGGGTTGTGAGGGGGAAAGAAGATGGGTTAGTTGGGGTCATCGGATGAGTGTGGGGTGGAAACGAGCCTGATGACAGGGCGAGTACTACCCGATCAGATGAAGGATGAGAAGGGTGACACATAACAAGCCTGTCATTTGTTTTGAGAATATGGCATAGTCGAATTAAAAGAGGGCTGGATCGAGTATGCAATTTGCAAAGCTTTCTGTCGCAACTTCCGACAAACAGGGATGGATACAGCCAGTAGTTTCAGAGCAACATAGCACATGTGATATTGATCAACAATAGCCATAGTAGGGTATCTGGAGAGGCCAAGTACTTGCAGCTGCGGAGAGCTTCGGGACTGGAGCCATGCACCCAAGATTGACTGTGCCACTGCAAGGCATGCCGTTGGAAGTAAGGACTCTTGACGATTATTTACCCTAAAGACCGAAACAAGCGCAACTAAAAAATAGAGTATCCTATGGTCCGATATTGTAGCCCATTGAGTGATGAAAGCAAATTAGCAGGGTAACAAGCCATACGGCGAGAGTGTCAAATCATGCTCTTCATCTGAAACTAGGTAGCCCCGGCAGTCTGAGTCTTGGCAAGGCAAAGATCGGCAGTTTGATTGAGCGTTTGGGTGCCCCCCATGGCGAACTGGCATGTCTTGCAGGAATGCCTCCGCAAAACGTGCCGATCTTGAAGCGATGGGGTATCATCTGATCCCAAGTTGGGCACGCTCCGGCGGTAGCTCCACCCTGAGTGTTTAGTTTATTACTGTTTTGTCGAAGAACTTGCATAACCATCATCCTATGAGTTTAGTATCAGTGACCAGTCACAGATGAGAACCCTTCCGGCATGTGTGATTGGTTTCCCTTTTCAATTGATGATTGCTGCCAGTCGGTTCACGCTCCAACCCTTTGTGGATGGTGACATTGTGGCCATCCTATGGCATCCGCCTTTTGATCATATTAGAGCGGATTTTGATAACTGTCCAAAGAAGGGAATGCAATAGCCTGTAGATAGCTGAAATAGTAGCTAGCTGGTGGAAGTATGGTGTAGAACCAAATGAAAGGGTTGGATCCTGTTGTGCGATTCATGGGTGAGCCCCAAACCCTCCGCAGTGGCATGATCCTGTGGCTCAGAGCGGTCGTGTGGCGGAGCTTGACTTGGGAAGGGCACTTCAAATTTGCGCCTCGACATTTTCATCATTGAAACTCATTCGAATGGAATGTTGATGATAGATGGCGGAGGAGGAGCCTCTATTTACTTCTAGGAACAAAGGTGGTTGGTGAGACAGGACGAAGTCGGTGGGATAGGTTCTAGAAGTTGAACAGTAGAAGGGCGCCCATCTGTGAACGAATTCATTCGTTCTGTATTATAGAACCAACCCGACGCCCATACAGCGAATTTCGGGGCTTACATTGCTGTAAACAGCCCCCAGGCTGCAGGAAGAACCAGGTGCACCCCGCTGTAGATCACTGTAATAGTAGAAGCCGCACCCATGATGTCTCAAGCTTCGCATAAACTCAAAGTCAGTGTCAGCAGCGACAAGACGGTTGGGTGACGCCGCCAGCCTCACGATACCGACCCCAGCTTCAACCTCCATGCGAACTGGCTGCCCTTTGCCGAGATGGCGTGTCCTCTCCCTCGGCTTAGTTTGGTGTCTCATCAGCGAACCCCACGAAGCCTCTGGTACCTGATCATAATTATCCTACGATCTGGCATCCTTCCATTCATGGCTGACTGATCGACAGGGCGCTGTAACGCAAGCTGCAGCCACCACAGAGGTTCCCCAAATATTACAGGAGCGCTACAGTGGCTGCACACCGCTGCAAGGCCCCCAAGAACCACCCCGTGCTCAGTGCCCCGTTCCTGAGCTAGCCCAAATGGGAGGCTCCAGAAAATAGCTAGGGCAGTATCGCGTGTCCACAGACCAGTGGCACAGCTACCTTCTCCTGTCATCGTTGCAAGTTCGAGCTGGAGAGTCAAGTCTGTTTGTTTTGGCATGCTCTATGAGTCTTTCGGAGTCTATCTAGTGCATTCATTTGGAGACTACTTCTGGAAAAGCGCTTCCCTCGGCCACCTCCGTTCCCAGGTAAGGCACGTTACAATTCGGGACAGAGCTGAGGCACAGGTTCATGCATATTGCATCTGGTGCCGGGAAGAAACTGCGACATGAATCAGAGCAAATTATTCATCAAGTGGCCAGAAACTTGAAGATTGAACCAACTGGTTGCATGAACGGCTTCGTATTCTACGTACCCACTGTTCGTTCAATAGTTCCCAGCCTTTGAAGCACGAGGAGTAATAGAATCGCATACCTATCTCTCCGTGTCTACTTGGGTTACAAACCAACAAACCAAAATGCTGTCTGCGTGTATCTTTGTGTTGACGGGAGTTACTTAACATGGCAATATACACGACAAAGACAAATGCAGAAGGTAATTTGGGTTGTGGACCACACATCAGATCCATTGACAGCATCACGTTGCCCAAATACACAGCCCGAATGGGGACACAGATCGTCGCGACCATCTGGCTTACATCGAGGGCCTAGCATCGTTGCCACGCATGAGGAGACAGGTAGCAAAATGACAAGACAGTGGATCAGCGAACGGGCGGGCTATTAACTGATCTACAACGCCAAACTGGCTCAGGAACCATCTACTATTGGCATGGATAGCTACGCACTCATCGGGAGCCACTAACTTGCTGTTTCTCCACTAGAGCCGCTACCACATCTTGGCTGTAATGTCGACCTGATAGCCAGTCAGGCTCAAGACCGGATCCCCACGAACCGCTAGAGCAGCTGCATCCCGGATCCCCCCCCGTACGATAGAGAGATCTCTGCATGCACGTCGTTTTTGGGAGGCCGGCTTGAGACCGGCTTGGGACCGGTTTGGTGGTGAGGCGTTCTAAGACATGGGCGAATTTTGGCTTTGTTCTCAACTCACCCAGCTTTGTCAACCTCCACCGTCTCGACCCCTTGATGTCTCAGCCCAATGGCTAGCCTGGTTCCCATTGTGCGCAAATCCGACCATCTTCTATCCATATTCGCCCTCGACATGCCCACCAGCCATCCAGGGCCATCGCTGCTGGTTTTCACTGCTGCCCTTTGTCTCATAACGTGGGGGTTGCCTTGCAGTTCTCCGGCCTGTCAACCATGGGGTGCCGTGGCTGGTCGTTGTCTTCATGCTCCATCCCCCATCTGGCGGTCATCATCCGAAGTAACCTTGGTTCGTGGTTCTTCACGACTGTGTCCGTAGTGTGTCTCGCCCTTCACGGCTGACAGGGGGGCTGTTGGCGGCTCCAACGTCACATTCGGCACACCCTCAGACACAGAGTGGTTGGACTATCCACGATGGCAGGAAAGGAGGTGTGAGCAGAATGCCATCCGTTAATGGTTCAACCTCCGATAACTCACCATGTATATATATCACATCTCTCATCCGTCTTATTCATGCTTTTTATCCTCATCACTCTCATCAACACCATCCATCTCATCAACAACAACAAAGACACCTCTCAGCCTTTCTACTCACAACAATGGCTTCATCACTTCGATCTTTGGCCTCGGCCGCCACCTTGCTCGCCGCTCTCCCTTCAGTCTTGGCTGGGTTCACCCCCGGGTCATCTTCCAATGTCGCTGTCTACTGGGGTATGTCTTATCTACACACACCTAGGTTACCAATGGGCAACGGTTACTAACGAAGTCTCTTCAGGACAAAACTCTGCCAATGGCGCCAACTCACAGGAGCGTCTCTCAGTGTACTGTGACAGTAAGTTATCCTTTCAGAGAACAAAACCAGAATACAAAGAAACTGACCGTCCACACAGATGCCGACGTCGACATCATTCCTCTTGCTTTCATGAACGGCATCACCCCTCCCATCACCAACTTTGCCAGCGCCAGTGATAGATGCAAGAAGTTCCCTAGCAACCCCGATCTTCTAGACTGCCCCGAGATTGCGTAAGTCAACACACAAACGCAATCCATTGATGTAATTCATTTTGCTGACAAGTCTTCAGTGAGGATATCAAGTCTTGCCAGTCAAAGGGCAAAACCATTATCCTGTCTCTCGGCGGTGCCACTTACAACCAGGGCGGCTGGGGATCAACCAGCGCTGCTGAGGATGCAGCCCAGCTTGTCTGGGGAATGTTCGGCCCAGTTCAGTCCGGCAGCAACACCGACCGACCTTTTGGAAACTCAGTTGTTGACGGCTTCGACTTCGACTTCGAGTCCTCTACCAACAACTTGCCTGCTTTCGGCGCCAAACTCCGCAGCCTTATGGATGGAGCCGGTGGCAAGAAGTTCTATCTGACCTCCGCCCCTCAGTGCGTGTACCCCGATGCTGCCAACGGTGCCGCCCTTGATGCCGTCGCCTTTGACTTCATCATGATCCAATTCTACAACAACTGGTGCGGCATCTCCAACTTCCAGGAGGGCACCGAGAACCAAAACGCCTTCAACTTTGCTGTCTGGGACAAGTGGGCCAAGGGCAGCAAGAACCCCAACGTCAAGCTCCTTCTCGGTGTTCCCGCTTCTCCCGGTGCTGGTGGCGGCTACACCAACGGCTCCAAGCTCAAGGCTGCAATTGAGTGGTCCAAGACCTTCAGCAGCTTCGGTGGTGCCATGATGTGGGACATGTCCCAGCTCTTTGCCAATAACAAGGACTTCCTTGGCGAGATCAACGGTTATCTTGGCTAAATGGGTGAAGCACTGCTCAAAAACGACGACGACGACGACGACGGAAAAAGACAATGATGAGCATGACGAGAACGATTTTCTCTTGGCCTCAATGACTGTTTGATGAGTGGACGGCTCATATCTTTGCCGTTGATTTCTTCCCATTTTCAGCTGTATATATATATTTTTTTTAGACTTCTTTCATGTACCTACATAGATTCAGCACATATTCAAATTAAGCTTTATATGACCATTTCACACAAACTTTGCTGTCTTGGGCTCTCTTTGAACACTACTTCACTTCAAATGTGGCAACTTGATTGAGAACGCTCTTGTTTCTTTTATTAACCAGATTGTACATCAAGGCACTTCAAAAATCATGCAATCATTCCACTAATAGAATAAATTCGAACCGTGTTGATATTGAAGTAAAACCTCGATACAGGACATCCAGATATCTGTTAGGCTACTGACGTATTCTTAATTATATATTATTATATTTGCTTCAAGAGATAAGGTAACTGTGCCACTCCTTTCACTGTACTAGTCTCAGTATATGGGAGATTATGTAGGTATAAAATGCTGCGAGTCCTTTTGCTGCTGCTCAAAGGACTGCGAAAACGCGGCCAAACCAACGACAATGCCAACGGCCATCACCAAAACAGAGATGATGGACCAAATAACACCCCAGCACTGCGAAGACCCGCCATAGCGCTTCGCAAAGACACTCGCGTCAGAGGAATTCACTTTTCGAAGAATCAAGTCGTCGCAGATATCCCAAACGCTATAGAGCGACGACATGACACCGATAAAGAGGACGACGAAGCGCAGCGCCTGGGCATGCGCGATGAACCAGCACGCGATGAGGAGCCCTACGGCGAGCAGGACTGTGAGGATGGTGAGCCAGTCGCGTTTGCCCCACCATAGGGTCAGGAGGAAGCAGACGCCGAGGACGATGCTGGCGATTTTGCTGGCGACGATGTTGAAGCCGCAGAGGGTGAGGAGGGCGCCGATGATGGAGGAGCCGAGGTAGCCTGCGGGAAGGGTGATGGCGCTGATACCGCCGGAGAGGTGGGTGACGCCGCCTTCGTTGGGGTCGAGGCTGATGGACATGACGCGGCCGCCGGTGAGGATTGCGGCAAAGGCGTGGCCGAATTCGTGGAACGCAATGACGAGCATCTAGGATATTTGGTTAGCTGGACTCTACTTTATCTCTTCTTTTATCTCATAGCCGTTGCGCCACGGCTGGTAGGAGAAGTGGGATTAAGAAAAAAATGCTTTCTCACCTTGAACGGCCATAGAATCATGCGCACGTACGGCACATTCCAGAGAATCGCAATAATCACTACATACGCAGCAATCACACCCAGCGTCACACCCTGTGTATGTGTAGGGTTCGCGAGGCTTCGCGACGACAGCGGCGCATACTGATGAAGCACCTGGTCGCGAATAGCCTCCATCTTGGCAATGCCACTACTACTACTTAAGGATGCCGCGAGGCTAGACGGCGGTGACGGTGCCATGGCTCTGCTTTGGGTTGTGCGCCCTTTGATGCCGTTTGGGATAAGATTTTCACAGTTTAGGTAGATAGAAGTAGTGAGGGAATGTTAGGCGCAGTCAAGACTGCTTTTTTCGATGGGCGGAGAACAGCTATGGGTTTGGTATTTGTCGTCGTCGGCGAAGTTGCAGTTCTGGTAGAGTCGAGGTACAAGTATGAGATCAAAGTTGAGATGAGAATGAAGCCAAGAATATAGATGAAGATGAAAGATGAAGACTAAGAGAAAAACAGAAACAGAAACAGAGACACAAATGACAGCAACAGATGGCATGAATACGCATTCCACAGCTTTGTTGACGCGGCCCCCCCCCCCGCCAAGCAGTCATGGGCGGTGGAGGGTGAAACACGGTGGGCATAAGAAGCTGTGGCTGAGGCAGTGCTTTGGAATTGGGTGTAGCTTGTAAACTTGTCTATAGCTTGTGTGGATAAGACCAGTCGTATATTTAGAACTTGGGTGTGTCCAGTCCTTACCGAAAGCTGCTTAATTACTGGCTTGGCATAAACATGACTTCCATCATCCATGGGATGGGACCAACTAACCCATGGTTGCCCACCACTTGTTGATTATAGGGGCCACTTTCAGGGCTGTGTCAACGCTGACAGCTTCTGATGGTCCTCGGATTGCCGGCATCGGTAGGTGGGCTGAAGCAGCGGCAGTGCCAGATATAGGTACCCTCTCTCTAGCCACTCACACCACTGTCCATCCCCTGTCGATCCATTTCATCAACGAGTGCTGTATATCGTCGTGCCGACACACACCTATGAAGTACACCATACTCATGAGGTTTTCTAAGTATATAATTTTTCTAATTTTTTTGGTGTTTTGATACCCTAAAACATGATGCGCCAGACTCCAACCCCCCTGGTATATTGTTTGCACTTCCCCCGTCGTTGACCATAATCCAAGTAGCCGATGGATTCCCAATTCCCATATCCATACCACACCCCCCCTATTGATATGTCTTTAGTCCTATTTGCATGTTTGCATATTTGTCTTTTTTTTCTTTTTCTATTTTCTCTTTTTTTGTAATCTAGCAACCTCCTTCTGCTGGGTGCTGGGCCGTGTCGAGACTTGGCCCAGAGCGCATTACTGTGCCATGACAACACACCTACTTACCATAGCAGAACCTGGCCCGTCAAGCGTTAGGACCCAAGTTCTTCCACGACAAAAACGTCAAACTTGCTGAGGCTTGAGCTCTGTGATTTGCACATTCGATTCAGTCTCCATCTGATACAGGGGAGGCATAGGCTCCACATCTCTGCCTAGCATCTTGTTCATTCGGTAGTTGAGTTTCTGGACATAGTAGCGGGCATGGTCGCGATTCCGGACACTAAAGACTCCGTCAAGCTCCTCCAGCGTCATGTTCTTGGTCTCGGGGACAAGGAAGTATGCAAACGTCCAGCCAATCAAGTTCCAGGTCGCATACCAGAAGAACCCTCCCGTGGCTGTCATCTTCTCCATCATCTTGGGCCAGGTGAAGCTGATGAGGAAGTTAAAAGCCCAGGTGATGGATGTGGCCGATGACATGCCGATGGCGCGGATATGGAGCGGGAATGCCTCTGCGCTATAGGTAAATGGAACGGGCCCGAGGCCTGGAGAATAAATAATCATAAAGGCGTACAGGCTGGTTGCAATTAAACCCAAGCGAACATTTGTGTCCTCTGCCTGGAAGCTCAGACCAGTCCAGAAAAGACAGATGGACATCAGAGGGAACGTGAATAGAAGGAGGTCGCGGCGGCCAAATCTATCAATGGTGAAGACAGCGGGGATTGCACCGAGGAAGTTGCAGACTCCACAGCCGAATGAAACTAAGAGAGCAGACCTGTGGGAGTAGCCGGCATCTGTAAAGATTTTGGTGCTGTAGTAGGCAAGAACATTCACTATCAACTAGTTAGCACTCAGTTGGTTCAAACAAATGGACCGAGGAAAGAATCTTACCACCACAAAATTGCTGCATAAACTATATCCAGAGTGTGTTAGTCAGTCTTTACTTTCTTCGAGTTAATTCAGGGGATGAACGTACCATGCAGAACCAAGCACTCTGTGCAGCTCGACGGTTGCGTCGAACCGTGAAGAACTCCTTGAAAATGGTCCATCCACCCTTTGAGCCCTGTTTGTCGTCCAGAAGCTTGTATGCAAGATACATGTCACGGGCTGCTTGCAAATCATTCTGTCGCAGAGTTCTGAGCGACTTGAAGGCATCGGCAAATCTGCCCTTGTCCATGTACCAACGGGGACTCTCTGGCATGCAATAGACAAGAGCACCGACGATCAGGGGAGGAAGGGCCGTGACACCAATCATCCAGCGCCACTGCGAGTAAGGACCAAGGAAGTCGACGTCCTGGAAGATGAGGGAGACGGCAAAGCCAAGCATGATTCCAAAGGCGGTCCACATCTGCCACATCATGGTGAGAGCGCCGCGAATAGTCTTGGGTGCGCATTCGGCAGCATAGACGGGGGTAGTGCTGGATTTGGCACCAACAGCGAGACCAAGGACGAAGCGGCCAGCGATAAGGACTTCCCAACGATTTGCAAAGGCTTGCCAGATGGCGGTGGCAAATGCGACAAAACAAGAGAGAGCAATGGTGCCGCGGCGACCCCAATGCTTGTTGAGTGGTGCGTTGAGCCAGCAGCCGATCAAGGCCGCCGATGCATATGGAGATCCGTTGATCAGACCTTGGAGCACCTTGTCCGTGATCTTAAATTCGGAAAAGTAGAAGTCCTACTCACTGTGTTAGTAGACGACACATAATTAGACGACTATCGCTATCCACGATAAAACGGTCGATCAAAGGGTCATGTCCATACCTGGGCGCCGTTAATGACGGTCTGGTCCATGCCCTGCACAATAGCGCAGCCCGCACACAAGGCACACAGCATGTAAAGCTTGGCCGGCGAAGATCTCCAACGATACTCTATCTCGTAACGCATAGCTTCCTTATCAGCCTCGGTGAGCTCATCAAGACGCTCGAAGCCGTTGGGCTGGTTGTACACCTTGGCCAGGAGGCCGCCCTTGCGAAAAACATCTCGGTGCTCGGGCATGTCATATTGTTGGACGAAACGGTCGGTGTCCGCCATGATTTCTTCATTGCTCATCTGCAGCAGTGGATTTTGAAGGACAGCTGTAGCTGCCTCCGGACCGGAGCTGGCTTCTTTCGGAGCCATGCCAGCAGCTTCACCGGAGGTTACAGCAGTTATAGTGATCGGTTGATCAGGTTTCGAGGCAGAAGCCATGTTTTCCCAGAAATTGTATTGATGTTTCAATAAAATCTGTGGTTGATTTCCTGTCAAGATGTTGCGTGAAGAGCAAAAGGAAGTAGCTGGTCAGATTGGGGAAGGCAGCGTGCTTTTATAGACCGCCCCCAGAACTGACCTGCAGAATCATAACCTTAATAATGTAGATGCCAACTCTGTTTACTTTGGAGAAACGCCATTTAGGCTCAAGGTTCCCGCCCTCTGCGTCTCCACAACATGGATGCATCATGTGATGTTTGCCTTTTACTTTGCGTTGGCGTAAAAAGGCCGATCCTATTCTGCTGCTCATAAAGGAAGAAAATTGCAGTGCTGGTCGAGCTAACAGACGTGACTGAAGACAAAAACTATGGTTTCTGAACAAGGCCTCATCTTGCTGTAGACTGACCGCGTGATCTAAGGGCTCTTGTGACGGAGTTCGATATCTGCTTCCATCTCCTGGCCAGAAGCGCTCGCTGGGCCGTCTGGCCAACCTTAAGCTTCTCTACATGTTCTAGCGTGTCGCTAATCACATCCAAGAACTCTATGAGAACATCTGTAAAGAGTGCGTCAACTTGCTCCTGCAAGCCCCCTCCAGCCCCCTTGACATCGGTCAGTCGCTGTGATTGCGCACCAGAAAGGCAAAGCAATCGCAATACATTCTGCGTTCTAGAAGGAAGCTTCTTGCCCGCCCCTAATAAGTATTCGCCGAAAATCCCTCTACGCTGGAGCTCCGACTTTTGGTTCCCGCTCAGCTTGGGTATTAAAACGTCGTCTAGGTATATCTTGTCCCATTGATTATCGTCGATTATGAATCCGTACTCAGTCAGGATGTAATCATTAGGGTGGGCTCCATAGGAAATGAAGACCTCGTCGCCGGCATTGTGGGCCTTGTCAACAGTGACAGCATAGCCCTTGCTGTAGAACGCCATGCGACAACCTTCATCTGCGGAGTGGTTGAACAGATCGGCCACAGGTAACAGTGCAAGCCTATCTTCCCATGGGTACTTTTCAGTCTTTTCAGTCTCGTTGTAGAATGTTCGCGTGTTGATGAGCAGCCAAAAGTACAGATATTCCCTCTCGGGAATGTGCGGATATGCCTTGGCAAACAAGTCCCAATCTCGCTCAAATCTAGCTTGCTGCTTCTCCAGGTGATGTTTCACTTGCAGAGGAAGCAAATCTTGCAGCTCTTCGGGCCACATCAATGGCATACCCGCCTCGAATTCAGTCAAGGTAGGGAATACGGCCTTCCAAGCGGCCACACCAGCGCTCGCATCCACGCTGAGATGCGCAGACAGCAACCCATGGATGGATGTGTTGGCCGGAAGACTTCGTAGGATATTTCTAGGAAGTGTCTCCAAGGCTCGAATAGCTTTCATAGGCACTTTAAGAATGACTTCTCCTTCCTGTTTCCAGTGTCAGACGCATTGTACCCAGGGCCAGGATGGTGGTCACTACCTTCAGCCTGCGCGTGGCAATGACTCCCGTGCCACAGCCAGGGATGCTGGTTGGTATTATGCCATTCAACTCCACACCCACGCTCTCAGCCCACGAAAGCAGATCTTGGAGGCTTCCCATTGCAACAGCCACGCAAACTTGACTTGGGATTATAGATTTTGAGAAGAGTCGCTATGATGGAATCAAGAAAGCGATGTCATTCAAGTCAACAACAGGCGTTCATCTAGTATGCAGGCTGAGAATCGGGCTTTGCACCAGGTGCTGCGCGTCGTATGCTATGGGCCAATTAGTTGCCCATTGTCCAAGACATGAATTGGGCAGAGTTTCGGGGTTCAGCTCTCTCATGTTTTATGAGGACTCAGAACCAGCACAGTCGACTTGGGCTTTGAACTCCGAAGAGTGGACTGTGTGGATCCAAGTTTTAAGAACAAGAAACACACCAAGTTTGATGACTAAGACTGTGCGCATCACATTTGCTCACACATGACAAAGGGCTGTACAAGTCCCCGTGGATGGCCAGAACAAATTTCCTCCAGACCATCATCAATCATAGGCATATTCCGCGCAAACTGTGTTGGTTTCAGATTATCACAGGCATTTTTACTACCAAACCCACACATAACTACAAGCCGGGAAGATGGGTCGAGATGACACATTGTCCGCAGATCTTCAGATCAACAAGGACATCGGGAGAAAATACTGGGAGGACGCAGCGGCCAGTGATGATGGCATGCTCGGCGGCGTTCTCTCAATGAACGGCTTCAGCTCAGTCGCCAGAGTTGACATTCAGGGCTCTCGAACATTCCTGGCCAGACTGGGGGTTGGCACCAAGAACGGTCGGCACTCCGTGGCAGTCGCTCTTGAGGGCGGAGCAGGGTTCGTTTTGACTCCTCCCTAGCGATGCCTCTTGTTGAATTAAGTGTAGTGTTGGAACTGGTCAGGCGTTTTATTCCCAAAGAAGAGCGAAATATGCCATTCAAGAGCTAGGACAAGTGCTAACTTTGGGTATCTTTCCTCGGGGGAACCAGTATTGGCCGAGTTACCAATGGTCTTCTTCTTCCTATTGCAGAGCAGGTTGACGTGATTGAGCCTGTGGCCAAATTCACTGATGCGCTGCAAGGCACCAAAGGAGTACGCAATGTGTATAATGTCGGGCTCGAGGAGTGGCAGCCTGCCGAAGATACTCAGTACGATCTCATCTGGGTCCAATGGTGTGTGGGATATATCACGGACCAGGAGTTAGTCCAGTTCTTAGAACGCTGCAAGGGTGTTCTGACGCCTGAAACCGGGTTCATCGTCGTCAAAGATAACCTCAGCTTCAGTGGCGACGATGATTATGATTCTACTGATAGCAGCGTTATAAGGTAAGTTTTATTTCTGCGCCAATCCCATAGTCGGGAACTAGAATGAGCGGAAGCAAAAACAATAAGACAGCCCGCTGATACATCGAGTAGGGGGGATACAAAGTTCCTGAGCCTCTTCAAGCAGGCTGGCTTAAAGGTTATTAAAACGGAATTGCAGCGCGGTTTCCCGGAAGGGTCCACTAAGAGGTTGCTCCCTGTTAGGATGTATGCCTTGATGCCCTGAAGTTTGAATCACCCGCCTCCGTATACTTTGCTGGATGTATAAAAATCCACCCTGCGTTCTCGAAGCCTATCATTCAAGTGCTCCCAATAAACGACCTGTTTTGTCTGCCCCTATAAGCCACATGCGTTGATTCTGAGAATCCAATCTATCCTTGAAACTCTTCTCCGGTGCCCAACCACTCTTCAACGCGTTGACACGGACACGAAGACTCATCCCCTCAGGCAGATCAGTCACACTCAACACCATCGAGGTCATCGGCTGAGTAGAGAAAAAGATTGTCGTTGCGCTATCCACTCCGCCATTGAGGAATACTTCCATGATTGACCGATCCAGCACGCCGCTCATGGACCACGAATTCCCGCGCAGGGAACTTTTGGTAAGGAATTTGTCCGTAAAGTCGCCGTGTTTGAAGCCTCGCGCGCCCCCACGATCTAGATAGAAAAGCTTGTCCCCAGCAAAATGAATGCCACCGTCAACATGTTCTCCTGTCTGAGCGGATGAGAATGTGAAGTTCAGAGCGGCCGTTGGAGGGAGCCCCTTTTCAGGTATGCCCGTTGCATGAACCTCCCAGTAGATGGCGTTTGAGTACACGTGTGAGAAATCCACGATCATACTACCATTCGTATGAGCATCTTTCGATGCGAGCACCTCTCCCTTCACGGGACTCATATCATACGGGATCGACGTCATCTTCAACCCAACGCGCTCATCTTTAATGAAATGTGAGCGCCGGGGAAGGCTCATCGCACTTCGCCACCCTTCCCCAGCTGTTGGGACACTGTCTGTGTACTGCCAGTTGGATGCCCAGCCTATCGAAACAGGATCTTGTTGGTCAGATAAGCCGTAGAAGAATTGGCTCGCATAGTTGTCTTTTCCAAAGTCTGCTATCCGCGAGGCCGAGCCATCAGCCTCAAAATGTGTCCCGTTGAAGGACCCCGTGTAGTACAGCATAATGGATCCGCCGAGCGGCGCACCCGGATTGATGCTTATGGCCATGAGCCACTTGTTATCAATAACACATCCCGTATCATCACGAATTGGCATGGGTACCAAATTTGGGCACTCCCATTGCTGACCGGAGCGGTCGGGACTCGTGAAATTACTGGCATGAGTCCAGTTAATCAGATTTGGTGACGTGAAGATACCAATAGCAAATTCTTGCGCGTATGCCACGGCCATTACCCAATGATCCCCATATCGCACAACTTTTGGATCGCGGAAATGGATAGCGGTACTCGGGATCACCGGGTTCCCCTTATACGGCGTGAAGTTATAACCCCCATCCAAGGAGTACGAAATCGCTTGAGTTTCAGGGCCAGGACTACCATCCGGATAATACTCAGCAAGAGTCTATAAACTTCTGGTTAGTCTTTTCATTCAGTATTACACTTTGAAGAATAAGGGAGAGCAAGGCCAATCGTTACAAACATAAATTGCCACAACACCGTTCTTCTGGCTGGGGAAAAACCCCGACGTGTTATTCGGATCCATCACTGCGCTACCAGAAAACACAAGCAAGTTCTTCTTGGGCGGGAACAAGGCAATCGGCTGGTTGACCCAGTGGTACAGATCATTGGAAGTCGCGTGGCCCCAGTGCTGGTAGCCGGCAACATAGGCTTTCGGGTTGTACTGATAGTAGAGATGCCAGGTGCCGTTGTCGTCGCGGAACATGCCATTGGGGTCATTCATAAAGAACTTGGGTGGGGAGAAATGAACTTGAGGGCGGTATTGACCATTATAGTTGCCGGGGATGGGAACACCGGTAGGAACATCTGGATCAATATATGTTTCATTCGGGGATTGAAGGGTGGTGGTGGTGGTGGTGGAGGTTAATGATGGTGTGGTGATTGGGGTCGCCCGAGCGAGACAGAGGTTGCTGCTCGACAGTATGGTCAGAGCCAGTGATAGCAAAAATGCCTGCATCTTGGAAATATAGAGAAAACTGGGGAAATGATGTGTATTGCTGATGGATAGAACATAACGGGCTACCTTTATACATATTGCTCTCATCATCCCCTCAAACTTCAGTAAGCTTTTCCTCCCTAGAGACAGGATCATTGATAGTCACATGTCGTCGGACCGAGCATCAACTTCCAAACAAGGCGACTTCGTCATGAGTGACGATTATGGTTGGATGTGACCCAACCAAATCCGCCACTCGAAGCTCAATGGCCATTAAACGCAGGCCATCACTAGTGTAGTTCTAGAGTGCATAGACCCTGATCTAGCTATGTGTGTGTGGAAATCGGCTTGGCGAAATAAATTTCAAAGTATTCATCTCAATCCTTGAAACTCCCAACTGGTGACTTCCGATGACTTCTGCATTCCATCCTGTGCCAACCAGGCAAAGCTCGAAATTGTATTGATGTAGACACACAAAAAAGGCAGATCTACCTCAAAGGCCTTGCTAAATTAGTCTACCATCGGCCTCTTTGCCCTCGTCCTCGTCCCCCGCCTCTCCCACGACCGCCACCTCGACCCCTGCCCCCTCCTCTACCACCACCCCTTCCACCCCCACGTCCGCGATTTTGCGAAGGTGCTGGTCCACGGTTTTGTCTTTCCTGCCTCTCCTCTGCACTTGCATCCCAGAGGTTTTTTATACTGAGTAGCTCACAGAAAGCGGTCGTTTGCGAGTTTGTATATTCCTCTGGTCGATCCTCCACAATCGCCGGAGTTCCATCAACATATGGAGTGGCCGTTATTTCGAAGTTGTTTGGGACATCGAGCTTGCCTTTGTCGACAATATTTTCCTGAACCCATGCTCGCTCAACGTCAATAATTTTTAGATAATGTTCCTCGCCCATATTCTCTGGGACTTGAGCATCACGATTCCCAATGCTTAGAGAGTTGTGAAAAACTCTAGTGATTGCCAGCCATTCAGGGTCATATTGAAGCTGAAAGCGAGGTGCAGAACTTCTAGGAGCATGTAAAGAGAGTTCATTCTGATCAAAGGGCAAAATTTCACACAGCTGTAGGAAATGCCTCCCGGGCAGACATTTATCCAAAGCCAGGAACCGAACTTCTTTGTTCGCAATGCCTGCCGGGACTGGCTGGCCTGGCTGGCCGAGTGTGCGCTTGATTCTTGGTGCCGGGCGAGCAAATGATGCTGGCAGTTGTGCTCTGAGATCTTCAGGCACCTCGTTTGTTTCCTCCTTCAAGGTATCATTCACCACTTCTTCTAAGCTTGGCTTTCCAGCATTGCTTCCCTCTTCTTCTTCTTCATCATCCATGTCCAGGTCTATTTCATCCGGGTTATTTTCTTCGACAGCAGCAGGCTCAGGGGGCACTGCAACAGCTGCCTCGGCAATGGCTATGCCTTGATCTTTGTATGTCTTCATAGCGGCAAACTTGACGTGTAAATGCGCAGAAAACCAATAAGGGGGGCGTAATCGGTCCATGACGTATTCGGCAGCTACGTTACCCAGAGTCCCATCAATTGATTCCTGTCTGAAGTCACGCTTCTTCTTGAACAGCCACTCAGAGTCTCCATGACGCTCAATACCACGGGGCCAGTCGTGACTGAGGCCAATATCGACCTGGGTCTGCACAAGGAGCAGTTTCCGAACATCCAATTCACGCACATGATAAAAAGACCGAACTTCATCATCGTTGAAGGGAAGGCGCTCATGGTGAGGCTTACGGTAGTCATGGCCTTTCCAAATGCCCGACATTCCGGCGATACGGATCGGTCCTAGGCGAAGGATGTTTGCGGCGCCGAGGTAGTAGATGTTGGGGGCAACCCAGCCACCATAATAAAGCTCCCACAGATGTGAGCTGGCCTCATGGTTTCCAGCAATGAAGACTGTCAAGTAGGGAGCAGTACGGGCTCCCGAATAGTACTCCGGAAAGTCACCCAACTCACGATATTTAACCGGGCAAGCCATGACGGTTAGATCAGCAGCGTTGCGAACAGACTATGGCGCAGTTTAGCTAGTGTTATAGTTGACAGTCTGTGAATATACAATGGCATACCTGAAAATCACCGCCGATAATGAGGATGTCGACGTCGTCCCATCCTCGAGATTTGCATGATCTCTCGACGGACGCGTAAATGGCGTTGAGAGTGCCATGGCCCTGAAAGCTGGTCAACCAAGACACACTACAGAAAAGACAAGGCCGCCTACGCAGCCTTCAACGGCAACCCGCACGCCCTGAGTCTCAAAAGCGCCGGACTCCATCCCAATTGAAGCGTTTGAAACGATGTCGTATCGACGGAGCAGAACCGCCGACGCAAAGGCTTGGGTCGTATAATGACCTATGGTTGTTTGTCGATCCAGAAGCTCGCTAACAAAACGGAAGGAGGTCTCAGGCGATGTTGCTGCAGCACCAGGAATATTTTCGGGTGGCAGGTGCTGCCGTGCCCACTGCCAGCGATGGGACAAGCCGCGCCCCACCTTCCGAACAGAGCCGGAACCGGCATTTCACTGGACGGTGGTGGTCAGATCAGTGGAGTGGCTTCCAGCCTCCAGTGGCAGTTGGCCAGTAGGCACGCTGTAATTAGCAGTCTGCCAACCAGCACTCAGCACTCAATGGCAGGCATTTGCGGAATATGAGAGTTGCGAATTGTTGAGGGTTCGTTGCGATGAATGTAACATAAGTCTTGCATATGAATGACTCTGTGTTAGTATGAGTTTGAACTAATCATTAAGATGATCAAAAGTCCGAGGGGGTCTCCTCTCATCACACTAGTGCTAAAATTCTCGGTAGAGATCGCACTTATAGCGCCACGCAGTACCGTACTGGTGCCTAGGTAGGTACGCCACGGCTTTTGGTGCCCAGTCAATAATTGGGATATGTGGCTGCCATGTATACTCCAATGACTGATATCCTTTCAAAGCAGCATATAAACGTAATGATCGCAGAATTCTCGGCTTATTAGACACTCCTGGATCCTTCGCTCTCGGCAGTAAACATTATAGCCCGAACAACGATGCCGGCTATTTGCCTGCCTTGATCCTGCAACTTACAAGGGTCGGATTTATCGGCCCTCGCGTTTCGATCTACCCTTGACCTATGAGCATTATAATCAAGATATATCAAACTTGGCTATAAAAGAGAACCTAGACTGTGTACAAGTGGTATTTAAAGCAGAAGCAATTCATTCATTTATTACACTCTATTCCAATTACCTTTCTTCGCTCGACCACAAAGTAATTATGACTGCTACCCTCAGAACAGTTGCGCTCATCACGAGCAGCACGAGAAAGCAAAGACTCAATCCTTTCATCACGCATTATGTTCACAACTTATTACCATCTTCAACTGCGAGCATCTCACTCCAGGTGGTAGACCTAGCAAAACAGAGTCTTCCTCTATACGATGAGCAAGCAACGCCCGCCTATCTCCCTTCAGACAACCCCACTCCCCATTACACAGAAGAGCATACAAGATCATGGTCTGCCCTCATCCAGCAATTCGATGCATTCATCTTCATCACGCCCCAATATAACTGGAGTATCCCGGCCAGCCTCAAAAACGCACTTGATTACTTGTTCCACGAATGGACTGGGAAGCCGGCTGGAATCGTCTCGTATGGAGGTAGAGGTGGAGGCAAAGCAGAGGCCCATCTCCGAGATATCCTCACTGGTTTGCGAATGGTGCCAGTGCAGTCGGCTCCAGCGCTTTCGATAACACAAGAAACGATGAAGGATTCCCTAGATGCACAAGAGGCTGGTGAGGCTGATGTGCAGAGGTGGCGAGATGCTGGTGTGGAGGAGCAAGTTGGGAATATGTGGATCGAGTTGATGGAAGAACTCAATAAGCGACCGACCTGGGTGGCATGATATCGGATGTTATATCATTCTATAACTAGATAGATATTCTCAGAAACAAGTAGATATCTTGTTTTGTTGGTTGACAAATTTCATTATATTGTAGAGGAGAGAACTCAATTCTGTTTTATAGATCATCTAACTGTCTCGAAGACACTGCTTTTGCTTTATATCAACCATTCAGCTAGACTCCGCCGCCGCTTTCTCAATCGCCACCAGAGCATCCAGTCCCGCAATGAGCAGGGGAACCTCCTGGTTCTCCTCCCAAGCCTTTGCATACTCCTCTTTGCCACCCCCTTTTCCATCCGTTCCAAACCTGAGACCAGCCCCGCTGACGAAACAGTTATACGTAGTCGCCGGCTTAGACCTGCAAAGACCGCAGCAGATCTCGACAAACCCCGCAGACGTAAACTCCAACCGGGGAAACAGTTTCATCACAGCGAGATACTCCTCCGACGTGAGCATATTGCCTTCCTTGCCCGGTCCGTTGGGATAGACGGGACCTAGGAAATCGGCAGAAACGCCCAGCCCTGTGATGGCAACTTCGGCTTGTGCGTGCAAGTGAATGCTTACATGCGTATGCAGCGCAATCGCATACCAAACGCGCCAGATCCTCTCCTCATCCCAGCCCTTGCCCTCACCATCTGCGTGCAAGCGCAAAAAGTCGCGCGCCATGTTAGCACCGTCCACCTCGAACCGTAGATCCTGTGACATCATTCCGGGCGTCGTAACCCAGCCCAGGTCGTGCATAATGGCACTGACGAAGATGGTCTCCTTCAACTCTGGCGTCATGGTAACACCGGGCTGCCTGGAGCCGATGATGAGGGAGAAGTAGGCTGCCCGTGCCGCATGATTGGCGACGGTCTCGCTGGAGTGTTTTTGGACATACTCCCACGCTTTAGCCACGAGTGGAGAGGTAGGTACTTTAAGATTAATCTCGGGGATGTCTTGAAACGGAGCCGCCATTTTGTGCGAATATTGAAGGCGTGGATCGGATGGTGAGTCTAAAGGAGAACTGCTTGTCTAGTTGTATTCAATCAAGGCAGATTGACTGATCAATGTGTGTAAGAAGCGGGGGAAGTTGCTGTATCGAAGCCAAGGTGCTTGCTGCTCTCTCTTTATACTTCCTCAGCCCTACTATCACGTCTACCAAAAGAGGAAGTTGGAGCAACTCAAATAAGTCTACATTGTCTCGGCTATCTTGACCGTATTACCTGTTTTGCCAATAGGCTAATCGAAACCTATAAGTACGTTGCAAGTATTGGCCGTTTTGCTTAACTTCCGACGCCCAGCGGATGTTACGCCGAAAAAACGCTGAGCTGATCTATCTCGCCGCACCACTTCGGAATCACACGCTATACTCCACCAAATACGACCCTGAGCCATATGATTTATAATTTTTTTGTATCCCATCGGCTGGAGCTACCACATTGCAAGGTAAAATAACAGTCGCCTTTTGTCTTATTCGGCTTTCCAATTTGCCGCGAGTCATTAGAAGTTTTAGAATTCACCAGTACTGCGGCCCGATTTTATATCCAAGGAGGTTGGTTATAGGCTCCGTCTTTCTTAACTTTGATGTTTGGAGAACATCTTTATGAACGCCAAGGGCTGCAGCTCGTGTCCGGCATCTGGCCTCCAAAAGCTGATCAAGGCTTATAGTCTGATTCCGCCTTCTTAGACCACAATGTCTCGCTCATGAGTTGCTGAGCTCCTGGTTTTCTCGTCAGCCTTGCATATGTATAATCCATTAATAAGCTGAGCGTGAGTCGTCAAGGCAAGTATCCGCGGGATACCGATGGTGTGGATTGTGTCAAACAACTGGTTGCAACCTTGTGATGTATCAACTGGGTGCTGTAACGTGGATGGTGTATGCAGATAGTCGCAGTTCGTCGGCAACCATATGCAAGGTGTTTGAGAGCAAGCTGAGGCGGAACTGAATTATGACAATGAGGGCGCTCATCTTGAAGGATGGTAATGCTGGTCTGCCAGAAAGCTGGGTGAACATCTTCAAGAGCTTGACACTCATCGTCACTGCCATTATGGGATATCCAACTCATGCGTAAGCCTCATATGTGTACCGTATAACTAGAGCCTCGGAGACCAAGACCTAGTATAGGTACTGGACCAGGGACGTCCCGAGCCGTCTTCAATTCTCGAGTGGCGCTGCTAGCCGGTGTACGTCAAGTGTCAGCGTTGACTGCCTGAATCTCCGTTTGATCAAATGACGTGAGCTAAATTGATTGCTAGTCAACGCTCCATCGTACTGTGGTGAGCTTGACGGACTGCGTAATAATGTAGATATAGACACTAAGCTGAAGCATCAACTCCATCAGGTAACAAAGGGTTTGTTTGAGTGGTGCCATCCGCTTATGTATATCAAAGCATGATATAGAGCATGAACGCCAAGGCAGGCCTCCATGAACTCCGTCGTTTCGTATTGACCGAAAAACCCTATCGATGATTGCATCTCCGAGGAACGGAAGCCCAATCCCATGCTTACAAATAGGCTGGCGCAAGGCAAATCCTCTTACCGACGAATACCACCATCCCCAAGTGACGAGACGTGGGGTAAGTTCCAATCATGTTCTCCCATTGTAGTCCCAAACGCAAGCCAATTAATAAAGCGGTGGGGGTGAACGGAGGGGAGGAACAAGACGAAGAGTCCAATATGTTAGCTGACGAATCCAGTGACCCAAACGAGGCCATTTTCGTTCGAATGAATTGGTAATGCTGGAGGCTTCAGAGTGTGGGCTTGCATGAATTAACGTCCCGACCCGGTATGCATGATGGAGACAACAATGCACCGCCGAGCTAGTTTTGACGTCACTCCTCGTGGCATTGGCGGATGGCTTGCGATCTGAAGAACGGTGTAATTTGTCACACAATGTAGCGTGTCGAACAGTTTAAATTCATCTATAAAAGAAAACATCCTGTAATCTACTTTCCATAGCTCACAGTTCCACTCACTCTCAAGGACAGGCATCCACAAGAAGAAAAGTCAAATCCCGCCCAAGTTTCAACATGCCGCACAAGGATTATTCACTCGTCATTATCGGATCCGGACCCGGAATCGGCGTCCACGTGGGTTCGTTGTTCGCCTCCAAGGGCTTCACCAAAATCGCACTCGTGGCCAGGAACCAAGACCAGCTGTCAAAAGACAAGGCGCAGATCAAGCAAGCAGCTTCAAACAAAACCATCACCGTCAAAACATACCCCCTCGATGTCACAAATCTCCCGCAGCTGTCAGAGACCCTTGATCAAATTGGCCGCGATCTCGGCAAGCCCGAATTCGTCTTCTACAATGCCGCTGTCGTTCGCCCGTCCAAGTTGCTAGAGTACGACGAGGAAGATATGCTTTATGAATTCAAGGTCAGTTTGTGTCTCTGGACGGTTCGGTCTGTGCCACTGTTAGCAACCTAACCCTGACATTCGACAATTTCCAGATTACCAACACCAGCCTTCACGCGACGGCGAAATGGGCAGTGCCTCAGCTAGTTGAACTGGCCAAAAGTGACCCTCATGCTAAGCCATCATTGTTTGTGACAAGCTCTCTGCTACCCACAGAGCCAATACCCGACCTCTTCTCTCTCTCTTTGGTAAAAGCTGCCCAGTTGAACCTTACCAAGTCATTGGATCTTGTATATAAGACTCAGGGGGTACATGTTGGAGTTGTAATTGTCGGAGGAAATGTTACTGCTACCCACGAAACGCTCAACCCTCCAAACATTGCTGCGAAGACTTGGAGTCTTTTCGATCAATCGAAAGGTAGTCAGACCTACTCGGTTGAAATTCTTTGAAACTTGCGGTATAGCTTTTTTTTTTTAAAAAAAAAAATGATATTGATGAACTAAAGAGCGAATATGACTATGAAAATGTGTCCCAACAGAAAAAGCGAAGTCTCAATGCACAACTGAGGTACGCAGAGTGAGTGGGATGCATCAATCTTCCATCTCTAATAGACGTCTCACCCACGGAGGAGTTGAAGGCGGAACGCATATGCTGAAATGGGGGACAAAGTGAAACGGCGTGGCAAGAGCCTACATCGTTGTGTAACTGAGAAATATTTCACATCGCGATTTGGAGTGATTTGATATGGCACATTTCATCTTGGGAACAGCACCTGTTATACATCTTGATCGTCATGTCCCTGGTAGCCCATCACTTGTGGGAAGGAGAGTTCTGAGGATTCTGAAACCGCCACGGGACCATGCAAGTAGATCATTTTGCAACAAAGTCAATGGATTCACTTCATAGTCGAGTTGGCCCTGGGGGACATGTTAGAAAGGCGTCTGGCCCAGGGCACATATAATGCTTACTGGTCCAGGCCCAGGTAGTCTGCCGCAGCGAGCAGCTCGAGGCAAAGCTCCACGGGAATGTCCATATCAGGGACATCCTCGCTGTTCCTGTAACGGTACCAGTAGTGAAAGTACTCGACCACTTTGTCAAGTACAACCCCACTATCCATTCGTCAGCAGGCGAACTTCCGCATCTGCATGAAGAACGAAACTAGATGGAACGTAATGGACGGTCGGTTCAAGTGTAGTGAAGAATCAATCAAACCAACCCGAGCCGTCAGTGAAGAGGCGTCTGGGTCCGGGAACCGCAGACGACCTGCGGCAATGATGCTGGTGGTTTGTCAAGGCATATAGCTTTGTTGTCGTCATGCCAGTTGTCAATCATGGGCACGTTGACCTCTCGCTTACCTCATCTCCTGGAACACACAGCGTGCATCTTTGGCTTCAGCAAACTGGCCTAAAAACGGCTGTGAGCTCGCACAGCAACCATTGGGGGATCCCATCACTATTCACGCACTCCGAACATCCAGCATGCCCTTGATGATAGGGCTCACCATGGCGGCGTCACGCAGCACCACAAACTCGAAGCCATCGGCCGAGACAAGTGTGACGTACTTGCTAGACATGTTGACCACCGTGGGGAAGGGAACAGTTGCGGTAGTCGTCGCAGAACTCTGTGCAGATGCTGGTAGTTGGAGGAGGGGAGGGTGAGGTTTAGGAGTGAAGAGAAGGTTGTGTGTAAACGCGTCTGCGTGATGGAAGATGTAGAAAATTTACAACTCTCGCACGGACCAGTAGCCGGCGCCCGAAGCGCCGTGCTGCTTGGGTGCCTCAGGTATTTTCAGTGATTGCAGGTGCCCACAGCTGTCTGGGCCCAGCGTATTCACCAGCAGCGCCTCAACGCCTGTCGTTGCCCCGTCAACTGGGCCGCTGGGACTGCTGGGGGCCTGACGCAAGCCACAGGCACACCGTCCCACCATTTGGTTGCCCGGAGCGAAGCGCTGGCCAGGCCCATGTGAGCTCCAGTCAGCGAACAGCTACAATCTCGCATCCCGTCAAATTCCCAACCATCAACTATCGGCCGCAACTGCAGCGTCTCTCGTCTTTCCCATCCCACGCGCCGCAACTCTGCTCTGTGTTCTGTTTCTTATTGCTCCGCATTGTTCCTCTCCAGCATCTCCAAAGCCTAAATCCAGCACTTTTTTTTTGACTCAAGAGACGCCAAAAAGCAAGTCTCGGCCTTACACCGTCTCGGCCTGGCTGCATCCCATCCCTATTTGGCCGCGACCGCAATAATAACTTTCGGAGACGCACACACACGAGCAACTCGGGTTGCCGCCCGCACAATGTCCACATATCAATACCGCAACTCATATTATTCGCAATCCACCAACGATCAGCCCCGGCGCGACCAGCGTATGCGCTCCAGTGAAGGCACCATCAGCACCACAAAGAGCTCGTCCACAGGCCGAGAATCATCAGCGACACACATGACGGAGGCTCCTACATACTCGAAGAAGATTGTTGTTGTCGGCGATGGAGGTTGTGGCAAGACCTGTCTGCTCATAAGCTACAGCCAGGGTTACTTTCCAGAGGTAAATGAGCAATGGTCAACTAGACTTTCGTCGCCATAGAGGGTAGACTGCTGACATCTGATCGGTGCAGAAATATGTACCAACTGTATTTGAGAACTATATCACCTACCCAACACACTCACCTACCGGCAAGACAGTAGAGCTGGCTCTGTGGGATACCGCTGGACAGGAGGAATACGACCGTCTGCGACCGTTGTCGTATCCGGAAACCGATCTAATCTTTGTGTGCTTTGCCATTGATTGCCCAAACTCGTTGGACAATGTGCTAGACAAGGTATGTTTTGCCATTTCAGCTTTGCATGTGCATGAAAATCCAACGAAACATAAACTAACTCAAATGTTCAGTGGTACCCTGAGGTACTTCATTTCTGCCCTTACACACCTCTCGTCCTGGTGGGCCTGAAGTCGGATCTCCGTTACAAGAAGACGTGCATCGACATGCTGAAAACCCAGGGGCTCACCCCTGTCACCACCGAGCAGGGCATGGTGGTCGCCAAAAAGATGAACGCCCAGTACATGGAGTGCAGCAGCAAAGAGATGCGAGGAGTCGATGAGATTTTTGAGCGCGCCATCCTCACAGTCGTCGCCAACGATCGAAGAAATGCAGAGGCTTCCATGTCTCACGCCGACAACGGTGACGGCAAGAACCCGCTACCCGGAGTCGGTGTTCCTAAGAGGAAGAAGAGACGGTGCAACTTTCTCTGAAACACCGAAAAAAGGCTTCTTGCAACACCCGGTTTTTATTTGCTGTTCGCACTGAGCGTAGAGAATGAGGCTTTGGGCAGCTCAATAGCAGCAGCCAAGGAAAAGACGACTGGTTCGAGAGATACAGAATTGTAATGACCATTGGATGAAATCATTGTCTCTTTACGAACTACTGCACATTTATTAACGAACGACGCGATGACCCTGTCGCACACGCACGGCGGGGCGCGCCCGATGATATGACAGATGATGGGAACGACTAGATGGTGCATCTGTCAAGAGGAGGCCTTGTTATATAAATTGAAGAGCTCTCCGTGTCGGCAACCGTTTTCTCGAGAAGGCCACTCAATCAAACCGTTTGCAAGAGAAATCTTGTCGGAGGATAATACGAGGAGCCGGGGGAAAACGCTGACGTGTATGAAAGAGGTTTAGGATTGTGTGGTTGAATATTTTGCGAACCTTTTTATTCTGTGGCTTTTTTTTCCGCCGTTCTTCATCTTTCTTTTGTAGCATGATAGCTGTTGAGTTCAGTTGGGGCTTGGGTTGGGACATATGACCATTTTGCATCTTCAATCCTTGCCAATCTCCGCATGTTTCTATATCGTGAATCCCAGTGAATACAAGCCAATAAGTTCAATGTGCAGAGTGATTTTTTTCCCCCAACATTTATACGTCATGTAATAATTAACTGAGCCCGCTCGTCCAAACATCATATGCCCTTCTTGTCCTATTATGCCTTCCTCCAGCCTCTTTCCTAAGGGGGTATCATTATGCGTATCATTGATGTGTAGTATCGTCCTCTTCATCGTGCTCATCCCCTTCCTGCTGTTCACTCTGCTTATCCTGTCCCTCTTCCTTGGCCATGACGTTTTCAAACTGTGACCAGAGCGCTTCGACTGACGAGAACTCGTTACCGACCTATTTGCCCATATTAGAGCCCGCGTCGATAATTTTACGTCAATTCAAAGAGAGAGGATGGAACCATCTGCGTAGCAGGTCCATCCCTTCTTGGGCAAGAATTCGTGCCTAGCCCAGCCTGGACAGAAACGCATCGTTTGGGGAAAACTAGATTGTGGAAAAAAGACGTACGGTAATGACAGCCTCGAGTGATCGGTTAAGCTTATTGATGTTCGCAAGGACCTGCTCAAAGTTCTAAACCCAGATTGTCAGCTCTTTATCTTGTCAAATTGAACGTTGCACTTCATTTGAAAGGAAAACGCTGGAAGTGGTTTATTTACCACGGCAATGTCCTCAAGGATCGCCTCCCGCTGCTGCTCAAAGTACGTCTTTTCACGTGTCTCCATCGCCGAGGTAGGCCGCTGATTGGAAGCCATGTCGGTGTGCCAGCCGTTGTCTGAAAGATCAAGATACGGGCTGGATAAGAGCTTCCACAATGTCTTTTGTTGGCAAGCAAGAAGCCTGCCCAGACCTCCGATATATCGGAGCCTGGCAGTTGATACGCGATACACGCTCCCTATTTTAGCGGGGTATGTTCGGCATTTAAATGACCCCACTATCAATAACAGCTGGACCAGCTGGACCAGCTCTTAAGTATTGACACCCGAATAACAGAACCTACTACGTCTCTATCAGAATTCACATTTATGTAGCATTTCAAGTTTATACAGTTCTGAAGATAAGCTCATTAATCAGTTGAGGGTACACCTAATCACTCATGCATACAAAATACAAAGTTCACACCAATAATAATAATAAAAGAAAAAAGTATTTGCCGTGAACATGCCCCCTTAGGCGCCGGTGCCCAACTCGACTCCCTTTCTCCCAGAGAACTCCATGCTCCACCACCATCTCCATTTCATCTTCCCATGACAAAATTCAGACTGGCAAAGTGACAAGTATACAGTGGAAAAGAAAGAAAAAGGCGGCAAAGGCCTGAGAACAAAATATCAAGAAACACTAAAACTATTTCTGCCGGGTTTGGATCTTCATCGTCCATACCGATCTGGATGGCGATCGTATTCGTGGGGCCTGAGACCTCTAGCCATCATGTCCCGAGGATCTCTAGGATCCCGGGGGTCTCTGGGGTCCCTTGGGTCCCTATGATCTCTATGGTCTCTGGGATCTCTAGCATCCCTATGCTGCACATCTCTTGGATCTGGTGCGGGATAACCTGGCCCCTGTGGCTGTTGTGGTGGTGGTGGGCCCCGAGAGTCGTATACTCCCGGTGTGTAGCTACGGCCCGGTACCTCTCGTGGATCTCGAGGCGGACCTGGTCCAGGGGTCGAGGCATATCTTTGATATTGTTGAGCAGATTGCGGGATAGACTCTGGGGCTCGGGATGATGGTGGGTAGCGTCCCTGCATCGCATGCTGCTGCTGTTGCTGTTGCTGAGACATACCAGAGGCCCCCGATCCATAGATTGATGGCGGCCCTCGATCGTCCCTCATCCCCATGTGGTGTTGCTGCTGGGGCGGGGGAGGCGCCGATGCCCAGCCTTGCGCTGGAGTTCCAGGCTTCGCTGAGCCGTGTTGCGATGACCAAGACTGCTGGGGCGGCTGAGCCTGGCTTGCCTTTGGCGGTTGTGTTGGCCAGCCTCCGCCTTGCTGCTGCATAGCAGAAGACGGCGGTTGATGACCAGATGGCCAAGCGTTTTCACGACTAGCTTGCGGAACTTCACGAGTCCTTGGGGCCGATCCGTGAACCGAATATTGTGGAGGTGGTGATGCTGCATGCGGTGGCTGAGCGGACGAGTTGTATGGTGTAGGATAGCCAGACTGCGATTGATACTGGGCCTGGCTCGGCTGGGCAGGAGGGGGATACCGATGCGATCCTTGTGGCGAATTGGTTCCGCTTGCTGGGTGGCTTTGCTGGAACGCATGTTGCCTGTAGTAGTCTCTGTCGGCAGGATTCGGCTCTGATTGATGGCCCCGAGGTCCGCTCATGTGCTGCGATGGTGTTGGAGAGGCTGCGTAGGTAGGCTTCAAGGATGGCATAGCTGAAGGTCCGCTTGGCGGGCCACGTCCGTAAGGTGGGTATTGGGGTTCTGGTTCCCGCCGCATTTGTGATGGTGGTGCAGACCCGGGTGGCAGGCGGCCCATGGACTGAGCCGGCGGCGTTGGGGATGGACCGGGGGGGTGATTGTTTGTGACCTCGTTGACTCGCTTCGGTGGAGGAGGAGGATCATCATTGAGTAAGGACATGATGTTCGATGTCTTCCGTGGTTCCGGAGGACGTGCTGGAGTAAGTGCCGGCATGGATGTAACTGCCTGAGGTGGTGGAGCTCCGTAAGGATCTTGCACAGGGCCAGAAGACTGTCTATGGTGCATAGATGAGACGGGTCTGGATATAGGATGTGCCAACGGAGGAGATTGGGCTGCCGTAGCGTCATCCAGCAACGCACGCATGGGCTGTGATGTCTGTTGCTGGACGGAAGGCGGGTATGGGGGGCCAGCGTTGGGCCGCGATGATTCTTGGGCCACTTGTCTTCCTAATGAAAGTGGTTCTCGTGGTGGTTGACCATGGCTTGGCTGATGGCGATGCCCAAATGGTTCGTATTGACGTTGTGGTGGCGCTTCGGGGTCTTGTTTGATCCTCATCGTCTGGATTTCGGCCTGTCGAGCTGCTTCTCTCTCCCTTTCTCTTTCCCTGTCCTTTTCCCTTTCCCTCTCTTTCTCCTGTTCCTTTTCTCGTTCCCTCTCCGCCCTATCCCTGTCCATATATCGCTGGTGCAGCTTTTGCAAATGCTTTTGCTCTTGTATAATAAGCTGTTCCTGCCGTTGGGATTCTCGTGATTCTCGTTCTCGAACAAGTTTGTCACGTGTCATCCGATCCATCTGCTCGCGCTCGCGCTCGGCCATGGCGTCGGGATGGTTCGAATGAATGGGCTGGGCCGCGGCTAGAGGACGTGCCTCTCGAAGTTCGGGAACCTGACTTGTAGGTGCTTTCTGTGGCAGAGGTACACGTTGCTGTTGTTGAGGAGGCGGGGGTTCACGCTCACGTTCAGAGAAACCGAATGGTTGGAGGGGCGCACGCAGAGGGCGTACAGTAGGTGAAATGGCTTGTACAGGCGTCTGTGGTGCTGAGTGTTGTTGCATTGCGAGCGGTTGTTGTACAGGCGCCTGTGCGATTGGGACTCCATAATTCGAAAACGGTTGGGTTCGAGTTTGCTGTACAGGGGTCGCCTCCGTTTTGACTTGAGAGGGCTCGCCATGAATTTCGCCCCCGGGAGCAACTGCCAGAGGTCTCGAGGTAACAGGTGTGGTGTTATCATACCTTCTGCCACGTCCACCAGTGGTCGGTTGCGGAGGCTCTGGTCTTTTCTCTCCCCTGGCTCGCTTTGCGTCAGCTTCTTGGACGAGGACCTCCCACTCCGTCTTTCCCTGATCCTTTTGGCGCACAAAGTAATTTTTGACCTGTGTTTTGAAGAAGAATAAAATTAGCATAGCTAGAAAAATAAAAATAAAAAAGATGAGTCAAGTAGAAGCTTACCATGACAGCCGTCTTGGACCCCATATGAGCCGCAATAGCTGTCCAATCAGATCCAAATGCTCTGAGCAGATGAGGAAAGTCGTTTGATTCGGATACACTCCAATAACTTGAGGCTTGAGTCGGGGCCTTTCGCTCAGGGGTGGCAACCGCTGCCGGTGGCGGCGGAGGTTGAGCCAAATTGAAGGTAGTCATAGAAGCTTGGGGTGGAGGCAATGGTTCGGGTCTAAGAGAAGGAGCCGCCATAACGTCTGTGATTGAGGTCGCGGGAACTGGTTTGAGTCGCTCAAGGGGTTGAACAGGTTGCGGCTGCATAGAAAACGGTGGAGGCTGGACGCCAGGAGGGGCCGGTTGCTCAAACGGCAGAGGAATTTGGTGGATGTCAGAGGGCGTGGTAGTCTGAAACTCGACATTGAGCGCCCGAGAGTTCGACCGCGAACGTCCCTTGACAGCACCGGATGTTGAGGCAGGGACGAGAGTCTGTCCCGGCTTCGGCGTCTTCATTTCCCTGTCCTTTTCTTTTTCTTTCTCCTTGTCCTTCTCTTTCTCTTTTTCCTGTTCTTTATCCTTTTCTTTTTCCTTGTCCTTGTCCTTTTCCTTTTCCTTGTCTTTATCTTTGTCTTTGGCGGCCTTTCTTCTCCCCTTTCTTCCGTCCACCTTTTCAGGCTGATCCCCTTTGCCAAGGGCTGAGAGTCCACGTCGGCCCGGGGTTCCAGCAGGTGTGTTTTCGCCGTCAGTTTGAGGTTGCTCGAATCCCCATGTTGGGGCAGCGGCGCGGCGAGGTCTTCGTCTCTCTCCGTTCTCCCCCCCAGGCTCCTGGTTCTCCTCCGCTTCGGGCTCGCGATTTCCAAGTTCAGATACCAACGCGCTGGATCTTTGCTTGCCTCTCCCACCCTTCTTGCGCCTCTTAGGCTGCTTTTTGAGTTTCTCCTTGAGGTTGAGTTCCTTCTTCATCAAGTAGTAAAATTGTATACAGGTGCCAAAGTCGCGGTTCGGAACGGCCTCTGCAATCTTTCCCCACTGTTTTGGAAGTTCCAGATACCTTTTCTCGAAGAGTTGGGATTCTTCATTGGTGAAGTTGTTGATGGGTGCAAGTACTTGCCAGGCCGAGACAAGTCTGTCCTGGGGCATATAACCAGTCTCGTCTTTGTACTGAATCTGGGCCCTGGCTTCTCCGTCCCAAAACATATCTGGAATCACAGCCTCCTTATCGCTGCGGTATTTTTCCTTTTGCATCCTCAGTTCCCGTTCCTTTCTCTCTTCATCTTCACGCATGGATGCCTGGAGTACCCGTTCTAGATCCCGTTCGGTAGCGAAGCGTCGACCAGATCCTCTACCCTCGGGTCTTGGCTCAGGCAGTGCGGGACCTATAATATCTGCGGCAGGTGCTGAGACCGAAAATTTATCCCTGCTTCTGACAGCGGTGGGGTCATTGGACCTGGTGAAGTGGAGATAACCCAAGTAGTTTTTAGAGTAACATTTGCGGTCATCCTCTTGCAGATTAGTTCTATCGAGATGCAGTTTTCGTAAATGTTCGGTGACAAAGTCATCGATTATAGGATCTGATGCCAAGGTTGATAAGAATTCTCTGTCCTTGTCCCAAGGTTGAATGCCAAAATCCGGAAGACTTTCCAGTGGAGGTGTTGACATGAACTGTCTAACACTGTCGACATTCATGTACGTGTCGTCCTCAGATTCTGTCTCGTCATCATCTTCGTCTTCAACTTGAGAAGGTGTGCTTGGCGGCTTGGATTCTGCACCAACTACCTCCATCGGAGCATCTGGCAACTGTTCTGAGGGTCGCTGCTCGTCAGTCATGTTAGCCACAGCAGCCACAACTTCCTCGACCTTCTTTGGCTCAGGCTCCACAATGGTTGAGGGGACTTCGACGGTTGGTTGGTTATCAATAATCGTGAGTGGCAGACCCAAACTCTCTTCGTCCACATCCATCTGCTCTGATTTAGGCGGAGGCTTGATGACAGGATCTTCTACCAGAGGTACTTCTTTTGCTGTTTCTATTGGCAGTTGCTTACTCTCCTCCACAACTGGTGCCTCTTTTTCCTTGGCCAAGATCTCTTCATCACCGACCTTGATATCTTGGGGCAGATTTACTGGTGGCTCGTCTACCTTGTCGTCTTGGACCTCAGGGATGGGTAGAACATCCGCCAACATTTCTGTCAACCCTTCGCCATCGCTTAAAATTCGTACCATAGATCCATGAGACAAAGCAGCGAATCGTCCAATCACTTCCAATGGTAGACTTGGCTTGTGGAGTTTGTTCAATTCTGCCTCGGTCTTCTCGATTTCCATGGCAAAATAGTCGGCCATATCCTCATCATCGGATTCGGAAGGCTCCGCTGACGGTGTAACCTTGGCAGGTACCACAAACCTGACAATCCCAATTGTCAGTCGTTTTCGTCTTGCAGCATCCTTTAGCACTCCTTTTGTTTCCTTGACTCCCTTATCGACCACAGTCTTCGGCATTGACTCGATTTTCGGTGGCGGAGCAGTTTTCTCAGTTGGTTCAATGGGTGTGTCAAAAGGTTTCGTGTCATGATCTGACGATCTCCTCCACAAATGCATCTCGTCCTCTGATCTCGATGTGATCTCTCCTGGTTCCGCACTATGATGAGAGCGCATTCGGTTCTCCAATCCCGACGTGTAGGAGTCAGACTTGGCATCACTACTGCGAGGTCGTCTCTGGTCGGATTGTTCGGACTGCGAATTGGCGTGTTGGAAGGGAGCAGCTCGCTGTGGCGCAAAGCTTTGTGATCTCATAGCGTTTGGAGATTCCGGTACCTTCTTCAGATTTGGGTTAATCCATTGATTACTGGAAAGGCGGTGTTGTTTCTGCTGCTGTGCTCGAGGACCTACTGGAATAGGATTGTTATTATCATGAGCCTTGAAGGGTCCCATTGGAGGAACAACTGCTTCACTCGGCCCAGCCTGTCCGGCTGATGTGGGACGTTCGCCGAAGGCTTTCGGGGCAGTCGGTGGTATTTTGCTGGCAGTCCCAGCAGCAGCTGAGCTGTCGACAACAGGGGTATTGCGATTGGGTACTGATCCAAATGCTGGAGCAGATGGTGCAACGGGAGGAGGTGAAACCTCTTTGTTCTGCGCAGCAGTTTCTTGCATGGCGGAAGCCCGAGCCTCCATTTTGGCACGGAATAGCTCTCGGTCACCACGGTCTCTGTCATCGCGAGGGTCGCGTCGCGCATCGGTTTCTGGATATCTGTCTCCCCGATCTCGTTCGTCTCGCTCCCGACCCCAGCGCCCTTCTTGAGAGCGGCTTCGAGGATATCGGTCGCCACGATCGTCATAGGGAACCCGTCCCCGGCCTCTTTCTGCCGGCCAGTCACCCCTTCCACCTCTTCCACGGCCTCGCACAAATCCACCACCACGTGGAAATGGAGCCATGCCAAACGGGGGCTCAGAGGAAGAAGATCCGGCTGACGGTGGGCCGCCGTCCCTGGAACCACGGCGAGATCTATCGGCGTCTAGAGGTGGCGCGTCCCGGTCTCTGTCTCGAAAGTCTCGAGTTGGCGACCTTGCCCTTCCAATTGGTGATCGCCGTGATCTAAAGTCTCGCCATTCTCGGTCTCGGTCGCGCTCGCGATCTCGTTCCCGACTTCTCTCGTCGCGGTATCGATCCCGATAATCAATGTCCCTGTCTCTCCCACGGTCTCTGCTGTCATCTCGTCCTGACCATCCTCTTCCTCTACCACGTCCTCTCCCACCTCTGTATTCGCCAACGAACCCTCCTCCTCTGGGTCCACTTGGTGGGTCGATGAGAGCCTTGGGACCCCGTGGCGGCTCCCGTCGCAACTGATCCCCGAATCCATCTCTGCCGGGTGGAAAACCTGCCGGATTCGATCTCGCTTCTGCAGATGATCGACGTCTGTCACCATCACTATAATGCGACGCTCGATCAAAGCGATCAGGAGATCGGTCTCTAGGTGATCTAGATCGACGATCCGCGTCGTATCTGGAATATCGGGAGGCCCTAAAAACGGTTTGCATCAGTATATCAACGCTCCATAAAGGTTATCGGGCGGACATTAGGGGGGGCTTCGACTCCAAATGCAGGGCGCCAGCCGAGTATCGTCGCACAGCTTGAGGTTGCGAGCGCGCAGCACATACATGTTCAATGGCGGACCAGCGCCGGACAAATTACTGCACGGGTGACGCTGGTCCCATCCAAAAATAAGCAGATACGCGAACGGAGAGTGGTTGCTCGTAACTGTAGTTCAACTGTCGAGCCTCGCAGGCCTGGTAATTCAATAGCCGTATGTGATGGATGAGTGATAGTGTTGGCTTAGCCTCGGGCGCGAGCTGCAGATGGCAGTAAATGGAGATGGAGGGCGCAAGTCTTCTCAGATCTTATGCCGGAGAGTGCCCTGTCGCGCGGTTACAAGCGATCGCAGGCGTGTGTTGATGTTGAAAGTCGTCGGGGGGGCTCGATGGATGAAGGAGGTCGAAGATGTCGAGGTTCCACAGTTGGTCGAAATACGTCCTCGGACAGATTCGCGTGGCGCTTGGGCGACCCAGAGCGTTCACTGCCGCGCGCCGCTAGGTCGTTTTGGGAACCACAGGCGGTTATTGGGGGAGTCCAGGACAAAAGCACAGAGCACACACAGTAACCTACGGGTACCCAGAACTGTGTAATGCGGGGCCCAGGAAAATCTAAACCACAGCGTTGCGAATCACAGCGCAGTCGGTGGGCACAAGAGAAATCCATTTAGATGCACGATTTAATCATCTCAAATGGATCACTATTTCAGAGACCAGTAGCATGTAATACTGTTGTTGTAAAAATTACTGGAATTCTTCAGCAACCCCCCATTCTGTACACTCCAACGTCTCAACGCTTGGAACTCAACTGCTCTCATACCACCAGTTGTCATCAATAAACTATTACAACAAATTCCAAATCCATACACCCCAATATCCCCAATACACTTTTTTTTCCATTATAGAATCATGGCCGACAACCCCCCTACGGCTGCAGCCCCCCCAGCCGGGGCGACCGATGCCGTCCTCGTCAAGTCTGAGGAAATGCCCAAGGATGCCCAGCGGGTAGAGGAACTAGATTTCAATAAGTTAACGGGGCCCATCACAGTCGAGGATCTGCTGTTGGGGATGCGACATATGGGATTCCAGGCTTCGTCTATAGCTGAAGCTGTGCGAATCATCAACGACATGGTAAATTTCAGCCTGCCATTTGTTTTTGTTTTTTTTGAATTACTTTTTGCGTGTTGTTATATCCTTCATAATGAGAAACGTTTATAGTTTTAACATGTTCATCTTATCTTGTTATAGCGAGCTTGGAAAGATCCGGAAACAGGGGACAAGACAACAATCTTCCTCGGCTACACATCCAACCTCATCTCCTCTGGCCTAAGAGGCGTGCTTCGCTGGCTAGTAGAGCACAAACACGTCTCGTGTATCGTCACCACCGCTGGCGGCATAGAGGAAGACTTCATCAAGTGCCTTGGCGAGACATACATGGGCTCCTTCAGCACCGATGGCGCCTCGCTCCGCAAAAAGGGCCTGAACCGGATCGGCAACCTCGTTGTGCCTAACGCCAACTACTGCGCCTTTGAGGATTGGGTGGTGCCCATCTTCGACAAGATGCTTGAGGAGCAGGAAGCCAGCAAGGGCACTGAGGACGAAATCAACTGGACCCCGTCGAAAGTCATCCATCGTCTGGGTAAGGAGATCAACGATGAGCGCTCCGTCTATTACTGGGCGTACAAGAACGATATCCCCGTGTTCTGCCCGGCCTTGACAGACGGCAGTCTGGGCGACATGCTTTACTTCCATACGTTCAAGACGTCTCCGCTACAGCTTAAAATCGACATCGTCGAGGACATTCGGCGCATCAACACCATTGCGGTGCGCGCAAAGAGAGCCGGCATGATTATTCTAGGCGGCGGCGTCATCAAGCACCACATTGCTAATGCTTGTCTCATGCGAAACGGCGCGGAATCTGCCGTTTTCATAAACACGGCGCAGGAGTTTGATGGCAGTGACGCTGGTGCGAGACCTGACGAAGCAGTGTCTTGGGGAAAGATCAAGATCGGCGCAGACAGTGTCAAGGTAAGTTTTTATTTTTAGTTTTTAATTCCACACAAGCCCCATGACTATATTCTGACTAAACGCGCAAAAACAGGTCTATCTCGAGGCTACTGCCTGCTTTCCGTTGATAGTCGCGAACACATTTGCCAAAAAGGACCTGTAGGCTAGCACAATGACAATACAATTATCATATTCAACCATTCCCGTAATCAAACTTACTCAACGCTGCAGCGTATCGCTGAGAAGCTGAGTTTCCAATGGGCTATTACCCGAAATCCAATCGGCTTTCCATAGCCCTTTACTTCGCCTGAATCCAGCATCCAAAGTTTACCCCTAATAACACAAGCTTTTCCCCTTTCCTCTATGTTCCAACTCCGTCACAAAAGAAAATGGGCTCATTTGTTGCGCATTGACCGGCGCCGTTTTTGTTCTGGCTCTTCCTTTTTCTCCATCTGAACTTCGTCATCGGAGCAGTGTCGCCGTTTCTTGGGCTTCGGTGTTGGGACTGTCTCCTTAGCTTTCTCCTGAGGCTTGGGTGGATGGATCAGTCTGCTTAGTCCGTTTCTATCATTCTTGCGTCGTGCTTGACCAGCAACTCCCAAAAGCTTGCCGTAAATTCGTTCAACATCTAGTGTCTCCTTGCGCAGTTTTTGTATTGCCTTGTTCGTAAGTTCGAGCTGTTTCCATTTCGCATTCCCGCCACGTTTTCTAGTCAGTAGCCAATCGGCAACTTGCAATAGATCCACAGTACCGTCTGGCTCTTGAACTGCCCGGGACCCTGCTCGCCACAACTGTTTGACCATACGATCATGAGGCCGGGGTACTGAAAATGGGGGAGCATCGTTGACATCTGAGCCGCTGCCCCTCCTGCTGCTTCCAGAAGATGTAGCCTGGTCTGTCTCATCGCTTCTGACGGATTCGTAGACACCTGACGGGATAGATGATGCCGACCAAGTCACTCCGGTTCTTTCTGCAGTGCCGATTATATCAGACAGGCTCAGAAATGGGATTTGGTTATCGGGAACAAGTGTCAAGCAGACATTGCTGTTTCCTTTGCTTCTGCGGCGCCTATCCTGCACGCTACCAGTTCCGGAAGATGCAATGGTATCAGGAAAGTGTACAAGCTTAGCTGAGCTAGTTAACGGCCGGTCTGCTCGTGATTAGACATGGTTATAGAGGACATGGATCTGAGCCTGAATACTGACTGTTGCTTGACCTCAAACTTGCTCGGCGATCATTGCTATTATCGGGGACTGGCGTTGCCCCAGGATAGCAGTCTGCTGTGTTTGGCATTGCAGCTATATTAATCGAGAAAAGGATGTGGCCAAGGAGGTGTATCTTTTTTTTCTTTTCGGATTTTGGTATTTTCTGTCGATAGAGTTGTCGTTTAGAAATAGATGCTTTACTTCTCCTCGTATCCAATAGTGAGTGTATTATGTATGATGAAAGAAGCCAGCCAGAGTGATGATGATTGTTGCAAAAGCTCAGTTTCCTCTATTCGTACACTTCGCAGTTCGTTGCCTGGGGGAAGAAGAGAAAAGAAATGCGAAGTGAGGTCCTTCCTTGTGTACAGATAAACAGGTGATGGCACAGGGGTGGAAATTCGTCAGTCTGCCAGCCACTTTTGGCAGCTGGCAAGTCCTTTCGCGAACATTTTGGGCACTCGGACTCTGCCAGTCGTAGAACAGACTGGTTCAGTGGTATTTCTGTCGAGGCCCATCATGAATAGAAAGGCTATGATTTATGTAGGAATTCCATCGTACCAAGCAGGCACATCGCTTGTGCTGCTTTCATAGTATCGTCATTATGGTAATCAAATGCCGCCTCGTGGTGAAGACACCACAGCGCATAAGCAGCCATGACGACCTCCTCCTCATCCTGAGCAGCGGTGTCTGGCGACAAGCTTGTAGCTGAGACCGTCTCAGACGACGCAGTCTCAGGGGGAGGGGTTTGCTTATTAGGCTTGCGTCCTCCATGTCTCTTCTTATGAGTGAATCGCAGGCCACTTCTGCGGCGATGCTTCTTCTTTGTGACGCCGGATGAGGCTGCAGTAGCGGATCTCGGGGTTCGTGGGTGATTTTCTTCAGACGAAGTAGGAGGAGTTACTGCAGCAGCAGCTTCGATGGAGGGTGCCATCATAAATATTGGTTCCGATTGAAGTGATAATAAGGCGTTGGTCTTCAAAGAATAGCAAGCAACGTCGACAGAGACTAGAGACTAGCAAGATTCAAAAGATGATGATGGGCAATGTGTATAAATCGACAATAGCCAAAGATGCAGCAATATCTGTATGAGCAAGGTTTGCAAGGCCGGTGATGCTAAATCAGAAATCTTGACGATGTATATTCCAATAGAGAGAATTGAATAGGCAGGAGCAACTGTTGTTTTTCTGTGTTGGTAGATGTGTCGGGGGATCGAGATTGGTAAGACAGCTGTCAGTTGTCAGATGTCTGTCAAAGCTGCCAAGCGCTTATTGTCCGTTTCTCAAACGAATAAGTAGATAGGTAGCTAAAAGACTTGAACTTTGAGAGATGAAGAGGACAGTGGTAAAGAAACATCCCTTTTTTATTGGGTGAAGCAAGCAGCTATATACCTGAGTGAAAACCTAGATTGGGCATCTCCAATAATTGTTAGAGTTTTGGAGAGAATAAGGTCTACACCTGCAATGAGGTTGACGGAAACTCTCTTACACCTGATCACGGGACAACTCCAACGAAACAAGAACGCCAAAAGTCAAGATTCTCCGATGAGTTGCTTGAACTCGTGCAAAAGAGGGGCCCAGTCTGCCGCTCCATTGCCTTCAGCCCAAATGCCAACCTTCTCAAGCCCCTCCAAGTCCTCTTTCATATGTGCCTCCTTGGTGGTCCCGTCCAGTATCGTGATTCCCTCGAGGCCCAGCACAAGTGAGTAGTAAGCCGAAACAAGGTTGACGGCGGCTTTTTGCGCAACTTTATGTACGGGGCTGCTCTTAACCAATTCTCCATTGGCAGAGATTGTCCAAAAGGACTGAAAGACGATTTGGTTGTCGCGGCAAAACTCTCGCATGCGCGTCTCATATGATGTTCGATCGTGGAAGCGATTCTGTACTACTGCAGGCTTGACGGTCATTTGCTCGTGGAGCGTCTGTAGTATGGGGAGTGTGGTGTTTGATATGCCGAGATTGCGAATTCTATGAGGAGTGTAGGATTCGAGTGTCTTCCATACGGTTATGGTATCCTGAATAGCATCCATGGGAGAGTGCAAGACAACACTGTCTAGATATGGCTCCTGGCCCTCCACGGTAAAGTTCTTGAGAGACGACTGCACAGACTGGTGGACTTTTTGTGCCAGCGGAGCGTTGATATCATAAGGGGTAATGTGGTTTTGGCCAGCTGGAGCTGTGAACTTGGTTTGAATCTACGAAAAATGTATGGGCTCAGTCAGCCATACTGATTACACGTACAGAATAAGATTTGATTGGAGGGACAAAGAGAAACTACATCTACGTACAAAGAGCTCATCACGCTTGATGAGACCTTCTGCTATGGCCCGTCGAACTCCAACACCGACACCATGCTCATCATAGTGCTTGGGCTGAGCAGCGGTGTCAACAGCGCGGAAGCCAGCTCTCAACGCAACATATACCAGATCGGCCGTCTGTTCCTTCTTCCAAGCCGTACCGTAGGCCAATCTAGGGATTGTCGAGGTCGCAGAGGCACCGCCAACGACGAGATCGCGGGCCAGGCGAGACGCCTGAGCGCCAATGGGCTGAGCAGCCATGGGGGGAATGGCGGAGGGGATCCAAGGGACGGATTTACGCGCGCAAAATGCTGCGTAAGGAGTTCTACGAATAACGGGGCCTAACTGCCAAGCTTTGAAGGTGAGTCAATCGGCGTGACAAATGAGATGGGCTACAGATCGGATTGAGAGGTAAATATGGCGATAATTGTTGATTGTAGTTGAACTTGTGGGGTTGACCGATATAGAGAGGTGGTGATATATGGAGGGGCAAGGCGGGGCAAATCGCAGCATCTTGAGATATGAGGTCATCGCGCCAATGCAAAAGAGCTCCGAATTTCGGATACCTGGAATGGACTGCATGGCTAGTAATTCGTATCAATTGTCGAGCAATGCCTATTCAATGAGTTATAAACTACTGCTCGTTTGCTTTTCCAAAAGCCTTGCGCCAGTGTGGACCGTTCACAACATGTTGTTGTTGGTGCGGAATCGCTTGCCTTTGTAGATCAAGCGTTATCTTTACAATGGCCTTTGTCACACTGAGCAAGGTTGCTAACCACGCAGACTAAGATTGGCAAATCAAGTCAGCTGAAAGAAGTTTGTGTTATGAATATTCTGTTCTGAATAGGTACCTTAGGTAGTCACCAACCAAGTGTACATGTAACGTTGAATGCGCGCAGGTTAATGCAAATGGATGGATGCAAATACTAGAGTACTAGATCAAAGGTCCGTTACTGGTCGCCTGTAGACACCCTAAACAGTAATAAATTAGGCGACGGAACTCGCTCAGCAGCGTAGCCGTCCGCTAACAAACCGTCTAGTGCTCCAGTGTGTATTTGCGACTTTCCCGTCTATCCGATCACTAGAAGCGACCCAACCATGACGATATTTTAGCCCCTCGCGGGGTAACAAGTCGAGAGAGGGAAAGTTGCAACTCCGCTGTCGCAATTCGGAATAGAAGACCATTGATTCTTTCTTTGGTACGTCTTCTCCTTTTCTTTTCTTCCCACGGCCTCTCTCTGATTTCAAATCATCTCTTGAGGAAAACATATTTCTTGGCAACGCTGATCCTTTCTACAAGGTTTTTCTAAGACTGCTTGGAGCAAAAGAGATTGCTTCTTGGTTAGTCCTCATACACTTTTTAGTTGACTCACCACTCCGAGAAGCAGACTTTGACAAGAACTCAGATATTGACATATAAAAGAGCTTGCCAGGACAACTGGTTACTCTTTATCTCGCAAACTCCAAGGCAAACTACGACAGTTCTCCTTGAATCTCAAGTTACGCACTTGCGCATCAGATCGTCTGTTTATATTCAAATACCTTCTCCATCATGGCGTCTGAAACTCCATACACGCTGAAATGGGGCATCATGGCCACTGGCGGTATTGCTGAGAGTAAGTTGGCAAATACCCTCGCACTCTCATAACAGAACCAAATAAAAATATAAGACGAAAGAAACCCATAATGCATAGACACTGACACAACCCTCACAACAGCCTTCTCCAAGGACCTCCTGGTCGATCCTGCAGTCCGTGAAGTGAGTGATGTGCGTCACGAGATTGTCGCCGTTGCCTCATCCACTTCGAGCGACAGAGCTGCCAGCTTCATCAAGAAGATTGGCGGTCCCGCCTCGGCCAAAGCCTATGGCTCGTACGCAGAACTCGTCGCGGATCCTAACGTCCAGATCATCTACGTAGCCACGCCGCATAGTCATCACTTCCAGAACGTCATGCTCGCGCTCGAAGCTGGCAAGAATGTGCTCTGTGAAAAGGCCATCACCGTGACGGCCGCACAGGTGAAGAAGTTGGTCGCAACGGCCAAGGCCAAGAATCTGTTCCTCATGGAGGCTGTCTGGACACGATTCTTCCCCCTGAGTGTCAAGATTCGAGAGCTGATTGAATCTGGTGCCATTGGCACCGTATATCGGACTTTTGGTAAGTACAAGTAGCATCCCTGGCTTTTGCTTTGTCGGCCCGAGGGAATACTGGGAGGCATGGGGAAAATCACCAGAATGTAAATGTACAAGGCTAACAAGCATGGGTGACCGTCTGAAAACAAAACAGCCGATCTATCCTTCAACGAAGCCAAAGAAGACGGCAGCCTCAAGTTCGCCGACTCGCACCGAATGGTCAACAAGGATCTGGCCGGCGGCGCACTGCTGGACATTGGCATCTACGCCCTCACCTGGGTGTTCCAGACTCTGTACCACACGCAGCCAGGTCAGACCAAGGAGGCGCCCAAGGTACTGGCAGCCGTAGACCAGTACGCAGCAACGGGGGCCGACGAGATGACCAGCATCATCTGCCACTTCCCTGGGCATAGCAGGGTGGGCATCGCCACAACAGGCTTGCGAGTTGCGACAGACCCCGACGGCCAAAGCAGTGGCGGGCCGCCCATCCGGATCCAAGGCTCCCGCGGCGAGATCCAGGTCTCGGGTCCCGCGTATCGGCCGCTCCAGTACAAGGTCATCCGCAAAGAGGCCGACGACGGCAACAACGACAACGGTGGCGCCCGGGTCGAAGTCGTCGACTGCGCTATCCCGCAAGGGGGCTCCGGCATGTTCTGGGAGGCGGACGAGTGCGCACGCTGTCTCCGGGACGGTAAGAAGCAGAGCACTACAATGCCCTGGGAGGAGAGCATCGTCATCATGGAGACGATGGACTCGGTCCTGAAACAGGGAGGCGTGACGTATCCGGAGCTCATCACCACGGATGTATATGATGCGCAGAGCCCGCTCAACACGGGGAAGCAGTGAATTGACTAGTTCGTTGGACTTTACATTACGAACTTCCATATGTAACTGCATCTTATTACCTACTACGTAGCTTTTTGGGGGGTAGCAAGTCGAATGTAGAAGGAGGGTGTGTGTGCAGAGAAGAAGAAGAAGACGAAGAAGAAACAAATAGATCAATAACAGGAGTTGTATGCATATCAAGGGGTCAAGGAAACTCTTCTGGAGAATGGTTTTTGAAACACTGACAAACCAGTCCAACTGACAAACACAGGACATCATGTACGTCGTATGTATCGTGATGTGATGCAGCACCACAGACCTCACGTATCTATCTATCTCTGTGTTTGTACTGTACCTGTATAGTTAGGAAGGTCTGTCCGTTAGTAGGAGGCTCTTATTAAGTTCAAAGAGTTCTTATATAGCTCCTAGTGATGTGATTGCCCTCCCCCCCTCTCCATGATCCGCCCGCACCCCCCTCCCCTCCCTTCTCCCTTGCAGCCTAGGCCACACACGAACGAACGCCACGCAGAAAACTCGGCCAAAAACGTTTTGAAAAGAGAGAGGAAGAGAGAAAGAGAGAAGGCTCGGCGTCAATGCGTTTGCAGGAAAGGGAACAGCCAAGGTTTGGCACTTCATACAGATAACGGTGATGATGATGATGAGGATGTGCCATCCCATCCACCCCCCTTTTCTTTAGTTCCGGGCTCTAAACTAGTTCCAAACTTCAAGCTCAACTCGGACTATGAATTTCCTACACTATACACTTTTTACTTACCCCTACTTCTATGTAATAAATCCCAAGTTACTCGGTTCCCTGTCAAAGGAAAAAGGGGATCGTCAAGCACGTTTGATCTTCCCTAACGTCAAAAGATGAAAGTACAAACAAACAAACAAACAAAAAGTTGCTCAAAGCCCGCACACACACACACACACACACATACCATACACATACACGCCCCTCCCCCATCTAGGCCCTTCTTCGCCCCAAAGGTCTCCGCTTCTGGGGTTGTGTGGAGTTCATGTTCGATGGCAAAAGAAGCCGAGGTGATGGCTAGAAAACGCACGTGTCTCGTTTCTGTTCTCTCTCTCTCTCTCTCTTGTTTCTAGGTCTCTCACCTTATTCTGAGACCAAGGTCTGCATTTGCCGGATAAGGCATGTTTGACTCCTTCATTGAGTAGGGGGGGGTTCAAGTTACCAAGCAGCACACACACCTCCATGCAGCTCTCTCGCATTCGCCATTATTTCTGTTTCCGTTTTCCACGGCATACGACGTATATAGGTAGCTACTGACACGCCCCCCCTTTCCTACTTTTTGCTCGTTGTCAAATGTACCTACAGGCAGTGTGTATTGAAAACGTGTTCATACGGTGAATGTGTCTGCGTGCTCTTCTGTATTTGGAAGTGAAAAGGGGGGGTGGGTGTGTTGGTGTTTGGTAGGGAGTTGGGCGTTTCGTTCATCTCTCAAACCAATGAACCACACACATACGTACGTATACACACACACACACATTCCTACACTTACACACAACTGCACACACAGAGCTGAAGTATGGATTGCGTGTGACAAAGCTAGGGGGTTTAAACTTGGGGGGTTAGATTTTGATTTAAGTTTTGTGATGAAGGGGTTACTGGGGGAAGAAAAAGAAAACAAAGGGGCAAAGGAGTCGTCAGCAAGCCATTTCTCAAGCATGACTACATCGGTGGCAATCGCAAATCGTGTTTGGGGCATGAGCAGACTCATGCGGGTGATGTCCGCATTGCCGATAGACGACGCCTGGCCTGGCCTGGTAAGGTAAGGTAATGTATATATGTGCCGCCCCAGCCACCTGAACGTTTATATTAACTTTGGCAATTTGCACAAAAAGGAACGGCGTTCTTGTTTCTCGTATGGCAGTTCCCGAGGGTCCTTTTGTCTGCCACAAAAACATGCAGGGCCGAACGAACTACATAGATATTACTTACTTGCCGACCTACCTACCTCCAAAAGACTAATCCAACCATGTAACAGTCCAGTGCTAGCAAAAATAAGAATAAAAAGCCAACACAGGCAAAAGGCATGAGTAGGGTAATTAAAAGGCGATCTTCCATCCTTAAAACGTTGGCAAAGAAGCTTTTTTTTTCATTCTTGCCCCCTTTGGCCAAAGCCCCCCCCCATCTTAGCTCCAGAGAGCTAACCCTCATGAAGAAAGGAACGCGTGGTACAGTAGCATCGGGGCGGAACCGAAGCATTGGCGCGAACGAAACGAACGGTCTTCCTCCCCCCCCCCTTCCCCCTTCAGTGCCGACGGATGGTTTTGGGAGTGTTCCATTGATCGTTTGGTCGTTTTGGGGGAGGGGGGGGCTCTCTCATCGGCTACAAGTAGGTAGGTAGGTAGGGTTACTTGACATGGACTAGTCGTTTGTTAAACTTGGAGCTGTCATAGGCAAGGCAAAGCAAGATACATTTAAAGTGTACGGTCCTGGTATTGAATAATTCAATTGATCAATTAATCCATTCTCACTTCATCGGTTGGGGGAGGGGGTGGAATGGGAAAGGGAACGGAGTGAAGAGTGTGGCCTTTGCTCCTTTCCACCACCCCATCATCGAGTTACAAACCATCAATACCCATTGCTATTCCCCAAAACCCATACTCCGTACTGTACACAAGTATGTACACATCAACTGTTCATATCCATGTACAAGCCCATGTCCATGCCCATGCCCATAACCCTTCAGTCGATCCGGGGCCCGGGCATTGCTGGCCGGCGTTGCTCCTGAACCGCTGCCCTGGACCGTCGGCCCGTCTACCGGTGATGGTGTGGGTGGTATAGTTTATGGATGGTAATTAATAGTACAGTGATTGATATAGTAGATGGCACGTCGTACAGTACAAACCTTGCACACATTGGAAAATGTACATACATACAAATATGCACAGACTGGGATTTGCATGAGCCGGCCGTCGTTCATAACCCGCCAAACGACAAGCAAGCGTAACACGGACTTGTCAAGCACTACGTAGTGCGTAGTAATTACTCTCCTGCTGCTCAGCTCACAGTTCGGGGCGGGTGTTCGGCTTGGCTGCGTTCCATTCCCACGGCCATCCATGCATGGTGTTGTTTTACACCCAACATTGTATAGACATACACTGATCCATACATACATACATACAGACATACTTACATACAGACATAGGTAGATTGCGCATACATTATACATGGAATGACAGGATATTGATGATACAGACACGTCCATTCAAGAACAGCAGCCAAGCACACCCTTTTCCCACTTTCGCTACTACCTACCATCTCCCCTTCCTTCTACCGCCGCCACCTCCGAGTCCGAACCAGGGTTTTCTCCCTCCGAACATTCGCATCATTCTCTCTCACCTACACATAACACATACTACGTAGGTACGCCTACAATTTGAAGTCGCGCATGCCTTTCCGGTACTAGGCTCAGCCAAGTACCTACCTTGACTTGGGGGCTTTTTTTTCCTTTGGACGCCTCGCATTGCGGCAGCTTTGCGCGCGACAGGGCCCCCGTCCGAGTTCTAGAAGGGCGGGCCGGGCGCAATCGAGCGTTGAACTAAACACTTGCATCTTCTTGAGTAGGAACCGCAATACCTACTCCATCTGGCAATTCGTACTACAGCGACAGGTGTGAATATTGGCCCCCCCCCTCCCCCTGCCCTGCCCAGCAATGCAACTAGTTGCTTCCTGACCGAACCTCTGCCTACGAGTAAGTTTGCACGCGAGTAAGGGCACTGCGTGGGGTTCGCCCGCCCGCCCCATCAATTCACACCCGGGTCATTTCGTGTCATACCCACGAGTACCTACAGTAGTAGCAGCATGTCGTAAAACACCACCCAGAACTGTCAAGGTTAGGTGCTCCTATTTCTTTCCCTGGCCTGCCCAGGCAGCCAGCACAGGCGTTCGTGTCACATCTGTGGCCTGTAATTTAGCCTGTAAGCGCGTCCTTCGTAGGGCTGGGGCTGACCCTTCGCCTCGGGTTCGACGCTTGAACTGTCTCGGGCTGGCTGGCTGGCTGGCTGGCTGGCTGACTGACTGACACCCGCCAAGCTGAGTCAAGGATAGGATGGGGCAAGAAGCTGTCATTGATAGGAACCACAACACCGCCTCTTCATGTAACAGTTATTGCTATGGAGCCATACTGTATCTTCATAACCCAGTAGGCAAGGCAAGTTCCGCGACAAGCAGTGCACCCACGCGAGTTGGGGGAGTTGCATCGGTTCGCAGCGGGAACCCTCATGCAAGAGCACACACAACGCACATACAACTCACTTTGACCATCGGCTCGTCTTGATGCCGAGAGGGAGAGGGGCGCAAGAACACACCTACTAATCTTGATACTGTTGCTAACTTTAACACAGACCTACATAATATGCGCATCATAGCGAAGCAGTATTTGCTTCTTTGGTATAGTTCGATACGAGAGCAGGGCGGCTTTTGGCCTCATTTGGCAAATTCATCCAAGTCCCATGACAGAGCCCCAGCCATCTTGATTTCCATGTTGTACGTACATATAGGTAAAATACCTTAACCACATGATCGATATCTTTCTGACCGACTAGCTTATCCAATAGTGTAGATGTTGTTGATGGCATATGCATTGGGTTGCCCCGTTCACGCACGCACAGAGACTGCATTTCTCATTCTCTCCATTTCTTTTGAAACGTCAATGCTTAGAACTACCAATTAAGTAGTTATCAATCATTGATCTTGACACAGACAACTAACTGGACACGGACAATACGAAAACGTGCTTCGCATCAAAGCTGTCTTTAGGGTGCAACAAGATTCGGAGTTGGTCAGAGAACCCCGAATCCCTTTTCCCTAGGTTTGACAAATAGTTTAGGCACTCCCAACCAAACAAACCCCCTGGTGCCCTATATCAAAGCCCCCCTCGGTCATATCCGTTGCCATTTTCTTTTTCCTTCTACGCGGTGCTGCCTCTTCAAAACAGAACAACACAAGCAGAAACATCATTTGCCGCCTGCTGATTTGCGCGCCAAATAAAAAAGGTCGCTTGCAGAATAGGTATCAATAACAAACAAGGGCCAACATTGGCAAGTTCCCAACTTGGCCACACCCTCCTCCTCCTCCTCCTCCTCCTACTTTTGCCAGGGTGGGGTGTGTGTAGGGAGGGCCGGAAGGGAACCGAGCATCATCATCAGTATCACAATTCATCGGGTTGCCGCTAGAACTTTGCCGGAAGATCAGGCAATTCAGCCCAGAACGGATGCAAAGATTCACGCATGTACTAATAATATGTGGCATGTAGGCTTGTCCACAAAGAGAAACATGAAGACTATAATGGTTATACCAGTCTATGTACGTGTGTGTGTGACTCTGTAGGTAGTGTAGACTGATAAGGCCGCCTATATACTACGCACTCGTATACCTCGACAATTAATATGAAAGCGAAACAATGCAAAAAGAAAAGAAAAAAAGACAAAAGAGAAAAGATGATAATCTAAACACCACTATAACTGATACAGGTCAAAACCCACGTTTTCCCCCCTACAAACCCGCATGCGGTTGGTTGGTTGGTTGGTCGGTCGGTTCGCCCTGCTCGACATATTGTGTGACTGGCATTTTCAACCTGTCAATAAAGTTGTTCGAAACCTTTCTCCTTAGCTGCCAATCACTTTGCCTAGGGGGGTGGGTGGCAAGGGAAGGGGGTGGGATAATGCGTTCGGTTTCGGTAACAAGAGAACTAGAAAAAGCAAAGAAGAGAAAGGACACATATAGGGAAGATCATCCACCAAAAAAGCGATGGATCCGTCATCCATGGGGGCTTGACATGAACGTGATGGGGGTTTTTTTTTCGTTGTGTTCCACCCACTCAAATTTAACCACGGACGTATGGACAGGGATAGGTGATAAACACATGGGATTACATGGGGGAGGGGGGGTGGGAGAGCTGCCAATCCCGGGCCGAGATGAGGCTACCGTAGTTGTGTGTGTGTGTAGATAGGTACGTAGTAAACGTACCAAGCCATGGTACGAGCATGAACGCACATACAGAAGAGAAACACTTGGACAGTAGTTATTCTGAGTGAGTGAGCAATTGATCATTCTCACTCATTCTTTTCTGTCTCGCAATTCCCTCCGCAGCCGCCGCCGCCGTCAAACTTGGCTCCTGCATGCACTCAACTTCAATAAAAAGCCAATTCGTTCGTTATCTACCTTGTCCCTGAACCCTGACCCTGACCCTTGTTTTTATTTTCTGCTTGCTGCCCCTCCTCCTCCTCCCCCTCCATTCATCGGAACAAACCTCCCTACAACAAGGCGCAAACTACAAGTACTTTACAGAAGGTACCTCAGTACCTACCTCCACTACCTGAACTCGTGATCCTCGTTTCTCTCTCTCTTTCTCTCCCTCCCCACCACACGCCCCCCTGAAACCTTACACCTCCATCACAAACCAACCAACCAAACTTCGCTCGAACTGGTCGTTGAGTCGAAAGCCCATCAAGAAGCTCTATTTTGTTCCCCCCTCTATTCCTTGCTAGTTCCGTCCAGGGAAGGTTAACTCGGCAATAATTAGTGTCGAACATCACACTCACACACGCACACACACATTTTAAACATTTTTTATTTAATTTTCTCTCTCTTTGTTTTTGCTTTTTGGCCTACCCCTCTCCCCTCCCCTCCCCCCCTTCGGCAAAGAATCTTGCCCGATCAGCGACAGCCGAAAAGGCCGACAACGTTTGACACCCCCCCCCCCCCCCCATGCAGGCCAAGCAATCATCACCCCAAGTGGACGGGGTTCTCCAGTCTGCAGTCAACGACGAAGACGTCCAAGCGCAGCAACAGCAACAGCAGCAGCATCACCAGCTCACTACCGCATCCGGAGATGCTACTGAGCCGCAAGGTGAGGAGGAGGGTCAACTGGACTTTCAGCCGGCTCAGCATGAGAAACAGCACCAGTGTGATGAGCAGCAGCAGCAGCAGCAGCAAGACATGAACACCACCGGTGGTACTGCCGCCGCCGCCGGGCCAACAGACGGCATCGCAGCCGCCGACTATGAGGCTACGCACGTTCACGCCGTCTACGAGGCCATTGCACCACATTTCTCATCCACGCGCCACAAGCCTTGGCCGCTCATTGCAGATTTCCTGCTCTCCCAAAAGCCCGGCAGTGTCGGCCTAGACGTCGGCTGCGGCAACGGCAAGTACCTGCCCGTCAACCCGGCTGTCCACATGCTAGGCTCCGACCGCAGCCATGCCCTCGTGCGCCTCGCCCGCTCCGAGCGCGCCGGCGAGGTCATCGTCGCCGACGGCCTCGCCCTGCCCTACCGCCCCGCCGCCGCCGACTTTGCCATATGCATCGCCGTTGTCCATCACCTGTCTACGCGCGAGCGCCGCCAGGACGCCATTGCTGCCCTGCTGCGCTGCGTCCGGCCCCGCGGTGCTGGCCGTGTCCTCGTCTACGCCTGGGCCCTTGAGCAGAGCGGCAGTCGCAGGGGCTGGGACGAGGCTTCGCAGCAGGACACGCTCGTTCCCTGGGTCATGCGCAGAAAGGGGGGTTCCGAGACGACGTATCAGCGCTATTACCACTTGTATCGCAAGGGCGAACTCGAGGAGGACGTGCGCCAGGCCGGGGGGACGGTCCTCGAAAGCGGTTACGAAAAGGACAACTGGTGGGTGATTTCCAGTAACGGCGTAGAGTAGAGTAGAACCAAACCCAATCCCCAATTACCTACCTACTTTTACCTAGTATTGCTATTATAAATTACCTAGTATTTAAAATAAAATAAAAACCCGGCGAAACAAAACATGCCAATGCTGGCACGGCCATTTCCGAATCCGTACGCCGCTTGTGGCGGCTTTGGCGACCGGGTCCTCACGCCACGTGCTGCCTTGGATGCTCAACAGACGCCATCTGAAACTTTGAGATCCACAAACCGTTCTCCCAAGATCCCCTCTAGGAGGAGGGGGAGGGGAGGAGGGGGGACAACACAATGGAAGATACGAAAGTGTACAAATACCCGTCCTTGTTAACAGGGAATGATAATATCTATTCTGATTCTGTATCTGTACCCAAAGTACTCCGTAATTACATACCCGCCTATGCATGCATGGTTGTCAAAAGTATTACCCAACTGGGACCTCCCATTTCATTCATCTCCCTGACCCCCCGTAAAAGCATTATGCATTGTATGTATTGTCATTCCCATCTCATTAAACTCCTTGGGCCTGCCTTGCTTTCCCGGCTGCACCGGCCGCCACCGTTATTAGTCCCCCCCTCCCCTCCCTTGCAAAAAAATCGGGAATAAAATGAACACATTGTTTTCTTTAGCACCCACCCCAGAAACGCCTCTAACCTTACAGATGATAAAAAGAATAGGGCTAGCCTATGAGGATGTCGCGTGGCCCAACGCAGATCATTGTCGTTGGTGTTTATGCGAACCCCAGAGCCAAGCCTCATAACCAACCGTGCCCTCAAATGCCCCACGCCCATGCTCTCATTTATCCCATCAAAGTAATTCCGCACAGTCATCTGAGCGCCGTGTACCTATAGTCTTGTGCGAGATGTGTCTCCACCAATCCAGTCAGAGTCCCTCGAAATTGTCCAGGGCTACCCCTCGCTATATCGCCGTTGAGTCTATGCATTTCGTATCATCCAGAGGTGGTTGGACATTAGGTGTGACTCGTTTCGGTTCTATATCTCAGTGGAAAACGAATAGGGGAGGGGTGTCACCCCATTCGACGTCTGTGAACGGATTCCCGCTGTGCTGCATCGGGACTCGCACGCCGCTTCGACCCCGTTGGTTCGAGACCCGAGTACCTCGGAACGTTTGGTGCCATAATAGGAGGTCCGGGTTTATGCATCGAGCCCATAGAGCCGGGGCTCAATGAACCACTCGAGGGCCCATATGGGCTTATTCCAGTAGTCAACTGCGCAACGCTGGGAAGCGGGCCTGAGTTTCGGTTCAGTGATTGATGTTGTATAGGAGCCAAGCCGGGGCCTGGGCTGAGTCGAAATTCGGGGGGACTGGGCGCCGCTGTAGGTTGAGGATTAGATCTGGGGACAGATGATAATGACGATTGCTGAGGATGTGGTGGTAATTGGGATTGCGGTTGCGGCGGTGGAGGCGGTTGTTGCTGTTGCGAATGGTGAATCGTGCTTCGGCGAGGCGGTCGGCCAGGGGGCATTCCTGACATGACTTGACTCCGGCCATAGCTAGACCTCGGTGATGGCGGTCTCATCTCGCGAATGGTGCTGTCTTGTGACTGTGAATGCACATGCCCTCGTGCCGACATATTCCTGTTTCCCGCCTCAACGCTTACTGCTGCGAGTGAAAACGGCACCACGCCAGCTCGTCTAGCCATGTCTGATTCTCCAAGTTGCCAGTGCATAGCCTCTGCAGCTCTCCAAGGGACTGCAAGCTCTTCAGCTACCTTGGCCCACATGTCTGACTTGAATCTGTTTGATTTTCAGTTAGTCTCACAACGTAAAAGGGGCTTAAAACAGTGTGCTTCTCTATTGGAGCCGCGCCCACTCTTTCGACATTTTGAAGTTCGCACCTTTCGTAAAGCCTAGCGAGTTTGTTCTTGCGCTCCTCGTCCCATTCGCTTCGTCTTTCGAGATAATTCTGGTAATGGAGTCGGCAGCTGATGGCACTTCGCCCAGGAAGACGTTTCGAGACGTCCTCCCACTTCATCCCACCCCCCCTGAGCTCGATGATGAGGGCATCCTCCTCTGGCGACCATTTGCTCTGTTTCTTAACGGGTTGGTCTGTAATGTGAGGCGTCATGCTGCGCCGACTGCTCGGCATAAGCGCTGGGGGTACTGATGGCACACCATGCGCCGGCTGGCGCTCACTTGGGTGTGACGATATAGATGGCGGGATGGAGGCTGGTCGAAGTTGTCGAGGAGGGGAGACGGAGGACTCATTTGAGCCAGCAGTCTTGAGCAGCGAGGCGATATCCACGGTGACTGCTGGTCTTCCTCTGCCGCCTATCAGGTGTCCGTCAGTAGGGCCTCCTGGGCCTCTAATCAAGTCGTATGTCCCGTGAGAAACTCCTTGGTGGGCTGGCTCTGCCTGCAAGAGGCAGAGCGGCGACTGGCTCTTGAGTTGAGCCAGTGCAGCGGTTTTTATGTGTAGGCCCCGTCTGGGCTGTTCTGTATTCAATTGTATGTAGGCCTACGCTGCTCACACAGCACTGGGCAAAACGGCGAAGAGGGCCTGTGCGATGATTTGTCTCGAGATGATGCAGCAATTCCAAAGGCAGCCAGCAACGGTGATACAGCAGAACCAGGTGGTATGTTTGTCAGGCCACAGATAAGACAGGCCAAAGTAGGAGGGCGGAGTATGTATGTGGAGTATGTAGGCGGTCAAGAGGAGGCGGAGAGCAACAGCTGCGGCGAGGCAGTGATAGAGATGAGGGACGAAGGTGTCGAGATAGCACGGAGTGAGGGCCGGATCAGATTCGATGGTCCAGAACTGGGGGAGGTTGGTTTAAGTTTGAACAATGTTCAAGATTGAGGTTGCAGTTGGTAGCACTATGGAAGGGGATGGATGGGGAAAAGAAAGAGCATTGTCTCGGGAAGACTACAATGCCTTCTGGGAACGTGTTTATGAAGGCAGAGGCAGACATGATTGGCGCTGGCCAGGGGTCCCATTATCCAATGGGGGTATATGAGAGGAGCTGATGAGGCAGAGCCGGTGGCGGCAACGGGCGACAACGTCAAAGCCAAACCGGGGTGCTGCCACCAGATCGGGTCGCAGACGAAGACAAGGGACGTCAGGGAGATGGCTTCAAGTCCCATGGCAGAGGAAACGCCAGATGGGGGCCGGCAGGGGTGTGGCGAGCGAGCCATGGTGGCATCGAGGGTGGACATGGAGTGTGTGGACATCGTGAGTGGGCATCAAGGCCTCTGGCGCAGGGACAAGGCGGACGCCCGGCCGGGAGTCTGCTCCAGTGCAGATGGGAGAAGCCGTGCAGGCGGTCCAGGGCCTGTGGCCAGAGCCGACCAACCCCTAAGAGCCCTTGCCAGCCCCTACCGGCCCGGGGGGTGGGCACCGTGGCAGCCTAGCAGCCTGGCAACCTTGGTAGGCCCCTCGGTAGGTCAGTCTGAAGCAGGCCTATGTAATCAGATTGTCTGGCCAGAGCCCAGACGAAGAAAAGCAAAATGGGTACAGGCTCACCAGGGGTGTGAGGATTGGCAGCAAAGTCTATGACAGGTTGTATGTTGTAAGGAACAGGTATAGTTTTAGTTTGGTTTGGTAATGAATGGGAGAGGGACGACTGAGCGACTAAATGGTGGGGGGTGGCAGAATGGGGGCTTTGGGGGGGTTCGGGTGGGCTTGATGGGCTTGATTTGGGGAGGGGAGGGGGGTGGATAAAGAGCATGGAAGAAGAAGACACAGCCGGTCTTGTTGTTCACGGTTAGCCTCCCAGCAGTTCAATGTGTGCGCATGGAACAGGAACAGTAAGGCCACCTGGCTTGCTGGCTAGGCCCGTGGCTAGGCCCCGTAGCTAGGCCTAGCTGGGGGGTTCGCTCTCAGTGACAGACTCTTGTCGGCAGCTACCCAGACAAGGGATCTGCTGTGACTGTATTGCATCTGTAGGTGGGTGGATAGGCAATAAATTTCCCTTGGTTCATTGTCCTGCCAAAGGTCTGCTCTGCCTACCCCATGCGGTAGCGGCAGTACTAATCCGACATGCGGTAAAGGTAAAGAGATGAACGCATGAAAGTATTGATGGCTAGCCGGCCTGTTGGGTAGGTAGGTAAGGTACCGGCCGCAATAGGTTTAATTGTACGCAGACCAGTGTCCATCCAGCCAGACCAGGCAAACTAACCACTGCCACGGAAAAGAAAAAGTATGAACGAACCACTTGTACAAGGTCCGGCGGGCTGACTTACCGAGATACAACCTACCTGGGCGTAGTCACGAATATTACGGAGTATGCGAGTGCGGGAGAAACACATCTGATCTGATTGACACTGACTGACACCAGCAGAGACAGGGTCAGAGTCAGAGACAAACCAGCAAAGCATGGCCCGACCTGCCAGGGTACAGTGCTAAAACACCTACCAAGTATCAATATATATGGCGCCTGCGAGTGATATGCTGCACCGCGAATAATATTACATGTACAAACCGGGCTGCGCTGGGAAGTGTGCGAGCCTAGGTATCTCACAAGTGACAATGTGGAGGTCATTATGAGAGACACGCAGGTGGGCATGTCAGGCAGGGGTGGGTGAGCAGCTCAGACGAGTTGAGCCCACTCGAGTCAAGTTGAGGTAGGTAGGTAGAACAAGGAACGACTTGTTTGATTGGAGTCGGAGGCGAATGTTGCTCTGGCCATAAGAAGCCGCAGTGCATGTCCAGATTGAGCACACTAATCGTGCAGCTCGTGCCGTGTTGTGTTGCGGACGTCATGGAGCCTATTAGTTTGTTGTGATGGACAGGGAGTACCGTAATACTGAGGGGCTTGGAAATGAACTCCAGGTCAAGAATTCCGACCATGATGCTGCTCTTCCATCGTTGTACTGTAATCTGTACGTGATACAGAACGCCGAAATAGATACATCGACGGCTCCGCCAGTGCACCAGTCTGCTTACTGGCTAATTCATGTCATTTATGCGCAGGGCCAGTTCCAATGTGATTTTGCTGTCATTACCTATTAATATCGCCTTTGTCAGTACTTCCTCATTGGGGCAAGACAGCAAGGTAAACGGTGAAAAGGCTCAGCGTGTTGCCATGCCATGTAGGTCAACCACCGCAAGTGTGCATGGCTCTGGTGAGTGGGTGACGAGTGCAAACGTAATGCTTCAATGCCCATTGATAATGTAGAGGAGAAGAACGCGTTGTTGATGCACTGTAGGTGGGTTCGTCAATGCCTTGCTTCTGTAAAATCGTGTCCATCAACCGGAACTCCGACCGATTCTTCGCTCAAAAGATGCAGGGCGAGGTATTGATAAGCGTATGAGGTAGCAGACGGACGTAAGGTAATATCAGAAGGCGCGATGCATACTAAGGTAGGTATGACCGGCTGGGCGGGTGATGCCTACCCTGTTGGGAGGCATCATCTCTTTGTTCATCAAACAAATGCATAAACGCTCATTATCTTTTTTTACTAATTTCTTTTACAACGCTGTTTCTTTTCCTTCTTCTTGACTCTCCTCTTCGCAAATGAAGCCATGATGTAGAGTGGCAATGGGGACGATCGGACAACTTACATACACACACGCGTGCGTTGTGAGCCTGTGCATCCCAACTTGGAACGGTGCGTTGCTGGGGACCCCATCACCATTCATGCTCTGTCCGGATGCGTCCACCACTCAGGTTGCTGGATGCCCTGTCGAGTACCGCCGAAATAGGGTTTAGCATACTAACACAAAGAGTTTATATTTACTCAAACTGGTCAGCTTGAGCACTTGCAACAGGCTGTGCTGAGTACGAAGTACTAGGGTGATATTGTGGTTACCAAATCTGGAAGCGCCTCCGTCTCTCTTCCAAGCCATCCAAAGGGCGGGGGAAACACCTAATAATTGCTAAACCCCCTACTTAACCACCTTGCTCGTATTAACAAGGGAACACGCCAAACACGGCGACGAGCGAGCAAGTTCTTCGTACCCGTACAGAGTACATATATCAATACCAAGCACCGTACATGTACACACTCACATACACCCACCCGCAACACTGCCCTGCCACGTATCAAGCTGGAGATCATTCACGATAGGTAGATCATTCTGCCTGGCGTCACACAGGTGCCTTGGGTATAAAGATTGATTGCTTAGGTAGGTAGGTCGGCGACTATAAGCTGTAGGGCGGGCCTGAGGGTGTGGTCGTTGCGGTGTGAGGTGCATGTATGATATGGTGTACAATATAAAGGGCTCCAAGACGTACTGTAGGTTCAAGTTGGCAGTTGGTAGGGCGGTCGACGTGCGAGATGCGATACAAACAATAACGGTCCCAACCTACGATACTGTCGGCTTGCAGGCAGAAAATCGTTCGGGGGTTACGCAGATCTTCACAGGCACTTCTGCCACATTAAAGGCCGACATTCGAGGTGTGTGCTGTGTTGGTAGGTATGTACCTCAGCAGTCAAGAACCACCCCCTCCCCCTTCTTTTAAAGCCTTTGGCTTGAAGCCTGCTTCTTGAGTTCATGAGCCGCCTCAATCTGAAATTCTCCTTCATTGCCTGCGTCCGATTCCTACTCTCCACCACCGCCTCGCAATCTAAGAACCTGATCTTTTGCATGTCGCATATCGACTTGGCCCTTTGTGGTTTTCCTTCTTCCTTCTCCTGTGCCCCATTCCCTGGCAAAGGCTAACTTGAACTGGGGAAACTGCTCGACAGTCCCATCCCATGGCCACGCATTCCTGCATTAGCAGATTGGTGGCATTTACAGTTGAACCCCATGCCCCGACCCTGTTCGAACCCTTGGGCCAATACCTATCGTGAGGTAGTTTCGGCCAAGAAAGCCCCCCCCCCCCTTCTCCCCAAAACCGCCCTTACCAATTCACAATCCCCATTTTTGATCAGCATGAGCCCAATTGTTTGTCAAAATCGCCATGATCCTCGTCACTCTTAACCCCGTGGGTGGGGGAGCTGGTGGCTCTCTGCCATTTGCTGTCATTACTCGTAGATACATCACGGGGGCAACAAATGCCGTCTACCCAGTTAGTACCGAGTAAGTTATTAGTAGCTTAGAAAAAGCTATAGCTGGCGAATACTACTAAGACTGAATGCCAACCATTAAGAGGACATGGCGAATCCAAGGTTAATTAATGGCGCATGGGTTTCCACCAGGGCCTGGCCATTCGGGTGGGAGTCTCTCGTTCAGGTTGGGGGGTGTGTGCAGAGTGCCCCAGCGATCAACTTTGACGGGATTGACCGCCGTCAAGGTGGAGGGATAATATTTAAGTTGATTGGTATTAGCCGAAACACCCCGTGCCCTGTCATGTCCATCATCGTCGCTACCAGCCAACAACAGCCAAGCCAGCCCACCAAGCATGGCGAACATGTAAGTTCATTGAGTTGGCAACAGAGCTGTGGATCGTGGCGCAGACGATGGCCCTGGCCTGGGTGTCGCCGCATCTCCTCCTCCACATGCATCGCTTATTACTCGTACAAATCCTACCTACGGGTAATATGTGGTGGTTTTCTTCTTTTTGGGGGGGCCAGACAAGGAACTTTTTTTTTCCTTTTCCTTTCCCTGCTGCTGCTACTTGTAGCCTGTAATACTAGCTAAATAAGATTCGTCCACTCCTATTCGCCTCGGATTGGTATTGCCCAACTCTTGAATCAGGTGGTCTGTGAAACCGAGATCGGCTTTGGGTACGACAAGAAACACACGCTTGTCCGGACGTGGAGATATTAAAAAAGGAAGAATAAAAAAAAAGGCAAAACTTGATCCCCATTATTTCGCATATAGGTGATTATATTACGATCCATGCCATCATCGCCACGCCCCCCTGCCCGCCATTGCGAGCATTAGATCGTGCGTCGTTCAGTGCGCATGCGCTGCATTGACGCAATTTACAACGCTTGAGCGTACCAAGATATTCTAACGAAATACGCAAAAGGGATATAGTCACAGACACTACTCCGTACATTCATTCTACTGCAGTTCTCGAGTACCGTAGCCCGGCACCACCGAAGAAGTTCCATGGCACTGATGTTGTTTGGACCACGCGCACATGTCCACAAATTTCCCAATACAGCCGAGGGATGGATGGATTGGATGGGCCACTTGAGGCGAACCGCCGTTAGCTTGCCCGAGGCTCTGCTCAAATTGCAAAGTAATTACATACAGTACCGTACCCGAAAGTTCAATTAAGGCTGGGCTGGGTGGTTTGTTGGCCCGTCTTTCCTAGATCGGTCACATCGTTCGCCCACCTGTAACGGCTTAACTGCTTGCAGCGCTGGGTAAGGCGTGCAGGCGAGGGTTGCAGCGGGCGATTGCCCTGTAACCATGTCGCAACAACTACCTACCTATCTACCTGTGAGCTTGACAGGCGTGAGAGTGGACTTTGTTATTAGTCCAAAGCTTGAAATGCCATCGGCAACAGGGCCGCGTGCCGATGCAGATCCGTGTTACGTCTGCAGAACTTCCCTATCTCGGCTTCTCTGCGTGGTCCGTTTGTCGGATCCGGGTTGAAGCACAGAACGGGTAGGTCCTACCTTCAATCAGGCATCTACCAAGGCAGTTGTCCTGGACTCGTTGCCTGCTCTGTCCATTGTGCCTGCCTCTGCGTCGACCTCTGTATGTACTGACGACCCATTGTAGCTACGGCAGTTGTAGGGCACGACTCGTGAAGAGGGGGTAGGCAGGTGCTCCCACGGCCGCACCCCACAATATATTCAGCAAGCCAGACCCTACCAGCTTGGTAGGTGCCCTACCTAGCATGATGCTGCTTTTTCTATACGGAGCTCCTGCTTTGGTAGTCGTGGCGTTGTGTGGCGTGGCGTTTGGCTCTCAGGAAAACAAACATCTATATTCTTCCACAATGATTACTACCGAGTACCTACTATACAAACTGTCTCGTAACAAAAAGCCCCGAGATTCCAAAAGCCCGCATACAACTTCGAGACAACTAGTCAACCAGTGCCAGTTGTGCCAGCAAATAGCATCCTAGTACCCAGGAATCTAATTGCGTCTTCTTGGTTATTTGGTGAAGACGTTCGCTCCATCATTAGTACTCCAAAACTGGTGTATCTTGTAAGATACCTACCGGCAAGCTAAGGACGGACGAGGCTGTCCCCGGCCGCCACACAACACGTTGCTCGACATGCAATCCTTGGGGACCACCCTGCTTTACCGAGATTTCATGCGTTTAGCCATGTCTACTCGGAACTTTGCCCGACAAGAACGCTGGTTGTCTCCCTTGCTCTTTCTGCTCTTCAAGGAGTCGGAGGTACAGTTGGGTTCGTGACACCTCAGCAGCAACTGTTACGGACCGGGTGTAGGATAATTACACAAGAGACCCCAGGTATCTGGAAGACGCTCGGCCTGTCAGTTCGCCGGCAGTACATATCGTACTTCGTAAGTTGCTCGGAGTACCCTATCTTCATCGAATATACAGAGTACAAAAGACTACGGATATCGGGCCCCATTTCCGATCCCGACTTCAGCGCGGCAACGCAAAAGATGCGCACCAACAGTATTGGCTGGCACTCTTGTAGGTCCGAGGACCTCATCCAGCTTCTTACCACAGCTGCTCGTTCCGTGGCCAGGGATATTCCCTCAATCTTTAGGCTGGCGTTGTCTGAGAAACTGGCGGTCAAGTAGGGCCTCAGCTAGACACGTCGCCCAGAAGCCTCAGACTGGAAACCCAACCTCCAGTGCACTAATGATTGAGGACCCAAAGTTTAAAGAAAGAAAAAAAAAACCAAAAACCGACGGATACCAGTGAGCAGTGGGGGCGCCAGTGAGGCGTACCGGCGCCAGGACCAGGGCGCCAGCATTTTGGTTGCGAGTAATAAACCACCACCGGCGAACCATGATCGTCCGTTCGGACAGTCCACCCGTTCATCCATTCCTTCATCCATCAGTAAATAACGTCCCGCCCACGTTGTCCCCGAGCTCGAACACCACACCATATCCACCTTCTCTAGTCGTTGAGTTCTGTTGCTAAAAGTCTCCTTAGCTCAGTGGTCTGCGCCGCAACTGCACCGTCATGCGAGCCGCTCCAGCGAGGTTGAATCATGGCGTTCCCACCCTCATCTCTGAACTTTCTGGAGCTCTGGCGTCGTTTGTATTTGTTCACCCATGCGACCTACGCTTTGGGTCCACCACACGCCTGGGAGCATGCAAATCGGGACCGACAAACGACGTAGAAGACAGCCCACCGCCAACGCCACAATCATCACTATCCCCATTGCCCACGCCATCCCCCTACATGTTCGATGTACGCGCACATTGCTACATATTGTTTGATCACAATGTGCCCTATTTCTTGCTTTGCCGAGGTGAGCTGGTAGACCAGGAGATTTTTCCTACGAGAAGAAACACTAATCATCAATCATACTCACACACCAACAAGACACCATGTGAAGACTTTCTTGCTACATTCCCAAGATACGGCCTAGCCAAGCGTTTGAGGTAGTGCATCTACTGCACCTGTAATTCTTGCTTCTATTTGCCAATTATCCTCCTGACATTCATCAACTGTAGGAATGTCGGTGTTTGCCTCTTCGATGGCTGCTGTTGCCAGAGCTTGCGAGAGCCGAATGCCGATAAAAGCGCCCGCTTGCTCCACGTCGCTCCCGAGACGTGAGACAAGTCCGGAATGGGTCTCTCATGCCCTGCTGATATGCACGCTCATCGGCTGAAGAAGAGCTCCTCAGTTCAGCTTCCTACTCAGTCTGGTGACGAATCTCACCTTTGTATTTCATAACCTTCATACATGAACCACCGAAGGATGTGAGTCAAGTGAGCTGCGGCACATGTAGGTAGGCATGTATGTGCGCCTATAATGTTTACGGCCCTCATTTCGGCCCTTCCTTGTCATCACCGGACCCGAATATGTCGCTCAAGCGATGTCATTGTGAGCGAATTCATGCCAATCGATAGGGTTCATTATGAGACGTGATTTGCAGCCTATTTCGGGATCCCATTTTCAAGGCTTGTGTTCATTTTGTTCATGGCACGGATGATGAATAGACAACAGTCCCCGTCATCAACTTTTCAGGATTTCCACATTGGCCAAGAAGTTCCCCATATTCACACTTGCCCAAGAATATCTTTTGATTGCACTTATCAACAAGCAGGGGCTTCACACATTGCATCTGTCTGTCATCGCAGGATGTACTGTACAGTAATTCGCCGTTTCCGATCGAGTGGGCTGCTATCCGGAGTGATGCGAAAAAGACTTGTCCCACCTTACAGCCACCCTGCCTCCTCTTGTGTCCTGATCTCGAGTATACACACTGGTACAAAAATGCTACATCTGTTGTATATGGGGGATGCATGCATACTAAACACTGCGCTCGTGTGTATCGTACATATATCTGTGAGCTGCTAACGTGCAGCATACATATGTGGTATAGTAGGGTACATGAGAATTCAAGTGCTGACCTGGTAATGCGAGTGTACGGGCGCATCTTACTGTTCTGGCACACACATACAGGCACACACATCCGCTCTCGCGCGCGCAGGCACACGCCCCCAGATTGGCATGTCGCACAGAAAAGGTTGATGGACTGACGTGGCGGTGTGTGTCTTAGGATGTTCAAGCAAGGCAACTTAGGTAGGAGGGAAAGGTTCAGGTATCAAGGCAACCGGGGCAAGGTGTTGCAATGAAGCCGGCAAAACTAAGAGCTGAGAATCTGGCAATAGTGTGGGATTGCTTCTTCGAAAGTCGAAGGGGGCTTCATCTCCATGATCTCATCTCACTGGAGTCTTGAACATTACTGATACGGATACTATAGATAATACCTGACTAGGTAGCTACTATCCTTGGGTACGAGTCGACAAAGCAATTCTGGCTCGCAGGATGAGATGAAGACCTCCATCGCAAAAAAAAGCAAGCACGCTCCATGGCCAAAAAGGAAAGACGCGGTAATGTTTTGTTGGTGGCGTATGTTATGGCCTGTCACTTGTCGCTGTTCTGCACCCATCATTCTGTTTGTCCGGAGTATTCGTACGGCATCTGTCGGCCGCCTCATACGCCATCTGCAATTCCAGTTTGTTGAACTGGCGACCCGGGTCAGCATAACGAGTCCTCGCAGTTTTATTTTGGGGCGGGTCTTGATATGTCATTGCTCCCGGGATTTCCTGCATGCGCCCAGCCATAGTGATGCCGCTGTCACTATGAGTAATTTTGGCAAACTCCGTGGGATCCAAGACAATGACCGAGACATCGACCTACGCCATGTAACTCGACGAATTTAGACTACTACTGGTGAGAGGCGAGTCCTCGTGATCTCCCACGTTGTTTGCTGTTTGGTCTGTATAGTTAATCCCTACAAGCACTGCCATGTATGTACTTTGCACAGCTCAACTGCCATTTCAGGCCATGAAGACGCGCCTTTGTCAGTGGTGCACACAGGTTGTCTAACCTGACTGTTAAGACTGTGTACCAAATCATTGGTGATTGACTAGCGGCATCGACTTCAAAATCCAGAGCTTCTGGGATTTCTGGGATTTCTGGGATTTCTGGGATGAACTCATTTACGATGGTGCCCCCGCATTGCCTGCCCCGTGAGCTGTTGGGAGTGAGTGGGCAGCAGTTCAGCGCCTTTCGATTGGATAATAATCAGCGAGTCGGGATACACTAATTATGATTCTAGAGACACTCCTCCCTTTTGGCCCTGGCTTGGGTGATGCGGGCGATGCCTTATTTGCCTCCTATCCACCCACCAGACTAAGCACTGCCGTGAACTAACATGATACACAGGGGCGGCAACTGGTTCGTGGTAGCGCTCGCTCGGCTGTAGTGGGAGAAGTCAGATCTTGCGAACAGCTGTGGCTGATAAGATGGCGTTCGTCCACTGATGGTGCATATTAGAAGCTTACGCATCTGCCGTGCCGTCTTTTATGGGTAAACCGTTGCCGTGCTCACATCGAGGCTATTATCATCTAGATTGTTCGGGAAGATGGATAGACAATCAGCAATGACAAATGTCATCTTAAGCCTCAACCAAAAGCAGACATTGGACAAGGTTAGCCCTGCGGCTCCCGCATGCACAAGCTCTCGGAATTCAACAAACCCGCCCGGGAATCGAAATATTATAGTAGTTTATTATTAGCCAGTGTAGGACGACCAAGCAGTCCAGTTCCCTGTGACTGTCCCCCTAATATAGCAAACGCGCCGAGCAGCCAATAAGCTCGCATCCTTCTCTGATATATTCAGGCGCCGCATTGTTGCCAACAGAAAAGAGCCGAACTGCATTCCTAGTTAAAGTGACTATCTAGCATTGTACAATGACTCTTGGCACAAGTAGACCCTGGTAGTTGAGTGATATGTGCAACTGCCCATTGGGGGCGATTGATGCAGAGAGGCTGGTGATGATGATGCAAGAAACCCCGCCTCCGGACAACAGGACACACCATGCACCAATGGCTTCATTGACCAAGGCTGTTTGCAACTCCCATCACTTCCTGCCCCCCCATCCTTTCCGATCTAGGGTACATGTCATCGAGTCAAGGTTCCCGATGCAGCTTATGAGGCCACCTCCTGGAATTCCCATTCTCTGACTTTGTGGGCATCCCTACGCAACAGTCCCGAACAACTAGCCCTAGGTATGTATAGTAATAAGGCAACAGTCATCATTGGGGCTGCAGCCGTTGGCTGATCTCAATAAGAGCGTAAGGGAGGCTGTCAGTCGCAAATACGGCATTTTATTAACCAACCTTTTGGCTGGGTAGAGTTGATTGACATTGTGACAGTCCAACAAGACTTCATCCCGAGTGGCAGCTTGGTACAGTGTGCCATATTTTGTTATAAGATCATAGATATATGCATCGTGCTGCACCTTGTTGGTACCAGGTAACTAATTGTATACATGTAAAGTGCTATTAACTTTTATAGGTAGCTACGTCTGAGCATTGATGCTAATGATACCAACACAACACTTACAGAAGAAATCATTTTGAGTGATCCATTGGGCACAGTCACTGTTTCTGTTCGAAGAAGCAATTCCTGAGCCCGTCTCAACACAGCGCGCAATCTCCTCACTGTGCCCTGCACTGCACGTCAAACCACCTGTGCCGCTGCGTTATCGCCAGGGCTGTTCTCGCACGGGCAAGCTAATAGCTACAGTACAGTAGCTAGGTAGGTAGCTACCTGCAGCATCTCAACCAGGACAAGTCCAACCACAGGTGGCGGTTGCAGGCAGAGCCCGAATTACGAGGACGCCCTCATCAACCCCGCCAGTTTGTCCGAGACACACAAATCTCAACTCCCACCCCATGGGCACTTGCAAAACTCCGCATCTCGTCCGATTTTGAGTCTCGACCTCAGCCCGCACGACTCGTCAAGATCCTAGCAAAGCTGGAGAAAGAAAAACATGGCTGACGTTCCTCTGCAAGTCATCTCCGACAATGCGGCTTCGGAGCGCCGCATCACGCCCTCATGGACCATCAGCCAGCTTAGGGCGAAGCTGGAGCCCATCACCGGCATCCCCCCTTCGTCACAGAGACTCAGTCTGAAGACCTCGACGGGTTCGGGGAAAATTGCAATCGAGGCCGCTGATGAGGATAACGTCCAGCTGTTCAGCTTCCCCCTGGCGCCCTATGCAGAGCTGCATGTGAGTTACAGCCCCAGCTCGGTTTTGTTTTTCCGTTTTCATTTGTCCAGGGACACTGCACCGGTCAACAAGGATGAAGCCTTTCTGCTATCCAACAGATGTGACCAAGATGTCTCAGTTGTTTTTGCATGGATTTCAAGGTACTCTGCACCAAAGGGAATATGGGTCACGAGCTTCGAACTACACCTCGCTTGCAAGTTTCGCGCAGCTCTAGCGTTTGAATGCTCGAAGCTCCCCATCTTTTCATGTCTGCCCTACCGCTGGCTTTGGCGGTGCCGTATGCAGGCGGTTGACTGGAGGGGGAGCAGGGAGCAGGAAGCAGGCAAGCAACAAAAATAACGAGGCTGACTTGATTTACGTTCGCAGGTCATCGACACACGTCCACCTTCAGCCCGGCCCAATTACACCGATACCTCTGGCGTTGAAAAGTATGTGATGCCTGAGGAAGAGTATGAGAAGAAGTCAGACTCAGTTCTGGCATGGAAGAAAGCCCAGAAACTTGGTCGATTTGACCCCGAAGCTCCTAGTCATGAAGAGGCTAGGTTGGCGAGCCTGAACGAGGAAGTCATCCAGCGTGGCATCGAGGTCGGGAAGAGGTGTCGTGTAGGCGGGGATGATACTCGACGCGGTGAGGTACGGTACGTTGGTGATGTCAAGGAGATTCCCAATGGACAAGGGCTGTGGGTGGGGGTTCATCTCGATGAGCCTGTGGGAAAGAACGACGGCAGCATTGCAGGCACCCGCTACTGGGGAGAGCCATCTGAGCTCAAACATGGTGTGTTGGTCAGGCCGGAGAGGGTGGAGGTTGGCGATTATCCGGCACTGGATGACCTGGAGGACATGGAGGAGATCTAGACCTGGCCCAACAAGATGGAGAACATACAGATATTACACCAAGGCCACTTTTACTTGACATTCAAGTGTACAAGTTGGCACTCCTTGGATCTGAGGTAAGTTGAGATGTTCTCCAAGCCAGGAGTTTTTCAACGATATACCTAGCTTACAATGTGTGCCAGCTTCTTTGAACAGTCCATTTGGTCCTATTCACACCTATTCACAACAGATTGACTAATATCACAAGACTTCACCGGTCACATGCAGGCCAGGGATAGCGGTATATTGTGAATGGTGCGATCCCATGCCATATCGGTGTTAACTTTCTTTGAAATGCATTTACACATAGCGCACTGCATATCACATCTCTACCCGGACGGGTATGCAAGATGATTCCGTGTGCCATCTGCAGGACCGACCCAATCCTGATTCCTGCCGCTGCCATCCATGCCATTTTGAGTCGCGAGGCGCAATATGTAGACCCATCTGATATCGCCTCCTCCCTGAAATGAAGTGCTGTTGCCTGCAGATCACCCCCGCCTCAAGTCTCGCATTACGTGCGTCCAACATCGTTGATGGGGTAATTACGCATAACGCCTCCTCTTGCGGGGGGAGGGGAACGGTAGTCTGTCAAGTCTCAATGCCGTGAAAAAAATGGCAAGTCCCGATCGGCAGAACATCTTCGATGCCGGCAGTGGAAACCCGAAGTCCTTCTCCGTAAGCTGGTGCCGTGGATTGGAATGTTTGTAGCATGCGGATATAGGCAAGCAAGGCAGATCTTGTTTATCGCTTTGAGATGGTGCATTTGCCTGAAATTTGTTCAAAACAACAAGCGTTGTTTCAGCAGTTGGTTATTTAAGTAGTACTCATACTTGTTTTCCACACCCTTTTCATCATTGTCGTCGTCCATACTTACTTACTTACGGTGGCCACCTAAGCTTAAATCTGTTGCAAGCAAGAATAATGATGTGCGATGCAAAAAGAAATATTCTCCGATACTGGGAATCGAACCCAGGGCTGCTCGGTGCTACAACCGTAGTTGAGAGCGAGCGATGTTAGCCACTACACCATATCGGATATTTAAGCTGATGCTTAGTAGGTTGGACAGTTGGCTCGTTCTGAGCGACTACGAGGCTCTCTGACAAACGTCAATTGGATCATTGAACTCGAGGATGAACTGTGTCTCCTGTTTGGCCTAATGATGCGAGTTGTGTTCTCTGCCCTTTGCTATGCTATTTATAGGGAATGAAAGTGTATTGTGGTACTTCTCTACGTGCTGGAATAGTTCCCTGCCATCGGGATGGACGTTGAAAATCGGCGCAGCTCACAGCCTCTGTCCAGGTCGGATGGAAGTAAGGGGATCTTTCTCAAGAACCACTCCGAGAAGGAACATGGTAACAGGGATAATGCCACTTGGTAAAAATAAAAGAAGCCTCTATGAGTAGTTCGACATTTTCGGTACTGGATTCGGACCTTCATCTACAAGAGCGACTTGTGGACGAATGCATCAATGTGGGTTTGTATGCGTCGCAACTACTGATCTACATTTGCGAGTAATGTACCAATTTTGCCAATTCTATTCGCAGATAAAAGACAATAGGGTGACCCGATTAAAGTACTGGGAACTCCTTATTTTTTTGGTTTAACAAAAAGGTAACCGAGCCAAAGGAGATTATTCGGAGGTGCCAAGGTGATCCTGATCCAGAGCTTCGGATCCAGCGGACCTCAGCCTTTTGAGCTATGAACCATACCAAGACAGAATAGATATGGACGTCGTCATATTCAGATTACGGAAAGTTCGCATCCGAAGCTTGGAAGAGAGGGCTGTGTCCGGATATCTCTTGCGACAGATGTAGTATCAGAAAAATGCTGGGCCAGCGAGGGTGTTGCACTTGGCGGCAGCGCTCGTGACGCGGTTTTGGTAATGACGTTTTTTTTTTTTGGGTGTTTGAACGAAATGGGCGAAGAATTTTGTGACGGATGGATAGCTGGCCTGCTGGGCATGGCTTGGCGATTTATCACTGCATCGTTGGGAAGTCATGTTCCCAGGAGGAGAGGTTGAGGAGCCAAGAGGCCAAGAAGTCAAGGAGAGAGTGGATGAACGTTAGACTACGTCAAATCATATGGGATGCGACGGACGGAAACGGACAAAATCCGCTCAATTGAATGGGATTGTTTGAGGTTTTTTTTTTATTGTCTTTGGGATACGTACGAACAGACAAGGCATTCAAACAGAGATCCAGCTGTTGCTGTTGGTACAATCATTGGCCGTGACCGTGATTCAGTGTTGGGGCGCGCCTTCAGCTCCCATTCATTAGCTTCCTTGGGCCAAGCCTCGGGTGGAGTCGAGACCCCATCGGAACTCTCCACTGCCGTCCCTCCGTGTGAGTTCTGACCTTCAAAGCGCCTGTTGCCCGCCTACCTTGCCCATCTATCTACAAACATAGTATCTCTCACACACCACATTCTGTCTCTCTCTGGTCTTGGTCAGCGACCTGCATCTGCACAATCAATCCCCGTTTTCTACTTCCTTTGTTGGCCTGAATCGCCCGCTGCGGTCGTGGCATCCGCTGCTACCAACGCAAATGAGTCCTCCCTCGCATTGAGATGTGAACGACGTCGACGACGCCGACACCCCATCACCGACGCCGCCGAAACGTCCCGTTTGTCGTTAGCCCGGATCTCGTGTGAGACGAAACGCTGCGCCTCCGAACAAAAGGCATCTTTGTTGTCAACTGCCCCGGCTCTCACCTCCAACTCGGAGGTTTATTGATCCATCATTTCTCATTTCTGCGGCTGGACCTCGGTTTTCTCAAAAAAAGAGACACAAAAGTTATTTACGCGAAACAGGCTCCCAAGTTGGAGATTCGATAATTACCAACCTCATCCTCAACACCTCGATTGATCCACCCCTGAAACTATGGCTCGGATTGTGATAGCGCTCCTCGGGTTACTCGCCGCGTTCGCGTCCTGCCAGGATGGCACCGCATCGACGTCGGCTGAGAAGGATGTACCTCAGTGGGCTGCCAAAAATGGGATGCAGATGAATCTCTCGATTCCGGGAGGACAGTCTAGCCCACTGCAGTACACGGTCATCCCCCTCACGGAGAATCTGGGCCTGAATGAATCGCAGCGCACACGTGGGGTTCGTTAAGATTCCGACTTGACGCAGGAAAGATCAAAAAATGTGCTGACTTTTGTATTCAAGATTGTTCGTATCGACGGCTTAGGAGTGGCAGCAGACGTGACGAACTATAATCAAATTACCGATCCCAAAGATGTCGCCTACCTCTCCTGCGACAAACCCAGCGACGACTCCTTCATCACACCGAATAAAATGCTCAATGAGCTCATGGCGGTCCGACCCAAGGCCATTGTACTATATTCCATGGTCAATAATTGGTGCTCCCTTGACGATGGCGGATCGCCACTTCCTTACACGAGCATCTTATCAATGGCTGATGCCGCCGAAGCAGCACAAGCTCTGGGCTATTTGAACGCTACTCATAATGGGCGGGTGATAAACGTTTCCATTACTGGAAATACTACAGATGACAATCCCGAGGGATCTACTGGCGGCCGCAAGAACAACTCTGCAGTCGCTATGAGTATCTTGTATAGCATTACGGGTCTCATAACATTGCTCTTCTTGATTATCATCGCCACTGGTGCTGTCAGAGCGCATCGTTATCCGGAACGATACGGGCCCCGCAGTGCATTCGGTGGACGACCCCGGCAAAGCCGCGCAAAAGGTCTGGCTCGTGCAGTTCTCGAAACTCTTCCCATTGTCAAGTTTAGCAACCCGCAGCCTCAAAAACCGGATCCCGAGCTTGAGTTGGAACCGGCTACCACCGCCAATGGGGATGTCGCAGCTCGGGAAGCTGGCGTTGATCTGAATCCCGAGGGGAATGGGCAACCCCAGGTAGCAGCAGGCGCCGACGGTAGTGGCAAAGATGTGGCGATTCCAGATGCGCATTCTCAAGCCACCCGTGAGCTTAGCACAAGCGACGACATGGCTGGACGTCTGGGATGCTCCATTTGTACGGAGGACTTCAAGGTTGGCGAAGATATGAGAGTTCTGCCGTGCAGACACCAATTCCATCCCAACTGCATTGACCCATGGCTCATTAATGTGTCTGGAACATGTCCATTGTGGTAAGTTCGGCTGAATCACGCCTCTACGAAATTCCTAACAAATATTACTACATGATACTAATGTTTCTTGCAACTAGCCGGCTCGACCTTCGCCCGGATCAAGATGGCATTGGTGGGAGTTCCATGCCCGAAGAGAGATCAACACTGCCCCCGCCATTGGCATTGGAAACAGACGATGCCGAAGCTGCATCCACCACACATCGTAGTCGTTTTACGCGTATCTTTGATGTCAACAGACTACGGCAAGCCTCGGCGGAAGAACAGATGGAGGCTCTTCGTCATATGCGAGCAACGAGAACCGAAACAGACGCCCATGAGGCTGATGGAGAGGAAAGGCATCAAGGGGCTCGTCTAGCTGCAAAGCTGAAAGACAAATTCAGGATTCGCACAAGGGCTCGGTCTCCAGAAGGCCGAGACTGCTGAAACTCATAAAAAAAGGGATGGCTATCCCACTTAGCTTGCGCTGCCAATATTTACTTTATTGAGGACCGACTGAGGTCAAATCGAAATTACATTTGTGTAACGGTGGAGATCCGGACAGGGCTCGATGAGGGCTGTTGAGTTGACCAGGAAGATATGGTATGGATGTTGAATTTATTGGTCCTGTGGCGTTTTTGGGGGAACACACTTTTGATGATGTATGAGCATTTCTGCAGGGTCGCACGGCGTTCTGGTGGCCTTGAAATAGGGTCGAGCTGAATCTCTGATCAATATGTTTTTTTATTTCTTTTTTTATTCTCTTCCTGGCAAGGGACAAACAAATGAAAAGCTTGTGAGCTTGGCACCATTGTATGTGTGTGTGTGTGTGTGTGTGTCACACTGATTGGGTGGCTCAAACACGATGAACCAGTCGGTTTGGGGATTTGGAAGAGGGGGACGGGCTGAAAAAGCTTGTGTGGTTCCCGGGCGGCTCGTCTGTTTAGACTGAAATAGGCCGTCAATACAGCCCCAATGCTGTTTCGCTACTGAAGCATGTTGAGCCGGTGTCGAGTAAAAATAATTGTTGTTCATTGTATAACCCTGCGCTTGACATGGAATGAGAAGCCGAGGCCTTCCCCCTTTCCATCTCGTGTTGCCGATTTTGTCTCACCTACTCACCTCTATTTATTGGGCTTGGACTTTGTGTGAATGGGGGAGGGTTATTGTTACGCCAAGTTTTGTGCTACCCAGCCGAAGATTGCATTTTTATTCAATTTTTTTCTATTTTTGAGACAAGACTTATGATGATGATGATGTGTGTAAATAGGGTAGACAGAGAGGTATTAGGGCCTGCGTCATTCATGGGCGTTGCGAGAGAGAGAAAACCCACGGCTCTATCCGTTTCTCGTTGCAGCCACGTTTGTCTGCTTTTCCCCTCTTGATAAGGTTACTATAGTCATGGATTCCTTTTTTTTTCCTTTTTTTTTTCGGTCGACTCATATAGCTCCTTGGGGAAGCGATAAGAGCGCCAGCAGCCGCAATATGTTTGGAGTAGAACATATTGTGGCACCCAGACTATTGAAGCCTTTCAGCCCAGAAATAATGGAGTGGTGGGGGGGACCTCTCCCAGCCCAAACTGCATAATTATGTTCATCTTTTTACTCTGATGGTTCATTGAGTTTCGTCTCTCAATCTTTTCCCATACTGAGTTTCTCTCTTTTGTCTGGATGTGTAGACTTTACTTCATAGCCGGTTCGTGGTCACTATCATGTGTAAATATTATCTTGGAACACCAATCCAATACCCGCTAAGCTGCGCTTTTTTATTTTTATTGAGGGACAAAAACCTATGCAGAAGAATAGTGAGACGAGGCTAAAGAAAGTGAGAGATGAGGAGGACGTATTAAAAAAGAAAAGAAAGATTGGTCTAGGTTATATAAGCTACCTCTATATATATAACTTGCATGTGACTGGGCCGCCGCTTCGATAGACACCGACGGCCTTTTCCAGAAATTAATTGACTGACCCTTATTTCTGGTTTTGTGATGAGTGATGAGAGCAACCAGATATAGGCAGGTAGTCAGCAGGGGCAAAAACAGGTAAGGTAGTGGGTGATGACATTCCCACTTTCACTATGTTTACTTCTTTCAGTCCTTTCCTTTTAAAACCCCTCGTGGATGGAACGAAGCTATTGAGGAGAATTGATGAACACCAAAATGACAAACTAATATGTTCATTCTCACCAATCCACTAATGATAGTCTCGACAATTTTGAACCCATGCCTGACTCAATTATTGTATGACGACTCACCTTTCTGAAGCTTTGCTACTTTTTGCTTTCTTTTTCTTTCCTTCTCCTCCCCTTGCTCATATCCACGCGAGCATTTTCTCCAGCATCGTTAGCTAGCTAAAAACCCACGAGGCAGAGGGGATTCCTTAGCTGAACCAATAGCTAGCCGAACCACATGGCATTACCTTCAAACCCACCCAGGCTTTGAAGCTTTTCTGATCACCGTTCTTCCCCCCTCTCTCTCCCAGCCAAACTCTGCCGTTTCCTTGTTTCGGCTGTCGTCTTCTTTAGTTTATGCCTACTTTGTCATCCACATCACATCACATCCGTTTAGATCCGTCTCCGCTTCCGCCTCTCCCTCCTGTCACTTGTCAGCCCTTTTCCCTTTCACTCTCAACCACGCCTTTCTGTCTGAATCCTGCATATGAAAGCGGCGAAGGCTGAGAGGCTGGCCCTTCGTCAGCCCCCCCCTCCTATAGCGTTTTGCGGCTCGTTGTACAAACGTTGGACTGTGGCTTTCAAGCAAGGGTCATTCATTGCTCGAGAGGAGGGAAGAGGGGGGGGGGGCATTCGCTCCGGGTGCTGAAAAGCTGCACGAACCGGCATCATCCTGCCTCTATTAGGCGAGGGTTCATGTAATAGATGCGCAGAATCTCCCGGACTTTTATGATCGCTGTAACCCTCATCCATTCTCCATCTTCTCCCCCCTGCAGGTTGTGAGAGGTACTGGCAATCTCTGCTCTCCTTGGTTTGGCCTCTCTCATCCGGATGAGAACCAATAACGATAAATAAAAAACAAAAGGGCCCCCTCGTGTGTGTAAGTATGCACTTATTAGTAGAAAGTTGCCGTCCGTCCTCCCACACCATTCCAACGCCCCCCCCCGTAGCCTAAGCCCTCTTTTTTTTTTTTTTGGTTCCTCTTTATATTGGCCGGCTACACCATATAGACCAGCCAGCTACCTATCACATTCCTCTAGCTTGACAAAAGATAAACTTGGCTTTTTACCCGGCTAAAGATGGCGCAAAGCGGAAGGTAGAGGAGGCATCCGCGACGGACACTAGATATACTCCCGCTCTTGCTTGGGTGGCGACTCCCTCTGCGAACCGAGCACGAGACTCTATCGATATTTTTGCTTTTGACGGCCATACAAGGGACGGATGGACGAGGCCTACCTGCTTTGACTTAGTACCTACCTACTATTTTATTTGTTAATTTCTATGTCAAACGGCTAAACCTACCTACCCTCCTAATTGGCCAACCACAGTTCCTTTGCCTGCCCGACCCTGGCCTGTCATCGACCAAAGCCAAGAGAGAAGGGTTCCTGTATATCCAGATGACATCGGATTCAAAAAACGCATATAGCACCAACACTGCCTTGTTTCCCTTGACTTCTTCCCATCTTGCCCTCCTCCTGCTTTTCTTTTTAATATCTTCGTCTCGTCTCCTACCTTCACTTCTCCTCTTCCGGCTCTCCTCACCCACCCTCCTCTCTCTTTCCGGAATTCCTAAAAGGTCGAACTCTCCGTGCTACTTACGTTTTCTTGGGACAGTCAACACTCCTGCTTCCCCGGATTTTGCTAGGAAATAATAGGCTACCTGTTACAAAAAGGGGGGAAATAACGCTATCATGGCTCCCGCTATAAAGACAAGAGGTGGCATAAACGTGCCGCTCCCGGGGGAGATTGTTAGTGTCATGCTATCTCTGGCCGCGGCAACAATTCTTACACTCTTTCTAAGTGAGACAAAGCCCATGCCCCTCTGCTATTGTACTTTATCTGGTTCAAAAAGGGTTACTGACGGATTGTTTTTGTGTTGTGCAGCTCAAAGAGCACTTGCGATCAGGTCATGGAGGCGGACACCCTATGTGGTTTGGTGTAAGTGGCATCACAATGGCTTCACAGTTTATGCAAAATACTGACGTGAGTTGTCCGGCTGTGATAGTGGTATTTGCGGCCTACATCGACTCCTACTTGTTCGTATTTGCCACAGCGATCTTGCAACACTCGCTCGGTGTCAACACCAGTTTGGCCATATGCGAATCCGCCATCATTCTCTGCCTCGTGTTTTACGTCAGTACCAAGGTAAGACTTAGACAGCTACAAAACTATGTCAAGCTAAATGTTCTTTTACTAATTGGGAAACAGGTGGTCAGTAATAGCTACATGAGCTTTGAGTTTAGTCATACATGTATTAACCCACGTCCCAATCTAGTTCATCTATTTGTTTCTTGTTGAGAAAGCCGTGAGTTATTTTGTCCTTCCCATACTCATACCACCACTCTAATCTTGGCTTTAGTATATTATTCGTGGCACAAAGAAGCCGAGACTCAAGTCCAAACTCTACCTGGTCAATTCATTCGGCATGCTTGGCATTTATGTCGCGGTAGTCATTCTGAATTTCATCTTGTTAGTGTCCCACACATTGCGAGGTTGAATAATGAAAGCACTTGCGCTGACACTTTCAATAGCCGTATAATGAGAATGGAAAATGGGCAATGCATCATTGGCATGCGAAGCATTGCCATGATTCCTCTCATCTCCTTCGACACAGTGGTTAATGTTTATCTCACCATTTTGTTCCTCATTCCTCTCAAGAGTACGTTGACCCGACCGTGTCATTTTAATGTGATCCTAGAGAGTGGAATTCTGAAATATAATGGGACTGTGTGACTGACTTGACTAAAAGATCTCTACTCTTACAAAAACACATCACAAACCAAAGCGAACCTTCGCCTTCGTACGATAGCATTCCGAACTTTTATCGGCTCTGTGTGCACTCTCATCAGCAGCATAGTGTAAGATAACTCACGAATGAGCTGGTGATCAATTTGAACGCCTCCTTGCTAACTAAACACATAGCAATCTATCCGTTCTCATGGCTCTTAATGGAGAGCCAGGTTGGGTGTGTCTAATGTGCTGTAACAGCGATAGTATGTCTCCCCTCACACTTCATCTCCTATTTGTTACGCTGACACCCTTGTCTTCAGTTCTCTTTTCTGCTGTAGTTGTCCAATGGATCACGTCCAGAGATAACGCTGCAACAGCAGGCACAACATCTTCACATGGCGGCGGTGGAGGCGGCGGAGGCCACGCCAGCCACGGTCGAGCCCGCTCAATGTCCACGAGCGACTTCGACCCGAACCCAATTTCACTTGTAACAACAGCCCGGGGCTCCAACGGCACGGATGTCGACAGTAAAGATAACGACGGCGATGACCATTCTGAAGCCGTCCTCAAAGGATCCGACCCCGGTGGTGTTATTGTTACCACTACCATCGAGCACGAGATCAACCCCCGTGGGTACCGAACACATCCATCGACGCCTAAATCCCTCGCTCCTACGTATGGCTATAAAGGGCCCGTCGGGTCCGAGATGACACCGGCGGACGTAAGGGAGGATGCTCCTCCACGGACAAGGATCACAGGGGGGTTTGGGGGTAGAACGAGGACAATATCATGATGAAATGGAGAAACGGTTAATCACAGCTGTATAATTTCTTTTCGTTAAGAAGCGGTTTTCTTTGAGACACAGCACCCGAAATGACGGAATTTGGACCTGTTCAAAATCGGTTGCCGTCCTCCAACAGTAGCTTATCTTTGGACTCCAGCGACTTGGATTCTAGTGGACGTTTACAATTCTGAAAGGGAATTTGGACATGGATGGGGGGAAGCAAACAGTAATTGTACATTAACATTGGATCCCTTTTCTGGCGCACACTGTGTGTGCTGTTAATTCTGTTCAAAACAATGTTGGTCTATTAGCAAGCTCATTTAAAATATAATTATTCATTTTGTCAAATCATAAAATCATCACGATGTAAACAGATGATGGCCTGGGAAATGAACATAATTGTACTGTCATCAAACGAGTGATACTTTCATTGCGTCGTTGTAGCTCGTAGATCTATGTAAACCGGTCCCCATTGCCTAGCATCTTGTGCCTTATGTTTTCTCTATACAGATCGTAGCTCGAATGAGATTGAAATGAATAAAGAATACACAAAGACGAATTGGAAACAGCTGAAGCAAGGAGACACTCAGGCACAAAGCAGACCATGCTCCCATCTCTGTAGAATCAATGACCCCGGGTTAAGGAATCAATGATCCACTAGAGTCGAGAACAACATGCCAGGAATATATGTACACAGATGAAAGAAAAATTGTGAGTGCGCCTTTCCTGATCCTTTTTTTGATCTTGACCAAATGATACCATAGAACCCTCCCAAAAATTGAAAATGAAGAAGAAAAAAAAGTTGGTGGGAATACCCTACCGAGTGTACAAGAAGTGAAAAAAAAAAAAAGTTCAACCTATGCAATATGCAAGCTGCACTGCACCGGTGGTTGTGCCCATTTATGCGGCAACGGCGTAAGACTGGCCAATGGAGCTCAGAGAACCCGAGGAGCTCATGAGGCTGTCGGCGGAGACCATGAAGTAAGAGTAGGCATGGAGGTACTCAAGAGCATCAAGCTTAGGGGTGACGGTCTTGATGAAGTTGTTGATCTCATCGGGAGTGCCAAAGGGAGCGAACTCGGTCAACCAGACAGGCTTTCCACCGCAAGCCTCGTGGGCCTGCTCGAGGTGGGTGAACAGAGTGTCGGCAGCAGAAGCCTGATGATACCAGTGCACGTTGCAGAAGTCAACAGCGCAGCCTCCCTCTTGCTTGGAGCAGGCATCCATGAATCCCTTGAGCCACTGAATACCCTCTCCTGGGTTCTGGCTGTTGGTGATGGCAGGAGCGCCAATCAGGGCCTTGCCGGCGTACTTGTTCATGTACTGTTTGTGTCCGGCAGCAGCCACAGAAGGAGAGATATTAGCTTGTCCGGCATTGTCACACTCGTTGAAGCTGAACATGGCCTTGCTGCCACCTTCAAGAGCCTTGGTGGCCATGTCATCCCAGCTCTCAGTGTGGATAGGAATAGGGCCCCAGAGCATGGGAACAAAGCTGAACTTGGAGTTGAGACCACCGGAGCTTTGGCCCCAGTTGTAGCCCCAACCGCAGCTGGGACAACCCTCACCGAAAGTGTTGGCGAGTTTCACATCATTGTAGGCCAGGCCTCGCTTGCCAGAAAAGCCAGGACCGGAACCAGAGTCACCAGTCGAGGACTTGGTGGTGGTGGTAGGCGGTGCAGGAGCGTCGTACTTGGGAGCTGGGGGGTTGACCTCGCTCGGGGCAGGCTTGGCATAAGTCTGCAAAGTGGTGGGCTGCTGGGCTGCCTTGTTCTCGGGAACCTCAACCACGGGAGTGGGAGCAGCCTCGACGACGGGTGCTGGCACATTGGCGACATGGGCGATGGGAGAAGGCTTGGGCTGGCCGGCCTTGACATAGACGGTTTCATAGACAGTGACCCAGTCGGTGACGACGGCTCTCTTGTCAACCTGGTTCTGCGCATGGATATGACGATGAGAGTTGAAGGCCGCAGCGGAGCCGGCGAGGGCGGCGACCGAAGTCAGAGCGAAAGCTGTGTTGGCACGCATTTTGGATGGTTGTAGGATTTCTTTTGGTTTCCGTTACTTGTCTTTGTGAGAGAGTATTTTGCTTTGTATTTTGCTTTGCTTTCTGGAGAGGTGGTTTTCGAATAAAAAAAAGGGTCTTGTTGGAAAAAAGATGGCAATGGTTTGTTGGTCGGCACGGCCGAGGGAGTGTGATGGCAGTCTGTCAAAGACGCGTAGGGAAAAAAAAAAAAGAAACAAAGTCGAGCTGGCGACCGGAAGAAAAGGAGAGACGATTTGGTTCTGGAAGAGAGACTGTGAAAACTGCTGTTGGCAATGAAAGAGAGAGAGGGGGGGAAAGAAGAGGAGGGAGAGGGAGTCCTCAAATACGGCGAGGATTTCGGTGTAAGCCAGGTGGTGGGCAGATGGCAGCCCGGCGGCGGTTGACGGGTAGGTCGGTTGGCGTGATCCAGGCACAGGCACAGGCACAGGCTCGGGCACACAGTGAAGAGGCTTCAGGCTAGTGGATGCAAGGTACAGGCGCCCGTGGAGACGCTGTGGAGACACGGTACAGGCACCGTACAGCCCACAGCAGTGCAAATCCAGGGCATCGTACAGGCCACTCCACTGTCCGGCACCCAATACAGGCTACAGCAGCGGCGGCACCGCTCGTCAGCTTCCCTGTTCGGGGAGCCAGAATTAGCGTGTTTCCGCCTAGTCTCCACCCACCCACCCATCCATCTCATCCACCGGGGCCAGACCTCTCAGGGCCCAGATGGCTGGTTGGGTTACGTATGCTTCCTTGGCTCCTCTCTCTCCCTATCTCTCTCTGTCTTGGATGTCTTGATGAACACGAACTACAGCATAACTCGCCGGTTCTTTTGCCATCGACGGAAGTGTACCTACTTGCATGCATGCAGGACGGAACCACGGAGTATCCGCTTCGACGTCCCAATACATGAGCTATTGTGCGAGCCATTGTAATGGCGCAAACCAAAGTCTCAAACAGCAACAACAGCAACAACTTGATGACGAGGTGTTTGTATCATGCATCAAAGGACCACGACACAAGTTGCTCACTATGCATTCACAAGGCCTCGTTAGCATGCTGTTTGGGCGCCTTTTGCACGTATTAACCAAAAGTAATGACCATCTCTACTCACCAACAGCAGTATTACGCACCGTTTCGCAATGGACGCACAAGCCCTCCCCCTCTTCTCGTATTCCTAACTGTACACTTCTTCAAAGAAGATAATGCATCCTGACGGAGTTTAATAATACCTGCTACGTACAGACAAGTGCTGCATCAACGGAGCACATGCCCGCGCCGTTGCCTGCTCGGTCAAACTGGCCCGAACAAAAAGTCTAGACGCTCAGCGGGAGAGGCCGGATGGTTTGGGATCTTTCATACTGTACACTCACTACACATGCCTACACTAGCTGAGGTGCTATCTTGCCCACTCATCGTCCGACTCGCCGAGATGCAAAGCAACTCCAAATGCCTCAGCTATCGCTTGGCTGGGTGGCTTGCAAGCGCCCAACGCAACAAGACCTTGCTGCTGGTTGAGACATTCAACGGTCCAGCGGCCAGTGGCCTAAGGCCCAGACTTTGGGGTTTCTTTACGCGCGGAAGATATAAAAGGAAACAAAAATAAAAAAAAGAGGAGCCGCCGAGGGAGTTTTCCAAGAGTCCATCCATGGCCAAGATCCAAGGTTCTGGTGGTTCGAGATGGGTAGGTCGATAGGCTATTTGGTGCCAAGCCAGGGGAAGTGCCCAGTGCGTTGCCGCTTACATGTACAGCCTACTACAAGGGGCGGGGAGGCGCCAGCGGAAACTCTAACGGAGAGCCCAGCACAGTGAGGCTCCTCCAACAGCGAACCGCTCAGGGCCAACGGCGCCATCCCATTGGCTCGCATAGCTCAGGCACAGGCCGCTGGTTGGCTTGCAACGGAGGGGTGGAGCAGAAATGGCCGTTGTGGGCAGCGGCCCGCTTCCCATGTCTCTCGGCCAATTGCAACGTCTAGCGCTGCGTAGGCTCGAAATGTGAAACCGCCGTAGAAGCGCCTTGCATGTATAAAGTGCACAGCACTGTATGTATGTACCTACAGTACTATGGCAAAACAACCCCAAGCGAAGAAAGGAAAAGAGTTTTTTTCTTCTTCCCCGTTTTACGCGGGAGAAGGAAATGAAACAAAAATAAACTCATAATCAATTTCAACATAATTAGCTGCAGTTACGTACGCGTACACACTCAATAGATCTTCCGCTGTATCCATATTTGTGGCTGGGGGTGGTTGAGTATTTAGTGTGTCTTCCTTTGTTGGGAGCACGTGTCATGGTATCTATCTCAGGCTTCGCTGCTGCAAACTCCCTAGGCGTACACATATTAGCAGCAGCATGGGTATCAGATGCTGACCAGTTGCAACACTCCTCTCTCCGTCGCGATTAAACCGGACGGATGATTCCTCCAGGAGCGGCCACCTCCGTTCCGTCCACTGTGTCAGCACCCAAAGGGCTCTCTCTGCATCTTCTTTTTTCTCAGCATCCGGATTAAGAAGGTGTCCACTCCTTCGTCTCGTCCGGTATGAAACACTCTGACAGTGGAGACGCCCGCAAGTCCGTAATCGCGCCATAGGAATGGGTACTGTGAGAGAACTTTAAGAGCCTTGCCAGTCATCCAATTAAATAAGATGACAATCTAGGAAAATATGTACAATAGTTTGCTTTAATTAGAGTGTTATTCTGTTTCCATCTTAAAATAATTTTAAATGAAATTTGTAGAAACATATTTCATCAAGAAGCTGCCAGTTTCTTGACATGGTAGCCGCCCATATGGCCTGCAATCGCGCCATACTGTAGAGATTGATGCCCACCACTGCTCCCGTGATGGCTATGGCTCGTCCCATGTGGTTAGCCGGCATTGGACCTGCTTTGTTTCATCTCCAGAGTGAAGCAATGACGGGGGGGCAGGCAATGCTTGCTTGTCCAACGCAGACACCTGCCAGGCTGTATGTCTGTCAGTCAGATGTCGGTCGCTTCACACCGCATCAGGGCCATGCAAACAGGTTGGCAAGCGGTGCAACATGGTGGCTCCACGATTTGCACAACGCACAGCATCGGGCTTCATTTCATTTCATTTCATTTCATTTCATTTCAATCAAGCAACACCTTTGGGCTCTTTTCTGTTACCGCCTCGCATTCCACAAAATAACCCGTAACGGCAGTTGGAAGCAGAGTGGTTTGTTCTTCGTGTGATTGGCCGTGCAAACAAAATTACAGTTGTGCGGCATTGCTAGGGGAAATGGCCTTAAACTTAGGTGCGCATACATACGTGGCGGGCCAGCAGATTCCCCTGATGAACCAAATAGTTACACCTTTGGATCCACGATTCTACATACCTGCCTTTGATTTGCTTCTCGTTGGGCGATCCACGTCCGTATTTCCTCTCTTACCACTAATAGACACTAGACAACATGGAATGCTACGTGGTGGTTTGTGATTTCGTCCCGACGAGCTGGCAATCTCCACCAGCTAAGGTGCCACGTTGACTGCCAGCCCGATCGTGCCGTTGCCACTACCGACCGGGACCTGATCCAAGCGAAATTGCACCCGCTTTCTTGGCGTTTTTTGGACTTCACGACTGATCGTCACCGCCAACTCATCTCCTGTGTTGCATTCAGAAAGCTTGTGTGCCATGGTCACGGTCGCAGGCACTGGTTCTGTCATTCCCGGATGTCGACGATTGGCAGATTTGTAACCCGGGGTATGGTCATCAGAACTTTATGCTCACGGCAATTGCGGTATCAGCTCAGCAGACTGTTCTTCCATCTTCTGGACTTCCCACATGGAGAGCAAGATCAAGTAACCATGTGACCCTCCAACGTAGCGGCCCTTGCAAATACGTTGCATTTGCGCGCACGATAATTCGAGTGCTTATTTTTACGCAGTCTGCACTAAAAATGACAGATTTATCGATACTAAATAACATGCATTCGATGCAAACCTTTGACGCCTGGTGATGCCTTTTGGATTGAACACACCTGCAATGTATCGATACTATATATATATATTGAGCGTTAAAGGAGTTATTAGATGCTATTTGTATTTGTTTATTGGGCGATTTCTAGATTTGATCCAGAACCCGATACGAGCAAACAAACCACATCTAATAAATCCTGCAAAGTCCAATGTACATATAGTGTTGAAACGTTGTTGGTTAGTTAATCCAAAAGACATCATGAATCTATAAACTTATGCGCACAAGAATCCTAGTGAACATGATCCAGCAGGCTACACGGAAGAGAAGATGACTGCTTCACCTCAGCTATAGACTTTTGTAATCCTTTGGTTGCGATGATCATTCCGCTATAACTCTGCTTCTTGAATTTATTTGCCTGATAGTGAGTCACTGGCAATCTACTCTCTGCAGTCCCTTTCCGGATTCTTTGTTTGCTAGAGACAACCGATTATTAAACGAAGAGGAGTTGTTGAGTGATCACTCCATCGTGTTCGTGAGCATTAATCTAGTCCAATCGATGCATACCCAAGACTTTACTGCTCATTCTCGTACATTGTATTCAGCAATCGTTCTTCGTCATTGACCTCCCCATCAAGTGCAGTAGACGGACCCGGGCGGCGGAAAAACATGCCTTCAAACTCCTGGGGATAGAACCCGGCGTACTCCCAATCAATAATAGCCTTGACCTTTAACGTTTCTGGGTCCACTATAACATTATGTGTAGATAGGTCGTTGTGACAGAAAACCAAATCTTTAACCTCCCTTGGCTTCATTACCCATTCTACACGGACAGGGTGCTTCAGGGCTCGATATGGCGGGATGACCTAGCTCATATAAGTTAGTATAAAGGGGGAAAGAACAGAACTAGAGCAGCTCACAAGCCCAGAGGGCCCACCCCAAATATCAGATTTCAAACCTCGAAGAGTGGTAATATAGGTTTCCAACTCTACTTCCACATCCTTGTGTTGCTCTAGTGTAAGACTGGACATGGTAACTCCATCTACATACTCTGTAACCAGATAAACAGCTTCATCATCCTCAAAGCACGCATACAACTTTGGCACAGGGATGTTTGTGTTTTTGGTTATAAACCGCAAGGCAGCAGCTTCATTCAACAGCCGTTCTTTTCCAAGACGAGGTATGCACAATGAACCACCAAAGAGGCTGTACTGCCATTCGGAGGGACGTAGGCTGCGCTTGATATACGAACCATCGATATCAACATGGTAGTACTTTCGCTCTGTTGTGAACACGACGCAGTCTTGTTCGCGTCGCGCATTGAGCATAGCGTTTGTAACAGGAGACATTGTATTAGAGTTTGAATTTGATTTTGTTTTGAAAATGAAACAAAGACTTTGAGTTGGGTAAGAGGGGAAAGAAAGTGTTGGTTGCCTTGGCGGTGGTATGAATATATTCCTATGGTCGGGGTGTAATAAACGGGGCGCCTATAAATAGGACACCTAGAAAACCGGGTGATTCCTATAAACGGGGTGTATCATAATAAATATGCTGGTGGTATTATTGGTGTCCATGGATCTGTACAAGTTCTGAACGGTGAAATCCAAGAGATGGCTGCGTTGAAAGAATAACCTTCTTGTGGACGGAACCCCACAGACGATGGAGAAGAAACAGAGCTAGACATACGAAACCAAGTTAAATGCATGTGTTACTTTCAACGCCCTATATAACCTACCGTTTTACTAACTAGGGCAAAGGCATGTTGTATCATCTAGCCTTGCGGTCTGTATATCATCGCTTGACTAGGATATTTTTCAAGAAACCGTCAGGAAACCATGCCCAGTTCCTACAAGCCAATTGATGTGCTTTTAAATTACAAACAGCTCAGTTGCCATTGTGAGCTGATTATAATGGGATCCCAGTTCTCAAGATGGTGAACACACACCGAGAGATGTGATTGCATGGTGTTGACCATCTATGACATGCCTCACCTATAGTCCACTTCCGCCCTCAACCCCAACCTTGCTTGACTGTCCATGCTTTATACAGCCATCACCTTTGTTTCCGTTGTGTTGATGTATAACTGGTCGGTATTTTGATCACAAACAGCTCTCCCTTGAAATTCACCCCCCCGTGCGTCAAAGAGCCCATGTCTGTCGATCCCAATGCGCCTATCAGAGGCACCATGCGACTTGAGCTGTTGTTGCCCTCTGATTGGGCGCAAGCTCTGCGGAGTAAAGTTACTCTCGTCCAGGATCAAGAACCACAAAGCGCGCGTGGGAGAGGTTCCCCCACATCAAATGACGTGCCAGTAAATAACTGCAAATCCCGATAATTATTAATAAACCAACACCATCTTCTTTCGTTAATCTCCAGCAAGCGCCAGTCATCGTTGCCTCCAAGGAGGGTTTCCAACAGAGAAGTACTTTATAGAGTCTCCTGTCATCCTTGGGAGTTTCTTACAGAGTGTTATCACTGGGTACAGACCGACAAAATCACACACTTACCAGTGACCACCTACTTCCCTCACTTACCTAATAACCGTGAGTTATGGTGGAATGTTACACTCAGTCTTTGAACACAAGCGCTTAAATTCCACCGCATGCGACATGGTTATCAGGCCTTCCCTGAGCCGCGTTGAAAGCCATCAAAACTGCTACTAGGCATCAAACATCGCCAAAGGCGCCCACTCCACTTCACTTTGGGTGGGGAAACAAACCAACCATGACACAGCTCGTTGCTGTGGCCTTGTTCCACCGCGACGGCTTTTCTCGAGGACATGCCCGGCGAACGTTTGGCTTTGAGGCCTACCATTGGGGCATAATCATCATGCCCCCAGGGAACCGAGGGCAGGATTGCCAAGTGTTTGAAGCCACCGACGCATCCACCATCGACCCCATCACATTCCGAATGAAGAACCCTACCATGGACTGGTGGCTCCGTACCAAGGAGGACACCGACAACGACGACCCTGCCCTCGGTGCTAAGCTGCTTGGGCGCATCGTCATTGGTAAATTGCCAGATGGGGTATCAAGCGCCGATCTTCGAGACTTTTTTGAACGAGTGCCTCTGCCGGTCAGAAACATGCATCCGCAACAGAGCTGCGTAACGTGGGCTGTCGGTGCTATCCGGGACTTGCAGAGACGAGGTTGGGTAGAGGATTTCGAACTTGACGGGTTTAAAGACTTGGCGCTCTCTTACGCAGATGACAGGATGCGAGGGTCGGATTCAAGCGAGCCGGATGTCAAGTATTACGGTGTTGAGAGTTGAGATTCTTGAGGCGATTCATCAAAAAGAAAAAGGGGTTGAGACTATCTCTCATTTGGGTAAAAACAAAAAGAATGCAGGGGGGGACTTATTATTACTCTGTGCCTCGACATATGGACACACGATAGAACACACTATGCATTTGAAAGCCTGTTGTGGCCTTGCAGCGAACGGCGTTGCAGGAAGCACAAAGAGCCACGTGGCCACAATAATGAAATTCAGACAAAAAAGGACTGTTTGGATCTCCACATGCTTATTGGTTTGCGGGATTGGAATTTGCAACTTTAACGACTTGGAAGGAATAGGCAGCAGTTTGCGCGATGAATTCGAGGACGTAGGTTGTTCAAGCCATCTCAAAGGTTGCCGGGTAGTCAACCACTTATATATCAACTAGTAGTGTGTTGGTCAATATCCTGACCCTTCGAAGTGACTGTAATGATGGTGAATGAATGTCAAGTATACCAAGAGGCAAGCATGAATTGATGATGTTTCATTCAATACTTGCTTGCTCTGAGACGGCGCTCATTAGTGTTTACTCAACTCCGAAAAGCCCACCTTGCTAGACACAGTAAAATATGTGCATAATTTTACCCAAACAGGATATATATTTATTTATAGCGCCTTGAAATATAGATTATCAATCGTGACATGTCAACAAAGTTAGCAGACAGCAGCACAGCCATCCTTGCTTACCTTGGAAATCGGTCTCTGATGACCCGATCGTCTCCCCACCCTTGATGAAGAAAGCAGAAGCGTTGTGCACCGCGGCCACTCTGTTTTTTGTGACCTTGCGTGAGGAGATCTCAGCTATCTTTTATGATTGATAATGCTTTGATCAATTTATTTTTGACAAGCTTATTAAATACATCTAGATGGAATGTGGATGTTGCTCTAGGCTTCTACTGGTGATCACCATCATCATGACCAAATGCTTCCTCTATCGTCGAGTTTCCACCATCCCGCCACACCAGGGCCACATCTAATTGGAATCCTACCTGTCATGCTTACGTCTTTCTTGCCCGCTAAAAAGCTTGTCCTAGAGAGCGTGAATTTGCTAGTGTGCATACATAGCTTTGCCGGCCGGCCGAACCCCCCCCCCCAGCCCCGAACGATTTGCATCGAGACCCCCCACGTCACAGGCTTGAATCAGCCGCAAATATGCTGGTAATCAAACGTGACGAATTGAGGCCTTTCTAAGATGGTCTGCCAAGTCAGTTTTTCCTTTTATTAGCGACCCCTCACACTGGTTTGCTCCGGTTCGACAGAGAGAGAGAGAATAAAAGAGAGGAAAGAAAGGGGGACCGATGCGAGCTTGGGAACCCAACCACCACCACCGAGAGCCGGCCGGGGTATTGATGGCCCGTTTCACTGCCACTCTTACACCTTGGGAGGCTGAGAGCCAGGCCGACCAAGCAGCCACGGCACATCTCAATGTAGAGGTGAACGCTCCAGACTCTAGGCAACCTCATTAATGGGAACTCCATACACGTGACGGCCACCCGTGGTCGTTGAACGGCTTCATTGCGTTTCTGCTCCGAGACATTTCTTTTCCACTCTTGCGTCTTTGTTCGGTCAAACTAGTCCACAACACCAAGCCTATCCCGTTTTCCGCCCTTGCTTGTCAACGACCCCCACCAACTGTAGAACGACAAGTACGTTTGAAGACAACACTGCAACACCACAAAGTTCCACAACACCACCCAGCCTGCTCCGGTAAATTGAGAGAAAATAGAAATCATACACACACAAACCAATACCGCCGCAATCGTTTCGTGGGTTGTCTATTAATTGACCATGGATATGCAACACTTTGCTGGCGGGATGATGTCCTACCCAGAACCACCCGAGTTCGACTATGTTGCTTTTCTGCAGGCTGAAGACGTCCCCTTTCAGAATTCTACACACCCTCACGCTACTGCGTCCACGTCTGAGTCATCAGAAAAAGCGACTCCTCCAAGCTCAGATGCCATGAGTTCTTCGAGAACCGGCACGGAAGTCGCTCGTCGGCAGTCCATGGCAAAGCCAAGACTAGAGCGGAGGGGTCATACCAAGAGTCGCCGGGGGTGTTATAACTGCAAGCGACGACGTATCAAGGTAGGTGCTGAATGACATGATTGCTTCAATTTTTTGGTGCTGCACGGATATACTAGATCTGGTATTGGGAGAAAGTAATACTTACCATTTTGTCTCGGTAGTGCCAAGAGAACCACCCGGCGTGCGGTCACTGCGTAAAGACAGGGTTAAAATGTGAATATCCTTCGATGCCTCAGATTACCCATCAGGTGAGTCTCAGTTTTCTTCGTTGGAGATGGAGAAGTATTATTGTACAAAGCTAGAGCTGATCCGCTTGGATAGCCTCACAACCAAATCCCCTTATTCAGTCTGCAAGATATGCGCTGCTTCCAGCACTTTCTCACCCAATGCTTCCCTCATCACCCCTTAAAGCAAGAGGAAATTTGGACCCACGAGATTCCTTGCATAGCGCACAATGTAAGTGGGATTCTAATCAAGCATCTGATCAAGGTGTTGCTGCTGACACTGGACTGGCCAGCACGAGTTTCTCATGCACGCCATATTGGGATACGCTGCTTCTGAGCTCTCACACTCTGATACTAGTCTTGTCCCAACGGCCATGAACCACCGCATAAAAGCCATCAGATCCATCAAGAAGCGGCTTTCAGATTCATCAAGGACCGATACTTCCTACGAAGAAGCGAATGCGCTCATCGCCACTTGCTTTGCCTTGACGTTCCAATCCGTTAGTCTGGATGATGGTCTGGCCGAGTACATGACCTTTATCCGCGGAATCATGATTGTCGGGATGCAAATGATGTTCAAAGGGATCAAGCCCATTTTTGGGAACTTGCTCGAGCAAAACCAGGATGATATACTGGCACCTTATATGGAAGGACTTCCACTGATCCAGCGTGGATGGGCGGAAGCTGCAGTCGAGGCCATTGCCAATCTGAGACCCTTATGTGTTCAGCAAGTCGAGATTGAGTACTATGAACAACTGCTCGAGGTAGCCGAGCAATTACTTGCAAACTCGTTTGAAGGTGAGCCCATCAATGCCCTGCTATTTGCGTCATTCTTTGGAAGAAAATCATCTGCCCCATACTAACACACATTTGTAACCAGCATACAAAGCAAATTCAAGACAATACGGGTGGTGGATGATGCTGCCTCACGGCACTTTCCAAGAGGTCATCAACCCAAATAACCAAACGATGCTTCTTCTGCACTCGCACTGGATTGGCCTCTCGCAAATCATGTCCTTTATCAACGAACAAGAGTACGCGGCGCGAGACAAGAAGCCTTCCAGGGAAGATTCGCGCATCGACCCAGGCTTTATCAGATGGCTTAAGCACCTTAACGCACGGATAGACTACGAACATCAGATGTATAACCAATGGCCGATGTGGGTAGACGACCAATTGGAAAAGGACATTACCTTTTTTGGAAGGGCTCGGTAGATGATGATCCTGTATGGACGAGAACGATGTGTGGTTTTTGTTTTCTTCCCTCCTCCTTCTTACATTTCGTTTGAGATATCCTCCTCCCCTCTCTTTGCTCGGGCTTGGCACTTTGGTGTGTTTTTCGATGCGTTTCTTTTTAATACCGTTTCACGATGTTCGTTCTCTTGAGATATACACAGCGATATGCAGCGGGGAGAAGTTGGATGTCGGACATCGGAACCTTATAATCATTATTATTAGTCAAGACCGACGCAGACATAAGCAAAGGAAGATTTGTATCGGACTGGAAGAAGTATGTGAAATGGGGCGAAGTAAGGTTACTACCCTATTTGAATGGTGAAGACTGGCCTAGTTCTTGACATTTAAAAGGAGCGGGATTGTATTTTCTACTGCAGGGTGGAACGAGACTGAACACTCAATCTAATCATTGCTGTTACGATCAATACGGAGTTCTAGGGTGTCCAGCACATGCAGAGGAGCCTGCACGAGCATGTATTCAAACTACCACTGATGTCTCATCTCTTCTATAGCCATGGCATTGTATGTCACTGCTGATCCATGAACTGTTGTAGACACAATTTGGGCGAAATCACCATTCCGCAGCAATTCAGAACTTTGTTCTTTTTGGTGAGATGCCGAAAAGCCTAATACTATATAACCCATTTGCTTGTTATTTTGCATCAAATGTCATCATGGCGGTGTTTTTGGCTGATCCACTGACCGACACTGAGGCTCTCTGCAAGGTGAAAAAACCACGGATTCAAGTTGCCACTTCATTCATTCCACTTGTGATAAGCCTCACTCGCCCGGCAACCTAAAACCGCCCCAGTGCGGCAGTGACAAGTAGGTGATTTACAGCAAAACCGGCAATCCGCAGTAATTTAGAAGTAGGTAGATCAGTTCTGATTGTCAGCCGAATGCGAATGAGGAAAAAGACAAACAGGGCACCCCCCAGATTTGTGGGTCACCAGCGCTGCTGATTGGTCTGGTGACCTACTCCCCGTCGCTCGCATCCATCGTATCGTTGCCATCTCGGCTTCCGTATTCTTCGGCTTGCCAGCGTATCGTTCAGGTCGACCAGCGCGTGCTCCACTATGCCTATTGCGCTGCCCAATCAACCTTTTGGACCAACCACAGCTCGAGAAGTGGGCGGGATTGGGGCAGGGCAAAAGCTTGGATCAGGGCTGGCTCTTCTGGAACGAATGGAAGCCGCCAATGAACGCTTGTGGGAGCCAGTGGCTATGGGGTTCCCACCGTATTTCGGGTTTGGCACGTTGTAGATTGCACCAGTTAGGCTCATCTTGGCCATGTGCGTGATGATATGTTTTTTGGGTGTTTGGCTGTGGGTGGGGACAAACGGTTAGCACGGCCGACTAGGCATGACGATGGATGGCAGTGACTTCAGCTGTGTAGACGGCTGGGCATCATGAACATGGTCATGAAAGAGATATATAAGAACACGGGTCGCGGCATCAGGAATATCAGTTGTTTTGGCAGACTCCGATGATATCCTATCAATTCCACACCCTCAGCCTTCAGTTACTCTGCTGTGCTTTATTGATTAGTGCCTTTGTTTTGAACTCTTGTCTACTCCATCATAAATCATTGTGGCACACATCACATCAACATATATCTACACCACTTAAAACAACAACCCGGCCGCGTCGTCGAGCAAAAATGACTAGCACACGTGTTGGACAGTCTTCACAGTCGGTGCTCTGTGGAAAGGCACCAGAGCGCTCAAGCACATCAACCCTTCCTCCTAATTATGAGGCCGGTGACTTCGCCAAAATTCGTGCCCTCTCTGTCGCATCATCAAACTCACACGCCTCTCTTCCTGATTATCAGGATGCTGTGCAGCTAGCCGAGGCTTCGTCATCATCCTCATCACCCAAATTCTATCCCACCAAAACATTCCAAATCCAGAATGCTGGTCACCCACTCTTCGCCCTACCGTCACCCCCAAAGCCGATCCCAATACCCGTCTTCGAGGTGGATGCATCGGGCGAGGTTGGCAATCTGATTTACGAATCTCTCCGGCACACTCGAGGCTCCGGCAACTGCATGCTCATCCGCGCCGGTGACTCTTTTGAGGAGCCACTATCCCGAACGGTATATCGCTTTGGTCCCGGCAAGCCACCGCGGCTTCAGCTCTCGGGCATCGTTGCTTGCAATGAGGAGTTTGAGGTGGTGAACAAGGGACTCACCACTCGCGCACAAGTCATTCGCACCCACTTGGGTACCTTCCAATGGCGATATGCAAGCCGACAGGAGCGCCAGGAAGCCAACGCCGACTCTCTGCTGGTGTTTGAACAAATCACCACTGTAGTATTGCTAGGAGGCAAGAAAGAGGAACAGCGGCGGCGCGTTGCACATTTGGTGCGCAACAATGAGTTCAGAACCGAAGGGACGCGAGGTTGCACCGCAGGCAACGGAGGCAGACTGATGATGGACCTGCGGGGGTGGATGGGAACCAAGGGCGATGCGGAGCAGATGGAGGTGTTGGTGATTACAGGTTGCCTGGTCATGCTGAAGAAGGAGATTGATCGGAGACGGGTCCATCAGGCGGTAGTCATCACGGGCGGCGCATCTGGAGGTGGACCTTGAGACTTTACCATGGTATGAAGATGGCAATGTATGATAATCCTTAATACCCGCGCATGCGTTTTGCTTTGTTGTTTTGGCTGTCTTTATGTGGCTTGTTGTTAGATATGCGCACCTGGATAATTTTCTTCCTGTTCTGGATGTTAAATAGAAACAAATGGACTTTTCATCCCCAACACGACTGTGTTTTAATTTATTAGGTGCAAATATCATGAGCATGAGAAAGGGCAAATGCACAGGATGGATACACATGAGATTGGTTAGGAAGCCAAGAGGTGAGAAAAAAAAAAGCCAGGTTTATCAAAGATTTTGTACCATTGGATTTATAGATCTTTAGAAATCTCTACAACTCTCAATTAAACAAGTTAATAAGTGCCTTTAATAAAGTTGGGTGGTGTTGTATCAGCGGTGTTTATGTTCACCCTTAGGAGACGAGTTGTGAACGATGAGTCAGCAGCATCACGTGCTCGGTCCAAAGTGCCTCAGGCTCTAGCGTTCCATACAGCGCTCAATTCTGTCTGTCAAGACTCAGCCATCAGCATCACGAACATCGCTCAATCTACCAAACAACCCTCAAATCCGCCAAAATGACTGCTGCGTGGAGAGCCGCCGGTTTGACGTATGTCAATTAATCCCAATCAGCATCCACACGACGATTTGAACACTCTTCAAAACCCCTGCTTCGTCGCAATTGCTAGAGACCGACCCGTTCGAAGCGACGTGACTGACGTCTTTTTATTTAGCTACAACCGCTACCTGGCCATCGCCGCCCGCACCGTTCGCCGCAGCCTGAAGGAGGACAAGAGACTCATCGCCGAGCGACGAGGCGATTCCGAGCTGCGATTCTCCAAGTGGCAGGTATGTCTTTGGCGCAACCCCCCCCATCCCAATCTCAAAAGCTCCCTCAGTATGATAAGGCATCCGTATTAATGCCGCAACAGAACGGCAAGGCTGGTGAGGCCAAGGACCTCTCCAAGGCCAACACTGCTGCCATGGCCGAGGGCTCTTCTTAAAGCGACGAGATGTATAGAAGATATAAAAAAAGACCGGATGGTGGAGGAGTTCAGCGGAGGGAGGCAGGCAGAGCACCTTGGAAGCTGGAGAAACTCGCTCAATGTTAATAGGGCGCCAGGTGTATGCACCCAATGCTACTGTATCATAAATGATTGCTACAATACATTCAATCTGCTATGAAGACTTGCCGTGATTTGCAGCATCGGGATAGGTCGGCAAGCAAAACTGCTGACGGGAAAGTATTTGAGTGCGGCTCTATCGGAGGGTGGTCAAGCTTGAGCCGGGTGCTGCAAGTGAATGGTCTGCAAGGAGCCAGTTGGGCCAACAACACCACCACCACCACCGCTTCTAGCAACTGTATGCCCGACAGTTGCATGCATAGGCGGAATGGCTTTCATACAAAGTTACATTGATCATTGGCCAATCTTTAACTTGCAATTCTGCAAGATTTCATTCATGTGATAGCCAGATGGGTGATACCCAACCACGCTGTAGGCAATCACCGGCTATGCGCTGAAAGACACCTAAAGTTCGGGGGAAAATAGCGAGCAAATTGGCGGCACAGGCCCAAAATACACATCAGACACAGTCATCAAGCCCAGCACACCAAACTCCAGACGTCGTTCCCCCCCCTTTGCCAGCCGCGTATTTCATCACATAACCAGACAGATGCCGCTGAGTGTTGCTGTGAGCCCTCACCGTGCAAAATGAACGACTTTGGGGTTGGGGTTCCAGATGGTGCGCAGACGCTCTCTCCCCCCCACTTCCGGTTGCCTGTGATCTTTTTTTCTTACTTGCGTTTGTGCCACAGAAATCTCACGGCTGTCGCTTGGCCAGGGGCCTGAGCGACCCCCGACACCGCCGCGCAACATCTCGAGCGAGGGCGTGATTGCTGTCGATATCACCCAAAAGTTCTTTGAGGCTGTTGAAAGTTTGTATAACCTGATCTGAAAAAAAAACTTCTGTTTTGTCTTGTCTTGTAGGGCGACTGACGTAACGGGTTCTATTGCAGCACTTGCACCTGGTGAGCTTGTCAAAGATGGCTTCTTTACGCTATTTGAGTCAGTCGCTGCTCTGGAGGTTTGTACAACCCTACACTAGTATCTTCCATTATATCAGATGAAATGCTCAACGCAAGGCTAGATCATGGATCCCAAGATGGACAGTGGCTGTGACCAGTCAAACGCCAAAGTTGAGGATTTGTATGACGTGACCAAACCACCGTTGCCAGAGGAAGTACTGGGGATTATGGACCAACTTCTCTGTCATGAGGTAAGTCATGAGCAGAAGACATGTCCCATGTGTATCTCAAACACTCATGCCCCTTTGTCTTTATGCAGATGTCCTGGCATATGGGATATCCTCTCTCCCAAACTCTTTTTACCAGCATGCATGTTGAAGCACTCTCGATGCCAGACCCCCGCAATATCCATGATGCAAAGTTCTCCAAGAAGGATCTTCGTGTTACGGAGAAGCATCCTATGCTTGAGATATTGAGGGCTTATTGTCTGGGGACGCTCAAAGCGTGTGGTTATGTCAATGAAAGAATCAAGGCAGAGCATTACTACGAGGTGAGTAAGTTGTTATCGAGGGTGACGGCCCATGTCTAAAGACAATGTGTAGGAAGAGGATTTTGTCACGAATACATATAGTCGCACTCTTTTGGCCAGTTTAGCAACATCTGCAGTCCGCAGCGTCTTGAATGATGCCAAGGAACTCATACACACGCAACGTGGCACGGTTCCGGACGATGTTCTGGATGCATTAGCTGTCCGTTTGGAATTGAGGCTTGTCTTATTAGACGCTGCAGAATGCCCAAAGCATATGAGCGAGCCGGAATTGGCAAGAGGGCCGTGGAAAAAGGCTATTGCTATTCTGCCAGACATCAAATCGACACACTCTCTAGCGAAACCGGTTGAAGATGCGTTTAGTGCGAAGCTGCAAAAGAACCTAGCTAGCACCATGCCTCCACGGCCGATTGTTGAAATTGGATTTGATGATGCTTTTGGTCATCTCACACACTTGGTGCAAGACGGTCTGGAGCTTATCGGTGTGCTTGAATACACAGATTCACAATGTTTGATGGTATGTTTTCCAACTCCCCGATCAGAGTGTGAACGCTTGCTGAAACGATGAAAAGACTTTTGTCACTACCTTCCAGGCAAAGAAACCGCAGCCTCTAGTGTACATACGGACACTGTTGCAGACTTTTCTATTTGATGCGATGGAAGTTTTGGGATCAATGAGCATACGCCAACTACTCGACGATGACTTTTCCATTATTTCACTTCCAGCGAGCCCCTTTTTAGATCGTGACAATGATGAGATTGAAGCAATTCAAGATCCACGCTTTACCATGGCTCAACAGATGGAGATTTTCCGGACAAGAGCCGCACAGCCCTTTTTGGATATCTTACGGACAGTCTGTCAGAACCGGTCTCGGGTGCGGAGGACCCTCTGCCATCTCATCAGGGACTGGGAAAACCTTCAGATGGATGCGGAAGAGATTGATCAGATCTTACAGGTCAAGACGAAAGAGAAACCAGTAATGTACCAACCGCCGATGAGCAACCATTCAACGGAGACATACTCACTATCCCTATCCTCCTGGACTTACCTGTACAAGCTACGCTTGATGGAGTCGATTGTGCAGTTCGGATTTGAGTTACAGGTTTACCAGGACGATGAGCTTGTTGGGATGTACTGGTATCTCAACTATCTCGCCAAATCGAGACTTCACCATACAGAAAGGATTAAATCGTTTGTTCTTCGTCGCGTTGAAGAGACCCGTAACGACACTCATGGGCTCAATGCTCAAGCTAATAAGCAGCTACAGCGATCTGTCATCCACGCTCGTTTGGCCCTCCTAGATTCTGCAATTACATGGGAGCTATCAGACGCCCTATCTTGTCTATACACCGTTCTTAATCGTCTTCAACTTATAAAAGGGTCTCAGAGACCCTATGGCAACGACGAACTTCGTTATGAGCTGCGCATGAAACCTTTCACATCTGTGGGCCTACCATCTCTGCCAACGTTTGAAGAGTTCACGGTGGGTACGATACAGCCGGACACAGAAACGGAAGAGCTACTTGAGTATGGAGAGAGGGCCACAGCGGGAGCTAGAAAGGGGTTTGAGGCGCTTAGCAAGATGACTCCTGAAGAGTCATTCTCCGTAGGATCTCACCAAAGGTGGACTGCTACTGTCAAAAACGGTCTCAAGTCATGCATTGCGACAGGAATAGCGATTGCAGCGGTGCAAAAGGCGCTTCAAAAGTCATCAGGTGATGTCGAAGACTTGAATATCATGGCCGAGATTCCGACTCCAGACAAAGCCTATCATGAGTGGTGGATTATCCCGAGGATAGTCCCGTGCCCACCAAAGGCTGCATAATCAGAATAAAAGTGATGAGCCGAGGTACTACCAATAAGACAAAATGTGTTTGACGGTCTATAAAATTCATGCTACAGACTTGTGGTATCCAATAGAATCTGCCTCCGTGCCCCCTACTCCTTTGCGAGAGATGTCGCATGTGTTCTGCAATATTGGCCACCTCGCACAAAAATTGCATACCTATTATATACATTGGCACCGACTGGTGAACTTGGTATTCATGACCCCACCCATATCCTCTTGCACTAGAAATCAAAACCATTTACACGCGGAATAAGCCCAATTTAGGAATTCCGCGCAAGGAAGATTGATGCACTACCAGTGTGCGCATCAATATGTGAAGTTCGTTTGCAGCGAAACTATTCTATAGACTCTTGCGAGACATTCTGAGCCTGGCCATCTTTTCGTACAGGACATCCTTGAATGCAAACAGCAGAGCAGCAGTAAGAACGCTCTGGGTAACCTTGGGGCCAATACCTAGTAATGAGTTAGTGAATCGTTCAAGCTGCAATGTCTTAGAGCTATCAAATACGAACCCTTGTAAAGACCTGCATAGCCCTCTTCCCTAATGACGCGCTTCAAGGACTGGGTCATACCCTCCTTCTTGTCGCTATGCGCTGCAACGTGCATCTGGCTCTTGACGGTGATATAAGGATATGTCACCGATGTGGCAAAGAGCTTGCCCATTGCACCCAAAAAGAAGGCGATAGTGGGCGTCACTTTTCTACTCTTCTCCACGTAGTTCTTCATCTGCTCAAAGAGAGTGTACTGAAGGATAGGGTTCATGACCAGAACGAGAGCTGGGAGAACGCCCGCGAAAAGAGCCTGGGGACCCTCATTCTTGAGCAGAGAGAGCAATGTTCCCAGGGTGGACGGAGGCTTAGAGCGCTTGCCGCTATTGCCGGCTTCGATATCGGTCTCCTTGGCCTGTGTGCGCGTGGTGATGCGCGTGTTAACCACCCAGATTGGGTTGGTGATAATGACGGTCGCAGATCCCGCAATAGCGCCAGCAATCATAGACTCAACAGTCGTGAGCTTTTTGTTAGCCCGGCCGGCGGTGGCAGCAGCCTTCTCGAAGAAAGCGCGGGTCCATTCGTACCAGTAATAGTACACAAAGTTCGTGACGCTGATGCCGAAGAGCGCAGAGTTGATGCCGGAATAGAGGCCAGACACACCCTCACGGGCGATGATCTTTTGAACGGCATCGATGAACTTGCTCTCAGCCTTTTTAGATTCGACCTGAGCTCGGGTAGAGAGGGTGATGAGAGGATACCTAGAGAAGGAAGCGGCAACGCGCCAAAAGTTAGTAAACATTCGCAAAGACTGAACTAGCTGAAATTATTCAGAATTGGTGGTGGGGTAAACCTTACGTCAAAATCATGGACAGGATACCGCCGCCTGAGCCAGCGAGGGCATGAGCGACGTTGTCATTTTGGGGAACGGGAGTTTTGGTAGCCATGGTATGCGGTTTTGCTAAAGCGTGTTCTGTTGCGATTTTTCGTGATGATGGTCTGCAAAGAGATTGTTGTGCGAATGTGTATCAACTGTAAAGGAGTGGAAGCCAATAAAAAGAGTGGCAATCAATTAGGCCATGAAGCAGAGCAGCTGGGGGTCTAGTTATGTTGATACGGCAGGGCTGGCGCAGTGATCGTCTCAGATGCACCTGCGAGGTTGAAGCCGAGGTTCCAGTGGTTGGACGAAAGCCGAAGCGTAGCGTGTCCCACTTAGGCGCGACTTGTCTGGGGCCGAGAATGAAGTCATTTGGTTCCGTCCTCTCCCGCGCCGCGCCTCCTGCATGTGACTTATGGTGGGGTCAAGCGCTTTGGTTGTGGTCACTATGCACAGTCAGCAGCGGTATCCGGAAGAATAAATTTGCGATGTCAAGTCCCCCGGGAAACTAATCCTAATTGGGCTGTAAGTAAACAACAATTGGGCCATTTCCGCTCCAGTCAAGCAGCTGGCGGTTCGCGAACAACTTCACGCTGGCAGCTGGCGGTGACTTTTCCTACATATCGAAAAAAAACTATCCACAATCCCCCATGCGAAAACACGTGAACACGCCGTATCAATGCCACGGCGTCGCAAATCCACCGTTCAGTCTGAATCCTTCAACATCCGCTGGCACAGCATCGCGGATATGACCACGCCGAGCGCGGACATCATGTCCTCACCAGACCCTCTCAACGAATCAGCCGTATCGAGTGTCGCGCCATCATCCGTCCGTCGCGTCACGCGCAGTCAGCAATCGCAAAGATTCATATCTCTCGATAGTTCACCGCGGAAACAAACCTTTGAGCTGCAAGTGGGAGATCGATCATCACCCCAGAGATTACTAGTCACGGTCGAGACAGAAGGCAACGATCTACCTGCGCCGAGCATACGAAGGAAACTTTTTCAATCTCCGAGCCCAATGCTCTCAGCACGAAGACTCGGGCGAACAACGACCACTACTGTACCGCTAAGAGACTTAACAGAGGACGAAAATGAGGATGCGACACCAACCACACCCAGACGGAGGGGTCGACCTCGAAAGTCAAACGGGACGCCTATGCCAAGTGCTGGGAAGAAGAGAAAGGCAGACACGCCACACAAGGGTACCCCACGTCGGCGACGTACAATGAACCCGGATACTGGTGCAGAAGCGGACGATTTGCAGTTTGAGAACAGTGTGGCGCCTACTCCATTATCCAAACGCAGGGGGCGACCACCGAAGAATCGCCTTACTGAGCCCCCAAGTTCCGCACAAAAGACTACGACAGTTAAACGAGGAGGGTGGAGAAGGCAGGCTCTCGCTCCGGATGAGCTGATGGAATTGGCAGATGAGGCCATTCTCGAGAGGAGCACAGTGCTACACGCTGCACAAATGAGCGAAAATGACATGGATCTTGTACGAGCTCCCTCAGAATTCTCAGTTGGTCGTACTCCGGCAGGTGCGCGACAAACTCTTGCATCAAATGCAGACCCTATGTCTGACATTTGGATGGCAACATTATTTGAGCAAGACACGCCCAGAGCTGAGCAGCAGAACTCACGTCTTGCTTCTAACGATTCTCCCTCAAGAGCGAGACATGAAAATGCACAGTCAGAAGTAGAGGAAGAAAACGCGTCTCAGGCAGGCGACTATGGGTTTCTTGCACCGGCTGCAAGTGACAGCTCTTCTGTCGGTGATGCGCCGCGTGAGCGTGGCCCCTATACCAACGATACCATTGCTCAAGGTGAAGATTTTAGCATGATTTTCATGGATTCGATCCCATCACTTCAAGCTAGCTTCATTGGAGGCGCCCGACCATCGGAGCCCCATGATCTTGGTGATGAAACAAACCTGATCATCAACCAAACACTAGAATCGATCAGGCAGCAGGCTGCCCAAGATGAAGATGAGGATGAGGACGATGAAGACAGAATGGAAGGTGTCGAGCTTGCGGAACCTATTCAGCCCGAATTACCACAACCTGAATTTGTTGAACGAGAAACAGCCTCAAACGAACAAGTCATTGAACCCTCCCCGCTCAAGTCACAAACTCCATGGTGGATCAGTTCACGAACACCGCGCAGGCCAATTAATTCCTCTCCACTGAGACATCGAGTTCTCAAGAATAGTGCGAAACAGGCCAAAGCCACGGAGACAGCCGCTTGGGATAGAGAAGATGACGATGAACAAACACCGAAAGTGTCCTCTAGACAGGAAGTGCTGGGCCAACACGACGAGCACAATGACTCACATATGTATGATGATTCATTTTCCGAGATTCCTCAGGGCTTTTTGGCCGCCGCAACTCCCGCGAGACCCGATACGATGGCGCGCAGTGAGGTCTCAGATGAGGAAATGGCAGAGCCAGGGGAGGAGGAGCTGCAGCAGGAGCAAGTACAAGAAGACGAAGAACCAGAGGAATATCACGATGATGCGAGGGTGGAGACAATGGAGCATGCGAAACCATACTTAAATCAAGAACACGAACTTGGCGCAGAGCCTGAACAAGATTCAATAAGAGGCTTTAATCATCAGCCTAAACTAGATCTCGACCAAGAACCCGAGGAAGAGCTTGAGCATCAGGAAGAGCTTGAGCATCAGGAAGAGCTTGAACCCGAGGAAGAGCTTGAACCCGAGGAAGAGCTTGAACCCGAGGAAGAGCTTGAGCTAGAACCTGAGAAAGATCTCGGGCAAGGGCATGACGATGAGCTTGAGCATAGGGAGGAACTTCAACAAGATATCGAGGAGGAAAGGATTGAGCAAGACCTTGACAACAAGCTTGAACAAGAGCGAGACGATGAGCTCCAAGAAGATGCTGAAGAAGAAGATTTGGAGGAAAGGCTTGAGGAAAGACTTGAACCAGAGTATGACGATGAGCTTGAATCAGTGCCAGAACAAAATCTCGAACAAAAGATCGAGGAAAGACGTGAGCAAGAACATGAGGATCAACTTGAACAGGGACACGAGGACGAGCTTGAACAGCATGGACAAGATGAGATGGAAGAGGTTGTGGAGGATGAGCAACTATATCAAGATTACGAGCTTGAAGAACCTGAAGAGAATCCCATAAATTTGGAAAGGCCGCTGCTGCCAGTTGCGATTGACGTTATTTCTGATATGGGTGCTCAAGCTGAGCTAGAGCGTCCACCCACACCAGATGATTCTTTTGAAGATGCGCATATTCACAATACCCAGGGTGAGGATCACAGGGAGTCATCACCCTTATTTCGGTCCTCATCGAGACCGGCGTCTATTGTGTCATCTCCTGCTAGACGAAATCTTGCAACGGGGACGCTGAAAGAAGCTTCACACGCCTCTGTTTTGCCACAGCAAACGCATAATATTGCAGAGAGGCCCACTGGGATGTCAAGACAATCATTGAAAGCTACTCCCATAAACCAGATGTCCTCTCCTCTTCAAGACCCTCAATCTCTAGCGCAAGATTCTCCGCAGGAGAAGATTCATCGACCAGTCCTATCTTCAATAGTACGAGCTGGTCGGGTTCTTCAAAGTGTTACTTCTGACCCGCCCTCACCCGGTGATAGACAAAAGCAACTTGGCAGCCCATTTCGGAGCTCTGGCAGCAAAGAATCTTTACCGCCTGGATCCAAGGATAATCATAATGGCCGACTCACAAGCAAGAGTCCACCTCGCCCATTTCGCTTCACTCAATCACATTTGACAGATAGAAGTCAACCTCGGACTTTGCAAGGTCTTGCTGTTCCAGGGGTAGGTGATGCGAACAGTGGCAGTTCAAGGGAGGCACCAGGTCAACACATTGAGAGCGTTTCAGATAGGGACAGGCCACTATCGAGAGAGTCAGCTGCAAGTTCTTTGCGTATCACCCCGCCAAGTGATGGCGCGATGAGTTGGGTTGAGAAAGAGGGGCCCATCAGTCCTAAACTCAGGGGTGACAACACGCTGAAAGAAATATCCGGTGTATCGTCTCTAGGATCCGCCAAAGCTTCAGTCTCTCTTGGCCAAATTAATGGAGTGGCTGATGAGGCTGATGAGGCAAGTGACGTGGAAGAAGATCGAGATGATGATACAGATATTTGGGAGTTTGAGGCCAAGCGCCAGACACCACGCTCTGTCCGACAGCAGCCCTTTGGGAATAAAGTCTCTGCACCATCGCCACGCCGTACCGCCATACCTAGCACTTGGACGCGCAGGCAGCTTCCAGACACAAGAACAACAATAGTAGGCACCAGCAATCATCCTCCAGCGGTTGTTGAGGAAGCTGCTGTTGTCCCAGAGCCGCCAAAAAGGACTGCAGAAATGGAAGAGTTCTCCTTACTCAGCTACAGGCGGGAAAAAGATCAATCTCAGAAGGATCCCAGCACGGCTAGCAAGCCTAACAGGTTTGATTTGTCGTCCTTTTTCTCTTCTCCAGCAAACATTCCAGGCATGTTGGCGGAGAAACTATTCCCTACTAAGCCAACAACCGGACCAGAAACAATGGCTGGTCAGAGCAAGCGGAACAATTCTTCTAATACGGTGAACACTACGGTCATGCCCACAAACTCCATGTTTCCACAGGTGCCCCAAAGACAGCCCAATCCTCAAGGTCGGCAACGTCAAGATTTCTTGTCCCCGATTCGCGCAAAGAGTCCCACAAAGGAGGCAGAGGTGGAAGAGCCTGTACAGCATTCATCATCACCATCTACTCCAGAGAGGCTCCAGCTGCCTACCGTGGCACAGAAGCAAAATTTCACGCCGCGGCCGAGACAAACCAGTCATGCGTTCTTCCAGCCCTCGTCTCGTGCGGCTTCCGTTACAGCAACACCGCCAAGAATGCAATTGACTCATGCCGATATTCATAGATGGCAACAGGAGACTTCCGATGCAAACGGGGAGCCGCTCAATCCTGCGCTCAGTCTTGGACGTTCTTTGCTACGCCCTCTACCGGCAAAGAATGCATCGCCTACAAAGTCGAGCTTACGGTCTCCCCTGAAGCCTCGCACTCCGGGACGGGTGGTGGAGTTTACGAGCAGCGTCTTATCGCCTGCTGAGCAGGCTTTGGTGCGCCAGCAACGCCGTTTATCAAACTCCATGCTCTCACAGGACGTCCACGACCAGAGTGCTGCTTCTGCCTCAGTAGCACCACCTGCACCTATACAACCTGCATCTACATCTGCACGTGTGATTGCACGTGTGCTTGCACCCGCAGCTGAACCTGCGCCTGAACCTGCGCAACAAAGGATGAAGAGAAAGAGAACGCACGACGTAGCAGATGGAACCGTACCAGATGCGCCTCCTCCCAAGGTAGCTAAGAAAACCCCGCAAGCAGAGCCGCTTTCCTTGACTATCTGGACACGGCAGCATTGGCTTCTTCTTGATGGATTCCTGCAGCGTCGACGTCAGGCACCATTTAAAGTCAGCTACGAGCGCAAAGCGGACAAGTACCTTGGGAAGACGGTCAAGAGCCATGGTGAGGCGATGGCGCTCGAGCGCTGGCATCTAGACTGTGTAGATGCATTCAGGGCTGTAGTCGGCGGTTGGGATGAGGGCGCACTCGTCAAGAGACTCTTTGCACTCATTGTGGGAGAAGAGAAAAGAAGACGTCAGAAGACGCCTTCTCGGGTCATGTTTCACTAAAACAGACCAGACCGTGCTCCTGCTTTTATCCGATCTGCTGCATACTTTATCATCGAAGGAAACGGGGACATATTTATTTTATCTGATGATCTTGATATAGCTTTTTTAGTATTGGTTCTATAGGCGGAGTATTTGTTTTTTTGGAGCATGAAAGGCGTTGGGAAAAGGGGGGTAGCTTTTGGATCGTGTTGTTTTCTGAAAAGATACCACTGCAGCGAATGCGTCATGTTTAGGGGTTTTAGACGTACATATTATATTTTGTGTACCATGAGAGAAATGAATGACTCATGTCGAAATGAAAAAAATTATCACAAGACTTGCTCACTTAACAGTGCATTCACAATACTAGCACAGACAATCAACCAGCATGAGGGATTGTAACAAGCTTAGCTTTGGACGAGTCCTTCTTGAACGCCTGATCTAACTATGACATATTACAATACGGGACCCGCACTCCCACTCATCAAACTTATTCCAGCATAGATGCCTGGTTCGTGTACAATACATCGACCACACTGCTTAGTTTATCAATTGTCGCCAAGGCGGCATCATACGACTCGTCTCGGTGGGTCTCATCGAAGATGATGAGGCACCCAGCACCTTGATCCAGGACGCCGATGATGACCTTGTCAAGGATCATCTGGGACAACTTCCTCTCTACCTGCTGTGTATCCAACCCGACCATTTTGGCAATGTGATCAATCTCCACACGTGAGAACGGCTCAATGACCTTGATGAGATTCTGTTCCAGCATGGCATCGTATAGACGTCGAAGATGGTTACGAATAAAGGCATCACTGCCTAGCTCATAGCGATATGCAGAAAGTGCCCGTTCATATTCTTCCAGAGAGCGATTTGAGTGAGCACGAGCAATGGCCTTCATCGCCTCGAGGTTCTTTCCCGCATACTTCATAGCCTGTTTTGACGTCATGAGCTGATTGACATCGTCTACCAGATTCAGCATAATCTTGCAAAGCAGCATATACTGTAGCGCGGCTTGAGCTTTGGTGCTCTCTTCCTGAGTGTGATAGCCGTCCAGGGCCTCGATAAAGTAGGAAAATGCCGTGTTGAAATCCTTATCTTCGGCGTGAAGCATGCCGCTCTGCATGTCAAGGTTTGCCTGTAGCAGAGGCGGGGTGTAAACACTTGCAGCACTCGTTCGGGCGCTTGTCAACGCAGCGCGGGCCTTGGCAATGTTGCCCAGTGCGTGGTAAACTCTCGACTCTAAGAGCTGCACTTCGACCAGGCGAAGCTTGTCATCAAGACGCTTGAGCTCGCGCAGGAGGCCGTTGATAAGGGTGAGAGAGTCATAGTAAGATTGCTTGGTGATGTACAGCGTAACGAGTCGGACCTCAAGGTCTTGTCGCTGGAATGCGCGACGTTCGGATGTCGCCCACTCGATGCAGTCTTTTGTGACAGCGACTTCAATATCGATGCTGTCGGGAATGGTCCTGAAGAGGTCGAGCAGCTGACGAACTGAGTACAAAGGCAATTAGCATATGATGTGAGCTGATGCCGCTTTCCAATAGTGCATCCAATTGACAGCGCCGCAAGAAAAACTTACCCAGCTTTGACGATTTGGCCTTCGCAAAAGATGAAAACACAGATCGACTTTCTCGCACCAGGTTTACGAGTTCCTGGGTCTTCCTAAGGATGGAGTCAGTTTACCCGCCACAACTGAGTCCACACAGAATTAGAATCGGCTAGGCTAACTTTTCGTCCCGGTAGAGCTCCCCCAGGCTTATCAGCGCAGATTCGTACTCGCGTGTAGCGGCATCGGAGGTAGCTCCAGGAGCTTGGGCGGTGATTTCCTTAAAGATGGCCTCGGCCTTCCTTGGGTTGGTCTTGACGAGCTCTTGGGCTTCGTTAAGCCGGCTGGACTCGCCGGCGGCCATGCTGGGACGAGGGTTGTCTGCTTCAGCAGTTATTCAAATATTGCTGGTTCCAAAATCGAGGGGTTGTTTTCCGTGCGCGGCCGTTGCAGAAATTGATTGAATCGCTGGCCGAATTTGTTGCTTATCGCTGTAAAGCAGCAGAGAGATGGATGATGATGGAACAATCAGACCAGCTCTAAATCAAACCTACAGGTCCTCCTCCTCTCCAGGTTGCCGCAGCACAACGTAGGCAAGCGATTGCAGCACAGACCAGCCCCAGTGGCTGGAGCTTAGCGCAACAGCCGACATCCGCTTGCTGGCGGCAAACCAAATGCCGGATCATTATTGATCCACTCACGGTGGCATGACGGCGGTCCCCTAACGGAGCAAGCCGGAGTCGGTCATACAGCTTTGGGAATTTTTAGAACCCCGTCGAAACAGCTCACACGATTAATTCAATCCTCTCCATCTGTCCATCTGCATCCACAACCCACTCGCAAAATTAGCAATTGCTTCTTTCCCCCACACATATACCTTCATCATGTTGCGACAGGCCTTCTCAACCTCCTCAAGGGCTCTGCGTTCTGCGCCTAGATCAACTACCAGCGCCTCTCTATTACGCTCCCAATTCCAAACCACAGCGCCAGCTTTCTCATTAAGAGCTACACAGCCCTCCGCATCGCGATGGTACAGCGACGCCAAAGAAACCAAAGAAACGCCAGCTTCTGAGGAGAAGGGCGAGGCCAAGGGAGAGTCAGAGGTTCTTGCAGAGCTTAAGAAGAACCTTGAAGCCAAGGACGCCGAGGCTCGTGATTGGAAGGTAACCAATAACCTCTACACCAACCAAGATTGGCGCAACATTCTACTCTCAGATTAGTTATTCTGACTCTCTATCCTTAGGACAAATGCCTCCGCACTGTCGCCGATTTCCGCAACCTGCAGGATCGCACCGCTCGTGAAGTCAAGACTGCCCGCGACTTTGCTATCCAAAAATTCGCAAAGGATCTCGTCGACAGCGTTGACAACTTTGACCGTGCCCTGACAATGGTCTCGGCCGACAAGCTTAACGCCACGGAAAAATCCGAGGATCTCCAGGAGCTCGCCAACTTCTACGAAGGTATCAAGATGACCGAGAACATACTTATCCAGACCCTTGCCAAGCACGGCCTGGAGCGATTAAGCCCTGAGGGTGACAAGTTCAACCCTAACGAGCACGAGGCCACATTCATGGCCCCCCAGCCCGGTAAGGAGGACAACACAGTCTTCCACGTCCAGCAAAAGGGATTCAAGCTCAACGGCAGAGTGCTGCGCGCCGCCAAGGTTGGGGTTGTCAAGAACGCCTAAAGCTTCCAAGTTATAAGCATGCTGAAAAAAGGTTTTGAGAAAACAAAAATTGTGGTTGCCTGCTTGGGCTAACCATGTGTAAAATTATGGGATGGTATTGGATTGGCGTTGGGTCAGATGTGTAATGCTCCCCTCATGATGGCGAAGAAAACCAAAACTGTTGCATGGCGGTTCAAAACTTGTTTGAACTTAGACGAAAAATGATTTGTATAAGAGTGGATATACATGTACATATGGCTTCTACATTCCCCAAAAGATGGTGCGGATGAGTCGAACCATACTAATCAATCAATCGCCTCGTGCGGTTTCATAACCTGCTGTTCTCCTCGACATTTTTGCCAAAAGTCTGCATTATCCTACAATTCTATCTTATCACAGAAAAACCAACAATGAGTGTGCTGTGTTCCAGCCGCATTTTTAAGGGGCTAATCAGTCACCCCCTTACACCATCACCACACATCCTCAACTCAACTGTTGCCCGATCATTGCTTCATGATCCCCTTTCCAAGTGGTCAATGTTGACTTTTTATTCTCCATTCCAAATCCCATTCAGATCTTTCTGTTGGCCACCAATCGGATCGTTTCGTTGCTGTAGTATAGAATGGACAGGTGGAGACAATGGAGCAAACTGTGTTTGATCGTCAGGAGATGGAGGATAAAAGATAAGTGGCCACTTGGCACCAGGTACGCACTTACGTTTGCCATGAAACCTGCTAGATTTCAACCTTGCCAAAGATCATAAAGACTGCTGCGATTGTGGATCCCAAGAACTCTCTTCGATCCAAGATGGCCAGTCCAGTGACACAGGCGCCAGCATGTTTCCCTTAGCTTCCAGTGGCTCATATGTTGTGAACTCTGTAGCTAATGGGCATAGTTGCTTTGGAAATTGAGATACTTTAAAAGTTGGCGTTGGCTGACTTGGGATAAATGGAGTGGTGTAACCAAGTTGACCTCTGCCATAGATGTTGGTGTAGTTGTAAACATCATTCGAATGTTCGACATATGGCCCTGTGTATGAAGTTACTGGCTCTTGAACTGCAAGATTTTGTATCTCTGATAAGTGAAATATATCAGGGACATGGTACTCGCCATACTGGTCCTGAGAGGTTGTGTAAAGTTCGGTTTCCAACGATGAGCTGCTATCTCTTTGAAACCCTGTCCAATATGGTGTTACGTACGCCATCTCGTTAGCGTGAGTCCAGTTTGGGGAAAGATTCCGGTTGCCCATCCAGTATGCTGCATCAAGTGTAGCTGGTGAGGCCCAGCTTTCACAAATCGGTCTCCAAGTCGGAAAGCCTCCCGCTGCTTCTCCTGTCGATGGCCCTGCGATATTCCATGATGTTGGAAGCCTTTTTTTGTCAGGTCGCCACATCTCAAGCAATCTCTTGCAGAAAAGCCCCCTTCTCTCGTACAAGCTCGGTCCAAAGACATCGTCATCCAGGCAAGGAGTGATGATAATGCGGTCATTAAAGGATGACCTATTTATGCGTGCTCTGGTAGTTTCGATCCCTTCAACCATGTGGTCGTGCTGAGTCCAATGTAACTTCGGATCTAAAACATATTTCCATCATTCACCTTTGTGTCATGTCTCATTACAATCAATGAAGGGGGTATGCTTACCAACAGCTCCTGCGACAGGCGTATGTGAAAGGCTGGCTGCCTCGTCAGCCCCTTTAACTAATCAGTTCACATCTTCCAATAAGTATCGTTTAACCAATTAATACGATCAACTCACAATGATAGCTCTGTTCGAACTTCTTGCGTTTTGAACCAAGCTCGTTGTGACTTTTGCACGCCATCGAGATGTCGAGGTTCTCGATCGACCGTTTTCTATTGCATCCCTGCCAAGCAGAAGCCATGACTGTGAAGCAATATTAACTTAAAACTTAGGAAGTACTAGATATTGGCACTACTTTAATACATGGTTAGCTGGTCTGCATGAGCGAACCCATACATACATCAACAGTTTTGAAGCAGGTACGGCTATGAAACTTAGGGGATGGGAAGATTGATCTCGAACCATTGGAGTAAAGCAAGAAAGAATGACACGGGCGTAGGAGAAATAGTAGATGAACTTGGATGCAAACGCGTTTGTGAGCAAAGAATTCTGCTCCCCTCAGAAGTGAAAAGTCTGCGTATACTTGTGACTGCAGCCAGTTGGATTTTAAAATGCAGCTAGGTGAGCAGCTGTCTTCGGCCTGCCGTCGGATCACCTGGTCCTCTATTAATCCGGATACTTTCAACTGTGGCTCTTATTCTAGAATATGAATTATATTGTAAGTCATACCAGGTATACTCAATATTATACATAATATGTTACAGCTAGTATCGCAATTCGTCACGACTCCCATGCTAAATCCACTGTACTTCACTTCTTGCCTTTTCCTTTCGCTGCAGAAGCCTTTGCTTTACCACGACCCTTGGGCTTGACGTCGTCATCGTCATCGTCATCAACCGCTGCCTTCGTTGCCTTCGCCGTTTTCTTAGTTGTTTTCTTGGCTTTTGGCTGCTTTATATACTTGTCCTTCTTGAAATCGATTTCGTCCTCGTCCACTTCTGCCACCTCAACTAGCTCCGCATCATCCTCCTCCTCAATAGCCTCTTCCAAATCGGGGGCCTCTTTCGCCATTTTCTTTGGGGCAACAACGTTGCTAGCTTTCATGAACGGGACCGGATGAGCCATTGTATTGTAACTGTTATTGGTTAGTACGGCTGTGAATAAAAAAAACAGGACAGAGAAGAAGACTAACGTTCTTGTAAAAGCAGCTTTTGTTTTCGTTTCGATGTTAACATCTGCTTCACTTAGTGGACCGATACCAAGCTCTTGAATGGCGTCAAAGTCTTCACGTGTGAGAAAGTAGCTATCCATCAATTCAATAACCTCAGGAACCGCATCATTCCCTTCTTTTTGTAGTCGATCAACAAGCTGCCTCCAAAGGACTGGCATATACTGTTGTCGAATCTCATCTTGATCTCCAGAGCATCTCAGTCTCATATGGGAATGAAGATCCCGCACAGATCTGCTCAACTTCCCGGTCTTACTGTGATTGCCAAGCCAGGAGGTAAACCCAGACCCCATGAGCTGACCGGAAATAAAACTTGCTGGGCGGACTGTGCTGAATACGGCATGTGTGGGCATCAAGCTCCATTGTTGTTGTGGACCATGGATCATTCGGTCTACCAAGTCACCATCACTGATGCTCTCGGCTGCTTGATCAAATAGCTCTAACGCCTTCAGTTTCTCTTCACGTTTAGTGTAACCTTTCCCACTCAAAGCCATGGGCTTTGTGCGGATGTAATTCTCCTGAATCATAAGATAGCTGAACTCATGATCGTTGAAATACAACTCGATTTTGTCGTTGAGGGTTGCCTTGCTTGCGGGCGAGAACAGCCCACCTGCCAGCATCTTCTGACAGATATCCCAAGGCTTCAGAACAACATGTTTTTCCCATGCCTTGGACATTGCTTTGCTTTGGTCAAAATCCATGCTTTTCTGGTCCAATTTGGCAGTGGCAATCATATTGATGATTTGGCGAATGTCCTTGTTGCTGCCCTCGATGAGGGCGTCAATTACGGGTGGGGGTAGCTTCAGGCCTTCTCGGTGGCAAATTGTCATGATGCGGGACCTGACTTGGTCAACGGGCGGCCGGTTGAACCTGATGTCGAACGCAGCATGATCGAAAGGTTTCATCTTTGGCAGTCGTCGTTCATTGCAAATCAAGATTAGGGGCAGCTCAGTCTTCTTGCAGAACTTGGCCAGAGCCCCAACACCGCCACGATCGCCGGAGGACATACCATCCACCTCGTCCATGATAATCACGATCTTCTTTTTCGTAGCGTCAACACTTTTGCCATCACCTGCGAAGTAGCCCAGGAGAGAGGTGTTGTTCATCACGTCGCTAATACCAGCCTCGACAAGTTTCTTACTTCTCGAGTCACTTGCATTGTTTTCCAGCACGTCATACCCTTCCAACCTCGCAGCCAGATGCGCAGCGGTGGTTTTACCAATACCTGGAGGGCCTGAAATGATAATAGCTCGCTCGCCTCCCATGCCATCTGCGCCACGTCGCTGGAAATTGTACTTTTTTGACTTTGGCCAGTTCCGAAGCCAGTTTTGAATCTTTTCGACCTGTCCTTTGTTGCCACAGATATGGCTCAGCTGTGTAGGTGCGTACTTTGAAGTCAGAAGGAGCTCGGGGGCTCGTTGGGGTTGAGCTGGTGCAACCCCCCGAGACGCGGCCGCCTTTTTGGCAGCTTTGACTTCTTCAGCCTTTTTGGCCTTCTCCTCTGCCTCCATTTCCGCTACTTGCTGCTTTATCTTTTCTTCGTCAGCCTTCTTCTTTTCTTGTGCTTTGATGGCTCCTTTTCCTGATCCTCCATACGCCGGAAGTTTGCGGATCAATTCAAATAAACCATTCTCATCGATTGTCTTGATCCCATGTGATTTGATCTTAGCCAGCTTACTGGGGCCAGCATCTTCGCCCAGAACAACAAAACTCGTTTTGCTGCTTGGCTGGCCGGTGACCTTTCCTCCATATCGTTTTACGAGCGCCTGCCCTTCGTCACGGCCAATGGTGCTCAAAAGACCAGTGAAGACAAATGATAACCCACTGAGACACTCGTCTTCACCTTCTGGGAGTTCAGCGGCCCCTCCCGCAGGTTGAACCGAAGCATTCCCGCCTCCAGCAGCAGCCTTTCTCCAGTCGAATTTGGCGTTTGGATCCTTTGGTGGAGGGGTTGGAGGTCGCACTGTTGTCACGCTGTTGAGAATGTCTTGAATATCCGCGTCTTCATCATCATCCTGTTTCTTTGCTCTTGGGGCTCGTGGTTTGCTTGCTGTAGGCTTTTTTCGTGGCAGTTCCTCCTCGGACTCGTCGGATTCCTGCTCTGGGGACTTGCGCTTTTTGCTTGCAGCCGCCTTGCTAACTTTAAGTTGTTCCTCTTTATCCTTTTTAGACGGGGGAGGGTGTGCTCGTGAAGCAACACGCTTCGGTTTAGGTAGAATCTCATCTTCAGATTCTTCTTCCGCATATTTTTCATTCTTGCGCTTGCTGCGGCCCTTTATATCGGCAGCAAATATATCATCCCCATCTTCCTCTTCCTCTTCCTTGTATGCATCGTCGTCATCGTCCATATCATGTTGGTCGTAAGCAGTCACCGGTTTTCTCTTATTGGCAGTAGAAGTTTGAGCAGGGGCCGTCTGCCTTATTGCTGGCAGTTTGGTGCGTGGACTAGATCGAACGGGAACATCGACCTTGATTGGGGATTTAGGTGGTGGCTTTTTTGGTGTTTGTGTGTTGATAGTTTTGTCCTTGCTTGAAGCAAAATAATCGTCTGCAGAGATGGCCGTCCCTTTTGGCTCAAGGTCCCTATGTCAATCAGCATTGGGTATTTTAGTTGCTGTGGCTGTTGTTGAGTAGCAACCTACGCCGCCTTCTTCTTAGGAGGAGCTTTTGAGGTTGTCTTCTTTTGTCTAACAATAATCAATTAGATTTGCCATTTCCATATCGTATAAGGGGGCAGCTTACTCTATTATTTCAACCTCATCATCACTGTCTTCGACAACCTTTCGACCCTCTGTCCCCAGTTAACACAGATTTTATGTATGTTTCGATGAACAAACTCACTTGCTCGTTTGCCTTTGGACAAGTCCTCGGGCTTTGGTGCGACAGGTTTGGGTGCAGCACCACCCTTTGGTGTGAAAAAGGATCTTATGTCAGGCATTCTCGCGGCCTCGGAAATTCACAAATCGATCAAGCTCAATATCTGGGATGGCAAGGTCTTTTTAAAGTGCATTGGGCACTGCTGCCTGCGCCGAGAGCTGTGGTTGATATGCCCAGCAAATATTCCATAGGCTGCCTGGAAAATGTCCAGTCACTAATTACGATATGACGTGCACGCTGCCTGCTCCATCCAACGCGAAGTTAACGCGAGGTGCGTGACCTGAGCTTAATTGGCTGCTTGCGGACAGCCTACAGGCACCAAGGTACTTAGGTACCTCCACACCAGAACTTGCCTTGTAACCAGCCTGAAATCTCAGGCCCTACAGCGCTGTTGAACGATTCCATGTTGGGGATATTTTCTGGAGCTCCATACGTGCTCTCCAGAGAGCATCTATAAGCCGACAAACCTACACTATGAGACCAATCAGCGCTTCGGCCTTATCAAATGCCTTCCAAGGGCTGAGGTTAAGCGGCTCCTCATCATTGCGACAACTCAGAGAGCCGGTACACCGGCAATCGAAGGCTCTTGATGCAGCCCGCAGCCTCCAAAATGTCCGCGCTTTTTCAACGACATCGCCAGTGCTGGGAAGCTGGCTCGAGCCCAACATCAACCGCAAGAAGAAGATGGCCAAGGGACGGCCACGAGTAGCCACGGGGGGGTCAACAAAGGGCACAACTGTAATTTGGGGCGATTACGGACTGCGAATGGCTGATCACCACCGGAGAATCAGTGCGAAGCACTTAAAAATGGCCGAGGATACGATCAAAGTGCGACTTCGAGGAGAGAAGTACCGATTACACAAGCGAGTGTGCTGCAATGTCGGTGTCTATGTCAGCGGCAACGAGGTGAGGACTTGTGGACCAACTCGGCCTTGAATGATATGACTGATGGCGGGGTGTAGATAAGAATGGGTAAAGGTAAAGGCTCTTTCGACCATTGGGCCGCGAGAATGGCCGTCAGTCAAATTCTGTTTGAGGTCAAGGGCCGAATCCACGAGCAAATTGTGCGAGATGCCTTTCGATTGGCTGGGAACAAGCTTCCAGGTGAGTTCTTCATGCACCTTGCCATTGTGACCATTCCTAACAGCCTTAGGCCAATGGGAGTTTGTGAAGAAGGGCGATGCTCCTGTAGTCGGTATTACGAAACTGGATGGCGTAACACTGGAAGATCTGATGAGACCAAGAAAGGAAGTGGCTCCCCGAGAGCTGCTTGAGGCATCATCTCCCGCACCCTCTGCCGAGTCGGGAAGCACATCTACCACCTCAGGCTCATCATAGCCCCAGGACGTACATAGCCATGTATTAACAGCGTCTGGGTATGTACTATAATCATTTACCAACTGATATGTACCACGCTTGAGTATAGTTGCGCTGCAGCTGACATCAAACTCGGTGCATCTCATATATGTAACTTTGGCATGGAATGAAAGAGCCTAAGAATTTCAACGTTTTGAACAACATAAAACTACATGTTTCTCTGTAGTTTAGCCATCAACTAGTATACAGCTTGCGTTGGATTAGATCCATTCACCTTGTCATTGTAGGGGTTACTACCAAGGTAGCCCGGTAATTATAGTGAATGGAGCTACGGTACAAGTTACAGCTGCTGTAGCCTACCAGTGCACCATTTCCAACGCCCCACATCACTTAACGCGGCAACGCGTCTCCCAACCGACCTCAAAAAAGTAGTAACGACCATCAGCCACACATACGTCCAGCACAATTGATTCATCAGCTTGCAAACATGGCTCTCATTGTTGACAAACATCGGCCACGGTCTCTTGATGCACTGACATATCATCAAGAGTTGTCAGACCGGCTCCAATCACTTGTGAGTAGCCCTTTACTAAGCACTACTCTACTCGGCTCCTCAAGCTAACGCCTGCTCACACTTTGATAGGCACAAAGCGGAGACTTCCCACATCTGCTCGTCTACGGTCCCTCAGGTGCTGGAAAGAAAACACGGATAGTAGCCACTTTGAAGGAATTGTATGGACCGGGCGTGGAGAAAATCAAGATCGATGCTCGAGTATTTCAGACAACCTCCAACCGCAAACTCGAATTCAATGTCGTCGCATCCAACTATCATCTCGAGATTACGCCCTCCGACGTTGGACAATACGACCGAGTTGTGGTGCAGGATCTCCTGAAGGAGGTGGCGCAAACACAACAAGTGGACCAGTCAGCGAAGCAGCGGTTCAAGGTCGTGGTAATCAATGAGGCAGACCACCTCACTCGAGATGCGCAGGCCGCGTTGCGTCGTACGATGGAGAAGTATTCGCCAAACTTGCGTTTGATTCTCCTTGCCAACTCGACTGCCAATATCATTGCGCCAATCCGTTCCAGAACGCTACTTGTCAGAGTGGCGGCACCAACACACGAACAGATCTGCGACGTCCTAGCACAGTCAGCGAAAAGGGAAAACTGGGAGATCGTCAAGGGATTGCACCAGCGAATAGCAGTAGAGAGTGGAAGAAATCTGCGGAGAGCATTACTCATGTATGAGTCTGTTCATGCACAAAAGTAAGCTTTGTCCAGTCCATGGCTGCACTTTATTGTTCTGATACTAACTCCAATTTGCAGTGAGAAAGTCACAGACAGCACGCCAATTCCGCCGGCAGACTGGGAAGCACTCATTGTACAGATCGCCAAAGAGATTATTGAAGAGCATACACCCGCAAGAATATTGCAAGTCCGCGCGAAGCTCTACGACCTGTTGACGCACTGCATTCCGGCCACCACGATTCTCAAGACACTGACGTTCAAGCTCCTTGCCCTAATTGATGATGGGCTGAAGGGTGAGGTGATTCAGTGGTCGGCATTTTATGAACATCGGATCAAAACGGGCACCAAGGTCATATTTCATCTGGAAGCATTTGTCGCCAAATTCATGAGGGTGCTGGAGATGTATTTGATGAGCATGGACATGTAATATCTTGAAAGCAGCAAGGTTTCTTTGGCGTTTGGGCGTACAAGAATGCTTGTCCGTGGGAGCTTTGTGGTGACTGTCCGCAAACTAAAGTGTAATTTATTCTGAACAGTGTACTCTGAACAGGAGTCTACCGGCGGTGACCATGCATGAAAACTGAAGAGTCGCACTTGTGTTGACCGCATTTCTCGCTATGATGCTGTACATTCTGTATCATGGATGATAGAACAATATCTTGGTGAATGAGTGTCGAGAAAAAACTATAATAAGGCAATGAAAGCAACAACAAAGCCAAATACAATACCATTCAACAAGCCGTCAAGCACCAACAAGCCTACAGAAATCCAATCTTCCTCGATTCCTAAACCTCAAACAAGCAAGTCTAACCCTACCCAGACGACCTGAGCACTGATGATAACCATAACTGAGTAGACAATCCACCAAAGTCACCACAGAAACCTTCAAGATGCCTGAAGCCAACGCAACTACCACGGCCACCCCCTATCCGGGATATCCCACCACCCCTTTGCCCCATGGATGGTGGTACTGCAGCAACACCACCTGTGCGGGCAAGACACCCAACCCACCTGGCTCTATGTCCTGCAGCCATTGTGGTATGCGAGCTGGCGTGACGATGGTGTACATCGGCCCCAAGGAGCAGAAGTAGGCTTTTTGATGGCAACTTCACTTGCTTCAAGAAACGGAGGACAGACATGTATAATATGGCGGTGGTGGTTCTTCTCAATAGTGGTGATGCAACCGCTCGATACCCGAGACTCCATAGTCTAATCCAATAAACCAAACAATATCCACTCTGAAACCATCCCAGTAGTGTATGGGGAACTGATTCGTGATGTGTGATTATGATTTGCAGTTTGTTGCTTGCACCATGTGTTTTGTATCAGGGCAGTCGAGGAGGCTTCGGGTATCTTGAAAGGTGTGCTGTGAGGATTCTGCTGGGTTGTCTACCCTGTTATAGCCTATCAGTAGACATAGACATGTCTTCTGGGCCACTCCAGTAATAACGGGGTTGGAGAATGCATGGATGATGCCAAATGTCAAAGATGTGATAAGAGGAGTGAAGCCATACTTGCAGGGTTGGAAGCAAGCTGGGTGTGGATGTGATAAAGAATGATGAGCAGGGTTGGTGACTCCTGCGGACAAGGGTCTTTTATAGTCGAATTTGAGATGCAATGGTGAAGGATGGGGAGGGAGCTGTTTGCTACGGGTACACGAGGATATATGTAACAAGAGAACATGTTGCAAAGGGTTCCACAACTGGTCAGTTTTGCTGATGAATGTAAGCATCCGCAAGTTCACCGAATTGTGGTTGCACGCAAACAAAGGAAATGGAGGTAGCAAGCTGGTTCTCGTCTCTTCTTCGACTAGGTTTTGATACTTGACCAAACGTCCATGATACCAATCGAGAGTTGTTTGCGCGAATGCACCCTAGCTGTGTCGCTTCCCCCGATTTCAACGTTTGCTGATAAGCACCCCCGAGGATTGTATGCTCAGCAAGTGGACACAGCAAATTCTCGTCCCTGTCTGGCACACTAGGTCGGCAATGATGCAACAATAGAGTGGAGAGGTTGGACACCAGAAGCGGATGGGGAGGGAGGGGCTGGACCTTTTTGGAGAGGGGCGCCATCTTTTTCTGTTGAGTGACAGGCACATCGAAATACTGGAGTTGTTTGTTGTGCCTGGCTTAGTATTTAATGGAGTCCGACCCGTCCAAAGGTGTTTCGGGAGCCCCCGGCTTTATTAGAGCCAACCAGTGAGTTTGCAGCCCACTCACAACCCGTGTTTAACCCATCCATCAGATATCAACTCCTGGGTAAGGCATAGTGCGGGATTATGTCAACACGGATGGCGCAAACACTTGCTGAGGTTTCGTGGGGGCGTTGCTGGTGATGATTTACGCTAGTGGTTAAACATGAGCCAGTGAAGCACTTCTTCCTCCAAAGAGCTGAAACCCAAAAAAACCTACAGTATCTGTGCCAGCCTACTGGCGACCAGTATGATTGGACCTACGGTTTTCAGCCTTCGTAACAGCGCAATGTACGTAGGTAGATGGTCAAACTCTACTTTTGGCTAATTATAACATTGCCATGGAGGAAACATCACGTGCAGAATAGAGTCTGCAAGGGCCCAAGACATGCTGTTTTATTATGGTGACTTCACCACAATCTATCTTCTCATGAGTTGCGCTGGCTCGGGCGACAGGCCCACGTTGACATGACTTCACAACTTTGCTTGGCCGTGGGGTCGTGAGCTAGCAATTGCCTCCGGAAATCCGGAAACATGGCACACGCGCACTCACACCACAAGTTTCTCCCCGGATCGCCTGGCGGAACCAACACAGTGGCGGCGTTTTACTACGTATTAAAAGCAAGGCTACGGACACTAGTGCCCGAGTCAGCGGCACGGATGTAGGGGCCATTTCGCACAGGCGAAAGCGAATGGTAGGAACAGTGGCAAAAGACTGGCGCCACACAAAAATCGACATTTGGAGTATTATTCACAGCATGTACCCCCCTATACCACCCCAAAGATAATAATAAAAAAATTCATGGAAAGGTCACAGTATATTTCTATGCGACTTGCTACTATTCTATTTTACTTTCAGATGTACAAGTATTTTACAGATTTTAAAGTAGATGATTGAAAACGCTACATCTTTTGATGTTGATAGAGACGTCTCCCACATAAATGCCTTGGGAAAGCTTCAATGCATCCAATGCCGAGCTCTCGGGGCAACGGAGGAAACTCGTACCCCACCCGGCTCATCGGTACAAACTCGGCACCCTACTGGACGACGGACGAGGAGGGAAATCGACAACGGAACGATGGAACCTTGGCCTTGGGTGCAGGGCACGTAGTACGCAGAAGCTTGCAACTATGACCTGCTCGGGGGTGTGATTGCAGCGATCGCTGGTGACATCCATTGATCCATTGCCGCAACCAAAAAAGAAACCTGCGTGTTAGTTGCCCTGCATGCTACCCCGTACTGTGCAGACATGCAGTGTGTACCTACCTATTGGAGGTCCTTTATAGGCTCGCGAAGGCTACTGTAGCTTTCCAGGCCTCCACTGACGAGACCGTCAATCCGCCCTCTACGGCCCTGAGTCGATGACAACCTCCACCTTATAAGAGATTACGGCTCCCTCCCCTTCTCCTTCAGCTCTTGCCTGCCTCCTTCATCTCTCGTCGACTTTCTTCTCTTCCTCCAATACTGCTCCATTACCAACAGTGTCTCCAGTCTGCTATTCCACCATACTCAGCAGCCAGCAAAGTTACCACCATCCAGACCTTGCAACAACAGGTTTTGCCTAGCCAACTATTTTGAATTATCGCGCTGAGAGCCCCCCTCATCTTCGACTCTGCCTCAACCTTCCATCTGGATACCCGACGCCGTCTCCATTGGCAGGAATCCTCCCCTCACGGAAGTTAAACCGCCAGCAGCATCGTCATCGTCATCGTCATCGTTGGCTCAACAGAGAATTGTCGGAGCTACCCCGCACCCCTCCAAGACGTCTCAATCGCCAAAGCTCACCTTGCCCCGCGAACGGAACCCCCCGCCAAAGCCATTGAACAGCAGCCATGGCCGAAGCACAGAACCAAGGGCCTCGCGTCCATGAGGCGCACGAGGTCGATACCTTCCGTAAGTCTGGCATTCCACCTCGCGTTTTCCAAGAGAAACCGTACATTTGAGGCTGCCTATTTACAAATGGCTAACCACTACTATCCTCATAGACCCCCCAGAGAAGATGTTTGCCAGTACGTAACTCGCCTTGGGATGGTTGCGCATGGGCCTCGATCACCAGCCTCTAGCCCAATTATATTCCCAGAGTTCTTTTAGTGTGCCTCGTTACTGACGTCTTGTTCTCTTTACTTAACAGAACACCCTAGCAAACCCCACCTGGCAAGTAAGTAATCCAATTGAATCCTCACCAGCTACTCGCGCATACTTTACAGCCACCAGCTGGTAGTGGCGCATAGCCCCTGTTCCTCCCTCCGGGTTTCCGGTTGCAACGTCAAGAAGTTCAGCTTGATCTCCATTGAGCCGACTGACTGCCCCTCCGTCACTGTTACTTCTCACTTTGGTCGCCATGCCGTCAACTTTTGCTGACAGCTCGTCACTTTTGATGTAGATCTTGAGGAATATCAGAAGCTGTACAAAGAATCCATCACAGATCCCACCAAATTCTGGGGCGAACACGCTCGGAAACTCTTGAGCTGGACCCGCGACTTTGACACTGTCTACAGTGGCTCACTCGAAAACGGTGACAGCAAGTGGTTTGTTGAGGGCCAATTGAATGCCTCGTACAACTGCATAGATCGTCATGCCTTGAAGGACCCTGAGCGGGTTGCCATCATCTATGAGGCTGATGAGCCTGAGGATGGCCGCAATGTCACCTATGGCGAGCTCCTGCGTGAGGTGTCTAAGACGGCTTGGGTTCTTAAGCAGGCTGGTGTTCGCAAAGGCGACACCGTTGCCATCTACATGCCCATGATTCCTGAAGCCATTGTCGCTATCATGGCTTGCGTGCGTATTGGTGCCGTCCACTCGGTTGTCTTTGCCGGATTCTCTGCCGATTCCTTGCGGGATCGTGTCAACGATGCAAACTCAAAGGTTGTCATCACCACCGACGAGGGAAAGCGAGGCGGCAAGTTTATCGGGACCAAAAAAATTGTCGACGATGCCCTGAAGCAATGCCCTCATGTTACCAATGTCCTTGTTTTCAAGCGCACTGGCGCTGAAGTCTCCATGACGTCCGGTCGTGACCTGTGGTGGCATGAGGAGGTTGAGAAGTGGCCCAGTTATATTGCGCCTGAAATCATGAATTCGGAGGACCCTTTGTTCCTTCTCTACACTTCCGGCTCAACAGGAAAACCCAAGGGAGTCATGCATACCACTGCTGGCTATCTTATTGGCTGCGCTATGACTGGCAAGTATGTATTCGACATCCATGACGGAGATCGCTACTTCTGCGGAGGCGATGTTGGATGGATTACTGGCCACTCATATGTTGTATATGCGCCTCTTCTACTCGGTGTCTCCACCGTTGTATTTGAAGGCACACCCGCCTACCCCAACTTTTCAAGATACTGGGATATCATTGATCGACAAAAGGTGACACAGTTCTACGTGGCTCCCACGGCTTTGCGGCTGCTCAAGCGTGCCGGTGACGAGCATGTGCGCGGCGATATGAAGCATCTCCGAGTGCTCGGTTCCGTTGGCGAGCCCATCGCTGCTGAAGTCTGGAAGTGGTACTTTGAGGTTGTGGGCAGGGAGGAGTCGCATGTTGTCGACGTAAGTCATTGATGTCTTCCCCGGCTGTTCGGTATTGCCGATATGGGCCCAATTGTGCCTTGAAATTAATTGTTTCATGATACTGACGTGCTACAACAGACTTACTGGCAGACAGAGACCGGCTCCAATGTCATCACCCCTCTAGCCGGTATTACTCCTACAAAACCCGGCAGTGCCTCGCTCCCATTTTTCGGCATTGAGCCCGCCATCATCGACCCTGTCTCCGGTGAAGAGATTCATGGCAACGACGTTGATGGCGTACTCGCTTTCAAGCAGGCATGGCCAAGCATGGCGCGAACTGTATATGGTGCCCACAAGCGATATATGGACACTTACTTTAATGTGTACCCCGGTTACTACGTAGGCTACAAATCTTATCACCATTATACATGGGATTTTGAAACTAACATGTCATGTGTTATTTAGTTTACTGGTGACGGTGTCGGAAGGGACCACGAGGGATTCTATTGGATTCGAGGCCGTGTCGATGATGTTGTCAACGTCAGTGGTCATCGACTTTCAACCGCAGAAATCGAGGCTGCTCTGATTGAGCATCATGCTGTAGCTGAAGCCGCCGTTGTCGGTGTGGCCGATGAGCTTACTGGCCAGGCTGTCAATGCTTTCGTTGCTGTCAAGGATGGTAACGAAGTTACCGACGCACTGCGCAAGGAGTTTATTCTGCAGGTGCGAAAGAGCATTGGTCCTTTCGCGGCTCCCAAGGCGATATACATCGTTGCAGACCTGCCAAAGACGAGAAGTGGCAAGATTATGCGCCGAATCCTAAGAAAGATCTTGGCTGGAGAAGAGGACCAGCTAGGAGACACATCCACGGTATGTCATTACGACCCCTCATCAAGCTGTTATGTTCTCGTTGTACTAATTGGGGATATAGCTGTCGGATCCTTCTGTTGTGGATAGCATAATCAAGACAGTCCACGCGGCCAAAGGCAAATGAAGTAAATACTAAAGATAAAGAAAAAAGAACAGTGGATTGATGGGGCGTTATAATTGATACCACCGATATATAGGAAAACAGAAAAATGAATCGATAAGTCACGGCAGCATGGATATTTATCGCAGAATCTTCGCCCCATCAATTGACGGAGTTATTATGGATTTTATTATTTGGAACCTTGAGGATATGTCAGGCAGAGCTATCCCCTTGAGATTTTTTTGGTTTTCCAGTGTCGATTGTCAGCGACTAATGTCATTTGTCTCGGATCTTGACGCTCACATTTAATGCCGTGACCTTGAGGCGACATTCTTGTGTGTCCGGTTTGGAGTTGACCCATCTTCTGTTTCAATTGATGATTCATCGTCTCTCTTCTTCCCTTGGTCTGAGCTCGCTCTTCTCTGTAGTATCGATGGCTTCCTCCACGCTAGCCGCGTCCATGCTAGCTACCACCGCCCTGGCTGCCTCAATAGTCGAGGCAATTTCTCCTGGCATAAAACGAAACCTTCCCAGTCCAATGATTTCATAGGCCAACAGAACGTTGAGCAAATGTATATGTTGAGTATTAGGGTTTTCTTCTTCGCGAAGTCTGGCTATCTTCTTTGCGATTGATTTGACTTCATCCGTAAACAGGTCTTGCATAGTGCCAGCTGTGTTGGCCATATCTTGACTTTGCTTGGCTGTGGTTAATGGGGTGGTTGCGGTTGCGGTTGCAATCGATTGCTTTTCTTCTTCAGGGTTTATTGCGTTTGGAAATTTCAGACTTGTCGATGGGGTTGGGCGTATCTGTATTCAAAGAGATGGACTCGACGATGTAAAGATATATATATAGATATCAGCCATCATCCTCTCACCTCTGTTTCAGCAAATGACAATTAAATTAAACATACATTCTTTGAAACAGAGAATAAAGAGATTGCTTTTCGCACAGGTTCTTAACAACACACCCCCACATCAAGTTTTCCATACCCTCGCGAACAATTACCGAGATATGTGACATGCTGCATATCTTGGCAAATCGCTGTCAATTCGGCAGGCCACAGCGTAGGATATAGATCACACAGTTAAGTTGCGGTCGTAGTCAGCTTAAAATAAAAGAGTCAATTTACAAGCTATAGTTAGTCAAGTGAATGGTGTTATAAGCCAAGCTAAAGTTAAAGGGCCTTATTTAAGTTATTATATTTATAAATACAATTCAGCCTGGGTAATTAACTTTCAGATATACATTCTCCAAAGCACTGCCATGAAGTAGAACACTTTGAGTATGGAATGCCAAATTAAAATTAATTGAGCTCGAAATGATTGGTGTGTAACATGATCATAAAATCATGTGGCTATAATTCTAATCATTTTGCAGCACTCTTTGGATATGTCAGGGCCTTGCATTGCGATCTGAGCTTGGCTGGCCTGGTGCTTGGAGGGGTGTGAGAGGAAACGGGGATACGTATGATATGAATAGCAACTGGTTTATGTGAAAATAATAGCAATGCTGAAAAGAAGAAGCAGAAAAAAGACATGCATTCCTTGTGATGGAAAAAAGGAAAGACCAGACCTTTATGCGGGCTGTGTCTATGTATGGATATTATATATTGGATACTTTATGGCCTGGCAACTTGAGGGTCACCGCTCTGTCGCCCTCTGTTTCATGTTAATAAAGAAACAATATCATTGTTCCCTTGTGATGAAAAAAGAACGAAAGACTTGACCTCTCTACAGGCTATGCGATGGATGGATATTGGAATCTGGATACCTCATATTGAGTATCTGACGAGGACGCGCGTCCCTGATCTGACGTCTTTTTCCTGAAGCAGCCCTTTGAAAGCCACGACCCATCCACAAGAACGAATGATTTTGATTGTTTTCGGCCCTATAGAAAACTGCCTTAAATCCGAACCGCTGTGCTGGGTCTAGCTATTATAATGACAAGCCCGAGAAAAAAGGGCAACTTTGCTTGTCGTTGCCAAGAGATACCCGCCATGCCATGCGATTGTCGTCGTCATCAAGTTGTGAACGAATTGCCGCTAGCGGGGAGAAGAAAAAAAAAGAGTGGGTTGAGATGGAATCTTCGCCGGTTGCGACATTGGCAAGGGCTCGCAACTTAAGGGACCATTGACCGACCAGTCATGGGCTTTGGTGGAGGTGTGGAGGGGGGCAGAAGTGAGAATAGTTGGGTGATTTATTCCTTAGAGCCGACTTGTACGAGTAGGCCAAGACTTGCTCAGCCCCGTTGAGAGAGAGGGGTTGGTGATGCTTACGATTGGTATTTGACGGCAATTACTTACTCACTACAGGTAGATCGTCCTTCATTACCTGACAAATCTAGAAAGGGAAACAATGGAGGTGTGGACGAGCTTGGAAGAGGACGAAATCATGGACAAGGAACTTCACTCGGTTGGACGGCTGTTTGCCAAGGTGGAGAGTCTTGAGCTCGTACCAAGATGTGTTGACAAAGGATTCTTACTTACGGTACTTATTCCCTTGATACCCTGGCAAGCTTGGATCTCTCATGCAGTCCAAGTGCCTAACATTGGCATTTTCTGGAAAGCAAAACTAGAGAATGTTATGGTTCATCCATGCCGGAGTAGGTATGGATGTTGCAACCCAGGCAACTCAGTCATTCTAGGTGTAAGCTGCCTGTGTTGTTTATTGTGTCAGCTGCGTCACAGCTGTCGGCGTGTTACATGCCATTGTGGTGGCTTTTCTACAGGCGGGGCAAGTCGCTCAACGCTAGGTACCTACAGGCAGTACGGATACCTACTGCTACTAAAACTGGCCTACAAATAGGACAAGAATAGCAGTTCGGCGATTGCCAAGCCTTGAAGCCGAGGCGGTGGATCAGGACCAGGGCAATTGTTGATCATGGCCTAATATGACCTGGTGAGCCAACAGGCCAAGTTGCTATATTTACCTATCAATTGATGACCAGCGAAAAGCAAAAAAGAATGCACAGGCGATCCAAATGGGAAATCCAGTTCTTTAGAGTGGGGTACCGAAAAAATGTCCATTCCGGCGTTCGGAATGCCATGATCAGCGAGGAGGCGCACGGAACCGAGGAGGAGGCGCACGGAACCGAGGAGGACCGCCCTTCCAAAACTGCTCGTGTTTCGAGACTCCCCCACGATACCTGGGTTACAGAACAGATAATAGTGTGTCCAAATGGAAATGCAAGGGGGGGAGGAGGGACGGCACACGGACGCGTGTGAGAAGAAACAAACAACCTTAATTTCAATAATCAAATGGATTAAAAGACGTCCCAGCCGTGTGGGAGACCACATATTCTCTTGTCCATGCCGACTCTCTTTTTTCTGTCTCTACCTATTCTTTGAAGATTGTTGACTTTGCTGACTTGTACATATAATACACACCACTGTAATACGCGAAGTTGTTTGCCATAGCCACCGTCCGCGGGGCTTGGCTGGATATGGATGGGTCTTCTAGAGACAAAGGCCACTGCAAGCGGGGGGCGGCGCTGATTGGGCGCCTGCATGCAACGTGCATGCGACTCGCTGTGTTCGTAACCGGAGGAAGAGGCTACTAATAATAAGCCGTGTGTGTTGCACTGCAACTGCAAGTGCAACTGCGTGTGTTGTGTGCATCAACCGGCCAGCCGTGCGTCAGTCCTGTCGATTTCGGGACTGTTTGCGAATAAACACGTGCACACACACACCCAAAAGCCCCCCCATTGAAGCACCTGCCTGTAATTACTCTATATTGCAAGTTTTGTTTCCGTCACTCCGGAGCATCAGGCACCCGGCTTTATCATAATTACCTACTAGGTACCAACACACATACTGTACCTCAATACCCGAGTTGGGACTCCGTAATAACTGTAGCCAAACACTGGCTGTCAGTCCACTGACAACCCCCCCCCCCTTGAAAGCCAGCCATTAGACCGGGTGGCTAGGCTGGCTGGCTGGCTTGCTTGCATTGAGCAATCCGCTGGACATCAGCAGACAACGGATGGGCCGGGGCGATGCGGCCCCAAGGCCAGCCAAACAGAGCGCTGGAGAGGTCCCCAGCAACACCGCAGGAGGGCAGCGCAGGGGGGAGAGTGCTGCGAGGCTTGGCTGGCACACTTGACACTGTCCAAGACGCTGTTTCGCTTGGCTCCGGGGGGCTGCGGCGTTTACAGGGGGGGCTACGAACAGGTCCTTCGTCCACTGTTGACTAGCGCTCTGGGCGGGAGGCGTAGACCATCAAACCATCTGCACTCCCACTCCCACCGAAAGCTGGCGGCGGCTGGTTACGTCCAACATTCAACCTCCCGCCCTCTGCGCTGCACACCCAAATCTCAAAGCACCATTTTCCCTTCGTCCTCTCTTCCCACCCTCTGTGTTCGTTTGCTCATCAAGCCGCCGGTGACGGCGACAACGGCGACAACGACGGCTTGACCTCGCCACACATTTTCCCAGGCAACTCGCTCTCTTATTTACTCTCGACGCCAGAACCCGCTCGTCCCCAGCGTCCACAAACTCAGGACCCTTCGAACGTGCCGAATGGCTTGGATACCACAAGTCTTTCACTCATCTTGATATAACCAACACAAATCCTGTCAGACGAGAGGCTTCACTCACATTCTCGCGGTAATGGTTACACTGCGGTCCATCGCGGCTGCTTTTGCTAGCGTTGCGCTGCTGGCTCAATCATCGCTCGGTATGTCCTCCCACCTTTCAAACCCGTACTGCTGTGCTTGCATGAGGTACAAAAGGAAATCACACATATTAACATGAACCGTTTGTTTGCCGTTACCAGCCCACTCGACGAAACGAAACCCCCTCAAACAAGTATCGGTGATTGACGAGGCCATAATCAAGACGCATTCACATCGAGTACACTCACATTCAAAGTTCGACCTCATTATCGGTCTTGACCAAGGACGACATACATATCGACTAGCTCTAGAGCCAAACATCGACCTCATTCATGATGACTTTGCCGTGACCTACATGGACGCCGACGGCAACGTCAGATCAATAGAGAAGATCGAGCGCACTGAGCACAAGGTTTACAAGGGTGATGCTTTTGTACAGCGCCATGGGGAGGAAGGGTGGTCAAAGGCCGGATGGGCAAGGATATCGATACATCGCGATGGCAAACATCCCGTGTTTGACGGCTCTTTCCGTATCGACGGCGACAATCACCACATCTCCTCCGCATCGCATTATCAACACCTACGACACAGCGAGGACCCTGTTCTTCCTCCCCAGAACAACAACGAAGAGACCATGGTTGTCTGGCGCGACTCTGACGTCCAGACTTTCGCCTCCGAGCACGGCGAATTGAAGCGCGATTTATCACAGCAGTCGATCTGCAACTCCGATACCCTCGACTTCAACGCCAAGCAAAACGCGGACCTGAGGCGCTCCAACCCGTTTCAGGCCATCGATTCGAGATCCCTCTTTGGTCGACAAACCATAGATGGTGGTGGTTCTGGAAACGGTGCAGGGACAAACTTGGTAGACAGCATTGGCAGTCTTTCGGGCTGTCCTACCACTCGAAAAGTTGCTTTGGTTGGTATTGCCACGGACTGCACATACTGGGATGGTTTCAACTCTAGCGAGGCTCTCAGGAAAAATGTCATCAGCATGGTGAATAAGGCATCTGAGGTCTATGAGAGTACCTTCAAGATTTCGCTGGGCATTAAGAATTTGACTATTCTAGACAAAGGATGTCCTGGTACTCCCTCGAGCGTAACGCCATGGAACGTCGACTGTGGTCCCAGCACGTCCATCAGTGACCGACTGAGCTTGTTTTCTGCCTGGCGTGGAAAGTCTCAGGATAAGAATGCTTACTGGTCCCTTTTGACTCGCTGCCCTACTGAGTCAGCGGTTGGTCTAGCATGGCGTGGTCAATTGTGTCGGCAAGGCGCTGGCGCTAGTCGAGATGGCAACGGAAATAATGAAACGGTTGCCTCGGCCAACGTGGTGGTGAGGACATCGACAGAGTGGCAGATTTTCGCTCACGAAACCGGTCATACTTTTGGAGCTGTCCACGACTGTACCAGTGCGACGTGTCCCGGGAGCTCCAACCCAGATCAAGTATGTTGTCCTCTGACAGCAAACACATGTGATGCTGGAGGCAAGTTCATCATGAATCCATCAACAGGATCGGAAATCACGAGGTTTTCCGCTTGTAGTATTGGAAACATTTGCTCCGGCTTGAAGGCTGGTGTCATGGGAAGCTGTCTCACAGACAACAAGAACGTCGAGATCGTTACGGAAAGTCAATGTGGAAACGGCATTGTCGAATCTGGCGAGGATTGCGATTGCGGCGGTGAGGCGGGGTGCAAAGATAATCCTTGCTGCGACGCCAAGACCTGCAAGTTCAAGGGCGCCTCTGTGTGCGACCCTAGCAACGAGGACTGCTGTACTGATCAGTGCAAGTTTGCCTCGTCAGGAACCGTTTGTCGTGCAAGCACAGGAGAGTGCGATCTTGAGGAAAAGTGCCCCGGTGATATTGCCAAGTGCCCCGGTGACGAGCACAAGAATGACGGCGATTCCTGTGGCTCGACAAGCGACCTCAAGTGTGCTTCGGGACAATGTACATCGCGAGATCGTCAGTGTCAGCTCGTTGCTGGCGGTTTGGCGGGAAACAACAACATGAAGGATTGCCCAGACACGCGCAACAGCTGTGAAGTAACGTGCGCGCTGAGAAACTCTAATGAAAGGCAATGCGTCGTATATAGCCAGAACTTCATTGACGGAACCCCTTGTGCCGGTGGCGGACACTGCTCCAACGGGCGCTGCCGAGGCAGTTCAACAACTCGGGAGATTGCCGACTGGATCACCAGCCACAAGTCTATTGTCATTCCAATCGCAGCAGTTGTTGGTGTTCTTCTGCTCCTCGCTGTCGGAAGTTGCGTCCTTAGTTGCATCACCAAGGCGAGGCGGAAACGACGGGCGCCAAAAACGCCCCCTGAGATGTCAGGGTGGCCGGCCGGCCGGAACGAGTGGTCCAGAGATCAATCCAGATCGCCTGGGGGGGCAACAGGTTATGGAATGAACGGGTTACAGCCCTCCGGTGACTATCCTCCTGTTCCAAACCACACCTATTCGCCTATGCCGGATGATTACCCACAACCGAACCGCAGCAGAAGTATGAGATATGCATGATACCGGGGTTGACTACGCACCGTGATACCTTTTTTTTGCTGTTTATGGGAAGGATTTCTTCTTCTCCTTTTGGAGCTGAAGTTTCTTTTTGTGTTTTGTTCTTGTTCATTGTTGCTTTATCGTCAAAGGACCCGTACGTGTCCTCACCGGATAGGGGGTTTCTCTCTTTCTTTTTTGGAGTACTATGCATGGGAAGGAATATGGCATGTCACGGCGTTTTGCAGGCGACGTTGTGGAATTTTGAATTTTTTGTTGTTTTGGGAACCAAACTGTCATGAGCTGTTTATGTATCGTTTTGCGAAGAAGAGGGGAATGAAGCGACATCAGGACTCTTTTTTATAACATTGGGTTTGGCTACTCCATTGGTTGGGTAGAGAGATAGAGAGATTGGAAAGCATAAAGTGGAATTTTTCTGTATGGACTTTTTAAAGGGGTGGGACAGTGGAAAATGGGAGGCTCCTCGCTGGGTTGTTGATGAGGGAGGGAGAGAGCATTAGGACATACACACACCTGCACACACATACCTACAGAGACATGTATATGTTAACTATCGTATCCTTTGAGAGTTTGAAAATCTCCAGGTTTCTTTTTAAAAAAGGAACATGATTTTCTACGATTTTGATTCAATAGCGCATTATTCCTGTGACTTGTCTTTCCACCTCCCCCGTAGATGGAGACGTGTCTATTCACTTTCCCTCATCTCATCTGCCGGATCTTTCACTAGTCCTACGGCCTTGATTGTCACGCCGAGATGAAGTCGACGAGGAAGGATACTGCCACTCTGGGGGCGGCTGGTCGAAGCCGCACAACATGGCTGTAAACCTCTGTCTCTGTCCCGGAATGCTCTGTGTGTGCGGTGTCAAAAACAAGAAACATATCTTGGGGAAAATAAACAGTGCGTTGGGATGTATGTAAAAAGGGGGGATGGAGAAAACAGACCAAAAAAAATGAAAGAAGAAAGAAAAAAACACTTACATCTCCAGTGCTCTGGGCGTACATCATGAGATGTTCAGGGCTGTCTAGCACAGAGAGGGCGAAGCCTCTCTTCTCGCGCTCTTCGAAAGGTTCTGTCCTAGGTCTGTCCGGCAGTGTCAGGAATGGAATAACACACGCATATAATGAATGGTCAGTCGGCTCCAGGCCCAAACTGAAAGTCCACATTCATATGAAAAGAGTAGAGAGAAAGCCCGACGTACCCATGGCCAGGCCTCATCCCACGCTCGCTGCCATCATCATCCTCGTCATCCTCGTCGCTCCCATCGCTCTTGACGTACGGGTCCTTGCCTCTGGCCTGCCGGTCGCGCATTTCTGGGGTGAAGCCTTCAGACGCGCTGCCATACTGGTGCTGATGCTGTTGCTGCTGCTTCTGTTGCTGCTGCGGAGTCTGGTGCGCCGAGGTAGACATCTTTCTTTATTTGTTATTTTCCTAAAATATCCCACCCCGTCCGAGAATAAAAAGTCGCTATGCGTCTGTCTATTTGTGTATGTGTGTGCGTATATTGGCAGAGAAAGAAGTATGACTATCCAGGTTTGCCAGAGATGGCGGGGGTTCGCGAGGCCGTTCGTTCTACACAGAAATTCGCTGCAGGTGGCTCACGGCAAGCCAACTCGAGTGAATGGTATCTTTATGTAGATTACGTATTCAAATGAGTATATATATATATATATATATATATGTCAGAGGTGGCCAAGACGAAGCAGGAAGCAGATGGAAAGCAGCGTTTATCGGACGAGAGCAAACAAACTGATTGAGCAATGACAGGCTGTATGTGTGTATGTATGTATGATCAAGGATCAAGGTGGTTAGCAGCGAATATGTACCAACCTCACATTACCTAGGTAGGTATGTACGTGGCAGAAAGATGCGTCAGCAACATTCAGCCGTCTCATGGTAGTTATCACTGCAGACAGGTGGTGCCCAAGGTAGAAAAACACCCATTTACGAGCGATAGTGCTGAGTATTTCAATCTTCATTTAGTAGTGCTCGCGTTACAATTCTAAACGAGAAGCTTCACCAAAACATCAAACATCAACACGAGCATCAACATGACACCGACTGACTCTACACACTTTGGCTCCGATACCCCGCCAACGCCTCCCAATATCCATGCCGCTTCATGTAATTAGCTGCAGCCCCCCCCCCCCCCCCCACAGCTGCATGTTCCAACGTTGTAATATGGGGACCACATTGTTCAAGTCAACATGCATGAAAAAGCCTCTGGACCTGCTGAATAGAAAGAAGTACAGCAGGAGCTCAAATGCAATTTGGAATCGCAAACAAAGTCTCCACTTTTACGTTCCTATCGAGCTGTTTTCATATGTAATAGCCTATAATTGTACAATATTCGAGACACAAAGATAATCCTCAACGCTACAACACCCAAAAACTATTCGATCCCTCCAGGTTTCGTTTCCATTCCCGCCCGGATCATTGATGTTAGAATTTCACCCTCCCGAAAAATAAAAACCAAATCGAACTCCATGTATTTTCTATCCGTGGCCTTCATCACAGAGTCTGTAGTCAAGAAAAATGTCGCAAACCCCTATGCGGCTTTCTACCCAAAATTTCGTTGGGGGTTATCGCTTTGCGGCTTAGGGGCGAAGTTGTAGTGAGTGTGGTGAGTGTAGTGAGTGTGGTGAGTTTAGTGAGTGATGACGGCAATCGTGCCAGATGAACGAGAGAGACATGTATTAGTGTGCAAGATGTTGTTCCGTGACCAACTATCATTGCGTTGCCCGTTTGCCACAGCTTTCAATCCCAAATGTCTATGCCTAGGATAGATTATACCTCTCTCATCTGGAGAGAGGGTGGGACGAAGGCTCAACGTTTTCGTGTTCTTACTATCTCCACAGTTCAAAACTGCAGCGTTGATGCCCACATTTAAGATGTATTAAATGTCGTCCAGCGGCACTTTTTTCATGGGTCACACGGTAGGCGAGCGTGTTTTTCGTGGTTAAAGCTGATAACTACAAAATTGCCATGAGTTCATCTCCGAAAGTTGATGACGGCAAGCTAAACGTTATGTGATTAGCATTCTCTCCTTAAGCAACTTCGCATCCAGTCGACTTACTCGGCTGTTTGAGCCATACGCCAGCTTCTGGCCGCTAACATCCCAACAAAGACAATGTTCATCCTCTTCATCAGGCTCCGATGTTCCTTTGGGGCTTAGCCATCCTGGATGAGGAGGCCTGGTCCAGCTAGCTCGAGGTATAGAGTGGCCCCCGACTTTCCATATCAACACTTGACTTGATGTTGCTCCGGCAATGAAGGCTCCGTCAGGCGTAAAGGCGAGCCGTACAATTGGTGAGTCCATTGTGAGGAAGCAGGCGGCTTTGCTTTCCGGTTTCCGTGCGTTCCAGATCAGAATAGCACAGTCGTCACCACCAGTTGCAATCAGACGCTCGTCATCATGGGTCGATTGCCCGACCGCCAAAGGTTGCCAGGCCATAGTTGTAATGGCCCCCTGATGTGCTGATATTGACCTACGCTGGCCATTCTCATCCCACAACTACTCGTCATGTTAGCTTTGATATTTACATATATAAAAAAAAAGAGTTGAATGTTAGTAAAAGGGGCGTTGCTCACATCAAGAGTTCCCTTGTCGCTTGAAGTGGCTGCTAGTTTGGACCGCTCATCGTAGAGCACCTGGGTGAAGCTATCATCCTCCTTTGTCTCAAACTTTTTCAACTGTTCTATTGATGTATCGCCACAACGCAGACAGACAAGAAGATCACCCCCGGAAAGTAAGAAATCGCCATCGTTGATCCATGTCGCGTCTAATGGAGTGGCAACAATGTCATGGCCGTTTAAATGATAGGAAAGGGAATTCCCGGAAGAAGACAGGTAGACAGTAACGAGGGCGCCTCCTTTGTCCGGTGAAATGGCGAGAAGGCATGTATTACTCGGGTTCCAATTCAGTTTAATAACCGGAGGCTCTGATACTTCCATGCCCTGTAGGTGGACTCCATCAACAGACCACACGTTTACTGTAGCTTGGCTTCCAGAGTCAGTGGCCACGGCAATTGCTGTTCCATCAGATGTCCAGGCAAGTGCCGTGACTGTCGTAGACCGTGGGGTATCGGGATCGATCAGGGGCCGAGCATGGGGAGACACGTGATCCTGGCCGGGTTCAGGCGCCGTGGTACGCGAAACGGTCCAAACACGGGCTAGCGCATCGGTTCCAGCAGCCGCCAAAATTGATGGGTCCCTGGGGTTCCACTCGCACTGCAGTAGAATGGGAGCGTTTTCAGCACCAGCTGGGGAGGGAGATGGCGTTGTCTCGGTGGCGCGGGCGTCGTCCACAAGGCGAATAAAGGTGGTGTCGGGGGATAACTCCTCAACCTTGTCGACTTGGGTGCCTTGCTCAGGGCCGTCTGTCCGCACAATGGAGGGTGAGACCTGCTCTCCCTCGAGAGGCGACGGGTAGGCGTGGTTGTCTTGACTGTGACCGTCATCATTGTGGAGGAGGTGCTGTTCCTCTGAGAGATGCTCATGCGGGTGGTCAACCTCCATTGGAGTCGCGACGCTGGCCGCATCAGTTGCATGATCATAGCCGTTACTCAATCGTGCCCGCTTGGTCGGCGATCCGTTTGGCATAGAGTGCTCCTGGGGGCGTTTCCTAGATACCTCAACATCTTCGGGCTGTGCATCCTCAATCTCTTCCATTTTGGCCGGTGGTTGCGCTTCCAGCGGCCCAAAAACGCCAATCTGCAGCTCCTCGGCCTCTGCGGCTGCACCCTGAGGCAACTGCACTTCACCGTCAGAAAAAAAACTGGCCATGAAGCATGGCCCACGGCCACAGCCCAAAAAAAAAACTCGGCAAGACAAACGGCGGTGCATGGTTGCTTACCTGGTTGCGCGCATGCTCGCGCTCGAGCGCATGGTAGACGAGACCTCTGTTGACGACAGAAACGAGCGCGTGGCCCTTGACGTAGCGTGCAAACTCGAGGTCTCGATGAGGCTCCTTAACGTGCCATTCTTTCTGAAATTTGGCGGCGGTCTCCCGGTAGTCTAACAAAAAGTGCGGGTTAGTTTGGCCTTGCCAGGCATGCTTGAATTTCAATCACGCTGTGGTGTTGTGCGGGTGCCACGTACTCCCCTCAAGGAGATACCTATGCATCAGTCAGCAAAAACATGAGCGCATACACCTCGTAACCTGGGGGCCTGAGATTGATGGGGGATGAGACGATGGGAATGCCTGGCCAGCAGTCACGAGAAACAGGGACACAAAATGAGTCGTGACGGCGAGCCAGGCGGCGGTAGAGTGAGCGGGTGGACGGAGGCAGCGAAATTCAAAAGGCGTCGAGCGTCAAACGAACCTCCAGATGAGAAAGTTGACTCGGTCCGAGTCGAGAGATTCCTTGACAATCATGGTGCGGAGGCGCGCCGCAGGTGATGGCAGTGTCACGGTTCGTCGGCGCAGGCGAGTCTGCGGGCGTCAAGCGGCGAACAGGCTCGTCGGAGAGCCGCCAGACTGAGATGGCAGCTGGTGATGATGCTAGGAGTGAGTGAACGGGTGAGTGAATGGATGAAGATTCAAGAGAGAGATGAAATCCACATTTCTGACGGTCTGCGGAGGTACCTCTGCCGGTACCTCACAGCCAGGCCAAGCAGGCCCAGTGTGGCAGGCCCAGTGGCAGACCAGCGCCTCTCAGTTCCTTGTCTGAGGACTGGACGCTGGGACAAGTTGGTGGCAGGGCTTCGCTCCCCCCGTACCTGGAAGTACCTCTGCTGTTCTGGCCCCGGATTGGCCAGAATTTCGCCCAAGACAAGCCGGTGTCCATGCATAAGTTTGAGAGCATTGAAAAGTGGTACGTACCTGGCACTGGTGAGCTTCACAAGCCCAGATTAGCCGTGTGTGTTGTGAGTGTTGTGTGTGTGTGAGTACCAAGGTACAACAAATTCTTCTGGATGCGAGACAGGGTTGGGGGGCACGCTAGAGCTGGAATGGCATTGGAGGCTGCACGCTGGAGCCCGCTGGAGCGGCGATGGCATGGCGGTAGACCTGCAATGACTTTCGTAGGGCAGCGGGAGGAACGCAGACCCTGTGCCCCCCCCCTCTAAAGGCCCCAGCACTTTAAGTCACTGCTAATTAGCACTCGCCAGGCGATTGCGCCAAGCATCGGCCAGTGGAGTTGTGCTGTGAGATGTGCCTGGCCAGGTGTGGATCTTGTCAGCGTCGTAGGTACCTACCAGGTAGATATTGATTGGGATACCGCGCAACTGTTGTGCAACACGACCTGGCAAGCCTGCTGCAATACAACTACACACTTGAAGTGGCGAAGTGATGAACACCGATACTCTATCTAGGGAGTTTGGCTCTTGCATTCACTGCTGTCACCATTGAATGCCTCCCTGGACGACCTGGTTCTTCGATCTTGGTGCAATCGTGGCTGTTCTACGTACCTGGTCGTGGACCCCGGTACCAATAACCACTAGGTACCTGTAGGCACCACTCCTTTAACTCTATTGGGGAAAGCCCCCAGTCCTACTGTTTTTCAAGCATGGCACTCCAAGGCTAACCCAGCCCACGACCATTCTATTACCGCCAGTGGACCACACATATCCAAAATCCCCCTGGAAAGTCAAGGCAATAGCTTCAGCAATAACCGAAAGCGCCTTTCTTGTGCGTGGCATTTCTCTCGTTCTCCGGTTCATCAATACGGCCATCATCGACCCGGTCATCAACCCAGTCGTACTTGTTGTGTACATGTACAGACATGGCCTGACGCGCACACCCAGCCAAACGGAATGGCTGCCCAGCGTTGCATCTCCGATCTGTGCAAAAGTCGCTCCAAGAGCCGGCATCATCATCAACGTCAGCAGGATCTGGCTACACATGTGAGCATGTGTGTGAGTATAACAAATGGAGCAGCAGCAGTAGCAGTAGCAAACAGTCCCCCGAACGCGAAAATGAGAATCCTAAATAATGATGCGATGAGCGGCGTTTGTTTCAAACATGGTGTTGCGCCACAGCTGATTGGGCAGCACATCTTGAATTTCTACGGGCGATGCGCGACAGCATCGACTACGGGGAGGCTGCGCGGAAACGGCCTGGTCCCGCGCATGCCGACAAAGGTCCGCCATAGAAGCACTGGAACCCCATCGCCCATTGTCACGGACTCGGCCCAAACCATCCATCCCAACTTGTATGCACTTGACCAGGTAGGTTGGTAGTAGGTTGCCAAGCGCCCTGGTCCACCCAGCCCAGCCCCAAGCAGCCGTCCGTGACCCCCAAGCCTCGCAGAAATCGCCGTGCCAAAACTCATCTCGAGCCTCATATTCCTTCCAGCCCAGTCCAGCGACGTCCGACCGGGTCGCATGCCCGATTCGGGAGCCTAGGAATCCATCGCACTTAGGGCCGTCTAATGTCGTGGTGCCGGTTCTGTTTGCTGGAGAAAGGGACCCCAGAAACATCTTCCCCCTCGAGACACACTCCTCGTCACCGTCTGCGGCGGTCGCCCACACAAACGGGCTCCTGCATTCACTGAAATCTGAGACTGATGCAGATCGGTTACCAAACGGGGCCTTTTTATGTGTGTGCGTCCTGTGTGCCGCTAGGGTGTAATGTACATGTGTACACATGTACATTCAGATAAAGGTTAGCACTTCGTACATGCAATTGCATGACATCGTTGTTCCATGCTGCTGGGGCTATTGCATCCTCTGCATTGTCGGCTGGCCGTTCGAAGGAAGGCCACGGCATTCTACCATTCTCAACGGATCTTCTCGTCTCGTGTGGAAGAGTTGGAAGGCGCTCATCTTTCATGCAAAAGCAAGACTGTTGCATTCCATCAAGCCCCGGTTCTCAAAAAATCTTAAACCACCCCACACCACGGCCGCCTCGCCGTGGCCATGCCATGTCAGCCAGTGGCTTACCTAAAAGCTAAGGCAAGGACCTGGCAACTGTGGCAACCCCCCGACTTTCTCCGGGGTAATGCTGGAGGGCGCTACGTGCCAGTGGTTATAGCAGATGAGATTTTGTGCATATGTGCTCCGTTTTGGGCCAACGGTGAAAGGAATCGTTCGGCCTGCCGCAATGAACAAGCCGTGTCCACCATGTCTATCGCGTCCAACTGAGCGGCGGGCAAAAGCGCAGGCGAGAAAATCTTCACAACGGGGGAGGGGTAACTATGTGACTCTGCCTGTATTCGCGCAGCCTACGTGGCACACTGGTCACGATCGATAAAAAAAGGGGCGGTGGTGACCACGAACTGGAGGATGGATGGGTGGATGCATGTGCGTGTGTGCCTGTTCTCTGCATTTCATAAGTTATGGAGCACGATGGAGATAGATAGGAGGCAAGGTACCTCTATGCTCTAATAATACTTTGATCCCAATTAATTAGCAGCTTGGTGGCGGCAGCACCGATCCAGGTCATCGTGCACCACCACCACCACCACCACCCACTCAACCGTCTCAACGTCCCTTCGTTCTTCTCCGTGAAATGCACGCTGCTCCATTGGTGCAGGGGTAAGGTGACGGGCTGCAGGCCTGCAATGTGCGTGCCCGGTGCAGTAGGGTTGTGATGGACGGGTGACATTGCCCACCCTGGCCAGCCGGGCGGCTTTGAGTTGGATTGTCGATTTGCAGTTGAGAACTGCACACACCTACAGTGGGTGTACCAGTATACCAAGGTGCTGATTACCCTTATCGCTGACCTTGATTGACAGACCAGAAGCCCATCCATACCAACCCTTGATGGATTCCACGTTGTGAATATGCCCATACAGTTTGAATCAATGCTGTGGCATGTCGTGTCGCCCACGCCTACAGGTAGTTCGCCTGGTGTCCGTCGCCAATGACGTGCACGGCCCGAGCCCATCTTTGCTCTTTGGATTGTTCCTTCCCAACACCTTTTCCCTAGAACCATGATGAGGTAAGCGGATTAGCCGCACGTTTTTTCTGTTGTTGGTTTCTTTGCCGAAATGCGGAGGAGTCAAGTGACAGATTGCCATGTACCTAGGTACTCACTCGTCCATGGTTGAGTTGAAATAATTGCCAGATTAGCGTCTCTGCCGTTGATTCTCTCCGACGCCACTAGCCCCACTCCCCATTTCAATTCGGAATTTAGTTACGTACATGATGCACCTACCCTATAACATCAACTTGTCGAACGGGTTTCCGCAGTACAACGATTCTACTGTTGTTTCGAACGAGGCTGTGGATGGTCAAGCATGCGCTTATCTTTACACTTATACGTGATTCTACAATAAATTCAACTCGCTTTGTGACATCATCGGATTTCTATTTGGTTGATGGCTGCGGATAGAGAGACGGACCACCCACTACAGATACTGCACACAATGTACGGAGTAATTATCCCAATGATTCTTTACGGGGGTACCCTAAATTGCCCTGGATCTGACCCTTTATTACCGGCATTTATCTGGTGGGCCTGTCTTTTGCCAAATCAAATGTTTGACAACCCCACCTTCTCCTATGAGGATGGCTATTTGTTCGCATACAGAACTCTGCGACATGGCGCGACATGGTCTGTTACCACCAACCCCTGGCATATTGAGTCAGCGCTTCGTGAGTTCTTCATTGAGTGGCTCCAAAACGAGATCCATTTCACCATCCATCAGAGAATGTGAAATTTAGCCGCAACCAAGATACGCTATGCTATCTTTTCGAGAGAACCAACTGGCATTGTTTGATAATACAATTAAAGAAGTATTACCCAAAGAAAGGGTAGCAATACGAATCTGTTTGAAATATGGCCAGTACAGTTGTCACAAATGAAGCTTTAATAATGGTGTCTTTTTTCTCCCATCCGCCTCCAACGGTTGATTTGGCGATATTGAAAAAGATTGAAGTTGCTATTATAGATGATCGCAGATAAAAACACTTAGTAGAGATTGAAAAAAAGGCGGCTTGGAGCCTGGAGCAGCCTCTGGGGAGGGAATTCTGCGATAGAGCAGATATCCAATGATTTCCTTGCTTCTTATGAAGGGATAATAACGTTCAATGCGTTTGATAACACCGCGTGGGATGTATGAGCACCCAGATAGTTCACGAGGCTTTGGCCCCCCCCGCCTTGTAGGGGTAGCAGTAATACTTGAATCAGTAGCCTGCAAAGGCGGCATGTTAAACAGCTTTAGGAGTGGATGTTGGCTATGTAATTATGACTTCGCGTGGTAGTTTTTAGGGGCTTGCACGGAGAAGAAAGTAGGTGTGTTACCAGTCATTTAGCACAGTCCGGATTTGCTTGGGGTTTACGGTATCTAATTCTATCGTATCCCCCACCGGTAGTTATCTATGCCTTGATGGGGGCGACCTAAACCCCATCTTGCTTCGATCTACAGGCCGGATGCGTTGAGATGGAATATCTTTCATTTTGGACTGTACGAACAAGGGTTTGCGACGCTGTGCAAGACATTTCGTCGAGGTTTTGGCGGCTGCCCCAATAACCAGCCAAAACATCACGTCATGATGGCACGTACCTCTTCGTCAATCACACCAGCGTCAGCAACGGCTTCGCGTTAGTAGACATGAATTTATATCCGCAGACAAAACCACTCCACCATGGAACCCACGATCCAGAAGAGCAGAATTTCAATTAGGAACATCATTAAGCATAAAATGTGTACATTCGCGCTGTTTATCAATAGCAACCCAGACAAGTTTCATACCCAGGACTTCATGCATTTGCATCTCAACGTTTAGCAAGTTGTTCCTGCCTAAGGCTCCCACTTCGGTGACAGGGGCTGGGCAGCAGCAATTTTGATTGGTGAACTTTTTGCGCATACCTTGCTCTGTGATCTGTCCCTGAGATTGAGGCTCCATGCTTACCAGAAGCCTCCAACGCATCGCAAAAAAAGGAGAGACAAGAAAAATCTCCGCCCCCCCAAAAAACCACCCCATCGCCAACCAAAAACAAAGGGGGAGAGGGACCGCCAGCTTCAAAAACCCCCCTCGGATCGGATGACGTCGAAATAGAGCAACCAAAACCAAATAGCCCCTCAATCTGCCATGCCGCCGCGATTTAACATCCCGCCGGTGACGCGCGCTCTCCTAGTCACACTGCTGTTCCAGTCCGTCCTAAGCGCAGCGATTCGATATCGCCAGTGGTCAGCGAACACCAGCATCGTTATTCCGTACCTGACGCTGGTCCCGCAGCTATCCATCGTCTATCCCTGGACGTTCCTTACCGCCACGTTGGTTGAGGGTAACATCTTCACATTCACCATTGGCGCCGTTACGCTGTTTCATGGAGGACGGTATTTGGAAAGAGCTTGGTCGTCAGCGGATCTGGCCAAGTTTCTGGTCCTGGTGACTCTGGTCCCCAATGTCTTGACCTTTGGTGTCATGGTATTCATGTTCAGCTTGACACAGAACCAGAACTGGACGTATGTATAGCTTTGCTCTGGTTACTCTATGCTCAGGCACTAATCTTTGTTGCAATACCACAGGCTTGCCGTCATCAGTGGCACAATATCGCTGCAAATCTCGTTCCTAGTCGCCTTCAGTCAACTCGTTCCTGCGCATACTGTTACGCTATTCCGTGGGCTCCTGTCGCTGCGAGTTCCGAGGTTCCCGTTGTTATACATTGGTATCGTCGCCGTTCTTTCACTCACACCGATATTATCGAGAGCCGCCCTGTGGCTTGCCATCTTCGGATTTCTTACGAGTTGGACATATCTGCGATTTTACAAAGCGGTCTTTCCTGATCTTGAGTCTGATCAGCCAGCCTCCCTGCGTGGCGATTCGAGCGAAACATTCGCATTTGCCGAATTCTTCCCAGCCCCCGCCAAGCCAATTGTGGCGGCGTTTGCAGATCAAGTTTTCAACATACTGGTGGCAGTGCGCATATGTACACCGTTCGCCCATGGCGACACGCGCTTGAGCCACGGTGACGCTGTGCTTCAAAGGGGCACTCCCGGAAGTGCCCGCGCGGAGGCTGAGCGGAGGAGAGCGATTGCCCTCAAGGCATTGGATCAGAGGCTGCAGACTGCAACTGCCAGTCAGGGATCTCGACATTATCCTCAACCTTCAATGCCGCCCACTGCGCACACCAAGTCGCAGACAAGCACGCAAACAGCTGTGCGGTCGGAACCAGGGCCAATGTTGGGCGAGACAACATTTGACCCTGATCATGAAGATGAATCACATAGAAGTTGAACAGCTAGAGCATGTATTGGCGTGTATAATTAAATACCTGAGGTACTGTAATGATGGTGGGTTTCCTTGGAAATATATGCCGTTCAAAGGTGTGTTGAGTATGCGTGTGGCAGTAAAATTCGACGGTTTCCTCATTATACTAGCGAACTCTTAATTGAAATGACATTGAACGACAAGTGCATGATTTGCGCCATATTACAGCTCGATAACACAGTTGGTAGAGTCAGGTAGATCTCATAGTCTAATACAGGCGGCACACGACCACAGATGACAAGTTTGCAACAAAGTGTAGGCTTTTTGTAGCTGTTGAACAACATCCATGCTAGAACACATGATGTCTATGATTGACGGTGGATACAGCTTCATTGGCTCTTCCATAGTACATCTCATCCAAGCGATGAATATCAAAGGTTGCCCAGTTAAGGAAGAGGGGAAACACAGCAGTATGTTCAGGATATCGCCCGGCAGTCTCAACATAATCCATGCATGATCGGTAGCTTACCGAGAAAGAACACCAAAAAACAAGAAATGGCCGCATAAGACTTCGGGCGAGTGTAGGTTCAGAGTGGCAGATATGTGACTTTGAGAGCCAACAAACCCCCGATATAAACTCTAAATAGACTCTGACGGCCCGCGAGGATGGGCAGCAGAGATTGCGTACGCGTGCGCCCATAAGCACGAAGTAGTGGATGAATGCAGGCTCTGAACAGCCTGGCCCTTCGAGTTCGAACCCTCGTCCAGAGTCTCTTGTCACATCCACACACACAGCAGTCAGTCATCAGTCAGCACCCCCGTTTGACGCTCTGATGCCATGGTTGCAATGCACAGAGAGAACTGCATGTTTCGCCACGACGAGATGGGTCGATGCTGCATGCAACTGCGGCTGGCCAATGGCCGGCGCTTGTTCTACCTGGAGCCTGGAGCCGCGAAACGTGATATTCTGAAACCCCTCAAGCGCAGGAATGGGGCAAACTGGGGCTGGAATATTAGATCACGGCCCCAGTTGGATGTGGCTTGTGAAGAGGCTAATTCTGTTGCAATCTGTGGCTTGAGTTGACGAACTGGTTGTCTGGCTTGTGGCGCGGTCAATCTGCTTAGGCTCGTTTCGTCCCACCCATCCACCCACCCGCCCGAGCCGGGGAAATCGGATGGGGGCAGAAGAAGGAAAAGGGGGGAGGGAGGCGGGAACACGGAAGGTAATGGTTCTAGGTCTCTAAAACGTCGTCCCCATCGCCAACTAACCTGTTGCTGCGTGGCAGTCGCTGTGCAGTGGACTCAAAATAGAAGGTCTCTTGAGGGATGAAAACTAGTTGCTAGTGATTTACAGTTCCGTGCACTCTTAACCCATTTGATTTTTATTATTATTCCACTCAAACATTAGCTCACATAAGTCTTCCTAAGAGCCATTGTTCTTTGGCAGAAGGTGCCTTGCAATGGGGCAGGTAAGATGGGACAGGTGTAGGGGTGCGCCTGTGCGACAGAATGATACTAGGATCAAATGACGATACAAATCCTAGGCAGTTAGATCGGCATGCACTCATTGACTGGTTTAACCCATTGGGTGGTGCTTGAGCCCTGCCCATCGGATCGGTGGACGCCAACAGCCCAGCCCGCATCCGGCGATGGGAGCCCCCGAGAAGTAGGAAAGAAGAGAAGGAAAAAAAAAAAAACGATAAAGGCGGTGGCTGGCTAGTGGTGGCAGACCCAACAACAACAACCGCTTCTAGAAGGTCGTGACGAGTTGTGCGGGCGGCGCGACGAGACGGCAACAGTGCGATCAAGGGGTGGCACAGACACAGACTCGGACACAGACACAGACACAGACACAGACAGACAGACAGACACAAGCTCGTACAAATACGCAGCCTCATCTTTGGTCACCTTTCCCACGACATAAGAGACGGGTTCGAAACGTCAAACGGATGCACAAGACACACGAGCAGCCATGCTGATGACTGTCTCCTGATGCGAAGGGGGCCAGCAGCCAGTCCAAGGAGAGGGTCCAAGCCCGTTCCAGCACGCTTCTTCTCCGTGCAGCACTGCGTGCTGAAATCGACTCCGTTCGACGCACGTACGACGACTGCATTCTGTAGTGTGTCTGGAGTTTGTACGAGGACAGGTACAGTACACCTCCAGCGGAACAGAGGCAGCCGCCAGCAGCCAGCCCTGGCTGGAGTGGGGCAGAAAGAGAATCTGACGACTCAGTGGGTGAGACAGGGAGGGATGGAAGATTGGCGGCCACCAGCCCGAATCGGCAAAGGATGCCAGCAGAAGGGCCCTGGAGAAGGGGGGGCAGCAGATGTGGACACCATCTGTCGTGGGTGGTATGGAGGTGTTTGTGCGCGGGTGTCAGTTCTGGGGCCAGCCAAACGAGTTAATTAGGGATGTCGGTAGGTGGAGGTATTGAGTGGTGTGGCCACCTTCGTGCCTAGTTTGTCTAGGTGAGCTTGCTAGGCGCTAAGCTGAGGTTAATCAAGAACCAGAATCAGACAGTCTGGTCGGATGTGGTCGCCAGCGCAGAGGCAGGCATGGAGCGAGGAGTAAATCGACAATAGCAACCACCACTGGGCAGAACACCACCGACTAATGAGCAAAGCCAGCCTCCCAGAGAGAATGAAGCGTCATGACGGAGGTGAGGGTGGTGATGGTGGAGGGCTGCCGCCTGCTGAGCGGTCGGTCGGGACAACGTATTCTGAACTATGTGTGCGAGTGAGCAAATGTCTGGATGTGGGTGAGGTTTTGTGAGGCTTGAGTGTGCTGGTCTTGGGTGCTGGAGGCACTGAAGGCGCTCTGGAAGTGATGGACTGAACTCTGGGGTGTGCCACGCAGCAGTTGGCAGGGCCGACGCCGCCGCTGCCGGCAAGGGACCAACAGAGCCAAGGGCCCAGATGGCCAGATCCGTCGGCGGCTGGCTGTGGTGGGTGGTGATGCTGCGGTGTTGTGGATGTGGCACGTCAGTGTGCTGAGAAGGAGAGACCCACAGCTGGTGGACCGAAGCTTTCTGGGAGGTGGAGATGGGGTGGAGAAGGGGGTGTGTGGTGGGGAAGCACGAGGATGGAGGGGGCGTGCCAGTCCCGACGATTCGTAAAAGTAGGGGCGTGCAAACGGCCTATACTACGAAGGACTGACCGCACCAACTTGCGGACCGAACGATGCACGCCGCTAAGGACAATTGACTGCACTGCATATGATGCACATGCGAGTAAAGAAAGACGCACAATAAATGCTGTGCTGTGCGGTATGAATGGATGGATGGATGAATATATGTAAAGGTTGCCGTAAGAGTTAGTGCGCGTGTGCGTGCGCGCTGGCTGGCTGAGGCTGCCAACGATACAATGTATGCTGGCTGCTCCTCCGGCTTCTGGCTTGCTTTCTGCTGCTGCTGCCAACAGAGATGCATTGCTTCTTGGTCCTTCTGCCTGCAAGCAATGCACCCCAATGCGCCAACCCCCGTCCCCACTATTTCCTCCCCACCCGTGGTTCAGGGCTCAACTGGCCAGATCCCTGCAGCTGGCGCAGCCCCTGCACCAGGACTGGATGGAGAAGGAAAATAACTTCAGAAAAAAAAACATTGTACTCGTATTAACGGGGAGGTACCTCTATACCTGACTGGCATTCCGGAAGGATTGACCAAGCTACTCCCCGCGAAACGGCGAGTAGGACCCATCAACAATGGCGATGCAGCGCTCAACTCGGCTCTGGCGAACGATGGACAAATCGTCTTCCTGAACTATAGCATATTCTACGTCACTTTCTTGAGTGATTATGTAAGGACACAAAGCCCACGGTGGTGGTGCTTTGCAGAAGAATCGAATGCAAGATTGGTAGGTCTGCTCTGAGATGCCGCCATTGGCTGATGAGAATGGAACATTTTCAGGTACTCGGGTACCCTGGTACTTTGTACCACACAAGCCATCAAAGCCACCCTCTCTCTTCTGGGCATCCCGTGCCCCAATTGGTGTGTCCCAGGAAGGCAGTTACCTACCCAACTGTTCTGGCAACTTGGGGAGCAGCCTTGCTCCAGGTAACGTGACCGCCAGTTCCTTTAATCACCCCTGGCTTGCACCTCCGAGACCAGACCTCCCAGACCTAGGCCCGGTAATCAGCCTGATGGCCATGCACACTTTGTTTTCGGCCCATCCCTCGATTTCACCCCGACCCCCCCTGTGTTTCCCATTCCTCCACTGTACTGACGTTGCGCTGTCGATATCACAGTTCGTCAGAAGAAGCCTTCTGGTTGTGGTACCCCTGCCCACAACACAGCACCTCTGCGCTCCGGCGTTACGTATGCTTACCATCCCACCCCCATTATTGCCATTTACAGGCGGCTGTTGACGCACCGACTGAGGATTTTGAAACCGTGCGGATACAAAAAACCCAATCCACGAAATATAACGTGTGGGATAGCTTTGGAGCGGCTTTCTTTCCAGCAAATTTCAGTTATACCCACCATTTATTACTGCAACTGGCGACACCGTCGATGCGGTTATTGTGTTAATTTCGCAGCCAAATGGGGGCGGACCTTGCTGACAACGCATGGCTTGGTGCCCATGGGTGGCACGAACAAATTTCCCCGTCCGCACTGGGGCTGAAACCCCAGTATGGATGAAGACCACCGCCAATGATAGGAAAGGGCCAGAAATAAGGGAGTTCCTGCCGTCACTGGTGTGCTTACCCGCACATCAGTTTATGCATGTTTTACTTGCCCACGGCGATTCGAGACTCGGCACCAGCGGAGCGCTGGTACAAAGCACTTGTATCTATTAGATAATCCCTCGGCCCCCTTTCTGGTGTTTGGCCTTCCCCAGCCCAAGTCAGGCTCCGCTGCCGACGGTCGCGCCACCCGAGCATCTCCAGGCACATGTGTCTATAATGTTTATTTCGTACAAGGTCAGGTTGCACGTGGGCCGTCCCAAGAACAGCCAGTTTCACAATCGTATGAAGCAATGAATTCATGATGTTTTCACATCTCTTTTACTTCGATCGCCTACCTATATACTCACACATTACTTTTTTTATGTTGTTGCGTATTTGTTTTAATGCTCATGGCTGATGTGCTGCGAAAAGTGAGCATCAGCAGGGTTGAGAATGGGGCGGCATTTGACGGCGCAAACCTGTGTTTATTTCCCACTATCTTTTGTTGACAAAGGGGGAGACATGAGTAGCCAGTAACGTTGTGGTAGCTGTAAGCATGTACAGCGGTGATGCCGTTCATGAGAGTTGGGCCAGCTCTTTAACCTTCTGGGATCGCTCCTATAGACAAATGCTGGAGGTTCTTCCCATATTAGGCACTAATATCGAATTGTTTTGGCTGGTTTTAGGGTGGTGCGTGTTTCCTGGGTGCTAGCGATCGACTGTTTCGTTGTAGCGCATGAACATCGTCTTAACTCGCAATTGCCGACTACTATATGTACGGAGTACTTGGTACTGATATGGAACTTACTTTTTTGCTCTAAAACGCGTTTGCGCCGGTCTGGCTCGTGCATTATGGCTGATGGCAGTCTAAGAAGGAACATTTTTTTTTTTTACATGGTATGTCTGTGAGATTGAGACATTGCGCAATGCACAAAGGAAGAGCCAACAGACATCCTACTTTGAACGGAGGATTGACAATGTTAGGGCTCTTGGCGGTATTTGACCGTATCTCAAAGAGCGAGATCCACCGCCAGTTGCGACTTTGTTTAGGTTCTGGTTTAGTGCTGATTGGTAGTAATGGTTTTTCATCTCATCGTTTAAAGGTTACCGTCATAGGCACCCAGCTGAAACCTGCCCGGCTTCTGTTGCGCCGCATCGTACAACGTACATGCCATTAGAGTATTTTGAGGTACGGTGAAGCACGAGCGAGTTGCGCTGGTTGAGGCCCAGGTATCCGTCCCAAGATCGGGTACCAAACACCTCAATTCCACAACGCTGGGCCATTATAGGCAGTGCTTCAGGTACCTGTACCTGAGCAAGAGCACTAGCACGCCTAATAACGACAAAGTTCAGTACAGAGATCGATCGAGCGCCACCTCGGCCCTATCCAATCTGGCAGCATAAAGGAAGGTCGCGGCGCATTGTTTTGGCTGTAATCCATAGCGTTAAAAAGCAGCTCCATATTCATTTTCATACGTCATGGAGCCGTGGCGGTGGATGATGCTGATGAAGTGATGGGGTTGCGTGGAGTTGTGTGTTGTGTAATATGTGTGTATGTCGGTGCGTGTCCCGGGATGGGCAGCCAACGCAGTGCACGAGGGAGTTTGAACGGTGTTGAGGATGCAGCATCCTGTGGCGATAAGCCGCCTCTGCACCCACCTTCCCCATCCCCATCCCTATCCCTATCCCTATCGTCCTTCGGACTGGGCCAGCTAACAAAGCCTACCCGTGCAGGTCAGTTAATCAATGCCTTCTGGGTGCTGGCTGGGTGCTGCTAATTACGTATGTAGTGGAGGACATAATAACAGCTGTCCGCAACGCGCAACGCCGTGTGTGGCGGCGGCCTGTGGATTTTCACTAGGTTCTGTGGCGGTACGTACTCCACTGCACATGCCCAAGGCCAACCACTACGCACAGGCACAGTATCACACCCACACCATCATTTACGCCTCCAAGCCTTGCAAGCCTCTGACTTGGCATCCACAGGCCGACACGCCCCACTACCAGAAACCCACACCCAGACCCACCCACACAGTCTCAAGCCCACACCTATGTCCCCACACCCCCCACTGCCATTCGGCAGGGCAGAGCCAGTTGCTCACTGCCAGGCCCAAAGACGTAAATAACAGACCTGCAACTGCATGGGTGGCCCCGCTCGCTTCGCTCCCGCACGCCTCCGTGAGTCTAGTGTGCCCGTTCCCTCCCATTCCCATGGGTAAGGGGAGTTGCGGTCCAGCAGCGCAGGTCCTTCATCCACTGGACAGCCTCTCCTCTCCCCAATTACCCGTTTTCCTCTTCCTCACCTCCGCTCTGTTGACCACATCATATACACACAGCAAGATCGGCTTGGGCGGATCTTGGCCTGGACCCGCGACCACAACCGTATTGATACCCATAGAACAGAGCCTCACCGGCGCTCCTCGTGCTCGCCGAACTACAGTCTAGCTTTCTATTATTTCTTTATTTCTTTGCTCTGGCGAATCCTGGCCGTCGATACATGCGCTGCGCAACCATCATCCAAGGACGACAGCCTTGAGACATTGCCATTCACTGCGCCATCGCCCGAACTCGACCGTCGCGTCTATTCACCTCGCGTCCTAGCAATACATCCAGGCTGTGGCCATCTACCTGGGACACCATCAACTGCATCGCGGTAGATCGCCGCCACGAAGTTGCGCGATGGCGAACCATCTCCCTTCTCCTACCATGATGCAGATGCAGCAACAACAGCATCAGCCTCCGGTGGCGCCACCTCAGAATGTGCAACCCGGCCATTTCAATCCTTCGCAACAGATCGCAGCCATGAACGAAGCCGTCTGGTTGCAAATTGGTATATTACTCCATCTACTTCCTTCACCGCGCCGAATAGATTGCTCACCCCAGCCACAGGAAGCTTCTCTGAACTATTGCGCGTCCCCGACGAGGCAATGCATGCCTATGAGAGAGCTCTTCAGGCGAATCCCAACTCTACACCGGCGATGAACGCTATTGGAATGTTGTTGAAAGGCCGGGAGGCATTTGACAAAGCGCTTGAGTTTTTCCGCGCCATTGTTCAACTTGACCAGAACAACGGAGAGGCATGGGGAAATCTAGGTAAGTAATCGTCGCCAGCGGTATTGTTTTTTTTTGGAAATGGAAAGCTCATGATGTGTGATTAGGCCACTGCTATTTGATGACCGAAAACTTGCAAAAGGCCTATGATGCATATCAACAAGCTTTAGTAAATTTGAGGGACCCCAAGGTACGTCCTCTCTCAGACGCCACTCTGCCTTGTAGAGGACGTGCTAATAGCATACAGGACCCCATGCTTTGGTATGGCATTGGTATTCTATATGATCGGTATGGAAGCTATGACTATGCCGAAGAGGCGTTCTCCCAGGTCATGCAAATTCAGCCCGATTTCGAAAAGGCAAACGAGATATATTTCCGACTTGGTATAATTTACAAGCAGCAGTCAAAATTTGGTCAGAGTCTTGAGGTTTGTCGACTCCATGCCTCTCAATCTCATTCGGCACCTACTCACATGCTTCCAGTGCTTCAAATATATTGTCAACTCCCCCCCGGGACCCCTAACACAGGAGGACATTTGGTTCCAAATTGGTCATGTTCACGAGCAACAAAAAGACGTAAGCTCAATTCTGCATATTGACAACCCACCCTCTTGCTAACCTTGACCTAGTTTGATAGCGCCAAGGCCGCGTATCAGCGCGTGTTGGATCATTCACCCAACCACGCCAAGGTTCTTCAGCAACTCGGGTGGTTGCATCATCAACAGAGTAACGCGTATGAAACCCAAGACCGAGCTATACAATATCTCGAAAAGTCTGTCTCAGCCGGTATGCCTGCCCCACCTTCACCACCATGCTACTACCCGCTAACTTGCTTTTAGATAATTCCGATGCTCAGAGCTGGTACCTCTTGGGACGCTGTTACATGTCACAACAAAAGTACCCCAAGGCATATGAGGCCTACCAGCAGGCTGTCTACCGGGACGGAAAGAACCCAACTTTCTGGTGCTCCATCGGTGTTCTCTACTACCAAATCAACCAGTACCGGGATGCTTTGGATGCGTACTCTCGAGCTATTCGTTTGAATCCCTACATTTCTGAGGTTTGGTACGACCTTGGCACTTTGGTATGTGTTTTCGCCCTTACATGCTATGCTATTCCCACGCTTACTCTGTCATAGTATGAATCATGCAATAATCAAATTGCCGATGCTTTGGATGCCTACCAAAGAGCGGCAGAACTTGATCCAGGTAACCCTCACATCAAGGCGCGTCTCCAGCTTCTCCGCTCCGGTGGTAGCAATGGCGGCCCACCCCCAGCCGCGCCTCAGCCAGCAGATGTACATCCTCAAGCGTATCAAGCTGCGGGACCAGTTGGCCCTCAATGGGGAGGCTCTACACAACAACCGCCGTCTGGAGGACCCCCTCCTGCTCCCCAAGGTGCCGGAGAGAATTGGGCTGGCAGACTCTCTAACGTTAATCCTCCGCCTCAACCTCCCAATCCATATGAAGGACGAGAGCCTTTCCGAGGCGGCCCTGCTCCCCCTCTTCAGCGCCAGCCTAGCCCTCAGCAAGAACAGCAAATGCGTCAACCATACTCAGAGCCAAACAGGCCTGGTCCCTCGCGCCGTGGCCCATCACCACCACCCCCCACAAGCCACCAGTACGCGCAGCCACCACCGCCTCCTCCTCAGTCTCAAGCGCCGCCCCCGGCGCCAGCGGATCGGCGAGTTGTTAACCCCAACTGGGGCGGCTCAACCCCATCGGCATCGGCGCCGCCCTCGAGCAATGCGAACGGGATCAACCCTCCTCCTAATGGCATGGCCCCATTCCGTCCCAACAACAGCCCTCGTACTGATGGACGTCCTATTCACGACAATCGCATGCCTTCCCCCAAGTCCGCCTATCCCCAGCACCAGGCACCACCTCCCCATTACTCCCATCATCCCGATCATTCTTCACAAGGGGGCCCTGAGAATGGACCACCGCCGCCTCCTCCTTCTATGCCTGAGACATCTGCTCAACGCATGGTGGATGATAGACCTTCATCGGTCGGTCCTAAGAGGATGCGTGAATGGGAAGATGAATCTGTTGCCAAGAAGCAGGCAAATGAGGAAAATCGTGCCCGTCTAGATGATTTGAGGCATCGTAGACCCTCTACCCCTCCTCGTGATGTTTATCGTCGCAACTCTTCTGAGGCTAGACGTCCTGATGACCAACGCCGAGTTGAGGAGTCAAGAAGACCTGATGAGCCTCGCCACAAGACTGAGAGCTATCATCCTTCTGAAGCAGCACACCACCCCCAAAACCATTCTGTTGCACCAAGCCACCTCCCACCAATGCAGCAGGGTCCCAACCCCCTACCCGGCCCTCCTCATGACAAGCCCCAACCCGCGGTTACACCCAAGGAGGAGCGTCCCCAGACTGAGCCAGCCCCCTCTGCACGTCCAACTCCTGCGGCGCCCTCAGAGCCCGAGAGAGCCGCCAGGAAAATGGATGTTGACGAAGACTATGATGATAGCGCAGAGGAGGAAAAGAAAGGACCGGCCGGCCTAGCCAATGGATCAGGGCCCACGTCAGCAGCAAAAGACTTGAAGCCATCAACACCCGCAACTGCTAGTGTTAATGGTGCATCAGGCCCTCTTCCAAAGACTGAGTAAAACGCATATGGTGGGAAAATTTATGATCTCGGAAGTTTTACGTGCAAATCGTTAATGTTTTCTCTCCAATGTATACCAAGCTGTTTACTACCCTCTTTGTTTCCTTTGTCATGGGACGTTTTCGATGGATGACAAGGGCGGTGATGGGTTCTTTGGGTTTTGGCTAAGCACAGTGTCTGTCGCCCGTGAATGGTCTTCCACATTTCTATAGGTAGTCTCAAAAATCAAGGATTTTAGTTTCGCTAAGTCTGATTATACAAATAATTATAGCCTATAACTTATAACAACCACCATCAACCTGATCTTATGTGAAATCATCACACATTTTGCCCCTTCAACTATCAAAATGTGGATACCTGAGGCAATTATTTCTGTTTACCAACATTGGCAGTCCCCCCTGGGAGGGCAAGACCAGAAGGAGTCTAGCCTGAAAGTCTGAACTGTGCACGGGCCAACACGCACTCACCACCCACAGGATCTCGCTTAAAATTTCGCCCACAAACTATTTCACAAAAGCCCTCCCTCCCTCTACTTTTCTACTTCCACGCAGGCTTCGTCAATCTCACCACTAACCCTCATCACCAAGCAGCACGCCAAAATGAGTGTATGTGCTAACATCATCGAACTATCATGGCTTATACTAACCTTATGGACAGCACCGCAAGTTCGAGGCTCCCCGTCACGGCTCCCTGGCATACTTGCCACGGAAGCGCGCTGCCCGCCACCGTGGAAAGGTCAAGTCGTAAGTTTTTAGTCTTCCATATTGCACCTGACTTTTTTTTTATGGCATGGAAAAAATTATCACCAAAGGACTATGCAAATGGCTAACCAATTGGCGCAAACAGCTTCCCCAAGGATGACCCCAAGAAGCCCGTCCACCTGACCGCCGCCATGGGCTACAAGGCCGGTATGACCACGATCGTTCGTGACCTCGACCGACCTGGCGCGAAGGCAAACAAGAAGGAAGTTGTTGAGGCTGTCACAATCGTTGATACCCCACCAGTACGAACAATGCAGCCCGCTTGGCTATGTGCCTATGGCTAACATCTTTTAGATGATCGTTGTTGGTCTTGTGGGCTATATCGAGACTCCCCGTGGTCTCCGCTCTCTCACCACAGTCTGGGCCGAGCATCTCAGCGACGAGATCAAGCGACGATTCTACAAGAACTGGTACAAGAGCAAGAAGAAGGCTTTCACCAAATACGCCAAGAAGCACTCTGACAACAGCGGCTCCTCCATCACCCGTGAACTCGAGCGCATCAAGAAGTACTGCACTGTTGTCCGTGTCCTCGCCCACACTCAGATCCGCAAGACCCCCCTCAAGCAGAAGAAGGCCCACTTGATGGAGATCCAGGTCAACGGTGGCTCCGTTGCCGACAAGGTCCAGTACGGCCAGGACCTCTTCGAGAAGCCTGTCTCCGTCGACAGCATCTTCGAGCAGGATGAGATGATTGATGTCATCGCCGTTACCAAGGGTCACGGATATAACGGTGTTACCGCCCGTTGGGGAACCAAGAAGCTTCCTCGTAAGACCCACAAGGGTCTGCGAAAGGTTGCTTGTATCGGTGCCTGGCATCCTTCCCACGTCCAGTGGACTGTTGCCCGTGCTGGTCAGATGGGTTACCATCATCGTACCTCCGTCAACCACAAGATCTACAGAATCGGCAAGGCCGGTACTGATGACAACGCCTCTACTGAGCTTGACGTCACCAAGAAGACCATCACTCCGTATGTTTATACCTTAACTTCTCCGAGAGAAATATTTATTTGCTAACGTGCTCGCTTTTAGTCTGGGTGGCTTCGTCCGCTACGGTGAGATTAACAATGACTTCGTCATGGTTAAGGGTTCCATCCCTGGTGTTAAGAAGCGTGTCATGACTCTCCGCAAGTCCATGTTCACCCACACCTCAAGGAGAGCCCTGGAGAAGATCAGCCTCAAGTGGATCGATACCTCGTCCGAATTTGGACACGGTGCTTTCCAGACCCCTGCAGAGAAGAAGCAGTACCAGGGTACCCTCAAGAAGGATCTGTCTTCCGCGTAAATGGCGGCAGCTTTTTTCCTTTTCTGTTCTTGGCCATGTCATTGGTGTCGAGGGTTGGTTCTGCAAAGCTTTTGTGCTGGGTCAGGTTTCATAATGGGATGAACACAAAATCCAGCTAGAGATGAATGAAAATTGAAACGAGATTCCCAATTATGATCAAACTTATGCAGATTCCCTTGCAAGTATGTGTATATATTAGATGATTGTATGCAAAACACCTGGCCATGACTATGTTGCACCCCTTCTCGCCTTAAAATTATCAACCAGACAGACTCTGCTCTATATTGGTGAGAAAAGAATATGACCTATGTCGAGTGTTTGTGTGTTTTCTCATTGAACAGAACCCTTGACAGAAGGTTGTTGAGTGACTGTTTGGGTGAGTTGTGCTTGGTACTGTGCCAATGATACTAGTTGGGCCCAGCTTGACGTCACCCCGCTTTCATGAATGAGCATACAACGACATCACCGATTTCCAAGCTTGCAAGGTAGCCAGCTAACTTTCAACCTTCTCCATGACACTGCTGAACAAAATTTTGGAAAAGGCCCCAACACCTAACTCATCATTTCTCATTATCAGATCGTTCAACGCACTCCCCCCTGTTTCTCTTATCTGCCGGCAAGGACCCCAACCACAACGACCTGTGGATTTGCGAACAGTAGCCCGCTACCTAGGCAGACCACCTGCCCCGCTTAACATCACCCAGCAGCGAAACCTGTCAGGAACTCGAACTGTAGCCATGGCAAGCGACGAAGACTACATGTCGTTTCTTGACAAGGCCAACCGTGATTTGGATGAGGCGAATGCAGCAGCAGCTCAAAGCACTGCACCGGCAACGTTCAAGGCTCTAGACGCGGGGGTTGAGGTACCAAAGTCGATCAGAGATGTTTGTCAGGAAGCCATCTATGTGAGCGATGCAGACGAGCCCTTCGAGGAGGTATCACTGAAGTGGACTGGAGAAGGAGGATTGCCAAGTGAAGGTATGTGTTGTCTCTATGGTTCAGCTTCGTATAGTGTGAAATCGCAGGGCCTAATAGCTTTACTGCTGCCCCGCACGTTATCCCTGATGATTTTAAAACCATTTCTACCTTGCTATTTCAACCAATACCTGGATTGTGGGCTAACATAATTGGCACAGTCGAATTCGCAAAATTGATTCATCACTGGGACGCTGACAACGCGGAGGTGAGCATAATGGATCCTGTTGACTGGGACTCACGAGGACAATACAACAATGTCGTCGAAGCAGTGCGGCAGGCGAGCCGTGGCAATGATGTGAGAGTATATCGTGTGGTAAGGGACACGACAAGGGTGGAATACTGGTTGATCACGAGGGATGATGAGAGCGACAGAATTGTCGGAGTCAAGGCTCTTGGCGTGGAATCATAGTTATATCATTTAAAACACATCACTCGGGCCGGAAAAGAACTCGCCATTGGTGGATGCAATCTTTGGAAGGAGATATACGCGAAGTGTGGCTTTCTTGGTCTGTGGATCCCCTTATGCTTCTCATACCGTCTTCACGCTAGTCAAATAATATCCCATGTTCATTGCTTTGGGGCCCTTTGTGTTATCCAAATTTTAGTATGCGGTAGCGGGAATAGTTGTTAGCCGTGGCGTGGGGGTATGGCGTGACGAAGATGTCATGGGGATACAACAAGCACGATTATTGCAATACAAGGACTCATCTACTTATATAAGCTCCCCACGCAGAGCGATGGCTTGTCAGGTCGCTCGCCTTTGCGTACCTAAATAGTTCCGAAAACAGTCTACTGTATGTTACAGCTTACAAGCAGGAATGCATAATACAGCTGGACTTGGGCTAGCTTCGAGAAGACTTCGATACATATAAGCAAGCAAATTTGCCGCGGTGATGAGTCGCCCTCCATGTAACGTTATGGCATACCGCTAATGGAAGAACAGGTCTTCTAAAGTAGACTGAGAAAGAGCTGGCTTGCTACGTATTCACAACAAAACAATCATATGGCGAATGTTTTGATTGTTCCATTGTATTTGGGGCGGTTTATCTCTGCCGGCGTCTATTCGCGCCTCCTCTAGTGCACAATAGGATCCGCTACGCCAGGGCTTTTACCTGGGATGCAGAACCCACAAGCTTTTCTTTTTCTTCAGCTGTCCGGGCCGGGAGGGACAAAAACTTCATAAAGCTCCATACACCGTAACTCCAACAAATCTAATTTCCACCATCTGACTCGCAGCGCAGAATCGAGAGAAGCAGGCGGGAAAATGGGGAACTGTGCACACGGCTTCCGCCAACTGGTCTTGTCCTAATTGATCCTTCGCTAAACCCCTTCAAAGCTAGCTAGGTAGCCTGGAAGGATTCGACGCAGGTATCCGCCAGTTAGACGCGCTTCTGGTTTGAAAACACGCGGCTTTGTTTGTAGACAGAGCACACTAAATGTCGACAGTTGAGAGATTGATGGGGGGAGGAAACAATGGAGATATGATAAGTGGCGCCTTGGGCGCACGACGGAGGTGACGGGCCAATGCGACGTGCATCCAGGCTGCAGATAGACGCCAGCGCCAGTGGAACAGCCGACCTAGGCGGTACCGTGATTGGTAGGCAGCCCCATATCCGCGCCGTCTGGCTGGGGTCCGGCGCTTACACGCACTCAAGGGGGGCAGCTAGGAAGAACTGGGCTCTCCATTCAGTGCCTTCACCACCATCCACCGTCTCCTTGGGCTCACAACTCCTTGTCTCAATGGATGGATATCTGCTGGTGCCAGGGTGATGCCTTCCCCGCTCCCATGAGGATACATGCCCACCGCCGAGCTCGCTACTCTGTGATGCGCCATTTTCCCACGCGATTTCCGCGTCTAAAGGCTTGCCGAGACTATCACCATGTCGCATGACTAGTGGGATGAATTGTGTCTGTTTGTGTTGGAAAGATGCGGTGGGCACAAGCGAGCCGAGACATGGGCGCGGCTGCGTTGTATATAGCCGCCAACAAGCCCACTTACTTGTTGTTGGGCCTGCGAGTTTCTTGAGAAATGCGACAACCTCAGTCGATACCTGCTGTTTCATGATTTAATACCTTGGGACTGGTTCCGTGCTCTCGGGACACTGTGTTGCCACCTAGGGTCGATAGTGTTGTTGATGCAAGCATCCCAGCCGGAAACGCTCATCTCAACTTTCTCTCGAGAGCATCTTTGGCGCCAGCAGTCTTCGACATTCTGCACACCTAGTCCTGCCCCTCACTTCAGTCCTCCCCTTCCTCCTCCCCCTTCTCCGTCTCCTCCTTCAGCACATACGTTGTTATCTTCATGGCGTCTCAGCCAACATCACAGAGCGCCGCCAGGCGGCCTCGACTGTCGCTCCAAATCAAAACAACGTCGTTGGGCTCTTCATCCTCAAAATCACAGCCGAGAAGCTTTCCTGTCAATCCTAGTGATCCCACAGCATTCAACACACTCTCCAATGCCTATGTCACGGCAATTGAGAGGTCGACGCCCATCCAGGCAGAGCCCATCACTGCCATCAACACACTTCAGAACTTCAGCCTAGCATCGCCCATTGAGCAGAGGGACCTAAAGTTGAGAGTAACGACACCTTATGTTGCAACCTATCCTGAGACGCCGGTTACGGCACACGCATCCTCTCCACCTCAAAAACTGGAGATTGACTATCGCCATACCATGACGGCGACACCTCCTCTCTCAGCTGGACCGGTTGAATCTAACGGTCAAGGCATCTTCACATTCTCACCACCCCAAACTTTGGCCAGGTTGGGTGCACCGTCATCTCTGGCTTCTCCGGTAGAGGGCCGTTCCTCTCGACAGCGGCCGAGCATAGCAGGGTTTAATCCTGTCATGCAGGCGCCCTACACACATTCTCGGGCTCTGCATAGCATTCTTCGCAACTCTCCTCTTCCACCACGGACAGCCATACCACCGTCTCCGCGGCGACAATCTCGGCGACTGCTTGAAAAGGCTGCCAAGAAGGTCGAGTATAACAGTCCTTTGACCCAAGATATCACCACAAACAAGTACATCAGATCACATATAGACCTTCTCGTTGAGGAGGCTTCCCCATCACCCAGTTCCCCGGCACAAAAGTCCAGAGAGCAAGAAACAGTGCTTGACTTGGCTCTGGCTTTCACTGCCAACGAGATCCAAGATGGCGGCCAGACACCCGGCCCGTTTGAAGACATGAGGCGCCGAATGGCAGGGTTGGTGGCTAGCTCTCCCTTGTCACCAGCAGAATCGGGCGGAATTCGCAAGCGGAAGAAGAAGGATAGAGAAAAGAAGCGCCAGTGGGTCTGGACCATTGGCAAGGGTGAAGAGGATGAAGATGCCGATGTTGGAAGGGCAGAGATAGATGTGAAGGCCCATGCAGCCCTTGCTATGGCCAAAGCTGCCGGGGATGTGACCATGTCTGTCGATACCATTCCTCACATTCTGCTACCAGAGACACCTACACCGAGCATTGAGAGCTCGGAATCTGGCACTGACGCAGTGGATGGTGATGTGGAGATGTCTGACACTAGCAGCGTGGTATCTGAAGATTACTCCCGCTTGGCCCCCACCGACATGGAGTTGGATATGAAGACGCCTACTGGGCCTAGGCCGTCATTAGTAGATGGCATTGGAGTGCGTCTGCAGAAGCGAGATACACCGATCCCCGAGCTGGAAGGAGCACGCGATACCCCCGTACCACCTGAATTGCGGTGATACATATATCAAAGGCGAGCACGGGGGAGTAGGAGAATTATTACATGACAATGAGAAAGTGCAAAGTTAACATGCACATCCCTTCCCTCTTTTTCTTTTCTAGTTCCTTTGCACCTAGCCAAGAGGGTGAAACGAAAGAGGCAGAGAGAAAAAGGCTACACAGCCAAGATCGTTTATTATATCTTTTCTTCCCTTTTCTCTCCCCTTTTTTTTCTTTTAGCATTATGAGCGACGGTTATTCCCTACCATTTGACGAGAAATGAATTTTGATGATGCATTCATTGGTGATTATTAGGGACAAGGAAGGCGCACGTGTGGGAGCGGTGAAGTTCAAAAAGAAGATGGACTTTGGTATACTACCTACTGCCTGGCAATGAGATTGAATCTAGGTACTTTAAGAAGGCCAATACACCTACTACCTTACCTAAGTACCTATCATAAGACCCGAAAACACTGTTCACTGGCTGCCATAAAAAGTATAATAATCATTGGTGGTTTCAGAAAGCCTGTGCTCACGTATCAATGTTCGCCATGGGTTCCGTTGCCCTCCCATCCACTATTTAATGTATATGAAGTCCTCCTTTAATTTTCCCGTCTTCCCAATCATAAGTCATTTCTTTCTACAAAGCTCCATCACGTTGTCTTTTCCGCTTGCTGCTGATGGTGATATAGCTCCTCAGCTGAAGTGATACATTGCATGTTGGCGCCAAGCTTGTTAATTGTCTCTTGCCACTCATCATACTCATCCGAATCAAACACGATTCCACCACCTAAACTGAGTGTTAGCAACTGTTCAATTTTGCATGTTCATTTTTGGGAAGCCCATTGCAAAACGGTCTGTGGGAAAAATATCAAGGGGGGGATGGGTGTGTGATAGTACTGACCTGCTTGGAGATATGCAACACCATTCTTGACTAGCATTGTGCGGAGCGCGATGCACGTGTCCATTGCACCATCAAACTCGCCACCCTTTTCATCCAACGTGCCATATCCAAAGTAGCCTACGGCTCCGGCATACACACCACGTTTCTCTTGCTCCAGCTCGGCGATGAGCTCCATGGCACGAACCTTGGGCGCACCGGATACTGTACCGGCGGGGAAGATGGATCGGAAGGCATCAAACCGCGTCTGACCAGACCTCAACACACCAGAGACCTGCGAGACGAGGTGCTGGACGTGGCTGAACTTCTCCACCACCATCAGACGGTCTACGCGGACGGTAAAAGGGTCACCGACCCGGTTGACGTCGTTTCGCGCGAGGTCGACAAGCATGACGTGCTCGGCGCGGTCTTTGAGCGAGCTGCGGAGCTCTGAAGCGAGGCGCTCGTCGTCCTCTGTTGTCTCGCCTCGCTTGACGGTTCCGGCAATGGGATGTGTGATGATCCTGCCAGCCTCGGATTTGACTAGAAGTTCTGGAGAGGCACCGACTATTTGGAAGTCTTTACAGTCAACATAGAACAAATACGGCGAGGGATTGACTGTCCGAAGATGTCGGTAGATGTTGAAGGGGTGCAGGCTTGTGGGGCGTGCAAACCTCTGCGAAGGCACGGCCTGGATGATATCCCCCTTGACGATGTGCTCCTTGAGCTTGGTTACATGGGCTTCATAGCCCTCGCGGCCAATGTTGGACTTGTATTCTTGTCCCAGCCGGATGGGGGCTTGCTTGGGCAGAGGGGTGTCCGGCGAGTTCAGCACGTCCACCAGCTCATTGATCTTTTTGATGGCCTTTTCGTACTCCTCTTCCAAGCCCTCGAGCCCATTCTGGGGAACATGTACATAGTTAATAACCTTGATGACGCCATAAAACCTATCGAAGGCCACAATGGTATCGTAAAGCATAAAGAGGGACTCTGGAATCTGCAGAACATCCTTCATGGGACGTGCTGTTTTGGGCTCGAAGTAGCGCACACAGTCATAGCCGATGTATCCAATCGCACCACCCGTCAGCGGTGGAAGCTTGAGTCCAGGTACGTGAGCGACAACATGACTGGCGAGCTCGCGCTCGAGCGCGGGCAGGGGATCCGTCTCCGGCCCGTACCCAGGCCCTGTGACGAGGAGCTTGCGCGGACCGGCGCCGACAAAGCTGTACCGGCCGACTTGCTCGGTAGCTGCGGACTCGAATAGGAACGAGTACTCCGAGGCATCGGAGGCGGCGGCATGGGCTGAGATCTTTAGGTAGGCAGCAGACGGGGTGATGAGGTCGGAGGAGATCTGGCGGTAAACGGGGACGAGAGTGGGTTTGCGGACGGTGTCACTCTGGGGCGGGTTGCTGAGGATGGAACGAACCGTGTCCAGTGACGGTACGAAGCCTTGCTGAGACGAGAAAGTGTCAGTTTAGGGTGAATTTTGGGGAGAAAGTGGTAAGGGAGAGCATGTAAGAGACAGTAACTGCCATTATCAAAGTGCGCCGATTCGGAGAGAGGGGGAAGGGGGGACAGAGAGCAGAGCTACACTTACAACGCCCGCCATGGCTGAAAGCTGTGCGAGACTTGGTGAGACCCAAAGTTGTAGGGAGAATTAAGGAAGAGTACGAGTTGAAAAAAGAAAATAAAACAAAGTGACGGCTAGTGAATTAAAAGGCCAATCCGGCCAGACGAAGCCACTGTAGAAAGATGTAGATTTTTTTCGGGGAAATGCAGTCAAGTTTCACACGGCGAGTCGCCGTTGAGCGGATCTACCTGTAGCTACCTAGACTTAGTAGGTCATAGTAAACAGGCCCCTACAATTGATTGTGACTCCGAGAGGACCCCACCAAGGCCAACCCCCAAGCCCGGTTGCGCAGGAGGGCTTGGAGGGGTAATAATTCCAACCCGGAGCGTAAGCCCATTGTAAGTCGCTGTGGAGTTTCACTGAAATAAGCCATTGTGCAGTGGGTGTACAGTGGTGTAGGTGTCATTGTTGGCCCCCGCCGTTATAGGCTCGTTGCAGACTCCCATTGTAGAGTTAGAAACAGGATAATATACCAGAACGGACATGGCCGGCACCGGCGTGCGAAACGTAAAGCATCTTGCACCACTGCATTCTGGCCCCCAAAGCGCAAGAAAACACACAAACACTGCACATTAGTAACACTGCTATTACCTAGTGAGGGCCATATTCATTTCAGCTCGTTGCTGTCAAACATCATGGTGTATCCAGATTAAGAGACGGGCACTTGGCGGGCTAGCTGTGGGCTATGGCCTTGGGACTGTGGCTGCATTTCCACGCCATGACCTGGCGAACATCTGTAAACGTAGAAATTACTACATGACAAGTTCTTTCCCAACTCACAGATAGAAATAATTACATAAGCTCTTTGTGCCAAGTAATAGAACAACTCTATCCCATGTCGTGGTTCTACCGATAGTTATGTAGGCGGTGCTTGTGCTGGCGTTATTACTGGTTCGGGGAAATGTTGGCTAGCGTGAGTCCCTGCAGGCTGCAGGGCAGGTACAGTCACAGTTACAGTGGTGACTATCATGGCCGACAGCCACGCAACACGACAGGTGAACCTCGAATCCACATGCACGCGAATTCACGCCCAGAGTCTGCCCAGAAACCCGACCCGACGTCATCTGGGTTTGCCAGTCAGGCCAGCTTCAACTACGACAAGCTTCAGAGATTGCTTGTCACCCAGAGACACTCATGGAAATCCCGCCCTCAGACTCTAAGGTGCTGTGACGATGTTGGAGCCGGCTATAACCAAGAAGCCACCGAAAAGGAAAGACGACCGAGTTATCGTCCAATTTGTTTGTCTCGCTCACTTCATTGGCTCTGTTGGCCATGGCCCAGAGCTCCCTTTTTGCTTGAAACTTGGTTAAACTCACCATTCTTCCCAAGGACTACGATTGTTTCTATGCCCAAGTCTTTGAGAACAAGGACCCTTCATTGAAATCACGGCCGCTGGGCGTCAAACAGAAAAACATCTTGGCCACATGCAACTACAATGCGCGCAGCCATGGCGTCAAGAAGCTCATGCTCATCACCGAGGCCAAGAAGCTCTGCCCAGAACTCGTTCTCGTTGACGGTGAAGACCTGACGCCATTCCGTGATGTGAGCAAGACCATGTTTAACTTCCTGAGGCCCTTCTCTTGGAACAATAGAGCCGAACGCCTGGGCTTTGACGAAGTCTTCTTGGGTATGTAATCTTAGGTATCAGTATGATGGGTTGAAGCCCTGCAGCACTTGGTTGACTCTATTTTAATTCCCTTTCCTCTTCCGTAGACGTTACCGAAGTCGTAGATTACAATATGTTCTGCTTAAACAGAGCAAACTTGGCTGAGTCTTTCTTTCAATTATCCGACAAGGACCCCGAACTAGGGTTCACCTGCGATCTGACCTCCATTGCGGGTTGTACGACGGGCACGTTGGCTAAAGACAACGACGTGGAGAGCCCTACCTACCTACGTCTCCTGCTCGCCTCTCATTTAGCATTCCATTTACGGACAAAGCTGGAGCAAGAGTTTGGCTACACATCTACCTGTGGCATTGCTACCAACAAGTTGCTGAGTAAACTTGTTGGCGGTAAACACAAGCCAAGGAACCAGACGACGCTTTTGGCTCTCACCGATGAAGACGTGATCTCTTTCATAGATGGACACAAGCTCCGAACTATTCCAGGCATGGGCTTCAAGATCACTCACCTTATAGAGTCCCACGTTACCGCTCAGGAAATCGATACTGAGCTTCTAGCTTTTGACTCTCTCGTGACGGCTCGTGAAGCTCGCCTTCATCCAGACATCTCGCCCGGGTTTCTGGAAACGTTGCTCGGCGGTCCTGGATCTGAGAGGAGTATCGGGGCAAGAATATGGGGCCTTCTCCACGGCGTAGATCCCACAGAGGTCAAGGAGGCCAGCGGTATACCGTCTCAAATCAGCATTGAGGATACATTCAAAGGGCTCGAAACGTTGCCCCGCATCACCGAAGAGCTACACAAGCTGACATGTTCACTTATTCGAAGGCTGAGAGTTGATCTCGTCGTCCCCGACAGCAATGCCGACACACCCGAAGGTCAACGGTGGATTGCAAGGCCAAAGACTCTTCGCCTCTCGTTGAGATCTTGGCCCCGACCAGGATCCACCCAGAGCCAGAGCTTCACCCGTGTGTCTCGTTCAGGGCCGCTTCCGAATCTTGTATTTGATCTAAAAGCCGACATTGACGATGTTGCGCAGCAGCTCCTCGCAGTAGCATTGTTACCTCTTCTTCGGCGCTTCCAGTTTGAAAAAGGTCACACGTGGAATCTGCAGCTAATCAATATCTGTGCTACTAATATGGTAGCTGCGGCTACCGATGACAAGACAGGGGTTGGGAGGGATATTGGAGTTATGTTCAAGCAACAAGACGAGGTTCTTCGGCCGTGGAGAATTACACCCTTCTCTGACGCTGACCATGATAGTATTGAGACAGGTAACAATATTGCTGAGGATGTTGACGACGATAACGCATTTGATGAAACCGGCACGGATGCGTCTTGGGATGCAATGGATAAATCTCGATGCACCACATGCGGCCACTCCATCCCATCTTTTGCCCTGTCTGCGCACCTGAGATACCACGAGCTGGGGAGTTGATACGCAACGTGATTGAAGAATGGGGGGATCCACCCAGGAATCAATCGCCCTACGAACATGGTCGTTTTGTTGGCGTGTTTGTCGGGCTGCAACCCTGCATTTAGCAAAGACAATCTGACGAGGTGCAAACATACAGGGGCAGCAAAATAAAGCAAACTGTTTCGGCCCCACTGGCTTACCGGCCATGCTTTATACCTGGCCATTTTCTCCTGTCCATAGAAGCGGATATGGAACTCCAATAAGGCGACGTGGTAACACTTACGGGAACCTACAGATCAGCACTGGCCTAGTTCGTTGGCGGAAACAGAAGTGAGAGTTGAAGATATGGATGAAGGCAACCCATTAACTGCTGCTTGGTAGAATGAGAGCAACCTGAGGGTGACTACGAAACATGATGGAAACAATAGATGGCGACTGGATTTATACAGCCGTTCCCTATTAGTAACTGCATGGTCCGTAGCAAGCGCAGGCAAAAACTCCAACTCTTCAGGCATACCAAATATACTTTTTGGATATTATCTACCATATTTAAGCTACAGGTACCCGTTTGTTTTTGTATACCAAGGTATCCATCGTCAAGCCACACGGGGGAGGAGACATCGTCCCAGTGCAAAGCGCAGCTCAAGGAGGAGACGAGACAACTTGTGCTTTGAATCTCCTTTTACCGTGAGCCAAGCAGGTGCCTTCCGCTTGCATTAGCGAGAATCCGATCTATCTTGGGTAGGTAGTCCCAGGCTCCCACCTTGTGATTGTCAACAAAGACGGGGCGAGACGGTTGGTTGCTTATGAATGGCATGCTGTCTACCTACATGGTAGCTGCTTTCTCTGACTCAGTGAACCGAACCGTCGTATAAGGTAATGAATGGTATCCCATGCCCAGCTTGGATCTGGAGTATGGGGGAAGAAGTGTTTCACAATGCAAGTTCTCTCCGGCACCTCCTGGGCATTCATCACCCCCATTTGCCCCGTCATCTCGATAGTGGCACTTGTAATCCTGTATTCCTGTATTCTTGTGGCCTTGTATTGCACTGTTGCACTGTTGCAGCGCGTTTTGCTATGCTATGTTGTCATCGCTAGCACCCCTCCCCCTTTTGTCCGACGATCCTGTTCGTCACTTGGCAGCTCGACTGGCTGCCACCTGGCTGCCACTCACTAACATCCTACTCAATATACCGCTCACTATGCCACTCAGCAGGGCCTGTTTGTACTTCCCTCTTTCGCCTCTCACTGCTTTCAGTCCTGGATGCGTGCCTCTTCTTCCTGCCTCCTTGAATAACCCCCCCCCCCGTGGATCATCCGTCACTTCTTCATCTGGCAGGATCCAGTCATCCAGTCTGTCACCCTCACATCACTTGCCGTCCAGTCTTTACCTTCCCTTGGCCTTTAACTTACTCTCTACTCTACTCTATACGTTTTACCCTTTCATCCAAATTCCTCGCAGTTACGATGCCATACTCCTGCCTGACATCTCATCGCCATCTCTCCTTTGCTCGAGGCGTTTGCCACCTCCAAAGGATACTGCAATAATCTCGCATTGCAACTTCGAGTTAACACTACTTTGTCCGGCTGTTAAATCTCTGAAGAACCACTTTCATCAAGTTTTACAACCAACAGATTGAGACCCAGCGCGGTCGTATTGTCCAATATTAGTCGCCATGGTTCGAGGGGGTCGAGGGGGGAGTCAGAATGCTCCTCATCGTCCGGTTGATCTGACTGGCATCATATCCGTCGCCGAAAGAAATGATCTTGCCACTCTTATCAACTCTATTACCGAGAGAATGCATCGGGATATGGTCGACATCTTTGACTCGCCTCCAATTACGCCGATTCAAGACGACCATCATGGCCAAAATCCTTATTACTGGCTTTTGCTGCCGCCTCATCATGAAAAAGAAAATGCAGTACCCAAAGCTCCGTCTACAATCACAGTTCAGGTTGATGATGTTAGAGCAAACAACAAAGTACATCATGTTATTGAGAAGGAACAGAAGGAACAGAAGGACCAGGAGGACCAGGAGGACCAGGAGGACTCGGTGACATCTCAGCTTGGCGAGTTAAAGAAAGAAACCAGCGCCTTCTTTCGCAAATGGCAGGCTAATGTTCTCCAACGCATCAAAGATGTCCATGTAAGCGAGTCGAGTAACAACCGAAATAACCAGCGAGGACGAGGGCGTGGCAGTAGGGGACCAAGCCGGGGGCGTGGTGGTTACGCTGGTAGATTCAGCCGTGGCCCCCTGACTTTGGCGGCAGGTGTGACAACACTCCTTTCTGTTTCCTCTCTCGCCACTCAAGGCTTAATTTGTTTATGAAAACCATCATCTACAAGTTTTGGTGCTTTTATCTAACAAGGACATAGGTCCACTGCGAGTACCCTCCACTCATGCTGACCGGGAACTAGCCATTCGCTTCCCTCCCGTCCCAAACCCACTGTGGGCCGCTACCCCAGAGAAACGCAGGCTTCTGCTGCATATTTCACTTCTTATTCTTCTTTCGTTACAAGAATATACAGCAAATTCTCGATTGCTTCTCTTAAACATCACCTCCTCACTAAACCTAACAAGAAAAGTCTACCAGGATGAAGAGATGCGTGTGGCGCAAGGAATGGCTCAAACTGCCCTCGATACTCCAGCAGATAGCGGTACTAATCCGAAACCCGAAGAGACTAGAGCCTTACGTCGATTGAGATCAGGCCATAATAGCTCCAATACCTTTACCAGACTTGCGGCGCCTCTAACAGCGGCTGGAATTGGCACAGCACATGGTGGACTGGGTCTTACCATGTCCTCTGCTGCAGGACTTTTAGGGATCATGGCAGAGAATGGTATGTTAATGGGCTCTTTATTCGGCATTAACAGCGCAAAGCCAATGAGCAAGATGTTGGAAACCTTCTCCCGAGAGATTCCCGACTTTGCCTTCTTGACATTGCACGGAGACACTTGTTCCGAGTACAGTGAAGCGAGGAGTCTATCAGCCGAAAATCGTCGACTCCGGCTTATCATCGCTATGAGCGGCTGTCTAACTAACGAGGACGATATTGTAAAGCCATGGCGTATCCTAGGCTCTTGTGCTGAGATATTTGTAACAAGATGGGAAACCTCGGTTCTAATGAATCTTGGAAGCTCACTCGAGACAGTCATCAAGAGTACTGCTTGGAGCAGCGCTAGACTAGAGATCAAGCGTCGAACAAGTAAGTCAATGTTTCAATTCCACGTAAATCAGGCCGTTAAGTCATATATACTCATCGCAAATCACAGTCTTTTCAAGTCTCACCGAATCCATATGGCCAGCACCCTTACTCAAGATCAGCAAGATCATGGACAATCCTTGGAGTGTGGGAATGGTACGTGCTGAGAAAGCCGGTGCTGTTCTTGCCGATGCCATAATGCGGCACAAGTTCCAGGGCGACCGTCCGGTTTCTTTGATTGGCTACAGTCTTGCTGCGAGGGCGATTTACGCTTGTCTTATGGTGCTCGCTGAGCGTCGCCAATTTGGCGTGGTCGATTCAGTTGTCATGATGGGTACTCCAGCGCCTTCAGAGAGCCGAGTATGGTTAACTTTGAAAAGCGTGGTTTGTGGTCGACTTGTCAATGTCTATTCGGAGCACGACTACATCCTCGGCTTTCTTTACCGAACATCCAATATCCAGTTTGGTGTTGCTGGTCTGCAGGAAATCCAGGGTGCACACGGAGTTGAAAATCACATTGTGAAAAGTCTTCCCAAAGGACATCTAAGCTATCAACATTTAACAGGTCAGATCCTCAGGGATATTGGCTGGGAAGACCTCCATCAAATTCCATCAATCAGAAAGGGGAACGCGTCCAAATTTGGAGTTGTGAGGTAGGAACCCTCTAGATTTTTGTTGTTTGACAGCCATGAGAAAGGCCCCTGGCTTCGCGTAAGGAGAGAAGGAAGCGCAGCAGATGCAACAACAGTTGATACTAGCCATTCAGTTGTCTATAAGCTTTCCACGACAATGTTTGAGAGTACAATGACCAGAATTGAGACAACGCGGTCAAACCGAAAGACCGATTGCTACCAACTTGGCTTGGTTCTGTGTTGTAAACCTTTGCACCTTTACATGACGGCTCTATTTTCAAGATGGCCCCCCCTGAGCTACATATCTTCAGTTACACCAATGTTTACCACTCTTACGTCCCGCACGCTCAGATGGAAATTGGAGTCTAACAGCATTGCTGAAGGCGCGAGCCCTATCGTTTATCAGGGTTGAAATAACAAGAAATATGTAGTCCAATAAACAAACCATTGCTCCCAATGTACAGGCTGTCTACGACGGTCAATGATATCTGTCCCGCTGCCCGAATGCCGCACACTCCGTGTTTTTCCCCCTTTATCCGTTGTAGCCGAATTGCTTTTGTCCGATCCGTTCCCACAATAGATTTACACGCTCATGCTTTAATGTACAGGTTTCAGTCCAGTGGCTCGCAACCAACCCATTTCCATCATAAGGAATCGTTCATGAAGTTATACAGTACCACGCCCGGGCACTGTAGCGCGGCGATCCGACAGAGCGAGGCGGAAGAGTTCAAGGCAGGCCAGATTAAGCAATAGTCATAGTCCTCCGTCAGATGATGGCCTGTGTTCCGTCACGATTCATGCAAGTAGATAAATATCAGATTCAGCTGTCGTCTCATTACCAGATTGCGATGCTGCAAAAATTCAACAATTCTTCTTCATGGTGGAGGAGTGGTGCCCAGCATGCTAGGCACCTGTTTGCGCACAAGACCCCTCGCACCGCGCTGTTCCATGCGCGGCACACCTTGAATGGCGCGTGGTTCGCGCATAAGAGAGTTATCAAGCCGGGCGGGGATGCGCGTGACAACAGACCTATACTCGCCGGGGAAGTTGCCCTTGGGCAGCGGCACCGAGGCGGTGCGCCAGACGTGTTCTGACGTGTCGCCCAGGTAGGCGGGGATCTTGCCTCCGGCGCCGCTCCGGGTTGGCGGTGTTATACTCCATGCATTGGTCGAGGCGCCATGAGAGGCACGGATGGTGGAGAGCCGCGAGAGACCCGAAGGGATGCCAGAACGGCCGCGGGCCTTCTTGGCCATGATGATTTCGTCAAATAAGCGGATAGACGACTCTGTGGCTACCTTTGTTTCTCTGTCATGGATGAACTCGTTGAATCCTGTAATGATGATTGGTTAGTCAACGGCATATAAGGGCGGCAAACAGAAAGGGGCATAAGGTGTCAAGCAAAACGAAAAAAAGAGAGGGGGGGGGGGAGGGGAAGGGTTGGCACATACCCTGCGTTTCCCGCATCATGGTAGCATACTCTTGCTGGTCATGTGGGAGACTTTTTATGAAACCATCCATGTCAAACGCATACAGCTGGCCATTGCTCTTCTGCTGCTTCGTAGGCCGACCCAGGAACTTTCGATATGTATATAGTAGGCTCGCCAGACACCGCACAAAAGCCGCCCTGACTCTGTCCTGGTGAAAAGCCTCCGGACAGACTACAGACACAAAGCCCAGACAACGGCCATGGGAGATAGCCTTGCATGCAGTGCACTTATAGAATCCATCACCTTCGGACTTGTCATCACAAACGGTGCATGTGGAAGACACATCCTGGTTGTTCCAATTGAAGCAGTGGCCCTCGACCCATACAGTCGTCTCAGTATTCTCCACCGGCTGGATCTGCATGTTGGGCATAATAGTTGATGCAGCCAAGGTTGACTGAGCATACGTTGAAGGCGCGTAACCACCTCCAAAAGATGACTGGGAGTCCATCGACATGGCCGAGATGGACATGTTGGCCTGGTGGCCATTCAGGAAGGGCAGGCTAGGCCGGTGAACGGGATGGAACTTATCAACGCCGAAGGAGGAACTCCGCCGACCCTTGTCTTCACCAAAATGACCGGATCGCTTCTCCCTCAGTGTCGCCGTCAGAGCAAATCCAGAGTCGCTTCGAGATAAGGGTGTGGTTGGCATGGGCGGGAAGTTGGTGGAAATAGGTGACACGGATGATTGGGGGCTGGTCTTGCTCTTGCTAGACTTGCTTGTGCCTGGCCGATCTGATTTGCCATTATCCACCAAGCAGCTGGTAAATCCGTTAAATATGGGCGTGTGTACTTCGTTTGGAGGATCAGGTTCTGAGAAACTAGATGAGTTTTGAGAAACCCATTTACCCAGTGTGCTGGGTGGGGCGTGCGGAGTGAAAAGAGAGCCATTCTCGGAGGAGAACGAGTCATATGGAAATGATTCCATTGCATAGGGAGGAGGGCCTGCAGTTACACCGTATCTGAGCTTGTGAGGAGCCGCCACTTGCAGCAAAGATATTAGCTTCCGACGATGCTGTCGCGGGAGCCGGTGGGGTTGTGTTGTAGCGTCGATAGTATCCTTGTCGAGATCTACGAGGACATAGTCATCCTCAGGCAGGTCTATCCGCTCATAACGGCGTTCAACACCGACTATGTAAGGACAAGGAGCCTCCAGTGCAGCTATTAGTCTGGCAGGCAGAACGGGTATGAAGATACTAGCCCATTTGATGGGATATAACAGGCTCGCGATCGCGTGGCAAGCAAGGTGCAGCATGCTAGTATGAGATGAGAGGAAGATAATACGGGACTCTGACATGGCAAATTCGAATAGAGCCACGATATTTTCGAGTGATAGGCATCTGAACAGAGCGTACAGATCAATGGTTCTAGAGCCAGGGATTTCATTCAAAGCCTCTTTCCGCGCAAAAAGACGCAGCTCTCGCACGCCCAGCTCTACCTGGGTCTTGGATCCTAATGGACTCACTGCCTCGGTGCAGAGATTGACGACGTACCGCTCTAACGGTTGCCATCGTCTAACCTTGGGAGAGCTTGGTGGTACCCGTAGAATAGCACCGTCCGTCATGGGGACCGTAACGGCCTTGAGCCACTCTTTCCAAAACGACATGTGAGCGGGATCTCTGCCGAGAATACCATAGGCCCTGGGGGCCCACAGTCCACTTTCGCCCGCCGTAAGACCCTCAATCCTGGAAGCCGCGCCGTGTCTCAACGGCCGTAACATATCTGTCATGAGGGAGATTTTCTCCTCGACACTGCCTATCTCATCCTCTAGTCTGTCTCTGGCGGGTGACCCAGAGGGGATCGTAGGAAGTTTCGCGAGTAACTGAGACAGGTGCGTCCGTTCTCCAGCTAGACGGATGCCCAGGCTAGCAGCCAATTCTCGTTCCTCGTTGGACATGTGATTTTGTCGCCACTGCTCGCATTTGTTCTCCACCACTTCGGCTACATCCACGGCCAATGCCGTCCATATAATTATCGTAATTCCGTATAATTTGGAGTTGTCATCAGAAGTCATGGTAAACCCGTGCCAAGACGACCGTGGCCGATCATCAGATGAGACAATCTGGATATCGTTGGGGAACGCGAACATGGGTACGTAATCGGGAAATCTTCCACGCCGAGCAACTTCCCCGACAGCATCCTTGGGCGGGTATCGATCAAGTAACACCGGTTCAAAGCGTCTCTTCAATGGATGCATATCGGGATCGGTGTTTAAAGGCTCAGGCGGGGGCATAACGGAGTTGTAATTACTTAACCGCTTTGTGGTCCGTATGGAGGCTGGGACAGAGTTGTCCATTAGTTGGGTCGTCCTCGCAGAAACTGGTGTCGGAGACATACCGGCTCTGCTAGAAGCAACCTGTCTAACAGACGTGGGTTGCTTCCGCATGCTATTCATATCCCTAAAGCTGATCTTGCGGCGAATGCTACCCTTAATGCTTCGCAGGGGGCTTACTCTACCGCTGTTTTCGACCTCATCTGCACGAATTCGTTCAGCACGAGGATTGACCATGGGTGGGCGAGACTGGATTTTGGCACCAGCGGTGAAGGAGAGATCCTCCAAAAAGTTTTCCCGCTCAGCAGCAAACTTGACCAGGGCCTTGTCAAAGTCGAAGTCGCCCATCAGGCCATTCTCGCCAGAGGCAACCACGCCATTGGTGTTTGCTGCCTTGACTGCCTTGATGGTAGTGCTGCTCCTGTTGCTCCTGGTATTGCCGTCAACTTCTTCGAGGGTGTGGACAGAGAAGCGGCCATCCATGGAAAGCTTAGAGAGTCGATTGGCCGAGTTTTGGCGGGAATGGCGAGCGGTATCGGGTTTAGATTGCCCGTTAACGGGTTTGATATCGGGCTCTCCATCTTCGACGATGGTCAGACTAGAGGCTCCGGGACGATTCGACTGCGACTGCGAGGGCGGGGCATCGTCGTAAGATATCGATTCTACGCCGGCGATCCAAAAGTATTCAGCCAGGGGGGGCGACGAGCTGTCCATGACATGTCAGTTGTCCTGTCTGGACCGCAGACACGGCGATTGATCCAAGGCGTTCGTTCCGCAGCCTGCCACTCGACCCCTTCGGCAGCGTGTTCGGTGTGCTTTCTTTTCCCCGGCGGCGGTCTGGACAGTATTTATTGCTTTTATTTTCTTTATTCTCCCTTTCCCCTGTTCTACAGGCGATCGGTCCGTGTCTGGCACGCGTGGCACAGTAGGATGCCGGGGCTGGCTGCAAGCAGGTCAGCAAGAGGGCATGCGGGACAGGGTATGAGCCTGTAATGGGCCTGTATGGGCCTATATACGGGCCTGTAGAAGCATGTATGAGCTTGTTTGGCGGCAGGTAGCATTGCCGCCGCCACCGAAGAAAAAGACGCTGAAACAGCTACATGTACGCACCGGAAGTCGGACAGGCGCTTTGTGATGTTGGGGCGTCTGATGAGTGTAGGAAACGCGAGCGCGCGAAGCTGCAGGCGGGTTTTGATGGGTTTGGCAGAGCAAAATGGCGAAGTCGGGCGAAAAAGAGAAGCGCCCTAACAGACCGACTTGGAGAAGGGAGGGGGGTCTCCAACGCCGCCAGCGGGCCTGTGTGTGTTCGATATTGGGGGGGTGTGCGAGCGTACGAGAGCGTGTTATCCGTATGTACGTGTGATACTCTCCAGGGCACCGGGCGATTTCAGATGCTGCACGTCGGCGCTCGGTCGCAGGCAGCACACGTATCTGCAGTGTGTAGCTGTGTCTTTTGCAGGCTGGGAGCGGTAATGGCGAGGCATTCGCAGAAGAGAGAATGTAGGTTGCAGCAGCACGATGGAGGAAATGAAGGCGAGCGAGGTTTGAGGAGGGTCAAGGTCGGCAGACAGACGGCCCATAGTAGTAGTGGTATTTACCTCTAGTACCTGTTAGTTGACTACAGGATGTAACTTACAGGTATTAACTACTACAGGACGGACCTGTGCTGGACAGTCAGTCACATTATAGTCTGGACCCTACCGTGCCTTGCAGGCTCACAGTCACGCCTACATACAGGAACACTGCAAGACCAGGCCTACGCAAGATGGTGGCATCACTACCCGGGTCTAACAGACTAGGAGGGGGGCACGAACCAGCCAGGCCCGGCACCGATCGACGGCGGCGGCTTTTTGGGCAGAGACTACCAACCTACACATTCTACGGAGTACGGAGTAAGAGGTACGCAGCATAACTGTATGCTATGTATGAAATGGATAATAACTAGTGGTTGTAGATAATAGAGCGGTGATGGTATCAGACACACTTGACACCGTCTCCCAGAATGATGAGCCAACGGCTCAATTCAAAGGCCGGCCAACAGAGACCGACAAAGGTAGGGCGAGCAGAAATACTCACGACCACCGATCGATTGATGGCATGCAGAAGCAGGCAGGCAGAGGGAGACAGATCAAGAGGGGATAAAGCGCCTGTGGAGATGCGTGGCACCGCCTGGCTATGACCTCGTGGGCTCGGTTTTGGTTTGGGGCCAAAGGGGGTAATAGACGCATTACCGTAGTCTATATCAAAGACACGCTGCACGCCTGTCTTGCATCGTCTTGTATCAGAAGAGCGCGCGATGCAAAGTTAGTTTGGGCGAAGCGTGAAGAAATATAAACATAAAATAACGGATTGGTTTCTAGATATTAACACACAGCAGAGCGGATGTGTGTACGGTAGGTAGGTAATAGGAGGTGAAAAGACAATGGGCTTTCCTCATGGACCTGGCGATACGTAACATCAGCGGCCAGGGAGCCTTGGGCACGCACCAATCTGAGACCACGGCTCCTCCATGATGCCCCATCCCATGATTCTCATCCATGGTCCATCCATCCCATCCCATCCCATCCCATCCCATCCCCACCCCCATCATCAGGGGAGGTGCCAAGCAAGGCCTGCCAATCCGTCAGCCTGTATTTGTCCCTGGCGCTGCTAGGCTAGCAACAGGGTGCAAAACAGACACCGCTGATAGGACAGTGCCCGAATACCTAGTTAACTTGACTGAGATTTCTATTATATTTCTGAATAATGTTAGAGATTTCTAGTTTTCAATAAATTCATCAGATGAAATAAATATCTTGGTGAGGTTCCGGCTGTATTTTTTTGCACCCTGTTGGCTGGTTTACTGGCTGGGGCGCGAGACCCTCGGGCCAGGCTGGCAACGCTAGACAGTCGGGTCTATACCTGTCTTGGACAGGGCCGTCGTCGATGAGGACCCTCCATGATCAAGGATCAGGGCATCAACCCCCCAAGTGTGGTGCTTGCCAACTTGCTTGTCCCTGGATGGTTGCACGTGCATCCCAGCATTGGCTCGGCATCACCGCCTAGGTAAGTATTTTCCATCCAGTCACGGAACCTGGTCTGCACGTCCAAGCAAGCACCTGGAAATCAGGCGAACAAGCTCTGATGAGATGCACAGGGCTCGGCTTATGACGTACTTGTGCCTATGCAACTCCTCTGCAAAGTATTACAGCATTGACATGTTGCAACAAGAGGGAAGATAAACCGGCATCATGTACGTAGCGTAGCATGTAGGTGTAAGGCAATATGGACAGACCTATTCGAGGTCCAAGGTCCGGCTAGCTGGTATTTCTAGCGCTCTGCTATAGCAGCTGTTATAGCAGGTTCTGGATCACTGTCATGCACTTGGACGGCCGGCACTTTTCTTGGGAGTTTTGAGGCGTTCGCAAGTCCGCTCTAAAGTCAGCACTTTCACGCCGGTAGCTTAGTAGGTAGGTGTCTAGCAGTCTACTGCGTAGAGTAGTGCTAGGTAGTATGAAGTAGTAATAGTACTGCCTGTATGTGATAGTCAGCCGTAGGATGCACTCGATCGCTTTCCATTGCGCTACGCGGCCCGTGATTATTTGCAGGACGATGAGGTACTCGTCGCCTCCTGCAGCTCTCTGATATGGTTGTTTCGTGCCAAGGTAGGCACGAAGCAGCCACCTGCAGGTGTTATACGAGCCACAACATGCACCAGCACCACCAACAAAACTAGAGTCGCACGTATCTGTACCTTGCATATCTCCTGAACCATTCCATTCTGCACCTTTTCGGATGCACATCCTCCTCGCAGTCTACAAGGCCATCAGGCTGGTATATATCAACATTATACCTTTACTCTTTTTATCCATTAATTACTTCGCACAATGTTCTTTGCGCCGTACAATGATCAACGCACATGCCAGCCAGCAGCCTCCATGCCGCTTGGGGCCCGGGCTGGGATGTGATGCAGGTACCAGGCACGCGAGCGAACGGCTTCCCGCACGGAGAGGCCAAGCCGGGGGCGGTAGAGAGCAAGCCAAGACCAGGCCCAAGCCAGGAGTTGCTTTTTGTGACTGTGAATCGTCTGGTCCCCCCCCCCCGTTCCCTTACAGTACTGGACGGTGGACTAACCTGTTAGTGCCATGCCACGCCTCGCCCGTTGTCTGACTGGTTTCTTCTGTTGCGCCCAGACCTGTCCAGGGCCCATTTGGCCGCCTCGTCTAGGGGGGGCGTGACGTGAGTTCCTGGAGGCAGGCGTCTTGCTTTTTTCCCTTGCCCACAAACTAACGATGCTGGTATGGCGAAGAAGGTTCAGGTTACGCTGGCTGTGTACGTACGTAACTTAATGAGTTAAGCACGGAACGACGGAGACTACAGCTAAGTAACAAATACCTAGCTGACATCAAGCACATCTGTCCGTTCAAAGGGTTGATACACTTACAAAAGGCCAAAAAGCAATACACATACTGTGCTCTTCTCCTTGACTCAACCCATGGACGAAATAGAAATGGAAATAGTTGTGAGGTCCAGGTGCACATCCGGCCTGCTCTTTAACAACCCGCTTATTCCACCCTTTAACCCTGTCCGGTACCTTGCAGGTCGCCGATAATCAGTCCATCGCCTGTTGGACAAGGCACCGTTGTCTTCAGGGACTCCATCCCCGTTTGCACTACACCCGCAGCGAGGAAACGGGGGAGCAGCCGACCAATTGTGGCATATGATCCAAGTTTGTATTTACTCATCCATATTTCCTCGAGGGGTCCAGCCCCAAGAGGAATCAGAAACAGAACTGTTTAGGAGAGGAGGCAGAAGGTCGGTCACTTTGCCACCGCCGCCGCCTTCAAATTATGAAGTGCCCACTATCCATTCAAGACGCCCCCTTCGCCATTACTCGTACGTGTCGAGCGCAGTGTTAATGAACTCGTGTCTTTTGAGCACGGTAACCGACAAGACGCACCGTTCTAAACGTCTGTGTTCCTTGTTTAGTTGTCTCCCAGCACCTCAATAGGTACAACTTCATATCTCCCAAACACGGATCAGTGTTTGTGGATCCTAAGCCTTGAAGAGACTGGCGGGCTCCAGTCCGTTTCAGGTCTCTTTCGGCTCCCCCCACTGACCCGATCTTAGCCAGCCAACGCTTCCACCAGACGACCAGCTTTAGTGTCATTTGGTGTACAAAGGTACTGTTCCGTATTCCGTAAACCGGGAGTCCCCTGATGATCATCCACAACTGTTGATCAGGAAAAGACATGAGAGCCCCAACTTTCGCATCTCATTACCCCTGTCACGCAATCCCTAAACCAGGTATAGCATTTCTGGTAGGTGTTCATTCTTACGTAGGTTGTTTGCCACTTGACTGGGTCCCGCTGAAGTTGAGGCGCGTTTCTCGGACGCATCCGGTATGGCAAATACAACCGTACGCCACGAGAAGTCATGCTACACCAAAGGTTGCTTGCCTCAGCTGCTGATTTACATATGGATACAAAGTTCATAGCTATCAATGATTAAGTACTAAGGACGTGCCAGATCGAAAGCTAAAACTGCGACCAGTGTACTAGGTGCATGCATGTAAGTAAGTAATGCACTGACTTAAAATGTTGCTATGAGTACACGGCACAGCATAGCTAGGACGACTACGTAGAGGCTATTGTTGCGGCAGATAAACCCATCTGCCGGGCTTGTGGCTAACGTAGTCTGTTTTGCTTTTGTTGATGCATCCACCGATGTCTCAGCCAAAGTACCATAGCATCAAATCCCAAACCAGTCAGCAAACTTGCAAGTTCCCGCTTTCTTCCGCGTCTGTTTTGGCACCCGTAGTTGTTCCTAAACACACAATAAGCATGCAAATTGCCATAACAAACCATATTCAGTCCATTGTGGATAACAATTTCTCGATATTGAAGCTTTGCGTACACGAAAAGAACTTGGAGAACATGCATGGATCTAGGGTAGCTGCGATACATCTTGATCATGCTATGAATAAGAAACTCATTGTAATACACCACAATCCTTACTGCTACTAAACTCAAAATGTAACACGACAATGATATCGCCGGCTTCCAATTCGTAGTGGTAACTTATTAAATTTCCTTACAAAGTACTCGACATAGCTCACATATCGAATCAATGTCCGACCAGTGACAACTCATCAAGAATGATTCCCTGCTTTCCTCAAATTCCCATAGGTAATCTCGCAGAAACTATATGTGTACATCTTGCATGGCTAGCATACCTACGTTTATAACAACACCATTTCGCAATGGTGGTATTCTCTCAGACCACTCGCCTCAACCTTGACATATTATCAATGTTACTCACAAACATGGCTTGACTGCTGCGACTCGTTCGAGGCACCTGTCGAGTTGCGTGATAACAGACAAGACTGATGCCTCACCATGGTCCAATAACTCCTGACTGATGAATATCGTATCCTCCTTCCTCGTGGTTTAGGGCCACTTCTCATTTGCCGAGGGCTCGAGTGCCCAGCTTTCCTGTTGACAAGAAGCCTCTATTCCCCATGGCCCCTCTCCACCCGATGCCCAGAACACCAAACACCATCCGCCCATCTGGCGTCGTTTTTATCCCACCACCATCCTCCTCAAACACGACAAAGCATACCTGCTCGATCTCGCCCGGGTGCAGCATCGGCTTCTGGTCCCCATTCGGGCCCCAGTTGCAGTCTTGGTAGCCGAGCCCTTCCTCCACGTCCATGACGACTTTTTCCAGCTGCACCGCATCTTCGCTGCAGTTTTCCAGCTGAGCTTCGAGAGCCCACTTCCTGCTGCCGACATTTTGGTCCGCGTCCGCGTCTGCGCCGCCCAACGCACTCACCTTTGTCCGTACGATAAGAGAGGCCTTGCAGATGAACTGGTATAGCTTTCGAAAAGTCCTCGTCCGCCCACTCGTCTCCGTAGCCTCATAGTAGCTCACCGTTACCGCCAAAACGTGATTGCCTTCCTCCTTGAGGTCAAATGAGACCACCCTCTGTAGTGTACCCGCGGGTTCAATGTCCACCCCGCCAGCGCTCTCGGGCTTGAGCTCCAGCTTCTGAGCCCCCGCCAGCCCTGGTGTTTTCATCTCCGCTTCGATGCGGACATCGCGAATATGCTTCAATGAGTCGGCGGGCAGATCATTGTTCGCACACAACGTACAGCCAAATGTCTCCCCCACGTAGGCAGATCCAAATGAAACCGGGAGATTGAGAATCGGGCTGAGGAGAAAAGGAGCTGGATTGGTTTCGGTTTTCGAGGAGTAGGCGAGCGAGGCTGGCACAGGAAGATGCTTCGATGACGGGAGAGGCAGAGGAGACTCAATAGGATACTGCGTCACTAGCGATGGCTGAGAGAGCCTAGTGGTTGTTAGATGATGATTCTGTCCAACTTACTTGCCGCGCCTACCTAAGGACCTTGACGGACACCGAATGTGGTTCCTTGATAGGATCATGGGAGGGATATCTTTGATGGCTCATTTTCTCCACTCCATCCTCCTTGTCCGTGAAGAAATCGCCAAAGAGTCACTACGATGCTGGGCGGCTGGAGCTTATGTGGAGCAGCTAACAATCTACGCTACTCCTTCAGCACAATGACAGCTTACGCATGGGGCTTATCGATAAGACGAGGGGCACATGCCCCACTCTGATAGCACAATTGGATGTGTGGTTAAGCAGGGGTAAAATGGATTGAAATGTAACTAACAAGACCATATTATGGCCTGTATTGAGCCCAACGCAACGAGCCATAGACTCGCCCCCTTTTAAGTCTCAAGATCTACGAGCTGTTCTGCTTGTATGTCATTAGCATTTTCACATTTCCGCATCCTTCAATAGAATGCCAATCACAAGTCAAAGACTTTCGCAAGTACGTATAGATGAGACGTCTCATCACTGTAACTTGTCTGTCATATCAGCAGAGTTCTGGATGCATTAGATTAGTACTTTCCCCAAACGAAAATATACTCTTCTTTCCTTTGAATTTGAAATGTTACGTTTTCCCTAACCTAGCCGAGCGTGGTGTCTGTAGAACCCCCTGTGGTCAACCGAGCATATTACAAAAGTCAGCAAATCGAAATAAGCAGTCAGCTCTTATACGTCAAACTGGGCAAACCCAAATCCTAAAGCCCAGGGGGTGGGGGGACCTAAACAATGATCAGTAACCGACGTGCGAAAAGGGGAATACAAGCTTCAGGTTATACATACAGCATTGAAGCTACCGCCAGGTGGTGAACCAGAGGGTGGAGGAGGCGGGGCAGAACTTGGAGGAGGAGGAGGTGGTGGAGCTGCATCGCTGGGTGGAGGTGGAGGCGAAGCCGACTGGCCAGGGGCGCCGGTGCTCTGCGCCTGGCCCTGAGCACCATAGTACTGCTGATATAGCGCGACATAACTGTATCATGTCAGTCTTCATCCAACACTTAAGGTTTCAAACAAGTCATCATACTTAGCGTAGCCTCCCCAGGCGGCATAGGGATCAGCGCCGTTGTAATATTGTGCATATTGTGCAGCATAGTCAGTAGCGCTTGCTGAACTGTTAACTCCTGGAGCTGCAGGACTGTTAGAGGCTGCGGCATCAGATCCGTATCTACCATATGAGGAGTATGAGGCGTTTTGCGATCCACCATGGGAACCTCCCTGACCGCCGTGAGAATTTCCATGGGAACCACCATGAGACCCGCCGTGAGAGTTACCATGGGAGTTGCCGTGGGAGCCACCATGAGAACCTCCGTGTGAACCGCTATGAGATCCACGATGATGGTCTCCGTAACCACCGCCGCCACCAGAGGCATAGCGCGGCGGTCTTGTTTTGAAATCCTCATATTGCTCCTTGACGTTGCCAATTAAATCTTCGCAAAGTTCCTTTGCTTTGGCAACCATGTTAGGGTCAGGACCACTGGTATTGTTAAAAGTCAGCCCACTGGTAACGTCGGTAAACCGGGCAATACTCACGTTACATGAAGGAACATTTCCTCGTCACTTTCGTGGTTAGTGGCGGCCTCAAGATAGCCTGAGCCGCGGCCTTTGATTTGAACTCTACATCCAGTTTCTTGCTGGATGTGCTTCACGTATGCACCGCCGTGTCCAACCACCTGCGCGCGCAAGTTGAAGCCTGGAACTGGCTCGAGGCTGATGGGAATTTTCTCCTCTGGCCATTTTCGCTAGTCGGTGAAGTGTTAGCGATCGGCCAAAATCACTGCCATAAATGTGGGGATTACCCTTCCAAATTCGTCTCGCTCCACATGTTCCTGTTCACGGCGTCGGAATCGTCGCTCATCTACTAGCTGGGGGAGCTCTTGCTGAATGAGTTCGTTGATTTTCGCGACAGCAGCATCCAGTCCGGCCTTGCTGGTGCTCGTGATATGCAAATAAAGAGGGGGGTTCTGCTCGCGTTAGTAAACGAGACAAAGATGCCTCTTCGTGAATTTAAATAAGAACATACAGCTGCAGTTGCCATGCTCTTATTCGGATAGTAATTCCCGCGGGTTGTGACATCTTTGAGCGAGGTTAACCTATATATCCTATAATAAGTTGTGAGTGAAGAATATTTGCGTACCAGCACCGGTTTCATCGCGTATCTAGGTCAAAGGCAAGTTAGTAAGGGCAAGTAGAGGGATTACTATAAGCTATCGCGCTTGTAAGCATAATAGTCCTCGACACAGATGCCGTATTCGCCTGCCATGTCGGTTGTGGGATATTTGTTGAAGCAGCAAGGGTATTTACCATGTCCTGAGTAGAGCCTTTGGTCAACAGGTAACGATTTCTCAAATCGTTGACCTCAATGTCCTGAATGTAGTCGCCATCGGCCACATACATTTCGTTTTTGATGCCCGCGTCCGAGTCGGCCGAAGAGTCTGGCGCTTTGGTATCAGGAGATGCCGACTTAATAGGTGGGACATCAACATGCTGAATGCCCTTACGGGCCTGCAGCTGCGCGTTGATTTTAGCCGCAGCGGCAGCTATTGAAATGGTAAGAAAGAAATCCATGATCGAAAGATGGGAGGGAGAAGCGTACCAGCAGCAGCAGCGGCGTCAATCGGAGCCTTTTTGGTCTCTGAAGTACCATCTTTCGGCAGCGGACTACGCTCTCGGCCCTCTGAACGTCGACCGGGTGGTGATCGGGAGCGCCTGTCGAATCGTGAGGCTCGTTTAGGCTCCGGCTCTGTTTGATCAAAGCGCGACCGCTTGACAGTTCGACGCTCGGCGTCCTCCATGATATGTCCTAGCAGCTCGAGCTGTCTATATTAACTGTGTATGACGGTGCGTCTATGGAGTCTACGGCCCGATTTCTTGGTGACGAAGACAACTAGGGACTGGCGTATACCGGACTTCGCAGGTTGTTGATATGAGAAAAATGCTGATGAAGGAGAAGACAAGCTCGCCTTCGTTGTGGATCAATGCCAAACTCATGTTCCTGTGCCGCGTTGTACCACAACACGAAAAAAATGCACAGAAGCATGGGGGCATAAGAGAAAGGTACAAAGGGACTTCCTGCTACCACTGTATACAGGCTGCGCAGCATGTACCTCTGCGAGTTCCAGGTACCAGGTAGCAGCAACAGCGAGGCTGCCAAGGCTGCTTACCAAATGATCTTTGGCTGCGGTTAGTTTAAGTGCGGTGTCGGAGGTGCACGTGCAGTGTTTTAAGATCTTCAGGGACTACTAAGGTACCTGCTTCGATTGAGATGCTTTGACAGCTTACTTGGAGTGGGCGTGCTGGCATTTCATCCCATTTCTATGAATCCTTCGCGACCTCGAAATGTGTGTTTGTTTTGCTGTTTGGCTAGCTACCTAGGAAACACAAGGATATTCATAGATTGCTGCGTTCTTAGGCAATGTGATTCCGGCGGTCAACCCCCCCGTCGCTGCTTATCTGAACTGTCTTCACATGCCCATGGCAATGCAGTCAGACCTACCCTTCATTTACACGTTCTTACGTGATACTCCCACCGTCCGGGGCTTTCCGATAGCTAATCATATATGTATGTTTGTGTGTGGCCATAATTCAGGGCAATGGATGGGAATAATGATTAGGCTATCTGGTTCAATTGTTAAATTAGGGTTTGCAAAGTCAAGTTTGAGCATTTGGCTGTATGCATAGGTGCGACTTGGGGTTGACGTTCAGCAGACGATGATGGAGAGGCACAATGTGGGGAGATGTTGCGGGGCAAATGTACATTCGACCATACGGCTAACGCTCTATCTATTTACTGTACACTTTATATGAGGAAATTGATGTGCGGTTACAAGTAATAATGCTAGACAGGCCAGGTAGTTTTGCTAAGATATTATGCGCTATCGACAAACCCAAAGCCTCTGACATGCTGATTTCCCGAGTATGAGGAACCGGGCCGAGGTGATCCGTGCACAGCGTCCCCCAACAACACCGCCGGTCCAGCCTCCGATCCATCGGACAGTCAGCTGAGTTTTCGACCTTTCCCCAAAGTCCTTGACTCACGATTCCTTCAATACCGACACAACTTTGCTGAGCCTGAGAACCAATTGAGCCAGGAAAGCATCTTGTTCGCCGACAGAGTTCCAGCCTCACGTCGACTTATCGCAAGATGGCTTCGCTCCGGCCATGGAGCACGCCGCTGCGCTTGGTTGCGTCTGCCAGGACCTTCCCCGCCGGTGCTGCCACTTTTGGTGCCGTTCGATTCAATTCTTCCCACAGCTCGACCTCTGCCATCGCCTACAAGGCCCTGCGACGCCGCTCTGCCCCTCTTCCTGTTGCTGAGGCGCCTCCAGCATGGTCTGCGCAAGCTGCCGTCTCCAATATCCTCTACGAGACACCGACTCCATCCATGGCCCCGCCTAAGCGCCACATTCTCAACTGTCTTGTTCAGAACGAGCCTGGTGTATTGTCTCGCCTCTCCGGAATTCTCGCTGCTCGAGGCTTCAACATTGACTCTCTGGTTGTGTGCAATACTGAAGTGGAGGACCTGTCTCGTATGACAATCGTATTGACTGGCCAGGATGGGGTTGTTGAACAGGCGAGGAGGCAGCTGGAGGATCTTGTGCCTGTTTGGGCTGTCTTGGACTACAGCAACGCAGCTCTTGTTCAGCGTGAGCTCTTGCTTGCTAAAATCAACATTCTCGGCCCCGAGTACTTTGAGGAGCTTTTGGCTCATCATCGTGAAATGACCACCGGCGAGTTCGAGCCGGAGCATAGCCATGAAGTCGCTGAGCTAAGCCTTGAAGAGTTGGCCAAAGACTTCCATCCCAGCAAGCTTGCCGCTAGCGAAGCCCTCAGACATAAACACGAGCACTTGAAGACCCTTACCTACTTCACTCATCAGTTTGGAGGCAAGGTGCTAGATATTAGCACCAACAGCTGCATCGTCGAAGTGTAAGTTCTCCATTACACGCGAGATATGCCCATATTTGTATTCATGCTAACAATTGTCCAGCTCCGCCAAGCAGTCGAGGATTGATTCGTTCTTGAAGTTGGTTGCTCCATTTGGTATTCTTGAATCTGCCCGAACTGGTTTAATGGCTCTGCCAAGATCGCCCCTGCGGAACCCAGCAGAGGATACCGTGGTGAAGGAGGCTGACGAGGCTGTTGATGTCAGCCAGCTTCCTCCTGGTTAAGTGTCAAAATCATATCTTACTCGGCTGCTTAGCCCTTGCCGTCAGACGAGACACTTTTCTTTTTACATTTGTTTTATTTAGCCGTTTTCAATCAAGTCCAAATTACTCTGTACAATCAATCTGTGATTATTTTGCACGCTGCAATTACGCGAGAACCAGACCATCACTATATCCGGAAACCAGGGATATTCCCAAACTAGATCTTCCCCTTGTTTACCACGAAACCCTCTAATGCAGCTGTAAGAAGTTAGATTTAGGGCCTTAAGCCTGTATAGGAGCCTGGGATGCTTACCAACGGCTGCCCACAGTCGGTTCTCCGCCTCTGGGAAGACCAGAGACCTAGGGCTGTAGAATACTTCGTCGGCAACCTCCTCTTGGTGTCGAGGCAAGCAATGCATAAATTTCCAGCCCTCCTTGGCACCTCCTCGCTTAGCCAGCTCGTTTGTGATCTGATAGCCTGCGAATGCGTCTAAACGCTTCTGCTTCTCGCTCTCTTGACCCATCGAGATCCACGTATCGGTGACCAAGATATCTGCGTTCCTGATAGCCTCCTCTGGCACGGTCGTCTCGGAGAGTTTACCTGGGGATGAAACGCCTGTAGCTGCTGATGTGATGAGTTGCCTCATGGAGTCAGGGATACCATAACCCTTGGGTGAGGCGACGGCAATGTCGACACCCATCTTAACGCAACCCAAAGCAAGGTCAAAGAGCACATTATTCGAGTCACCGATCCAGGCCACCTTTAAGCCATTGAGACCAAGTCCAGATTCTGTCGTTGACTTAGAGGTATGAAAAGCCTCGTGGATAGTGAGGAAATCAGCAATGGTTTGCAGGGGATGAAAGTCATCCGACAGCGCGTTGATGACTGGCACGCTTGAATGTTGAGCCAGTGTTGTCACATCCGAGTGGGGGCCAACGCGGGCTACCATGCAAGAAGTCATTGAAGAGATGACAACTGAAGTGTCATATAGTGACTCATTGACCTAAATTGGCAATGGTCAGACTTTGTTGCTATAGAATATTGTCACAGCAAAAGGGGGTATACGAACACCAAGCTGGATATCATCCTTTCCTAGAAACATGGGATGACCACCGAGCATAGTCACTGCAGCTTCTGTTGATACACGGGTCCTAGTGCTTCGCTTGCTAAACATCATTGCAACTGCTTGGCCAGCCAGACCTGAGCTCACGGGGGTTTGAATCTGGCCATTCTTGACGGCAACCTTGCGAGAGGCAGCGTTGCGCACCAAGGTCGCGAATTCCGCAGCGGACAGATCAGCAATGGACATGAGATGCCTTGGGCTAGAGGCTTGTGAGTATGCCCGTTTCTGTAGGCCGCATGTTGCGTTGCGAGCCGCTCGCAAAGCCGCTGTGTTCATGATTGTGTGTGTTTTTTTGTTGGCGGTCTACAACCAACAAGAACAAGGATCTCCGGAATCGGCGCTTGTTGTAGAGAAGTAGCGGATGTCAGAAACAGGCCAATTGACGTGTTGAAGCTTAACCCAATTCAAAGAATGATTTCTCTGCAATTAACTGTAGGCATTGACTTGAAGTAAAATCGGTAGGACTGGGTGTGAGAAAAAAGAAAGGAGGAAAAAATTGGCGGTATCAATGATATCGGCGCAGACGGGAGTCATTGCTGGAAAGGTATGTAGTGTACCTACTTGGGCATGAATCGAGGTTGTTGAGCACGAACCCTAGTCACAGTGGGGGCCTTGTTTTGTATTTAACCCTAACCCTAGAATATATCAAACAAGATGAATGGTGTAAACTAGAAGTTGTAATTGCTATGTAACTGATGGGGGATTTTATCCTGATGACTATTTACATTGTGGAAAAATTCGGAATATGTGCTTGAAGAAGCTGTGAACTATGTACTGGAGTAGCAAGGCCCCTCTAGGCGAAATCCATCATCTTTAAGCATCGGGATCGACGTCGTTGAGTTCAGTGCCAATGGCAATCTCGTCAAACCACATCTGGCGGAAAGGCTGATTGCCATCCATGCGACCATCATCATGCCAGCTGTTTGCATACATGCCAACACGGAACTGAAAGACGGTATCGTCGTTGACTGTGGTAGCCACATTACTTGAGTCGTGGACTTTCCGGCCATCAAACCACATTCTGTAAAAACCGCTATTGTCGCTAGCCCACTTGGCCTGAATGATAACCTTGTGCCACTTGCCAGCACTGACTGTGCCAAGGTTATTGAGTGTCTTGATGCTGCGTCCGCAGTTGGGCTGTCGGTATTGCCCACTGACGATGCGGGATGTCAACTGGTTGCCCTGAATCCATACCATGGAGGATGGCATCCAGTCATCGCCACCGCAGCCCGCGCCGGGACGGTTGGCGATAAACTGTGCGATGTTGTAGGACTGTGAAGAAAACTGCCAGGTGTCGGATAGGCGGAACATGAAGCCGTAGTAAAGCGAATCGCCACGCTTGTAGCCACGATTGCGGTCGACTTCAGAGTGGTACCGCCCATTGTAGCCAGGTGTATAGGTTTGAGTCATCTTGATGGAAGTGGTGCCCTTGTAGGCAACATTGCTGACTTGTTGAACGGTGCCTTGGTTCTCACGGCGGATATAATCCCATCCATTGAGGCTACCGTCATTGAAGAAAGTTCGGGTAGCATCTGCTGTTGAGACGAGCGCCAGAGTGGCGGTGATGAACGTTTTGATGGCAACCATGATGAAGCAAGTTGTGGTATGATTGTTTAAGGAGCCCAAGAGATGAAGATACAAATTCACAGAGGGATTGACGAGATTTATACCTGGGGATGGACAACAACAGCTACTGCTCAGAAATCAAAAGCTTCTCTGTTACTCATATCTTCCCATCCAAAGCCTATCATGGTCTCGCGTGGTTGTCAGCATGAGCGGGTAAAGGAGCAGAATTTAGAACATTACACGTGTCTATGGGGACGGCAAGGTCGATCAATGGAGGCACACTTGAAAGAAATGTGTGGCATATACTTGGCGCGGAGACTCAATTCTGCTCAAATGAGAACCTCTTCGTTGCAGACCGTCCAATGCAGTACAAGCATTCCCCGGATATGTGGTTGCATTGGGCCAACCGCCCCTTGTCCATCGGGTCGATTTCGGTCTGATCATGTTTCCCGGAGACGCTGTGCTCAAAGTGGACGTATTCCTTTTGCGGAAACAAAGGGTCTAGGGCTGTGAAAAGAAAGTCTCCAGCCGTCTGTTCGTTAGCCGATCCTTGGCTTCCATGGTATGACTGGCGGATTAATTTTTAAGATTTCCACATATTCCTAATTCGGTTCTGATATTTGGTTGTGTAGCTATACGAGAAAGGATGGTGGTTGCCAGAAATCATTTGTGGCTGCCTTGAGCATCATGAAACATCCCAAAATTGGTTTAGCAAGTCGTGGGGTAATGTAATCGGCATGGCCATTGTCCCCAGTTTATTACGTGGTAGTACTGATAGTCCGTCTCCAGGAAACTGGAGCTGGACTCCAGAATATGGTATGCCTATAGTCAACCAAAGTATGACAACGCAGGATCGGGGCGTCGCTGATGCATCCAAATTAGGTATTAGACTCAGTCAATAGTCTTGGACCTAATATAATTCCTTGTTTGCAAACCCAGGGAACTGGGGCTATTGACATGTTTGCTAGAAGACTCGTATTCTCTCATGAGTCTAGATTTGAGACCAGTCGGTTGGATGAATGGAAATTGCGGATAGGGGAACATGAGCTGCCTCGGTAGGCTCGTCATTCAACCAAAAAAGGAAGCTGGGAGGTCTTGGCAGTTTTAGTTTGCCGACAGCACCTGTGTGCATATGAGCTTGATCTCCATTGCCCCAGAGAGACCATTGCTACAGCCCGATCCGTAGGCTATTTAGATATTTGTCAAGCTGGGGTTGCAACTTCTGGAGCACATTGGTTAGAACCGTCTACAAGAAGAACATGCTGCCATGTCCTTCTTAGTGAACTTCGAGAAACTGTATGGGACATATGATCCATCAACAATATGTTCTGAACCACTCTGCGAGCGATTCCTGCTGGATGCTCCTGTGTACTGAACTTGTAGTTCACCTTGACGGCTGTCAATGTGAAACTCTTAAAGCGGAGAAGTGGAGGCGGCTGACAGCAGCAATAGCAGCGGATGATCTTCATTAGCCTGGAGATGGAAAGAAAAGCGCCGACTGGACAGCTGATGTGAATGAGGGTTCGCTGCCTCAGGTGACAAACCTGTCTTGCATCTGACGTGATGTGGCACTGGATGCACAGCCACAGTCCCAACTGTGTACGTAATCACATGGAGGCTGGACTCACGCGTCCATGGCATTGTCCTGCATGAGTCGGTGCTCTCTGGTACGTAGTGAGCCAATCACCTCATGACTCAACACTTTGGATGTTGTGACGAAGACGACTCTTGACGCTGTGGACCCAACTTCAACAACTCACAACTCTTCATTACTCACGGATTACTAGCATCTAGGAACCGATTACACGGCAACCTAAGTAACTCGCCTTGCCTAGCATCGAAACCAGCGGCCTGGGCCCGCCATCGTCGGACTTCCATCTATTGATTGACCTGTGAGCAACACCGAGGTTCCGATAACGGGAGGCCGTGCTGTACGTACAGTAGTACCATGTGCTGCGGCTGCAACTAAACCACCATCCGCTTTCCGCTCCCATCATCACATCTGGCGCAAACGACATGGCTCCCTCTGAGAGATCGCCTTTGCTCTCTCCACACGAGAATGAAGATGCCCAAATAAGCGAGTCGTCGCCTTTGCTGTCAGACCAGTCAGATAGCAGGGGTGATGGCAGGAACAATGACAACACCGATAAGAGCTCTGCGGGGACGACACGCCGAATTCGATGGCCCTCTATTATTGCTATAGTAGCCCTGGCAGCTCTGGTCATAGCTGTCATTTTCTTGGGGTTCCTGGTTCCACCCGCGATCAAAACGTATGCTGAGCATGCTGCTGTTCTCGAGCCTACAGGGTTATCGCTTGAGTCTATTACACCTGATGGGGTGCGAGCGCGCATTCAAGCCCGTTTTCGACTCGATGGCTCGCGGGTCGCTGACAGCTCTGCGCGGCGGATCGGCAGGTTTGCTACAAGCCTTGTGAGAAAACTTGACACCGACGAGACCAAGGTTCAGGTGCATCTACCACACTACGAAAATACTCTCTTGGGTACGGCTGTCGTCCCACCATTGACTGTGAACCTCGTCGATGGCCACAGCACGGAGCTGGACTTCGTTGCGGATCTCAGCGCTGGAGATGCAGACAGTGTGCGCCGCATCGCCAATGATTGGTTGGAAGGCAGACTCAATCAACTTAAAGTTACGGGTGCCGCCGCCATCAAAATCAAGACGGGGTTTCTACCCCTGGGGACTCATGACGTGGTGGAATCTCTGGTATTTGAAGGTCAATCCCTCTACCGTACCTTTGCATCGTTGTATTTTGGGCAGAAGACTATAAAATAATCCAAAGAAAAATGACACATGTTTCCTTATTCTGAAGCATTGCTAACTCCCCTTGCAGCCAAAGAGATACCTTCCATACCCGATTATCAAATCCAGCGCCTCAACTTCCACGACACTCCTGCAGGTGATAAAGGACGCATGTCTATTGCAGCCGATGTTTCCCTTACCGCCTATAATGAGTACCCATTAAGCTTGACGCTTCCATCGCTTGGATTAGATATTCTGATGTCTGATTGTGATCCTTCTGAACCCTATCTCAAAGTAGCAACTGCGGTCACCAAGCCTATAACTGTGCACCCGGAAGCCAATGTCACTGTTGACGCAACAGGAATCATAAGCGAGATTTCAGACTCGCTGACGCGCACATGCCCGCAATCTAAACTATCACCACTCGATTCCTTTATTAAGCAGTACTTGCGTGGTGAAAAGGCGAAAGTTTTCATTCGTGGCCAAGAGTCGGGAAATTCCGACCTCCCCGACTGGCTTGGGTCTATTCTGAAGAGCGTTACGGTTCCGATCGACTTCCCGGGAGGTTCTTACAACGACCTGATTAAGAATATTTCTGTTACGGATGTTGATTTCAAACTTCCAAGCCCCTTTGCTGATCCCAGCGACCCTAATGGCAAACCTCGCGTATCTGGCACGATCGAAGTGCTCGCGGCGTTACCACCAGAGTTGGGCATTGATGTCGGAATTACCAATCTCAGAGCGAACAGTGATGTGCTCTATAAGGGGCGCAAGTTTGGCGAGCTTAATTTGCGGGAATGGCAGAAGGCCAAGTCGGCCAAGGTTATTGAACATGGAAGTGATGAGGAATTGCTCCGCATCACCTCAAAAATCGTGGATTGCCCCCTCGATGTGACCGACGGCGACATTTTCGGCGATGTTATGCAGAAGCTACTGTTTGGGAACAAAGATATCCTCCTTGACGTCAATTCCGCTGTTGATGCCAAAGTGTCAACGGTGCTTGGAGACCTCGTCCTGAAGGAGGTTCCAGCGAAGGGCCAGATTCCAGTAAAACGTCCGTCATCGTCCTGGTAGTTTTGCACACATCTTGGCTTTGTGAGGTTCTTGGCGTCAATCGGATCTTTTTCTTTTGCTGGCAAAAGTAAAAGGGCAACCTCCGATGACTACTTCGCCTCACGAGTTTTCAAACGGGAAGGCTCTGCTGACAACTGCTTAGAGCTCCCGGGAAACGCCTTTGGTGATCTAAACCCGCATGTTGAGGATCTGGCCGTTCTTAATACATCGACCACCGGAATATTCATGCGAGCCTCGGTCAATCTAACGAATCCTACACCTTACACGGCATCTATTCCGTACGTCACCGTTCATGTTATCAAAGATGGGCACATCATTGGTGAGGTCAGCGCCAAAGACGCGCACTTTCAACTTGGGAATAACACAAACATGGTGGTCTATGCCGCCTGGGATCCTGTTCTATTTGGAGGAGAGGCAAGCCATGAGATCAGCCGCCGATTGCTATCAGAGTATCTATCTGGCAAGAACACCACCATCACACTCAAGGCCCATCGCGACAGTATCCCCGCGATGCCAGTTGTGAGCGAAGCACTGTCCAAAATCACAATCACATTAGACACCCCGCGAATGAAACTCCCAGAAGAAGACGAGGATAAAGAACAAGGCCACAGCTACATACGGGACGCGACTTTCCATCTTCTTTCATCAACTGCATCCTTCAGCTTGGCATCACCACTTCGCCACAACACTATACATATCGAACGAATCAATGCAACGGCGTTCTACAACCACACCGAGCCCGTCGGCCGCATCTTTTTTGATGAGAGTTTTGCAGCACCTCCCGGGATCACAGAGACCCCTCGTCTGCCAGTGACGTGGTCTCTCAGTAGCGTTGGTTTCGATCGAGTGAGGGAAGCGCTCGGTGGTAGCTTGAAACTAGATGCGAGGGCAAATGCGACAATCAGAATAGGCAACTGGGTAGAAACAGTTCAATATGAAGGTAGAGGAATCGGGGCTAAGGTTCGATTGTAAATTGGGTATTGTATTCTTTGGCGTTGATGCAAGGGCTTGTTTCTTTGTTATTATCATAGCTCTGTGGCATATTTCATGACCCAGACCTGGCGCTTTTCAGTTCGACTAGACACGGGATTGAGTGGGTTTTTCCAAACACGAAGTTTATTAGATGTAGCATATCAATTTGAAGAACAATTAAAGTCTACTTAATTATACACCCACATAGACAATATATCCAGAGAGGCGACCTTAATTATCACATTCATACTACTTCTCATTATCTAGTATCCACAACTCATCTCCAAAAAAAAAAGCATAGGAAAGCAATCACAGACGAGCAAGTTGCCAGTAGCATTAGTCTCATTTACGAAATGTAGGAAACAGACTGACAATCCAGATCTACAGTATACTAGCATCACACAACGGGGCAATTTTGTCACTTAGAGGGTCATCACAATCGGGCGTAAAGCTTCCACAAGATCAATCGAGCGGGAAGGATTCACTAAAAGAGAAAGGGGTGGCAGGATGGGAAGGTAAAGCGATAGGACGAACCTTGGTATCTAGAGCTGGAAACGTGAGGGTTGTGTCAGCAAGAACTGAAATGGAAACAGCAAACGAGAGCAACACAGTGTAAAGCAGGGAAATGCACCTTTTGTCATTATTTCCATAGAGCGTGTGATTATGTCTAATTTCGGTGTGTGGGTGTGAGGGTGAGTGTCTTGGGGGTATCATTCAATCGCCTACGTTCATCCGAGTCGAACACCAGCCTCCTTTCGCTTCTTGAGCTGTTGCGCCGCCGCCTTGCTCATGCCGGCGTTCTGACTTGCATCAAACATGCTCTGCGCATCTCGGCGTTTCTCGTCCTCAATCTTCTTCATAAGCTTCTCGGTCTTTCCTTTGCCGCTGCCCTTTCCGTGGAACTGGTGGCTCAGTTGCTTGAAAGCTTCTTTTTGATCCAGCTGGCGGCCGTGCTCGTCAGTATATTTTAACTCGACGTGGGGCTTATACCCGGAATGGAAGAGCTCGGCCACTTTCTTGGACTGCTGATGTTCGCGCCAATTATTCTGCTGTCGGGCCCAATCCTCCCTATCCCGTACCGACATTCGATCCAACTTGCCGCTGGCTCTGTCGCGCTCTCTCTGTAGCCGCGTTTGTTCGTCCAGCTCATCCTCCAAGCGTCGCTTCTTAGATATGAATTCCTGTCGATCGCGGAAGCTTTCAAACTGGTTCTCGCCTTTGGAGTCCTCAACAAGACCACGTTCGCGAAGCAAGGCGAGAGCTGCACCCATTCCTTCCCCAACAACCTTTTCTTCCTCAACGCCATTATCTTCCAGCTCGTCAGAGACTTGAACAATGTCTTGTTCCTCAACTATATCATCTCCCATATGATGATCATCATTAACATCCGGACTCCGTGTCGCTTGTTTGCGCCGTCTTGATTTGCGCTCTTCCTCTTCCCCTTCTTCAGGTTTGCTCAAACCAGCCACAAATTCAGAAATTTCGCCAATGACAAGACCACCGCTTTCTGCCTCATCTCCACTCTGTTTCGACTCCTCCCCTTGCTCGCGAAGCTGTTTCGCAATATCCTCAGGTCGCATCTTCTTCCGCTTTTTTAGCGCATTCTTCCTTTGAATAGCAAGCGATGCCTGAAGATCTTCATCATCAACAAAGGTATCCGCGTCTACTTTTCGTTTCTTCCCGATAATGCTATCCTTAACATCAATGTCCATAGCGCCGCTCTCAGTTTGTGGCACTTCTAGGGGGAATATGTCTTCTTCATCGTGTTGTTTTTGTCTTGCATTTTTTGACTTCTTTTTCTTTGGTTTCTTCACCTTGATCTCCGAGGCGGCGAGATAGTCTGATGAGATGGGAGCATCGCCTGTAAACACCAAATAGTTAGTGCCCGTTTATTCTATAGTACGTGACAGTTTTACACTTACCGACAATATCATCCAGACTCACGTTCTGAGATCTGTTGCCATTTCGCACTGGTTGGTCGAGAATATCGGATAGCTCAGGAATGGTTCCATTGACGTTGAGTGTGAACTTTTTCGACTGTTTGCCGTTGATTTCTTCGTCATACTGCGCCAGAATGCCTCCAGTACCCTCTTCATCATCATCATTCGGGTTGTAGCCCTTCTTTTTCTTTAGATCCAATCTTTTGGAAAGATCCTCCTGCTCTCGCATGTCCAAGTTTTCCAACTCATCGCCCTCTTCCTCGTTTTCATCTATGGTGGTGTCTTTGAGGGTGAGGATCTGTTCGTCACCATCCAGGAAGGATGTTGACTCGTGCGCAACCTTGATGCCAGCAAGATCTTTCGAAGTGTACTGTATGGCAGCAGCCGCCGCAGCCTCTGCAGCAGCAAGCTCTTCTTCCAACTTTCTCCCTTTATCGATCTTCTTTTGTCGTTTCTTTTGACTAAGCAGCCAAGCTTTTGTATCGAGATCACCTCCATCCTCGGCTTCACCTAGTCCTTTTCCTTCCAAAAGAGCAAATCGCTGAGCTTTTTCACGAGCTTTGCGGGCGGCAGTTGCCTTATCCTCGCGCCTCTTTCTAGACGCATCTGCTTCCATGGACTTGTTGTAGTTGTCATAAGATTGAGCCTGTCGGGTCTCAACCGTACTCGCCGCTTCGCCATCACTATCACTCCGCGAGGCTTCTTCGACCTTGGTGTTATCGGCACCCGGGACTGGCAAAGGCTTCATGCCCAGCGACACCCGGATACGGTTGGTTTCTTCAATAGTTGCGGCGTCCATATTGACTGTATACTGACGTTCGCCGAAATAGATCGCATGCGCTCAGAGGTTTTGGTGACAGAGACGAGAAAGTCAGCCTGCCGTCGTCGGTTTGAACTGGAACGGACATTAGCCAGTCACGCTAAAGTCTAATCGCAAAGGGAGGGATGTTTAACCGACAATTGCGCGAAACCACGTGATGTATCCACTGCGGTCGAATTGACCTTCTTCACATCTGCGCGGCTGAAATTTTTTCTCTTTTCCTCCTTCTTTAACAAACCACGGATCTGTGCCAGCGATCCTCTGTTCGTCAGAGTTGATTGCTGTGCAGCTCGATACATTTATGGAGCCACCTACTTGTTATGGTGTCAATCTTCCTATCGACAGTTCCAAGAACGAGTCGGCGTCTAAGTTGTCTCATTCGCCTTCGTAAGAAGGCTTGAGTGTTGTGACTGGACGATCGGCAGCCCCATATTCCAACCCTCTTTTCCGAGGCCGTCGGCCGGTGAGGTTGGGGATAACCATGGGGCATACATTTCTTACGTATGCAGTGTAAAATTTGTAAAACTATGCATGATTCAAGCTCCACAAGGACGATGATTTTATGATTTTGGTCATTGAACAAGCCATATTACACCAAACTCTAGAGCATTTTCTTCTCATGAATTAGAGGGTGTCACTCCACCCATTCTCACTTTGTCATCACAATTGAGGAGTCGATTCATGTCTCATGCAGATCATGCCCTGGTGTCAGGGACAGGTGATGGCTTGCCACCTAAATACTGAGCGATAGCCGTTGTGTGAAAATCGGTCTCGGCTCCTGCCGACGAGTCATGATTGGCGAGGAATTCTTGATTTCATCCCATCGTAACCTGCCTGAAGCAAGATGCAGCCAGCGATGGTACAATCGGAATGCGACGTCAATTAGCTTCAGATGCAAGGTACACCTTTGCCAACCTGACACATAATACTTGAAAATAATAAAAACAGGGAAGTTTGACCGTGTACTCGGCAATGTCCGCAGCGCCCTGAATGTGTTTGGAGAGGGTATAATATGTATAAACAGCTTCTAATACGTAATTTAACCTTCTTTGTAATTCCGATATGTTCTGGTTTCCAAATATAGCCGACAGACCTAGAACAACATGGACGCATTGAGCGAATCGGAAAGTTATGTAATGCATTGAAGGGATGGCAAGGTAATTAGCAGTCATACGCATCTTACCCATCCGCTTGACGCATGCACAGAGAGTCAGTTAGGTTACTTCGAATGAGTGCGATGTCTACCACAAACGTCTCGAGTCAATTCAATAAATCAAAGGTATTTTCAAGTGGCCTGATGGGTTTCCTACTATCTCATGATGGTTGTAGGGATATCAGTCTCATACTGTATGTCCATTCCTGGATCCTCGGCTTCTCTATCCCCCACCACACTGAATATGGATCCATCTCGTGCCCAAACTCCTCATCTTACCGAGGTCTGCCCTCTGAATGTTAACATGTTGTTCTCAAAACCCCCCAAAAACTGAGTGGCGTAGCGGACCTGGCCGACGATGGGCAAGAGGTAATGAAATGCCAATATTCAACCACCCATCTAATCCTAACATCGGATAGATGCCAAAGAATAGCCCCGAGCAGCGTCCGTGGTTGTGATGCAGGTGGCTGGCTTTGGGCGACAAACACCTGCCCTACAGAGCTGTAGGGTTGGCGTGGCAGTGCCGATTACTGGACGAAACCCCTGTAAAGATGGGGAGAGATTCATCATAGCAACGGGGGCCAAGAGAGCTTCGCCTGGATAGTGGTCAACCCCGGTGTTTCTCTCACAACTCGAGATTGTTTAGCCACATGGGCGTCGTCATCATGCCCAGAGCACGGCAATGCGGGACTGTTGAACCGCAACTGAATGTGTAATTTGGATTTGGTGGTTGTTGATGCAGCGGCTGTCGCCGACATTAATGTGTGGGTTGTTGCTGGTTAGGTCAATAGACCTCGTGGTTGACATTGCGAAAGCGCTCCTGTTTCAGCTCGCTTGCATTACAACTGACCTGCAGAACGTAATTAATAAAGTTGTCTACAATTCCACCCGGCTTGGCCTTTTAGGCTCTCTGATTGCCTTGGCAAAATGGTCAACTTTGGCCGTGAATGCGCGCTTTCTTCCACTGCTTTTCTCAAGGAGCACGAGTAAGCTCGCGTGGTGAGAGAGTCAGATCACCACAGCAGTAGAAGTCAGTGGTAATACCCCCTGTTTGTTCTTCAATGCCTGCCCTCTGTGTTCGCGTGTCAGGTTGTTTTCTACGTGGAATCTGACGGCGCACATCCTCTTCAGTGTAGAATGAAAGCAATAGATTGAGTTATTTTGTCCAATGAGAGCCGTTGCCAGGGGAGAGATGGGTTCGGTGTAGCGTGACGATAGACGAACTTGTCCAGATCTACCAACTAGTTCCCTGTAGGCAACAACTGTTACAGCGAGTACCCCTGGGTTATCTCCAGGGGTTGGAGTGCTAAAATGCCAAAGGTAAGATGCAGGCACAAGGCAGGCAGGCATGTGGTAGCACTGCCAATGGGGTTTGCTCCTCTGCTCGTCAGTCAACAGCGCGCTTATTAGAGGCAGTATTACCTACCCAAGCTACTGCGACATATTAGGTGACAAACCGTATTAGCCTGTCACATTCGCAAAGACTTGCCTCATGCAGTTTTTTCTCACCTCGGCTACAGCTCCGCAGGGTTTTCTGGCCAACAAGGAGTCTAAACCGGAAAGGATAGAGCAGGGCCAAGACCCTTTTCACTATGCCCCATTGCTCTGGAGTCTGGACGCATTCCGCTACCTCCGCTGCCTCCGCTGCCCTGCACGCCCAGGCCGAAGCTTTAGAGGACTAACATTCGGATTGGGACAATCCAGGCAGACGAAGGCGAGAGATTCCTGGACAGGTTGAACTAATCCAGACATTGCCTAGCACCTCTGCAATGCACGTACAGCTCGGCACTTGTCTGGGTCCATGAGAATCGGCCCTTTCAAAGATTCTTTGGTGGCAGGTCATGGAGCTTCCACAACATCAGTCCCTTTTGGCGATTGGCTATTCCTGAGATGGAAGGCCTGGCGATCGAGAGGAGTAGCCCCATGGGGCAGCACCGGTGACACCACATGTCTACCCGCTGCCAGCGAGCCCTACAGCATAGCCCACGTCGGTCCGACAACGCCCTCTCTCCGAGCCAGTCGATGGGGTTTTCTGGGGTTGGATTCCCAGACCGTCCCCTGGTCCAGCTTCCCCATGTCAGATGCACGAAAGACAGTTGCAGTCGCCGCTACGGCCCACCTCCGGGCCAAGCTTCGAGCACCCCGAAGACACGGCCCGTTATCCACATGGGGCTCGCGTGTTCGAGAACCACTTACTCGACATAGAACAGATACCCAGGATAGAAAGATATATAAGGAGTCACCATGGACCTCTGGATAGGTGATCAGAACATCTCACCATCAACTCTCAACTGCTCATCCTCCATATCCATCTTCTCTTCCTCGTGGTACTTTGCCTGGCCCATCATGCGTGCCTTCTCTACGGCTGTCCTTCTCGGGTCTGTTGCTCTCCAGAATGTGCTGGCGCGGCCCAACTCGGTGACCCGAGCTATCAACAGAGGATCTATTGACGACTTCATCAAGTCAGAGGAGCCCATCGCCCTTGAGGAGCTTCTCTGCAACGTTGGTGCTGAGGGTTGTCATGCATTTTATGCTGCTCCTGGTATCGTGATTGCTTCACCTAGCACCAAGGAGCCTCCTTGTGAGTTCTCACGCAGCTGGTTGGCAGCTTCTTGCCCTTTAAAGTTGGATCGATCGAAAGAAGCCAACTGCATGAAATTAAATCGTTGCTAACATTGGATCATCGTAGACTTCTTCACCTGGACGCGAGATGCTGCTCTTGTTTTCAAGGCCATTGTTGACAGGTTCACCCACAAGTACGATCCCGACCTGCAGCGCCTTATTGAGCAGTACATTATCTCCCAAGCCAAGCTTCAGGGAGTTTCAAACCCTTCTGGCTCGTTCAGCGATGGTTCCGGTCTAGGAGAGGCCAAGTATGAGGTCGATGGAAAAGCCTACAATGGCAACTGGGGTATGTTGGACTCAAGACACGTTTAATTCAGACATACCTATTGCCCATGAAACTGACCAACGTATTCGTCTAGGTCGGCCCCAGCGAGATGGTCCCCCTCTACGAGCCATTGCCATGATTAGCTATGCCAACTGGCTGATTGAGAACGGATACAAGTCGACAGCCAATGACCTCATTTGGCCTGTTGTGCAGAACGATCTCAACTATGTTGCTCAGTACTGGTAGGTACTTTTTCTAGAGTCTCCCTTAACCACGGCGAATCTGACGGCAATTCTATCATACAGGACCCAAACTGGATTTGATCTCTGGGAAGAGGTTCGCGGAAGTTCTTTCTTCACCGTTTCTGCCTCTCACCGCGGTATGTTTCAATTATTCTTTTGCTGAGCGTTTCCATTCTAATATTTTCTCATAGCGCTGGTCGAAGGAGCCACCCTGGCCGCTGCTCTTGGCAAGTCTGGCAGCACTTATACCAACATTGCCCCCCAGATTCTTTGCTTCCTGCAAACGTTCTGGGTATCTAATGGTGCTTATTTGGATGCTAACAGTAAGTTAAAAGCATTATATTTTTAAGAAGCTCCTCGCTAACGGTGGTAATCTGAATAAAGTCAACACCAACGATGGCCGAGCTGGTAAAGATGCCAACACTCTACTTGCATCCACCCACAACTTCGACCCTAGCCTTGGCTGTGACGCCAGCACCTTCCAGCCCTGCAGTGATAAGGCTCTCGCCAACTTGAAGGCCGTTGTCGACTCGTTCCGACCTTACAAGATTAACCAGGGTATCCCCGCTGGCAAGGCCCTTGCTATTGGCCGATACATTGAGGACGTCTTTTTCAATGGAAACCCATGGTATTTGGCTACTCTCGCCACCGCCGAACAGTTATACGATGCCATTTACGTCTGGAAGAAGGATGGCAGCATCACTGTCACTGATACTTCACTGCCATTTTTCAGAGACTTGGTTCCCAACATCGCCACTGGCACTTATGCCAAGTCATCTGCCACTTACACCTCCATGATCAATGCCGTTTCGACCTATGCTGATGGGTTTGTTGCTATTGTTGCAAAGTACACGCCTGATGATGGTTCGCTTTCTGAGCAGTTCTCCAAGGAGAACGGCCAGCCCCTTTCCGCCGTTCACCTTACCTGGTCTTACGCCGCTTTCTTGACTGCTGCCGAACGTCGTGCCGGAATTGTTCCTCCAGCGTGGGGCAACAAGGCGGCTACTGTTATTCCTGGCACTTGCTCTTCACTCACCGCCCAGGGAACATACCAGCTCGCCACTGTCACCTCGTTCCCCCCTAACCAGAAACCCAAGAACGGATCGTCAACCAGCCCCAAACCCCCTTGCACTACTTCTACTACGCTAGCTGTGACTTTCAGGGCCCGTGTTCCTACCCAGTTCGGCCAGACCGTCAGAATCATTGGCAATGTTGCTTCCCTAGGTAACTGGGACATGAGCAAGGCTCCTGTGCTGAGTGCCTCCGAGTACACCGACCAGAACCCTGTATGGAAGGCTACCATCAACCTCAATGGCGCTCAGATTATTGAGTACAAGTATGTCAAGGTGAACCAGGACGGCTCTGTCGTCTGGGAAGGTGGCGCCAACCATGCCTACATGGTTCGCAAAACTTGTGCCAAGACAAGCAACCAGAATGATTTCTGGCAGTAGAGCGGCTGTTCTGCATATAATCAGCGTTATCTTGCTTGAGTTGCAATTCTCACCTTGTGCAAGTTCTTGTTTTCAGTATATAGATTCCATGTTATAATAATCACAGCTTGAATGACATTTATGAGAATTAATACAATGAACATTGTTCCTTCATGATGGCGTGTTTCCTGATGATGTTTTGATGAAAATTACTAGGAACACCAACTTAATGGCATTAAAAAACGGCGACTAAGCCAAGGCTGGGGGCAGAAGATCTCAGTGGCTTACAAGGCACAGTAGTTCCCTGTGCAAGATATTCCTGAACATCGCCGATACTGGATTTCTAGCTTTAACAAAAATGGCAAAACTCGCTAGAAATAACACTGATTATCGGCAATGGTTTACATTGCCAGAAAGAGTAACAATCATTAAGCAATGTTAGCAGTAGCAGTAGCAGTAGCAGTAGCAGCTACAGTTTGTAATGGCCAGTAAGAAAGAAACAGCCGATCAGATATGATAAATGATGTGTTTCTAACGTTGTAATCAAGTAAACCATCAATCAAGTAAGTACTCCACCCCATGAGACTTGCAAAACAAATCCTTATATCCCACCTCCTCCTCCGCCTCCCCCCCCCCCCCCCTCTTAAAACAAACAAAAAACCCGATCCCTTGTTTACGCAAACTCATCCTCAGGTGCCTCAATCGAGTTCTTCACTTTGACCAAGACAGCTGTCATCCAGGCATCCAACCTACTCGTTCGGTCATACTGGTATAGAATTTCGGTAAACCGGTCCTGATTCCTTTCTTCTATAGCCTCGCAGAGATCATCTAGAAGCTTGTACTTGTACTGAGAGGATGCCTCTCCGTCCTTATCCCGGTAGTTCTGGACAGCCCGCCGGGTGCCTACCAAATCGCCTGCGGCCAAGTGGCAGATGCCAGCTTTGAAGCAGTAGGACGACAGGCTCCACTTCATTGTGCCATTGCCCAACATGGTGTTGATGATTCTGTCGTATACCTGGATGGCGTCGTAATAATCCTCGTCCAGAGCGGCCAGGTCGGCATATTGAGTCCAGAGTTTGTTTGCGTTGCTAATCACAATTAGTAAAGCTCTCAAAAGTTCCCTTTCTATTCATTTCCAAGACGTAACAAGTTTGAACAAGGGTGTGGGGGATTAGAAACAGAACCTACAGCTCCCTTGCTTTTGGTAGTCGCTCAGCCGCGTCTTTGTAGGCCAACCTCGCCTTCTTGGTGTCTTTTAAGTCATGTTCGTAGATCTGACCAAGGACCTCCTTCACTCTCGACATGCGGTTCTGCTTGCTCTCGCTCGTTGATTGCTGGATTAAGGTGTACGCCAGCTCGCGGAACCGAATCGCCGACTGAGGGTCGTCCTTGCGGTAGGCGTCGGAGGCTTCGACATAGGTATCCGCCGCATCGGTGGGCTCCTTGAGGTTCTTCTCTTGAATCTGAGCAGCTCGCTCGAAGGTTTTGCCGGCGTCGATGCCTATTTAACGACCATTGTGGTTAATTTTTGGGCAGCTTTTTTCCGACACCTTGGGAAAGGCAAAAATGAAAGGACGATGTGTTCCTGCCCGCGATTAAGGGACAAGAAACCATAGAGCAGTACAAGGATGTATGCCGTCATAATTCCAACAACACAAATTGAAAACATCTTACTCTGGCCCTGGCGCTCGAAAGCCTGAGCTGCTTCCTTGAAGAGACGAGCTGCGTCCCAATACTTCTCCTCCGAACCGCCCATGAAACTCCAGCCGCCGCTGGCCTTCTGGAACAGCTTCTCGGCCTATATTGCGCTAGTTAGCACTTGAAAACCCTGTGGTTTATCGGTGTTTCATGGGTCATGCAGACCTGTTGGAGTAGGGCGTGAGGATCGTCAGACATGATGGCGGCGAGAGGATATGGGAGGGGTTTGAAGGCGGATGTGTTGTCTTGCTGTGTCTAGAGTTGTATATTATCGAAGAGGTTGACGAGATAGTGGCGCAGCGGTTGGTGAATTGGCTAAAGGTTGATTTGAAGGTTGAAGAAGCAATGCGACCTGACGTAGTCTAAATGGGGTGATTGTGGGTTGGACGGTGATTGTTGGATGTTGAGAAGCGTTGCTGGCTCGTCGTATGACGACGATGGCCTGGTGGGGGTGGGGCGAAGCCACAGTGTACTCGTCGCCTGTGGTCGGGGAGCTCCAGTGCCAGAAATCTACACATGATAGCACTATATCAAGCAACCCTAACCCTGTACAGCATCTGCTTTGCAGTAATCTACAAATCTCTTGGACCCTTACTCACAGCATTTAGAAGCATCACGCAAGTCAATGACACATATATCTTCAATCACATACGCCAAGCTCCTGCAAAAATCATGGAAACCTCAATCTGTATAAGCTGTCGGCGATTGGCATTACGGCAGACGATACGCCAACGCAATCACCTTCGTTCTGCTACATCAACTTATGCGTCCCCATTATCCACCAAACTATCACCATCACCATCATCATCATCATCATCATCATCATCATCATCATCATCATCATCATCATCGGTGCAAGAGATCCTCTCCAAACCAACTTGGTCCGTCCGCTCACTTCTATCCTCATCTTCGCCCTCATCTTTATCTTCCGACTCCGCCTCCAACAACTCAGAACCTTCGTCAGCGGAGACCATCACACCCGCGCAGCTACACCACCTCCTACGCCTCTCCGCCCTACCGCTCCCCAAATCTGTCGCCGAGGAAAAGTCCATGATTTCTACCCTTCAGAGCCAGCTGCGATTTGCGCGTGCCGTACAGCGCGTCGATACCACCGGTGTTGAACCTCTTCGCGCAATCCGCGACGAGACCGAGGCCGCGAGGGTGGAGACGACGATTGGCCTCGCGGATCTTGAGGATGTGTTGGCTGGAGAAACTCTGGTCGGGCACTACCAGCGGCCAAGAAGGGTGAAGAGTAAGATACAGTCAGATGCGGAGAATTGGGACGCGCTGTCGGCGGCTTCGAAGAGGGCTGGGAAGTTTTTCGTGGTGGAGAGTGGGAAGAAGGCAGAGGTTGGTGAATCATGATGTCTAATGAATGGGGATCTAGAATAGTAGCAAATGGTCTCTGCTGTGTATTTCGCTCTAATTCTTTCTCTGGCTCACATTATGTTATGTGGCATCCGTAATGATACCCTTTCGACAGTACCTAAAAGAAGGACAACAGTTGCCGATGCCCAACGCAGACTCTATTTAGACGTTGCTATGGACGTGCGTTGGATTGACCCGTTTCATCTCATCTTGGCCTAGCCACATAGCAAGTAAACAACGCCATTCCACCAAAAACTCCATGCTTGCTCTTAGAAATAATTTCTTCAGCGCAAAACTGTGTCTCTTTCCCCATAGGATCTAGTCTTTTGGCTTGACAAACCACAATCTCTAAACCAGGCAATACCATTCGCTATGACGACTTATTCGGGGTAGGTTCCTCCTGTTTCGATTTCGGCTTCGGCACTTTCTCGTACGCATTCGGACTCGGCAGCCGTTTCTGTCTCGAGCTGCGATGTCTCCTCCGTCCGTGTCTGTGGTCATGGCCGTGTTCGCATCCAGGCCGCTCCCCCTTGTCGTCGCCACCTGCTTTCTTCCGGCCCTCGGCTTCCGAGTCCGAACCAGACGATGATGAAGAATCAGATGAAGACTCGTCACTTGATTCATCTACACCCTTGGGCCGGTGGTATATACAGCACACTTTTCACGATGACATCCATCAATTAGCTTCCCGTCCACCGGTTTCCCCGGTGATGTAGAAACTCCCCAGTAAACACTTACCCTTTGAGCTCTTGCGTCCCAGACCCTCGTTGTCTACGACATCCTCCGCCCACTGCACCCCGCGCCGGTTCGCCGCGTGAGCGCCTCGGAGGCGCAATATTCTCGGTGGCTCTTCGCGTACTTCAGGTTCTGATGTTTGTGTGGTCGTTTGGGATGTTGTAGGGGTTTGAGCGTCGCGCTCTTGCGTTCTTTGCGACATTGACACTGCTTCCGTTTTGACAATTGAAATGCGATAGAAAAACGATGATTATTTTTTAGGAGAAGGCGAGTCCTGGATAAACTTTCTCCGATAGATTGGTGCTTTCTAGACGTCACAATCGAGAAAACGATAAAGGGGTTTCGTGATTGATGTATTAGAAAGATGCAAACCAACTCCTTGCAAACAAGTTTCTAAACAATGAGAACTATGGATGTTTAAATCAAGAGCAGACGTCATCAACGCCCTAGGAAAGGAGTGGATGGTGGGACGAAACTAGCCTGACACGCCCCGCATTGCGCATCAGTGGATAAGCCGACCGTTTACTAAGGTGGCGTCAACAGCATGCACTGGAAGACCCTGTCGATTGCATTGACAACAATTTATATCATCCAATCAATCATAACATACATCTTGAACCGTAATGCGCTATGATTCATTTGTTGCCGATGCAAATGAAAAGGCTCTGCTCAACAGATGCCCAGCTTTCGTGATTTGACGTGAGTGGGCAATAGTACAAACACATCTGATATACACAGGTAGACAATACAGTGATCCAATTAATACAGGTGTGATTTCAGTCCTCCTGTCAACCTCCTCTTGTGGCCGCTCATTGGCCGTCTAGTTTGCAGCCTCGCTACTTCTTCCATGCTGCTTAGATATCTTCTTCTGTCCCTTCATGCTTCTCCTAGGTCTGCTTCTCTTGTGCTCAGGCAAAACACGCGGTTTGTTATTCAACCACCCGTTGATGGGCGACCGAGAACCCACAAATCGGCCTTCAGGTGTGTAGACATCAACTGAGGGCCAATCCACCTCCACAGGCGGTGGTTGCTGCTGCTGCTGCTGCGGTTGTCGCCTGGATTGAGGAGGTGAAGGCTTGGAGTCCCTTCTTTCGCTAAACATGGCGGCAAAGGGGTCTCTGCTTTTAGCAGGCTGGGGTGGTTCATCCTCCAGTGGCTGCTGCTGCTGAGACAGCAGTTGTGTCTGCTCCTGAGCTTTGGATAGTCGATCGAACTCTCTCGCACGTATTTGTGCAACCACCTCGATGTATCCCACTCCCTCAATTAGAATATCCACGGAAACAACACGGAACGGTAGCCGATCAACTTGTAACCCCACGGCGTTCTTCCGTGTCAATGGCCCTGCACGTTTCTTTGTCACATCGTGGCTCAGCTTGAATGTTCCAGCATGCTTCATCTTATCCCCAACACCCTGCAAGGTAATGTTCTCCAAGCCAATGGACTCTCGCTCCTGGTTTTGGAACCCGATGGCCTTCTCAGTCATAGTGAGATGCTCATTCAGAGGAGTAAAATTGTACATCAAAAATACAAGATCTGGTGTTCGAGGAGTGATACGGATCAAGCCGCCGCCGAGAATTAGCGATTTGCCTAGCTTGAGAGAGATCTGCTCTGGGACAATTCTCTTCTTCATGATGATTGACTGTCGGTGTTCCTCTTTGACAAAGAGTTCAAGGTCGCTTCGAGCTAATCCGGGCAAATCAATCAACTCTCCCCTGCCGTTTCCAAAGGGAATACGGATGGGCGAAGCAGTTGTTCCAGGCAGTGAGGAAACGATAGGCATCTCTGGGTAGTTCTGTGCTGGCTGAGGAGGTGGAAGCAGATCACCCAACTCAACGTTCTCCAACAGATCTTCTTTCCAGGCATCCTTGTCTAGCATAGACTCGGCCTTGACAGCCTCTCTCGGATAGGTTGACACAGTGGCATGATTGGCATCCTTCGGGTCCGTCATTCTCCCCTTCGGATATACGGCCTCGAAAAGCTGGCTTTTTCCCACGTTCACTTTACCAACCATCCAACCAGCACCCCCACGGTCCCAGATATCTTCCCTGATTTCCCTTGTCCACCAGCTGCGTTTAGCACTGACACATCTGACATTGCCCAGGCGCACCCTCCCGCCGAGCCTCCCCAATGCGTCTCTCAACACATCTCTCAAATATGGCATCAAAGCATCGACCATTTCTTTTGTCGGACCCAGAAGATCACTTCTAGTAATAACAAAGCTCAACTCGGTTTTCCGATCATGCTGATACTTGGACGCCCGAGAGCGTCGGTTTCGGGTGCGCAATGGGATATCGCCCAACAAGACATTGAGCCGTGGAATTAGCGACATAGGGAAGTCGGCGGCGTCAATGACATGATAAATATGGTTGTACTTGTGAGGCGACTCCTCAATAGTTTCGCGCAACGATTCGACCGAAGGGTGAAACATGGTGACCTTGGCACTGTCACTGGTCGTGCTATAGTGCATCAGGTTGTGGCATCGGTCACAGATGGGCGGTTTATCAGGCGAATATGCTACGAAAAGTTAGTTTCGTCTCTTGCTATAAGCTTGCGTTGTCTAGTAGACAGGCATACCAGAAAGGGCTGCAGCTTCGGATTCTTCCCCTATCAGCATTGCAGCAGGGCTAATTTTGAGGTCTTGCAATTGACTCTGTTCCAAACTCTTAAGAACTTCTTCTACAAGCTTGTCTTCCTCCGCCTCGGACGGCCGCTGCTCATGTTTCTGAGGATGCAGCCATGTCCTCACCCTCTTGCTCCCCACATCGAAATAGCCAAGTTGATCAGCATCATTCTTCTGAGAAAATGCGCCGCATCCGCTGCATGTCAAGGGCAGTCTTCTGGCAGGCGGTTCCGGTACCGCTATCGGCGCATCGCTGGTTGGTCCGGCTTCCACATGGTTTACTCGTCGTTGAACATATCTCGTCCCTAGTGAAGTTGTTGGCTGCTGCTTGTGTAAAGAGCTTGATCGCCCGAGTGCTGGGCATAGATATAAAGGCACGCCAGCTAAAGGCGACACCTCGCCTATCTTTAGCGCCCTGTTAAGCAATCGTGCAGTCAGTGCTCGATGCATTGTGCTTTTGATGAGATTCTCATAATCAAGCCGTTTCACAGGCCATTAAAAAAAAGTCCCCTATTAAAACATGCCACACCGTTGAGTGGCGCTATCGCTTTGGACCACATAGCTATCAAGCTCCCCACTACACGGATGATTAGCCGGCCCGCCAACTTACAGGGGTCTTGTCGATTTTCTGGATCGGAGGCTTCAAGTCGACTGAATGCAATCGCCAGATAGCTAGCTATCACCATTTCCGGTCGTAATTGACACCAATCTATTCACAATGAGGTCTTTAGGAGAACGGTTAAACCTCCTCAGAAAGGTAAGCTTCTTTTACATATGGCTATTTCAAGATTCTCGATTTGATGCGCTGGAGCTAACACGACCTACAGAGGGTATGATATAGAATATCCCATTCTCCTATCTCACTACCGAAACTCCTTCTCACATGGCGCTCTACAGCTCATTAACATACAATGTGGCCCCGGCGCTGCAGTCCTCCCTCCGGAGGTGACGAGGATACACATGGATTTTGCTTGTAGATTAAAGGGTGGTCACATGGGTGCCAGGTTCGTCTCTTCCCCCCAAGGAGGGACTCTCACACACATGGGATAAGAGCCTTCAAGCTGCCATTGTGGACTCTTTGTCATGCCATTTTCTACATCTCAAGTACTAACCAAAGGCGCTCGTCCGCGCGCCGTGCTCTGCAGGAAATTCTGGCGAGAATATCTACCCCGTCTCAAGTATCATAATCCAGCCGTCCCCATGATCGTCAACCGCCATGACCAGAACGAAACCGCCGCCACCATGAGCATCTACCTGCGCAATGCATCCACATCAGCCCCCGCCGCCGCGACCTCAGAGCCCCTGAGCCAGCCGGCATCTTCACGGACGAATCTCTCCAGGGCACAGCCACCTACAGCGGACGAGCGCGTTGTGCACATTGATATGAAAAACAAGCACTCAACCCACATCCTCGAATTCTTCATGGCAGAAACTCGGGCTGTGCCTCTTCAGCCCACAAAAGAGGAGATTACAGAAATGCAGGCTCTTGAGGCTCAACGGAAACAGGCTGACCAGGATCGTGAGCGCGTGCGGCAGCTGAGGGCAGAGAAGAAGAAGGAGGAGGATATGTTGAAGCGTGCCAGGGCAGCCGGAGGACTGGCTGATCAGGACGAGGCGTGAGAACAAAAAGAATGAGCTAGTACTTTGTACGATACGTGTGCGAACTCAGCGGACAGGACTCTGTTCAACATCATATATTTGTGACGCTAACATGGCATATACGAGGATGTATGGATATCCACAGACATGGCTTACTACCTATTGTCCCGCAACAAGTGATGCCCGTCTCTGCTGTAATCCAATTGAACTATGGCATTCCTGATTTGCTTCTTCAGGTGAGGGCCGCTTTCAACGCGATATCCTGATGTTTTTTTAAACAAAATGCATGCCTTATGATAGTAAAGCCGTCTCCCCGTTACATTTGATCAACTGATTGTGCATCAAAGCATCGTCAGTAAGCTCACTTCAGGCCAAATCCTTCGCTCTCTAGCACTGCTCTCCACAACATACGCTCCAGTTTGTCTTTTGACTTGTACTGCCAAAGTGATAACAAATTAAAGCATGTCCTGGCAATTGGATATCTCTCACAATCATCGCCAAGACATGATATCTTGATGGGTAAAGAAGCAGCCCCAGTCGCAGGTATGCGATCGCTGCCGGTAATAAAAGAGAGCATCTTACGTTGATCTCCTGGACTTGCCTGTTGAAATGTCTCCCAGAACCAGTCGATGATAGGCTCAGACCCATCGGGCTGCTTAGTAGCCCAATTGTCGTACTGAGCAACAGCTCTCAATGAGGATATGTCAAGCGCCTCATCTGAGCCGCGGACGAGAAGCTCAATCTCTTCGGGTCGGAAAAGTGAAAAGGCATTGCCCCCGCAGACTGTGTAAAACCCCCGCTTGAAAGGTTCAAACTGCCGCTTAACGGCTGTATCAAGAATATAGCGAACGTAGAGATCAACGTACTCCCGCCGATTAGAATTCGTAACCGGCTTGTTTTCACCTCCAGGGCAAAGGGGTACCAGAGCAAGTATACCGTACCTTTCAGTCTCAATCACAAAATCCAAGCAAAACGTCGCCTCAACGTCCCCATCGTAAGTTAGAAGTTGTCTTAACCCATGAGCTAATCGCGGGCGATACTCGGCCAAGTCTTCAAGAGTGTGCTTCATCACTAGTCGCTGTCTGGTTGAAGCCCCACCAGCACCAGGAGACGGGGCAGATGCCAGCAGTTTGCGAAATGTAAAAGGTGGCAGCGCTACATCCAAGATGGTGGAGTTGTATATCGCCAAGCCCATCACAACGCCAACAAGAAAGAACTGGTCCGAAGGTTCAAGGGAGTTTGGATTGAAGTAGCAGAACTGGGAGTCTTCATCATATGCGAACATTCCTATGTCGATAGTTAGCAACCTCCCCGAAAAGCCTGTTTTAGTAGCCATCATCATACCATGATCAGGATTGAAGACCTCCCTGATGAGAAGTAAGAACCACTCCTTCCGAAGCCCACCTGCATCAATGCCCTCTTCGTCCCGAAAGGAAATGCGAAGGCCCTTCTTGATATCCTCACCACCACTTCCGATGACTTCACTGACAGCGTTCAGACTATCATCAACGAGACAATCTCGACGAACGTCGAGAAGTAGATACTGACTGACATTTCTGCGGGTCATGATACTATCGAAGAAAGCATCTCGAGCCTTGCTTTCCATTTGACGATGGGCGTCGTGCTCAAGAATACGTGTTTTCGCCCAGATACTCAAAAGGAACGGATATTGGCAAAATGAAAATTTGGCCCGTTTTGATTCCCATGACTCGAAGTCGGCCACTAAGTCGGCATAATCAATCATCGAGTTATAAAAATCAGTTGCTGGAAGTAGATGGCTGCCATCGCGCACAATGTTCCGCGACGCCGCAGAATAGCCTTTGTTTGAGCTTGACGGGTCATCTTCACGACGACTTGAAGATTGACTGTTGGCTGAGAATAAAAGCGCGAGAACACGAGAAACAGCCTTTATCTGCCAGTCATCTGAATAAATGATTTTTTTCGGGGGCTCCTTTTGCTTCTTGGAGGAACTAGAAATTATCTCATCATGAAGATAAGCTCCAGACCGGCCTGCTTGCATCTGTGGTATTAGCCCAGCTGTGACATCGACAGCTGTTGCTGCTTGCTTCTTTTCACCCTGGCGAAGCATTCTATATGTAAGAAAACCAGACACTAGATCTTTCAGCTGTGTAAAACGCGGGGCTTGATACCGAGCCAGCCAAACTATCAGTTGGTTATGACACTCCATAGACGAATTCGAAATCAGGCCAACGATGCGCTTTATTATTCCGGAATGCTGCCCTGAAACAAGGCCAGAGCTAGGAATGGCGTTTTTGTGTGCTGCGGGACGCTTCAGTGCAAGTGGCCGAATAAGATCTGGCTGAAGTATCCCTCGAAAGGGGTAGCAGTTTGGGTGCAACAAGGGGTTGTCTAATATCACCAGTAGGAAACGTAGATCATCCGGGTTTTTCATAGGCCGCCCTGGCCTCTTCAGAATGTGTTCAGTGGCCTTCAGCAGTACCCGCTGCGTATGATTTTGTGCTTTTAACAGCTCCCTTTCCAGGTCTTCAAGATGTTGCTCTGTGAGAGGTTTTATTCTCGGCTCGTTCAGGAGTTCCTCATACACGCTAAACCAGCTTTCCGCGATATTAATGATGAAAGAGTACCAGCCCTCAAGTTCGCTCCAATTGATATTGGGAGATTTTGTTGTTGCATGTGATTTGCTAACTTGTTCTCCTTGACTCGGGGAAGATCGTGAAGGTGTCGCTTCACTCTGTTTTCCAGTCCACCAGGTTCCATTTTCTGCAAAATCACCCAAGAGCAGCAATTTCGGATCAAGATCACAGACTGGTGCATCCTTATGATGCGATGAATCCTTTGTGGTTAATTTAGGTTTTGAGGGTAACCGCACATCTTTAGCGGGGGGTGGTTTGCCCCTAACTGAGTCGTTTGTGGAGCGCTCGGTAGGTCGGGTTTGGCGCATCATGAAGGAAGAGTTAATGCATTCGATTGAACTAAAACACTCAATGATGTAGTCTTCCAAGAGCTTGAAGATTCGCTTGACATCATCATCTCGACTAGTTGAGGCCTCTCTGTGGTGTGATCTGGGGGCCTCATTGAGCATTGGGCCGCGCAAAACCGGTCTTTCGGAATGCGACGAAGAATATGACCGGGTTATAACGGAGTTCAGGTTCAATGGATTTGGTCGCAAAGTTGGTTCGTCTTCAAATACATATTTTGACTCATAGTTCCGTTCGGGACTGTTGCCAGTTCGTCCATCTTGCCTTGAACTACCTGCATCCATGCGCCGAAAGGCAAGATCAGGGTGAAGTCGATCTTGACGGAAATGCCGCTCAGCGGAATGTGACTGGCTTTCCGCCTCCACAGGTCGCTCATATAACTTATTAGAGATGTACGTACGGAGGCATTGGCTCACGAGACGTCTGGTGTGTTCGAGCGATAGCTGTTGAGCTGCACTAAACATGAGCATTTGTTTTTACACGGTAATTGCCATCATACCTCTTGCCGGCATCGGCGCCTTAGATGATGCCGATACTGATGCTGATGTTGATGAAGGATCCTGGCTAGCATCGCGTCGTCTTCTTGAGCCCTCGTTCTCCACCGGGACCAAGTCATTAATAGTCATGCAAATGGTGCACTTGAAGACCTTCAAGTCTTTAGGCCACCTCACTAACGAAGCACAAGTCATGCAGCTGCCCGTCGCAAAGTCTTTACTCCCTGCCGGGCTTCCTCTTCTGTGCCTTCTTGGTCCTTGCCCATGTAGTGAGCCCCCATCACCTGCTGCCATGTCTGTTTCTATCATTGGCCCTCCCGCTGAGCTTTGCTTCTTCCTGCTACTAAACAAAGACGGGAATGGGTTGCTCACAGAGCGCGAATGCTTGGGCTTATGGTTCTTCGCCTGCTGCGGTGCGAAGTCCGAGTCTGAGGAGCTCGAGTCGGCGTGCACCTGTACTTTACTGGAGCTGGACGTGGCGAGATGTCTCCGCAGGTTTGTGGGCGTGTCGAGGGCATCAGCATGGAGGCGACTGATAAGATCAGGATGGTCGGGCGGCGTTGACGATGGCCCGCCACGGGGAGTAGGATTCCAGGGAGGTGCCATTCTTGTCGCCGAACTGGGTCGTTTGTTCGTCGGCTATGGATAGTCCTGCTGTCATAGGTGAACGAAGCTGCATCGGAGCAAGCACAGTTGGCAAAGCAAGCAATAGAGAAGGCGAGGGTCTCGACGAGGTGGGAAGGGTACGAGGACGTCAGTTGCGCCTTTGACTACAGATGCCCAAGAGAAGCTTGGACGGCCTTTTGGCCTAAGCCCATAACCGTTTGAGATGGAGCAGTCTAGCTTGCCTAGGTTACTGAGGAATCCGGATCGCAGGCTGGCTGGGGCGCAGTCAATGGCTGCAACAGCCAGACTGCTGCTGGCCAAAGACAAGAGGATTGCTCTGACGTTTGTTGGGTGGAATGTCAACAAAGCCAAAAGCGCCGCTTCGTATTGACGGTGGCAACTGTACCGCCACGGTACCGACAGCTATCAAGGCATTTCTGGTAAGGTTACAGGAACGGGCTACAAGCTAATACGGAGCACGGCAAGCCAGGTATCCCCTGAAGAGCACCAAAATACCCCCTGTACAGGTACAGATGGCTGGGACTATTATCGTTAGTAGCTTGTTGAAGATGTTAGCTGTGAAGTTGTGCATAGCAATTAATTGCAGACAGAGTTCACACTGTAGACAGCCCTACCGTTTGAACGCTGACGTAGCGCCAGTCTCATGAAATGATGAAACCACCGTTCTGAATTTAAAACTCCACAGTTTCGGCCGAATCTCTCTGGCAGTTGTTTGTCTTGTTTGACTCTTTCACCATGTTGTACTACCGGTCACATAGTATGATTACTCACCCGTTAATTAGAAGGTGATTGCCAATGTACAAATTGGCCTGCCTGTGAGACAAAATGCAAACTTTAGGTCACCAAGTCGAGTCGTATTGTTGGCATTGCTCTGCCGTACTTTGGGGAAGTCATCACCATGGCTTAATTATCCAACAAATGAACAAGTCCAGGCCGAATTTCCAGCGCAACCTCAAAAAATCCAGCCGTTTCCTTGCACCATGTGTCACTGTCCACGCCAACTCCCACCAGCCTCAGTTCGCGAGAGGCTGTAGCCCCCGACTTGAGCCTACCTCGCAGAACAACATCAAAATCGCCTCGCACGATGTCTAGTGCGCCCCTAAACTCCGTCAGTGACTCCCCCTTGCAGTTGCGAAGCTCGAAGATGGTTGTGCCATGATCAAGTTCCACAGGACTTGGATTGTGAAACTTAAGGGTCAATGTGGTATAACATCCATCGCGGCATACCTTTTGCAGTGTGGCTTTTGGCCCCATCATCCCAGGCGTGGGTATGTCAAGGCAGTAGCTGCAGTGTGCAACGACTCCAAAAGAACGAATTGTGCATTCGCCATTCTCGAGCTGAAAGCATGTGTCATTGTTGATAATGACGCTTCTCATATATGCCTTGAAGACAGCCATGTCCAAGATTTGGAGTTTCTGCTCGCGGATGGCTACTTTAGTTCCCCAGAGAGATGTCTTCACCTCGGGAAGTCTCAATTTCCCAAAGCAACAGCCATTAAAGGTGAGTTCGAGTTCCACGGCGCTGACAGTGCTGCAAATTGGTCCAGTTCCGGTTACTCGACTCTCGATGGTAATACAAAAGGAGCTGTTTCCACAGTCCATTTGTTAGCTTAGAGCATATCCTAAAGTGCTTGTATAGCCCAAGGAAACCTTACTCTTCAGTCGCATCCGTGATTCTGACCAAAGAAACTTCCAGCCTGGTGCGGTTTAGAAGATATTGGATAATAGTGTCCATGATACCAGGTTGGCGTGCACCGCCTGGGTCGTCAGGTTATTGTAATAAAGCTGGAGGGCAGGTCGAGCAAATGCTTTGAACAGGTCAGAATTGCCCAGACTCATTTTGGCGAGGTTCGGATGGCTTTGACGTCAGATGTTTCGGGGTATCTATCGTGCCTTCCCTTGAGGCTGTTATCGCAGATGGGGAGAGAGTTCAGCAACTGTTGGGAGCAAAATGGAAGGAACTAAAATGCCATTGATAACAAGTCTCCAACCAATTAAGCTTATGAAATTTGTGTGTTTGAGCAACAAAACCTTTGTGAATCAACGAGACAAGTCAGTTGCGCTGCTGAACGTAACAGTTGGCTGCATCGGCGTACCGTGACGGCGTTTTGACACCGAAGTGAAAGCTGACATGTATTGCAGAGCCCAGCATAAGCGATGATGTTAATTGAGCAAAGCTGCTTCGCCAACCTTCCACGGAGCGTAGCTTCCAGATTTTCTTTTCTTATAGAATTTTCAAGGCCATAAATAAAGCCATTATATCACTAGCCATTGTGAAAATACTGGCTAGCAATTGATCTGTTTTTGACAGGAGCTTTGCTTATGCCTAGGAGCGCTTCTCTGAGTGTGTATTGACTTATAGTAAAGGTATGGAAATATGCTCTAGAGATAGATTTCTAGCAATTTCTACTATTAGTGCATCAGCCTGCTAAGGAATCTTTAATTATACTTATTTGTCGTATATATAAATATTGGTTCTAGCTCTGTGGCGTACCTATACTAATGCCTATGAAGTTGACCCATCGGATAACAAGCTCATAGATATTCCAGCGTTTCGTTCAAGTTCTCCAACTCTTCTAGTCGAAAACGATAGCTGCTTTGATAGCACTCTTATCTTTGATGCTCTCGAGTGCCTTTCCAAAATCCTCGAGCTTGAATGTCTTGTTAACAATTCCCTTTGTCTTAACCTTGCCAGAGTCAAGATAATCAATTGTGGCAGCTGCATGCTGTCTGTTAGTAAATGCAAACAAAACATTCAAGGCACTCTGTCATTTCTTACGGAACATATAAGTCTCTGAGAAGGATCCCAGAATGGTAATCTCATCGCCAAAAATTTTGGCAGGGGGCCAGGTCACCCTATCGGTGCTTGAATAGACACTACAACCTGTCAGTTACGGCTCGGTGGACCAGATTGAGGGGAGTTGCTACCCATAGACAACGAGAGTACCACCACGCCGGACGTAGTGGATGGCATCCTCTAGAATCTTGACAGAGCCAGTGGCTTCGACAACTATGCAGCAGTTAGCATATCAGCATGTGTAGACATCAGAAAGTTCCTCGACATACCAATATCAAAGCCGTAAGGGTTGTCCTTCTTGAGTTGGTTGAACTGAGCCTCTGGGCTCTCCCGAGAGAGTTCAATGTAAGTGTCGGCAGCATCAAGTTGCTTAGCCAGGTCCATCTTCAAGCCCTTGGGGGCAGCAATAGTAACCTGACAGCCACCATTTTGACGCAGGAGCTGGGCTAGCATCTATTTTGCTGTTAGTATTGAAGTTTGATGAAACGCGAATGTTAGAACTCACAAGACCGGTAGGGCCGGCGCCAAACATGAGTACGTGGGAGCCAAGTTTGGGCCGAATCTTCTCGAGACCGTGGCAAGCACATGATGCGGGCTCCAGCAAAGTCGCGTCTACCCATGATAGATTGTGGATTTTGAAGACTTTTCCAGCGGGATAGGCGCAGTATTCGGCGAAGCCACCATTCATAGTAACACCATGAGCTTCAAACTATATTATTTTTTAGATCAAATTATATAGTATTTGCAAGGGGGGGCTAGCGTCTTACCTTTTCGCAAAGCAACAGCTGCCCACGGCGGCAGTAGAAGCACTCATTGCACAGTTCGCTGTTATCAGCAGCCACTCGGTCGCCAATCTTGAAGCCCTTGACATCCTGTACTGTTGTTTAACTATTGTGAGCTTCATGAGTTTCTCACAATCACTCACCTTGCCAATGGCGGCAACGACTCCAACAGTCTCGTGGCCAGGAATCAGGGGAAATTTTGCGATAAACTCGCCCTCATGAATATGCTATGAGACACACATGATCAGTTTAAAAGCATGATGGCGAAAGCATTGTCTTTATTTACCAAATCTATGTCTTGTTAGTCCTGTCAACTTGTCAACAAGAGGTTTGTCAGAAACATGTCGACTTACCAGTTCCGCAGACACCACAGGCCTTGACCTGAACCATTATATCATTGTCTCGCATCTTTGGCAGAGGTACTTTGACAATTGACCAATCTTCGGGCTTCTCATATCTAATATTGCCCCAATTATTACTCTGGTCAGCATCGTGGTATATAACAGCAGCACGGGAAAAGTTTAAAAAGATTGCAAAAAAGCGACCTCATTAGGGACCTGTATCAAGAACACCCCTCAATGCTTACGAAGTGGGGGTTATATTGATAAACAACACCTTGATGGGTAGACAGGAATGGGTATATAAAGACGCACCTGAGAGCTTTCATCTCCTTTGGGAGGGACTCCATTTTTATGATTCGATTGTTCTATCTTTTACCCTCAAAGTCAGATCACAGCAAGAAAGAAGAGATTATGAGAGGTATGAGAAGCTGCAAAACACAGTTCGCCCCTTGATGTGATGTGGAAAGAGATGTTCGGAGTATGTGAGTATCAGACTACATATACGCACTTGGGCTTGAGGTAGAATAGACGAGCTAAATGAGATGTAGAATGAATGCAGTTGTAATTGAGTTTCAACGGAGGATATCCTGCAATTCCAAGTGCGAGGGACAAAGACTTAAGTAGCAATGATGGAGGGTTCGAGCACCGCCGAACCTCAACGAATTGAGGCGGGCGAGAGAATAGCCATCATCCAAGGTTGGCAGCCACCCACCCTCTACAATACACAATCTTAGACCAAAACCAGCCTTTCAACACTCCAACAAGATCATGACGCCACGGCCAGCGACCGGAGCTCCTGCGTGCATCGTACTTGCATGTTAGGTTGTGCTACGCCATGGATATGGTGTGTACCCTGCCGCTTGTTGGCTTGTCTGCTCGCTTTAATGTCAATATTGGGACATTTGATGGACGCTCGGAGGTGGGCTATAACCATGTACCACCACTGATTATGGGTTGGCTGGCAGATCCCAGCCTCTAGCGAGAACTCCAAATGATATGTTTTGAATGGCCGCAATGGTGTCCCGCCTTCGGTACTCAACAAAACCTCACCGAGGCGGGGGCCGGCATCGGGGCTCAGACGTGCAATCGCAATTGCTCTGCTTTGTACCAAATGCTGAGTACAGGATATATTAGTTGTCAATTGGCGGTAAGTCTAGACTACAGTGTTTGTAACCGTTGAGATGGCACTTTCTCCATGATCGTCTCTGCCGATTGCCACTCATACTTAAGTAGGAGCCTTCAAACACCTCCTCAATTCTGCCAACGGCTAGACGGAAACTCAACATGATTACCAGCTCTTGTCAATCCGTGGTCACATACTAGGCAGACATGCATACATACAGCATCCTGGACGGCGAGAGTCCGGTTTCAATCTTTGTTTGTTGAGCCCAGAAGGAATGGTGCAGATCCAGCATCTCCCTGCATGCGATCCCAATTCCAGAGGATTTTGTACTGCATGCTCTAAGGTTTTGACTCGTTCATGTTGTTGGCAGGGTCCTTGCCTAACAACTTATACGTAGGTACAGAGTGATGATGCAGATATTACCCCTCCACTGCTTTGACACATTGCCTGACAGACTTGATTGAAACTTTGACTGGGTAAAGTATATCACTACAATATCGGAAATCTCACAAACTCAACTAGTGGAGACACCAATACATAGCTGCTAATTACTATAACAACATCTGCATTTGCCAGACTGGCCAGTAAGTGCGGCTTTTGGCGGGGTATTTATTGAACTCATCAATGGGACTCCAATTAATGGAATTAAAACCATCCCAGTTTCAATATAAGGTATAATGTGCAAACAGATGTTGACTGCTTCATAATTATGTCATAGGCTGCAGTATGTCTGGGTTGTAAGCCGCAACAGCAGCATGGATGAGGGGTTCAACATCTGCGAGTTCCACCTCCCGGAACGTCGCCGCGAGCCACACACACAATGCAGCCATACAAATTTGGTTCAATTAACCAGTCCATCACTGGGATCGGCAGTATGCTTTTGTTTAAAAATGACACCGCTCTTTGGTAGTTTCTAGGAATTTTCCCTCGATCAATAGGGATTATTGGATTCCCAGTTCATATGCAGATTAAGGGGCGGCTCGATGAGACGGTGGATTGAAAATGGATGGAGGACAATCACATCGTGGCGTGCGAAGTGCTTCGAGCGACTTCTGAGAAGCTTTTTGCAACAGCTTTTAGGAGGGAATAAGCAATGGCTGCTTGAAATAGATTCCCTATTTTAAAGATCCAATATCAAGAAAGGCATTTTCCCCCTACACAGTCATATACATAAGACTCAGTTACTGGTCTATGCTCTTGAATACATTGTTGACTTAGATGCAGGCAAGGTGATACTACCAAGTCGATATATATATTTGCGAGCTTTCTTTTTCCATCAAGTTGCGTTTTGTTTAACAAACACTTATTGACCTGGGTGGAGAGCCTGCCAGTGGTCGATTTGACCTAACCCAACTGCTCTGGCATGAAACTCGACTGGAGGTATTGCCATAGCAGACGTCATTAATGTACTAGTAAACACAGCAATTGCCCAATATGTGACAAAATGACACACATTCCTCACAGCGACAACATCACTAGAGATTGGGTCCATAATGAGGTGTAGATTCTCCTGCTCCAATTTGCAGTGTTTGTGAGTATAGCAAACTGCGGCATAGAACAATTTTCGTAGAAGTGGATAGTCAAGTCCTGAGTCATTACCCATAACCAATATCGGGCATTACATACGAACACCAATCCGCGCAATTACCAGCGGATCAATTGAACAAGATAAGTCGTAGTCACAAGCTGACATTTTGTAGATGTCGTCCCATAATATTAGAGCAAGGGCTCAAGCTCCCAATTGAAGACAAGATTTCCATTGTGGTCAACGGAGCGAAGCTATGGAGCAAAGTCACAGCTTGCCATTCAGTAAGGGTTTTCACGGCGCTAATCGCTGGAGCATGTAGATCGGGTACTGCATAGCTGAATGCTTTGCACATCGTTCCAGCGCACACAGGGTTGCTTTAAAAAAAATTCATTGACCACATTGCACGTCACAAGTGGGCTCGAGCAATTATCCTTCGTTAGATGGCAAACATTGACCTTGATGCAAATGAATTCCGAGGATCTAACCTCCAAAAACTCCCACGTTGTACCCCTCATTCCCTGGTCTCATGAGCGGGCTCATAGTGAGGATTGCCCTCCATTTTTAGACTACATGTCGGTACCCTTCGCCATGCATCATAAGATTGTTAACCTAAAAGAGACGGATGATAGTTTAAGAGGGGGGAGCAGCGCCACGGCCACGGCCAAATCCACCACGGCTGTCATAAATGTTAGCTTCTCTATTCAATCGTCTTGCAGCCTCCCAATCAAAGGGGGTCCTCCAGAATTTTAGGTGGGGAAATCTCACAATTGAGGAGCGAACTCGCCGGGAGCACCGCCCTCCTTGCCCTCGCCAGCATCCCGTCTCCGGTATCCGCCCTCACGGTCGCCACGGTCGCCGCCACGTCCACGGCCGAATGGTCGTCTCTCGCGCTCGCCCTCGCCGAGCATGCCACGGGGAGGAGCGTGCGATCGCTGCTGCTTAATGTGGGTAGCGGGAACGATCTCAGCGGGCAGGTGAAGCCATTCGCGAAGGTAGTCAAGACCCTCGGGGGTCAGGGTGTAGTAGTAGTATTGCCACGAGAACTGGGTCTTGACATAGCCGCGCGAGTTCAGGGACTGGCAAGCCTTGATGACAAAGAGGTTCTTGGTGTCGATGTCGGGGTGCTTGGGGAGGTTGAAGTCCTTCTGTGCGACGAGGACGCCCTCGCGGAAGAGGTACTGGCAGAAAACGTCAGTCACCAAATATCTCTCAATTTGCCCGTAGCTGTCGAAATACCTCGTGGATCTTCTTGCGGTCGGCCTTGGGAATCAACATCGTGGCGGTTGGATGCTCGGGGCGATGTTGGAAGTTGGCAGTTTTTCAGACGGGCGTGCCAGATCAAGTCTCGAAATGGATAACTTTTGTGGGCGTAAACCCTACAAGAAATTCGACCTAGCGAAGTGGGGTGGCTCGTGGTTGTGCGCTGTGGCGCGTGTCACGTGATGATAAGGTTGCTCTGGCTCTTTTCAGCTTAATCACTGTGGCGCGCGTCAGCGCAGTCATGAACCCATGTAGGCCTGGACTCTCCTTCAAGATTTCCTTCAACTTCAGACTTTTGCATGATTGATCGACATCCCGTTCTCAAAATGGCGCCTCAGAATAATCTCAATGTCCTTATTTCCACCTTTGGTGGTCTTGGACTTCCGCCCACTCTAGTTTTGCGCGTCTCTCCCTCGACAACAGTCACAACCTTGAGGGAGCATCTCGATGAGCGCCTGCCTGTCACTGACTCAAGGTTGATCTTGACGACCATCTCCAACCGACAACTTCCCGAGGTCTCAGAATCCCCTCTGTCGGCATATCTCTCTACAGAAAACGATGAATTTCTATCTCTCAGACTTGCCATTCCACTTTGCGGTGGCAAAGGTGGTTTCGGATCGCAGTTGCGAGCCGCTGGTGGTCGCATGTCATCAAGAAACAAGCAGAAACGGGATGACAACGGCTCCAGTCGCAACCTTGATGGTCGCAGACTACGCACTGTCAATGAGGCCAAAGCACTTGCAGAATATCTAGCCATCAAGCCAGATATGGAGAAGAAAGAGAAGGAGAAACGCCGTGAGCGATGGGAGCAAATAGTCGATATGGCGGAGCAAAAGCAAGCCGAAATCAAGGCTGGTGGCAAAGGTCGCCTCGACGGCCAATGGGTTGAGGACAAAGAAGAGAGTAACGAGAAGACGCGACACGCAGTTCTTGCGGCGATGAAGGATGGCAACTACAAGGACACCCTTTTTGGCACATCTCATGAATCCAACTCCACAGACCGGAACGACAAAGGCTCATCCAGCGCTGGAGATGATTCAGAGACCTCAAAAGAGTCTCCTCCTCCAACGGAAGCCCCACAAACAAAGCCCAAGTCCAGAACATTCTTTGGTTTTGACGATGAGGATGATGAGTTTATGAGTTCTGATGAGGAGGAAGATGAAAAATGAAGGTGCACATCAGTACATTATTATGGTCGTTTCATGCGGACCATTGTCTTTTGATTTGGGTGCTCGGATCTTGTACTTTTACTGCACTCAGGAGGAATCGGCGTTAGGATATAAGTTTGTGGGATATTAGCGATTGCTTGGAATACCGTACATTACAATCTGCATGATGTGCCTTCTCACGTATACCATAGTCACCATCACTCATCTAATGCCCTGTAGAGGCACATAATGAAAGTGAATCATTGCAAACAGAACTTGACAAATGAACCTTCTCTTGTGAATTGTCTACCGAGGCTCGCGGGTAGTACACTTGCAGCTTGGCTGCCCAATACCTGTCTATCAACACAACCTCACATCATCCACACCCATCCCGTAACGAGTTTATGCATCTAACTTCACAGGGAAGTTACCACCCTCTATAAATCATGGTTAGATACCTACTCGGCCCCAAAAATAGACTTGCTCGAATTCTTACCTCGCTGCTCATCCCATCGCTGATACCACCCTGAAGGGCACAATGATCGGTAGGCCAACCAGAACTGTTATATTCGTCAACTCCTGAAGCCGTCATGCGCTGCACGTCAAGGCGCGCATAGGTTCATAAATTCGGGCTCGTACCTGACGGCATGGGGCAAAGTCCTCTCCCTTGGCGGTGATGCACTTGTGGTAGTCCACGTAGTTTTGCCAGCAGTGCTTGGTCTGGTTCATGTTTGGGAAACGGGCATCGGGGCCTAAGCAAAAAAGACCAGCATTAGTCTCGCGTCACATTTTCCACCTCAATTGATCGAATCGCTAGCCCGTGATCGATAGTCGCAGTCGCCGTCGTCATGGAGTCGATTTCTTACCGGCTGCGATCTTGTTAGCCTCGGGTCATAATTTTTAGAGCGGGATTATTCATCGTCATACCAGTCACAAACTTGAAGGGCTTGGTAACAAGCGTCTGGCCATCTTCTTCCGCCATGTTGAAAATCGGTTGTCAGAGGTACGAGGAGGGGCTTTCTGGTCAGCAATGGCGAGACGGGAGCTCGAGTTGGTGTGGATTTGGGAGGTTGAAGTGTCGATGTTTCGCTGCTCGAATCAGACGTTCGGGAATGAGTGTGTGCCTGAGGCCGCCCTAGCCAATCACACAGCCGTTATTCACCTTTGTGGGTCCAGCTGCTATTACAACATGAGAGGCTCGGCCCACGACCTCCAACACTACCTTCATAGGGCGACATTTTCCAATTGAACCATCTCCGTTCGACGTCCGACAGAACCTCTCCGCTCCGTCACGATGCGTTCCACTATTGCCCTCAGGATGTTCCGACCAACGGCTCGCATGATGCGACCGGTGCCCGTGAGTGACTACGCGAGAGATGGCGAGTAAAAGGCACAGAAAGGAAGCTAACCCTCGGTAACAGAAGGAGGACCAGGCCGGTATGTGACGAATACGCAGCCATTGGCACGCCCGACGCCTTTCTGGGCCACGACCAGAAGCCCTGCGGACATTCTGTTGACTTTTTTTGGAACATAGGCCACACCATCTCCCAACGATTGCGCAAGCTCAAGCAGATCCCACCTGAGTTGTGGCCCCTCGGTAGGAAGACCAGAAACCCCCCATTAAAAAACACTCTTTTTGAAGGCGCTGACGGGATCTAACCCCAACTTACAGCTGTTGTCGTTGGCTTCGCTATCGGTGCCGCTGGATACTCGTGCGCCAGGAAATTCGTGGTGGACAAGAACCTGCGACTGGCCAGACAGGGTCCATCCGCCCGAGCGGATCACCACTAAAGAGTCATTAAGCTTCGCGGTGGGACATGCTACTAGGAGGATCTCTTTACGATGGGGGAAAGGGTTATTGAACACTGTATATGTCAGGAAGACAGGCATTCTTTCGAATAAAAAAGACTTGCTTGGCTACTCTTAACCTTATCATCCATTCACTCTTTGGTCTTTTTTGTCTCATAAAATTAGAGCAATCATGACTATTTTCCTTTTTCTCTCTCTGATAACACCGTCGCTATGCAAAAGTCTCCAGGGAAATGAACTAGACCATCTGCCTCATTCTGGTTTTGGCCCAGCCACATCCAGCCCTTCAAGTCCTTGCATGGGATCAGATTCCACTAGTTGTCCAGACTTATCTTCACCACCATCCTGCTCCTCTCCAGCATTCTCAGCCAGCCAGCCCTCCTGCAACGCAAAATGTTAGCTATAAATACGTCGGAAAATAAAACGAGACTGAAATATTTTCGTCTGTCTCAAATTTTGTCATAATTACCTGCTCCCAGACGGCTTTTTTGCTACCCAATCCTTCGTCGGCACTCTTTGGGGGTTTGGCCGGTGATACTTTGAGGATCTTTCCGAAGAACTCAGACTGATCCATGTTGTCGATGGCCTCCTTAGCATCTGCGCTGTCCTGAAATTCTACATAGGCAAAGCCTCTGTGGGGATCTGTAGAATTTCGTGCATCTGCCTTGGGTAGCTGGACTTCGACAATCTCTCCAAAGGGAATAAAAGCATCGAGGATATGGTTGCTCGTGGCGAGGGGTGAGACACCGCCCACAAACAGGGTTGCTTTCCAGCGAGCGGCGTCCGTCATCTTTTTTTAATCTAATTAGATTTCTCAAAGTAATAACTAGCAGGTTATACTGCAACTGTTCACTGTTTGAGATGAGGTGGAAACTTGCGCCTGGCGGTTGAATTGGTTAGTGAAGAAGCTCACCTCATCAACGGCAGCATTCAGCATATTCAACACAGGCTGAGGGCTGCACCGAGGTTTCTCCGAACGCCAATTTTGTTAGTCAAAACGAACATGATAATAATGGTGAAATTCTGCTTTGATTCTATGCCTCTTCAATATTATATTTATAGTAAAGGTACTGTGGTTTTACTTTGAATACGAAAAGAAAACAATCTCATGAAGCTTACAACATACTTTAATTAATTCGCAGAACACTCTACGCATACGCTGTGGTGAGTGAAACATTCTCATTCATTGACTATGATCTCATTCATTTACGATAAGATTGATGTCGCCTTTACTTTCTTCTCCGTTCTGTTTTACGTCCAATGTCAATATTTCAAAACTCCAAAAAATTTCTCGCACAATTGCACATTCGTGGGGGTTTTAGCCGGTAAGCGACATAGTGGGCGTGTCCGCGTGCTAGTTGTCTCGCTCAACTAGACTTCAGTAATCACATTATTCGTACGTTATAGAACCGCTCATACCAAAGCTATGGAAACCGTGATATTGAGTGCCATGGTTCTGTGCGCGATAGTCATATACCTTGCATAGACTGAAAAGATACTCCGAGTGCTTATTGAACCACTCTTATCCACTACAGTATTCCCCTTGCCCAGCACGTATACAGAACTCTCATCGTAGTTCTAGCACCGCCGTCTGAGCTATGATCATCGGGGGCCTGGCTAGCTACTTTTAACTAACAGCTCTTGACTTGTTTCGCCAATCAACATAAACGTGCTGTACAGTTTGATTCGTAAATTTAGAACCAACAGGGATAGACTGAGGAATTCAGATATCTGTGGTTGTATCTCAGACAGGTTATCACCGGGGATCAAGTCATCAAGTTTATGTGTCTCCTCAGCATTCCAGCATGTAAACCATCAACTTTTATAGTCTACCTCAAGTTACTCCTATAAGTCTTCATCAATGCCTCGTGGAATGTTATCGTTACCCTCGTTCCCCCTCAAGGGGATGACGTTACAAATTAACCAATCTCCTCGTATGCCTCATCATCGGTCTCACATCTTCAAGGTGTTGCTTTGCTCATGCTAATGATTCGTTTCACTCCGACCTGGATGTCTCGTTAGTATACGGGTTTTCATGTCTGGGCATAAAGGGGTTGACATACCATCCAGTTGCCACATTCGTCAGTTCTATCGCGTTGGATGTCCAGCTGTATTCTTTGCGCGCTAGCATAATCTTTGGCTTGCAATGCATGGGCCAACTGCAAAAGCAACTCAATTGTTGCCGGTTGGACAAGCTCCTGATTGTTCAAGTGATCAAAAAGGATATTAAGACGCTTTTGGGTATCTTTCACCTGAGGAGCAAAGTTCGCGGGAGCTTTGGATGCAACTCTTTGCATGTCCTGACTGAGAATATCAACCAGTGGTTGGGCATTGGCTGGAATGTTTGATCGATCACCGGGGGGGAACTTGCTCGCAGGAGGCGGCGCAGATGCCTTGGGCGGTGGTGGTGTTGGGCTTGCAGCAATGGGATTGGGTCGACCCATGGGTGGAGGGCCGGTTGACGGTGCTTGAGGAGGTCCAGTTGCTTGAACAGGACCAGTTGTGTACGGGGCATACTGGCCCGGCGTGATTGCCGGAGGCGGGGGGCCGTATGGATTTGCCGGGGGCGGTCGGCTAGCAGGGCCAGGGGGAGGGCCAGCACCTACTGGAGCCTGACCGGGTTGTTGAGCCGTAGGAGTAGGAGCGTACCTGTTGGACGGAGGAGGCCCGGGTGGCGGCGCATTATAGGGAGAGGCAGTTCGCATAACTGAAGGCATATGCGGTGGCATCACGCCAGGCTGTGGGGGCGGAGGAGCGTACTGCCCAGCCGCAGTGGACGATGGACGAGGCGGTCCCACCAAAGGAGATGACACACGCGGTGGAACTGGCCCTTTCGGTGGCGGTGGTGGTGGAGGGCTAGCTCTTGCTCCTTGAGCGTAGGGGTTGGCTGGAGGAGGAGCCGACAGTGGTTGCTGCCCTGGGAAGGGAGAAGTTATTGGTTGGACACTTGGTGTCGACCTTCGCGGTACCACCTTGGTAACCAAGGGGACATCGTTCCAATTGTCCATGTTTTTAGACTGTGAGGGTGGAGGACCTGACGGTGTGCTGACCCTGGGGGGAGGCACACCCATGGGAGGTGGCACCATGGCACCGTGATATCCAGCTTGGTTGGAGGGCTGGTAGCCCGACGGTTGAAAACCTGACGGCTGATAACCTGACGGCTGGTATGCATTGACTGGAGGCATGTACTGTTGTGCAGGGGCATTTGGAGTCTGAGTTTGGCGAATTCCAGCATAAGGATTGAGCGGGGCAGCAACCGGTGCGGGTTGAGGAGGCTGATAACCCATTACAGGTTGGACTCTCGAGGGCGTTGCCGAGGCTGTCTGTCGGGTTGTCGTCTGAGCAACAGGAGCTGGCTTCTTTTGCGTAGCTAACTTGACCCGACTCCGTGCAAGTTCAGCAGCAGGGTAGTTGGTCGGTAGAAGATCCAAATACTTCTGGGCTACTTCCAGTTGGCCGTGTCCTGCCAAAATATCGGCATACTCGGTGTATTTGTCATAAAGAGTCGCCAGCTTCCATTCCGAAGTTCGGTCCATATCGCCATCTTGGAACTTTGTGACGTGTCTGAATACAGTCACTTTTTCGATGAAGTTCTGCAACGTCTTGGCATGTACTGAAAACGTTGAGTCTTCGGATGGCTGCTCCATGCTTGCTTGTTCGTTCTCCTCCAGCTCGTCTGCCCAGATTGAAACAACCTTCTCGAGCTTTGAGCCTACCAGGTAACAGAAGGAGGCATCTTTCCTTAAGCCATGCTCGTTGATACGGTCTCCCAAGGCTTCGCAAAGATCAGAGAACTCGCTTGGGTCAGAGAAGGTGCATACAATGGCCATGGTTTCTTTCCAGTTCTCCAGATCGGCGTTATAAACAACATCCCAGAGGTTCTTGTTGATGACCGAGCCCAGAAGACGCATATAGCTAGGAACGCCACTCTTGCGAGCAAGATATGCTGACTGAACTTTGTCCACGAGTTCTTGGCCACCACAGTTGGCGATGAGAAATGCATCCGCCATGCGATCTTCCTTCAGACAAATATCGGTTGCCTTGGAAAAATTGCCCAGCATTAATGCTTGGGTCACTTCCTTCTCAATAGTGGTATCACTATCACTGAAGAGATGGAAAGGCTTGTCGGTTTTGGCACCCTTGGTTGCCGCAAGATCAGAAAGGAAGTCATCACCATCACCCTCAGCATCGCCACCATCAAAGAAGTTTGACAGTCGCTTGGATTTCGCTGAAACCTCGCCTTCGGCATTGGATGCGGGCTCTTCGGCTTCTTCCCCATCCTCTTCCTCATCCTTTGAAGCTCCGTTGGTGATTTCCTCGTCCTTGAATCCCAGGTGTTCGACAATTTTGCCTCGAGGGTTGTCTCCCACTAATGTCTCCATGACTTTCCAGTCGGCTTTTTCTTCATCGGTTTTGGCCTGTTCCATTCGGTCCTGGCATAACCCAGTCAAGTTACCTGAGGCGAGGGCCTCTTGAAACTTCTCGGTAGCAGATGAGACATCAGAGTCGGCAGAGAAGTGAGAAATGACCACTTTTGAACTGCGCTTCTGTCCAGGCTGGGCTGATGAAGCTTTAAAGATAACAAGTTTACCGCCAAAGCCAAATGAAGCACCAACTGGGCGCTCAAACCACTTTGGTGCTTGGGTTAGGGACCATGAAGCTTCTTGCGGCTGGGTCTGGGCGGCTCTGAAAAACTCCTCATCATCGAGATTTTTCTCCGCCTTGCTTTGTGACGCGTCAGGGTTGGTGTTTTGCAGTGTTTGGATAGTAATCTTGCCGTCAAAGCTTGCAGTGGCTGATAGATTAGGGTTATCCGGGTGGAATCGTGTCATAAACGTCCAATTGGTCGCCTCAGGTAACTCTCCACATCGAACACCGGTCTGGGGATTCCATACAATTGTTTTGTTGTCTTTTCCGGATGACAAGAGCAGATCGCTATCCTGCTGACACCAGGACAACGATAAAATACCCTGTTCGTGGCCTTCAAGTGTCTTTTCCGGTGCATTTGAGTTACGCAAATCCCAAAGCATGATAACGGGTGTGTTGTCATCAGGTGTCGCTGTGAGCAGTTTTGTCGAGTTGTTCGGATCCCAAGCAATGGCACTGACAGCCTTGCGACTATTGTTGAGGGTCAATGATGCCTTCTTAGTCTTCAAATCCCACACCGTCACGAATCCTCCAACTCCACCGGTCGCAAGAATATGGGAAACCTTGCGATTCCATGCCAAGCACTCAATGTCGTCGGATCGGGCCGCTGCGTTTCCCAGCCTGAAGGGGTTCTCGATATCATTGACATCGTAAATGAAGAGCTCGCCTTTGGCGCCGGCAGTAGCCAGGATTTGGGGTCTCAGAGGGTTGAACTGCAGTGCCTTGATAGCGCCGGTGTGTTTGGTGGTTTGGGAAATGAGAGCATCAGAGGAACCTGATGCAAGCTTCTCGGCATCCCACAACTCGAGACAGCCATTCTCTGTAGCTGCTGCAATGATGCCCCTAGGGTGTTCAGAATCGGGAGGTCCCCACGCAATATCGTAGAATCTGAGGTAAAATCAGCCAACGAACCAAGTTTGCCAGTGGGCTGTTGGGGGCTTGTACCGTGACTCTGTACTTATGCTGGCCACAGGTTGAAGCTCAATTCCTTGTTGTTGGTTGTCCAGGGAAAGGTCCCAGAGTTCCAACTTGCTTTCGTCGGAAAAGTCGGCATCAACTGCACCGGCTCGGGTTCCGGTGACGATCAAAGGTTTCCCAGAGCCGGGCGACCAGGCGAAGGTGGCCGTCCGCGGAATATCTCGTAGGCGCACCATGATGGCGGGGGTATTGAGATTCGGTAGAGTAGTGACAACCAGAGATAAGAGATGGGTAAGTGTGCGAGTTTACAAGGGGAATTGATACACGATCAACGGCCAAGTTGTAGCATTGGATGCTGAGAGTCAGATAGCTCCCAACTTTGGCCGTCACAAGAGCACCAGCCTCAAACGTAGAGGAAATCGTGTCGTCGTCAAGTCGGGTCAGATTCTAGCTCTGAAGCCAGATTGCAACGCTTAGCCGTCTCCTGAGCTGCTCCCTGCCCAAGTGGGCAAGTCGCGCCTGTGCTCTTGAGCCGTCACATCACGTGATGCCACCTGTCCTGTTGCAAAACCCTGGTGTTAGACAGAGCCAATGGGCTATCATAGACCATCCCCCAGGTAATGAGGACCTAGGTGTTTAAGGGAGTCCTATTTGGATGCTTGAAACCAGGGGGACAGCATTTACAGGCAATCTACTACCAAGCGCGTGTCTCAGCTTTTTTTACATATAGGCGTGCAATCTCTAAGCCTTTCATCTCCTAGATGTATGGTTGACTGCTAAAATTTATTGCAAGCCATGCTTCTATAGGGTAACTGCAGTCCATTTCAGATGACCAGATTAACAGGTTGTTTTACTTATTTGAATGCGCACACCCAAGCTAAACATATAGAAAGACTTGGGCTTTCCAAAATTATGTAGTAGTCCATGTTGGTATGCCTTAGAATTCCTGTAATGCCAAGTCCTGTTGGTAGCAGGTCGGGAATCTCCACAGTGAAGCTGAGGTTGACATGTCGGACGAAGGGCAACAAAGACAAGGGCTATTACAGTAACTGAGGCGCATGTGTTGGCTATTTCCTTGCGTAGTGCCCGCTATCACCTAGGTACTTAGGTAGTTTCTATCTCTCATCAATCCTTTTGTGAGACAAGACGACGGTATAGCGCTACAAAAGGATGTAAGAATCGGAAGTGTGAGTTTCTAAGTCTATTCGTATACATGTTTATAACTTTAATGCCGTTGAGGTACATGTTATCGTAGACCTTTCACTCCATCGACATATTCTTAAATAAGTAGCACAAAGAGCAATTATTGAACCTAAAAATACATGCAATCAAAGAAAATATAACATGCGTGCTGTATAGCTAGTTAAGTCTATATCTAAAACTCAGTAATCGACTCATGACTGTACCTAGAGTTTGTACTTACACACGCTGAGATGTCTTTCTTTGGTGCTTCTGCTATGCGTCACCGTAGTGGGGTAATATTCCTTGCACCCTTTCCCACTGACGTTCGCGACGCCGCACGATTGGCTAGCTTTCCCAGAGTTCGACCAGCTGGCAACAATAAACCCCACGAAAAGTCCAACCTGAAGTGATATCCAACCCCTCCAACCGCCCACCCCCATATCAGCATACTTGTACAGTTCTCCCCCCGATTACTTCTCGGGTCTCCAGCCCGCTGGTTTGCTATCATGACCGAGAGCGTCGCTACTTCCAACGATGCCGCCGCTCAGCGCGCAGCTGAACAGGCCCGCCTGCGCAAGGAGCGGCGAGAGGCCAAGATCAAGGCCGGCGGTTCCGCCAGGTTGAACAAGATCACCGGCATAGGTGGACGTATTACAGGCGGTACGTTTAACTTCTTTTCAAGCTAGAGCTCCCTTCTTATTGCTTTTAGTTCATTTATGCTGACAGTAACTCTTTTAGACTCGGATCAGGCGCCTCCCCCTTCAACTGTCGCAGATGCCGCAGCTCCATCCCCCGCCCAAGGTCCCACCGATCCCGAGGAAGTAGATATATCAGACCATTACTATGCGCCAAAGACAACGACGCGGAGTCGGATCGACACTACATCGACTCCCGATCCTGCCATTTCCGAAGCTCAGCTCCGGCAAATGATGCTCGGTCTGGATCCGGCGAATCCATCCCCTCAACCCACTGCTGCTGCCGGTGACGAAGATCCCTTCATGGCGATGATGTCACAGATGATGGCCGGAGCTGGCCCCGGGTTTGCTCCCGGCTCCAACATGCCACCCGGAGCCTCACCTTTCCCAGGAATGCCCGGAATGCCTGGTATGCCCGGCATGCCCGGCATGGCTCAACCACAAGCTGCTACTCAGGTCGACCCTTACACGTACCTTTGGCGCATCCTCCACGCACTTCTCGCCATCGGGTTGGGCCTCTACCTTGCCCTGACAACAACTTTCTCTGGCACCAAGCTTGAACGAGAACGGATAGCCCTCACCTACGATGAACAGACCGACGAGCATGAGCAACGCAAGAATGTTTTCTTCTGGACCTTTGCCACTGCAGAGGTCCTCCTTCTGTCTACACGCTTCTTTCTCTCCAAGGGTCCCGCACAGCCTACTGGATTTTTTGGCACTGCCATGAGTTTTGTCCCAGAGCCGTACCGGAGCTACATATTGGTTGGGCAGCGATACCTGCAGATATTTTCATCTGTGAGAACTGACATCTTGGCATGCGTGTTTGTACTTGGGGTGTGCTCTTGGTGGAGAGCATGAAGTTGCTTGGTGGAAAACTGCAGCCTTACTATCCTGAAAATATAGACTCGTAATGAATTATTCGATGCAACCGCAGAAGTGTTCTCTGCAACAAGACAATCCACTTGGCACATTTATTCTATTGATTCACGCCCCTTGTGACGTTCAAGTATCAGTATTGAAACATTATGTATTAACCAACCCATCACAGGCTCGCCAAGTATCTTCAATCTCGTAACAAAGCCACCCTGTAAACCTACTACGCTAACAGCTATTGTACATTGACTGACGAAAGTCTCCATTTTGATGCCATGATGCAGGAGGTATAACAGGGGCTTACTGTTTCATGACCATTGCCAAAAGATTGCCCAGAACACCCCTGACCCTCTTCGGGTTCTCTAAAACACATGTGAAGACAACAGCCGTGCTGGCTGCAAAAACCATAGTCTCGCGCCACTGCTTCTCGACAGGGTACCGCCTCGGTACAATAGTTGCCAGAGCCCGAGGAGCCACAAACAGCGCGATATCCTTGCGCCGGCTGGCGGTCTCGATTAGGACGCTCCAACCACAAAGCAAGCATCCTGTCCCAACACAGAGCCCTCCATCTATACGTTGGCGGGCTGCTGTATCCTTGCCGATGATGTGTGGTCCGACACGGGTCCTGCAAAGGCAGACGCCGTAGTAGAAGAGTGTGATAAACGTTGCCAAGAAGGCTGACGAGCGCGATGCCGAGGTGAAAGCCCGTACGAGATCCATTCGATTGGGCTTTCGCAACTGCATAGCAAGGGCAAGGGGCAGATATGTGAACATGGACCATTTCCATGAACGGACGAAGCGACTTAGGGCGTGGTACTCACAAGATGGACCGCAGCCCATGTGGACAATATCGCAGGGGAAAGGTATTACTCGAGCCGGGTCACCCCACCTGGTAGGTAGGCGGTAGTCAACACACATGGAGCCCAGGAGAGGGGCCAGGCCGGTGTTCTTGCCATAAATCAGCTCGCCCTTATTGCATTTCCGAAGGGCCTCGATCAACCGCAAGTCTACAGAGGCAGCAGAAGTGATCCACTTGTTGTAGCTAGGAGGAAGTCTGTCTGGTGAGTAAAACCAAGCCCACATGATAGACCCAGCTGAGGCAGAAACAACAAGTGTATCCGCGATTCCGGTCAGGAACTGCTCAGCCTGCGATGGTGTTAGTGCAAAGCTCCCCTTATCAGACGGAATAGTTCATCAATAGTTTGGTATACTGACTGGGGTCCATTTATGCGCCGCCTTCCGACGAGCCCTTCTTTGTGACCAGAACTCTCCAACCAACACATCGATTGCACGAGTGACAGCGAAGAGGGTCAGATCTAATGTCCGGCCTGCGAACTCTTTAGGAAAAGCCTCAGACAAGCTTGCAGAGTTGGTAGTTGTCTGGTTTGACCGTGACGACACCTTCTTTGACTGCAGCAGTTTGAGCCCAAGCCATGCTGCAATGAATGTGGACAACCATCTCGCTAGTCTGATGTTTTGGTTCCTGAGTTTAGCCTGCTGAAATAGTGTGATGCTACAGAACTAGAGCGCCTACCTTAGTCGGGCTTTGCTCTTGAGACCAGAGATGGTGGTGTCAACGATCTTGTGAAAAGGCCCCTGTAGACATGATGCAGGTTAGCATACCAAATTGCTAGGTTCGTATCCGGAATGCGTGACCATTGGAGGATTGGAGAGGTTAAGGCAGGTGGTGAGGGCAGGGCCGCCAGTTCATGGGGTAATTGCTTGAGGAACCGGACTAGTCGCGAGACGAAGGAATATAAGGGGGTCTCAGACCTGTAGCAGAGTTGACCCTCCAACAAGAACTGCGCAGAACGTGGCGAACCGTTGGGGTTCCAAGCCTGTGCGAAGGATATGGATTGCAGATGCAATGGTGGACTTTTCGTCTTGCTTGGCAGGCAGAGTCTTTTCTGCGTTTCTCCGTTTCCGTGACACAAACTGGAGGACCAAAGTCAAGAGACGCGGTGCAACGGCAGAGGCATAGCCCAACAGGTACGCCCTAGCCACTGGCCGGAGAGATGGTGGTAGGGCCTGGAGCTGCAGCAGCGAAGGTTGCGGCAACCGCGTTGCTGTTCCTGATGGTTGCATCTCAAGAGGCTTCAAGGAACGTGACAACCCTAAGCTGTGCCTTGGGCATGCAGCCGTGATGCTACGCTGGGATGATCGCGGCAACCACTGTCAATGGGATGGGCAGTCGTAGTGTTCCTGGATCGGATCCGTAGCCTAAATCCTGGTCGGAGCAGCAACCGAGCCTGGCCCGCCAGAGAGAGGAAAAGAGAATAAAAATAAAATAAAAAAGGAGGCAGTAAAACCAACGGGTAAAAATACGAGACGAACCACGCTGTGTTTGCTGCTGCGTGATGGATGTACTGTACAGTACTGTATGCGCGATGATGCTCTGTGATCCAGTGGCGGCCCAAAAGGGGGACGGGAATGGGAAGCACGAAAACCAGGCACTGGGCTCGTCGGGTGTTAGCGAGAAAGGGCCCTGTTGCGGCCTGGCAGATATTAGGTGGTGGTTCTCTATTAAGACATGGGAACCCTATCCGACAAGGGCAGCACAGGCCCAAATCGATGGCTTTCCGAGAAAGGGCGCAAATATTGAAGCCTCCAATTACTCGAAGAGGAAATGGAAGAGGCGAGCTCAGCGTCGCAAGAGGGAGAAAGAAAGAAAGAGAGAGTGAAGAGAGAAAGCGTTGATCCGTTGCCAATGTTTCTGCTTGGATTGTTCATTTTACTTTGTGGAGCAATAGTCTGTGTTTCGCGCAAGCAGCATGAACGACATTCTTCCTGCACCACCACCCTAACTACTCTCCCATGTCTTTATTAGATGGAATACGGTTACGAGGCTATCCTGCCCTGCAAGTTGAAATAATATACTACCTTACTTGAACTACTAGTCGTAGTATTTGATGTAATCGTACGGCGTCACCAACTCACCAGTCTGTCCACTCTTTCCCCAAAAGATCCCGCCCCCTGTCGATGGCTTCGGCTGAGCCGCGTGTGTTACCAGCCAGGGTAGTGCTGAGCAGGATATTGTATCTTGTATGGAACAACAACTCCAAATTTCGCCGCCGTGTTGAGATTAGCTGTTTTTGCCTTCGTTATGCGATGGCTTGTGGTTTGCGTGTTGCTGAGATATGACGGTGAAAGTCGGTATGAAGTAGGTGGTAGGTAGGTAGCTAAGGTAGCTTCCCGTTGTATAGTGTGGCTCAAGTGGCTGTTTGTCCGAGGGGCCGATGTCCGCCTATGAGGATCTTTCCAGGGAAGGGAGGAAGATGCTGCACTCTCGAAATATATGATAATAATTAATCGACACCGCTCAGGTTCAGGACGAACACCCGCCGAACTTTTGTTGTTGCCGGTGGTCATCCGTGATCTGACTGGACAGAGAACGCTGTGCAATTACACGAGGGGCTGAGCGGGCCAAGCAATCAGGGATATGGGGCGCTCATCAGTGGGACCTGAAGCCATCTTGATGCTGAGCGATGCTGCAGCGCTCGGGCTGTCCAAGTCGAATCTGGCAGGCTTCTCCGCAGCCATCGCGACGCCATCCTGTGGTGGTGGTACCGTTGTCTAAGATATTGCCGCCTTCATTTGGAGTCAATGCCGTGTACACCACTCAACCAACCTCCACTACCTACCTTAACCCAGGTTTTGTTAGTGGCTACCTGAAGAGCGACAGGTACGGGAAGAGTAGGTAATAGGCAAGTCAGTCAGTAAGGGGATCTGCCCCGTGCCGTTGATGTGCTTCGTACTGCGGGGGATCTTCACATGCCAATTTGCACCTGCAAATCAACATTGGTAGCTCGGCAGCTGTCTAGCTCTGTCATCGAGCATCGAACACCAGAGCTGTGTGGCTTTATTCTACTCTTTACATGAGGCCCAATGGCATCCATCCTCTCTGTTCTCGAAATCGGCGTGTCTAGCATGAACCCAACGTACTAAGCTGAGGAACATGCGGGTGTCTGGCCAATGTCCCCGGAGGTTCCTGACATGTATGCAGTGGCACAGTCCAATATGTGCCCGACTGGTAAAGACATGCCAGATGGTCATGCAGTATTACATGTACCTTAGGTATGCTAATATCTCATGAGACTTTAATGCAGTCCCGCAGAGCTGCTTTGCGCACACCGGTCGTCCCGATTTCCTCACCTTTTTTTCTGTGACTCCGGGACCCGCATGTTACCTACGCATTGTAAGGCACGCGACTTGTTTCATGCGACTACCGAATTGATTACAAGGACAACCCCCAAGCAAGCCATGCAGATGGAGGCCTGTCAAACAGCAAAGCTATGACGCCGCTTTCAAAGCCTAGCTCAAAACGGAACATCTCGGGAGCCTGTTGTCTAGGTGGTCCTGTCTCTCGGTCTTCCATCACCGACTGCAGGCGAACAGCAAACGCTGATGGAGGTCTTGGTGATGGGCAGTCGAATTTGTCGTGCCGAAGAGCATGTGATTGTCGGCTATAGGGATACCGCTGAACAAGCAGTAGAGGCGGCCAATGGCTAGCGCATTAAGATAGGCGTTATTTGACAAGCGAGGTCTACATATGCTTTCCAAGCAAAGCCAAGTGCAAAGAACCAACTGTACTATGCTACTATGCGAGCCGCTCGCTGGGGCTGGCTGACTTGGAATGGTGTAAGCCCCGATAAGCCTGCCCATGCGTGTATCAGGCACAAGATCCTCGCCGAGAAGGGTCCGCGCTAGGTGTCGATGGGCAGGGATGCGGTCTGGTCTTCTTCTGGGTGTACGAGAATTACGGAGAAACTACTTAAGAATTAGCTGCTTACCTGTAATACTATTCGATTATGCATAGGCATTTCGGTATGTTCATCCTCCCAAAGAAAAAAGAAAAAGAAAAATTGGGGGTGCTTACTCGTCCGAAGTGCAGGTTACAGACAAGGTCCATGAAGGATTGCTAACGGAATCGCCTAGAACAACTCCAGTTTGATGCAAGGAAATGGTTAATACTACTGTAACTATGCAAAGGTGAGAATGAGCGGATGTCTGCATCGTCACCGAAATCTCCGTATTCGCGCACGACCTGTTCCATTGATGATACCTACCTAGGCATTGTAGCATCACTGTTGTGTGTGGGGAATAACGCCCGCCATGATGGCGTTGCCGTGGTCAATGTCTCTCAGCGAAGGTGTCTTCAGCGAGAGACCTGGAGCCCTGGGCTGGTTCACAGGGCGCACTGACCGGGCCTCCGCCGCCTCCGCTGCTTCCACTGGCTATAAGACCCATGGGTTGCACGGGCACAGTGAGGCTATTACATGGAAGTATTCCTTGGATCCTTGTATTTCCCTGTATTCGCATAGTTGTATGCAGGCACTTTTAACGAGTCGTGACAGAGTGAAGGCAGCGATGTGGAATTCCAAGCGTGAGGTGCCCCTACCGCCCTGCCTCGCCCTGAGCCCTGACCAACCCAAGTGGCTCGTAGATACATAATTAGTAGGTGTAGATGCCTTGGGCTTTCTTGGCAAATGGCTTGTTGTAGCTGTTTGGTAGTTGTCTGTCCAAAGTAATGAGGGAGGGTAACGGATTACGGAAATCATCAGGAGTCGTCTGGTGTGCTTGAACTTCGCAGCCGTTCACAGTTAGCCTGCCAATGCCCCGCCGCCCTCTCCTCCAACTCCTCCACCGTCCTTGGACGGCCGTACGGAGAGCGGTACAGTGGGTTTGCGTACCAAGGTGGTGTGTGCTGTGTATCACCCACTCAGCTACTACGGAGTGCATGTATCGTACTAACTCACCACCTCCACCTCCTCCACCACGACCACCACCATCAGCGTCTTTCCAACCCACCAACTGCGCCAACCCGTCCAACCCATCCAACCTCCACCATCCCTCCTCCACCATTTTCCTCCTGGACCAGACCAGGCCAGACCAGATCAGCCCGGGAATTAGGGAGACGTGACCACCCATGCCTCCCGTCATCCACTCGCAAACCAAGCCTGCGCCCCACTAAGCCTGGCTCACCACGTCTCTGGCTCTCTGGCCTCTCTCTCTTATAACTAAATCATCCCTCCATCCCCCGTCGATTTCCCGTTACCCCGGATTACCCCAAACGTCGCCTTACACCTACAGGATCGCACAGGATCGCACAGGGCCAGCACCTCTCCCAGTATATCAAGATATTAGATTGCCGATGCTCATAGACGACAGTCTGTGGTTTTCGTCTTCCCAGTCCCTTATCCGGCCTCACCGTTCAACTCGCGACACAAAGTCGCCGGCTTAACGCGCCACTCTTCGCTTTCACTACCAAGACGCATCCATGCTTGCCGTTCAACAGACTCCCAGGATGGGTTCAACACAACCCGAACTAGACCCTTTTATGCCATTCGGCTGTAGGTTTCCCCCTCCGCTATTGCTGCGTCTATCCGACTGAACCGACTGCTCTTCTTTCGTGGGCTTCTGTCATTACTGGAAATTATAAACTAACGATTATGTGAACCGCTAGATGCAGTCGATGAGAACCAAGAGCCCATTTTCGATGCCCCAGACCCGGCGCCGGGCGCTCCGCTCTTGACCGAGACCGACACCAAATTCTTGAGCAGCTTTTTCGAGGACATGACGGCGAACCAGTACAGTATGCCATCTTTTGGAGAGGGGTTGAATTTCAGCGATGTCTGGCTTGACCTACCGCCGCAATTCATGGGTACAGCCACATCATTTGGGCCGCAGTCGACAAGTTCATTTGGCCCAGAGGCCATTCAGGGATATCCTCAAAGTCAGCTCGATCTCCACGGGATGCTGCCGGAATCGCATAATCACATGATGCCGCCTCCGCCTCCACCACAGTCGCAGATCCAAACCTACGAGCAACAACAGCATTCTGACGACGTTTTGAATGCTGCAGCTACCCTGCTTCAGAATGGCTCCAGCTCGAGAGGTGGCCCCACGAAACACCTCGATTCTCCCCTCCAACGACGGCCTATCGGGCCACCTGTTGGTCATCTCCGGCATCAGCCTTTAGAGGAATTCAAGGCAGAGGGCCAGAGGGTCATGGCTAACAGCGAGCACGATGACCACACATTCACTCAGTGGATGTGGGGTTCCAAGGACCAGCGGCCAGCCCGGACACTTGCCACAGCCGATTATCAATGGGGGTCAGATTCAAATTTCACACAGGCCCAAGCATACACTCCGCACACTCACAAAGAGTCTATGGAGGCTATACAGGAGGAACATCTGAAGTGCCTTGACTGCTTCGAGGTCAACAAAAGCGCTGCACCCACCCGACCCGGCAGCCCCACAAATAGACACAGCTCCGAAAACACAGAAATGTCCGGCCTAGCCAAGAGACCGGATGATGCTGAAGCTCCACCTCGTAAAAGACGCAAGAGCAAAAATCATAAAGAAAGTGGGGATGATGAAGAGGACGATGATGCGAAGACACCCAAGTCCTCGAGCAGAAAATCCAAGACAAATGGATCACTACCCTCCCCACCTACAGAGTCAGGAGCCAAGTCAAGTGGTAGACGGCGCAAGTCAACCATGAGCGGAACCAAGGCAGCGCGCGAGAACTTAACTGAGGAACAAAAGCGGGAGAACCACATCCGCAGCGAGCAAAAAAGACGTACCTTGATCAAAGAGGGCTTTGATGATTTATGCGACTTAGTCCCTGGGCTCAAAGGCGGTGGATTCAGCAAGAGCACAATGCTGGTGATGACAGCAGAGTGGTTAGAGGACCTACTCAGAGGAAATGAGATGCTTGCCAGCCAGCTCTCGATTATCGAAGGGTCATAGATTTACAAACGTCCGCTTTCATTTTCTGCACTTTCTTTTGTTTGTCTTTAGCGACACATGGGCATGGGTTTGTGGAGCGCGGCATCAATATCCATGGATGAAATGCGCGGCGTTGTTTCTTTTTTGTGACTCTCCTGGACAGGACGGCATGCTGGACAAAAGCAGGGACTTTGGCAATGGTTCTGTAACGGGCCAAAGGGGAATTCGGGCCATGGTCACACGCTTCAAAAGTACGAGCATGACCACTGGGTAGCTAGGCGGGAGTTTGGTGCGATATTTGCAAGGTAGCACCAATATCTTTGACAATGGGTTAGGTTGGGCAAGGATGTTAAAGGTATGCATACAATGCATGAATGAGACATATGGAAATGATATGGAATAGGAAGTAGACTAGGATATCAAAAGAGGTGATCTCCACAACATATATATATATATCCTGCCACAAAATCTCGAGTTGCTTGATTGGCTAGACGAATCAAGACAACGGAAGACAAGCCACGATAATGCTCGGTGGGTCCTCGTGTTTCCTATCCACTAAGCTGAGAATGATATCAATGAGTAATATACGGGAGAAGGGGGAAACGAATTAGACGTGGATAAGCAATCAGGTAGCAGATGATATCTATCGGATTATTTCCCATCTAGTACATTTACCTTTTTTGGTGGGTGTATGTAAGACATAACTGACAACAACGGATATCAAAAACCTCCAGAGCCATGATTAAATGGTAAAAAGTGAACATCACATGGCAAATAGTATTTCATACCTACTTGTTGTTTCTTATATGATCCAGGCTTTGGGCTAATTTTTAGTGCCGATTTGATACTTACTTTGATGATGTGAGTACCTATGTCCAGTTGATTTGCAGATGGATTCAGTGTCTGGGATGGCACGTTGTCCATGATATTTCTCATACCAGTCATTGTTGAGGAAAAGTTGATGAACGCTAGACTCATTCGCATTCCGTTGACGGTCTCGTGCTCTTTGTTTGTATGCCGAAACTGCCCCGACCTGAAGACAGGGTTTGCTGTTCTTCGCAAACCCCCCACGCCCCCGCTCGTCATTTTTCAACCACACTGGCCGGTGGCTTCAACAAGACCGGTCCGGCCACAAAACCGGTATCATTACCTGCGCCGTACTAAGGCGCGGCCGGGCTGCTGCTAAGCCGTTCATCAGCCGCACAACGGACGGCCGCAAACCAAAGGAGCGGGTCCCGTGGGGGGTTTGTTGAACCGTTGAAACGGCCACATGTCACGCAAGACCCGGATGTTTGAGAATTAACGAATGTTTGTTACCAGTATTTGCAGCGCTTGCGACGGCCGAGTACAAAAAACAAGTAGGGCTGGGCCGCGAAATGGCGTTCCGACGCCCGTCTCGTACTCGGCCGTCTACTACATCCATCATCCTAGGAGAAACCGCCGCCGGCTCTCTTTTATTATCGATGACCGCCTTATTCGGTGATGGTGGGGGAGGGCGGCTAGCTACTTACCTTTGTATGGCGTGTTTTTCGGGGGGGTTGATCCTGGAAGCTGAGTTGCTTTGAAAGAAATGCTTCCAACTGTATCGTTGTGATGCGGGCATCTGCATCCCTTGAGCTGGTGTGTACCTAGGTAGTAGTAGTTGTTAGCCGCCCTTGATGTTGTGGCTGCTGCAACCAAGTATCCAAGTCCGTTTGCTCCATTTGCTAGATCGAGCAGGGTGGGAAAGTGCTGGCGAGTGCACCTACCGGAGGACCAACACAAACCCCATCAACTTTGGAAGGCATATCAAACCTGCCTTCTCTTGATTCTCCCAGGGGATGCATGTTGTTTTCTACGCATTTCTCATTACAACGTCTCTCTGGTTTTGGTTGCAATGTTGATCCATTTTAGCACATTCAAACTTATATTTGCCTTGTCTTTGGGAACAGCTTTGCTGCCTATACCACTCTGGCCAATACTGTGATGCGGCATCCCGACGATAAATTCATCTTGATACAACTAGCTCTTACCCCTACATGGAGTGGAATGCCAGAAAGGCCCGAGGCGGGTGGTTGCTGGTTCTCGCATATCATCATCCGCCCACAAGCTGGATAATCACATCATCATCCTTGTCTTGCTGAGTGCTCAAGACTCTTCTTTACTGCAGCAGAGTTCAGATCCCACATCCGGCATTACAAACAACAAGAGGGACGCGGGTCAGCAAGAGGCTTGATCAGCTCCGTCGGTTTGCTGACATTCTCAGCCCCCATTTGACCTAAGGCATGCAGTGATGTTGAAAGCAAACATGATCCAGTCTCTCGAGGCATGGCTGTTTATCTCAGCCCGGAGATGCATACGCGCAGCCTTGCAATCATAATCAGATGTGCGGAAGCTGGTAGGTAGGCGCAGGAATTCCCAACTAGTGCCTTCGTAAAGAGCCCAGTGTCAATTGGCTGTATCGAAGCGCCTGCTGTGTGAAGGAGGCAAACGACATAGAGCGAAATATGAGAGCTCTGCTGCGAAATCCATATGCAACTCTGCTCGTATTATATACTAGCCTTCTCGTATTTACAACTACATACATGTCTACATATGAGAACAGTTGGTCAGTCTTTGGCCACGCAAGCCTGCCACTGCCGCGAACCCCTGGTGAGGCTTCCTCCCCATGTGGCTCGGATGGGACTCCTTGTAGCCAAGCCCGACTTAGGAAATGGGCATGTCTCAAACTTATCAAACAAATGTTGACTACTACGTCAAATCTTCACTCTTCTGCCCCCACCCATCCGGTCGGAAGCCATATTGGGGAAAGGCGAGTACAAAATACCACAAAAATATTAGATGCTGCCTGTTGGGAGTGAGCAGGTTTTCTTCGCCCCCTTACAGCCGCCTGCTGTTTGTCATCTTCAAAGACGCCCTCCCGCCTTGCAGGGTGGATGGATCATGGCTGGGGGCCGTCATAAATCGCTGACCATACTCCGCGTCCATAGACATCTTCGCATTCCGACGCGCACGCACGCCATGCAACCAGTAGCTATACCTAAGGATGATAAGGGGATTGCTGTTTGCGGGAAGAATGAGGGAGAAAAAGCACCCGATTTGCTCTAGGCGCGGCGCCTGCCCGGATTAGCCCCCGTCCAGTGACGGCTGGCGACCGCAAATACTACTGTCAAATCTGGGGGGTGGGCGGGATCCATTGTTTTCTTAACCCTGTTATACTTGTATTTAAGCAGGGCGGAATGTCTTCCTTTTGTTTCCTTCTTTCCCTGTGAGGTCGCGCGTCTTTGGCATATTCTCTTTACCTTCAATCAGCAAAAGTGGCCCGATGGGTGATCAAGCTACACAGACTGCTTCGTTTGGGCTGCTCTGAGCTTTCTTGTTTCACTTCATCGTACACTTAGTATCTTTGCCCAAAACCTTATGCTCACCTGAGCCCTTTATTTCTTTTATACTTATATTCACTATATTCACCACATTCTCTCCATTCACTATATCTTTTTTCATTTTTATCTGATCGGCCTACAAAGGACTTACATAAAATCATCATATCCGCCTTCGTTCCATATTCACAATGAAGATATCATCATTGCTCTCAGCTGGTGGGCTTTTTGCCCTCACGGTGGCTAGCACAGCATCAGCACTCCCAGCAAATCCATTAACTCCTCCGCAACATGCCGTCTCTTGCACCAAGCCACGGCCGATCCCCAACTATAACGGCACCGACTTCCGTAACGTCGGCGTCCTACTCTTCCCAGGCTTCGATCTGATCGATGTCTTCGGCACCATCGAGCCGTTGCAGTCACTGTCCCTATCAACACAGCAGATCAACTTGTCGATGATTGCGCGCACGCTGGACCCTGTCAGTCGAGGCCCCGACCACCCTGGCATAGAAAAGTATCGGTCTGCCTTCTCGCCCGCCGCGCTGCCCACGCACACTTTTGACGATGAGTTGGACCTGGACCTGCTGATTGTGCCTGGTGGCAACGGCGTACGAAAGCCTGACATGCCGGATGAGATTGCCTATATCAAGCGCATGTTTCCCCGGGTAAAGGTGCTCATGACCATTTGCACCGGCTCCGGACTCGCGGCCCGCGCCGGCATCATGGACGGGTACATGGCCACCACCAACAAGGCCGCCTGGCAGAGCATACTCCCCATGGGGCCCAGGGTCAAGTGGGTGTCGCCTGCGCGCTATGTTATTGATGGAAAGTTATGGACATCTTCCGGCGTAAGTTTTCTCATTCGGAACCAAGGAATATATCTCTAGAAACTCCCAAGTTAACATAACAACTCCACAGGTCACGTCCGCACTGGACCTCATCTTCAAGTTCGTGGATATGTACTGGGGACACGAAGTCAGTGATAAAATCGCTGGCGGTGTCGAGCATGTGCCACGGGAAGCAAACGATGACCCTTTCTCTTTGCGTTATAGGATCCCGCCAACATTGGCTCAACCCTGCAAGCCAAAGTTGGGTTAGCAGTAGCAGTAGCAGAATTAGAACAGAAACTCTCCAGGAACGGATGTTTCAAGACCACTTAGCAGACACACAAACAGACACATATAGAAAGACAGCGTACTCGGATGAGACGCAAACAGCAAAAATGTAGATAATTAATCAATGAATTCCTCGTCTTTCATCTTGTCTTTGTTTCGTGAAAACCTCCTACGCCCGAAATGTTATGGTACAGATGAATTTCCAGCACATCCGCACATACCTAGCCAGTGCTTCTATGTTGATTTTTTTTGCACATACATGGTTTTTGCCCAAAAAACGCCACTCAACACTCAACGCAACCTTCCACATAGGTCAGTCTAGCTGAGATCCATCTTCTCGGTGCTCACGGCGCCGCCGCCGCCGTTGGTGGCTGACATGTCTACCGCACCATCATCACCAATCAGCCGCTTCTCAGACTTGGTGACGAATTCGATGCTCCGGGCTGGGTCGTAGAACAGCTGGAAGCAACGCTTCACATCATCGACGCTGACCTGCTTGGCACGTCGCTTCGCCGAAACCAGCTGCGATGTGCTGATGAGATTGCTGGCGTAGCGCAGACCCGCCTCTTGCCCAATCTTGGTAAGCAGGGCTAAGGCGTCGGGAGAGACGTCAACCTCCTCCTCTTGTGCTCGGATGGAGATGATCTGCTTGATATTCTCGGGAGAGTAGGGCTGCGTGTTGATGATGACGACGCGATCCAGGAAATCGAGCGGCAGGCCGTGGGGACTTCGGTAGTCTGTTCCACGGATACGCGCGTGGCCACGGTTGCTGGCCATGATGACGACGGGGGCGAGATCGTCTTCCAAAGCACGGTTGATGTAAGAGAAGCATTCAATATCGAGCATGTGCACCTCATCAATGAAAAGAACGCCAGGAACAATCTCCGCCTTGCCCTCTTCCTTCCACTCGCCGACCTTGGTGTCGATCTGATCACGAATCTCGCTGCGGATTTCGCCCGTGTCGCCAGAAAAGAGCGCCAGGAAGCCTTGAGTGCGTGAGTTGATGACATCAATCTCGTGTAGTGTGACGGTGTGCACCATCTCCTTGCGCTTCTGCAGCTCGCCATCTGGGCACTGCAGAAACTTGGTATCGACACCCATGGCATCGTAATCGCGAGACCGGGCGAAGGATCGACCGAGCTTGGTGATCTTGCCTGAGGACTTGTCAATGGAGATGATATCACCAGCCATGACGCGCTCCTTGGTCATGGCGTCAATCATCTTAGCACCCATATCGTAGATGGCTTCCATATCAGTGGTCTTGATCGTAAGCTTGCCCTGCTTGGCACTGCCCGTGACGCTTCGGTCAATCTGAATCTCCACGACCTCTCCCTCCATGATCTCACTCTCCTCCTTTATCCGGACACCGATCGACTTGCGAAACGCTTGTGTGAGGGCTTCGGTCTTGGACATCTCCAGCGAGAAGATTTCCGACGATGCAAGAGTTGTGAAGGGGACATCGGGGCCCAGCGACTGTGACATGCCCATTGCAATGGCAGTTTTTCCCGTGCTATACACTCATTTGTTAGTTTCAATTTGCGAGCTTGCACCAAAGGGGCGATGCTGGAGGCTCCCTGTGTTGTCTTCTCACCTTGGTGGACCAGCAATCAAGACGGCGCGTCCCGCAATCTTGCCATCCTTGATCATCTGCAGAATGACTGCAGCGGCCTTGCGTGCCTTTTCCTGGCCAACAAGGCCCTGCGACGCCGCTCTGGGCTCGAGTGTCGTGGCATCGACGCCAAGTCCGCGAATATGGGAGTGGGCAGCAATGAGGTTGAGACCGCGAAGGTCCTTGGTTTCGGACACAGTCACAAGTGGCTAGAGAAGAAGTAAGAAGCGACAATAGTTAGCCAATCTGCCAAAACTGTGAAAATCTTGGATTGGATGGGGGTATGGATTTTTTTTCCCTTACTGCAGCCATGACGTGAGACGGGTTTGCGATGAGCAGGGTGGGTTGCTTCGCGACGAAGCTCTGCAGCAAGAATGATGAGTTGACGAAGCTCGCCCTGTAGGCTTGGAAAAATACGCCGTAGACGCGGAAGAGCGTCTAACGCGTCTGTGTCGACCAATTTAGGCTTACGCGATGCGGGTCCTAATTAAAGTGCCGGAAGACGATGCATGAACCGCATCCAATGCCTGATATGGCACAATCTCATCTACGGTAACGCTAAAGTAAGATACGTTGCTCCAGACCAGACGACTTGTAATCCAATATATATATAAACTAATATTCTTGGGGGTTTCTTGGTAGTTCACATAAATAAAAGCTGTGGGTGGCTGAAGTTGGAGGTTTTCTAACCAAAGTACCTACTCAGTACAACCCAGTTTCAAGCACATCTTGTTTTACCAATTCCAGTTTTCGCTGGGTCGCCCATTTGGTGGATTGACACAACCAGCAGCTCCCAGTTACTGTTTCGGAAACGCTACTTGACAACTTTTATTTATTGTGCGTTGACAAGAAAGCAAGTCACTTACCATGGTGCATACAGATTATAAAGGGTAGTTCCCATGGTTGTGGATAACTGTTGGGTGACATGCAGTAGACAGACGAATCACCCACCATCCTCATGCACTCGGGTTAAAGCTCCGCACTTGAGGCCATTACCCCGTTTCTTTGTTTTGATAAAGCAAAAAGAAAAACGGACCGTGTCCGGATGAGATGAATTTAACTTACTTTGATTCGTGCAAGAAATAGGATGCAAATATCGCAAGGCAGATCGGCTGTAAACAGCGGGCTAGGAAGATGATCACACATCATCCCTTGCATAGATGGTGCTGCAATCAGGTTGCATTCTCTTCCCGTTCACGCATAGGTAGTGCCTATTGTTGATGGAGTTATTTCTGCATTGCCAGCTAACCAATCCCCTCTTTTTCACCCCGCGTTCTGCCTGACAATTGATGCTAGAAAAATAACTAGAGAGATTGCAATACTAGTGATGACATTCAACAGGCACCATATTTTGTATGTGCATGGTGATATGAAGTTAGAGTCACTGCATAGTGCCTGCCTAGGTATTCTAGCCGCTCCCGTGAGAAATGCGAAGTGTTTGTTTTTAGCGCATTGTTCAGTCTTCTGTTCTCGGCCGCTCTCTTGGACTTTTGTTGACATGTCCCATCCAACAACAGCGCCCTTTGTCAATTGACTGGATTTTGGGCACTGCCTCTGTCGTTGACGAAGTCACTACCGTTGACAAAAGCGGAATGAGTCGTAGCTTTACATTCTGAGTGACATCTATTAAGCTCCGTTGAGATAAGCCATCATTGATGAAAATATATGGGGTATGACGTCTGCCACAAATCAGATTCGCAGTAAATCAGCTTTGACAAATTATCAACATCTACGATATATCACTTCTTTTGTTGAATTGGCGGTCTATGTCTTTCGCATAACCCTGGAGCCAAATAAGTTGCTACTAAGTGTCCTTTAAGAACGACGATGGTGGCACTGGTCCTAGCATAGTACCGCCATAAATTGAAACGAGAAGCCACGTCTCATAGCCCTTGATTTGCTCTGGCTTCTTGATGGATCGCGCCTCTGCGCAGACGCTGGCCGTCTGTTGGTCAGCCTTTGAACGACGCAGACCAGTCTCTGGAATGTACTACGGTGAATGACAAGACGCAAAATCATCATAGCTTCGAATTCAGTCGTCCGAAAGCGGCATGCCTAATTAAATCGCATTCGGAAATCTGTAGTGATGACATCTTGTGCACACCACCCTAGATACCCCGTAGCTGCACAACGACATGACCACCATGGACCCCATGCTGGTAATATGGCGCCATAGCGCATTGTCACATAAATGGCGTGAATTCCTTTGATCTTGAAAACAAAGAGTCAAGATCTTTGGGAATGCGCCAGACCTCCTGTATATTTCCGCGTTGTTATATCAAAGCTATTGTCAGAAAGAGCCAAGTACTGCAGTATTTCATACATTTTGCATTCTGAACTAATTTTCCGATCCCCCACACTTTTTTTGACAACCGCGAGGTCTTTCCTTTCTGGGCCTAGATCTAAGGTAGACATAGCGCAGCTTGTCATATTCAACACCTTCATCGTTGAAGAGGGGAAACAGAGACTCAAGACTTGAAACTAATTAGTATTTATTAGATATTTACAAACCACTATCGCTAGAACTAGCTAATACGAGTCTTTGTCGCTTAAATCTCAGAAATTGAACTTGAGTTGTTAAAGTTGGTGGAATCATAGGTAGTTCATAGCATTACATACTATTCGCACATCAAATTACAAGCCGCGCAAGCCGTGCACGACAACCCATGTTTCCTTTAGGTGTCTCCCCAAGCCGAGGCAGCACTAGGGTAGTCATTTTTTCAGTGCGTCTGTACCTAAGAGACCCTGCTTCCGTCCAAGCTTGTAATTGGTACGGAAATAATCATAGGTGTACACAGGCCTTGTACCAACTGTATTGCACTCATCAAGGCATCTACCTACCTAGCCTCCCCATCTTATCATTAGACTACCCTAGACAATTATTCCACGGATAAATCTTAGGTGCCCTATGAATGCCTAATTACGATGCTACTTAATATAGACAACGTGTATCTTGGGTTTGGCCGCGTTTGAGTGACCTGTTTCGCCTTATTATCACAAGTTCAACGCATGTGTCTTATCGACAGTGGAGATGATCTGCAAAGCTTATTGGCTCTACACCCTGCCGCTAAAACATGCATCAAATTACACGCTAGTAATTGGTTCAGGTTATGCAGGTTGCACCACCAACAGCAACTCCAAGGAATGACAACATCCGTCAGGGACCCCTGTAGCGAATCACGAGCACACCCGGGCTAACAAAATCTTAGAAGACAAAGACGAGATCAACAAAAATGGAGTTGGAATATGGAACAATATACCCATCAGTTTATCAATAATAGCAACAGTATCTATATAGGATACGTATAACGTTGTACTTTTGATGGCTAATAAAGACAATCTCGCTAAAACTTAGTTGTTGTATCCTCCGCGGAGGTCAAACCAGGGCGTTTCCATTTGTCCCTCCCTACCCCCCTGTAACTGCTGGCAACGGCCTGCACGATCCCTGTTGCCAGTTGGCAGCAGCCAACAAACAGACAAGGCTTTGTCAACATCAGGAAAATAAATGCTGCCTGCACTGCTAGTGCGAAAGCCAAAGCAGCCAACAGTCACTGCACCCATCTTGTAGGCGCGTTCCTCACTTTTGGTTCAGCACCACCTGGCGCACTTGTTGGCCCGTTTTCTTCAAAACTGCTCGCCTCCGCTCCAACTTTTGCTTCTCTGCCGCGCTCACATGTCCTCTGTTGCCTGGCAAATGTCTGCGCTGACAGTTTTCGTGCGGCTACCGTTCACCTATTCAAAAGATAATCAATACATGCCTGCGGCTGGTTTCAGTCGCCTTGCTTTGCAGAAAGTCGTTCCTAGCGTCAACCCCAGCATGGTAGCAACCCGCTAAATTCTACCCCCCCGTGGCGTCGCCGAGAGCTTTTTGTTCGTTGTGGCAATCAACAGAATACCATACAATACTTCCGGGGATCTTACAATAATAAGAGTCCTTGTCCTCTGCCGTAGAGGGGCGTCATGTCCTCAGGGCAGGGACGCCATGAGACAGACTGGAGCCGTTCTGAGCGGGACCAAAGATCTCCAAGATTCTCTCGCGAAAGGCACAGCAGTTGGGATGACGGCTACCATCGCTCTGATGGCCACTGGCCACCACCGCCAATCCGAACCAACTCTGCGGCAAAGCCTCGAGATAGTAACTCTGATCTAATTCGAGATCGGCCGACATCGCCTCAACGTGGTGTGCCCCAGGGTCGGAGTAAGTCAAGATTGCCAACGCGCGCATTGCTGCATACTAAGTTAATGTAGGTCCTACAAAAAGCCGATTCGAAAAAATTCCCAAATCATCGCGCGCTGTCGACACGAGCTCCCTAGACTTCGTTTTAGTAAAGGCAATCGTCGACCAGATTTGCGAACGATGCTTTTGGTACATGCAGAGAGACATAACGGACAAGGAATGCAAGAGATTAGATATTACATTTGATCGCCTCCGCCTTAATCCAACTGATACAGGTAACATTAGATCTGTTCTGGATCATCAAAGGAAAACAGCCGACGGCACCAGAGACAGGGCTAATCAGCGTCTAAATGATACTGATGCAAGGCTAGAGAACGCCGTTGGCATATTCTTGGAGAAACTGCTAAGTGCCGTCTCACGTCGCGCATCTCAGATCGCAGATGTTGACGGTGGCTTTGATGCCCCTACCATGGTGGTTTCCCCAATAACTGAGACCCGAGGCGTAGAAGAAACCCTTAAGAAGCGGTTGGCCAAAGAAACACTTAAGTTGGAGGAACTCCTGAAATCGCATTATGAATCACGACTCTGTGATTTGACAAGTAGCCTAAAACAAGAGCGTATCAGAACCGACACTCTGGAAAAGACTATTGCCGCGTTGACAGAGAGGTTTGATGAAAAGGATAACAGAAACAAAGAAAAAGCCGAAAGTGCGATGATGCAAGAGCGTGCCACAAACGCCATGCTTGAACAGAAATTGGACATATTGACGCGAAGAGTCGATAAAATGGATAGCAAGAGCAAAGAAGAATCCGACGGTGTGGCTATGCGAGAGCGTACGAAAAACGACATGCTCGATTCTAAACTGGAGATCTTGACCGCGAAACTGGACAAGATTGAAGACAGGATTAGTGAACATGCCAAAAGTACGACAACAGATGAGAGTGCTAGAATCGCCACGCTCGATTCCAAATTGGAGACATTGACTGCGACACTGGACAAGATGGATGACAGGATTAGTGAAAATGCCCAAAGCACGACGACACAAGTGTCTGCTAGAAACGACATACTTGAATCCAAACTTGAGGCAATGACCGGGAAACTGGAAAAGATGGATAACAAAATCAACGAAAATGCCGAAAGCACCACAACACATAAGTGTGTCGAAAATGATTTGCTTAAATCAAACCTAGCAGCATTGAGCGAAAGACTCGAGGAGATGCGCAACGCTCACATAGAAAGATCAGAAACCTTTACAATCAAAGGAGCATCATCTCTCGAACAACTGCAACGTCTCTCAACTCGAATAGAGAGTGTGGAGAAGTCAATTTCACAGCTATGGCACAAGCTGGATGAAGTTTGTGCTGTAACTAAAGACAACAGTGCGAACCAGCAGGCAGCCAGTGCCGCCATCGCAGGGCTGCAGTCAGCTATTACAAAACTCTCAAGGGAGAAACCGAAGGAATCGAATCAAGATTCGCCAAGGCCAAACGCTCACTCATCTAGCGGTATGGCGGGTGAGAACAGTAGTCAATCCTCATTGTCAGAGGCTAAGGTTCTGGAGATCATCCAGCCACTATTGGGTGCGGCACAAACTAAGCTGAAAACCTCGGTTCAAACATCTCTACAAAAGTTTGCGCCTTTTATTGACAAGGAGAGGGACGCAAGAGAAGTGCTTGCTAAGAGGATTGAAGAAATCGGTGGACAAATACTGGCTTTCCCGAAGGGCGTGGAAGCGTTGAGTTCCAAAGTAGACGACTCTGTCAGCCAATTAGGCGACCAAAGTCGAGAACATGCGAAGGAGCTGACGTTCCACGGACAGAGGATCATGTCGCTGGTCACACACTTTGACGGAATAAAGCGCGACACGACAAGTAGCCTTGACAGCTTTCAACACCAACTGGCCAACATGACCGCCTGGCAGAATAACTTTGATACTAGGAACCTGTACAGGGACATTGTCAAACATATCAACGCTACTCTTCCAGAAACCACGTCCAAGCAGCTCGGGCCTTTGTCTGAAAACGTCCGAGCTCTAGGAGATAGAATTAAGGCCATGGAAGACCGGGACCGCCTCAGAATTCATAATGTGGCCGGCGATGGCGGGCCTGTAAAACGGCGAAAGCTTCCAAACGGCGAAACAATGTCAGTTAAAGGCCAATGAAGGAGGATGTACTGCTGCTACTACTGGTGACTTAGGCTGGCAGAAACATTGGGCTGTGACGTACAAAGAGTTTGCCGCCTCTGAAGACACCAGAACTTGGGAGTTTAGGTACACGGGCCGGGTGATTGGACAGCAACAACTCTTTTACTGGACTTGATTGCGGCTTTAAATTTTTTTTTTGGTTGAATTGGCGCAGGTGCAAAGTCTTATACCCCTCTCTCATGATGGCTTTGCACATAGGGTCGTTTTTCCGCATTGGGAGAAATTTCGTTTTTCTCACCACGCCATACCGCGGGTGAAGTTGATAGATGGATGCACAACACACGACTACGGTTGGTGTTGTGGAGTTGCTGGCGCACATAACAACAAACATATGGCGCACCAGAGCTGTTGCTCGAATATTAGCGCAAGCTATATAATGAATAAGCCAAAGCATTACCACTCACACTATTTTGCTGTGTAGTGTGTAATAGCATGTCGGAGGTCTCTTTGCAATCAGAAGGTCTAATCAACCTACCTACATAAAGAGGCAGCAGAGATATTCAAGTCCTTTTTGCATCTATAGATGAGGCCTGCAATGATAAATGTAGAGATAGTAATAGAAATCATGTTAAAAAATCCCTTGAATTAGGAGGTAATATATGGGGAAGTAATTATCCTAACATATTGCACCTTGTGTATAAACAGGTGTGTTTAGAGACAAGTTGAAAGAATAAAAACGGGTCCATGGCAAACAATTATGGCCTCTCATCCTGTTTGGAACTCTATTTTGTATTATCCGTACTCCAGCTGACCTTTTTTTCCTCTTCATTTTTACATATGTTTGCGCTTCTTTCGTCCATTGGCACCCCCCTTCCCTCCTGATTCCTTCAACCAATTGAAATGGCTACCTCTAGTGCTGAAGATGTCAGCCCAGCTGCACCACATTTTCCTTAGTTTACAGGGGAGGTGTTGGGTTTCGGACAAATCAGAGAGGGTAAAACGGGGTTTGGTACTCCGTAGTGTGAAAAAGAAAACAGGCTAAACAAAGACCCGTGGACGAAAATAGACAACCCTGAAAAAGTGTCTGATTCACTGCAAAAGGAGCTAGGGACTGCGGTGATTGGTGGGTAAGGGATTTGGCGAGAGAGGGAGATAGACGACTCCTTTGTTTTTCGCGATGACGACCAATCTGTTCTGAATGGGTGATGGACGTATGCAGCCTTGGAAGATGCAAATTATACAAAGCATGAATGGATGCGTAAGTTTGGCTGAGAAATAAAAATAAAAATATAACCCCCCTACTAAATCACACCACGCTGTTGGTTCTCAAGTACGAGTGCCGTGCATCATCGGTAGATGCTTCGCACTCAACAAACAGAAAGGCAGGTAGGTACCTGGTGATAATAAATGCAGCACCTGTTTGTTGCGCCTGTGAAGGGAGAGTTGGCACAGGTTTCAAAGATCAGCCCCCCTCCCCCCCACTGCCCTGAGGCCCCGTTCAGGTGCTCCAGCGCCCCCCAGCTGGCTCGCTAGTTGCCGTCCACCTATGGAGGCGATCCCGTCCAATGGGTTTCTGGTTGAGTGAGGAAGTGAGGAACGTACTCGGTACTGCGGCTTGCAGTACCACATAGTGCCTGTGGGGGAGTATCTAGTACACGTCATCATGCGCGGCCGATGGGCGAGGCTAGTAATAATTTTGGGCCTTGTAATACCAAGCACCTAGCAGCGGTACTAATCCTAGGGTGACAAGGTGAGTTTGGAGAGAGAGAGAGAGAGAGAGCCATCACTCACTGGGCCGCCCCAGCAGTACCTCCACCACTACGACGCCTGCACACCACCACCTGCCTACCGTACCCATCGCCAACCCGAGCCGGAATCCGCATCCACCACAGTACCGTCCCGCTGCCAGGGCCAAACCGCCGCACCCGCCTCCAGCCTCAGATGCCATCGTCGCGTGTCTGCTGAATCGCCCATTGCTGGCCGTGGGAGCGGGAGATAACGCGCCGGGATCTGCTTGGACGGCCGAAGCTCTCTGTTCGTGTACGGGATTCCGCCCCGACCGCGCCTCGCTGCGGCTGTCATCAATCACATCAGTCCCTGTCTTGTCTCGCCTATCGGGCTGTCCCTCTGACCTCTTGCCTTCTTCTGCCTACATCTCCTCCGCACCACCGAACCGACTCGACAAAACCAAACTACCCAGCAATCAACGAACCTACGACGTCACGAACCCCTCCCGCGTGGTCACTCGCCCTTGTTTGTTTGCTGCGCGATCCCTCCATCCACTACCAGAACCGGCTGTCCTCACGCTTGACCACCCTCCGCCGTCGCGCTCTGTTGCTCGCTTATCTCTGCTGAAGGAATGGTCACGCCCACCCGCCATGGAAGCTGCGGCGAAGACGGTCGAGTCGCTCACCCAGCGAATACTGCCCGAGAAGCCTCACCATCTTTCCTACTCCGCGCAATGGCGATATCGCCCGCGACCAGATGACAGCAAACGATTTGAGGAGTGGCACAACACCCGTTTACAGTACCTGACTCTGGTATCAGAGGCCGACCGCGGCGTTCTTCTCACAAGATCCTACTACGACATGCGGGAGGAACCGCCAAAAGCATCGCCACGCGAAGTTAGCGCGCTGGCTAAGACGAGCGACAAGAAGAAGCTCTCATTAAGTGACTATAAAAATAAAAAGACAGTGGTTGTTTTAGCATCTCCGCCAGAGCCATCCATTGCAAAGAAGAGAGACACTGAACGCGCTGCCGCGTCCTTTGAGGCTGCAGCAACTGTGACAAGTTCTCTAGAATCAAGATCCGCGACAGAGTCTCGATCCTCATTGGAGGTTAGGAAACCAGATAGAGGGAGATCTCGAGATAGGGATCAATCGGCTGACGGCAAACTGCGACCGCCCCGCGATAATATCGTTGATATGAGGTGAGCCCCATTGAAGATGAACATGTGTACAATAGCCATCAGTGACTAACTTGTCATCTCTAGATTGCCGCCCAAGCCACCAACAAAACATCCTCTTCCCCCTCGACCGCCTTCGCCTAGCGGAAAGAAACGCGTCGCAGATATTGATGACGAACTGCGACCACAAAAACGGCCGAAGGCAGAGCGGTTTAACGATGACAGGTTTCCACCACCTCGCGATGATACCCAGAAACGCAAAGATCGAGCGCCGCCCGCGTCCAATGCGCGAGATCCGCCGCCACATCACAGAGACGAGAGGTCCAGCTCATCTTTACCAAATGGTAGAACTATTATGAAAAGTTCTGCGAATCTAGGTCGAAATGCATCGCCTGCGTCACGTCCGCGAGCCGACTCCATCAACGGTAATCGGCCCACAATTACTGGCAATAGCCGTATCACTCCAACCAAAACCGACACATCATCCAAATCTTTTGTACCGCCACTACTTTCGCCGCTCAACCTGTCACTCGATGACCGCAGGGCTGGGGGCCGTTCTCCACCTCCGCCAAAGGGAGAAAGGAAGAAGCGTGAAGAAGTCCGGGAAGGCGCTAGATCTCCGAAACATAAGAAATCAGAGGCGTTAGGCGGATCCAAGAGGCAAAGATCACCCCTGAGGCTACCCCCACTGCTTTCCCCAACACTGCCCCCAGCGGTAGAAGCGGCGCTTCAGCTGGGAAAGAAACCCTCTCCGGAATTAGCGGATGATAGAATTAGGGATGACAAAGAATCGCTAAAGAAGACTAAGAAGCCTCAGATGGAGTATTCCGATGAAGACGAACCTATATCAAAGAGCCAGCGAAAGACTTTTATAGTCCTGCTCAAGATTTCCAAGAGATGGCGTAAGGACTTTACAAGGATGATGGCGCTATCGGGATCTATGGCACGAAAGGAGGCACAGACACGGGCTCAATCACAGGACCATGAACCTGAAGAAGTTGCAGCTGTCACAACAGCAAGAAAACGACCTGCCGCCGCAGCAGATGCTCCTTCTGAGACTGCTGCCCTGAAGAGACCTCGAGCTTCGGATATGAGCGCCTCAACCAGACTACCAGCTCCCTCAACTCCCTCTAAGAAGGGCCCTACGAATATGTCTCGTGTGAGCTCGAGCAATTCGCTCGCGCAGACTCCTGGAGAGGCGGTTAACGCCACGCCCTTGGCATCAGGCCCCGGGCCACTAGATCGCCGGACAAACGGTCACGATGCCAGCAAAGTAGACCGACAAGAACGACCAGAGCGACCAGAAGCCAGGGCCATGCGAGAGAAGGAGATGCGCTTCTCCACCCTCGGCCGTCGCCTGAAACACGATGCTGACCTGGCGATGAAGGGCCGCCGAAGCCCTCATGCAGCCAACGGCAAAAGCGGGCGCGATCCGAGCCCAAAGCTTGGCTATGTCGTCAGTCTTGAGAGTATACTTGCATTTATGATGGGCTTCCAAGCCCAGAACATGCATCGCTGGATGTGCAACAAGAAGAGCGACCCAACCGGCTGGGCCAGTCTGTTCCCCTTCTTGGAGTTCCTCCAGAAAGAGATACGGCGTCATGAGGCGCGCCGCTTCCAACCGCTTTTTGCACTGCTCCTGCTCCTCCATGCCACTGCCATTGACGAGCTGATTAAGTGCTATACGGCTCTGGAGAACCCCGCGGCTCACATTTCGCTACCAGACCTCCTGCGCCACGAGCGCTTACGGACGAGAGCGTGGCCGCAAATCCGTGAAGTCAATGCTAGTATTGAGAACGCTGCGTTGCGGCTTGATCTAAGCCCATGGGCGACGCTTGATGAGATTACACTGGCGGTCTTGCGCATTCTGCGACGCTGGTGTGCCGAGGAGAACGTTGACTGGGCACCGGATGCTGCGCTTAGGGAGCAAGCGATTTCAAAAAGCTCGCAGAATTGATCATTTTGTGATTTTATATCTAGCAAAAGAGCCATCTTTTTGTTACAGTCTCATTATTTGGGGCATGGTGCATGAAATGAATCAGATTTTCGGCCTTCTATCATGTTGGCCCATCACTGACGCCATGAATTGGGCTGGTTGACTTTTCGTCATCATCTATCACCCTTATGTATTATGAACAATGTTCCCCGCTAAATAGCACGTTTCTCGACTTACACTCTCTTTCAGGAGGGCGTATTCCTTTTTGCAGAGTAACTTCAACTCTGAAAGGGGCGACTAGAGAGAGAGAAAGACCGTCTGTCGACTATTCAGTCATAAGGAGGGCATCAAATTCTTCCAACATCTGGGTACTTGATCTCTCTATCCTCCTCTAATCATCACTCGTTTCAGGAGACAATGCAAGTTTATGAGTCAGGCAAACATGGCGGGTTGAAAAAATGGGAGTTTTATGAGGTATGGAGAGGGGAAAACCTTTAGGACCGAAAACCTCTCCACGGCGTTTGGTCACTCGAGTCACCATTTTCTTTTTCGCCTTTTTTTTTTGCTGAAGTCGCTTTTCGTTCCTTTTTGAGTTGCACCCGCATGCACCCGTCCCCCCTTTTTCATTACGTTTTCTCTTTTTTTTTCTATTCTCCTTTTCTTTTTATGTACTATGATATCCATCACCCACCGGCGGCCGCCTTCTCCCCTCTATACATATGCGAAAGTTTGCTTTCAAAGTGCAACGCATGACTGTAGCCGTGTATGAGCAAGAGGCGGCGACGGATCAAAGCTGGGCTTGTCGGGGTAAGGGAAGAAAGAGATGACAGCGCAGAAGCTGATTGCTGGTTGTAAACAAAAAATAAAGGAGACGGCCGGGAATGAAAGGAGTCGAAAGGAGCTTGGAATTGGCTTGGTTGGTTGATGTTAGTGATGTGGGATGTCCACATGCACTTGCAACGACATCAAGATGGCCATTGATATATGACGAGTAGCTAATAAAGTCGGCCCATTAAGGGCTCATGATACGAAGGTTAATTGCTCACCGTCGTCTAAAACTCTGATTTCTGTAAATCAATGCCCCACTGGAATGGACATGACGATCACAGTTGAAGCTACAGTCGATCATGTTTCTTGAAAGATGGCGCAAGATATTATTTATAATTTTTTTTCATTTTGTTTGACCACTTCTGGTGCTTACGATACTGGCTACCCCTGTCTGAGCCCGTCTGGTGGATAGCCTCCAAACCAAACAGTGCACCAACCGAAAGAGTTGACGCCTCACAGTTCTGAGCTTTCCATTTCATACGTTCCCCATCCTAGAACAGTCACACGTGGTACTAGCAAATATACCTTCCCACTGTTGATCCTGTGTCGTTGCCACAAGGGTTTGCCAACACCATTGACCTAGTTAAGCGGTGACGACATCTGTATTTATTTGGCACCATCAACCTTGGCAATGTAGGCGATGAGGTCGACAACACGGCGGGAGTAACCCCACTCGTTGTCGTACCAGCTGACAAGCTTGACGAAGTTGTCGTTCAGAGAGATACCGGCGTTGGCGTCAAAGATGGAGGAGTGAGTGTTGCCGCTCATGTCGCTGGAGACAATCTCGTCCTCGGTGTAGCCAAGAATGCCTGAAAATTTTGGTAGTTAGCTTCTATCCAGAATCGTTGGTATCGCCGACTTGTTTGATTTAAACTTACCCTTGAGATCACCATTGGCAGCATCCTTGATGGTCTTCTTGATATCCTCGTAAGAAGCACCCTTCTCGATGCGGACAGTCAAGTCGACAACGGAGACGTTGGCAGTGGGCACACGCATGGACATGCCAGTGAGCTTGCCGTTGAGCTCGGGAATGACCTTGCCGACAGCCTTGGCGGCACCGGTGCTGCTGGGAATAATGTTCTGGGCAGCACCACGCCCACCTCGCCAGTCCTTGGCAGAAGGACCATCGACGGTCTTCTGAGTGGCAGTGTACGAGTGGACGGTGGTCATGAGACCCTCAATGATGGTGTACTTGTCGTTGATGACCTTGGCGAGAGGGGCCAGGCAGTTGGTGGTGCACGAAGCGTTGGAGATGACATCGACCTTGCCGTCGTAGGCCTTCTCGTTGACACCCATCACGTACATGGGGGCGTCAGCAGAAGGAGCAGAGATGATGACCTTCTTGGCACCACCCTGGATGTGGGCCTTGGCCTTTTCGGTGGTGGTGAAAACACCGGTGGACTCGACAATGTACTCGGCGCCAGTCTCCTTCCAGGGAATGGAGGCAGGGTCGCGCTCAGTGTAGAAGCGGATCTTCTTGCCATCGATGATGAGGTTCTTGTCATCGACCTCGATGTCGCCCTTGAAGAGACCGTGGGAAGAGTCATACTTGAGCATGTAAGACTGTGGTTATGGTTAATAAACGGAGTTCTTGTCTAGAGCAATAAAAACAAAAAGTCTGAAGCGAAGCCTGGTAGATGATTTCCATCATCACTTCATCCGACACGTCCCAGAGAGCTAGTAGTGCATGCGGAATGAGGCGACGACGTTCCTCATCGGGCTATTCTTGGCTGTTGAGGGGTGTTGAGGAGGGGCACCCTTGACGCAGGGAGGGGGCGGGGTGAAGGAGAGGGGCAGCAACAGCAACAACAGCAAAAAAAACTCACGGCATATTTGGTCTCGATGAAAGGGTCGTTGACGGCAACAACCTCGATATCGGAGTTCTGGAGGGCATTGCGCAGGACAATGCGGCCAATTCGGCCGAAGCCGTTGATTCCAACCTTGATAGCCATATTTGGGGATGTGGTGTCTGCTCTTGCGCGTCAGTATTGCTTCTTGGTTTGCCTTGCCTGGAGGGGTAATAGTCAATGACCAAGTCATGATCTCACGACGCAGCTTCGAGGCCGGGCGGGGTAGCTCCAGGTTTTTGCTGTTATTGTCTGATCTATGGGCCGCTGCTTGGTATTTTGCTCGATAGCTGCAAGAGATAGATATGATAATCAATCAAGCAATCAAATCAAGTAACCAAGCAGCTGAACATAAGACATCAAACAACAGCAGCCCAGCACGGCAAAGAGAGCGCATCGTCATCAGAGCTCAGTCACGTCCATCATCACTTACTAGTGGGTAGGGTATGAGCTTGTGAGGAGTAAGGATGTGGAGGAGAAAGAGGAGGAACGGAGGAGAGAGAAATGGAGGGGAGAGGAGGGAGGCAGCAAAGATTAATATTGCTCTCAAGGCGATGCGGGATCGGATGAGGGAGGGACTTGCCTTGCCAATGACACCTCCCTCCTTGCTGCTCTCACACCCTCCCAGCTTTCCAAGCCTCCCTCCCTACAGGTACGGTATGGTAGGTAATTATGTACTAATCCAGCGAGCTACCAGTATGTACTCCGACCACTGTAATTACCTATGAACCTACTATCTCCCATTACCCATTGCCCATTGGCACAGACAGGGGAGCTCACAGCCATCAAGATCGTTGGCCAGTAGTGCTGCCTCCAGAGCTTCCTAGTGGTCGCTGGCCAGCAGGTATTACATCAAGCCGCCCACCCCACCAACAAAACAGATTTGCGACGATAACTTATTATTAGTATAATTACCTACACGCCCAAACAGGCTTGCGGATGGGACTCGACAGCTCAACATCCAGTCCAGCTCGTCAATTGCGCCTTTTTCCTCCCCTACGGAACCGGCGGGGCGTTTGGTTGCCACCCCAAAGTCTTGCCATTATTACGAGCTATTACTCACTCTCCCTCTAGAACCTATTGTAAGGTATGGATTGCAACACGTATCTTGTTGCCATAGTCCTTGTGGTTTGATATCTGTAGGGGAAAAAAGGCAGCAGCCTGCCACCAAGTAACGTCATGATACATTGGAAAAAATCAACGTGGTGGATCAAGATCCGCATATAGATAGCCAAATCTGCTCTGTACTAAGGTCTATCTACCATCCATGTAACCCAGCAACCTGGTCAACAAAAACATTCCCCGGTGTAGCTGCGGCTAATTAGGTAGGCACCTTGTTGGAATGATACGGCTGATAAGGCCCGTCAGCGTTTATAGTGTGAATAATGTAAATCACTCATTCCATTGCGCTCGTGCCGCATTCCACCGTAGTCTGTTCAGAAACGGTGTGTTTCTACTGTTGGCGATGCCCTCACATGCGCGACGTATACTACTGTTCATAGATACCTGATCGGGATCGTGCAATTCCTCGTTCTATTACCTGGTCGCGGTAACTTGCGGCTGTATGGAGCCTATAGGGCCATTACGGAACACCAGTACCGGAGCAACACGGCTCCTCGGGTCCTCGAAACAGCACATGTCGCTTCTCAGCCGCTCGCAACCGCTCGTCCCTGTGTCCATCATCGGGAATCTCAGGAGAAGCCCCCCGGCTGTCAACTCAGCGGAAACAATCGCGTTGCGACATGTCGTGTTGTCGTTGGTAGGCTTGCTTCTCGTCTCCATCATGCTTGCGCCAAGTCATGTTGCTACGCCTCGGTTACGCCACCCCTGACAGCTCTTCTTCTCATCGCGGGTTTACATTTTTTTGTAAGGGCTAGCTAGCCATGTTGCTGCATCTAGACGGGCATGAACGTGAAAAAAGCTGTGTGACACAGGCTCCAGCATTGTCGGTGGCTGGTAGACATTGACATGTTGAATAAGGGCTGACGAGTGTGTAAACACGGCCAGCACAGATCCCTGGTCAGTATCTCATGTAAAAACGGCTGAACGGGACCATCCATCGTCGCCCCCATTCGCTGGTCGGAATTCAACACCTTCTCCAAAATAACCAGCATCTTGCCATGCTTGCATGGACTGACCGTCAAAGGGCCCTTGTTTGGCTGCATTGTCGCGCCCGTCTGTCCACCTGAATTCCCACATCTGTGGGGCCTGGTTTGATGCTTCATCATCATCCTCCGTTGGCTGTGCCTTTGTCTCAACCCAGTCTTCTCCAGTTTCTCGTCGATACTCTCGGACTAACATCTCCCTCTCTTGATCATAAATATCCTCATGATTGCGACTCAGTAGCTTGTCCGCAGCATCCGTAACGTTGTTGATTGACTCCTTGATGCGTACCTGCTCTGGATCCTCGGGAACAGCTCCGTCAACTTCCATGTCGTCGGTGCTCTTGTTCATTTTCTTTAGCTTCCACTTTGGAACTTTTTTGACTTTAGTTTGACCCTTTCCAAGACGCGCCAGGGCCTCCAGGGGTGTCTCTGTCTTTTCCAGGTGCTGGATCAGGATAGCGAGAAGATCAGAGACCAGCACTCCATCCTCTTGAATGCGTTGCTGCCTCGCCTCGGCCTCTCGTTTTTCGTGCGCTGCCGCGGCTTTCTTCATTTCTTTCTTGCTTAGTCCTTCAAGCCAGTTGTCATGCACGGCATCGGGATCACCAGATTTGCGGAGGTAGTTTCCCTCCTGATCAAACTTGCCATCCTCCATCTCTTCCTTAAGATTGAATGCTTCAACTTTGGGCGCGTTCCGTTTAAGACCCCCCGCTCCAACCTCTTCATCCACTCCCTCCTCTTGAATTGCCAATTCGATATCGGCTTCGTCATCACTACTTTCGTGTTCGTCCAAGCGAACTCCGCCTTTACTTCGACTGTCATAATCCTGACCTTGAATTTGGGCCTCGTCTAGGAATCGGACATCCTTCTTCTTTTTGCCAGAGAGCTCAAATTCTCCATCCTCGGCACCTTCTTGCTTCTCTTCTTCCCCACCTCCCACAGCAAACATGTCATCGTCATCATCGTCATCGTCATCGGCCGTCGTCGTTTTAGCTCCCTTCCCTTTATCGTTTTTGCTTGCGTCGTAGTTATCAAGTTGATCTAGAATATTCACATCTCCCCTGTTGCGTTTTTCTGCCTTGGCATTGAAGTTTTCGTTGTCCGAGTCACTATCGTACCCATCCAGGTTGACAGCGCCTCGCTTTGTACCACCGCCACCGCCAATTACATCAGCATCGAGTATGGCATCATCTTCTCGTGCATCCGGAGCCAGCGTCGACGGATTTCGCATGTCAAACTTGACCCGCTTAGTCTCCTCATCGACGTCATTGTTATGGTGTGTGCGTGCATAATTCTCGCCGGCTCGTTTGGGTCGGGCGGCCGAGTGTCGTGAGGCCATGTTGACCAGGTATTTAATGAGCTTGGCTCGAATTTGGTCTCTTGTACTAGGGGTGGATATCGCTTGGTGAGGGATCGCCTGTAAAGAAAAGGAAAGTTCAGCCTTATGCCAGAAATAAAGTCCAATGGTGTCCGTGCAATTCTGCCTGAGGGCTTGTTGATGGCAGTAGACGGGTAATAAGTTCCAGAGGTACTAAGGTTGAGGTGGCTGAAGTTTAGCCTCTAGCTGTACCGATAATTTTTAGAGTTGAGCTGGAGCTCCTCAGGTACTTGTTTGTACCTGCGTCATTCAGTAGCTGCCTCCACCCTGAACCACTGTAGTTTAACCCTGCGTCATCCAAACTCTACATGACAACATCTTCACAGCTGCCTCTGCTGGCTTCAAACTTCCGACCAAAGATACTTTCCAATACTCAGCCTTTTGAAAGTGACACCTCTGCATATATACCTTTGTGCAACTGTTCACATAATACCGAATCCCCAGAACACAACGCCCAACTTGGGTCTTACCGAGACTATCCAGAGCTACACGCAGCCCCTCAGCAACGACTAAAATGGTAGGTGACCGCCCATCTGTTCTCCGGCCGTTCGCTGTCTGTATCTGACCATTTCCCACACATAAACAGTCGGGTTTCGGTGGTGGTTATGACTCGGGTAACCCGGAGCACCTCTATAACATGGCCCGCCATGGCCGGCGCCCAGTCATCCAGCGATTCGACGAATACTACCGATGCTATCCCCTCATCATGGCTCCAGGGTCCGAACGACCCGAGTTGAACTACGGATCGAAAATAATACTCCCACCTTCAGCCCTCGACAAGGTCTCCAAACTCCATGTCCAGTGGCCGCTCCTTATGGAGATGATCAACGGCGAAAAGGGTCGACATTCACATGCTGGAGTGTTGGAGTTCATCGCTGAGGAAGGCCGAGCTTATATTCCACAGTGGGTCGGTTATTCCAAACCTCTCTAAAGCCTTTGGGGCATACATCTAACCTTTTACAGATGATGGTGACCCTTAGCATGGATGTCGGCGACATGATTCAGATTCGGACAACATCTCTAGAGCTGGCTAAAATGGTCAAGCTTCAGCCACAATCAGTGAACTTCTTGGAGATTAGTGATCCCAAGGCTGTACTAGAAAAGGCATTTAGGAACTTTGCCACCCTCACCAAGGGTGACATCTTCAACTTTGAGTATAATGATGAGGTATACGATGTTGCCGTGTTGGACGTAAAGCCCGAGACAGACAAGATGGGTGTCAGCATGATCGAAACCGATGTCTCTGTTGACTTTGCTCCTCCAGTGGGCTATGTTGAGCCTGAAAAGAAGAGCGGCACCAGCACCCCTCACAGCGGCCCCGCAGGTGTACCTGTTGGTGGAGTTTTACACAGCAAAGGGACCATGGCCCAAGCCATAAATTATAATTCTATTGCCCCATCCGTTACTAATGTAGTGACTAACTTCCTTGGCGAGGGCCAGCGTGTGGCCAAGAAGGGAAGCAAAGCATCAACACCAAAGCCTGCAACGCTGGTTCCGGTATCTGTAGACATAGCCGCTGTACCCAAGAAACAAACAGGTGCCCCTGCAGCTCTCCGACTTCCACCAAACAAACTATTCTTTGGCTACGAAATCAAGCCTGTGAAGACACTGGTGGAGAAGGAGCAAGAAATGGAGGATGCCAAGAAACCTCACTTTGCTGGTCAGGGGCAGAATCTTCGAGGGACTGTCAAGAGAAAGGGGGATGGAGAAGAAAAGTCGAAATCACCGGACAAGAAGGTTCCAGGAGAAGGCCATAGACTGGATGGCCGTCAATCAAAATAGTGACTTGATGGGTGCGGATATTTGGGGTACCACGGTAATACGGCGTTGGGGGTTTGGCAAGCTATGATTTACTAGGGAATCATCTACCAGGACGTCATAGAATACGGCACCGTGACATGTTTCATGGTTGCATTGAAATGAGACTGACGTCCCTACCCCTGTTTATCATGCAGCGACATGAATTCTTGGTCCACTCTTACGTAGATGGTCGTTTGAAGATGTTGATGCCTGCATATGCAGAGTGACTTAACGCTATTGTTACCTATAACCGGAGGAGCAGCACATGGTGGAATAAGTAATGGGTCGTAATCAGAGACCAGACTTGACATGCTCAAGGTATGAATTATCCATGGTATCTACTTGACTCACAAAAAGGCATATATACAGTGTTCTAGTATCTCCAACGGTTTTTGAAACATCACCATAGTATTTAGCAATAGGTAGTCATCTAGTGCAACCTCAGTGTAGCCTCTCAGACCCGAGCAAGATCAGTAAAGCAAAGCTCAAATCTTGCCAACATTTTGAGATCCCCCTTTCTGGAAGCGACAAATCTAAACGGCTTTCCATGCTTTCCGATATTACTGTGATGCTAAAATGCCCGAAAGACTGTGTAGAAGTATGAACTGTGTTGAGAACACAATAGTCATGGTAACCACTGAGATGTTGACTCAAATGTAGTTTCTCCAACATGGTGGTAAGCACTGTTATATAACCTATGCAGTACCAATAGCTAGTTTTTGTTGATGTTAATACTTTCTTGTGAGGGTTATTGCGTGGTTAGAACAACTTGGGGAATTCTGCGAATGCGGCCTCTACAGAGTGCACACCGTGAGAACCAGCTAGCTGTAAGAAGTCAGACTACGAGATTGAGTAGGGTAGTGAAGGTGTGTCAAACAGATGGTACTGACTGAAAAGAAGCACCTATTCCTACAAGAGAATGGCATTTGGTCTCATTGTTGTTCGCGTTTAACCCCCTTTCCCTTGGTAGGGGTTCCAGCAACGTCGCTGTCACCGAGTTTCAGCTTCTTTGCCGAGCCCTTTAGGTGAGCTTCGTCTTCATCGTCGTGCTCATCAAAGGAGTTTTCGAGCATGAGATCGTCGACGGTCTTGACTCTGGCCCGTTTGTTGGAACCTGGAGTTGTTTTCTTCTTGGGGGTGGCAGCCGCTTTTTTGGGAGTCGAGACTGCAGAGGGACTATCCTGCACAGAGTCGCCGCTGTGACGATTCTTAAAGTCCTTCATGATTCTCTTGGTAAAATGCTGCCTAAATGGTACATAGTTTAGTGTGTGTGTGTGTGTGTAAAATGGGTCATGGACGGGGCGATAGACGATGCAAGGCATGAAGAAAACGCTGTTTGTATATGATAATAAGACTTACGAGATCGCGTCCTTGGTGAAGTTGTAGCCAAGTCCTTCCATTATGGAAACAACCTTGGGCCAGTTGAATCTGATCTTATCGTCTGAGTTACCCAGAAACACTGCAATGCAGAGATCTCTCTCCGCAACAGGATCCCATTTCTTGTCTCCTCCAGGCATGATTGCGATCTGATGATGGTGGGTTTGGACAAAGTTGATAGAGGTAATGCCTTGTGAAGCTTCGGAGTTGATAGAGAGAAGGCAAGTGATGGTTGCTGTGTGTAGATGCAGGATGGAGGGGGGGTAATGGATAGATAGAACAAAAGGGTGTGGATGGGATAGTGCTGAATGTCAGAGTCAGGTGAGAAGAAGTGTAGTGATGATCTCTGTGCGAAATAGACTGAGAGTGAACTACCAGTGAACTACCACGACAGATGGTGTGGTCCAGGTGAAGTTGGTGCGGCGTGCAGCAATTCACTGTTTGGTTACCACAGGGTTCTTTCTTTCTTTGGACAATAAAAAAAAAACGTTTGCCAGACTAGGGCTGCAGACTAGTTTGACAGAAGTGAGCGAGGTTTGCCAACTGGCAATGAAAATTCATCTGACTTTTACTTGAGCGCATCAGTTGGCAAAGAGTGAGTGACAGGTGCCGCATCAGGTTCACCGGATTGTAGGGACTGCTAGGCAGGTCTGTTTTGTTCGTAGGAACCTGAACCTAACTTCTGTCCCGTCACTTTGAACTAAATTGGAGATTGTAGAGCTAAATTGGCAGTGTATAACGGAGCTGAATAAAGCATGCCCATATGGATGCTTGGTTGACCATGATGGTCCTGTATTGTGATAGCTCAACAATATTTTCACGAGAGTGCGGGCCCTGGGCCATATAGATCATCTACTATAGTAGCCTGATATACTGTTGTTGCTACTGAAGTTATTAGTATATATATAGCTTCAAATAACGGAATGTTACTTTGTGCACAGTGAGGTTCATTTACACTTGAGTTTGGCTTGTTCTATTCAGATGCATGTCATGGTTGTATTGCGTAACTGTATGAAGTTGTCAAGACTCTCAACTGAATACAGTTATTGGCTGTGTGTTTAGGCAAGGAAATAAAAACTGTAGAATGGCCATCGTTCATTCCTTATCTAAGCTCCATATCTCAGGACTGAGTCATGGCAAAATATCTAGTCCTGCAGCCCACCAATCTCATTTGATACTTCCACCCTTAAACTAGCCAGAATCCCCATTTTTGGTAGACTTAGTCAAGCCGATGATCAAATATAGCACTCATAGAGCTTTTAAGAAGCACATTACCAAGATCTTAGCACCCACAACAAAACTAACTGAGATGTTCATGCAGATCATGGTCATGGCCATGTGTATCTAGACGCCATAGTCGGCATCATCGCCAGCAGAGCTATATCGTAAAATCAGTACCGTGAGTAAAGAAGAAACCGGATCGTATATCTTACAGGTGTTCTTTCTTTACTCTCTTGGTTTTGAGCGTTGGGGATCTTGCCTCAATGTCATCGTCATCTTCATAAATTTCGTTTTTGACGAACGGGAATTGCTCATCATCTTCGTCATCCATTTCTTTGAATTCTTGCACTACTTTAGCCCCCTTCTTTGGTGTTGCCCTCTTGCGAGTCGCTGCCGGTTTCTTGGCCGCGGAGGTCTTGGCAGCGCTTGGCGATGCCCCATCTTGGATAGCAGAGGTGTCGCGAGTCTTGCGCAACTTCTGGATATGCTGACTGTAGAGAGTTTCCTTGTTAGCTAACTGTTGTATGTGAGAACAGCTTGAATGAGTATAGAGTACTTGATTGCATCATAGGAATATGGCCAACCAGCGGCCTTCATCTTCTCACTCACAGACGTGAGCATCACCTTGGAGGGCTTCACCTCTTCGAGAAGGGCAAGGAGAAGTGCTTCATGTGCAGAAGCATCCCATCCACGTGCCTTTCTTGGAGTAGACATGGCTGAATGATGTGGTTGGGGGCAGATAGGGGGAGTATGTGAGTGGAAGATGATGGGCTGAGGCAATGGGATGGAAGAGAAAGGGTTGATGGTGGAGAGATCAGAGTTGAGCAATGAAAGGTGAAGAGTGGGGGATGGGTGTTTAGAAAAGAGATTACAGGTTAAGAATGGAGGGTGGTAGGTGAGCGGATGAAAACAAACGACAACAGCTGCCAGGAACTGCAAATGACAAAAGGCACCGAGCAAAACTGGGGCAGAATGCGGGAAAGACTATCGTGAGAGCATACCGTAGCGCTCTCTCTGAGAATGTGTATCCCATTTCTTGTAGCTCAGTCATAAGCTTGGCCAAGTCTGCGCCTGAGAAAGTGAGGTTATGAAAGAGACAGATGAGGATGTCCTCATGCACTTTGGCATCCCACTTCATTGTTGAACGGTTCGCCATGGCTAGAGAAAGGAAAAGATGCGAGATGCTCAAGGCAGAAGGTGTATTTTTGAAGAGTGAAGTGTGAAGATTGATTGTGTTGTGCTGAGGAGGGAAGATGGATGTTGGGAAATAAGAGGAGGAGGATGTAGATTGGGAAGTAGGCGAGTGTAGCTGATGCGAGTTCACTTGAACTTTCGCATTAAACTGCCTATCAGTGGTAAAGGTAAAGCAACCTGAGATGCATTTTTAGGGGGAAAGCAGGTGGGCCGGCCACATGCGAGAAACAGAGGTGAATCAAGCAAAAGTAAAAAGAGAGTTGCAACGTCGTCAAACAAAAGGCATGAGAACCTACCGAATTGCTTCCCAAGATACAGTATGACCACGGCCAGCGAGATACTGGCTGATGCCGTCCCGGGTGGGGGGATCGAGGCCCCCGTTTCGCGTGCCAACCTCGTAGAACGCCATGGCGAGATCCATTAGGAATTGGGGGTTCTCCCAGTTGCCAGAGTTCTTGGGAGGCATGTTGCGTCTATGATGTCGGTGAGTTTCCTAAATTTCAATGAGGGGATTGTGTTGGATTGTTGTAGATGTTAGAGATCGGTTGTGGTAGAAAAGAGATGAGGGGATGTAAGTGAGAAAAGGTGAAAAGGCGAAAGCGAAAGATTCTAACTATTGTGCTCCCTTTATAGCAGGCAATGCATATTCACTAGCAGGCCATTCCAGCTGAACCTAATGTGACAACTATGTGCGTCTCTGATAAGTGTAAACGAAAATGTTGCTGCCGAATCTTCCTTTCCACAAAACTCCACCCCCCGTTTTAATTCCCCCTGGAGGCAACCGTGATTTCGGTGCTCTACTAACTCCAAACCCTGACATTCGAATAAAATAATGACGCCTTAACCCCAAAACATAACAGCCATTGACAAAAGTACTGTGGCAACCCGACAGGCGACTTTCCAAATATAAAGAACATGGAGAGGGGGGTAAATGATACAAACAAAGGCAACAAATTTAAAACCAACCAAACGAACTAACGAGGACTCGCTATTCGTACAGTTGCGATCCCAACAAGTTTAATCGAGCCCAATTAATCGAAAGACCGGCAAAGCTAGCTCTACGCCTCGCCATAATTAAAGCTGGTTGACTGTCAGTCGCGTTCGGGAAAAGGTAGGAGGGGTTGGCGCATACTCTGAAGGATAAGAATCGGGGCCATCGGGGCCACCATGAGCTGCCAGGGCGAGAACAGCCTCGTCATCTAAGCCCGGGTCTGGTGCAAGCTCCTGAGTGTCCAGTCTTTGGCGTTTGATCGGATTCTCATCCACATCATCTTCGGTTGGACGAACATGCTCGAGCTTAGGTTGCTCCTGAGAAGCCATCAAGGCTGGATCAGTAGGGAGGGGCATTGGTATCGGCACGGCAACCTCTCCCTCGGGGATTTCAGGATGGAGCGTGGGTTCCAAAAGCGCAGGTTGCAACGGTGGGATGTCTGACACGGCAGGGACCAAAGCCTCGGGTGGTTGGCCAGTAGAGCCAGACATATCAGCCGGAGGTGCGGTTTCAATAACACCACCAATCGCTGCCACCAGAGATTTCCTAGGTCGGCCACGTCCGGGCCCTGGTCTCCTCGTGATCGGATTCAAGGTTGGGTCAGAACGTTTTACAACTTCAGGGACAGTGCCATTACTCTCTATCTTAGTAGCGGTGATGGCAGCGGTGCTGGTGTTGTTTTGGGCTCTACGGAGGCCCTGGAAATGCTGACTGAGGGCAGGTCAGCAATTGTGAGCTTCAAGCAACATACAGAACAAGGTATCAGGGCTAAGAGCAAGATGTTTTTATGGAAGTGAGGTTCAAAGAATACACATGGGCCGACACTGGCCGGATATTCAATGTCGAGGATGAAAGAGAGTCAAGTCTTGGATAGAGCATTTGCCAACGTCAATACCATCAGAGGGGATAGCGTGAGGAGTCATTGAACATGCTTGATGTATGTATGGGAAGAGTGTGATGTAAATGTATAAGACGTGATGTATGAACTCAAGACCAAGGAACCGTGCAAGAGCCACATACCGACATCCTTCATTAGTGAAGCCATAACCAAGCCCACGCATGTGGTTACCAATCGTCGTCCATTCGGCGCCGCTGATAACTCCAATGTTTTTCACGGACAAGATGGTGAAGAACAGATCCTTATCAGCCCGGTCATTCCAGTTCTTGCTATTCATGTTGGGTTCTAAGAGGCCGGGTGGGAAGCGCGCAAGCCTGGAGAATACTACTTGGTAGTCCTGTTGACCTGTCGTGGATGGATGCTGTTAAGACCACAGGTCAACCGGCAGAAAAATTGGTAGTGGAAAATGGCGTATGGACGGTAGGCGAGGTATGGGCTGGAAAAGAAGTCGGTGGAGAACGCAGACTGAAGGGGCCCGTGCGTCGCCAACCAGGCACGTGTGTGGGGCGATTCGGAGGCTGGGTCAAGTCTAATCCGGCAACTGAGATGCCCATTGATATCGTTTCGTGGCACAAACTGGAGCTTGTTGCGGGTGGTGAAGGTGCTGATGGCAATGCTATTCGCTAATTGAGAAATGCTCAATGCCTTTTCTTTCATCTCAATGTCTTACGATGCTGCATTCGTCTGATGTAGAGCTGTTGGTGCGGCGATGCTATGACTTAGCCGAGGCTGAGACGAGGTTTACCCGTCAAGGTCTCGATCTGACGGTGTCGTATCTACCCGTCTAGGAAAAGCCGAATGTGTGAAAGAGTGGACATTGGCTGGCTGGAAGGACTAGGTATTACAGTGATAATACGTAGGCTTGGTAATACACTGTTTGAGCTTGTTTCTTTGGGAACAACTGCCGATATAGGAGATAGGACAATTAACAATACAGTGCAATCGTATTAAAAAAGCTACCCAATGCTGTCAATACGGAATCAATGAACGGTGACACAATAGATGCGATCTCTTTAGTACAGGAGTTTCGCTGTCATTACCATTCTCCTCAACAGTTTCCTTGCTCTAAACATCAACTGAAGACGTACTTCGTACGCAAGCTTGCGACCTGGCTGCAAAACGTCACTGACTGGCGTCACAAGCGCGTCACCCGCAAAACTCCAAACCCCTAGCATCACAGTCGTCGTACTCGCACTCGTTTTTTGTACACGCCTGTCCTCGAAATGGGTGCCTTTGTAATCACTCCATCAAAGCCGGTGACTCGGCCTGAAGTTACGCCTTACAGCAAACATGACCAGATGGATGGATGGATGGATGGATGGGTGAGTGTTTGTTGGGTGGCCAAGCAAAGCTTCGGCGCTGTCAAGCTTGAACCCAGCAGCGCTGGTTGGCCTGGACTGGGTCTGGGCTGAGCTCGGACGCCCCACAGATGGTACGGCTGCCTGAAAACCAAGGTTAGTGCCCTGGCTTAGGTCTCACGTGTTTTCGCGGAAACCTGGCGAAGGCCCCCACCAGCGTAGCTCTGAGCGGCAGCCCCAAAAGTTCGCGCCCGTCGCGTCTCCCGACCACTTCACCCCATCCCCCTCCCCGACACTGCGGTTTCCTCCAGCCATCTCTGCTGACCATAAGAGCTCTGAAAACACATCTCAATGGATTTTAAATATCCCCTTTGCTCTGATCGCAATTTTTCCCGGCTCTTCTGGCCCTTTTGGTCGCGAATCCGCACAAAACTTCAATTGCCTGACGTCGTGATGGCTGCGACGGCGGCCCCTCTTTGGTGATGCCGCTAGCAGCTCCAGGCTGCGCAAGGGAGGTAATGGGTTGAGTTGGACTTTTTTTTTTCCTTTGGGGTCTGCTACGTACGTGCACAGCCCATCTCCTGACACTCGCATGGAGATGAGTCTTTGGATTTGGGTCACGGCCATTGTGACTTCAGCTTGGTGAAGGTTTGGCCTTGTGTTAGATAGAGAGGGAGGCATTTCACGCTCTGTTTAAGTCAAAGCTGTATAGCCTCACCTGCACTGCAACCAGCAACAAATTACTATGATAGACGTCATCTTCATTGATCAATTCTTTATTTCTCACAAAGAAAAAAAAAAGCCCATCCAGCAGCTATGGCATGGTTGCGCTCCTTTCAGATGCCCTGGTCGAGCGGGTTGAACGGAACTGTTACCGTGAAGCTAAGCTTGTCTATGTAGACCCCCTCCTCCATCCACCCATCTGAGCTGCCATGCACGACGTCTACTAGGATCAACAATGAGTCACACGGTTTCAACGAGATCCCTGCCGACTTGTTAGTTCCGAGACTGCCATCTTATGCACAGATCTGCTAAGTTGCTTGAAAAAGAGAGTCTTTCGTATTTGCCGAAACCAGTGTTGATTGGCCAATGGAAGCCATTCCAAGCCAACGAGTCGCGGCATAAACGAGCAGGCAGCGGCTCTAGAGTTCCAATCCTCGAGTTTGAATTGACCTGTTTTCACTTGCCTGTGTTCTCTTGGTTTGTTTCGTTCCTGTTCGTCAATGCAGTTTCCGCTGCGCAAATACTGAGATTCATGTCATGATGAGAAGAAAAAGATTAAGGTATGCAGCCCGTTCGGTAAGATGGCATCCACTCCACGGCCATGCCTCGCTAGCTGCAGCGAAGCGGTGGGTGGCTTACAGGGGCGTTGGCTGGAATTTAGTGGAAGAGCCCACCACTTTACGCGCTGGAGCGTTGGCGCATACAGTGGGTGTGCCCCTCGTCGCGGGCACACACCCCCCACAAAGCTGCTCTTTTCCCCCTCCCTCAGCGCTGGAGCCAACGAAAACGAGAGTGGCTCCAGGCAACCATCGTCTCAGACAGGCCATCGCCACCCAGATGGGATGCCAAACTCTCCTAGCATCACTCGATACACTCACATATTGCAGCATGGCGGAGCTCCAGCATCCCATCATAGCGGCTACCCGCTTTGTTTCTGTTCCTGGATCCTTGCATGACCGCTTAGTGGAATGGTAATAAGTTTTCTCGGCCGTCATCTCACCCTTTGGTCACCAGGCCCCTGTGCTCTACTCTGGCAGCCTCATAAAGGAAGCGTTTCCTCCATCGTTTCTCTGCTCCATCCTGTTCTTGTTTGTTTGTATGAATGATTCGATCTCAACGCTCCCTCCTCGGCCTCTCCAGATACCTACATGTGATACCCTGACGAGCTTTCGCCAAAGATCTTCCCATTACAGCAACCCCCCTGCCTAGAGCCACCATACCAATTCATCCTCGGCCGTTCTCCTGTACCCATACATGTGCACCTGACACATCGCCTTGCCTGTTCGACTCTGGACCAACCCGATCTATCAATCACGCTTTACGTCTCGTCTATAACATCTTTTCTGACTCACGTCTCCACACTCCTCCGTGAGCCTCGTCGTAACAGCTGATGCGTCCCATCCTGCCTACGAATCTCAAGGCATCTTAAAGACCGGCACACCTCCTTATCAAACAGTCCTCAGCATCGAGACGAGTTGCCTGAGACTATTCCCGCCATTCTGAATAATCATAAACATATCCCAATCATCACAATGTCTCCCAACAGCGACAACGCAATGGCTCGCTTTCTCTTTGCCATCCTGAAACAGAAGAACCTCAAAGATGTGAGTTTACGCAAGTCGGAACCAATCTCAATTGCCAAACCTAACACCTTCAGATCGACTGGAATCTTGTGGCATCAGATCCTGTTCTAATTGAACCCATCACAAACGGCCACGCCGCAAGAATGCGTTACTCCCGCTTTCGGTCCACTGTCACTGGGCAACCTGCTTCCAAGAGAAACCGAGCTTCAGAAAAGTCTAGAAGCTCTAAACACAAAAAGGAACACCAGTCAAAGAAGGATAAACTGATCAAATCTGAGTCCGGTGTAAGCCTCTCATCATACGCTCAGGTTAGTGGTCTCCTGCCCCTTTCCACTCAAACTAAGAACCCCAAGCTGACTTATTGTCGCTCACAGTTCTCACCTTCATCAATGGCATCCCCCTATATGGGAGACACCCCGGATGACTTCAATACAAGATTCCTCACACCATGTAGTGACGACATGGGGCAAACTTTGTCTATACATCCTTCCGCTCTTGAGGAGGTCGAGCCTCAGAATACCAATCTCTTTGCGAATTGTCTGGAAACAGATTTCATGAATCATGTTGATCATGATCCTGATTCTTCATCCCTGTCGGCTTTTGAGGCTGCCTGCGACTTTGGCAGTTACGGCAGTGGGCCAGGTGATTTGCAAGCTCTGGATAATGTCTCCCAGACTCTGGTGGACAGCATTCACGATTGGAGCGGTCATCACGGCTACTAGAACTCGCTTGCTACGAGACTTGGGTAGTCCATGTAACAAGAGAAACGGATGAGGAAAGGCGCAAAAAAAAAACAAGGTGAACGATTAGAGATTGGTCTTTGGCGATTATGACGTTATGACAAATGGGTATTGATGCCATGTTGCTTGCATGCTCAGTTGAGCTTTTCATGTTTTCGTTTTCATCTTATTGATCGCTACGGCGAGTCACTGTTCAGCATTGGGAGGTTTGGCTACGACGTACTCAGACTGTGCATCATGAAATTACTGTACAATAATATAATTCGAGCGCAATTGCTCCTTTCCAAGAATTGGTTTTCAGGCTCGTGTCTTTACTTCATGTCGCTATGCCCTCTCATTGTCTTCTCGACCACATCGGCCAAGACTTTCTTCGATTGGGAGTTAGCTAAGATAAAGCAAACGGACAGAAAGTTTATTGTTCTGGTGCACGACAACAATCACTTGACGACGAGTCTAGTATATGGTAGTAGCCAATCTCTCTTGCGTTCGTTTTGCAAGGTATTACACCACCCTGATACTGTACATTACTAGACACTTTTTGAACAAGGGTACTGAGTTTGTATTGTGCATTACACTGTTCAACATCCGACAATCAATCAGTGTCGCGACTTTTTTGTAAATGCCAAATCATGTATGCCCAGAGGCAGCAGGGGGGGCTGCGGGCGTAAGTCGTTTCGGGGCACCTTGAATAAGATTCGATTTGGTATTATTAATCTGCAAATAACTTAAAAGCTCGTTCAGATACTGTTCACCTTGCTGCTCTGCCAGGCTCGCAAGGGGGAATGGCAGCTGTAGGAATGGCCAAACACAGATAAGTGCTAAAGCAATTCAAGTAGGTGAATTTATTTTCCCTCTTGTGGTATAAAAAAGTGATTCTCTTCATACCCCTCAGATTTTGTGTTTCCCAAATTCTCTTTTGCATCTGTCTTACTTTATCTATCCCAGGTTCATCAACCCGCAAGACAACTGCCTCGCATCGCGCAGATACGCAAGAAGGAATTTCTTCATATTTGTGACTTGTTGAAGAGCATCACATATCATTAAAGGTTGGTTGCACTACTTGTGATCATATCTTTTGCTACTTAGTGCTTCTATCTCTTGATGAGAAACTTTTGCAAGCTTTCCCTCTTAAGACAGTTGCACAAAGCTGATGATAATACATGTTTAGTCACAACCATGGGTGAAGCAACTCCCACCAAAAAGGAACCCACTGCGGCCGAGGCCATGTTCTTTTATGCTATTGTCAAGCATACCCGCAACAAGGCAGATATCGACTGGAATGCCGTCGCAGAAGAGCAGGGCTTCAAAAACGCAGACGTTGCCAAAGTGAGTTCCATATCCCACTGAGACAACCCAACCTATCTACCATCACCCTTCTCTCTCACACACACATATACACACATAACCTGTGCTAAAATTATCATTCTCGCAGGTTCGCTTCGGCCAGGTGAAACGAAAGCTAGGCTTCGTTAGCGACACTGTGGTCACCCCGAAGAAGAACGGATCGGCTTCTACAGGCACCACTCCTACCAAGGTCACCAAGACTCCCGCTGGCAGAACTGGCACCAAGGGCAAAGCTAGAGGAGGCAAGGTGAAGAAGGAAGAGAAACATTCGGACGACGATACTCCTGAAGCAACTCCTGTCAAGGATGAGAAGAGTCCTGATGTCAAGCCACTTCTTGAGGGCGGTGCCATCATGAATGATGATCAAGACCCTTTTTAAATGGGAGACTGCTACCTTGGAACTTTCACAGGAGGTTGGGTGTCTAACTAGATTTGATACATGATGCTATATCTCGTGTCTTGTCTATGGAGTCGGCACATTTCCCTCGAAAGCTATGGGGAGTTATGAAATTGCAGATAGGGGCTTTTGAGCTTTGGATGGAAAGGTGTCAGACAAGGAATAGTGCTGAGCTGCAGACATATAAGTCTACATAAGTAGATATCACAAAGCAAATGCTCAACATCACAAACTCTGATTACGACATGAGACTCATTTCTTGTGCTTCTTCAAACCGCAAGGTTTTGTTGTCCCAGGATGCATCGTGCTGTTTCTACGAAAGATCTCATTACACAACAAAGACCACTAGCTATGTTGATTACATGCAAGACTGTTGACACAAAACAACTTCACTGGCTTAGACATTACAAATTGTCCGACATTCTAGGGTCATCTGTTTGCAACATATATATTCGGCTTGCCTAGAGTGCAGCTGCGCTTGCAGTAGTAGCCAACCTCATACCAAAAAGATCCACATTAGTATTGTCAAATCTTAGAGAGCAGACCGTGCATAGGGGTGCCAACTGGTCGGGCATTGTTTGACAGATGTGCTGCAATTAACCCCAACGGCTGTTCAGTTGAGCGAACTCACTTCTTGCTCACAACTTACGCAACCTCTACATAAATCACTTTTCCCATAAAAGCATCATTTTTACAAATCTCTCTCCCTAAACAACCTCAACACCTACGCAGCGTTCTCGAAATCTTCATAAACACCCTAATAATATAATTCTTGCAATCATTCAATGTCAGCCATGCTAGGTGTCCCCCTTCCCTCTCTTCTTCCATAATAGAATCTAACTGTGATACTACAACAGCAGCATGGCTCGCAAGGCAGCAACCGCAGCCGAAGGCTCTGCAGCCGCCTCCACTGGTCTCAACGATGGCGAGCTTCGCTTCATCAAGGCCGTCTTTGACAATATGACGCAAAAGCCCGACGCCGATTGGGACAAAGTCGCCAACGACCTTGGACTCAAAGACGCCAAGTGTGCTAAAGAACGGTTCCGCCAAATGTCCGTCCGCCACGGCTGGCGCACCACCCAGGGTCCGGGTTCTGCGAATCCCAGCCCTGCCAAGGCCAAAAGACCTGCCGCTGGCTCAGTAGGTGATGAAAAGCCCGCCAAGAAGCCGCGTGCGCCTAGAAAGAAGGTGGTCAAGAAGGAGGAGGAGGTGGCGGCTTCTTCTGACTCGGAGGTGAAGAAGTGCGAGGATGAGGACGCTGAAGTCAAGCCTGAGACGGTAGACACGGAGGATGAAATGGTGTAGTAGATTGCTGGTTGGGGGACGTTTTACTTTGCTTTCGTCTTCTGTGGCTTCTCAGCGATACGATATGGAGGTGATGTTTTGGGTCTGTCGTTTGCTTGCAACAGGTGCAGTGAAATTGAGGTCATAACGATACAAGTCTAGAGAGCATGGGAAATCAGAGGCGAATCGGATACTACGGGGTATATGAGGCAAAGTTGAAGAGATTTTGACTATAGTCAACATGCTGAGTTGTTTTGCCATATTGACTGGCCCCTAGATCGAATGTGAGGGGATACTTTGGCGTCAACATTTCCAGGCAGGCACTAGTTAGTACGGGTTTGACTCTAAATGACATGAAATCCGAATCCATCCGTTGTCTTTAAACATGGGATGATACTGCTTTCGTCCCATGTTGGCGGGCAGTTGGCGAAATCGAGGGCAGTCGCAAACATGGAGTGCTCACAGTTCGTTTCCAAGTCAATATCTACCGTATTTTTGGATCAATCTTCTTGCTTTGGATCCTACAAAGGGTTGGATTTAGTCATTATACAACGCAGTCTCAAGGACTTTATCCCCCTCTATTGCTGATCATCGACAGTTGGGAAAGAAAAGTGTGGGAGGATTTCGACCCTATTTTGAAAACTTCAACGATTACATGGGTCTGTCTCTCATTATCTCTATGGATGGCAAAGTTACAAATATTGGGTTGCTTGACAAGTGTGAGACACTGACGGCTCCCTCGAGCTTTATCGAACCACTATTCCAGAAACCTGCAATTTATAATTATTATATGAATGACCTTAATATGTCTTCTCTAATTAACTGGTAGCATTTCGAGGCTTCTGCTGGTGAATTTAAAGTTGAGTCTGAAACAACAGCCTCCAACTGCCGTCGTCTGGCAGACACCCGCCAGCCGCTCTATTGAACGCATTGTCTACCACTTTAGCCCTAAGCTCATTTTCCTGTTTGCTACAATAGCAGTCAGTTTTCTAGCACTGCGAGCCGTTTAAAAAACGCAGCTCGCCCTCTCTGCTTCCCCTCTCGCCCCAACTTCCCCCTGCTTCACTTCACCTCTTGTTCTGCAATTTCACTTTGCGCAGAGACAACAAGTCGCAGCTGCTTTAATACCCCAACTACACAGTCTCCTCTGCTCTGAAGAAAGCAACTGTGGTATGTTTATTTCTTTTCTTCATATGGCAATCGTCACTCCTCTCCCCTTGTTGCATTTACCCAGGGGGAAGTCTAACCGCAAGGGCATTTCAATCTTGGCCATATACTTGGACCGTTATAAAACCCATCGCGCCCACTCCTATTTCGCACATCAATCTGTACATTTTCATCTCTTATCTATTCTAACCTTCTAAGAACTTTTAGTTTCCCATATCCATCCATTACCGTCACCATGTCCAAACAAGAACCCGCTGAGCAGGTCAAGTTTTTGGTCTCTTGCATCGGCCATACCTCGAATGGAAGAGTGAGTAACACCATTAAACCCAAGTTATTTGCGCGAATACTAATGTCAAAAGCCCGACTTTGGCGCCGTAGCTGAAGAGCTGGGCATCGTTTCCAAGGCTGCCGCGTAAGTTCTCTCCCCTATCATGCTTCACCAAATACAACATCCAGGCTAATTCCATGACATAGTCAAAAGCGCTATGAGAGAATGCTCAAAGCCAATGGAGTCACCGCCAATAAGTCGCCCACCAAGGCTGCCACCAACGATGATCAAAATGCTCCCGAGACTCCTGTCAAGAGACGCAAGGCTAACGGCACCGCTGCCACTGGCAGTGCCAAGAAGAAGGCCAAGGTCAAGAAGGATGAGGAAATGGTCAAGACCAGCAACTCTGAGGGTGAAGACGATGAAGTCAAGACCAAGGCGACCATCAAGAAACAGCCTCTGAAGAAGGAGGAAGATGATGGAGACTCTGTCCTTTCTGGTAAGTTACATCTGCGCTTGCTTGGCCACGACTCATAACTTCTTTGTGACTAACTTTGCAATTACAATTTTCAGATCCTCCCGAGTTTGATGACGCTGAGATGTAGTTAGAATAAAGACCTCTTTGTAATGTTACGTATCATCTGTCAAGGTGAATCATCCTGGGATATTGAAACACGAGATTTGGAGTTGCGATGCGGCATCAACTTGGGTTATCTGGGAAGAGAAAACGCTGCGGCCTACGTTGGTGCCACATCACCTTGGAGTACTGAGCATTTCGTATTACCGTTGGTTGGTAGAAACTACTAAGTAGCAGGATAACAACTATGAAAACTTGAAGATTGAGTACTTCAGTCCAAGGAATTGCAATCCCACTGAAAGACTCCGTGGTGCGCTCAGAGAAGTCATCACACAGTCCTCGGGTACTGTCCAGAGATTACTAGATAGATTTAGTGTTACGTAAAATACTACATGAGGTTGGCGCTCAACAGGATCTTATCAGGCAAATCATTTACATCTATCACAACCGCTACATATGAGACTACATGTAATGACCACTAAGTGACTCCGCCTCTCGCCAATCTCTTGCAGTTTAAAGCACTCTTCAGTGAGTTTGGTAAATCCCAACAAAGATGGAAACTACCTAGGCAGAGTAGATGAAAGCAGATGGGTAAAGTCATATATAACCCTTTGAACACCTTTGAACAGTACATCATATTTGCAGCTGTTCAGAGAACAGATACTGTACCAAGCGACTGTTCACAAAACAGCTCAAGAAATTTGCGCCACAGCCTTTCACCGAGCTGCAGAGTTGTCAGAGAAATCTGAATTTTGCGTCCCTGTTCAGGTCAGTTCAGATCTCAGTAGCCCCACCGACGAGCATAAATGCCAAAGAGTCCCCCATTGAACAGCATTGCCGTTCGCCCATTGTGTCAAACACCACAATACAAGGGCAAAAGAAAAGAGCGGGTTCTTTTCTATTCCCAGTTTGTTGCGCTCTCGGCTGTTTACTTCGATTTCTTGAAATGTATCCATCCTTCAACGAGTTTTTGTCAACTCTCAATTGCTCTCAACTCCATCATCACACACGAGCAGTATACAGTCTGCCATACACATCTCCTTCTATTCCATCCAGTTTACCGTTCACAATTACACTATTGCAAGATTAGTCTCTACAAGCGAATCAAGATGCCGAAGCGAGTGCTGCTAGATTCGGAAGGGGAAGCTCGTCTAGTGTCGCAGAGATCATCACAAGCAAATGTCAGATTACGACAATCGCATATGCAACGAACAGATAATGTTGTTGGTGTAAGTGAGACGAGAGGCCATCTTCCACCCTCAGCGACTTCATTTCATGGAATCACCACGCCTCCCGAGTCGCCAGTCAACCATCTCGCCAACAACGAAAATGCCCATCTACAATCCCAGCCTTTACCTGCACAGGGATACAATTACGCCGGTCAAGCTCGACTTGGTCCACCCGGAGTTCAGATCAAATCCTTGGCGGACGTGTTGGCATTGGCCGGCCCAGACAGAACTCGCATGCCTGCGACACTTACATGTCATCCAACTCCCAATGTGGCTCCTAAGCAGCCTCAATACCCAATCTATTTTCCTGTGCCTGGTGGCTCGCTGCCCATTCCAGGCACCTCTCTTGGCGCTCAAAACTACGTTCAAGGGGGGGCAACCGCTCAACAGAGTCAGGAGACGCTGAAGCAGGCAACATACCAAAGCGGCGAAGTCCCACAAGAGATTCGCATAGGGCCTCAATTTTTTCAGCAGCAGAGTGGCCAGCCCGAGCCTATCAAGCCTTCCCAGTTACGAGAGCCCACGCCACCAAAGCCGATTGATACCAAGTTCATTCGTGACGAGCTTTGTTCTGCCATTGAGCAGAAGGTAGAGCAGGTCGTGGAGCAAGTCGTGGAGCAGCAAATCGCGGATGCAATGGGCCCTTTGCGTCTGAACATCAGTCGACTCGACGAGTTGGCCAGCACCTTGAACGGTTTTGGGGCTCATCTTCAGCGCGAAAATACAGATCTTCGAGACCAAAATGACACCATGAGCCGCCAGCTTGATCTACATTACCGGACCATTGAACAGCATACGGAGCTGTTCAATTCCAACATCAAGGCACTAAACAGCTTGTTCGAGCCACACTCCAAAAACATCCAAGCCACTACAGACAATTTAACAATAACTGCTGGCATCATTGGCCACTTATCACAGGTCGTCATGAATATCCCACAAGCCGTCAACAAAGTCGTCCAAGAAGCAGTTCAGCAACAGACACAAATAGCGATACGCGATATCCTCGAAGCCCAACAACAAGCCATGCTATCTCTCCATCCCACGACACAATCACATCATCACGGTGCGACGAGCAGCTCGACACCCCTCTCATCATCATCAAACATTGGTATTCCAGAACCTCGTCCACTATCGGCACTTAGTTACATGGACGTGGACGATCAATCCCTCAGCGGCGGCACATTAAGAACCAGGGGGAACTTCAGACACAGATTGAGCAAGTTGTTCAAACAAAACAGAAGGAGTCGGAACAGAAAGAGCAGATTTACGATCTGACTATCGGGATGGCAATAGACATGGGGGATCTTTTTTAGCCTTGTCCTTGTATGCGAGTGCGGGCGGAGTTGGTATTGTATTTTGTGAAGTAGAGGAAACGTCAAAATGAGACCATGATTATTTCCCCGACAACTATTTGATGCTCTATTATTGCATGGATTGCCTGGTGTGCATGCTAATTACAAAGCCGTATATATTAGATTCTACAAAATGATCATTTATACGAGCTTAAGCTTGAAGGTAGGTTTGACGACACAAAGCACAACACACTCATCCGATGCAACACAACAACGCGATATCTCTAACACATACCACAGAGCACATATGAGAATCTAATGCAGACAGTAAATGCATATGTAATCGCTTCTGTTTACGTTCCCAAAAATGTTCACGGCCAGCCTCTCCCATTTCCCAGCGGTTGGCAATGGCGGCCAGCTGGCAGTCAGTCCGCCACTCCACCCACCCAGCCAGAAACGATAAGCCAGCTTTCACTTCGCGTTGACCTTTTCTCCCAATTCGCATTTCCCATTTCCTCCCCTTCAATTCTTCTTTCCCACATGCCTCTCTTGTTTTTACCACTTTCACCTCACCGACGCGTCTCTTCTCACTCCAACTGACGACAATACCCTGGCACTCACCAATCTGTCACCAATCCTCTTCCTCACGAAAGCTCTTTGGTCATTGACACAGCTCATCGTATTAATCTACCCCATCTACCAATTCGGCTGCCCCTTCAGCATCAGTGTGAGTGGATATTTTGTGCTAAATCTCAACTCTCAGCCTTTCCCTCCTCATCTCCAAGTCTTCAATGCTTCATCTCACAACCATTCATCACCTGTAGTCAGCCCCTTTATGAGGGGCATCTGACAATCCGACAAGCATATCACAGTCTAACTTTTCTGACATAGGCCTGCACTTTAGCCCAATTATCGTGCCTCCTAACACGTCAGGCTACACACAGTTCATCATGGGCTCGTCAAATGCCAGAAAGACGCCTTCCAAGAAAAGTCGTTCCCCTGTGCTAGACAGGCGTTCTCCCTCCAAAATCACAAAGGCAGATGCATCTCCTGCCATTTCCAGATCCGCAAGATCGTTCATATCAAGTGGAAGCTTCCAAGAGACTGGTTTCACCCAAGCTCTCCCCACCGAAAACCAGCGGCGAGGAAATGGTCGTGTTGTAGGCCGGAGTCTCATCATGTGGGGTCGTAAGTTGCATCCGAATGACACTTTCTCTCCCATGTAGATGGATATGTCATGTTTTGTTTATTCTTCTCACTTACAAGTAACACAGGTCCACGGATGGCTGAAAAGCTTCTTTTACACATTCATTATGAATGCGCTCGCCACAAAGTCCAATTGCCCTGGGATGCTATTGCCCATCGTCTTCATCCAGGGTCTTCAGGCGCTGCGGTTTTGCAGCATGTCAACAGGCTTCGAAAAGAGCTCATTACTGAGGGCCACATGGTTCCTCCAGTTGCCCAAAAACCAACTTCTGGGGTACAGATTGACAGCAGCATTCGCGGATATGTTAGACAGGATCCGATAGGTGATGACAGGGAGACCACTCGTCCCGTCAGATTCGATGAGAAGATGGATGATCCAAAGTTCAATCTGCCAGACGCGTTCACCATCGACGATGATGAAGAGCAGCAGAGCACTAACTCTGATGATGAGGAGGTGGAGGCTCCAGACACCCCAACTCCTGTTCATCAACGACGACGCAGAACCCTCTCTAGCAACCTCCCGAACAGCACGAGGCCAACATCTCAGCTCAGGCAAGAGGAGCGCCACTCTTCTGAAGAACAGTCCAACTGTGGCGAGACCGAACAGCAAAATTTTACTCTCGGCCATGCTGTAAGTAATCTCGCCAGTACCATTCATCTAGAGGTTGCTAACATCCTTCAGAGCGATCAGAGTAACTCGCCCGTCTACGAAACACCAAGGCTTGATAACGTATACCCCCCTTACCAGGGAGTAGACTCATCACCCAATCACTCTTTTGATGAGAGGGGTTCCTTTGATCCAATGGCTGCACTCCCGCCACCACCGGTCAGCCGAGTTTATGGGCCTCCTCCTACTAAGCATCTGGAGAGCAACGGCATGCCCGATTATAGGGAATACTATCCTTTTCAAGGATATCCCCATCCTCCTTATCCACAGTACGAAGGAGCGCCTTTGCAAAAAATGCACCCTGCCATGTACGGTATGGGGCATCCAGGATTCGTGGGTTATGGCATGGGTTATCCGATTCCACCTCACTATCATGCTGCATATGCCAAGTATCATGACATAGCAACAGGGACTGTCCAGGAGACAGGTTCTCCTGTGAGGGATACAAAGGCTGAAGCAACAAGTCCCATCGAGCCGCAGATTGACGACCTCATTGCTAGTGTCTCGGCCTCGCCCACACCTCTCGCGCCTCATGACCTTCAGTCTAGCAATACGCCTGTTGGTGAAGAAGTCGTCAACCCCGAGTTGAGCTCGGTTTAGCTGAACTGTGTTTGCTCTTGCTTACAGTCTGCGGTTCATCATCGAAACTTCCGGTGAAGCCTAGGTTGAACGATTACTGTTGCTTCTCTTCAAAGCGTCCTTGTGTCAATCAACTTTTTTTTTTGTCAACCTCGACTTTGGCATCATTCCCACCTGCATATCGTATTGCCGTGGTGATTCATTTATACCAGTCCTGTTGCGGACAACAAAAACCTATTACAGATCTTCATCTGCGCCATTTCTTTCTTCTTTTGTCTGCTCTCTTTATTATTTTTTGTTTTTTTATTTGTTGTTATTTTTCATGTTGTCGTCTTTTCGTTTTCAAAGCACTGCAAATGGTGTCGCTGTTTCCAGCAGTCTGGAAAAAAACAATGCGACTCTTACACAGCGTTTGGCAGCAGCGCTGATCAAAAATAGAACTTTTATAGCTGAGGATTTTTGACCGTACAAATTGGTTTTTACGGCACGAAATCTCACGGAAGAAGAGATATGGATTGGTTACCTATCTGTACTTGTGGCTTTTGGCAAAAAAAACACATTGGAAGAGATCTTCGGATTGGTGGTGCGATAAGACGAGACTATTTGACGGAAAGAAGGGCGAGAGAGTTTATGTACACTAAGTACGCAAACATGGAAGCCATTGAGAACAAGGGTATTTCTAGATAGAAGCTTCATTTGACTATGTCCGATAGGTAGACTACCTAGAATTAGCTACTCAATGGAAATGCAAGAGAACTTCCCGATAAAGTGCAAGCAGCGCAAACGGCTGAATAATGCCCACACCGCATCTTGTTGTGATACAACTTCATTCATGCGGTCCAAGTACCTCTCCATAAATGCCACAGGCCTGACAAGACGCTAGGAATCGAACAGGAATAATGCCATTTGCCTTTGTCAGTCGCACAGATGCTGCTGGAAAGAGATGGAAAACAGGCCAGTCAAACCAGCTTAGCCGAGGAGCTAGCGCTAGCACCCATTGGGCCAGGCCCACCAATTGCCATTGTTTTACCGACTCGCCGTGACAATTTTTTTGGGGCACGTAAGCTTTCTCCAGACTTCACCTCCTCCATCCATCAACCCTCATCCTCCCCATTAGCAATTCTTCCTCTCCTCGTCCTCTGTCCTCCTCAAGCATCCACGAAGCTTGCACGGATTGATATTCTCTTTGGCATTGTACTAGTCACTTGATACCCCCTCACACACAATCATGCAGCGCGCATTGAGTTCCCGTGCCCGGGCTACGGCTCTGTCCTCAGCTTACAAGTACCGGGCTGGAGCTGGTCTCAGCCAGCAGGTCCGATTTGCTCACAAGGTACGGCTAGCATCATCACTCCAATGGGGATCCGCAATTGGGCTGCTTCAGTATTCTAATTAGTTCAACAGGAGCTCAAGTTCGGTGTTGAGGGCCGTGCTGCTCTCCTGGCTGGTGTCGATACACTCGCCAAGGCTGTTGCCACAACTCTGGGCCCCAAGGGTCGCAATGTCCTGATTGAGTCCAGCTTTGGCTCCCCCAAGATCACAAAGGGTTCGTCAATACGCGCCGCACAATATTATGACTTAATGCTAACACAATTCTTTCAGATGGTGTCACTGTCGCCCGAGCCATCACCCTAAAGGACAAGTTCGAGAACCTCGGAGCCCGGTTACTACAAGATGTGGCTTCTAAGACTAACGAGGTTGCCGGTGACGGTACCACCACCGCCACTGTTCTTGCCCGAGCTATCTTCTCTGAGACTGTCAAGAACGTCGCTGCTGGCTGCAATCCCATGGACCTGCGCCGTGGTATTCAGGCTGCTGTCGATGCCGTTGTTGACTTCCTGCAGAAGAACACCCGGGACATCACCACCAGCGCGGAGATTGCCCAAGTCGCCACCATCAGCGCCAACGGTGACCACCACGTCGGTAAGATGATTGCCAATGCCATGGAGAAGGTCGGCAAGGAAGGTGTTATCACCGTCAAGGAGGGCAAGACCATGCACGACGAGCTTGACATCACCGAGGGTATGCGATTCGACCGTGGCTATGTCTCCCCTTACTTCATCACCGACGCCAAGTCTGGCAAGGTTGAGTTCGAGAACCCTCTGATCCTCCTCTCGGAGAAGAAGATCTCTGCCGTTCAGGACATCATCCCTGCTCTCGAGGCTTCCACTCAGCAGCGCCGCCCTCTTGTCATCATCGCTGAGGATATCGACGGCGAGGCTCTTGCCGTGTGCATCCTCAACAAGCTCCGTGGCCAGCTTCAAGTTGCTGCTGTCAAGGCCCCCGGCTTCGGCGACAACCGAAAGTCTATCCTCGGCGACATTGCTGTGTTGACCAACGGAACAGTGTTCAGCGACGAGCTTGATATCAAGCTCGAGAAGGCTACCGTCGACATGCTGGGCACAACTGGCTCCATCACCATCACCAAGGAGGACACCATCATGCTGAATGGCGAGGGTACCAAGGACTCCATCGCTCAGCGCTGCGAGCAGATCCGTGGCGTTATTGCCGACCCCACCACCTCTGAGTATGAGAAGGAGAAGCTGCAGGAGCGTCTGGCCAAGCTCTCTGGAGGTGTCGCCGTCATTAAGGTCGGTGGATCTTCAGAAGTTGAGGTCGGTGAGAAGAAGGACCGATTCGTTGATGCTCTCAACGCCACCCGTGCTGCCGTTGAGGAGGGTATTCTGCCCGGTGGTGGTACTGCTCTCATGAAGGCCTCTGCCCAGGCCCTGAACGATATCAAGACCGCCAACTTCGATCAACAGCTTGGTGTCAGCATCATCAAGAACGCCATCACCCGACCTGCCCGAACTATCATTGAGAACGCCGGTCTTGAGGGCTCTGTTGTCGTTGGCAAGCTCACCGACGAGTTCGCCGCCGACTTCAACCGTGGCTTTGACAGCTCCAAGGGCGAGTATGTTGACATGATTGAGGCTGGTATTCTCGATCCCCTCAAGGTTGTCCGAACTGGTCTTATCGATGCCAGCGGTGTTGCCTCTCTGCTTGGCACAACTGAGGTCGCGATCGTCGACGCCCCTGAAGACAAGCCTGCTTCTCCCATGGGTGGCATGGGAGGCATGGGCGGTATGGGCGGTATGGGTGGCATGATGTAAAATGCTTATATGGCTGATGAGGCGGAAGTTTCTGTTTGTATAAACGAATAATGGGCATGGGTTTGGTGTTTAAAAAAGGAATGGCTCAAGAAGCCTTGTACTCTCTCCCCTCTTTTCCCCTCCAACGCTCAACTGGACTTTGACGGCGGTTGAAAATGATTCAAGAAGCTTGGGATTCATGTATAGTATAGTGGCACGATGATTTACCGTGTACAGCTACGAAAGAAGAAGATATCACGAATTTAGACCATTTACTCTACTCTTACCTATGATTGAAAAGGGTGACATCCGATAGGCAGACGTCGTAACTAGGCGAAGAGGATTGAGGCCGGCCCAGCCAAGCGCAGTCACGCTAACTACTAGAAAGTCAGTTGTCTAACGTTGGTTGTTCCACCGCCAGCCTGGTGTCTGATACATTGTGCTCGCTACCTTCAATCACTGTTTCTTGCCGCCTTCGCTCCACCTCAAACTTGTTACTGCACCACCTCCCATTCCGAGTTTTTTGGCCGCCAACAGCCCACTCATCGTCACCGCTACTTGCCGGCTGTTTCGTCTCTTGAATATGACGCCAGTAGGCCTAACTTATACCGCCAAAAAAAAAAATCGGTAAGACATTTGTGTGTGTCTGTGTATGGGTGTGTATTTTGTTGAATAAAAAAGGGCCCTTCCAAACAGCAATACAACCAGGAAGTTGACGGAAACAGTTTGCACGCTCAAATACCAAAAACAACGCCTCAGAAAAGCATTTCAGCGTAGCAAGGGAAACCTAACCAAAGAAGGAAATGCATCAACTAACATGGCTATATCACATCAGCATTCGGAGATGGTATACGAAACCGCATCCTTACGAAAACACTTCCACGTACAAGACTAAAACTTTGTTTGAACACTGTATTTACCATTGGACTAATGTATCTATACCAAACCTTTTTTCAATTAGAGAATGTATCAAGGGGGAAGATGTGTTTTAAACCCCTATCTAAGCTAATTCAATACACACACACACACATATATATATATATATATATATATATATATATGTATATCCCATTGTCTAGCCCGTACAGTAGTAACTAGTAGTCAGCCTCCTGAGTTTGAGTGAATATGATCACGGAAACGCTCAAAAATGCCACAAATGCGCAAAATGCAGTCAACACACATGTAAATCCCATCATAATATACGGTTAGCTCACCAATAGAATGACAATATCCATTTCAATTATGCAATAAAATTATGGCCAGGTTTGTAGGGACGGCATTAGGGCATGACCAAAGGTCACCAGACGTGATACCTCCTGTTTTCCGACAATCAACCTACCAGAGGAGAGCAGCTGAGAATGTCACACATACAAGTCGTCAACACAGAACAAGGTGTACCAAAGAAGAGTCATTTGCATAATATGTGAGTTTATTGTGTATCATTGGGATGCCACCCGTATAACGTCGGGACAAAAGCGATTCCTCAGGATGAAGACTCAAGTTGAGCCCTCAGCTTCACACCGCAGCCTAACTATCATTTCCCGTTTCGGAGAGAATGTTCCTATGCCTGATTGAAAGAATAAAATCCCCAAGACTGTCGTCCAACCTCCTTTTATGATGCAAAAACAATAAAACAAAGCTTCACCAGTAGCGCCTCTAGGCCACCGGTAAGACTTGGAGCTGAGCATCTGGCGGTACCAACTCATTCATACATTTGTCTTTCCCGGATTTCGACCAAGAGCCAAGTCAATGTAAAGCCTTAAAAGGCACATGACGAACAAGTGAGCAGCGCGGGTCTGTGGTAAGGCAATGAGCAAACCAACCGCGAAGAAAACCCTGATTAAACCCGGACGCAGAAAACCTCCATACCGTAAAACCCCTGTTTCTACTAAATGCCAACCCAAAAACAAATCCGAACGTCTAAAGTCGTTGAAAAAAAAACAGCATCCGATAACATGTCGCCGATACGGGTTGCGTAATTTCCGTGGGAACCAGAAAAGCCGCCAACGCATCGAAGTTGTGTTGGCTGCAGAATGTAAGATGACGAAGTGAAAGAAATAGAACCAAAACGCAGATCAAAGAAGCAATCAACCCCAGTCTCCTGTTTGACCCGCTCAACGCAATGCAAGAAATCCCTCATAAAAATCCCAATTTTATTGCTCCGACAGCAATTCATACCATTGTCGACAAGGTGAGTGCGAGAAAATACTATCCCCAAACTTTTGTATCTTTATTGAGTCATGATAAAGTGTCGTCGTAAACCGCGCAAACAAGTCGGCGTCTCAGCCGGCCGGATGCATATAGAGACCCTATTGGTGGTCTGCCAAGAATAAGCGGCATAAAAACGTCGACTTAGACAATGATGTCTGCTCAGAATTGCCGCTCGATGTCCACAAATGAAACTCGAACCATGTTCACTCGCCTATGATGCATATACCATAGCGAGTCCATTTCCATATCTATCGTGGTATCGATGCGATGAATCAATACCAAGTCTATGTGCAATGCATCAAGATAGCAATCCTTGTAAGAATCGCCTACAATGAGTGAGCTAATAATCCCGTGCATCAAGATTGATGCCGGTTTTTATCCTCAGTGAAGCGTAATGACCATGCCACAATAGTCCACAATAACTAACAACATGTAGTCATTTCGTGACAGTGTGACGTAAGGCTTAACCGCTGAGGGAACCGATGGCGTGGCGAAACCTCGGATTCGTAAAACGTGAAAAAAATGACAATACCGATGCGCCTGACATAACCATTATAAACGTATAACAATGAAAAGATTGCTTTTGTTGGGTCAAAAAAAAAACTTGAATCCGACTCAAGTGTCTGCATGCTGAATACTGGGTGAGCCAGCAGAGCAGAATGACCGTGTTCAAATGCCGTCAAAGCTTGACAGCAAACAATCTCACAACAGTGTACCGTAGCCCGAACGCGTGGACGATGTATGATCGTGCCGGGGTATCTGAAAACACGCGTCGTGCTCGGAGGCAAGGAGACCGTCCTGATTATAAAAAAACACAAACTCCAAAATCCTAGTGTTTTGGAAGACCGGAAAAGGAAAATAATGACATATCCCAGAACTAGAATGTAGAATGAGACGAATTACTCGCTACTCTTAACCAACAACGGGCTGTCCGTAGGTGTTAGACATGAAGTAGGGAGCCTGCTTCATCGGCTCAGCACATCCAGCACATCCACATTCACCAGCACCATGTTCCCAGATGCTATGGTGGTATGGATAATGAGTGGCATATGGGTTCTGGCGGTTGGGATAGAACGTGGTGTGGTTGGGAGCCTGTGGGTATCTGCTCGTGTACTGAGCGGCGGCTTGCGCAAACCAGTCGTTATAACGGGCATTGCTAGAAGCTGCGGACACCGCGTACTCGGGAGTCCCGTAGCCTGAATCGGGCGGGGTGAGAGGGGCATTCCACGGGTTGTGTGCCCAGGTAGAATCGCGCGGGCGAAACGGATGCTGCTGAGGCTTGCCTGACTGGTAGCGTTCGTATTCGGCGATTTGGGCTTGGATGTACCTGGAGTGGGGAGAGCGCTGGCTGCTGCTGTACCTCGACATCTCCGTATCGATGGCTGGAACGAGGGATGCGAGTCTGTCTCGGTTGGCTTGAGCAGCCTGTCGCTTTTTCATCTGCTGCCAATCTCGCCAGTTCTCGAGCCAGGCCTGGTAGTCCTTGCTGAGATCGAGATTGACATACAGCCTCCAGCTCATGGCTTGAACCCAATCAAACTCCAGGGCGTTCAGCTCAGAGACAGCGATGCCACTGACTTCAGACCACGACCTGTTCTGGAAAGTGTTGTCATCCAGAAACTTGCTTCCGAGAAGCAGAGAAACGGTCAAGTATCGCCAAACCTGGCCCTCTGAGGCTTTGTACGGACCCTGGCTTTTCATAGCATTGATCCTCTTGGCAAGGTAGTTCATGCCAAGAAGAATGGTGGTACTAGGAAGCCTCGTGGAGGTGAGAATTTGGGACACAAACTTGCGAAATGGAGATGTCACGGTACCCTCGGGTGTAACCACTCGAACAGCCATCTCGGCAACATAGTCTGCCATCATGTCGACCTCATAATCGAGGACGGCACATACGCCTCCCGGCATGATGAAAGATTGTGGAAGGGGGTCCGACGAAGATCTAGTAAGACCTTTGTCGGTGATGTCAAGACAGCTCTTGACACGGAGACACGGCGATGTGCGAGATGTGCAACGAGCTGATGATGAAATTCTCGGTGTGAGGAAGCGGAGAGAGATGATCAAGACGCGACAAGAAAAGGGGGAGTCGGTTGGACCTCTACTGAGATGCACGAGCCATTTAAGGACGGATCTCTATTGTCGTGAATGGGGACAATGCAGAGGATAATTTCGAATATTCTTGAGAATATCAGGATGTCGTGGGTAAACGTTGATAGAAAAATGTGATCGTCCAAAGTTCCAACACTGTCGACTTTTGCTGAATATGAGAAAAAAATCGATTTGTGGAGTTGATCAGAAGAGATCGAGATTCTAGGAATAGACGGAAACCTAAAGTACTATGCGTGTTTGGTTAGTAACGTGATTCTTTTTAATGTGAGGGTTTAGTTTCAAGCTCGGGCCCAGGGAAAAAAGCGGGTGCTTGAAAGTCAAAATCGCGAGCTCGTCTCATTGAAGTTGAAAGGCATTGAAGGAGGCAAACAACATGATCTTCTCTCCCGACACATTTGGGTGTCTGCATTTATCACAAATTGTTGCGGAGTCGTGTAGCCCTGTCACGGGTCGCTGGTCGAGTGTGTGTATGTATGAAGATCGTGTAGATATAGAACAGTGAAGACGCGATGCCGTGGTATGATCACGGAAAAAGAGTTGTCGTGCTAAACCCAAGCTCTATCTCATAGAAATAAGATAAAATCATAACTAACCTCGAGAGAAGAAATACTGTTGCAATGGTGCAGTATTCTTTGGGGTCGTGAGCCCAACGAGTAGTAGTAGAGGAGGTCGCTTGGAAGCTGGCCACCAACACACACAGATATGGCGTGGGAACACGAAGAAGAAGCAACCTGCACAGCGGCGAGCTGAGAGGTTTGCAGAGGGCTCACGCGAGAGACCTGAATCCAGAAGTCGACGAACAGCAGCGGTGTTCGTGACGGAAGTTGTCGAAGAGTCGGCGGATTCGGAATTCGGCAGAGAGATAGAAGAGGAGGGAGGAGGAGGTTGGAGAAGAAAGTGTGAAAGAGAAAGGATGGGATGCAGTAGTGGGTGCGGGAGCGTAGAAGAGCAGACGGACAAGATGATGAAGGCTATGGGCGGCACAACCGGGTGCCAGAATGAGTGCCTGAGTGTCAGTGTGCCAGCGTCCAGCAGGGCGTGGCAGTGGCAGTGGCACCAGTGGGTGCGAGGTACTGCTGGCCATCCAAAAGTAACAGTGAGTACCTGAGGTACTCGTGCGTGTGCATGCACCAGAAGGACATGGGGTACATGAGGCCCTGGTGCGAGGTGGTGCGTTTCGGTGCGTTGTGTGCCGGGGCAGCAAGGTACCTTGTGTCCCGCTGTCCTCCACCCCAAGGGCAGCCTGATTGGTACCAGGATGCAGAGTCGGCCATGTTCCTCTGCTTCCATTTGACTAAATTCATTAGCCGGGGGCGCTGTCACTGGGGCAATTATTATTTTTCCTTTCGGGGGGTGGACCGTGACGGAGCCACTGACGGGACAGGTCGACTCTGCAACCCTGCCGAAAGTCCCTGCGAAGTCCCTGGCGAAGGGGAGGGGGGCGCGAGTGGAGGGCGACGCTTTGGGGCGAAGGGGGTCAAATTGCTATGTACCAGTATTACTGCGTGCACACGTGCGAAGAAAACGGAGGGACTGGGTGGTACGAGGTACATTAAAGATGGGGCGATGGGGGTCCCCCATTGTGAACAAGCCCACCGTGAAAGCCCACTGTAGAAGCCCACTGTGAGCCCGCGCGGTCTCAAGTGCCAAGATGGGAACGCGCTAATGTACCTTTGGTTGCTGTGAACGCCAGGCCATTGGCCAACTTGAGGTAACGCCAGGGAAAAGGCACGAAAGCTACGGGTCAGTACGAGCCTGCTCCTGCACTGTACGTCCTGCTACTGGTAATGATCCAACAACAACTGTACATATGTAAACATGTAATGCCGCACCACCCGCTGGCGATACGTACCGAAAAGAGGAGGAGCTGCTGCTAGCTGCCAGCCCTGACGAGCCCTCTGGAACTTGGGGGTCGGGGGGTTCAGACATGAGATGCGAATGAGTGAAGTGGCCCCCGTGCGATGCTGGGTTTGGTGGCCTGCCGGAGACCTGTGAGTGGACGGTGAGGTTTTTGGGGGGGCCACTGCTACACCTACTACAGCACGATACGTATCCCTCCAATCTTAAGAGGCGCGTCAGCAGGCCGACACTGGTTCTGGTTCACTTTGTTCGCTTCAGGTCGTTCACTTGTGTTTACAGCGCACGCACCAGCCGGGGCAGTGTCAGCCAAAATTCGAAGAGCCGCACTTTACCCGCCGTCCTGGCTTGGTGGCCGGAGCATCGCCGAGCACGCGCCTGGGCAGGCACTAATTTACCTGTATGCAATCTTGCCTGGTGACTGGTCACTGCTCAAGACACAGTCATAGAGATTCCGACTCTTACGCCTCGTTCCTCGTCACCCCCAAGTACACAACACCTGAAGTTGTCAAGTATTGTTATGCTCCAGGCAGACGCCGCGACAGAAACAGTCATCTGAATCTTCGCCACCCCTCCTCGGCTGCTGGTTGGTTCGCGGTTGGGCTCTGCTGGCCAGGCCGATGTCTATCACTCTCTGACTGACGGACTATGACTGACTTGACGGAACGGACGTGAGAACTGGCCAAAAGGCGATGATTCCGTGCGTGCGGCTTTGTTGGCTTGCGCTGCTTCGCTGTTCCCGCCGATGGAGAAGCCGCCAGCCCCATCTGCAGACGTCCAGGAAAAGTAATGCAAAGCACTTGCTATCTCTCTGGAGCATGCATGCATACCTGCATGCATGCAACAGACCACTCTGTGTGTACGAATGAATCTGTATGGACTCTGTGGTTGTAAAAAGTACAGGAATTATGGGGCACAGGGGGGGGACCACGGAGAATGCGGAGAGGAGGCCTGGAAATGCCTCAGGTCCACCACCTAGCGCTGGTCGCAGTGGTTTGAGTGGGCGTGGCTTGGGTGTTCAGTGGGTGCTGAGTGGGGTGCTGTTCACTGGTTCCCCTGGCCACCAGCTCTTCGTTGCCAGCAAACCTCCCAACCTCCACTGATGGGACGGCTGGCCGTAAAATCCTGTGTGTAATTCCTGCCTCCTCGGTTCTTCGTGCAGGTACGTAGTAGGCAGCCTCTGCTAGTGTCCGGCGAAGCGCCTGCCTCGCTGCCCGTTTTCTCCCCACTGATGGAGAACTGGTTCGCTGAATGTAAATTTTAATTTTTTAAAAAAAAAGAAATTGGGAGGATAACCAAAATCTGCCCACATTACCTTTCGATTCTGATTTGATTATCCCCAACACACCGCATACCACCGTGTGGGCCTCATGCAGTCGCAAGGCAAGGCAGGTACTTGCCTACAGTAGATATACCTCCAGTATTGTCAGGTACCCAGTGGCGTATTGTTATGATATTGCCATTTGCGGCAGATTCTTTCTTCCTCCTGTCAAGTAATTTCCTATCCGCGTTCGGCGTCCACGTGTCAGTTCTACATCAACAAAGCCATCCTTCGTAACCCTAGCCTACAGGTGAAAACATTATCCCAATAATGTCACAGCAAGCCGCTTTGGTGATCAAGCCGGCCAAGTGTGCGGCCTGCCTTCCAGGCCGTTGCGGACAACCTCCTCGCCTCGCACCAATCAATACATTGGCATCGGGTCCAGCAACATGGTCCGTCGTCCATGTCGTGGACGCCATTGCCGCCAGGGACCCAAAGTTCCACGCTGGCATGACGTTTGTCCCGACGGGTAGTCAGTCTAAGGGTCTCATCCCCAAGGCTGGCCTGCGTAGTAGGGCTTCGTTGACATGATGGATAAACTGTCCGTCATCGACTTACCAGACGGCTGCGAAACCGCGGTTGGCTTAGATGTTTGTGGTTGTCAATGCGGATGAGGTCGAGGAAGTTAATGGCTATTGTTGGTAAGTCTAGAACAACCAATTTTTTAATCCTTTCAATATTTATGCCTACACATATATATATATATCACTACAAAATATTCATGGCAATTTCATGCAAGCAATCACTTCGCCTATGCAGCAACTGGAGAACAGTCCCCATTGGAGCTCTACGGTCGTGCCACAAGTACAGAGTCGGGGCTCTTTGACGAGGACGATACTCTGGGAAGTGAGCAACTTGATGAAGCTACCCGGCATTATCAAGTGTGTTATGTTTAAGGCATAAATGGCACACAGGCCAGGCATACTCTGTGGGAGACTACTTTCAAACACAAACGAATTGTGTATGCGTGAATAATGTCAACAACACCCCTTGTGCTTCTTTTCCGTTTCCGTTGCTCGGAGAGCTGAGATAGGAGGGGTCCGCGCCGCGTCGTACAAATGGACAGAACAACATGGGTGTGAGAAAATGACGGTGTCTTGCAGGTTATAGGGCGTAAACGGAGGACGGAGAACGGAGAAACGGAGCAATGAGTATTCCAGAAATAAAATGGTACTAACAAACGACCACTACGAAAGCGCCCGCGCCATCCTACTATCCCAGCCACGCTCCCTCTATAAAAAAACAGATGGCAATCCCCTTCCTGGACTGCCTAGAGATAAATCGAGCTAGACAAGCTTGGCCAACCCAGGGTCCTCCGTGCCTTGTGATGCGATTGTGGAGAAGGGCAGACGGGGGGTGCTCATCAATGCCAGGCCTGTAACTTGTTGAGGAATAAAGCGTGGATTTCTGGATCGCTGCCCCTTCGAACCCCTGCCTGCAACGGCTGAAGTGCAAAACATTTGTGTGCACACACAACCTAGCCAAGAGACAACTTCAACCACACAGCCTCTCTCGCTCATCTCGCTACAGCTAAGCTTCCCATGGTAATCACATCTTACATCTCTAGTAGGGGCATCCTCCCCTTTTTTTTTTTTTTTTTTTTTTGCCTAGGGAGTGATTTGGGGGGTACAACGGATGGGAAATCAGCTCGGAATCATTTCACAGCGCTTGAGGGCGGTTGGTCGGCCACGTTCCTTTCGTTATATACGTACGTACAGTATACTACCTATAACTGGTACGAAGCAATCTCACACAACGATGCGCTTACGCACAAGGGGGGCGTTGAGGTGGCCATGACGGCAACGACGAAACAACCGACCAATCGGCTTTCACAGATTTGGAAGATGGGAGAGGAAACCAGAAATTATGGTAACTGGAATTCCCACATAGGTACTGGTGTCAGATGTTTATAGATGGGTACTAAACTCCTTTTGGAAGAACCAAGACGGAGGAGAAGAGCGGCAGAGAGGCAAAGGTAGGAACAGAGAGAAAAATGGTAATAGCCGGCTTCGTTTTGGTAAAGGATTACGGGATACTGTTCCACAAAACATCGGATGCAACTTGAACGGGGTGCTATAGCCAGCCAACTCGTCGACCCGGCTTCGCAGGTCACCAGCTCATTCGCCCAGGTTACACTGTAGTTATGTATGTACAGGGCGGCAGGAAGGAATAATGGAAGAATACCTGAGAAAACAAACAAAAGAAAAAGAAGAAAAAAAAAACCGTTCGCGAATTGTGTAATAATGTACGGAGTACGGACACATGAATATGGAACTCGGCTCATGATTGCGCTACTCCTTTCTGGGGAGACTTGAGTAGACAACAACAGAGAAAACCATGGGGCTGGGTTGGGCATGAAGACTGGACACACGCCTGACACGCACTCTTCTGTCCGTCCCTGATAAACAAGCGGGTTTCTCCAAAACGAGATTTAGAGGAACTGCCTTGCCCTTACCCTTGCCCTGCCTGGTCCGTCGTGACCCCTTCAAGCCCCCCCTCCCCGTCCGGGCTAAGGGCATGGGTGGCATTGACCCACCCTTGTTAGCGATTGGGGGATGAAGATGATGATGATGAATCTCTCTCGGTTCGCACGGTTTCCAGGATGCCAAATCTCAGGGTTCTTTTTTTGGCAGCCTCGCTCCTGATGAGAATCACGTAGTCATTGACGGCCGCCTGGGCCAGGCAAACATCCACACACTCATGGCTACCGTCCAAAGCGTTGGCTTGCTTTGCTAGATGAAGAGGCTGGATTCATCACTGACTGTGCCCTCGTCATTGGCATGGCTGCCTCGCAGCTGGTGCGTAAGGTAGGTATTTGGATACTCCGTCTGTCCCGCTGTACACAGCAAGTATTATACTCCCATTTTCAGGAGCGGACACCCTCAACGCTTCCATATTCAAGGGTCTGCGGAATCGAGACACCTTGGCTGGCTAGACAGATTAGGTGGTAGTAAAAAACGGCGGTACATGAATCATTTGCTTTTCCTCTCCCTGGCCACGCCTTTTTGCCGCCTGTACCCCCACAAACCTGAACCCAAATTCCAGGGTAACAGCAATAAAGCTGTGTTTTGTTGTTATTTTCCTTTGCTCCTTCGGCTTGAAGGGGTGGGCCGCGTTTCTTGCAAAAACTGGGCCCCCATCCATCAGCGCCGCCTCAACGTCAGGTGGAGCCAGACAGCAAAAATATCCACCCCAAGAAAGAAAAATACTCTAGGCTGAGTAGACCATGCGTGAGATTCCGAACTCGGGGGTTTCCGTCAACTTGAAGGCACGAAAACGGTTTCCCTTCTTGGGGATTCCTGTCTACCTGTAGTAACTAAATGATGTGAGCCGAGGCACTTGTTCAGCACCTATTCAAAACCGTCAATACTCTCGAATTTTTTCTTTGCAAGTGTTAATATGGAATTGGGAGCAATTCGCCGCCCTCCGTCTGGTGAGGAAAACAACTGGGTGTTCCTACCCTATATTGTCACGATCCATGACGAAAGAGGCTGTAATTTAGCTTCCAAGTTGACTCGCCAGCTTTTCGTGTCAAGTTGATTAGAGTAAGCAAACTGTCCCGTGGTGCTTGTTAGCAGTTCCGCTAGGGTTGAATTGGGTGGTCCTGACTGTTCATTGTCGAGTAATAATCATTGTTGAGTCATTGGCTACTTGGTGACACGAGTGCTTGGTGTGGCTAGAAGCTTAAAAACATGATGTAGGGCTTTATCTCTGGCCAGGCACTTTCAAGACGTGCCTGGCCTTAGATGGAAAGTTTGGTCCCGCGACTGAAGATGGTGCACGTATTGTAATGCATGCGGTTACGAAAGTAGGTAATTAATTGCCAATTGATCGAGGTGCGAGTAAGACTTCGGCTGTACATGCCTCCGAGTTGTGATGTGCATACAGTACGGCATCTGTATCCATACTGAAGGGATGAACATCACAAAGCGTGAGTTGTCAACCGCCACCTGTCACAGACTACTGCTTGGACGAATGATTCAATTCTTTCGGTCAATCAAGTCAACACCCAAGCCAGTTGGCCACCGCTAGGCAGAGAGACTCCAGGATAAGCTGAAGAGGAACAAGTCAATTGAGCAAAACGTCGGTGACTGACCGACGCAACGTGCCGTGATTGTGGCCATAGCGCAGCCGCCCTGACCATGGTGATGTGTGCTGACTGGGCGCTGTCTTGTCCAACCCAACCTTTTGGCCCATCGCAAGTGAATGATGAGTGTTTCTGCGTGTGTTCTCACGTGTCGTGTGGAGTGTGCCGTACGATCTAAGGTGCTTCTGTGTGGGTTGCCAGATTGAGGCTGCAGCGCAGGTCACGCCTCGCCATCTCGCTTGGTTGTCCAAGCAAGCCTTGCTTGCCCTGCATTCGCCCCGAGTTCCCAGGCAGCGGATTGGAGAAGCCACCCAACCAACCACTTTCCCTACATTGGTCATTGGTTAACACGACTGTGCTGGCGTGCTCACCAAAAGGACAGTTAGTACGTAAGCCGTGCGTTCGCTGATGAATGGGGATGCGGTTCTGGTCTACGAAGCGGTGTGATATGTAGATGTGGATGGCTTAAGGGGAGAACCGCGGCGTCGACTATGGTCGATACAAACGTCTTGCAAGTTACAGAGTACAGAGAGGAGGTACAGCGGGCGTACCTGCTCATTAGAAGGCACCGCGCCTGCCTCGAATTCATTAGAGCTGCATTGGGGCGAGCGAGGCGTCCGTCGTTTTCCTTCTTGCTTTCATTAGAAACTCAAACCCATCACATGTGTCCATTGGTGCAGCTCGCTTTTAGAGAAACAGCGACAGTGCGAGGAATGAGGGGTAAATGGGACGAAAAGGGGGTGATCTCGAGGAGGGGAAGGGAAGGAGGAGGCCGTCGTGCGTGTGGTTCAGGTGTTGTTCGAGTCTGAGGTTCATCCATCCGTCCATCCATCCATTCACCAAGAGGAGAAGACAGGAGACGGCAGCCAGTCAAACAGCCCCCCTTTGCTTCGCAAGGTAGCATTGTAGTGGGCTGGATGCTGGATCATTGTTGGAGGTTGAAACTGCCGCTGTATACCGTGGTTACGGTCTCTTGATGCCTTGGGTAATGCCTTGGCAAGCCGACACGGCGACTGTCGCGGATGAACCTCTGACGCTGACACATTTGATACGGCGAGTGCTTGCGATGCTGCAATGGCTCGGACGGACCGGTGCCTCCTCCTGCAGCACAGCTACTGTGTCATCACAGCTCCGTTCATACTACCTACCTGAGTTACTCACATCCACATCCACACAAGCATGTATGATTCTATCTTTTTTCCCTTCCCGTACAGTATATCGTCTGCATGCACGTGCGGCAGCGCCGCGTGCCATGCACTCACCCAACAGACCAAGGACGTGGGATCATGGCGGTTGGGTCGCTTTCAACTACACACACGGTCCTCAGGCAATCCACACACACGAATACACAACCCGAGCCGCAATGTAAATAACTACATGCATGATGTACTGTCTAATTCCGTACTTTCGGAGTGTGTTGCAGCGCATGCACAGTCCAGTACATAGGGCCTCTTTGCATCAACTTGGCATCTCCGCCGAGAATGGTTGAGTAATGACCCAAACATAGGGTTTCCAACCTAGAGAGGGGAAGGGGGGAGGGTTGCTTGAGACTACACGAAAAAGACATACGGAAGAGAAGCAAGCAATATAGATCCCGCCTGTCATGAGTGTGAACTTGTAGCTACCGGTTGGTATTGTATATTAATGATGGGACAATTTGGAACCACCCATCGGTACTGACTCGGCAGCAGAATTCCTGATGGTTTCTTGAATGGTATTGACTACAAGAAGCTAGCCAAGCCAATATTGAGACCCAAAAGTCGATTCGCGGCTAGATGTCATGTTGGCAGGCAATACTGATACAGTTCACACGTCTACAGTTCATGATGGTACTAAGCACGGAATGAACCGAGACTCTTTGATGAATCGCTCAAAGACCCATTATCCTCACATACAACACGCTGCAGAACAATCCCATCCTTAAGAATTCTGCCACATCATCGAAAAAGAAAACAACCCCTCATTTCCCCCGCGGTTCCAAAGCGCCCTGCATTTCTCCATGGCAGCCGGGCACATCCATTCTTCTGAAACCGGAATGTGTTTTTGTCACTTTCCCTACTGTACTTTTGGGTGTATGTAATGAGTCCTATGGGGCCTCGATTCTTTGTCTCTGGAACCCTTGCCTTTTGTGAGTGTGTGTGTCTCATGAGATGGGGGCGGGGAGAGAAGAATAAGGGTGGGGCGAAGCGTATTGATGGACATCATCTGTTCCATTTGATGGAGAATTAAAAAAAAAGCTAGCGTTTACAGAACCAAATTACATACTTACTTGACAAGCACACACTATCATTGACCTGAATGAACCCTGACACCGCTCTTCGCCACGTCAAGGAAAGATTTTATGGAGAAACGACCGGCCGACGCCACCACTTCCACACAGCGTCTATTTTTTTTCTTTCTCCACCCACAATAAAACAACCAACATAAAGGCCGACCTACCTGTAAAGGGCATGGGCGGGTTCCGTAAAATCATAGCACAATGTAACTAAGCTAAGAGAGAGAGAGGGGGTAAAAAAATAAACAGCAGCAGTTGAAGAAGAAAAAGCAAGAAGAGGAAGAGGAGGATGCTGCTGCATGTTGCATACCTGATGTTGCATGTGAGACTCCCGAGACTGCGGTATGTGATTGTGGGAGAAAAAGCCTTCTACGTAATGGTCTGTTGCACCACGGAAAAGCACTTTATCAATACTGTTCCTGTCATGTACACAATAGTACAGTGCCTGCACCACCACCTACCTCTGGTAATGTTTATTATTTGGACAAAGAAAGGGCTGTTGAACAAAGTCACGTCCACATGGCCATCGCCACAGCCTTTTCTGCACGTACATACTTTGGTCATTCTACATGTCGATCCCTAAATAATAGGATCATCGAAAAACTTCTGACACTGTGGACCCCTTGTGTGCATGTAATAATGAATGGAAGAAAAAAAAAGCAGGTTTTTCACACCAGCGGGAAGCGCCAAACTTGCATTTGCCGGCAACCCTTACTAACTTGTAACCGTGCCACGCCCCACTTTTTTGGGTCTCGCAAATGCTCGCACCACCAAAGGTGGTGCTCATCAGCAAGGTGGCCACATCAGCAACGTGGCCACCTTTTTATCAATTTGAAGCTATCCACGACGTACAGACCGCATCCCTCGCTCTGAGTCCCAAATAATTAAAGGATCTAATAAACTATCCATTCTCTATTTACGTGCCTTTTTTGCGGCTTCAAAAAACACGCATTTGGCATAGTTCTGTTCCTTTTTATTCGCTGCCTCCACAACCTTCCTTGCCTTGTCAACCTCGTTAACCTCTTTTTGCAGCACCATTTGACGCCCGTCAGCTATATTAATAATACCGCCTGATTTTAGAGTCTTATTCCTTGAGGCACGGCGTTGCAAAGAAACCAATTCGGCCTTTTTAGTGCGGCAAAGGTCCCTTTTCGTTTGGACCAACTCCGTGGCAGCAATAAGCGATCCCCGAATAAAGCGCGATAAATTATAATTAAATTCCGGACTAAATGTACCGTCTTCGTAAAGAACGTTATCAAGCTTATCGGCAACTTTATTTATTTGCCGCAGTGTTGTTGGGGTCTCAAAGTCAGAAGAAGCAGCCTCACAGGGCTCTGGCGAAGGTGTTTTTACAGGCGCTCTTTCTCTCAAGGTTTGGAGGATAAATTGGCTGTTCAAGGGCCAGATCCCTGTCTTTTCGAATGCAGAGAGTATTGTAGTATATTTAAAGGCCTTTTTTCGAACTTGTTGGATATAACTAAGAAACTCAAGCTTAGTGATATTTGTAAGGCCATCATGGACTAGTTGATCCAAAGCTTTACTATAATAATGCTTGTATGGCTGAAAGACCACAACATCAAGCGGTTGAAGAAGATGTGTAAGATGTGGAGGCATTGCAAAAGGAATAATGTTTTGCCGCCAACAGAACTCAATGAATTCTATCGTGTGATGAGATCTGAAGCCGTCCAGAATAAGCAGGCGATAGCTGCTAATTGCGGACGCGTGTTGATGGAAATGCTTGATCCAGGCAAGGCTGATCTCGTCATTTGAATATCCTGTTGGTGAAAGAGCTATAACTGTAGCATCTTCAAGTTCGGGTTGCTTATACCACTGTGATATGTGTTTAACGCCACTGAGGATAAGGAAGGCAGGAATAAACTTGCTGCTGGCAGAGATGGCTTTAATTGCTGTAGCAGCTTCTCTGTTCTCAGGCATACTAAATAAATGTGCCCTTTTTCGCTTTGTAACAACAAGTTGATCCTTTCCAATACCAATTCGAAAGCCAGTCTCATCCATATTCCAGATATCTTCGGGAGGGATTCCAAAGCGTTCTATAGTGTGTTTTAATTGTTTAAAATAATGAGTAACTCGAGGGATATCTTCAGAAGCTTGGCGGTTCGAATCGAGCTTTTTTTGAAGGCGTTTAAAGTAGCCGTGGCGCTGGAGAAAGCGTGTAGTCCAGGCCTTTCCAATAGTCTCTGGGGTTGAGGATAACGATGTTGAAGATCGCTCTCTTAAAATATGGTTTGCTGCGTTAGTAACAAACTCTGGGTGTATCGCAAAATTTGTATTATCTAGTCGATCGATATAACGATATAATGCAACTTCTTCTTCCTGGCTTAGCTTGGTGTTTTGTGTAGGATATCCAATTCTTGCACTGACGCCTTGAGAACGGCGTTGCAGAGTTTTTCGCGAAATACTGAATTGCCGAGCCACCGTTGCGAATTTTGAGCCCGGGTTTTCTTCCATATATTGAAGAGCCTGTGTGACACGTAATTCAGCTTCAGTTCCCGGCATTTTTGTTGTTGTTGAGGCTGTAGAATTAATTGAAGAATAATGGTTGAAAAAGGTGGCCACGTTGCTGATGTGGCCACCTTGCTGATGAGCACCACCTTTGGTGGTGCGAGCATTTGCGAGACCCAAAAAAGTGGGGCGTGGCACGGTTAGTAGGTCCCAATATTTTTGGGGCAGAAAAGGTCTCGATCTTCGTGTGTTGTGTCACACACACACACACTCCCATCAGCACCATCCATCAGAGAGCCTGCCTGCCGTATCGGGTAGTAACCCTCGGGTTGAACCAGCCTGTGCTAGTCCCGATATGGCCAATCCGCCTTTATCTGCGGGCTTTTGGGAACTGGGGAGGTTGGCTGGCTTTTCGGGAAAAAGCGGGGTCCTTTTTGGGGGGGGGGGGCAATACAAATGAAGTTCAACAAACAGGGTGACACTAATTACACACAGTTGTTGAGAATAAAGAGAGCCTGAACAGTTTACTAGATGATATATACAAATGAATGAACGTATTTAAATGAACGTATTTATGGAAAGTTGATACTCGAAAGAATTCAAATTCAACAAGCTAAAGAATAGCAATCTCTCGTATTGCGGCATCCGTCGAGATAAGGTATATTACTCTCTACGAACAAAGCTATTTCTGCCTCTCGTGTTAAGCAGACCCTTGCCTGGTGATCGTGCCAATACTTCTTGACTTTTCCAAAGAAAACATCCCATAGAAAAAACCATGACCTAGTGTTTGTAGGCGACCAAAGACTTGTGGAGTATATTGGAAAGCATGGCGACGATGTTTAATTAGAGTACTCTTATAGCAGTTGGTCTGTAAGGTTCATCTTAATAGCTGCGATGTCCATGTTTGTAACGAATACCGGAGGTGCAATGGATCGGTTATCAAGCTTACCAAACTTTCGACTCTTCTTCATACTAGAATCGGCTGCAAGTCCCATTTTGCTAGCACTGAACTTAGACTTGTCCTCCCGATGTTATTTCCTGAGAGGATTGCCTAGACTTCAGATGTCATGAGCTGTCAGAACACCTTCGTGGTGGTTTCCAAAAGTTTATGTCGACTTTGATTCAGCCGCTGGTCTGGTGTTGAAGAGTGGCCCTCAACTACTTTACCATTCACGGCTGGTGTAAAGCTTACTTGGCCATGCTGTTTAATGGCCGGTGTAGGTGCTTGCACTCATAGCTTAGCTTTTCAGTATATTCCGTCATAGGCCGAAGTTTGACCCCAAGGATGCCGAATAGTGACATCTAGAAAGCTGAGACGAGATTTCAAAGGTGCTCAAATTGTCGGACGGAACCTTGGAACTGCGAATGAGCTTTAGTAGTTGCTTCTGCCGGGATCTCCCACACAGCTTCTGTATCTGTTTCCATAGCAGATGTCTCGTCATTGACCGAGTCTGCTAATTTGGTCCTCATCCTGAATAGCCAAGCATTGACCTTTTCCCCCTGTCGTCTCTTTTGGCAATAGCAATATACCTCTTCTAGTTTCTCATTTCTCTTATATTGGGTACTATATGTAGTGCTTGCTGTTCCTGGCGAGCTGGGAAAACGTCGATGAAAAGTAAATGGAAACAAGACAGGCTCTCAGTGTAAGTTTTCCGAGGAGAACCTTCCCGCGACGACTTGCTCGTTGGATTCATATCCCTCTTGATGTAGGATATATTCGTATTCTGAGCGATCGGGAGAGCACACAAGTCCCCCTTCCGCGTTGTAAGCGTAGATAAAAAGAGTTTGTACCGCCAATGATAGGATACATACCGGTGTGTACAACACCCCACAGTGTGATGATGGAAGGTTAAAGACGACATTGCTGGTATAAATATTTGTCTTGGTCATTCCGTGATCATTTAGTCAATGTAAGTCTTGGCCGGTTTGGAGTCGCAATAACAAGGTTCATTTCCTATTATTTCTTCTACTCTTATATATTAAAGTAACCCTGCCTCCTACATTATGCGTCTTTGACGCGAATGGTGGGTCGCCACTCTCCCAACCTCACTATCTCGACATAGTAGTTTCGTTTGTCTGTTGATTAGATATTTTGGGCGAGTTATATTTGAGTCTGGTTTGTGTTCTATCCATGAGAGTCTGCAGTGATACATGCAAGGCAATTATATCAATCGCTTAGCTTCTCATATATCATAGACACAAGGTGCTCTGTATATCTGACTTAAAGTCAAAATTTACCTCTTATATGTGGTTTCTGATCTAGTCCTAGGTTCCCTCGGAGAATCTGAAAATTGTGACGGGGCGCGAGCGTTGGGTGTTGCTACTACTCACTCAGACAAAGAAGATTCTGACATGCGACATGACAGCCCATTAATAGATGTGTCAATACAATCCACCCACCGCCGATAATCAAAATATTTGTATAATCAGTAAGAGGCGGTAGTCAACAGTAGGACATTTTGCACTATTAATAGCCACTCATTTTGCCCAAGAAGAACCAGGTCCATCCATTCCAAAGCCACGGTGCTTGGGTGCATCTGTGTTCCATGTCCCGTTGCTAACACCCCCAGCCCATAATTCGTCCATGTTACATATTAAGCATAAGAAAACTTGAAGGGGTTTATCTGAACAAACGGGTTGTCAAAAACGTCAACGACGGGTAGTTAGGCAGCTTGTTGTGGATGAAGAGAGCGCAACGTCCCACCCAAACCCGAGATTTAACACCCCTGATACCCCAGACAATTTCCATGCCCTTTCCCCACTCTCAACTATACCATCTAACTTACAGTCCCTCTGCACCTAGCCGTAATTAATAGGAAAAGAAAGACAGCAGTGTAGCAAGAATGCAATGCGCCTGACCCTCATCTTTTCCATTGGGAGGGTTGTAATCCTGATTTTATGGAGCCTTGTGAACAATGTTCGTGTCATGTCTCCTGCCCCTCTAGGAACCTGTCTCGGATGACTCCTCGATTTTTAAAAAATATGGCAGGTTTAGACGTGGAAAGCTTTGACGCTCAGCCTGATTCTTTGTTGGTCTAGAAATATTGAGAAATTGCTAGTCCAAGTCGACCTAGCCTCTCGTATTAGCGATGCTACAGGAAACGGGCAATTGTGTTGGAGATCGGGTTCAATCTTCAAGTAGCTCGTTCCGATTCAATGAATAACTGATTACTATTCAACAAGGGTACTCGGAGAAAAATCATACACCGGGTTGATGTCACAAGATTTGTTGCATGGGAACCATCGTGTGCGACGAAGAGGGCCTATATGTGTAACTGGCAGCCGGCTACTCAAGTGTTATGAATGCGAACAGTGCGATTTTGTTTATCCTGACGGGCGCATCTCGGGGTAAATGATACGCTACCTTGCGCATCTCGAATAGTTCCCTTGCGACTCCTCAACGCCTTCTTCCCTCAGGGCAAATTGCCCATTAACAAATCGTAGTGATAATACATTCAATGCTTCCAAGTCATCTACATCTACGGGCTCCCAGCATTAGACCATGACATGCCAGCGAAAGCGAAATCATGACGGCTACGTCAAGTCATGCTGTATGGCACAATAGCTTTATCAATGATAGGGCCACGTCTCGACATATGCTCCGCCTCTGATCCCCAGCGTGAGCGCCAGTCCTTTTGCTTCTGCAGGGCAGTATCAAACGCTCGCCTGCATTCAGGTGGCAACAAGTCTTTAATATCATCAGATACGGCTTCCAGTCCATTGAATGCCGCAACCATGCCCGCAGGATCTGATCTGTTGTCCGCAGCGAGAGCCCCCCCGACTGATGGTGTCTCATAATATGTATCCGTTATGTAGAAATTTCTGGCCAGTTTTAGGGGTACAGGTGGAAACATGACGCTTCCTTTGGCGACTGCCTCGTCTGCGGGTGCGACCTGTTCAATGCGGGCAAGCGTAGGCTGCATGGTTGCTGGATACTGCATGACATTCGTGTGAATGTCGTAGACACCGACATTATTCATACGCCGGATGGCGTTGATTCCTGCGCTAAACGTACTGCAAGACGATGTGAGCAAATAAATTACAGTTTACAAGACTGGTCATGGCGACATACCTGGCTTCTCGAGCATGTTCTAGCATCCAGTTCATGTCGTTGACATTTACCCGTCTCTTCTTGGACTCAATTTTGCCAATGGGAACCGGAACCGTTGGCACATTCGTATGATAGACCGCGCTCGCACCATGCCACGCTACATACTGGTTCTTGTTGTATGGCTGCCCCGGAATAATGTGGTCATCAGGGTCAGCCAGCTGTCCCTCAACAAAGCCTTCAGCCTTGGCCAACGTGACATTGAAATCATCGATGATACGCTTGCCGCTGACAACTATCCTGGCACCGAATTCCCGAAAGACGGACCGCGCCGTAACGATTCCTATCGATCGGCCCTTGTATGAATGGGGAATAATTTCCCGCTCAATCATGTCCCGCTTTTCGTCATCATCTACAATGATCTTGTAGAGCTTTCGGTGTTTGGTAAAGAAAAGATAACTGTCCCTGAACCCAACACATCGAGCGGGCTCAGTTGACAACATGTAAAGTCTGTTTCCGCGCCCTAGAACTGTGAACGTTCGGCATCGATAGTCACGCCCATCTTTCAGATTTCCTAGCTTGTCGACCTTGGTCTCGCCTGCTGGGTCTTCAGGAAGGACACATTCATCATCAACGATCTCAGCGACCGTACCCTCGCTATCGATGATTTGTTCTGCCTTTGGTGCTGCCGGTCCCCCCTTGCGACCACCTCGTCCTCTCCAGCCTCCTCGACCTCTGCGTCGAGGAGTGTCTGCCTCTTTCTCCGACACCGTTACCATGGGATCCCAATCTGGCGGTTTGTTTTTAGGAGGTCGCCCTAATCGCTTTCGGCGTATTACAGGTTGTGGTGGTGGTGTAGGCTCTTTCACCGAGAGCTCTGATCCCTCATCGTCATCATCGTCCTCGTCTTTGGCAGCTGCGTCGACCTCATCACCAGACTCATCCCCTTTGGCCTCTTCGTGATCGGCATCGTCGTCTTCGTCATTTGCACGCTTTGCCTCCGCGTCCGACGTGTTTGCGCCAGCATCTGCATCCGCATCCGCATCCAGCATAGGCTCATCCTCGATATCGTTGTAACCCCTCGGTGTGCTCTCTGTAGACCCAGAATTTCGCGTTAGTCGCAGACGAATGCGCTGCCTCGGCGCCATGTTGGCGCACGACAAAAGGACAAGATAATTGGAGGTGCGATTCGAACAGGAAAAAAAAAACCCTCGATGGAGGCGCAACGAGAAGACAATGCAAACAAAAAAGGGAATTCAAGCTGAAAGTATTTCAAGTTGCAATAGCCTTGGCAAAGCCCATGTGGTGCTGAAGGCGAGGAAGGAGGGGATCGTGGACTGTGGTGGTGGTGGTGCTGCGGGTGGCAACTGGGTGCAAGAGGGTTGAAGGAGCAAAAGGCGAAGAAAATAAAGGACAGGATTTGGAAGCATACCCAGAGCAGCTGCCGCTCTCTTGGCGGCAGCGCGGCCCGATCGTCGACCAGCCATTGTCAAGCTCACGGCCGCGACTTCCCAGCAATGTGATCGCTGGCTGATGGTATTACCACAGCTGGTGCAGGTGCAATGCAGCAGAAGACTGTATGTTGCGACAGGTTCGAGATTCGCTCATTCCCGCCCTTGTTGGCCCAGACTCCAAAGCCACGGTTGAGACGCGCCTTGGATTGGCCCTGCCTCATCTGTACCTTTTGATTGGGCCTGAGGCGTTCAGCCTCTGAGACAGTGCATACACACAAGTAACACCGTATAAAACACTGTACTCATCACAGGGACAGTACACCTCACTTAGGAGCAATGAATAGGTATGCAGAGGTGAAGTATCAGTTGGAAGCGTTATGATAGCAGCGAGGATAGCTCATTTTGGTATCAGTAGTCTGCGTATTCTCCATACTTCCCACTGATGGACCACCTCTATGCCTTTATACATCCGAATGTTTGTCTCTACTCATGGATATAACACATACATCGTACCTAGTCAATGCATCTACGACATACATACGTCTTCTTTCTTCACTTGACAGGGCATCACCCCCTGGGTCTAGCCCATGGTATGTCTGTCTAACAGTAGTCATACTTGCCGACCTAAAAGTGAATACTAGCACATGGGTTTGTTACTACTGATATCCAATGTCTATCTCTAAATCCGGATTTGTCTCTACCGTTGCTGTACTTACAACGTGTCCCAACCTCCATTGTTAATCTCCGCCTCCAGCTTTCGACTGATCAAACTTGGTACCCCATGGTTTAAAATAGTACTGCGTATCATGGAATCATATCTCTTCTGGTTTAAAAAGAGCTGTCGTCCATGGCGTAGCTGTGGGTCTGTCTCGCCGTACTTATCAATATAAGGAGCTGGTGCAAATGACCCTGAGGCGTGGAATAAGTATACAGTAGAACATTTGCGAACGTTAAGAAAAACTCCAATATTTTTCTGGCATCTACGTTACAGTCAGTTAGTTCATCGACACAACCTCGCTTAACCATTCTGTTTTGGAAAGATTAACTTACGCGCGCATGTGCTGCTGAGCTCCGCCGATTTTAGACGCATCCCTGTCTGATGGATCCGCTTTCTGGCAACATGTACTCTGGCTGCATAGGAGCTCCCCACAGAAAAGGCAAATGACGGGATCTGTAAGATCATTCCCAGTTGTCGGGCACTTCCTTCTTGTTGCTTCCTCAATCAGGGTATCGTATGTCTTGGGTAAACCAATGAGCTCAAAAATACCTGGGTGGCTGACCATGGCGGATAGAGATACATCAGGGTATTCCCTTGGCCAGAGGACCTGATGCTTGATCCAGCCATACACAAGTGTTGATGTGGTGTTTGGCCATCCATAGGCAGATGAGTTATCCTTCAAAGAAGAACACATCTCATCAAATGTGGGTAAACGCAGGGCTTCCGTAAGGCGGTCCAGCTCATCGGCTTCAGGATTGTGTGAGACGTGACTATTAAAATCCACGCCAAACTTAACATGCAAGAAGACAATACTTTTTCGCAAAAATGTCATGGCGTACTTCTTCGCAAAAGTGTACCATCCCTCTAGAGTATCCACGCCTGGCTGTTGGAAGCCTCGGTTCTCATCTGCGGATTGAGTCATGGTCTCAGTGTCACTGAAATTTTGAGCTTGCAGCTCAAAACTATGTCTAGTAATTGCCTCGAAGAAGCCGGCAAAGTTGTTAATGATTGGATCTTCGGTTTGACGTTCTGAAAGAGCACCGAATAACATCCCCGTGGGCATGTTTCGACCCATATGAAACACAACCTTGACAAGTTCCGCCAAATAACAGAGTCTAAGAACGTGTGAGATCTCCGCCTTTTGGGCCGGTATCATGCCATATGAGCACTCTACCAAGAATACAAATGGATCCAAGCTGAGGAGAGGAGGGTAGGTATCCAATGGTCGGCGTGCATATGGTGTCCCTGTTCCGAAATATCTTGACATGAAGAGCTGGCAGTGCTGTCTCTCCGCATCCTTGCGGAACTCAATCTCAATCATATTGTCTGGTCCTGCTCTGCGTACACCGACCGACAAGTATGACGATGCGGTCTCTGAAAGGATTCTCAAATGAGTCAGAATTTGCTCCGGTATCTTGTCTAGAAGAGTCAAGCCCGGCGGAGCCTCAATTCCGCGCTGTTGGATTTCCACGGAGGATATCGAGAAGCCGACAGTCTGGATAATAAGATCACTTGAGTGCAACTCATCAGTAGCAGGAATCTTGGAGCTATAATGATACCTAGATTCCAAGTTGTTGACTCCAAATGTTTCTTTTAGCCTCACGTATGCCCTCACGAGTTCCCCAACAATGGGGCTGCCGCTGACCGTTTGTGCCCAGGCTGCTGATTGACTAAAGCCAGTGTCTGGCGTACCAACGGCGGAGAGAGAGGAGCTTCCTGGAGTGCCAAGGATTGACCCGCGACCGTCTTGTTCATCTGTTCCCCAAGCAGCCTCGACAGGGGCTAGCGGTTGAATCATCGTCTCCACTAAGCTTCCAGGAAGGCTTGGCGTATGTATTTCTGGGAGACTGGGCTCGTCTATCTCTCTAGCCTTGCTCCCTCCTAGACAGTAAGCCGACCCCATCTGCTTCTCAATGAATTCGGCAAAAGTGTCCTGCGATTGAAGATAACCCGGATAGGACTCTTCCAAACCCTTCCAAATAACTGGGAGGAAAACATTTCCGAGTGCCTTGCAAAGAGGGCAAACAAATTCATTGCGCTTGGTATTCTCAGGGTGATGCCGAGCAATTTGATGCGTATGCCTGCGATTTGTAGCTTCATAGTACTGCTCAAAGCAACGATAATGCATCATATGCCCACACCCACTAGCGACTGGGCCAGGTCTTGACCGAGCTGCGTTAAAGCCTTTCCCAATGGTTTGCCGTTCAGCTAGGAACGTTTCTCCTTGCGCATTCAATTTTTCAATCATCCTTCGATTTTCTCTCGCGACACCAAAGGGCCGGATATCTTCAGCTGAGCGGTCGAGACTGCAAGGTGTTTGCGAAGCTTCTCGTACGAAATCAGGGTCTTGGAAATCCGTCTGGCGAAGAACACGGCTTTCATTCACCAACGCAAATGTGCCGTACAACCGTTTGTCGTCCGCTTCTTCCTGGCACATAATACACGTTCCAGTTGGGTATTTCCAGTTGTGCTTCCGGTCTTCTGCATTTTCTGTCTCGTCCTCGTCTTCCAAATCGGAACCCCAATCGACAGCCCCTTGATTTTCCAAGAAGCTTTTCTGCTGTTGCTGAAACTGTGCCATAACCCTTGCCTGACGACTAAGTGCCGCCTTCTTCTTTAGCTCGCGCTCTTCTTCAGCCGAATTGATGGCGGGAGAAGCTGTGTTGACGCGATCCACTGGAACGCCGAGGGTCACAAATGCAGCTTCAAATGAAAGTGGGCGCTTTTGCTTGAGCCGCTTGAGCACCAGTGCAATTTTGGGATGCGCTGATTTGAACTCTTCCTTGGTTGATATTATGTTTAAGAGGGACACAATTGTCCTCGAATTGTTTGCGTCAGACATGAAGTTGCTCCGAGCAACCTTGGTTAGTGCAATGTACGTAAATGATTGGGGAGGTTCTTCCATTGCTCCGTTTTCTGCCGTTCTGTCCTCCAAAATAGCAATCAGAATTAGATGCAGTACAATCTGCAGGAAGGTCTCCAGTCTTGTAACCGGTACGGATGGTGTAAACTTGGGAGCCACGAGCGGGTAGAGTAGCGAGTAGTAGATAACCTGGGCAAATACGCCAGTGCTGGTGAAATCGCCCAAGTTTTGGAACAACCCAGACGGGATGGACCGTTGCTTAGGCTCGTAGACAATGTCTTCGGTTTCCTTGCCTGTCTTGATACCCATTTTCTTGCGGTATACCATTTCAGACTCCTCACGCTGGTTTTTGTTGTAGTGTGCAATGTAAGGGTCAATCTCTTCGATGAACTCTGGCCGCAGCTCAAATGTACCAACATCCGACACACCTTCTGGTGACTTGAATGTTGCCATCTCATCTAAAACACGATGGAAATCTTCTTGTTCTTGGTACTTTTCGGGCAGCTTGAGACAGATCTCATTGAATGACAGAGGCTTGAAGCAAAGCACGTGTATGATATCGCGCCTCATGGCGAGCATGCGAGAGTTGGGCTCATCATGGGGAGCGATTAAAGATGTCCGGTCGCTAAGTAGCACAATGAGAAGATGGATCATGTCCTCAACAATGTCGAGATGCTGACTATCGTCTTGAGCTTCCGACTTCAACTCAAACAGGCCTTTAACCCATCTATCCATCCCAAAACGGTCAATAATCGACGCGAGCACACGACTCGGATTGCAGATTACCATGGCCGTTTGCAGAAGAAATATATCTCGATGATGGGAGACATCTCTATGCCCAACTCCTCGATATGTGCTAGCTTGGTGACGGAGGCTTATGCCGTTTCGTACCCACATATTGGCCTTGATCTGGGCCAGCCAGGCACAGACGCGAAGCGGATAATCGAAAGCTGCCATCAAGTAATCTTCAGATTGGTAGTCTTTTTTGGGAATGTGTGGCCTTCCCATCAGATTAGGCTTTGCACGGAGTTCTTGTGAAGTGAAGCTGAGAAGAGTTCGCACATTCGAGGCAGGTAAGGAACGACCGCACTCGATCAACCAGGAGAGCGTGTAGTGAAGGGCGTGGTGAAAACTGATCGAATCCTTCTCTACGACAAACTTGACGACATCATAGGATGCTGTATCGGAATCAAACTCGAGGTCAGTCAATGCTTTGAAACGCAGCTCGTCTTTGATTTCCCCTTGCTTGAATCGATGCCGTTCTGCCCCTATAGAATTCAGAATGACTGCTTTAGCCGTAGTCCGAATCGCCCTTTGGAGATAGTGCAACTCATCAGGTGGACAGTCTCGGAACGCTTCCGCTAGATTCCTGGCCTGCAAGTTGATTTGCCGCGTCACCAACGAAGCGGTTATCCAAGAATCGGCCTCGTACTCTACATGTTCGACAACAGCTCTGACATTGGGCCCAATACATTGGTGTAATTTTACCAGATCCAAGAACTGCATCAAATATCTAGGCTCGTATCTGATACGCTCCTGAACATGTTGTGAGCCAAAGAGATACTTCAAGTCCTGGTAAAAATGATACATGCGCCTGTTAGTAACAGACCCACTCTCAAATGCAAGGACGGCGTCGGGGGAAACATCCCAAGGATGGCCAACTTGTCTGGTTGTGAGAAAAGTGTAGAGAATGGCCAATAGGCTGCTCAAAAAGTTCCCGCGTTCAACCACCTCGGCAGTGATGGACGGAGTTGTGAGCATCTGAAGCGAGAGATTTATAATTGAATGATCCGGTTCTCGGTCTCCCACAAGATAAAGCTGGGCTAAGATGGTATATAGACTGGCGAACCGAAGTGCTAGCACACGTTTGAACTCGGGAATCTGTACCACGGTGGAAATATAGAGTGCTCTCAGATCATTTCTGACCTTTTTCCACATTCTTAGGTCGAATAACAGTAGCCAATCGAGTCGAACCCGCTTGAACACATCCTCTGCCGGAGGCACGTTCTCCCTTTGGGTATAGACAGCCGGCGTCTCGATCCAGTACCGGCCCGGTCGTGGTGTTACTTTTTCCACCTTTCCGGGCGTCTTGGGGATTTCAACATTTGCTTTGGCGTAGATAGTATGGGCTATGAGCGGTTCTGCTATGTCGGAGTCAGATGGCGTGCCATCTCGATCTCGAGTTGCCGATCTTGGCTGGACCTGAGGCGGCGGTGGAGGGGGCGGATATCCAGCCATGGTGGCCTCATCCTCTTCTAAGGCTTCGGATTGAGTCCAATTCATCCCCACTTCTGCTACATCGCCTCTTGCATCAACCATCATAACGTCATCTTCGCCCCCTTCGTCTCCACCAGCCGTTGAGCTTGACTCTGAGTGATTCTCGTCGTCCTCTTCATCCATATCAGCATCTTCCTCGTCGTCTTCATCATCTTCGTCATCTTCATCGTCGTCCAAGTCAATATCAAGCCCAGTCCTATTTCCTGCCCCTGCAGCGGCTTGTAAAGCCAATATGAACCGCGCGTTAACGTGTTGGCGACTAGCCCTTAGTTCTAGATACTGCTCGTCCTCTTCCTCGTCATCAATCAACCCCAAGGTATGAGTCGCCGAGCTTCCTTTCCTCCATGGCCGCATGACTTCCTCACATACCGTCCGTCTGAGAATTTGATTATCATGGCCGACACAGCAGCCTGAGATGTCGCTCAGCCACTCAACGAGAGTGCCGCACATTTGCTCACGAAATGTATCTCTTGCTGATCTGATAGTCACAGTAACTCTAATTGCTTCCATTATCTTTGCCATTTCTAGTAGATGTGCCAAATCTGGCGAATAGGTCAGAAGACTCCGTCCGACTGTATCCGTTTCCCATGCGTCTTTGATAGCTTGACGGCGGGTTTTCCGGCAAGCCCGTGCTACCTGATCTCGAACTTCCTCGACCGTGTGTTTCTCGTCGTTCCATAAAACCAAAGCAAAATCTTTGCAGGGCTGGGAGTCAGGGCCGTAGTAGGCAGACGATAGACGTGATGTCTCTTCATCCTTAATGATCGTAGCCTGGGTCTTTGTCTGACGCAGTTGTTCGGGGGAACAAGAAATGACATCGCAAATATAGTCGAAAACCCGTCCAATGGTCATCTGTAAGCTCGTTACAAGATCTCCTGGCAGGGCGAGAGCTTCTTTTCCTTTCCCTTTCTGATTACCCACGTCCATATCTGAGTGAATCGTACAGAAAAGAGGAGTTTTCCAGGCTTCATCATCCCCGCAGTCGCAGCAGCCGCTGTTTCCCACCGAGATGTGAATTCGGACCATGTGTCCTGTATGATCGGTCGAGTCGAAGCATCTGCTGCAGAGGCAACATGTTTCATCAGTACCGCATGTCCTGCACATGTATGAGGCTTCGCCGGGTTTGAAAATATGACCACATCTCTTGCCGCGAGCAGCCTGTGTGTATTCGGCGCCTTCTACGGCACCCTGAGCGTCGCTAAGCTTTAGGCTAGAAGATGGTTTGCCTTTTGGGAAAAAGAGGCGCATGTGCTCTTTGTTACCGCCAGCCAAGGACCAGAACAAGCTATTTAAGAGCTCTCGAGAGGCTTCCTCGGTGTAACGGTGGTTGAAACGAGCAGGCAGATCAGCCAGAAGTTGGCAGAGCTGCTGCTCTTGGGTAGATAAAGGTGGCTCCATACTTCAAACTCTCATGATGTCGCTGGTTAAATGCACGTAGAAAAACTCTCGTCTGCCAAAACGTCGATGCTGACAGATGGGCGACGGTGGTGATGCCAGGTGGGGTGGCTCTTGAAATGGTGTCTGGGGAACGCTTCCAGAGTCGCTACACACACATCTTTTAGTCAAGCACAGGGAAGAAAGAAATTCAAGGCACGGACAGGCTCTGGAGAAATGCGTGCGTTTGTCTGGGGGAAGTGGCGAATCTGGTGGTGCTCAAGGCACTGCTGTGTAAAAGAGGTTGTTGAAAGGTTAGCTGTCTGGTTTGCGGTCGGCTTTGGGACAGATCGAGCTGCCCCTCGGTGGTGACAAGACCTACCCATCGACGTCAGATCGCGCTCAAAGCACCACATTCATCCGCCATCTCACAGCAGAACTGGTGCACACATTCACCTACTTGGTACCACAGGTGCAAGGAAGAAAAAGGCAAATAAATAAATCAGAGTTTACGCTATAGTAATTGGAGATTTTGACTGAGGCGACTTGGTATTCAATAATGATGGAAATTTGTCGAGAAACACTAAATGGCAGGCGCACTGCTTAGCTTATGGTTACGTTATAGAGCCCAGTCAACGATAAAAAGTGGTACATCATGGCTTGGAAGTGTGTGCGACGCCGCCTCTATTCCCCTTCTAAAATGCACAGTTTACAGACGCCCAGAGGGGCCGCTCCAATTCCCCGACTGTCCCAGAACCCACGGCTTCTCCCATTTACTCGTCATCCTCCTCCGCCGCCTCAACATACTTGTGTCGGATATCCTTCCATTGTCGCTGTATAGTCCAGTGTTAGCACTCCAGCTGCTCCTTTCCGGCGGGTTAGGGGAAGAACCTACGCCTCGGTTATGATGGTCCCAGACTTTATTCATGGTGGAGTTGAAGCCGCTGTCAAGAGATTAGTGTTTGTGTGCCAGCAGTCGCAGTGAGCCCGAGGGTAAGTCGGTAGAAGGGTTTTTGCACGTACAGCTCCCAGACGAAGCCAGCACCGAAGACTGCCACCAGGAAGGAGTAGTTCTTGCGGAAGATGGAGCTGCAATCGTAACCTGTCAGTAACCGGGTCGAGGAGGAGTTCGCTGATGCGAGGTGGCGGCTTGCCTGTAGAGAGTGCTGCTGATGCCGAGAGCCTGTTCAGATGCGCGATTAGCTGTTGTTGCCGGCGTTGGACGGTGCAGGTCGGAGAGCGAAAGTGGCTCTTACCATGATGTCTACTGCGTGCGATTGGGCACGTCCGATATAATCTTGGTCAGTTAGAGGCCGTAAGGCTAGATTTCGAGGGATGTCGTCGAAGTTGGGAAAGGTCTGAGGACGAGCCAGCAGCGAAATTCACGAAGTGCACCTGGCCTTTAGGCGGCCTCTGATTGGTCGGTGGCATCACAACCTCGGACCCACAATTCTCTTTCCGGCACCTCCCGCTGCCTCATTTATCAACCATCTGCCTAGGCTTCATGATGCTTGAGCAATATTTCGGTGCATGGCTCGTCCATACGACACGTGGAATTGGAATGATAATCATCAGCTCTGTTTCTACTCGAAATAGGAGGGCAGACTTCAGGCTCGAATAGTTCTCCCTTCAAACCCCCAACCAGTCCATTCGCCCACATTGCTAGTTACAGACTTACAGTCCACGACGGGTGTCGCTCAATTGGAGGTCAGACCAAATGAAGGCTTACTTTGTCTTGATTGCTCCAACGTAGTTAGAACCTTGTTGTATACAGCTCACTGAGTGTTTCCTCGAGCCTCCCAAATACCTTCTCTGTCACCGTTCAGCTTCCCTTCAACTCTTGCTTTCACCTCTTTCGCTCGCTGCATCGACGCCCTGAAGCCTACATGCTGCTGCACTCGCGGTCCACGAAGTGTGCTCATGACCCGCAAAGGAGGTCTCACAAACTCATCATCATCACTCTGCTCTGGAGTTTTCTTGCCGTCTCCCTCTGCCTCAGTCCAGATCCCGCGAATGAAGCCTGGCAGACAGGCCGAGAGCCATGAGTCGGGGGTTAGTCTAATGATAGCTCCCCATGTAAGGAAATGGCCCCGAGACCGATCGACGGCCCCCATTCCTTCCTGTTGAGCGCTGTAATCTTGAATGCTTCGTCGCCGACAAATACGATGAGGACCTGGCCACTAATCATCAAGAGATTGATAACGATGAAGAAGATATTTCGATGAATACCCTCGAAGATGTTGAGTTTGTTGTCGAGACGGCGATTGCTGCAAAACGACCATTAGACATGAGTAACTTGCTACAAAAACCTCTCAATGCACTTACTTCACTTCATTAGATATCTGAAGCCATACAAAAGTGTTTGAAGACGAGTGTCTTTAGCACCTTTTCGTCTTTCGGACCATCTTCGTAGCCGAGAAGAGACTTACCTGCAAAATGCAGGACCAATGTGATGCCAAGTTGGCAAATCGCCTGACCGATAATCATCTTGGTCATCCCAAGAGTGATTAATGGCGCAGACTTTCTGTCTGGTTTTCGATCCAGAATGCCTTGACTGGGTGGATCAGTAGCCAGGGCTAGGGCAGCGAACGTGTCCATGATAAGGTTTACCCAGAGCAGTTGTACTGCGTTGAGTACTGATTCTTCCTTGTTGCTTGCAACGGCGGAGATAAAGGTCAAAATGACGGCAGTAATGTTAACGGTCAATTGAAACTATAAGTCAATGGTCAGACTTCATCTAACCTTTTACGTTCAATGTTGTGCAACTTGCCTGCAGGAACTTCTTGACAGAGTCATTGACTGCTCTCCCCCACATTATTCCCTTCACAATAGAGGCAAAGCTGTTTCACGTTAGTTTGGACTTGTAAATGAGAGCCGAATAAAACATACTTGTCGTCCAAAAGAACAATCGACGATGCCTCTTTGGCGGCCTCGGTGCCTGCAATACCCATCGAGAAGCCAATATCTGCCATTTTCAATGCGGGTGCGTCGTTGGTCCCGTCACCCGTCACAGCAACTGTTTCTCCAAGCTCTTTTAAGGTCCTCACAAGGATCCTTTTATCTTCGGGGCTTGAGCGGGCCAAGACCTGGAGATATCATGCCTTCTCCTGAAGATCGTTCGGAGACAGCCTCCTAAACTCTGGTCCCTCCATAGTGATGCCGCCTTCCTCAGGCCTATAAATACCACACTCCAAAGCAATTGCAGAGGCAGTGTTGATGTTGTCTCCTGTCACCATTCTTACGTAGACGCCTGCCCGACAGCAGTCCTTGATGGCCTCAATGACGGTTGGCCTGAGAGGGTCCTTGATACCATACACACCTATCAATATCATCTCACTATGGGTCTTGGTGAAGTCAGCCATTTTATCATCGCTCTCCTGTGCAGCCCCCTCGGGCGGCCAAGATTCAAAGTCGCGGTAAGATGAACCTATTGTTCGAAGCGACTGCCCAGCATACGAGTCGATTAATGAGCTGATTGCAGCTCTGTCGTTAGGAGTGATGGGCTTAGAGCTGAGCTCAGCTCCCGAAAAATCCGTTAGAATATTGGTGCATCTCATAACCAATATTTCTGAAGCGCCCTTGACATATGCACGGTACACGCCATTTGCAAGTCGAACGACAACAGCGCTATATTTATACTTGCTGTCAAACGGCACCACCTGAACAATTTCGGCCGCAGACCGGATTTCCTGAAGGGGGCCCATGCCTAGGTGCTCACAACAGAATGTGAGTAGAGCGACCTCGGTTTTGGACCCAATGTATCTTTCTAGACCATCCATATCTGCTTCAAATGCTGTAGAGTTGAGAGCATTAGACTGAATTATCACGTCGCAAATTGTTGGACTCAGAGTCTCCTTGAACTTGGCCAGGCTGACACTTGGAATCTTGAAGTCGTCTTGTTCAACTTTGGGATCGTTGTCAACTGGCTGTGTCAAGCCACCAAAGCCTATACTGGTACCCAGGACCGCAGCAACCAAGGCCATCTTGTTCTGCGTCAACGTGCCAGTCTTGTCAGAACACACAGTGGTAGCATTTCCCATAGTCTCACACGCCTTCAACACCCGAACCAGGTTATTATCGCGAAGCATCTTAACAGTATCAAAACTCAGGGCAAGGGTAACTGCCAGGGGCAAGCCTTCAGGAACAGCTACGACAACAACTGTGACGGATACAATGAAGATCTTCAGAAACACCTGACCCTTTTCTGACGGGGATTCGTGGTTTCTTGGAAGTTGAGCGCAGAATTTGATAAAGAGTACGAGAAACAATAACAGTGCAGCGGCAGCGCCGATTTTAGCAATCCAATCAGCCAGGACGTTCAATTTCTTCTGTAGTGGAGTGTCGTCTTGTTCCGTTCGCAGCGCCATAGCAATTCGGCCATAGCTAGAGTTGACTCCAACGGCAGTGACGAGAAAAGTGCCGTTCCCTTCGCTGACTTTGCTGCCGGAGATTATGAAGGGGTCCATTTTCTCGACCTCCATTGGGTGAGCCTTTTGGAGCACCATTTGCACTTGAGCTGCTGGTGTTTTCCGCATTAGATCGGATTCTCCTGTGGCCGACGACTCATCACACTTGACTGCATGACCGTCAATGAAGATACCGTCTACGGGAACAATGTCTCCAGTCTCGAGATGCAGGACATCGCCAACCATGACATCAAACACGGATATTTCCAGTGATTTCCCAGATCTGATGGCTTTGACCATTCGATTGTTGTTCTTCTTATTAAGTCTGCCAAACTGGCGCTGCATGTGCCAGTCATTGACTGTGCCGACTAGCACCACAATGCTGTTCGAACAGAATGGTTAGCTTCAATACAAATTCTAGGTTGTTTTGAATGCTTACACTATTGCCACAATGATGGCCACACCTTCCACCCATTCTACACGGGGTTTGCCTGGGTTATGCTTGCCACCAAAGGTCTGATACAATCCCAGAGCCAGGGATATTATTGCAGCAATGGTCAGGAGGATTAGGACCTTGTCATTGTATGTCCTCCAGGCAATTTCAAGAGGCGTCTTTTCTTTCTTGTCTGGGAGCCTGTTGTCACGAAAGATTCTTGTGCGGTCTGTAAATATGTCTTTTGGGGTCAGTCTTTGCGGAAGAGGAATGTGAACATCAGGCTCTGCATTCGTTTCAGGAACAATATCTCCAGCTGTTCCGTATCTTGGAACACCGGCTGGCGCAACATCCTCAAATGCCACCGAACCATACAACACATTTTCATCAGCACTCAACCCTGACTTTCGATTGGTTCGAAGGCCTGTTTCTAACCCATCCAGGCCACCAAGCGCATAGAAGGCATGTATACTCTTGGGATTAAAAAGCTTGGAGAGCTGTCCAGGACTGAAGGCAAATTTGTTGTCATTGGTTCTGAACATGTCCTCTGTTCCTGGGTCTGGGGTCAAGGCATCCATGGTATCTAGGACAAAACTGCGTCCAATATCACCATTATTGCCATCGTGGTCGGTAATTCGTTCAATATCTAGTTCTCCAATGACTGGCTTCATGGCCAATAACTCAATAACGAGATATTACCACTTTCGATGATGTTTCGAGTTGTTTCCAATGACTGAAGGGGCATGTGTCACTTCAACACGCACAACTAGCCAGGCCGTGTCGAACTGGCCGACAGATGGATTTATAACACAATGAACTTATGAGGCCTCCGTCATTTCATGGCAACTCACACACAAATGCGGCTTCACACGAGCAAACAAACATCCTAGGGACAAAGCTGACATGATAGGCTGTTTGCATCCAATTGACAATCGTGACAACAAGGCTGAATGCCTCTCTACATGGGCGCAACCAAACAGATCAGTCAAGGATGAAACGTGCCACAGCATATTTGATGCGCACGATGGTGGCCATGATAGGATACCACAACAACGTGGCTGAGTCGCTTCCATGCTTGTGCATTTTGTTGATAGGTTATTGGCTGTGTAAGCCTCCATGTAGACTGCTATATTATGTGTGACTATTTGCCTCATAGGATGGAAAGTATTTGCGAGTGAAGGAGACAGTAACATAGTCATTTGATTTGTGATGCTCAGGTCATGATGCCACTAGGGCTTCACAGTAGGGGCCGCCAGCCAATGCCTGTTCGATCCAAAATTGAAGCTAAATTCTTGGATCGCAGCATCAAAGGTCGTTCAAAATATGAGACTGACACAATGAAATCCGAGGCTTGGTGCATCAAGCACTGCACCGTGGCGGTGGATCATTCGTTGAGTAACCGACTGCCTGTGTAATCAGCTTAGTACCTTGATGGCTGATCTGTGTTGTTTCGAACCATGCAAGCCTCTACTTCAAGTAAACTAATCGATGCGGTTAAAAAATCCTATAGATATGCAAGGGCAGGTATTTGTTGTTCAGTCATTTTATCAGTCAAATGGTGGGTGTGAGTCTGACGATAAACTCAAAGCTCGGCTCAGAGTGGTGGTGAGGTGGGGTCTGCCAAGTGCTGAATGCCACTTTCGGCTTACCTATTGGGCCTCAACCTGAACTGCCGATGCAGACACTCAACCAACTGGTGCCTTTCCAGCTAAAGAAGCATCCAACTTTGCCCTCAAGGCAGTCCCTAATAGTAATTTCCATCCAGACTCAGCATCATCTCAGGCCAGACCTTGGGTTTCCAAACCAGTCAGTCAGTCAGTCCAGTCAAGTAATTGTCACCCCGCAACCTCCACGCAATGGCACCATCGACGACAAATTCTGGCATCGCCACGGATGCAGACAGCGGCGAGCGCCACATCCCAGAGTCTATGAGAGCTGATGGCAGTACACGCAAAGCCATCAAAATCCGGCCAGGCTACCGGCCACAGGAGGACGTGGAGGTGTACAAGAACCGGTCTGCAACAGCTTTCCACGAGCGTGGAAAGCGGATCGGCATCCCTGGAGCAGGCGGCCTGAAAGAAGAAGAGTCCACCCAGGTCCCGGCAGCAGGCAATAAGAACGCCAAGAGACGGGAGGCCCGAAGAAAGGCCAAAGCGGCTGGTGGTGGCGATGATGAGGATGAACCCACGCAAAACAAAGACAATGAGCCCAAGCAGGAGCCGGAACTGATTGACCCCGAAGTTGAGAAAGAGAAAAAGGCCAGGTCTCTTAAGAAGAAGCTGAAACAGGCCAAGGATCTCAAGATGAAGAAGGACGGTGGCGAGGGCTTACTGCCAGAGCAAATTGCCAAGGTCATCAAGATCAATGAGCTCATTCGTGAGTTGGATGCATTGGGATTTGACCAGGAGGGTGAACCAAGAGCTGCGCCAACAGATACTACAACACAGAGTGGTGCAGACAAGGAGTGAAGGATATCACGACAATTCAACGTTGGCCAAAGGAAACGATAAGTAGTAGATGGAGGGTCTTGTCGATTGACTAGTTCTTTCGCCACTGTTCAAACATTACTACCACCAAACATTTGCTCAGTATAAGAGGTTCACGATATACTAGCCCCCTGAGAACAATCATCCAAGCCTAGAAAATAAAAAGGAAGGTCAAGGTTTAGGTTGAGGAACAGGGGGGTGGTACAGTCCATAACATCTTCCATCGTTGCTGCTAAAGCGGATTCGCCATTGGGTTTGTTGTGAGGGACTGTGGGGCGCCAGCACAATCGCTTGGAAGCTACGGATAGACGTATTAGGATGGTGCTTCTGGTATATGACAACATCAATGGTACTTTGGCGATTATATCGGGGGTTCTCACAAATCCCTAAACTACCTGTTAGATAGCTGGCCACTCCAACATGTAAAATAGAGAAACTTGATATGATCCCCACACACTAGCTCGTTATCCAAAAAGAAAAATATCCAAATAAGGTTCCAGAAAGAAAAAAGAGTTTGAAGAGACTAAACGATCTTTTCCCCCAATGTAATCATTAAATTTACAGAACTCACAGGGGAATTAAAATCAGTAGAAATTTGAGATGAGCCTTCAAGTCTAGGGTAGCATTTAATTCTGGTGGTGTGCTTAGGCCATCAAGTTATGTCCCGATCTTCTGCCGGTGATTGGCGGCCAGGGTCCGCTCCCAAGGCTGCAGTGTGTGAGGTAAGCTCTCAGCTGCCCAGAGAACAACTGCACCATCCACATCACTACATCCGCATCTAGCATCGCTGCCGTCGACCTCGCAGACCCTGCCTACTGCATACGAACTGACGAACGAATTGGCTTCTGAGACCGAGAAGAAACATATACGACAAGCCGTGCAGACCACATAGCGACCATGACGGCCGAAGAAGAGCGACAAGCCGCCCTCAACTCGTACCGGGGGAAGCTCATCGAATCCCGCGAGTGGGAGGCCAAACTCAAGAATCTGCGGTTAGAGATCAAAGAGCTGCAGAAGGAATATGACCGGACAGAAGACAATATCAAAGCGCTACAAAGCGTAGGCCAGATCATCGGAGAAGTGTTGAAACAGCTCGATGATGAGCGATGTAAGCGCTTTCCTTTCTAGAAGCTAGGATGCACCTTATCTTGTCGGCCAGTTCTAATATCTCGATGCAGTCATTGTGAAGGCTTCTTCTGGTCCCCGATATGTTGTTGGTTGCCGATCCAAGGTCGACAAGGCGAAACTGAAGCAAGGCACCCGTGTGGCGCTGGATATGACCACACTCACGATTATGCGAATGCTTCCGCGCGAGGTCGACCCTCTGGTGTACAACATGTCGCTGGAAGACCCGGGGCAGGTCAGCTTTGCTGGAATTGGTGGATTGAACGATCAGATTCGAGAACTGAGAGAAGTTATTGAGCTTCCTCTCAAGAACCCGGAGCTCTTCATCAGAGTCGGCATCAAACCACCCAAAGGTGTTTTGTTATATGGCCCCCCAGGCACGGGCAAGACACTCCTAGCTAGAGCTGTAGCGAGCAGCTTGGAGACGAATTTCTTGAAAGGTTGGTGGATATGGCAAACGATGATTAATACTGCATGTCGGCTTGGGTAGCTTTGTGCTGACAATTCTTTTAGTTGTTTCATCCGCCATTGTGGACAAGTACATTGGCGAGTCTGCACGACTTATCCGAGAAATGTTCGGCTACGCCAAGGAGCACGAGCCTTGCATTATTTTCATGGACGAGATCGATGCCATCGGTGGACGACGTTTCTCTGAAGGTACTAGTGCTGATCGAGAGATTCAACGAACATTGATGGAGTTGCTCAACCAACTGGACGGTTTCGACTACCTGGGCAAGACAAAGATCATCATGGCTACAAACAGACCAGATACATTGGACCCTGCGCTGCTACGTGCTGGACGACTGGACCGCAAACTTGAGATTCCGCTGCCAAACGAGGTGGGACGACTTGAGATTCTGAAGATTCACGCTGCTTCTGTCGTCATGGATGGCGACATTGACTTTGAGAGTGTGGTAAAGATGAGCGACGGTTTGAACGGTGCTGATCTGAGAAACGTCGTTACTGAAGCGTAAGTGCTATTTCTTGCAACCATATCTTTGTTAATCTCTCGCTCCAAACATGCCCCCCTCTCTCACTCGATGACACAAGGCTAATTGATACACTTACCCCTCGATCAGTGGTCTCTCTGCCATCAAGGATTATCGTGACTCAGTCAACCAGGATGACTTCAACAAAGCTGTGCGCAAGGTTACGGAGTCGAAGAAGCTGGAAGGCAAGCTCGAATATCAGAAGCTGTAGATTCACTAGGCTGGGGGGAAGTTTATAGACATAGGTTCCTGGGTGTTTGGCGGATAAAGGCAACTGATAATATTGTAAGACTGTACAATACCCCTTTGCGGTGGGATAGCCGCATATTCACGAAGCCTGACAGTAGGAATGGTATCTCGAGGTGACGCCACACAAAACATGGATATCTCCATACTTAAACCCGGTGAAATCATTCCATCATCCAATGTTGTTCCGCTCAGGGCTCAATTGCTTCTGGAGGGGAGGCAGCCTGAAGCTGGGGTTCAAGGCTTGGCACACGTAGTCGCCCGACGAGAGCCACAATAGCACTTAATAGCTGCATATTCATCCTACCTCTGCACTACTTAATTTCATCCGGATAGACCCTCCTCCAAAAATAGCAGGGCTGAAACCTGTACCTGCATTTTGTCATGGGAAACCCATGTGTAGGATGCGCGGCTAGATACTCTTTACGAGGCCGACTTCGTATGGCGCGCTTACGGTGTGGCTGTGTGAACAATGCTAACTCGATGGGTGTTATCATTGGTAGAACGAAGATTCAAAGAAAGACCGTGGCCGCGGAAGATATTCTTTCTCGAATATGCAGCATATGTATTCGTATAGACAACAGAAATGTACGTTTTATGCTTAATTACGCCTGCGTATATACCTAAAGGTATATAATGATGTTTTAAGGTATCTTGATTGAAAGCGTTTGACCTAATGAAGGATTTTATAGGCTAACAAATCTGACAAACGTCAGAACAGTGCCCGGGCGGGCCCAGCTCGAACAACCTTTGTATACATTGGCGTTAATTATCGATCAGCCAAGGCTGACCCTGTTGGAAGAGAAGCCCTGCAGATCAATGGATGCATTGCTGATGTCAGAGAGCAAAATGCAAAATTTATCAAGTCAATACGAAAACGAAAGCAGAAAAAAGAAATTTTCATTACCTGCAGCAGCAGTCAGTATTAGATTGTACTTGCAATTACTCTATTACTCCGTTTGAAAAGTTTCTCCTGCATCAATCGCAGGGGACGGCACATCAGTGGCCCACAGCAGTTTTTAGCTTCAAAGCGGGTTCTGTTGGAAGCACAGATAGACGGCTGAGAGACTTAGAGGTACTTCGTACATTAGTAGTACGGTAACGATAAGAAGTTGTCAATGGGATTTTGGTGTGACCTACGCTATTTCATAAGCAAATATGCTTAGCACGGGTGCTATTCTTGGACTTTGCGAGTGATGGTTGAGGCTGTGAACTGATGGAAGCGCAAGCGCGAGATCTGGGCGGCGGGGACTGCAGGGGGGGTAGGGGTAGGGGAGCAACAGGAGGGGCAAGAAAAGGGGCGCCGATAACAGAGCATCACATGGAATGAAGAAATAAAAGCAACGAAAATAATTCGACAGCAACGGCTGCAGATGGCCCTAGAGCTGGGGCTTAGTTGCTCGGATACGGATGCCGCCAAAAAAGTCAAAAAAACCATCGAAACAGCAAGTGTCAGGGGCAAAAAGCTGCAAGGTACTCGTAGTGCACGGAATACGAACAATGACGTTTTTTCAAGTGCCACCAAAACGGCAATCGGCAGACACGTGAGGAGTGGCTGTTGATGTCAAGATATGTGCCTGGATGCATCTCGTCGTTCTGGACCAAGCTCTGTCGAAGAGCTGGAATGCTGTGACTTTTTGCCGTTTTCGTGTGTGTTACGAGTAGGCATCCCCCCCGTATGTATGAGCGTCTTGTAACGGCATGAGTCGGTATTGTAAAGTTTTCCAATAATACCTTGATAACGAATGCGAAGCATACGGGGGCATGGCTTAGACTCTGGGAGAAAGGAAAATGGATATCGGCGGCATTGTAGTTCGACCGCCGCTGAACGTAATTCCCCAGTGGTGGCTTCGGTAGATATGCCGCGAGGCTCGTCCGGCTGAGAACAGACCTAGAACAAGGTCCAAAAGCATTTTCACGCGATCACTCAATGTGTTGCTGTTCGACATACATTTTGTGGTTGGACGAGGGAATGGACAACGGGGTGAGCAGGGATCGATCGATCTCCACCTGCGTTGAGACGGTGGCCACGGCACTCAAATGGACCAGACCAGACCAGACCCTGGCTCGACGATGATGTAGGTTGCAGTGTGGCCCGTCGTTGCTCCCCTGAGCCTCAACAAAAGGCTTCCAGCATGTCTGGCTTGATGATGACGCCAATTGATGTCGAATCATGGATGATTGTAGGCGTGGAGCATACACTGTAGTAGCTGCTGGACTGCCAGAATAATATAATTGGAATTAAATCTGTGCAAGGAGAGGTCGTTCCGAATCAATGGACGTGTCAGGCACGCAGAAGGCAGCCAAGGCGGGCACAAGGCAGAAGTACTTTCTACATACCTTCCTTGCCTGGCGGCGTGCTCAAGATGCTGTTTGTCACCTAAGTCGAGGCACAGGGCCCTCGGCCACCCCCTGCCTTCGGCTGCTTTTTACACCAAAACACTGTGTTTTAGATAGGCTATATATAAGGTATATATAAAATATAAGCTATTTAAAATTATTAAGGAATTATAAGGATTTTTATATATTATGTTAATAATTTTAAATTTTTATAACTATCTTATATTATTTAAAGATATATAATAGAAATTGTAAAAAGGTTATATTTATATAAATAGATAATATTTTATTTTATTTTATAAGAAGAAAACACCTTTATAAGTATTTCATATAATTATATATAAGCTATTCTATTTTTGGTGTAAAACAGGAAAATTTGGTGTAAAAAAGTGGCCGAAGGCAGGGGGTGGCCGAGAGCCCTGTGCCTCAACTTATAGAGTAGTCCACCACAGTTCACTTGTCACCCGATTGACCCCTTGAACGCTTCACCCTTCACGCCCTTTGCACTTCACAACTTCCAGCTCCGCACCTCCGCACATCTCTCACCCTCCACCGCACACCCGAAACAGGCCCTGCACAACAACGAGCGAAGAAGAACCAAGCAAGCCTGCTTCATGCTGACGCCACCTGGGCAACTAGCAGGGGGGATCTCTGCGAGTACCTTGACTGTACTCGTACCTCCTTGCTGCATGCTGTTGATCTCTCGTTTACTCGCATCTTCGACACTCTTCCATATGGAGGATGGTTGTCTGAGCTTCACTGGCACCGCCTGGACTTCAGGCTTGCAAATAAGCACAGCAGACTTATTAGAATGGGCTTAGAATAGCAGTAAGAAAGAGGCCACAAGTCACTAACAGCCAGCGTTGTGTTGCCTTTCCCGCCCGTGTTTGATGCCCTTGTCCACGATTAGCCTGCTATCAAGTAACCCACCATTAGCCCACTCGGGACCCTCTTCTCTTGGTGCTCTCCACATTGCAAGCTGAGCCCCCAAGCCTCGTTCCGCTACTTCGTATTGTGGTGTATTCCCGTGTACCATGTACGAGTGCTTCTGCATTTACCAAAGTGCTGGCAGGGCAAAGACAGGCCGAAAGGAGGCAGTTTGGTCAATTAGGCACCAAGTACGATGTACACACCCTGTCCATAACGCCAGCCAACGTCTGCTGGTGCACGACTACATCTAGCTGCACTCCCCCTCCGAAAGCTTGCTTTGCACCTTCTCCCCTCTCCTCCTCATAAACATTTACAAACCGCCACTCACCTACTCTATATAAAAACGACCCGCGCCATCTTACCATTTCTCTCTAGGTCTCTCGTTCCCATAGTACTCTTTTCCTGCCTAATTTTTGCCCTGTTGGTCTTCAATTGGACCCGCAAACCAAAACACAATGTGGTACGTTGTCCCGCCCTGTCACCGCTATACCCCTCCTCGGATGTCCCAGAGCTCTTGGTTACATAGCAAAGCTTTCATTTAACATTGAAACCGCTGAACTAATTTTGTTTCTTCCTGTAGTGGAATCTTCGGATACATCAACTATCTGGTAGAGAAGGACCGCCGGTTCATTCTCGACACCCTTATCAATGGTGCGCGCCTCTTCCACTCCTGCCTGTGATGATGGGAGCCTGAAAACTGTCACACCCAAATTCGGGATTTCTAACACAGGACAAACTCCAGGTCTCTCCCGTCTCGAATACCGAGGATATGACTCGGCTGGTCTAGCTATCGATGGCGACAAGAAGAACGAGGTGCTGGCATTCAAGGAGGTTGGCAAGGTTGTCAAGTTGAGGAAGCTCATCGATGAATCAACCCTCGACTTTGACAAGGTCTTCGATTCACATGCTGGTATTGCCCACACTCGATGGGCCACCCATGGACCTCCCTCCACTGTGAATTGCCATCCTCACCGGTAAGCCTCTACTCGCGGCCTGGGCACCTAGATTGGCTTCTGTCTTTCTTTCTAGAACGAGTATAGTTCCCCTTGACGCTAACCACTGCTTACGCTACAGCTCTGATCCTACTTCCGAATTTACTGTCGTTCACAATGGCATCATCACAAACTATAAGGAGCTCAAGACCTTGCTTAGCAGCAAAGGATTCAAGTTTGAGACGGAGACAGATACCGAATGCATTGCCAAACTGACCAAGTACATCTTCGACCAAAACCCCCAGATCGGCTTTACAGACCTTGTCAAGGCTGTCATCCAGAAACTCGAGGGTGCTTATGGCTTGCTAGTCAAGTCTGTCCACTACCCACATGAGGTTGTTGCCGCCCGAAAGGGTTCACCCCTTGTTATTGGTGTCAAGACCCAGCGACGCATGAAGGTCGACTTTGTCGATGTTGAGTACGGTGACGATAGCACAGCTCTTTCTGCTGAAGCTGCTTCTCAGAATGTGGCTCTCAAGAAGAATTCTGATGGATTCCTCAACCCCTCCGGTGGGGCTGTCGGCGCTCCCGACAAGTCATTGCTGCACCGCTCTCAGTCCCGTGCGTTCATGACTGACGACGGCATGCCGATGCCGGCCGAGTTCTTCCTTTCCTCCGACCCCTCGGCTATTGTTGAGCACACCAAGAAGGTCCTGTATCTCGAAGATGATGACATTGCCCATATCCATGAGGGCTCCCTCAACATCCATCGCCTCAAGCAGGTTGATGGCAGCTCCAATGTCCGAGCCATCCAGACGCTTGAGCTGGAACTTCAAGAGATTATGAAGGGCAAGTTCGACCACTTCATGCAAAAAGAGATTTTCGAGCAACCCGAATCCGTTGTCAACACTATGCGTGGTCGCCTTGACATTGCGAACAAGACTGTTACTCTTGGAGGTCTTCGCTCATACATCACCACCATTCGCCGATGCCGAAGAATCATCTTCATTGCCTGCGGTACAAGTTACCACTCTTGCATGGCTGTTCGTGGCATATTTGAAGAGCTTGCTGAGATCCCCATTGCCGTGGAGCTGGCTTCTGACTTCCTTGACCGAGAAGCTCCGGTCTTCCGTGATGACACATGCATCTTTGTCTCTCAGTCTGGTGAGACTGCTGATTCGTTGATGGCACTCCGATACTGTCTTGAGCGTGGTGCCTTGACTGTCGGTATCGTCAATGTGGTTGGTTCCTCCATTTCCATGCTCACTCACTGTGGTGTTCATGTCAATGCTGGACCTGAAATTGGTGTTGCTTCAACCAAGGCATATACCTCGCAGTTTATCGCCATGGTTATGTTTGCGCTGTCGCTTAGTGAGGACCGTGCCTCGAAGAAAGCTCGCCGCGAAGAGATCATGGAAGGTCTAGCCAATGTGTCTGCCCAGATCAAGCAAATTTTGGAACTTGACCAGCCTATTAAGGAACTGTGCCAAAAGGTTTTCAAGGATCAGAAGTCCTTGCTGCTTTTGGGACGAGGAAGCCAATTCTCTACCGCCCTGGAGGGTGCGTTGAAGATTAAGGAGATTTCGTATCTCCACTGTGAAGCTGTCATGTCTGGTGAGCTTAAGCATGGAGTTCTCGCTTTGGTTGATGAGAACCTTCCCATTATTATGATCCTCACCCGCGACAATATTTTTAAGAAGTCTCTCAATGCGTACCAGCAAGGTAAGTCAACCTCGACTCTTGAAAGTATCACTGTACGACTGACACAACCATATAGTCATTGCACGTAGCGGCAAGCCCATCGTGATTTGCAACTCCAACGACGAGGAATTCAAGGCCTCTCAGGCCGAGAAGATTGAAATTCCCAAGACAGTTGACTGTCTGCAGGGTCTTCTCAATGTTATCCCTCTGCAATTGATTGCTTACTGGCTTGCGGTTCTCGAGGGTCTCAACGTTGACTTCCCCCGAAACCTCGCCAAGTCCGTCACTGTGGAGTAAAAACGCACATTGGCACTGTATATGATGTAGCAGAAGGTGTTGTTTTTATGTTTTGTTGAGTCTATCTGCAAGCTTTGTCTCGATTGGATTGTTTGTGGGAGACACTGCCATACGGATTGGTAATATGGAGTTGGCTGCGGGAAATTAAAAAAAAACCCCATCGCCAAAATCAAACGCATAATGTCTTGATGGTGGAATGATGGCGGGACGCATTAAGTCGATAACGAAAGCACACATTGTACAAGCAAGTCTGGAGTCTGTTTACGGCCTGTCATAAAAGAGGCAAATTGGAATGGTCGTATAAGCCTGGAAAATATCTGGGGAATTTAGTTTATGAAGACAAAGTAGAATTTATCGGTCATAAATCACAACTACGTGAACATGTCGAGAGAGCATAGTGAGCTAGAACCGTCGTCTATTGTTACAAGTTCTTTATATTAACCAGGGGAGGTTAACAACTAGGGCAGATGATTTAACGCTTACAGTCATACCAGGCCCTTAACTTAAACTGTTTGTGTGCCATAGCCCTTGATCCTGTCAGCGAATGCCCAGCTCTGGTTCTCCAATTTCAGATCCTCCTTGAGCTCCACGCCCTCCTTGGTGACGATGGCCATTGAGTAGGAATCCAAGCTTCTGGCATCGCGATAGAAGAGCACCTTCATACACTCCTTGATGATATCCACAGCCTGTTCGCGGGTTAGCTTCTTCGCGGACTCCTCGTCAGGGACGAAGCGTCGCATAATGGGCTGGGCAAGCATGGCACCAAAACCGGTAGCCAGACTCGGGGCGGAGTAGGTTGTGCCAAGAAGGTCTGCGGCGGCAAGGAAAGGCTCGCCGTTGTCATCAAGACCACCGACAAGGAGATGGTTCCATAGAGGATCGAATTTGGAGCGGCGGCTATAAAGGAGTTTGGAGATGTAACGGTGAAGGTTTGCGGCGTTGAGGCGGGGCTGGTCGGGAGAGCTGTAAGCCTCATCGAGGGAGAGCTCGGTGAGATGACGGTTGAGATACTGCATGTCGGAAACATCGCCGCTGAAGCCGATGATGGTTGTGTCGGCGAATGATCGAAGACGCTTGACGTCGGTGAACCGGGCGAGGGAGCCATATGACGCTGATGTCAAACACAAGTTAGCATAAGCTCTGCACGATTCAAACGACCTGTTCCAAAGAAGGCCAATAAATGAATGGTCGGAGACGAAACTCACCTAGGTTATCGGCAGCCATGACAATGCCATCCTTGAATTTGATTCCCACCACAGAGGTACCAGTGACAACAGGCTGCTGGGTGTTCTGCTTGGGCCCATTGTCTTGCATGAGCGAGGCATCATAGGCACCGTAGACATCGTCTCTGGGCTAGTTCTCTCAAGTCAATATACTGAACATTTTGTACCGAATTTGTGATGGGAGTGTTTCTGTGCTGGCTGAAGAGGAAAGTAGAGAGGGGGATAACGCACTCGACCCCAGTTCTGTGGACGGTGATCCATGGCGGCCTTGGAAGATGGTGGGAGATTATCCTGAAGGTGAACAGTGACGAGGAATTGTCCCTTGCTGATGGTTGAAGAAAGATGATCGCCTCTTGTGTGGCTAGCCGGGTACGAATCAATGTGTTGGTGGGGTGGCTCGAATCAACTCTGGTTAGTGACGTTTCCTCGTTATCGTCTCGTCGTTGGATAAAGCTAGAGGTGGTAAGTAGTGATGCTGCTGGTGGTGCTTGCGGTGGTGCTCTTGCTGCGGTCGCGTCCTACGGTAGCCTGCGGGCTGTTGGTGGATTACTTAAGCCTGGTTGGCGTGCGCTGGTTGGTTAAGAGGCTGAGCTTGGTGGGCTTTGGTAGTGCATACTTGGCTGTTTGGGCATGGAAACGCTCTGGAACAAAGTACATGCTACCCTTGAGCTCTCCCACCTGTAGCGAGGGGAAAACCCGCTGAGGAGGCTGCACTGTGTCTTGTGCAGCCCGCTGGCGAGTTCCAGATACAGTGGGCTTGCAAAGTGTGCCTGAAGCTCTCTGCAGCTCTGACGACGCTTTGATCTCGTCTGTTCGACCCCGGCCCTCGTTGTTTTGCCAAACCACCCCAACTCGGCCTTGTTTCAACCTCTCCCTCTATTTCTCCCCTCCCCTCCCCCCCCATCACTGCACCCGCTTCCTGTGGCTGCACATACCAATTACCCAACTGCGCCCTCAGCAGACTCACGCTGGGTTTCTCCGACTACCAGACAGCATTTTTGCCTTGATCTCATCTGCCGATAATCGTCCCTCCTCTATCTCAGATACTCGCTCAAACATCATGTTGACTTCTATCGGCCGAGCTGCTGCTGCTCGCCGGGTGCTCTTCAGTTCCGGCAGGGTGTCGCAGGCAACACAGAGCTGCAGAGCTGTCCCCACGTCGTCGCGTCGCGCAGCAGTTGTTGTCGTGCTGCCCTCGCGAGCACTGAACAGCTCGGCATGGACTTACATGCCCAAGTCCACATCGTCCGGCGACGCTACCGCCTCTGTAACCACCACCAAGAAGAAAACGGCCTCTACTGCCGCCAAAACCACCAAGGCCAAGTCCAAATCCAAGGCTAAGTCTAAGTCTAAGGCGGGTACCGCGGCTAAAACGAAGACGAAGACGAAGACAAAGGCGAAGGAAAAGAAGAGTGTGACTGCCAAGAAGCCCAAGAAACCCAAGAAGGAGCCGACCCCAGAGGAAAAGGAAAAGGCAGAGCTGCGAGAACTGCGCAAGATGGCTCTACTCAAGGGACCCACGCTTCTGCCCGAAACCGACTGGTCTGTCTATATCTCCAGCAACCTACCCAGTGGAGAGGGCAAGCTGTCAGAGAAGATCAAAGAGGTTTCTGCAAGCTTTAAGACTATATCAGAGGCTGAAAAAGAGGTAATGCCTAGCCCTGTCCCTCCTTCGCTCGTTGTTGTTCCAAGTATTATCTCTCGATTTGTTTCAAACTCAAAAGGCTAAACCTCCCGAGCATTGCGTACCTACATTCTTTAAACCAGAGAATTTTGCTAACCTTGTTTCGTCCCTTCCTCTATCAGAACCTTCGCTCCATTGCCGATGCCAACAGGGCCACCAACAAGACTACCCGCCAGAACTGGATCGAGTCCTACCCGCCTGAGGCAATTTACATGGCCAATCTCGCTCGTCGCCGTCTCGCCCGAAAGCTCGAGAAGTCGCGCGTCTACGTCCTTCACGACGAGCGCTTGCCCCGCCGCGCCGGCAACTCCTTCAATCTCTTCATCAAGGACAATTTCTCCACGGCTAATGGAGACTCAGCGAAAGACGCTTTCCGCGCCAGCATTGAACAGTGGAAAACACTGTCCGAGGCCGAAAAGGCCCCCTACCGTGACCAGGCATCTGTCCAGGGAGAGAAATCGACTCAGGAGCTCAAGCGCCTGCGCCAGTTGGGCAAGGAGTACTGGAAGACCCAGAAAGCCGCCGCCAAAGCCCAGTCGAAGCCTGCTGATGAATCTACCTGAGAGATGAGGTGCTGGGACTATAAGTTTTCTCTTTTATTTTGATGGTGGTGCTCTAACTTGTTAGTTTGATGACGTTTCTTACGTCTTTGTTACTGCTTAGATGCCCAACCCTTGGCTGCTTGTATGTTTTTTCTTTTACTCCTGTCTGGATGGATGTTACGAATGGGGGTTATTTGTCCTTGATTCTATTATACAAGAAAGGGAAAGGAAAAGGTTCCTTTTGTCGTTGTGTTTTACTGGTGTTTATTGAGTAGGAATCGGATGTAGGGTCTTGTGGGCTGTGTAAGTGAGTGATGTACCATTACAATACCAATGTACACTCAATTAAAATCTACCATATATTTGATCAATGCTCCGAAAAGAGTCATGCCTTGCAGGCAGGTATGTGAGTGCATGGTGTTACGATGAATGAAAAAAAAAGTCCTATATCTGCGTCCATACTCCGTTTGATGTCCCAGCCTCTCGTGTATGCCCCTTGACCCAACGCCTGCTCTTGAAACCTAAGAGTATGTAAAAAGTCCCCTCTCCTTCACCACACAGACGCACCCATCGTGACATAACCCCTGATGATATTATATATACAAAATAGATAGATTTAGGAGGATATGCATGTTGCCCTTAATCACAACGGCGGCGCTTGTCTTTCATTGGGAAGCACCTCCAGGGCAATCTCCCCATCGGCGCCAAACCATTCTGCACCCGTCACCTTCATCTTCCTACCGCTGGCGAGGTATAACAGCAGATATGTGTGCTTGGCCACATGACCCCAGCAGTAGAGCCGGATCCAAGAGTGGGAGCTATCGCGGCGACACCAAACACCCCAACCAGCCAGGCCGCTACGGAGGTAGCTGGCCAGGAACATCCACGCCTCGCGCCGCGTTTCGCTGCTCCATTCGGCGCAGTTCAACAGCCAGTAGCCACGCTCAAAGGGTTCTGGATCTCTCTTGATTTGAGGCCGATAGCGCGAGGACAAGTCTCGGGCTAGCTTGGCGAGTTTCTCGGAGATCAGGTTGGTCGGTTGGATGTCTGAGAGCCCAACGGGCGGGGAGGGTGGTCTGATCTCGAGAGCGGCTTCAACGAGTCTAGCGTTGGCGATGGATGAGGGCATGTCAGAGCCGGCGAGAATTGCAGTCATTGGTCCTGTGTCGCTGGAGCTGCGGATAAGATTCAAGCCTATGGCCTCGTTGTCGATGAGTTTAGGCCGCTTCGAGACTAGAGGTTCAGACCCAGCCCTGACCTGAGAGCCAGTTGACGTTTGGCTTTCTAAACTACTGCTCAAGATGCGAGTTTCTTCAATCCTCGTTTCGTCGTCATCGTCATCTTGAACGGGATGCTTCCGTTGCTGATGTCGCACAACAACAGGCACTACAGGTGTCACTGGAATGACGTTGCTCGCATCGACATGACCTTGTGGCTGACTAGACTCCTCTGCCGTACTAGGTATTGAAATAGAGGAGGGAATATAAACCTCTTGAACCCGCGCTGGTGGCTCTGAGCGGCCACCTGGAGCTGGACACGGCGAAGGAGGTGATGCTTGCGCATCGTTGAGAGTCGCGAAGCCCCTGAGGTACTGCTGCAGCACCCTTGTTGGAGAAGCTCGGAGAAGCTGTGCATCGGGCATTGGGTAGGAATCAGCAATCTGACTAGGCGGCGCACACCATGAGGAAGCTTGAGATGAGCCCGGGGTAGCCATCTTGGACGGCGATGTGTTCAAGCGAACGGTGCGCAGTCGCGGCGAGGACCTATTATCCAGCGCACTCTGGAAACTCAAATCCGCAGAACCTAAATCAAAGGCGTGCATATCCGTTGTACCTGTAACAAACTGCTCCCCCGATGAAGACGGCACCTGTTGCTCCGGCAGACTCAATGGGTCGTAGGGTTCCCCTTCCTCCCCTTCCTCTCGTTCATCTTCTGCGATATGCTCAACACTGCACCGCCGCAGCGCCGAGATTCTAGTCCGGCTGTCCGGCTGGAACGAAAGATAAGCCTGCGCCAGCTGCCGATATGCGGCATCATCTGCCGTCCTCGAGGGGGCGGTTACGTGAACCAGAATCTCCGCGTCAAGGCCGTCAGCGGTGTCCATCTTGTGGTGAGTCCGCTCCTTGCTGAAGCTGCCACATGCAGGTCATGGCGGAAGAGCTGGCAGGTTCCAGATGGGCGCGCAATAAGCTGGGAATGCGGGTTTTTATTTGCAAGGCGTTATATTCATCTCTCAGCTAGAGACGCTTTTCGCAGCGGCGGAGAAGGTGGGTGGCGTGCACGAGATCTTATATACAAGTTTGTGTCGGGCGTGAAAGCGGAATAGAGTTTGTGTGACCAGGCAGCTAGCCCAGCAAATTGGAGGTTTCAGTGAAAAGTTGAATATTGGGGGTTGGTGCTCCGCTTCCCCCAACGCAGCGCATCTAGAATGAAGAATACGGTTAAAATAATTTATCACATTAAAAGATTATTGCGGTTCTTCTTTTGTCAATTAGCAGCAAATACCTCGTCCCTTCACAATCAACCACTGTCTTATAATTCTCCCCCGTCTTCATCTTGATGGTATAATGGACTGCCACATTTAGACGGTTTACACTGAAGCATACTACAGCAACACAAACACCTCAGTAGCAAATATTGGAATAAGGAAAGGTGGCACGTATGAATTTCTAATTGTAAGCTGTTCAATCCTACAAGTAGAATTTCTGAATACTTTAAGATACTTGATGAAATTATGTTGCGTGTGATAACGGCAGTTTCGTAGATGTCCAATACCTTAGGTACCTAATGAGAGCTTTTGGTAAAAACCCAAGATAGGAGGGGCAGTCAAAAAGTATTTACGTGGGGTGAAGATTCAGGGACCAGCGCTGCCTGTAATTGCCCTCACAGGCGCCGTTCAGGTCTTAATTAGCGGGGCCCGAAGCTGCTAAACCGCCGCCACTACGGGGGAGCAATCCGCGAACGGCAAGCAAATCCCCGTAGCAAGATCTGGCCCAATTCGTTCAGGCACCTCGGACCCAATCCAAACCTCTCCGACCACCTCCCAATTCTATTGCGTTTTTCCAGTTTCTCCGTATAAATTTTCGACTTTTCCAGCGGCCAGAGAGGGACAGAGACAGAGACACAAAGGAGAGAGAACAAAGAGACAAAAAAGGAAGGGGGAATCAAGGAAAAAAGAGATATTCATCCAAAATCGACAGACAATATGGCCAGTGAGAAGAAAAGGGGTGAGCTGGGCCGGGTCCTTATCATCGGTGGCAACGGCTTCCTGGGCCACCACATCGTCAACCAAGCCGTCGAGTCTTGGTCCTGCACCGCCGTTGCCTCCGTCGATCTGCGCTGCGCCCGCAACCGCCGCACCGACGACGGCGCCTCCTACCACGAGTGCGACATCACCGACGCCCCGCGCCTGGCTGCGCTCTTCGAGGAGCTTCGCCCTGACGTCGTCATCCACACGGCCTCGCCCGTCGCCAGCGGCGATGTCAAGGTCGCCCGAGATCTCTTCCGTCGTGTTAACGTCGAGGGCACGCGTGCGGTCGTAGAGGCCTGTCAGAAGGCGGGTGTCAAAGCCCTGGTATATACGAGCTCCGCGAGCGTCATCAGCGATAACCAGAATGACCTGCATAATGCCGATGAAGATTTTCCGGTGATTAGGGGTGCCATGCAGAACGAATACTATACCGAGACCAAGGTGTGTTTCTTTGTCGGTGTTGGGTCCAAAATCTGTCTTTTAATATCACATGTCTGTCCTGTGGCAAAGACGGTGGTAGACTGGGAGACAGAGACAGACACTACACCCCCCCCCCCCCTTTAATCATGAATTGCTTCCAATTTGCTAACTACCCCATCTCAGGCCGCTGCCGAGGAACTCGTTCTCCAAGCCAACCGCCAAGAGCCCTCCAAGCTTCTCACCACCTCCATTCGCCCTGCCGGCATCTTCGGCGAGGGCGATGTCCAGACCCTCGCCGGCCTCCTCAAAGCCTATCACGGCGGCAAGTCCAACATCCAGATTGGTGACGGCACCAACATCTTCGACTTCACCTACGTTGGCAACGTCGCCCACGCCCACCTCCTCGCCGCCCGTCTACTCCTCGCCACCGCTGCCTCCCCACGCGCCGCACCACCACTCGACCACGAGCGCGTCGACGGCGAGGTCTTCTTCATCACAAACGACTCCCCCGTCTACTTCTGGGACTTTGCCCGTGCCGTCTGGCGCGCTGCAGGGAACCCTGCCGGTACTGAGGGTGTCTGGGCCATGTCCCGCGGCCTCGGCATTGCCATGGGCGCCGCAAGCGAGGTGTTCTTCAGCATCATCGGCAAGCCGCCGACTTTTACTAGACAGCGGGCTACAATGGCCACCATGACTCGCTACTACAACATTTCCAAGGCGAAGCGTGTCTTGCGGTACACACCGCTCTGGACTCTTCAGGAAGGTGTTGACAGGGGCGTTGGCTGGTTTGTCGAGGAAGAGAAGAAGAAGGCAGGTGTCATCAAGGCACAATAGGGGGCGTTGTTATTGAAAAGCGATTCAAAAATAAAAGCCAGAACATGGAGAGAGAGGCATGCCCAGGAGGAGTATGGTATTAGTTGTAGAGTGGCATGATGAACGATCTAAACGCACAAAAGGAGGACAGAAGTCAAATACGGAAAGGGGCCATTCAATTTAATGTTAATGTACGTTTTTTTCCCTAATGGATGCCTTTTTTCCACAGAGAAAGCGTAATTAGTTTCTTATTAATTCTGTATTTCAGCTTACGTGTGGCCTCATCATTTAGAATATCTATCACCAACCTATAAGATCATGAACTAGAAAAACCTCATATATGCAAAGGGGTACCAACTACCCAAACTAACATTTCCACCCTGTAAGGGGTTTGTCCACCTAATTATCATCACTTTGACTATTGCCACTGTTACGTAGTATTATACTAGATTCACAGAGATGGGCTTGGAGAGAACGCATACGGAAAATTGCAACACGGCGGTGATTTATATAAATTTCACCGTCTAATGGGTAACCCCCCTACAGACTGGGTATGAATACTCGTGATATATCATCTGAAAGAGTACTTTCATCCATATTGCCCAAAACCTATTACCTCTCGTGTGCAATATCACCACGAATTTAAACCCAAGTTTTTTCAATCGCCCACTCTGCTCAAAAGCAGCCCCCCTAGCTTGACCCCATACAAAGATCGACAAAATTCCTCTCTTTGCCACCGGGACTCGACGATCGCCTTTTTTAAAGCCTTTATCTGCCAGTCGCAGATAGGTCTTGCGAACACAACATCATCCACGAATCAAGGGGACGCACAACCGTCTCTTGCAATTGTCCATCACTCCATCCGACCCTAGGTGGTATCACAAAATTGGGTTCTAGTTGCACCATTTTCAAGCGAGGAGATACACGATTTCCAGACATGCACTATCCCCTCCCCGCAAACCCCCAGTCAAGACGTTGAGATCACCAACAGGATGTAGAATGTCTGTATTGATACGCCATAGCCATATATCCCTTGGGATCAAGCCAAACCCAACGAAACTGGATCCAGGTCTGGCTAGTAAAATAGAAACAAGGCAGGCAGGCAGATATACAGAGCATGTAAACCATCGCGTGAAGCGTTGATTTCGTGTTATTTTTTTTTTTGGTCATCTGGAAGATGTAACCTGGTGACGAAAGCGAGCCAAGCGAACGAAACGCCGTGCACAATGCAAATGACCGTCCACCCAAATCATGTCTCCTATAAAAATAGGAAGAATACCACATCATTTCGCCAGAGGCGTGCTGCCTGCATGGATAAGGAAGAAAAGGAAGAGAAAAAAAACACATCGGGCAAATCACAAGTTATTGCCAACGCCCAATCCACCAGGTTGGCGTCCCCATCCTGAATTCCGCCACTCTCCACGCTGGTCATGCTCAGAAGAGTCTAGCTGGCTATCGGAATGAGCGAAATTGCTGTTGTTGTATGGGGAAGGCTGCTCTTCAGGTGGCCGGAATCGCTGTGTGGGTGTTCCTTGATTTGATTGATTTGTTGGGGGAAAAGGGATAGGGGCGTCTTGAATCGGCCGAACTGTTCTCTCGCCCTGCCAAACAGCAGGATCTGTCTCGACTCGCTTTGGCGGAGAGCGAGTTGAATTATCCTGTCGGTTGAAGGCTTCACTAACCTCAGCCATGGGAAGTTGGCCTCGTCGGTCTTGATACCGTTTGAGCAATTCCTTGCTGGTGATCTCACCACTATTGCTAAAAAGAAAAGGGTCATTTAGGAGTGTGAGGATATTGTCAGGTACCTATAGCAAGAGAGGGAATATCAGTAAGACGAATACAAACTTCATATATACCATAAATATGGGAAGGAATAATCTTACCAGACACATCTCCTCTATATTGTTAATAAGAATCTCCACCGCATCAATAACGTAAATCGCCTCGCCGTCCAATGCGGGAGCTTTGGAAGCATTTGTCAAGATATTCGGCGCAATAACTGTTGCCAGGTTTCTAATATCCATCTTTGAGCCTAGGTCCTCATCTAGCTGGTGGAACGAGCCAGCCCATTTGAGGAACGTGAGCAGGATCTCCAGGCAATCACGATGGCTTTTTGGGAGTAAACAAAATGTCATGTGCAAGCATTGTAGTCTTTTCACAGGGTCTGAAATCTTGCCTGCGCTGACCCAGAGTTGATACAACTTGTGCGTCATGAGGGGTTCTGGGAGGTCTCGCAAGTACCGCTTCAACATGGCGGCCAGCTGCACCACGGGCTGCTCCATGAAGTTCACAACATCACATCCCTCGGCGTTGATCTTGTCAACCATTGCGTGCTGCTTCTTGATATTGCCATTCTTTCGGAACACGCCTTCAACAGAGAGATCCATCTTGCGCATTGATGTAATGATATCGTCAACAATAGCAGGAATTCGAAGAGCCCCAGGTCCAACACCATCAGTTGAGTCAGCACCATCTCGCTCAATGATAATCTCCAAAGGTACCCCGAAAACACCTTTTTTCTTGACACTTTTGTTCTTGTCGTTCTTGAAGGCTTTGCCAAGATTTTTCCAGAAAGTCGCTTGCTTTCTAGACTCAATGAAGCTAAGCAGCTCCTCCAGGGAAAACTCTGCCTCCACCATCGGATGCATGATGAGGACGGCTAGATGGCGGACGTTAAAGTACTCAAGTGCTGAGAGTTCAGGGAAAAACTTTCGGCCAACACGAGTAGGGAGGAAGTCTACTGCTCGGGAATCTTGTTCCCTGCCAGCGGACTGAGTTCTCTGATGACTGCCGCCAAGGCTACGATCAGCATTTGGTGATCGGAAAGGATCATGGTGCGGGATTCGGTCTCGCTGCTGTTGCATCTCACGAGATTGCTCCACAGCTACTATGCGGGAAATATCATCCAAGGTGATGGCATCGTTTTGCCCAAACAATTGGTCAGTGGAACCTTGTCCAGGCTGAGTTGCATCACCCGCAGATCCGGGGCGCGGACCGCGACCATCCCCGTCCATAACACGAGATGTTCGAGCATGCCTGACACTGGACGATAGGTGGCGGTCGAGACGAGTGCTTCGTAGTCGCCTGACCTCATTGAGAGTGTTTTCATACGTAGATTCACGATGGTTATCTCGGTCAACTGCGCCGCCGTATGATCTAGAACGTGAATCAGAAGTCATATGAGACGACACCCCTGAGAGTGCACTTCCTTCAGATGCACCATGGCCAGCGAGGCTCGCATCTTCGGAAGACCATGGCAGCGCACCACTGTTCTTGAGGATATCCAAAAGTCTTGCCAAGGCAACCTTGAGAAGAAATACGTATTGCTGAAGCTTAGAGACGTGTTGAAAGAATGCAGATGCATCCATGTTGGCCGGAGCGCACTTGTGGCAGTACGTCTTGCGGTCGAACGAGTTGTAATAGGCTTCATCCAAAAACCGCCCCAACTCTCGACCACAGCGAGTGCAGTTGACACAGTCCAGATGCCATCTCATATCACCGCTTTTGGCACATTCATCCTCTACCGACCTACCACACTGGGCACAGTGATCCGAATCATTTGCTGAAAGCCTTGTGCCACCCATGGTGACTTGCAGTATGCCCTCGTCGCCCTTGATGGTCTCAAAATCGTTTAGATTATCCAGGAATTGGTGTAGTCCGTCGCTAGAATGTGAGTCTCGTTCTAAGCGTAGTGCTCCTTGGAGACAAATACGTATCAGGAGCTTTAGGTAATGTGCCAGGCCTGTGACGAGTGACAACAGTTCTTGCGTCACTCCTATTTTTTGTGCCCCTCCGTCCTGTGCTTTGGATAGTAAAGAGAAGAAAGAAACGATCTTTTTGCAGAGAAGTTTGGCTTCCCTTCCATAAGACATGCCTACTTACACATCGTCAGTCAAGATGTAAGCTTCACAAATGCAGACTTGGGTGACACGTTACCTTTACCATTATACTGTTGGACTGCCTCGTCAAGTTTATCCGCAGACTGAAATAGGATTTCGACATGCCAAATGAAGCGCTTAGCAACCACGACACCCTCGACATAGGCTGCGTTGCTGACGTGAAGAAGCATGTCGGAGATGCATGCTGCTGATGATTCTTCAAACGTTGACAAAACACTCCATATCCGATAAACTTTCTCTTCCATACGTTCCTCCTCTTCACGGATATGATCCTTGTTCACCGGTTCATCCTCCGTCTCCGGAGTCAATGAGGGTGCATCTGCGGGCTGTGCCAGACGCACGTTCCAGAACTTGTGAATCATATAGCATTCAGGATGCCAATGTTGGTTCTGTCCATTGCGAAAAATCTCGACGAATTGTTTAAGGATGGCGGTCTGACAGCCATTGCAACGTTGCGCGTGCTGGGTTGAATAATGGTAATGGCAATAGACATGCCCATCGTGCTCGTAGTAGCTGTCCTGAGCACCAAATATCGTAGAACAAAGTGAGCAAGTAAAATGATCGACATGATACTTTCGCTCCAGCGCTGTGATGTAAGACCCACGGAGAGCTCCACCGCACTGGTAGCATAAAAGACCAAGCCGTCTGAAGTAGTCGGTCTCGCAAAGCGGGTACTGTCCCTGGCCGTCCTCATCATCGGCCGGGAAAAACTTGGAGGCTACTATCTCGCCACAGTCCTAGAAGAAGAGCCTGGGTTAGCATTATCCTCCTAGGCAAGAGAGGGCTGGCTGTTTGGGGGGGGGGGGAGCGTTACTCGGCACTTGAAGCAATCTAGGTGAAAGGTCCCATCCAAAGCCCGTACGAACTGTCCCGTAAGCTGCTCCCCGCACTTTTTGCATATCCTCGTCTGGCCACTCCCTGAGCGACTGGGTCTTTGTCGTGATCGTTGCCTTTCGTTACTTTTACGGGGTTCGTCCGTCCATCCAGTAGGTGGTAGAGATGCACCGGATCCAGATCCCGTCGGCCTCAACCGGTATAGACTGTCGGGGGTCTTACTACCTCCATTCTGCCAATTCTTGTCTACCGGGTATCCCAAGTCAGAGCCTGGATAATCACTAAGCCCGTCCCCATGAGGAATGTTGTGAGGCGGTCCGTTGCTGTGGTCCGACGCCATCGTTACAAGTAATCCAGCGCGTTTGCTGACGACTAGTCCCCGTCCCAGCCAAGGGCTATCCGAAGTGTCGTTACTGTCTTCAGCGCCAGGTGTCTAGCAGTCGTCCGCGAGGGGTTCCGGCAGAGGTCGGCATCAGCTGGAATCGTCCCGGTAACAAATATCGGTTGCAATTGATGACTTGGCCGAAGTTAGAGAGCAAACGAGGGAGAAACACGAGGCGTGGCGGCGCAACTAGGAGATTCTGCAGTCGGAACCGTTGATATAATGTCGTTCGCGTGACTGCCCAACAATGGCGGGTTGGTCCTCTTGCGGCTGAGATTGGAGGAGCGGGAGGAACTCGTCGACGGTCGTGAAGCTATCGGTGCTGTATTGGTAGGCGAGGTCCAAATAGCATGCGAAATGTAAACATGTATATATTGTTAAGAAAACACCAGCGAAGAAGGATGATGACACAACACAACACAACACAAGGCGAGCGGAGCGAGTGTGGTGCGAAACGATGTGGGTAGAGATGAAGTGGAGGTGGTGGTGTTGCTGCTGAATGCTGGTGCTGGCACTGGTGCGTGCTGGCGCTGGTGGTTGTCCCCGTAGCGGCAGTGCTTAGCGGGAGCAATAGGGAGTTGAGCTCCAAACACTTTTGTGTCCTCCAGTGCTCATTAGCTTGGTTGCTTGGGTGGTCGGTTAGGCGGTAATAGTGATCACTCACTACCTACTTTGCCTACCTAGTACGGGCTCTCACTAGCATTGGGGGAGGGTCCCTGGAGGGGACAAAGCACGGTAATATTCGGCCGCCCTGGTATAATTTCCCACATACTGTTATTGTTCCAGTGGCCGTCGATCACTGAGGACTTGTGTGGCTGGCGCCTAAGGCAAAAACTAAATATCCACTACATTCTAGTGTATCTGTAATAGCCTGTGGCAGCATCCACATGATGGTTGCCCCTGGCAGGGCGTCATTGGCAGCCCCATTCCAGCGCTTGTAATACTGGGTGTTTTGTACATGCCATCTTTGCTCTGTTTGGCTTATGGCGTAGCAAAGTGGGCATGGGAGCCTGGGTGAGATCTGTCAGCTCAGTCTCGTATTTGCTTCCCTATGGTATGATACAGTAACACAGTATCCGTACCGTCGGCAAACATGCCAACAGCGTGTAAAAGACACCACCGATGTGACAGTGCCTGAATACCTACCTACCTACCTAGGTACAGCTAGATTAGTACTAAGGTAAGGTAGGTACCTGATACAGTAGGGGAAAAGTAGGTATATCAGGTGGCTTATTTAACTGAGGATATTATATATATTCTAGAATTCATTCAAAATCATGGATTGCTGTAGATTTTAAGAAATTCGTACAGAATTCTGGATGTCAGTCAGTTTATCAGTTGAAAACTCTTGGGGTGGTCCCAGCTGTGTTTTTATCTGAGGGCGTGGAAACCACAGTTGGAGATCTACATGGTGTGATGAAAAGAGTCACGTGTGCGGCTGGTTTCAGACTGGACATTTACGGTTGACTCAATCTTATCAGCCAGTTCCCGCAAAGAAAGGGATGTCAGTGTTATTATCTGGCTCATGAAACAAAATCATAAAATTCTTCTGTATTGTTGTTGATACATGCTCCTGAATATATTCATGTTTGGTCGATGAACAGCAACTAACGCGTCGTATGCCCTGGAGTTTGAACATTGTACACAACCTGGCTTGCAAACTGAGGTCCAACCAAATCCATCCCAATAGAAATTCACATCAAACAAAAAAAACTGTGCCAGCTAACAAATGAAACACCCTTCTCCCATTAATTTTCTGATGCGCCTTTATAGGCATGGAGAAGCTGCCGAAGTCTCTTCTCAATCTTCTCGCGGCCCTCCAGAGACCTCCACACCTCGTGAGGTGCATCGTTGACAATGTCCCAGTGCAAGAGCTTGTCGGTCAATGTTGTCAGGTCCCTCTGCTTCTTTTCCCATACCTTGGTCCTCTTCATTTCCTTGCCGGACGTGATGACCACCAGCGGTGTGTCCTTCTCCTGTATCTGGCGGCTGCTCTCGACATCTCGTTTTGTGAAAGACTGGAGTACCAGGCTCTCCTGGAGCTTGGCAAAGATGAATTTGCCCGACTGCTGTGCCGATTTTCCATAAATCCGGTCCCTGCTTGTTCGGCCTCTGAAGATGGCACCTGTAGTTCTGTCAATGCCAAGGGGTGAGATAACACCCCACAGCCACAACATAAACCCGCGACCTGGTGCGGCAACAGGGCCGAGCAGATCCTCATGTAGAGGGTCGAGGAGGACAAGGGCGCGGACATCATGACCATGGCGAACAGAAAAAACTCGAGAGTATAGTGAGCCGATTCCCGCACTCGTTAAAATCCATGGTCCCAGCTCGCCGGCTTTGGCGAGAGCTTCACTTAATGCGTCCACTGCAAAACCGGCAGATAAAGGTGATGGGGAGGTGTCCGACCAAGCCATGCCAGGGCGATCCGCAAAACAATAGCGGGAAATCGATCCGTTTTTGAGAGCATTGTCTGCAAAAGTCCATAGGCCGTCCTCCACGGGCCGCTCGCCGCCTTCGAATAGAACGGTGGGCACATTTCTTCCATTTGCATCAGTTTTGTTACCTTGACAGTAAACGTGGATGCGATACTTGTCTCCGTCGACCCAGTAAAACTTTCCTGGAGGAGCGACGCCAGCATCAAGCGCTCGGAGAATAAGATTCAGGCTGATGAGCGCCACCGCCAGGATCATGGCTGAATAGCCAATCGTCGATAACATAACTGCGATCCATTCCGAAATTGTGCGCCTCGTTTCAGCTCGGCCAGTCAAACGTTCTTCTTCCTCTTCTTTACCCCATTTCACAGTTCTGTCGGCGATCAGAGCCCACAAAGTCATTAACAACGCCCAAACGACACTGACAGTCCCGACCCATCCTTCTTCATATCGTATCCTCTGCACTGACAAAGTGAGAATCATGTCAAATAGAAAGAGGAGCTATCGATCAACTACGTCAGTAAAACTTGGCTAGCAACTAGGCCAAGACCATGAATCAGTATGTCAACTTACAGATAGCACTATGGCCAACACTCTCACTGATTTTGAGGGGACCTGGAAGAAGATGACGGTGGATATCATTATGGCCATTGTCAAGCTTGCATAACCAAAGGCAAAGAACCCGCTGCCTTTCGTATGGAAACCCGGTGGCGTTGCAAAGGCCGATACCAACAGAATGGCCCACCACACAAACGTCATCAGGGTGAACAGCAAAGTGAAGTATCTCAGGATGCGGATAGTCCAAAGATTGTATGGTGTCACGGCAGGGTCATCTGTTGTTAGCAGCCCTCTACCGGAATCAACTCTGTTAGGTAGAAGTCGAGTGTGCTCATCTAGGGGAGCCTGCTCAGCTCCATTGGGTTGATGATCGTTGCCGTTGTGACCGTTGTGACCATTGTGGCCATTGTGGCTATTGAGGCCGTTTTCGCCGTTTTCACCGTCATCGCCTTTCTTTGAGAATAATGGCATCGTGGATGTAATGTTACCCGACACTTCCTATCTCTTGAAAGGGAGAGATTTTCAATTTTAGGTATGGCAATATGATAGTCGTCTGTCACAATGTGTGGGGCTTCACAGTGAGGAAGAGCCTTTGGTAGGCAGTCTACTATTCAGTAAACGTGAATCCGATTTGGAAGAGATCAGCTGAAGAAAAGAGGGGAGGAGTAAATGAGGTCTGGAGACACGGCAAATATTTGGCTTTGTAGCGGAGGGTGTCCTCCCGTGCATTGATTACCTAGTGTACGTGTTTCACTAAAGCATTTGAATTTGCGTCGTACATTTCATGTCATGACGCTGTCGAGGGCTGTTTCCAAGGCAAGTGGACTACGTCATTCAAGCTCAGTCCATCGGAGGCCTAGCCAATCAATCGGCTGTGGGGCCAAGCTTCACCTCCAAGCCAGCCAAACGTCTTCGCGCGATCATCACACCGATCATACCCGGCCTCGCGTCCTTTAGCGCTGTTGCCCCATCCAAACTGGCTTTTGCCCATCTGCAAACGCATCGGGATAGGATGGGACAAGTCGACAGCAGGTGCCGATCAAAATATCATCATCATCATCATCATGTACCAAGCTATGCCGGTTTTTCCAAGCTCAGCCACTTGGGCCTTCTCCGGAAGATGCTGCACTGCAAAGAATGGCTCCGCCTCATCTCAAATCTGATTAAACATGGTTTTCAAAGTACACAGCTAGTGATTAGATCAATGCGACAACGGTCCGTATTGTTAATTGCGCTTAGAAAGTTCAGTACAGGTAAATCTACAGGAAGGGGTATAGAACAAAAAGAAAGAAAACGTAACAACAAACACGTCAAGTCGTTGCTCATTCATAATACACAAAGGCCATAGACAAGCCCTTGACCAACGTTCACGGCCTTTGCCCAGTTGTTGCTATCGCCTTTGATAGCATATAAATCGGAATTCCGAGTATCCCAAACTTACTCTCTGGCCTGTCTGGCCTACCAGTTCGAACAGAGGTCATGTCAAGGTAATCGTATGTACAATAACAAGAAAATGCATCATTCATCCCAGGGTGCGACAGGATTAACACCCTTCACGCTTGGAATGGAGGAGATGCCGCTCGATGTAGACTGCGATGCGCGAGAATGCCTCGTGTATGTCGGTCTCCTCTTCTCTTCCACCAACCGCTCTTTGAGAGCCTTCTCAGGCGTTGGCCCGGACGTTGAAGTGATTGCCCCGGCTGGGACTTTGCCTAGGGGGAAATGCATTTTGGCTGCGGCATCCGGATCGTTGAGATTAACACCATGCTTCTTATAAGTGGCGCGCTTCTGGTCCTTCATTGCTTGTGCCGATGGTTCAGCTACTGAAAGCCAGCTTTTAACTTGAGATAACCACTGAGGTTTCTCTTCCCTCTGTTTGCTGCTTTTCGCTGTCGTCTTGCGTTTTGGTCTGCTTTCTTCACTGCTCACTGACGTGCCGTATTCGGGCTGGGAATGATGTGTCTTCGAACTTGATCTTCTCGTGGTTGGGTATACATCAAATGTTGAGGATGAAGTCGGCGCCATCTTCACCAATGGCGTGGCCCACGACTGGCCACGCAGAAGTTGTGTTCAGTTTGTATGGTCGCCGAGTAGAATGATATGCCTATCCGAAAAGATTCTGAATCCTATTAGGGCAAAGATATGGCAGGGGATTAGAGTAATCGATGCCAACAAGAGTAGGTCATCCGGTAAGATAGGCTGCCAGGTATTGATGAAGGATGATATTATCAGGATTGGAAGACTCCGTAATGTAGTGTAAATGATGTACTTGAATCGTTGTCTTGACCACGTTCCCCCTTCGCCTGTTGGATGTATCTGTCGTAGGGTAGAGCACAGGCGTTTCTAACAAGTGTGGGTAATTTAGCGCTTGGTGGGGCAGGCCAAAAAGTACAAATTGTCGTAACGATATGGTTGTCCGTACGGTGTTTATCTGTATCGGAGATGCAGGAGGAATCTTTTGCAAAAGGGATTCACAGTTGCACCTCAACCATAAGAATGAGTTGATGATGAGCGAACAGTGTGATTTAGTAAACAAGAGGCTGACAAGCGTAGATGAAATAACTGTATCGATGAGAACGGCGACCAGAGTAGAGGGAATCTGTGGCTCGTAGATCGTTTGGTGAGAAATGGGCTATGGAGCACTGGTCTAGCAAATAGTAGAGTAATTATTCCGGTGTAGAAGGCGATAGAAGTAAATGAATGAAAAATCAGCGCAAATGAGAAATATGTTGTCCATAGATGATGTGCTGAATCTTATGATCGGAGAAATTCAGCATGCCTGACACTGATCAACAGGTCGGGGAGTTGCCACAATATACAGCAATCTGTTCAACAGTTTTCTCCGACAGGATCATGCGCAAATGCAATCGATATATGAGACATATACCGACGCAAAGAAAGAAAACGAGAAGAAAAGCAAATACATGGAAAAGACCTCGGAAGAAAAGAAGAGTATTAGATTAATTAATAGTTGGCTGCTTCGCCTAGCTGGCTGGACATGGTTGTGTGTGGGTTGTATCGAATTGTTTGGTGTGCATGGTGGTGGAACGCCGGGACTGTGGGGTGGGCCAGAGAGGGGCCCGGAAGGGGTGGGAGGGATAAATTTCGTTAGACTTGGGTCTAGAACTCTAGCTTGCGAAGGCGCGGAGCAAGGACATCCATGGATGGTTTGTGCAAGCAGGCGTTGGCGTGGCTGTGGGTGCGGGTGGTTCGCTAGCCACACGGCGTGGGCACACAAACAAGGTGAGAGCTGTCCGCGCTGGCGAGCGATCGTATTTTTAGAGCTCCATATTGCTATTTCTTTGCCATGGTCGTTTTCGACGTGTCTCGTTGTTTCGTCAGCTGGCTGGGTTCGGGAAGATTAGCCGTGGGCTGATGTAGTTTGTAACACGACCAGCCAGGCAGGTATTAAACGACTACATGCTCGGATAGGCCAGATTGTTAGACAGAGTTGGATCCAGTCAAAGAATACTGTCATGTCCCTGGTCAGCATGGTTTTTGTTCGTTGTAGTCGGCATCCTGGAAACAACCTTGAAGCCGAGAGCTTAGGGTGCTGCCACACTGGGACCAAAATGGCAGAGCTGGGCATTTCGCAGCGATTCCCTTGCGCGATGGCATTGACAATCTCGTCCCATCTCCCCCCCCCCCCCCCCCCCCCGGCCCGCCCGGAAGATGCCGCAACTATCTTGCAATGCAACTTCCTCGCTGAAGGAGCCTTTATGCGTAAACGAACAGCTCGTCCATGCCCCTTCCAGCACCAGTTCCCGGCGCTAAATATACCTGGGTAGGTGCTGTGGGTGTAGCTGGCTCGCGCCTGCAGATATAAATGAAGACATAATTACCAGTACTCCAAACACATGCCAGTCATGCCACCATAACGGCCTGTACGAGACGAGTAGCTCTTCCCCGGGGGTCGAGTTGGGGCGACCTTTGCTGCAGGATGTGCAAAGAATGATGCCAATTTGTGACTTGTGAGCTGGTTGCTGATTTCCAAATCCGATCACAACCGATTTCGCCAACCAACCAGCTCATTTCAACATCACCTGCAAACACCAACCAGCGCCGCTGAACGCCTGCAAGCACATGCCCAACGGCAGCCACAAAGCGGAATCAATATAAAACTCGACGCCAAGCCAAGTCTGACCATGACGACGGTGACTGTCCCCCTCCCCGTACGCAACCGATGCGCAAGGATACTTATTTCCTCCGTCCGAGCTTGAAGGGTGGCTAGATACAGCTGCGATCACACAGCTGCGATCATGCACCCTGTATTCCGTGGGCATGCGACAGCCGGAAACGGTGCGGTATGGCGACTTTGTGCGAAGCACTGACTGTCCCGCTGAGTGGCAAAGCTCACAGGGGGGACAGGGAAGGGAGGGGTTGGCTTGCTCCTTTCTATGACTATCCCTCCCATTTTATAACAGCTCAAGCTTGGGGCCGTGTGTAGCCCGCTATTGAAAGTCAGTGTCCAATACCTGCCAGTGTCGCTACAGACTGGCGTTGAATAGTCAAACATGCAAAGGGGTAAGACGGAGTCGAATCAAACGATACGCAAAAGAAAGCAATAGAAAAAGGAAAAAAAGCATTGTTCCTCATCGTCGGGGAACTGGCTGCTGTGACTCTTTGACGCAGATCCGGCTGACAGGAGCCGGAAACCAGCCATTGGTAAGCTTGGCTCTGCTTTGGCCAACACGTGTTTGAAGCAACTAACGAATGGCAAGACGCCTAGTGTAGGGAAGGGAGCCTTGCTGGAAGCACGGGTTGTGGATCCGTGGCATCTGAGAGGCTGAGCGAGTTGGCTGGCCATTCTCGATGGTTTGCTTTTCTCTCCTGGTTCAAAACGTGAAGCGGGAAAGCGGGATGCCAGGGGGTGCTCCGTCTACACTTGGCTGCCGATGCGCACGGGCAGGTCGCCTTGTGCTTAGTGAATGAGCTGAGAAGGTAGTCTGGTGATGTCGGTGACGTTCAAAGGCCAGAGGATATCCCTGCTTGGGACAGATCACTCTTCTCTCTTTTCATGTTCCCCAACAATCCCAGGATTACCTGGCTTACCTGGCTACAGTTGGTGCCAACTAGATGGTACACGATCGCTGGCAAGGTTTTTGTTGGAAGTGTGGATGTCCCGCTGTGCATCAAAATGAGCCATCAGATAATCTTCCCATGCAAAGGCTTAACTGGCTTGGTTGGCTTGGTTGGCGTTATAAGCGTTGTGATTTCATATGCGTTCATTGAGCATCACAAGTGGAGCCACAATTACCTATTGCGGCAAAGAGCTGATACACAAGCAGGCTGAGGCAACTCAACACCACGCCTTTTAGAGATCTAAAGAGAAGCAGATGACCCAATAATGGCGATTGGGCTTGATACGGCCAACTACCGGCAGTTTTTCAACTGTTGAAGATAATTAGCGAGGGAACCTATTCCGATGTGCGTCCATACATAGGTACAGTGAATAATAAATACAAGTGCTGGGGTTAAGGTTGTTGCTCTGGTGGCGATGGCTGGATGGTTCGGCTACCCAGGCAGCAACAACGAGACAAGCCATGCCTAGTCACTGATATACCCCATCCGAATCATGATTCCAACTCCAACTATAGAACAGACGAGATTAGTATCTACAGTAACTTTCCAGCCATAGTATATTCTAAGTAAAACTAATCAAGACGTCATCGAGACTTACAAGTGAAATAGCAGACCGGGCAAGTAATTGCTAGGTGCTAAGGTATCTACTATCTAATTTTAGGTATGATTGGTGCACAGAGACACCGTAGATGGTAGACATGATGCAAAGTCATCGTCAGCTTCTTCCCTTATCTTGTTGTGCAGGAAGAGATGGGGGTTGGTAATTAAAACTTTAGTATGCTATCAGAGCGAAAGGATTGATTATAAGTTAATCATGCAAGGTTTCCTAAAGAGATGATCAAATCTCCAAGACTTGCTCTGCCAACAAATACTCACATCAGTCATTTGCATGAGGCTCCGCTATGCCGCAAACCTACGTACCCCGTCTCGTCTTCTTGGTACGCATTCTGCCCAGGCATCACTGCCATCCTCCGGGCTAGCACGCAAGTACCCGCCTGTGTCACCTGTATTCCATGGCTTTATCTTTACTAGGGCTTTGGTACCCACGTCTAGGTGCTATTACTCAATCCAGATGCCTGCACACAGCTCCACGCGTACCTGCGCCTCCCCAGAAGCGCAGCGCATTCTTGCCTCTCCTTGTTTTCCTGCAAGTTTGCTTTATTGGAGAGGGAGGGGGAGTGACATATTTGCTGCCTGCAAGTGTTGGCTTGTTGCCTCATCCAGCTTTCTCCCAACGCGGCGCGTTCACAAGGGCAAACCTCACTTCCTCTCCTTGTCTTTATTTTCTTCTGCATTACACATTTGGCCTTGTGGATTTGTCAACATCAAAAACATTTCGCATTTCCATCTGCCTTCCAAACTTCACACGACGTCAAGGTCATACCATATCAGACAACAGCCTCGCACGGGCAGCCAGCTGCACACCCCTCACACCCCTCACACCCCTCACACCCCTCACACCCCTCACACCGGAACGGCTATTACTTCAGAGCCAGTAGGTGCCGGCAAAACATAATTGCTATCTCCTAAGCACACGAGGTTATAGTTGAAGTAAGAAGAAATCTGCTTTTCCCCATCAACCCTCACTGCTTCTTGGTACTCGCCTGGGCGCGCACTACAACGCGCGGCGTTATACCTTGTAAGTTGACAACACAAAAAAAAAGCGAGAGTTTTGCGCGGCGCGCCCGTTGCAGGCGAAAGTGCGGTCTCGCCCCCTCTGCTCCGCCATGCCTGCCCTCACCATCTCCACCGACCACCCTGTGCACTCGCGCTCCTCCTCGCCCGTCCGCCCGCCCATCTCGCCCATCACACCGACTCTGCCTCCGGCTCGTCTCCCGGGGACTAACGGCGCCGAGGCCGTGGGCAACGGCGGTCGTGGTGGTGTTGGTGTTGCGGCTGCTGCTACTACCTCCACTGCTGTTGCTCCCGGAGGAGGCGACCCACCAACAGGTCGGCAGCCATTGCGCCAGACCTTTACCCACACACAGCCTGACCAGGTCGGCGTCCAGCCACCGGCCCCGGTGCCCATAGACTTCGACTCTAACACAGATGTCATTGCTCTCAAATCAGCCATCTCGCTTCTGCAGATGCAGCAACAGCGCGCAACTGAGCATGTCCGTGCGTTGAGCAAGGCTAAAGACGATGCCGTCGAAGATCCTGAGGCGTTCATCCAGGATCTGCTTGCAGGCAAAGTAAATTCGCATCGTGGTGCGACAGGACAGGGTATCGGAGACAGCATCATGACATCCAACGACGACGGTGATGGTGAGGATGAGGATGACGACACCCGCGAGACACCCAAAACTTGGACAACCCTACCCAAACCCCAGGAGATCGTCCGCTGCCCGCCCATAAACTGGTCCCAGTACGCCGTCGTTGGTGAATCGCTTAACAAGCTTCACACAGAGCAAATACAGCGTCCTACCCAGGGCACCCCAGCCGCCATCAGCCCAGACGGCATGTACGAGTTTAAGGGTGGCGATGGGAAGCAAGAAAGATACCTAGGTGTTGCCGCTCCCTATTCCCCTATCAGAGATAAGATTGAGCGGAAATCCAAGGGGAAAAAATGACGATGCAGCAATGTTGACAGAGCAGGGCCTCTCTAGTTTCCCTCTTTTTCTTTTATCAGTAATGTGCTAGAGTGTGTGTATATGTGTGTTTGCTTTAACGAGGTATAAGAAGAACCACGATTATACGAAACTGCATTTTAGGCGTTTTAAGATTAGACTGAACAGTGTATTCGACAGAAATACGGTAGGGTCGGCTCTCTCGATACTGGTATGTCGGTATTCACGTCAACCAAATAAATCATTAGTTTGAGACAATATTTGACACTGCCCCAAACCTATATATGTACACCTGAAAACATTGTCGTTGATTTGCATTTAGCATAACGCAGTTGAAATTATTACAAATGCGGCCGTTAAGAACAAGTTATGATAACTAGATACGCCAGTCATTAAAATAATTCCAATAGACAAGTCTCCGGAAGCTCATACTCCTCCGATGCAATCTACAACGAACTGTTTACCGTCTTCATGTACCGGAACGCCTCCAAGCACCCACCCTACCGAGAGAATCCGAGGCATGTTCGAAAATTACGCTCCAAGCAAATGCAAGTTACAAGATATCTTTCCCCAGACATATCATGATGTCTTTTTTCTTCATTCTGGAAAATCTCTGTTTTCACCACTGTCAGGATCACAGGAAATCCAACAATACTGGTGAAAGGATGTGCCACACTTACTCCATGCTCTGCTGCACTGAACGGCGCAGACGCCTATTGAACAACTTTTTGTCATCCGGGTTATTGCCCCAAAACAGCTTGGTTGCTTCGGGATTGACAATCTTTCGAGGGTCGTACGCTGGCTCGTCCTCCTCAAGAGCCTCTATTATTGCTTCGATATGCGACTTGACATCCTCTGTTTTCATCGGATTGGAGGAATAGCAGGCGGTGCCGTCCGCAGCAACATGATGGTGGAAAATCTTTGTCTCAAACCTTACACGCGGTTGCTCGCTGGGGAAGCGAGGACTGAAATTCATCCTAATGCGGAAGAGTCCACCGTCCAGATTGGTCATTGGACGCCCGAAATAGGTTATTATCCAAACAAAGGGGTTGCCATTTTCGAGTATGACATCGTGTGGCATGTCACCCCGTTTCAAGTAGGCCGAAACCTGTTCGAATTGGTGTTGTAGGTTCACGGCCACAGTTGATTCCCTCTCCTTGGCAGCTCGGCCTTCTTCTGCCCATGTTTGTGGCTCAGCATCGAGAGCAGCCTTTATAGCATGCATACGGCGCTCCAGTTCAGTGTAGTTAAACCGACCGTCCATTGAGTTACTTCCAGGCGATTCAAAAGGCATTCGCACAAAGGGCTGTTGGTCGTTTGCTTCAGATTTGCCCAACTTCACTGCCGCCAAATATGAATCGTAGTACCACAGAAACCTACGTTTGCAAAGATCCTTGAATGGCTCAAAGGGCACTGTCGTCTCATCAACATCCTCGAAGTCCATGTCTTTAATTTCAGATCCCTCATGCGATGCACCAATACCGGCTTGTTGTAGCCCCATATAGCCCTCGAGGCGTTGTATTACGGAGATTCGTAGGGTTTCATGACGTATCTCGAAACTGTCAGTCGTATGAGGCAAGTATGGGTCAGGGCAAAATACCTTGGAAACATAATCCTTTTGTGCCTTTTTGTCCGATTCATTATTGGCGTCTTCAAAACCAGGCTCGTTTTCGTAGGGATTGGACGACATTAAGCTCTGGATGGACAGCAGAATAGACTCGAGGCCTTGTGCTGAAGACCACTCCTCGCCACGCTCTCCTCGCCATGTGCTATAAAGAATGTCAGATTTAGAGGCAGCTCTATAATTGTGGTCAAGAGGCTGATCCGCCCTACCCCAAAATCGACCTAGAGTAACGATATCATTAGCAGCTATATTTCAAAGGGGCTTTTTCGAATTACTCACAGGCAGACTTTGCCGCTGGAATATATGTTGGGATTGAACCGGCATCGCCCTGAATTGGTGGTGATACACTGTACAGTGGGGGATTTGGAGGGGTAGTCTGTTATCCAAGGCTTCCATTAGAATATAGTCGTAATGGGAAATCGAGCAACTACTCGAACCTTTATTAAATCGGATACCAAACTGTTTTTATTCAATTAGTTTTGGAATTGAGATGCAGATAAATATTCCAGCGTTACCTCAAAGAAGCCAAACTCATAGGGGGTTTCGTGAGGACCCATAATCAGGGCCTTAACATTGCGAACATCAATATCGCGGCATGCCACCGCGATCGCTGCGAGATGGGATGGCACATGGTTAGGTGACCGGGTTCAGAAATGGTTTTGCTGCAGGTAGATAGCGAGTCTTACCGAGATCAGAGCTTCTCTGAATGTCGCTGAGCTCCTGCAAGCAGATATCGCATTCATTAGTCTGACAACCCCGCGGGCAGTAGATGCGGGGCACGGAACCTTAGAAATACGGATGATGGACTGGTCCATGGTGTCAAGCTCTCAGAATATGAGCCCGGGGGGTTCAGCAGATATGAAGCCAACAGGATCTAACATACGGGGTTTAAGAAGAGGCTTTCTCGCGGAAGGATCGTGATGTGCGGTAGCCTAGGAGAGAGGATGATGTGAGCCGCAAGTGAGCTCTGCGAGCACCGAATGAAAGTAGAATACTCTTTCAAGGGTACCCCAAGGGGTGGGTGCACCACTGTAGCCTGTAGGAGGGGTCGGAGGGGTTGGAACTCGAAACTTACCTGAACTTAGGCAAGGGCCCCAACGAGTGCCTCAGGTACACGACGATACCATGCTAGAGGTTGCCTCAAGTGCCCCAAATCCAGTGCCTTCTACCTTTGTGTTGCCAGCTGCTGGGATGCCGGCTACAAGTGTCCATGCGCTGTGGAGTGGTAGAGAGGTGGAGGGCGGAGGGCGGAGAGTGGAGAATGAGGAGAGTTGGGTGACTGGGCGGCGATCAAGTTTTATGGGCTGCAACGAATCACCGTGAGTGGTCATGGAAGCTGGTCAAGAGTCAGATATCCAATGCTTTGGAAGTATCGTGGCAGTGAATAGGGACTCTGAGTGACTCGATGGTCTACCTTACCTACCTACCTATGTATAGGAAGGTACCTGGTAGAGTTCAGTAGATGCAACGGTTCCTCAGGCACAATTGAACAAGATCAGGTACCTCTATTACTCCTCATACCTATACTTGCAATATCCCGTCTCATCAATCTTCGATGGGGAGCTCCCTGCCCCTTGCCAGGCAGGCAACCAGGTTTCCCCGGCACTTGGCAAACCTCTGTCAGTACCCGGCAGAGCAGGCACACACAAAAACAGGGCCAGTAAAATTTACTCACAACAATACTACGTTCCTATCTCCTATGTTTGGGGGGTTAAATCAATCGGTTGCAGGGCGCTATAGATGAGCATCTGCGTCGTCATTCCAGTGATTGACCAACGCACTGTATTGTTTGCATGTTGAGTCTTAACTCTTCTGACACAACACACAATATACTCCGTAATAGTGACTGTTTTTCAGATACACTTGCCCCGCGTCAAATGCTAGCATTCAGATATCATACTTGTAGTTAGTTCCTACGGAACCAGCAATTCAAGCAGCTGGGCAACAATACCTACCTATTCTGTGATTAAATAGGGAAGAAAAAGTGATAGAGGCCCTGTGATTTTCTCCAAATCCTCCATGGTTGAAGTGGCATTCAAATGTGGCAGACAATTTTTTAAAGTACATAACATCTTTGGCCCCCCCACATATGGTACAGGAAGGCGGCGCGACTTCAAGCTGGGCTCGCGTCACCTAAAAGTCCACACGCGTGCACCTCATTCTCAGGCCTTTGAGCAACAGCACCCAACACGCTCTCGGCTGGAGTCTACGAATGCCATTACCTACGCAACTTGGCCTCATTATTCTGATATTGCATCTAGTGCAGTTCTCTACAAGCTTGCGGTTACCATCAGGTTCAAGCAAGCAAAATGTCAAGCTTCTTTGATCTCAAAGCCAGGAAGGCTGCCGCTGTTTCCAACGGCAGCTCAAGTCAGAAACAAGACAAGCCATCCGATGGACGCACACAGCCATGGGTTGAGAAATAGTCAGTCATAAATCCTTTTTCTCTTCCCATTTTCAGAAACTAACAGGCGATAGCCGCCCCAAGAGTCTAGATGATGTTACCGCGCAAGACCACACAGTTTCCGTTTTGCAGCGAACTCTGCAAGCTAGCAATGTCGGTCACACTCCTTCAATCAAGGCGACATATTGCTCGCGCTAACAGTCAACTTCAATGAAGCTCCCACATATGCTCTTCTACGGTCCTCCCGGTACGGGCAAGACGTCGACTATCCTCGCCCTCGCCAAGGAGCTCTACGGGCCCGAGATGATAAAGTCCCGTGTCCTTGAGCTCAATGCATCCGACGAGCGTGGCATTTCTATCGTTCGACAAAAGGTCAAGGACTTTGCACGTATGCAACTGACGAATGCGCCGCCCAACTACAGGGACAAATACCCTTGCCCTCCGTTCAAGATTATTATCCTAGACGAAGCCGATTCCATGACACAAGATGCCCAGAGTGCCCTACGACGAACCATGGAGACTTATAGCAAAATTACTCGATTCTGCTTGATATGCAATTATGTAACTAGGATCATCGATCCCCTGGCCAGTCGATGTAGCAAATTCCGCTTCAAGAGTCTTGATCAGAGCAACGCCAAGAAAAGGCTGGAGACGATAGCCGAGACAGAAGGCGTACCTCTAGAGGACGGTGCTATTGATGCCCTCATTCGCTGCAGTGAAGGTGATCTTCGAAAAGCAATCACATTCCTGCAAAGTGCTGCGCGACTCGTTGGCTCAAGCTCTCCCAGTAAGGACGGCGACGGCGACGACAAAATGGATGTGGACCAGAGAGTAGTAACTGTAAACATTGTCGAGGATATCGCCGGTGTAATACCTTCGAAAACGATTAATGAGCTGGTATCCGCGATTCGACCAAAAAGCTCCGGTGAGTCATATCAGGCTATTTCGAAGGTTGTAGAGGACATGGTAGCAGATGGCTGGAGCGCTGGCCAGGTCGTCACGCAGGTAAGTGCCCTTCTCCCCACTCATCTGATTTTAATGTGAACTTCCTTGTGTCTAACAACATTCATAGTTATACCAATCCCTTACGACGGATGAGATAATTCCCGATATCCAGAAGAACAAGATTGTGCTAGTTTTTTCTGAAATTGATAAACGTTTAGTAGACGGAGCAGATGAGCATCTGTCAATCTTAGATTTGGCAATGAGAGTATCTTCTATATTGGCGGGCAATTAGAGATTCGTTTTACTAGATAATACTTGGAGTTTGGCTTACTAATGATTATGGCATGAAAAGGCGTTGGAGGAGGCCACAAAAGTATGGATATGTGTATTATTTACTGATGTGGTATGCATGCAATATGGTATCTTGTATTAAATCAAGGAGAATCTCAGGCTGTATCTTCATGACCAATGAGACCTAGGCTCCCGTGTAACTTGGACCAGATGCCACTCTTGTCCAAACCGGCATCTTGTGACCTCTTGACTGTGTGCCTTCTACCACCTACTCCCGTTCTCTTACCACTATCAAACCGGGCATCCTTCTGCGACGGATCTTCTCCGACTACCCCATCCGTCAACTGCGAAGGGTCTCGGTCTATTAGCCTACATAAGTCCTGCAGAGCGCCCATAGAGTTCTCCAGGGCAACCTGTCCACCTTCGACGTGTTCAGCAACAGACTCCAGGGTAGCAATTTTGGCCGAATCTGCCGCAAACACCCACGGCCTGATGCGGGTCGAGATATCAGCTTGCTCGGATGATCTCGTGGATGTGACGATCTTGGCGCTAGATCTGCGTCGTGGTGAATCAACCGTGGGGTATGATGGTAGCAGATGGCTCTCATCCGCCAGCCTTCCGAGTAACTGGGAGATGTCTTGGTTTTGCTTGCTCAGTACAGAGTTTATGTATGTCTTATGTGTCAAGATTGCCTTCTGTTGGCTTGAAATTTGTATCAACTGCTTGATGTATGGCGTGACGAGGTAGTCTGTAGAACCAGGCAACTCTGTTTCAGCAGGCTCTTCCGCAGCATGTTGTTTGGCAGGCGGTGGTAGGGAAGTTTGTGGCTGCTGCGCAACCAAAGCGAGCAGTGCTCGCCTCGAGGCCACATACTTTTCGTACTTCTTATGGGTCTTCTCTAACCGTGTTGTTATTGCCACTGTATCGACAGTTGAATGATGATCCTGGTCGTGACTGTCATGTGTTCCCTCATCGGCTGCCTCTTGCGATGCCTTGCCAAGCTCTGTCTCAATCCAAGTGATGAGTTCGTTTCTTGTCACATTGAGAGCTTCCAGCCGGGCTCCGTTACTGACAATTTCATGCTTGCTCTTGCTCCTGGCTTTCGCCTCACGCATGGAATGTTCTTCCTGCTTGAGCTGTAGCTTTGCCCTAAGCACTGTCTTCTCTAGCTGATTTAAGCGACTAGCAAGATCAGGTTGGGGCGTGCTTTGTTCAACAACCAAACTGTTGATTACATCTTTGGGGATACTAGGAAGATCTGGTGTTCCATGCAGCATCTGCTTGATGTTCAGAAAGTCGGGCATTGCAGCTGGCTTTTCAACAAGGAGATCCAAAGACTCGCGAACAGCTAGCAAGCTGTCCCTTTTCTGATGCAGCCTTAGTAGACATAAACGCTCCTCTAGCAACTCGATGCTGCTCGCTTGTGACTCTGCCTGGTCTGCGGGTTTTGCTTGACTAGTCTGCAAAACATCATCGAACTGACGTCGAGCTTCAGAATTTTCTCTTAGTGATTCAATATATTCTCGATAAACACCCTTCAAATCGGGTGCCACCCTAATATCGAGTGTGCTGTTCACGAGCGAAAGTGGTTGCTGAATGGGGCCATCACCACAGCAAGTTCCAAGATGGATTGCCAGAATCCGCCTGATATAGTTGACTTGTTCTCGCGGTTTTATGTAAGGCTCCAGAGTGCTCCTGAGCCCCTGTAAAGCCTCATTTGAGTCTTTCATGGCCGATAACTCATTTTCTTACAGAGCGCTTTGTCTGTTCAATTCATGTCCGTGGTGATTAGGCTGTTTGCTGTTAACCCATCAACAAGGCAAAAGCGGTGGCCACTCTAGACATGTGGCTGGGATGCAGCCTATGCGTGTGGCGTTCTACGCTAGCGCCCTTTCACCTTTGGCGCGTCCCAGAGGCAACAGGCTCCATCTGAAATTTATCGTCTCGCGACAACTTCTACACGGCGGTGGTGGACAGTAACAATACAGCGACCGCACACATCCGGGAGTCATCTAGGCTGTTGCCTTTTAGTCTCCGCTTCGAATTGTTGGTTTGGGTGGCAACCATATGGTGGAGTAGTGGCCAAGCTCCCTGAGCTTTTCGTCGAGAACTTCGACGTTCTCTTTCGCCAAAGCCTCAACACACACCGCCAAGATGACGGATTCTAATCGCGATGTCTCGCAATATAAATACTCGGCCATGTCCAACCTGGTTCTCCAGGCGGACCGTCGATTCGTCACGCGACGGACTGACGAGGCCACAGGCGACCCGGAGTCTCTCGCCGGGCGTCTGAGCATCAATGACATGGGCGCTCGAGTCGCCCGTGATCAGGTACCAAAACAGAAAAAGCAGCCTGGTATGCCTGATATCCAGAGGGGAAGTCTTCAAGAAGGGAGGGACATTCTATTACGTGAACAACAGAGGCGGAAAGCAGAAGCACAGCAATCAAGAGGAACAGGCGTTCTCGGCGCAAGCGACGCCATGGTGGAAGGCATCACATACCGACCACGAACGGCAGCGACTCGAGCAACCTTCGACCTCATTCTGACCATTGTTGCAAACAACCTAGGGGATGTGCCCCACGAGGTTGTGCGCAGTGCCGCTGATGCTGCATTGGAGTATCTCAAAGATGACGACATGAAGGATCTGGACAAGAAAAAAGAGATTGATGATATCCTGGGCTCAACTATGAGCCCCAAACAGTTCAATGAGCTAGTAAACCTAGGCAAGAAGATCACCGATTACGATGCTCAGGACGATGACGAGGACGTTAATATGGGCGGTGAAAACGGCGACGATGCGGAAATCGACGAACGCCAGGGTGTCGCTGTTGCCTTTGATGAAGACGAGGAAGATGGGGGGATCGTGGGTGAAGTGCGTGATGAATCCTCTGAAGATGAGGATGCCGACGAGGACAACGAAAATGAGGACGCCGGCAAAGTAGATGAAGTGGCCAATGGCGAAGATGATGAGATGGTCTTCGATTCAGCCCCGTCTGACGGCAAGCGAAAAGACAAGGAAAAGTCTTCGATACCAGCACGAGAGATCGACGCGTTTTGGCTGCAGAGACAAATTGGATCCCTCTACCCTGACGCTCATGAGCAAACCGACAAAACCAAGGATGCACTTCGAATCCTCTCAGGGGAATCTGAGGAGGCAGATGGAGAGGAGAAATCGCTTCGAGAGATCGAAAATGACCTCATGGAGCTTTTCGATTTTGAACACCACGAGCTTGTCCAGAAGCTTGTTGAGAATAGAGAAAAGGTCTTTTGGCTTACAAAGCTGGCCCGTACGGAAACTGCGGAAGACCGCGAGAACGTGGAACGAGAGATGGCTTCTGAAGGCTTGCAACGATTTTTGGACGAGCTGAAGGGCAAGACGGGCGCTGAGGAGGATAAAAAACGCAAGATGGATATCAAAATGGACATTGACGTTCCCGCCTCCTTTACTGCAGAAGCCCCCAAGTCAGACAGACTAGAGGGCCAGCTAGTCGGTGGACTTCAGCCGAAAAAGCTCATCAATCTCGACAACCTTGTCTTCGATCAAGGAAATCACCTGATGACGAATGCTAAAGTCAGACTACCAGAAGGATCAACCAAAAGGTCTTTCAAGGGATACGAAGAAATTCATGTCCCCGCCCCTAAAAAGCGCAATGACCCAGACGATGTTCTCATTCCCATCACTGATATGCCTGAATGGTCTCGGAATCCCTTCAGCTCCGCAAAATCTTTGAACAAGATCCAGTCCAAATGCTATCCTTCAGCGTTTGAAGATGATGGGAATATGCTTATCTGTGCGCCAACAGGTAGTGGCAAAACCAATGTGGCCATGTTGACCATTCTGCGAGAAATCGGCAAAAATCGAAATCCTGAGACTGGTGATATTGACCTTGATGCTTTCAAAATTGTTTACATCGCACCCCTGAAAGCTCTTGTGCAGGAACAGGTTGGCAATTTTGGAAAGCGCCTGGAGTCTTATGGAATCCGTGTTTCTGAGTTGACTGGTGATCGTCAGCTCACAAAGCAACAGATTTCTGAAACTCAGATTATTGTGACCACACCAGAAAAGTGGGACGTCATTACCAGAAAAGCGACTGATCTTACGTATACGAACCTTGTGCGTCTCGTAATCATTGACGAAATTCACTTGCTACACGATGACCGTGGTCCCGTTCTTGAAAGTATCGTCAGCAGGACGATACGCAAGACGGAACAGACTGGTGAGCCGGTTCGACTGGTTGGATTGTCTGCTACGCTCCCAAATTATCGCGACGTTGCAAGTTTCTTACGAGTGGACCCTAAGAAAGGCATGTTCCATTTCGATGGGTCTTTCCGTCCTTGTCCCTTGCGACAGGAGTTTGTTGGAGTCACAGAACGCAAGGCTATCAAGCAGTTGAAGACGATGAATGATGTGACTTACAACAAGGTCATGGAGCATGTCGGTACCAACAGAAATCAGATGATTATTTTTGTTCACTCCCGAAAAGAGACAGCTAAGACGGCCAAGTATATTCGAGACAAGGCGTTGGAGATGGACACGATAAACAACATTCTTCGACACGATGCCGGTAGCCGAGAAGTGCTAACAGAGGCTGCGGGTCAGGCAACAGATAAGGACCTTAAGGACATTCTTCCTTATGGATTTGGAATCCATCACGCCGGTATGAACAGAATGGACAGGACGGACGTGGAGGATCTCTTTGCTCGAGGCGCTATTCAGGTTCTAGTATCAACTGCAACACTGGCTTGGGGTGTGAATCTTCCGGCACACACTGTCATCATCAAGGGGACACAAGTCTACTCACCAGAAAAGGGCAGCTGGATCGAACTGAGCCCCCAGGACGTGCTCCAAATGCTTGGTCGTGCAGGCCGGCCCCAGTTCGATACATACGGAGAGGGCATCATCATCACCACGCAGAGCGAGATCCAGTACTACCTCTCACTTCTGAATCAACAACTTCCAATTGAAAGTCAGTTCGTCAGCAAGCTTGTCGATAATCTAAATGCTGAAGTTGTCCTGGGCAATGTTCGGACTCGTGATGAGGGTGTTGAATGGCTTGGATACACATATCTATTTGTGCGGATGCTCCGGTCACCAGGTCTTTACCAAGTGGGGGCAGAGTATGAGGACGATGAAGCACTGGAACAAAAACGAGTCGACCTCATTCATTCCGCAGCCATGGCCCTTAGAAAATCCAGTCTCGTGAAATATGACGAGAAAACGGGGAAGATCCAGCCAACTGAGCTGGGCCGCATTGCATCACACTACTACATCACTTCCGTATCCATGGATACCTATAATAACCTTATCCAGCCATCCATCACCACCATTGAGCTTTTCCGAGTCTTTGCTCTCAGTGCCGAATTCAAGTACATTCCTGTACGTCAGGACGAGAAACTAGAGTTGGCCAAGCTTCTCAGTAAGGTTCCTATTCCAGTCAAAGAAAGCATTGAAGAGCCCCATGCAAAGATCAACGTTCTTCTCCAGGCATACATTTCACGGTTAAAGCTTGATGGGCTTGCCCTCATGGCAGATATGGTCTACGTTACTCAAAGTGCAGGCCGAATCATCCGAGCCATCTTTGAGATTGCGTTGAAAAAGGGCTGGGCAAGTGTTGCCAAGACGGCACTGGACCTCTGCAAGATGGCAGAGAAGCGCATGTGGCCAACAATGTCCCCACTTCGACAGTTCCCCTCGTGTTCGCGAGAAATCATCTCCAAGGCCGAAAGGATTGATGTCGGTTGGAGTAGCTATTTCGACCTTGACCCGCCTAGGATGGGTGAGCTTTTGGGAATGCCCAAAGCCGGTCGTACTGTGTGTGGCCTTGTGGCCAAGTTTCCAAGAGTCGATGTTCAAGCCCAGGTCCAGCCGATGACACGATCAATGTTGAAAGTGGAACTAAGCATCACTCCCAACTTCGAGTGGGACGATGCCATCCATGGTGCTGCTGAGAGCTTCTGGATTATAGTTGAGGATTGTGATGGCGAAGATATTCTCCATCACGACACTTTCTTGCTACGAAAGGATTATGCTGAATCCGAGTCGAATGAGCATATTGTTGAGTTCACAGTTCCCATCACGGATCCTATGCCACCGAATTACTTTGTTTCGGTCATCTCAGATAGATGGATGCACTCTGAAACAAGACTCGCTGTACCATTCCACAAACTCATTTTACCTGAAAAGTTTCCTCCTCACACCGAGTTGCTTGAGCTCCAGCCTTTGCCTGTATCAGCCTTGAAGGTTGCCAGCTATGTGGATTTATACCCGGGCTGGAAGCAGTTCAACCGTATCCAGACACAAACCTTCAACTCACTCTACAAGACAGATCAGAATGTGTTTGTTGGTGCCCCAACAGGTAGCGGTAAGACAGTCTGCGCCGAGTTTGCTTTGCTTCGTCACTGGTCGCAGCCTGACGCTGGTCGGGCTGTCTACATTGCCCCATTCCAGGAGCTTGTCGATGCCCAACTTCAAAATTGGCAGAAGAGACTGAGCCACTTGAATGGCGGCAAGGAGATTGTGAAGTTGACCGGTGAGACCGCAACGGATCTCAAACTTCTCGAGACCGGAGATCTGATTCTCGCGACACCAACCCAATGGGACGTTCTATCGAGACAGTGGAAGCGCCGGAAGAATGTGCAGAGTGTACAGTTGTTCATTGCTGATGAGATTCATCTTCTTGGAGGCCATCTCGGCTATGTTTACGAGATCATTGTATCACGGATGCACTACATTCGCTCCCAGACGGAGCTTCCTCTTAGAATTGTGGCTCTAAGCGTCTCTCTGGCTAATGCTAGAGATATTGGGGAGTGGATTGATGCCAAAAAGCATGACATCTACAACTTCAGCCCCCATGTCCGGCCGGTGCCTCTTGAGCTTCATATCCAGTCCTTCTCGATCCCACATTTCCCATCGTTGATGCTGGCAATGGCTAAACCTACCTACGTAGCTATTACCCAGATGTCTTCTGACAAGCCAGCCATGATCTTTGTACCCAGCCGAAAGCAGACCCGAGGCACTGCTCGAGATTTACTCGCTGCATGTGTGGCAGATGATGACGAAGACCGTTTCTTGCATACCGATGTCGAACAAATGCGTCCCCTACTTGACCGGATTCACGAAGATGCTCTTGCCGAGGCGCTATCTCATGGTATTGGATATTACCACGAAGCCCTCAGTCAAAGCGACAAGAGAATCGTTACACATCTTTATGATAATGGAGCCATTCAGGTCCTCGTGGCATCTCGTGATGTCTGCTGGGAACTGACTAGCACTGCCCACCTTGTCATTGTCATGGGTACCCAGTACTTTGAAGGCCGCGAGCATCGATACGTTGATTATCCTCTTAGTGAGGTGTTGCAGATGTTTGGCAAGTCACTGCGTCCGTCCAAGGATGGACGTGGTCGAGGCGTGCTTATGCTACCCCAGGTCAAGCGGGAGTACTACAAGAAATTCCTGAATGAGGCGTTGCCCGTAGAGTCGCACCTGCACAATTATCTCCACGACGCCTTCGTCACCGAAATCAGTACCAAGATGATTGAGTCGGGTGATGACGCGATCAACTGGACAACATTCACTTACTTCTATCGGCGACTCCTTGGGAACCCAAGTTACTATAGCTTAACGAGCACAACTCACGAAGGCCTAAGCAATTACATGTCCGATTTAGTGGAGACTACATTGAAGGAGTTGGGCGAATCGAAGATTATTGAATTCGATGAGGAAGACGGTTCCGCCACCCCGCAGAATGCCGCCATGATTGCCGCATACTACAATATTTCTTACATCACGATGCAAACATTCTTACTGTCTCTCAGTGCTCGTACAAAGCTCAAGGGCATTCTTGAGATTGTCACATCCGCAACCGAATTCGAGGCTATTCAGGTTCGGCGTCATGAGGATAGTCTACTACGACGCATTTACGAGCGTATTCCTGTAAAAATGGCTCAACCTGTCTTCGACTCCCCCCATTTCAAGGCTTTCGTTTTGCTTCAAGCACACTTTTCTCGGATGCAGCTTCCCATTGATTTGGCAAAGGATCAGGAGCTTCTGATTTCGAAGATTCTTAGTCTGCTCAGTGCCATGGTTGATATTCTTTCATCCGACGGTCACCTCAATGCCATGAACGCCATGGAGATGTCACAGATGGTTGTTCAAGGCATGTGGGATAGAGACAGTCCTCTCAAGCAGATTCCGCACTTCTCGCCAGAGGTGGTGAAGGTAGCAAACGACTTCGGGTAAGTAGAAGAGGTCGCCAAACCAATAGACCAAGCCCCTTATCTCAACTAAACTCAACTTAAGCATACTAATGACTTTCTTAGAATCAAGGACATATTCGACTTCATGGAGGGCATGAATCCAGAGGAAAACACAGATTACAATAATCTTGTGAAGCGGATGGGTCTTTCACAGAATCAGCTAGCACAAGCGGCCAACTTCACAAACGACAAGTACCCCGACTTGGAGCTTGAGCATGAGATTCTTGAAGCGGATGAAATCAGAGCGGGAGAGCCGGCTCATCTTAGCATCAAGATTACGCGAAATCTTGAAGAGGAGGATGGTGAACACGACGCAACAGTACACGCACCCTTCTACCCAACGAAAAAGATGGAGAATTGGTGGCTGGTGGTTGGTGACGATAAAACACGAAATCTTTTGGCCATTAAGCGGGTCACAATTGGCCGCGAGCTGAGCGTGCGCCTCGAGTATACTGTGGCGACGCCGGGCGAGCACAATCTTAAGTTGTTCTTAATGAGTGATAGTTATGTGGGAGTGGATCAGGAGAGGGAGTTCTCAGTGACTGCAGCGGAAAGCATGGACGTTGACTCAGACGAGGAGGAGTCAGATGAGGACGATGAATAAGGATGGGTGTACTTTGTTCTGGGTTCACTTCCTGCGATGAAGGTTGTGTACAGTATTACCAGCTACGATAAGGAATCTATGGGTGTCTTTTCTCTTACTCAAATCTATCAAATGATCTCGTGACACGAGGTAAATGAACTCACAGAAATACCCTCTCTGTGTTATGTTTTCCGGGTTAATGAACAGTTGTGAAAAAGTATGGCGGTGTAACAGCGGTTTCGAAGGCCCGAAGTAGTTGGTGAGACTGGGTGTGTCAACCCAGGCCAAAGTATGGGCCAAAACACAGAATCAGGGCGCGGAGAAGCCTCTCACATAGGCCAATGCGAATGAGACGAGAAAAGTTGGCTGGCTAGATGGAGTTTCCATGACGGGGTACGGCATTGGCTGATTGGCTCTTGTTGTCTTGCCCCAGAGGCTGCATAAATGCCTGGCCTGTCTCGTCCCAGCTCGCTCTCGCCTGGTTGTCGAACCGCGCTTCATTCCCGCTATCCCGGTCACGTGACCGGCCATTCTGGTGACGTTTGACGTGTTTCCCTGTACTCGTAGTCGCTATTCCTCGCTCCAGTGTTTTTCCTCTCATCACCACCCACATCTTAGCACAATACGGGCGAAGCTGGGACCCATCACCTGCGCACTCCATCCTCACAGCCTTCGTTCTTATCACGCAACACGCTTTGCGATTCCATTGAACACGGCGTACGCGCTTCGCAACGCGTCCGACCCGTTATTTCCAAGACGTTTTCTTCTGCGTCTTGTCAGCTTTCGCGTTGCTACTGATTCCCCGAATACTTAAAGTCCGCATTTTGCGCATCGCGATCCAGTGTTCGCAATGGCCGACACGCCCAATGAGAAGCCCGAGGCTACCACGCCTACCGCAAGCGCTGAAGAAAACCCTATTGTCGAGGACAAGGCTGGCAGTGATGGCGAATTGACTCCCAAGGACGATGCCAAGACTGAGGATGATGCTCCCAAGAACACTGAGGATGGTAAGTCTCAATCGATTACAAGCCGCGCACTTTGCGCATTTTCTGGTTCGCATGTCTACGCGTCTGCGATCAAGATGGAATTGACCTGTTTAATTTCCTCCGGGTGCAGTCACCCTATCAGCAAATTTGCGCTAACGTTAATACGAACTAGAATCTAAGGAGTCCGAGAGCGCAGAAAAGCCCGCAGAAGACTCTGCTGAGAAACCCGATGAAGACGTCGAGATGAAAGAAACCAACGACACGGCCGCTGCTGGAGATGAAGCTGATGTTACCGCCGAGGTTGTGGAAACTCCCGCAGCCAAGGGAAAAGGTCGCCGCAAGTCAACGGCGGGAGAGTCCAAGGGCAAGACTTTGAGCAAGAAAGCATCCAAAGCCCGCCTCACTCATATCGATGCTCAACCAGGCGATCAATTTTTGGTCAAGCTCAAGGGTTTCCCTGCATGGCCAGCCATCATCTGCGACGAGTCGATGCTGCCTAGCGCGTTGATTAATAGTCGTCCAGTCTCAGCGGCACGCCCTGATGGCTCATATAATGAACCTTACGCCGAGGGCGGCAAGCGAGTACATGACAGAAGTTTCCCCGTCATGTACTTACATACCAATGAATTGTGAGAGCCACCCGACATGTGTTTATGGTAAATGCGCTTGCTAACAACTGTTCCTACAGTGGATGGATTGCCAACACTGCACTCTCTGAGCTCAGTGCCGAAAAAGCTAAAGACACGATTGCAGAAAAGATGCGCAAGGACCTCCGAGCAGCGTTCGAATTAGCTGCTGAAGATCATTCTATCGAGCACTACAAGGATATTCTCCAGAGCTTTCAGGACGAATTAACTGCTCAGGAAGAAGCCAAAAAAGAGGCCCTAGCAACACCCAAGAAATCGAAGAAAGGGAAAGCGAAGGTCAGCGATGATGACGACGTGGAGATGGCAGATGTGGACGAAGTTCCCAAGTCCAAGTCCAAGAAGCGAAAAGCTGAGGAGGAAATCAACGTGAGTGACCTTACCAGATCAGCCAGATGGCTGCCGAATTCGAGCTAATAAACGCGCCATTAGACGCCCCAGCGATCTGAGTCTGTCAAGAAACCCAAGATCAAGCTCAACACATCATCTACACCAAAAGCAACTAATGGAGCTGCAACACCAAAGGGCAAGGATGCATCCGCAGCCAAGGCAACCAAGTCCAAGGGCAAGAAGGGCAAAGAGGTCGTCGAAAAGAAGACAGAAATTCCCAAGGAGCTTAAATTGACCCCAGAAGAGCGACATGCTCGCAAGGAGGCATGTTTTCACTTAACTTGATTGGGAGAATTTGAATCTAATGCGTTTAACAGAAAGAGGTTTTGTACCTCCGTCACAAACTTCAGCGTGGTCTCTTGACCCGGGAGCAACTGCCTCGAGAGGACGAAATGGATTCCATGTCAAACTTCATCGCGCTGCTCGAGAACTTCAACGATCTCGAGGTTTCCATCATTCGATCCACGAAGATAAACAAGGTTCTCAAGGCAATCATGAAACTCGACTCAGTTCCCCGAGAAGAAGAATTTAACTTCAAGAAGAGATCTCAGTCTCTGCTCGATAAGTGGAACAAACTCCTTGCCACTGATGGTACACCCGCGGCCGCCAACGGCGTCAACGGTGCTACCGATTCCCATGACGGCGAGAAGAAAACGGGAACAAACGGTGTCAAGGCTTCTGGGGACGCCCCCAAGAAGTCGACAAAGGCTACAAAGGCAGCGTCTGAAGATGCAGAGACCAAAGATAAGGTTGTTGAGACTGAGGCAAAGAATACAGAGGAAGCCGACAAGGAGGGTGAGAAAGCTGAGGATGATGCAGTAAGTGTATAAAAATCTCCCCAAGCCCAATCATCCTGCAACTATCCTGAGTCATCTGCTAAATTATGTTTCTAGCCTCCAGCCGAACAAGAGACTGCTGTAGCCGCAGAGTGAAGGTCGAAGTAGATGAATTGTTTTGGGCGATCGCGTTTCCTTCTCAGGATCTAGCTTCGATAATCCGGGCAGGGACCTGTCAATACGTCTCTTTTTGGCTTTTCTCATTTCTTTGCTGTGTGGCGCATAGGGCACGGTTCTCGTTATTGTTAGTTATTTCTTGCTGCTCTTCTTTATTTTCTATAAAATATGGGGCCACGGTATGCTCTTCGAAGTTTTGATGTATGAATATCTCGCCATGAACGGCGACCGAATCGGAAGCGTGGCATCTGGAAGATGCTGCCCAATTAGCGGCTGTTGATATACGTTCTTTCTTCGGTCTGCCGGGATCTACGAGCACGACTGGTGCATGGAGTGAAGCGACGTGGAGGGAGTGCAAATTTACAGAGAGTCCTGTTGTGTCGGACTCGTGGGGTGAGGCACCTGGGTGAAGCAAAAACAGATGAGATGTCTGGGATGCGGTGGTCGATATGATGGCGGGGGTTGACAATGGGTTTCTATTACACTCTGATTGCGTTGGTTTCGGACTGCAGGAAATAGCAGCCGGGAGGAAGCATTTTGCAATAAAAAGATATTCAATGGTACTGATTTGTTCATGAAGAAGGAATGAGAACATGCTACTATGATGATGATTCGCTTTGATGCCAACAAGTTGAAAATGGATAATTAAATGAAGGTATCAAAGGGGTACAGTATGACTTGATGGTTTAAGCACTGTGTTCGAATACGCGTCACGCAGTCGTTCAAGCGCGTTCATTTCGGGCTATTTGCAGAGAACTCTGATTGTCAAGGGAATGATTGCTATGACAGACCACCTTGGCCCAACAGGAAAATGACGGGAGAAGACGATAGACAGGGTATATTCACCCAGGAAGACCACCAGGTAAGATTATGATTCTTCAAGTGTCGATGTGCAGGGTAATAACCCAGTGTGTGTGGCTCCCAGGTAGCCTTCATCTTCAACCCCGATGCCGACGGCGAAGCCCAACAGGATCGCGCACCCAAGCGCCGGCGCGTATCCAGACAGGCTTCCAAAAAGGACGACATAGAATCGTCGGATCGCCTATTTGTGCCGCTCTTGAACGGGGCAGAAAAGCCCGAGTGTGTCGCGCTTCGCCAGCAGCTTTTTGAAAACGGCTGGTCAAAAATCGATGGCCGTATCCAGGTATGTGAAGCTCCCTAAATAGCTGCTACCCTATAGCTATCATTGTTGCTGTCTTTCGGTGGTTCTTTTGTGGTGGTGGGTTAACTAACAACACTGTCCATTGTTCTGGTCTAGACAACATTGAGAGACTCCAATTCCGCAACGCTCGAGCAAGTGTCAGCGTTTGTTGGCGAGGCAAACTCAGCATGGTGAGAGACTAGAAATCATCCATAAATGACTAAAGAGGGTCTTTGTTGACACTTTTCCCCACAGCGGTGAACAAATTCCAGCAGCATTCATCATCACGGGGCCCAACATTGCGTCACAGGATTTGCTCTTTGAGCAGCTTTCAGAAACGCTGCAACGGTCTGCGCTGAGCAAGTTTGTGAGACTACGATCCTCAGATGCTGCCACGCTAAAGGCCGCGCTTAAGAAAACGATCCGGGATGCTACGGCAAGGACGTTTGAGCATGGCGGTGACGATGACGGTGATGAGGATGATGATGCCTTACAGGTCGGGCAGGGTCAAGACGTAAGTAGATTATGCACTTGGTGATGTTGACTTGGAGATCATATTAATGGTGTCTCTAGGGTCGAAGGTATCTGGATTATGATCTCGAGGCGCTGCAGGCGTTCATCAAATCCCAAAAGTGTGACCATGTTTTCGTGGCATTCCAGGACAGCGAGGGATTCGACAGCAGTCTCCTATCCGATTTAATCACTCTCTTCAAGTAAGTTTGTTCCCTGCCTAACCCATCTCCACTGTAGAGTGCTCTCTACTAACAAACTACGCCACAGTTCCTGGAGACCAAGGATACCATTCACCCTACTATTCGGCATTGCCACCTCCGTTGACCTCCTGCAAGCGCGGCTGCTGAAATCGGCATGTCGACTCATCTACGGGGCTCAGTTTGACGTTGTGCAGACGGACACCATCTTAGAAAGCGTTTTTAGAGGCGCCGTAGCGGCCAGCGACGTCTCACTGAGGCTTGGTGCACCGCTTCTCAGGGCTATGCTGGATCGCCAACATGACCAAGTGGCGGGTATCCAGGCGTTTATAAAGTCGGTGAAGGTAAAAAAAAATCCATTGGATGAAAAAAAAAACCTTGGCTGTGAGATAGCTAACTAACATATACTAGTATGCCTACATGTGCCATTTCTATGCCAATCCACTCAGCGTGCTGTTATCCTCCGAGGCCGGCGAGGGAACACTCTTACAGCCAGAGCATCTGGAGGCCATACGAAACCTGCCGTCGTTTCGGTCTCATGTCGAATCTTCTGTTGGCCGTGGTACTGCCGAGACTCTACAGCATGCCAGGACTATCATCGAAGATGATGAGTATCTGCGGGATAGAGTCCAAGTCAGTACTAATTACCGCCAGCAGTGGATAGACCATCATTTACGCTTGTTGTTGGTTTTGGAATCCACAGGGGCGATGCAATCTACTTTTCCAAGGGCTTATGTAGACATGATGGCTATGAAACCTGTTCAGTTTACGGGAAGCTCAGGTCTTGTGGAATGCATCCGCCGAATTAACATCGAATCACTTCCCAGCACACTGAGCCGAATAATATCTGTATTTCGAGAGGGCGAGGCGAGCCTCCACCTGGGCGGGGCTACCGCAGATGGCGATGTTGTGCTGTGTGCATCGCTGGAGCAGCAGCTTGCGTTGCTCGAGAAACTAAAGCAAGAGGCTGAACTCGCTGGTATTACGCTGCGTAGCAAGTACAGCGGGCAAAACAAAGTGATGCGCACAACAGTCATCGCACAGAGGGTCCAGCTCAGCCAAGACTCGGCCGCCCTCCGTGACGAAGACAAGCAGCTCACGGAGATTGTGGACGCCGTCACGGAGCTGCTGGCATCGCATTTTGAAGAAGACGCGATCGCCGGGGACCTATTCCTGTCAGAGAGCTGGATCTACGACTCGCGGTCGCCCCTGCGCGACATCTTCGTGCCCCGGCCGCGAGCTGTGTTTGAGCGCAGTCTGGCAAGCCCACACGACTACCTCTCCTGCACCTGCTGCACGAGCATCAATACCGCCGATGAAGACGGCCCTGGGCTACAGGCTACACTCCCAGCTACATCTATTCTATACCACATGTATCTCGAGACTGGCAGCCTCATCAACGTCGCAGATCTCTGGTCCGCCTTTTACAGCCTAGTGGCGGAAGAGGCGGAAGAAGGAGTTGATGAGCGCAAGGTATTGGCTATGTTCTACCGCGGTCTGGCCGAGCTGCGAGCTCTCGGGTTTGTGAAGGGGAGCAGAAGAAAGGCTGACCACATTGCCAAGATGCGGTGGCTGTGAACAAAAGATATGTAAATAGGCTATCTAACAAACACAAAGCCAATGACAATGTTTGCGTGGGTGGGGGAGGGTGATGCTTGTAAGATAATGTACACTTTTGAGGGCTTTCTTTTTGGCCTCTTTTATCAGCGTTATTTACTTGCATTTAATACACGAATCACATCAAGCGAGCTATGTATATAATCCATGGCGAGAAAAAAAAAAAAACTGCTGCTGTCAGCATCACGTACGAGTCAACAGCCTAACAAATTGGGCGAGGGTGATGAAGGTGGAGGGGGTGGGGATGGGCTCAATTTTTCTCTGGTATGTGACGATGCAATTAACATGACCTTAAGGCTTTGCCGATTGGCTCTTTTGGGTTCTCTTGAGAAAAGACACTCAGCAAACCATGGCGAAGAAATTTCATCTGAAACGAAGACGAGCAGAGACAGTGACAAGAAGACTTGTGTGTGTACGTAGCATAGCTTCACGTCTGCAAAGAACCCACATTGATTTGTTTCAGTCAAATCTCTCTGATGGCCCGGGTTACCCTATCATGTTTTCACCGCCCACCACTACCCTCATCTTTCATGTATGTATATACGTACTAGATCCGAGATACTACCAATGTAATGTAATAAGTGTGCACAAGTGCATGCCAACTCGCCTGCAGTATTATACATATGGCAAGATTAATAGATGTTTAGCTGCAGCTTTTTTACATGCGGTACTGCTTGCATGAATCACATATCACAGAGACAGAGCAAAATGCAGAGGAGCAAAAAACACAAGGTTAGAGAAGAGCAGAAGTTAAATTAGGTCAGATTTCAGGAGTTTCAGGGGAGGGGGGGGGGTCTCGCTTGTCGAAGTCCGGTCAGAACATATCCTCTGCCTGCCGGAAGTAAATCAGCCGACCGCTTTTCTACAACGAAGAAGGCTTTTGCATGTAATTAACACACTACTGTGCAGGCAGTAATACCACCTCCAAACAAGACAAACCAAATAGGAGATAATTAGTGAGTTTCATTGTGTTTGGTTTGGCTGGCCCGTGAGCTGTTGGCCAGTGCCAAACGCCAAGGCAAATCACTGACAGTGTACGGATACAGGGTTGCGGATACAAACAAACAAATAAACAAAAAGCATCCGGCTACAAACAAAAGCATCCGGTTACAAACAGAAACAGGAGGAGTCACTCGGACCTTCGACAGTTCGAGGTATGAACGCATCGGGATTTACGGGGGATATGAAGACAGGGAACAGAGAACTTAACAGCAGCTTAGCATCAATGTAAATTAATCTTGGAGCGACGGTGACACCCGAACATTCGACGCCAGTGCACACGCCAAAAGGGAGCGAGCGCGGAGAACGGGGGGATAACGGCCCACGAGGGAAGAGGGTACGACGATCGTCAAACCTGCAACGAAAAAGGAAAAAAAAAACTCCAACATCGTACACAGCAATCTCCCATTTAATTCAAGTAAAGTTCATCAGCGGAGAAAAAGACGGATGAACATAATGTGTTTGTCGTAGTAAAGTTATGTGCAGAGTGCGTGCTTGTTCCTACTCAACACTCAAGTATAGCATGCATGTACAGCGGATAATGCTCCGCTTCCAGAAGGGGAGATGATACTTCATTTTATGGTTACTTGTGATCATATTCAACAGTTCTGCTGCTGCCGGTGAGGAACCATAACGACCACAAAAGAATTACAGCTTCATCTCCGGCATCACAGACAGCTTGCACTGGTGTTGGCCAGCCACGTGCCCACATCGAGCCGTGACGAAAAGAGCCGTTGGCCTCGTGCGGATGAAACGAACAGATATGGAGGAGCGGCCTTGCGACGGAATGAAATGAACAACACATGGTTGGCTGTGTCTTAAATGTTCCAGTATAGGGACTGCGTGCTGGGGATGCGATTGGGTGCGAGGGCCGGCAGTAGAAGCTTCCGTTGGTGTTCCGAACCTTGGAGAGCCCTTCCATGGACGGACTGCTAAGCCCCGGGGCAAGACGGGCAATTAAACATGCACACTGTGGGGGTTATTGGTTGGTTTGGCTTCACCCCACCAAGTTAAATGTACACGTAGAACCCAAACACGCACATCACATCCCATCACAGTCATATCGGTACGTACTCTGGTCCAAGGTTTCGGGATATCCGAACGGCGCCACACGGATGGGATCGTCGGGAATGATGGGATAGCAGAATACTGCATGTACTATGGTAACAGCAGTCAATTCCCCTCCACTCTCCCCACAGAAGCATTGGCGAACATTTCTTGGTTGAGATTTATCAGTGAAAGGGGGCGGGGCACGATAGAGTTCTTGATTAACGGATATGCATAGCGGAGATGCACGGCGACGACGCCGCAGCACTGAGAGGTTTTGAATTAATACTGCCCCATCTTTAATTTGGGGGTCTTGGGGAAAGAAAGCCAACTTGTCAGCTTGAATGTGATCCGGCAGTCGGTGGTTTGTGTGTTTCATGGCTGATTGATACTGCATGAGGCATGATTGGGGGTTTACGCAAGGGAGAGACGGCAGGAGGGGGGACAGACTCGGAAGAGCTCGGCTACCGTCCCTTGCGTGCGAGAGCCGGATGCCGGGGAACCGGACGACGACAGCGGCATTGGCAACGGCAGTGGCAGTGGCAGAAGTAGAAGCGTAAAGCCAAGAGCTCGTTCATGCAACATTTGCCAAGGTAAGAGCGCAATAATGAAGGCTATCAGGTCTTGTGCTGGCTATTTCTGAGTCAAGAGAGTCATCGGCCGCGCAACTTTGTTATTTTTGTTGTGTGCGCTGTTGCTAGGCAAGTGTGGCGAGGCAGAGACACATCTCACCTCTAATGCGGCAGGCCCAAGACCAACAGGTTGTCGCCATTTGCAGCTGCCCGCCTCGCACAACGGATAGGGGCTCGATGAGTACTGAATCCATCTGCTGTCAGTGCAGTGTGCATTGCGTCGCATTGCAGTGCTGCTGGAAACGTACGATGTAATTGCTGCAAGTTGGCCACTGTACAGTACAGTAGTTAGTGAGCAAATATAGACAACCCACACATAAGGAGTATGAGAAGTGTGTTTGTGAGATAGACCTTGACCGGGGGGGTAGATCCTCGGTCAGGGACTCAGGGCTCATCTCTCAGGCTCGCTCACCTCACCCGGGTGTGGCGGTGGGGCAAGTTGACCGTTCCATTCTCCATCTCCATGCTCCACGAAGATTTGCGGGCAAATTACCACGCAGTGCTACCTGGACAGTGCTTATCCAACAGTCTGCTTGGTATGCACAATGTTGGTACTACCGGTACAAAGCATCATCCATCAGAGACTGATTTGTGAAGGAGCTTTGGCCAACGCCAAAGCTGGCATGTGGTTTGAGGCAAAAGAAAAAAAATGCGCACATCACTGCGCAACAGCATGGTAATATGTGATACGCCGGATTTAGGGCAGCGTGCAGAGTACCTGTACCTATGTACAACGCACAAGTCTGGGGAACAGAAAGGGGGCGTCAAGGGGGAGCACTGGGAGCACTGAGCTCGAGCCCCAACATGATCGATGGCGATGAAGAGCACATGGCGTCCGACTACCGAGTGATATTTGCCGATAGCCAGTTGTGATAGTAGATAGTTTGTCCTAACAAGGCGCGTGCGCCATTCCATGCGTCCATCCAAAGGGATATAGATCGTAAACCTTGGGTATTTTGGGTTTGGAGTGGCAATAAAAGAGAAACATTGGGCAACGGCCAGGGAAGCTCAAGAAAGCCCAGGTGTGCCAAACAACAGAGTCGGACCCGGACGCTTGGTAACGCTTGTTCGTTAGTAACGCTTATTTTGCTGGGCGTGGACAGAGATGAGCGTTGATTTCAGGGAGCAGAAAGGAACGCAAAAGAGCCACCAACCATGACGATGACAGAATCTGACGACAGCCGAGACATCCCCAAACATAGGCGAACTTGGCATGCTGCCAAGGCTGTGTATCTGCTCTCTCTGCAGGCGCTGAAAGGAGTGCTGAAAGGCAGTCCAGGCCCCATTCCAGCCACCCACGGTCCAATGTCTTGCCTATTTTCTGCCCACCGCTGGATTGAGCCGCGGCCTCCAAGACCTGACTGGCTGATGCGGCCAATCCTGCTGAGAGGAGGGGTTGCTGGCAGATCACCTACTGTGTGTAGGCTGTCATAGGCTGTAGTGTGCCGCTGTAGGCTTTCCAGAGTTGGTTGTTGTACGAAGCATCCATGGGGCCATTCCTGTCTGTGCTGCCAACATTGCCAGCAGCTACCGCTGTAGTTTTTACACAAACGTGCAGGCACGCCAGAGCCACCAAACGAGCCCTAAGCCAAACGAAACATCCACTCTATTAAGACGACACGGAGGTTAAAAAAAGAACTGATCTGCTGCTCCCAGTATGTTCCCGTCTGATTATCATCATCGTCATCATCATCATTTGCACCTCACCACGCTCTCAGCCTCAGCGCCCGCACCAGCATAACCGTCATTCTCCAATACCTCCACCTCCTAGTGCAAAGCCCCGGGCGGGAGGACAGACAACACCAGTGAGCAGCCAGTGCAGCGAACCGCAAGGCCACGCGGGATTGTCTCGCTGGTTCCCGGTCCGGCGTCTGAGAGACTGTGCGAATGTCTCTCCTTTGATCTTTAGACCAGTGACTGGCACTCGCTGCGCCTCGGGAAGAGGAGACAGTGTAGGGAAGTGGGAGGCTCTCTGACGTGCCCACGTAGCTCGCAAAGGGAACAGACTCCAAGGGGTGGAGGGAGAGGTCTGAGAAAGAGGCACTGGAGGGAACAGGGCCTGGCGTTGGATTGGACTGGGAGGTGGTCGCCTTTTAGCAATGTCTCACTTCAAGCGTTGAAAGTGTCTGCGTAGTGTCTGCGTCCGTCGCATAACGAGTTGCCCCCCGCCATGGATACGTTGGAACAAGGCTCTAGAGTCCTGGAATCAGCGCCCGGAGCAGCTAAACAGCCGCCCAGGTTCAGTCGTCAGAGGCTCGGAGCCCTGTCGACGTCGTAGTCGTTTAGCACTCGTGGTGATTAAAGGGTCTTCAGAGCACAAATGCAGTATAACGGCTATCGCTGAAGGTTGTATCGTTTTGGATCGTTTGGAGGGAGGAGATTGAGTGCCACCTCAGCTTAGGTGGTAAGCTTCTACTAAGACAAACAGCAAGAAGGATGATACCTGCTTTGTGATATACGTAGCAGCAGTTGGGGAGCAAGTGCACCCACGCCCTCGCTCTTGCTGCAGAGTACCTCCTCTGAGCAGCTCCTGCGTTGACATACGCTCCTGGCAGCAAGAATCAACAGGCTCTTGCTGTTGGATCGTACCTGTCTGGGTCCAGCGTGCAGGTAAACCACCCAATCTCAATTGCTAGACAGTACCTCACAGGCATCACAAACATCACAAACACCCTCTAAAGCATCAGCCAGGTGGCTCACTAAACCCCCGCTGGGTATCTGATTCCAATACCACACTTACTGGCTTTACCCTGCTTGCCTTCGCTCGCTGCTCTCCTTGGCCTCAAGCCCGAAGCTCATGCCATGCCATCATCACCCACAGCGCCCAGCAGCGCCTGCGCCGCGTGCGCTGTTGCCGGCGGCTACCCAAGCCGGCGGGCCCCTTCTAAGACATCGCAGTTTCGGAGCCTTGCCCAGAGTGGAAGCCAACGGCGTGGTTGGTGGGGTCGAGGAGGAGCCCGCCAGCAGCAGCCAGAGTCAGAGCCAGAGACAGAAAGACAACGCGATGGACAAGGCGGCTGAAAAAAGGGTCTTGGGTTGAGACTCTTGCTGGGATGGTTTCCGCGCACCGCGGGCAACTGGCTAGGGGTGACGGAGTGCCGCGAAACAGTGCCTACTATACGACTAATAAGATGTGGCTGCTTTGGTGTGCTCGAGATATCACTCCTATAACTACCCATAGCGACCACCTCTCCCACAGACTACATTACCCGCCGCATCCATCCAACCTCCTGACATTCAATCAACCAACCAACCAACCCACTACACTCAACTAGCCTGCCAGCTAACTCCAACCCACGTTTTAACTACTCTGGATATATTAATCCAGCATTCGCAACCTATCTCCCAAACATTTGCCGCCAAGATCAACTTTTCTGCTACTGTTCGATATACTCAGTAGTATATAGCAACCCAAACAACTAAAGCGTCATTTCAGTGCTCTGCTGGTACCTCACCTTTCGCACAGCAAAGTTTCACTAGCCTCGTGCACTCCGGCAAGCCGTCTAAAACACACCAAATCCGGCAATAGTACCCAACTTCGGCTTTAAGCTTTCTTGCACATTCGTCAGACCTCACGGGTACATCAGTTTGTTTTTGGCAAACAAAACATCAGCATTCCCGAGGCCACGCTTGAAGGCCTCTTTTGGTGCCGCGCTGTTCATAAATAAGCAGCCTGTTTCGAGTGAAGCTTCCAAAGCAAGCACGCCAACCACCAACGTCACTAGCAGTTCACATCACTTACTTGTGATTATCACCAATCGCATTTTATCAACCTCACATCACATCATCAATCCATCAAGATGAATCACCAAAGTCAGATGACTCCCCAGCCCCACCGGGAACATTTTATCCAACGTCGCTTGGCTTGCAATCCTGAGCTTGTCCGCAAGTTGGAGCAAATGGCCCTGCCACTATCACCTCTCGTTCAGTTGACGACCGGCACTGTCCATCAGTATTTCCCCAGAACTGTTTTACAATTCTGGCTCTTGACAGATACCCAGCTTGAGGCTCTCGCACACTTTTACCACCAGCGCACCCCTTCACCATGGACTCTTCAGTACCCTTGTCCTATCGAGTGGAACTCCAACTTGCCGCTTGAGGAGAAGCGTCGCATGATGGGCCGCTTCATTGGCCTCCGCGGCTGCGAGTCTCCATCTATGCTCAAGACCGAGGAGGAGATCGCTCGTGAAGTACGTCTTGCCAGCGCTGACGAGGCGCTCTGGCGCCAAAAGATGCACCCCTGGCAAAACTGAACACGGTTTCCAACGGCGGCATAGTCAGGTAAATGGCCTTACACGGCCTTGACCTGGCTGCAATTTTCTTTTAAACTGGAGGCTTTGGTCTGTTTTCAAGTTTTGGGAGTTTTACAGGGCATGTAGAGAAGCGATCTCATAAAGCGAACTGGTTGGCAATTTTTTTTGGGAGGGTTTGCATTTTTGGAGTTGACAAATACCATCATGGGTCGGCAGCATTGGATGGCGAGAGGGAAGACCGGAACAGGGCTGGTTGCAACGCTCCACGGCAGCACCAGTATGAGCATGAGAATATAGCATACTTATCCAATGAACAACAAGATTCTATATATATCGCAGTTTGACTCTTGTGACTGGGCTCATTCTTATAAAGCCATCTCTGATTTTAACACAATTCTTGTTCTATAACCGCGTTAAAAGTTGCAACAATGATCCCGTCATCTATATTGTAGTCTAATTCAATGTGGAGGTACACGACAACTGACTCTGATCGCGATGTAATGTATTGATGTGTTGAGCGTGTGTGTATGTGTGATTATATGCCTTCCTTTTCCTCTCTCTCTCCGAACACATCTACTTCCTCCCGAGTTACTTCTTGCCACCCTTCTTCTTCTTGCTGGGAGTGCCCTTGCTAGGAGTGTCTTTATTCGATACAGCCTTGATCGGTGTCTCCTTCACAGGTATCTCTTTGCTCGGCGTGTCCACAACTGGTGTCTCGACGGCTGGCGCTTCTACACTTGGTGCATTTACGACTGGTGTATCCACCAGAACGGTATCCTCCTCGCCGCTGCCCTTGGTAGAACCCTTCTCCGAATCGTCAAGCTCCTTCATGAAATCGGTCTGAATCTGTCCCCTCCGCTTTTCCCACCACTGCTTCTCAGATTCTGTCTGATCCTGAACTTCACGAAGACGTTCGCGGAGCTTGGTGTTGCCGTAGATTTCGTGTGCAGATTGGAAAATGGTGGGACCCCAGTTTGGTGACAGAGCGTTGGCCTATATGATACCCGGTCAACAAAAGAGGAAGAAAAAATAGGGGGGGCTTATTAGCGAGCCTTTCTTTCGGCATACCTCAGTTACAACGTCTCGCAGCTCCTCTTCCATCTCCTTCTCCGCACGTTCAAACCGTTGCCACAGGTCATCTCCTACGCTTCCCCGTTGCAGTAGCGCACTGCACGCTTGCTTGGCCGTCTTGATCTGAATCAGTCGCTCAATATCTTCCACCGCGCGCCTCAGAAGTGCCGCTTTGAGGATGCTGTCAGGGACCTGAGGCGGCTTCTCGGACTCGTCCTCCGGGTCCATGTGCAGTAAGGAGAGATAAATATCCCGTTGAAGATGCGGGCCAAACCATGGTGCGAGGTTGGCACCTTCAGCTGTTATCGCGCAAACAGAAAAAATGTCAGCCTTTGTCTTCTCGAAACAGCGGTGCTCGTTGTGCTGGTCGCATATTCAAGGGAGAGGTGGGGGGAGGAGCGTGCAAACGAGATAATTATGTCAAGGAACGTACCAGCCTTGCGCTTCCGAGAGATGCGCGAGAAAGTCGTAAGAGCGCCGCCGAGGACGATGAGGTAGGCGAACGGAAGGACAAGGCCCCTCCAATCGATTGACAGCATTTTGGAAAATGTTGATCACTTTGCTGCAATATTGTTAAGCTTTGCCTGTTGTTTGTGCAAAATTTCGTTTATCTCCTGAAGCGCTTCGAAGCAGCGGAACAGAGAGGGAGGCCACAGATATAAAGGAGAGGCTGCCGGTGGTAGTGACGTTTGGCTCGGGTGTGAGCTTGTGGGTGAAGTTGAAATGGCCGCCGTTATCGACACGTCGCACACATGTCAACTTTTAGCAGCGTTTTGCGGATGTCTGCTGCGAATGGACAGATCACCACACCCCTGCTTACACCCCTCCGGCATTGTGCTGTCCAAAACTCACAGGTACGTACTGTGCGGTTGTGGAAGACAGATTTCCATCTTAGAATTACATAATACAGCATTTTGCCATACTAGGTACGTACAGTGATTGCTGGAATGGGGGCAGGCAGGTCGACGTCACATCTGACCTCGCAACGCCCCAACTAGCCGTGGCACAGGTGGCGAGATCTGTGGCTGGAGGTTTAACTTCAGGCACCGTGGGATGACGCTCTACCTCCTACGAGACCTCTATTTACCGTCATACCGCTGTACCAATTAACGCTGCGTCTGGCAAGCCTAGACTGTTACTCACAGTGGTGCCCTTAGTAGTAAGCTTTCATCTTCCACGTTCCGCAGCTCCGCTATGATTAAGCAAGCTCTCAATCTAGACCAGCACCAGCCCACCACCTGTTTCCATCTATCAGCATCCGCTTCTTCTCCCTTCCAGCATTGTTTGCACAGCACACGAGGCTGTGATTTGATAGGCACGACACAGCTTCCGACATAATAATCTTTCTCTCGACACACTCAAAGCGGCTTACCATCTTCTCCTAGACGTGCCCGCCTCGAGCAACCTCGACGCATAAAACACACCCCACCACACGCGCGAGCCCATTCACTACGTGGCCAACAGCCTCGACCACACCATGTTGCTGAGGCTCCGTGGGCCAGATGGCATGGTACGGCTGACGGTTGAGCTGACCACGACCTTTGGCGACTTGGGGAAGCAGGTGAGGTTCTAGCGTACCTAGAGACTGTTCATGAGTTGGAGTTAACGAGCAATGACCATAGCTGTTATCCCAGCTGCCTGCCACGGTCGACCCTACAACTATCACATTGTCAAACTCACCCAACGGCGGTGATTCGAAGAGGCTAGGAGATATTGCCAACTTCAAAGTCGGGCAGATTGGGTTGAAGTAGGCTGCATTCCTCCGCTCCTTGGCCTCCCCTCACAAGATATTTGATAAAATCCACCTTTGAGTTGTTCCCTGTTCAAGTGTTTGGTCTGACGGATTTAATAGACATGGCGATCTTATCTTTCTCCACTATCAACATGCAGATGCCGCAAACAACACTGCCAACGGTGATGCGATCCCTCCTGTTACTGCCGCTAGACTTAGCGGCAAACCTGTTTTGCCTACCGAGGACCTGCCAATAGCTCCGAAGCTCGAGCGAATATCAAAACCTTGGGAAGTTGTACGACAATCTGCGCTGGACGACCGATTAGATCGCTTAGATGGGAAAATCCCACGGGGAAAAGGCAGGATGTGTCGTCATGGCCCAAAAGGGATGTGTGACTATTGCCAACCCCAAGACCCCTTCGATCCGGTCTATCTCGCCGAGAAGAAGATAAAGTACCCCTCCTTTCACTCCCATCTACGCAAAATAAACTCTGCCACAAACAAACCTGAGCTTGGTAGCTCTTATATACCTCCCCTAGTTGAACCCTATTATCGAGTTATGCACGACTGCCCAGCCGGCCACCCGCCATGGCCAGAAGGTATCTGCACAAAATGCCAGCCTAGCGCAATCACACTCAACCCACAAACATTCCGTATGATCGATCACGTTGAATTTGCCTCACCCTCAATTATCGACAACTTTATTGACACTTGGCGAAAAACCGGTGCTCAGCGCATAGGTTACCTGTACGGAAAGTATACCGAATACACTGAGGTTCCATTAGGCGTCAAGGCCATAGTTGAGGCTATCTATGAGCCTCCACAAGTCGATGAGATTGATGGTATTACTTCGAAACCCTGGGAAAACCAGAAGGATGTTGATGAGGTAGCAAAACTCTGTGGATTGGAACCGGTTGGCATCATTTGGACAGACTTGCTTGATTCAGGCCGTGGTGATGGCTCAGTTGTATGCAAACGTCATGCTGACTCATACTTTCTATCTGCTCTTGAGATATGCTTCTCGTCGAGGCTTCAGGCACAGCACCCAAAGGCCTCTAAATGGTGCGACACTGGCCGGTTTGGTTCTAATTTTGTAACCTGTGTCATATCTGGAAACGAGGATGGTGAGATTTCAATATCGTCTTATCAGATGTCAAATGAATCCGTCGAAATGGTACGAGCCGATATTGTTGAGCCGTCAGCAGACCCCAATGCTATGCTTGTTCGCAGCGAAGAGGAAGATGATGGCCCCGTCAGCCGCACAAGATACATCCCGGAGGTCTTTTATCGCAAGGTAAACGAGCACGGGGCCAATGTTCAGGAGAATGCGAAGCCAGCTTTCCCAGTTGAATATCTTTTTGTTACTCTAACACATGGCTTCCCCGCGGAGCCCAAACCGATTTTCACCCAGACAGGATTCCCCATCGAGAACCGAGAGTATATCGGCGAGAGCCAAGAGCACTCTGCATTGGCCAAGACTTTGAACTTTCGATCAGGTCAGCGGCCGAGCGAGAATGCTCAAGAGATATCCAACTTCCATGTCCTTTGCTTTATTCACCAAATGGGCATATTATCAAAGGTTTGCAGTTACCCAACCAACCCACCAATCTATTTTTGTTTGGCCTATTCCCTAGTCAGGATGATCCAAGCAACAGTCTGCTGATATGTGTCTACTTATGTGTATTAGGACGAGGAATCCCTCCTATGCCGTGTCGCTACGCAGCATGATCTCGCCGATTCATTCCAACTTCGCTCTACAGAGGGTTGGCAGACACTTCAAGCCATTCTGAAATCGACCGGTGAGAGAATCCCCAAGCGTTCGCGAGGGCACGATGACGTTTCAGCCAAGTCATCATCTTCCTCTTTTTCTTCCTCTTCTTCATCGCTTCTTAATCACCTGCCTGTTCGCGACTCGGGTGAGCCACTTGCTAAAAGGTTTGCTGCCTTCAGGCTGAACGAACGGCGTGCCTCGAGCAAATAGCTAGATCCCAACTCGATTATAAAATTATATAAACCCTCCCGCTGAATTTATAATATGCCGTTGGGGGTCCATCGAAACTACGGGGCACATTTGGTGTACTGAATAGGCAAAGGGATCCGAGAACGGAGAGGAGGAACCTGAGGCAATGCGGCAGGGGTGGCATTTTTATAGCATTGCTGTTGACCGCGTGTGTGTGGAGGTGCGTTTGCCATGACCAAACAGACAAAAAACCGACGGCAAGGGGACCGATCAACTGCATAGGGAAAAGCAATCTGGACATTTGAATCTCGATAGCCCGTTTCATAGCATAATGGCCTCACTGGGCTAAGGCTATGAGGAACCCTAGGAGCACAGTAGCATGGATAAATCATGGAGAATTGTGTTTGACAAATGCTTTAAAAAAGGGATAACTTTTTCTTCTTCATGCCATTCCATACTCCATCTATCTACACTAAACTTAATGTAGAAAAAGCAAAATCTGCACCAGATCATGGCCTCCACCTCCCCCCCCTTTGCCAAAACCATGACAATGAATCAACCCCATTGCGTTCGCTTCGCTTCGACAAAACGCCCAGTCTACCGCCTCCCAACAATGTCCTCAAGACGCTCACGGTCTAAATCAATGACCCTAAACCAAGAGTATAGGATTATAGAAAAGAGAAAAGAAAATTACAAGACAGAAAAGAGTTAGAATTAGAAACGCCAGCTCCGTTCATTTTCCAGAGGTATCCCAAAGGATTTAGCCGAGCAGAAAGCGGATGCAGTGCTCAGCATGGGTATCTTTTGTATGTTGTCTGGGCTGCACTTATAGCGGCTTGCCGCCAAGAAAGTCGGACCACCGGCGAACCTCGGAGGGAATGCCCTTTTCACGAGGAAGCTTCTCGTTCATGCATTGAGCAAAGAGAATTGCAGTCTGTAACTAGGTTAGAAAAACCGCGCTTGAGAATGTAAAGGGGGCGAGAAGTGGTTACATACCTTGGGCTCCATGAATAGAGGCACACCAAAATCGACAGCATTTCGGCGCATAACATAGTCGACATCCAGAGTCGTCTTACCACGAGCCTTAGCTAGGTTGAATACACCGCGGATGTCGTACTTCTGGAACACTTCTCGAAGAGCTCGCTTGTCCTCGGTGGGGAACTCGATGACTTCAACCTCAACATTGTGCTTGCTGGTTGATTCTAAGAATTTCTTGACGTCGTTGCTCGCAGCATACATCTTGTAGCCGAGAGGGGCCACGAAGTCAGCGACCTGTGTCAACCACTTCTCGTTGACCTCACCACCAAACAGCAGGCCCTCACCAGGCTCAGGCATACGGAAGTTCATGGTGGACTGAAGAGAGGACCAGTACGCCTCAACCAAGTCCTTACCAAAACACGCAATCTCACCAGTAGAAGACATCTCGACGCCAAGGAATGGATCAGCGCCAGCGAGACGAGTCCAAGAGAATTGAGGAACCTTGGTGGCGACATAATCTCGCTTGACAGCCATGAGATCGGTAGCTTCGGGGACATTCTTGCCAACAAGGGCCTTGGTAGCGACATCAATGAAGTTTGTGCCAAGGACCTTGCTGACGAAAGGGAAAGATCGCGAAGCACGGAGGTTGCACTCGATGACCTTAAGAAGAGGCTCGCCCCCCTCAGGGTTTTCAGCCTTGATGATTTGCATGTTGAAAGGTCCTGTAATTTTCCAGGCCTTGGCAACCTTTTGCGCAATCTCCTTGACACGCTCCATGATGGATGCCTCAAGGTTAGCGGGAGGGAGAACAAGAGTGGCATCACCAGAATGGACACCAGCCTGCTCAACGTGCTCACTGACGGCATGGATAATTAGTTCACCCTTGGAAGCAACACCATCCACGTCAATCTCCTCAGCGCCCTCAATGAACTTAGAAATAACAACAGGGTGATCAGGAGAAACATTGCTGGCTGCCTCAAGCTTTTCCTTGAGATCCTCTTGGCTTCGAATGACAGTCATGGCGGCACCGGACAACACGTAGCTCGGTCGAACCAGTACGGGATATCCAACCTCCTCGGCAAAGGCCTCAGCAGCCTTGACCGAAGTAAGCTCTTTCCACGCAGGCTGATCAATGCCGATGCTATCGAGAATCTCAGAGAACTTTTGACGATCCTCTGCCTTGTCGATATCCTTGGGATCAGTTCCGAGCACCTTGGCACCACCAGTCTCCTGTAGACGAAGAGCGATGTTCTGAGGCAATTGGCCACCGACAGAAACGACAACTCCAGAAGCATTCTCGAGCTCGTAAATGTCCATGACTCGCTCATAGCTCAGCTCTTCGAAGTACAACTTGTCCGCAGTATCGAAATCAGTCGAATAAGTCTCAGGATTGTAGTTGATCATGACAGTCTTCTCACCCATGGCTCGAAGTGCCTGAGTGGCACTGACGGCACACCAATCAAACTCGACGGAACTTCCAATTCGGTAGACACCGCTGCCAAGAATAACTGTGCCTTTGTCCTCGAAAGTAACGTCGTGAGTGGAGCCATTGTACGTAGTATACAGATAATTAGTATCAGCAGGGAACTCGGCGGCCAAAGTATCGATCTTCTTAACCCATGGGCGGATGTTGAAGCTCAATCGCTTAGCTCGCACTTCGTCTTCGGTGCTCTTGACAGCATTGGAGATCTGCCTATCTGAGAAACCCATCTTCTTAGCCTGCAGAAGCTGATCTTTAGTCAGAGCCTGGAGACTGCCGCTGGCTTCTAACTCGCGGGTGCAATCCACAATGTTTTGCAGCTTGTACAGGAACCATTTATCAATCTTGGTCAACTCATGAACCTTTTCGACGGAATAGTTCTCGTGAAGCATGGCCTGGCCAACGGCAAGCCATCGGCGATCAGTGGGATTTTGTAGCTCGAAGTCAAGATCATCAAACTTGTCGCCCTGGAAACCAACAAATCTGGGATCGACTTGTCGGATGGCCTTCTGGAAAGACTCTTCAAAAGTTCGGCCAATAGCCATGACTTCACCCACAGACTTCATGGCACTGCCAATATCGCGCTTTACGTGCTGGAACTTGGAAAGATCCCATCGGGGAATCTTTGTGACAATGTAATCCAAAGAGGGCTCAAAGTTGGCGGTAGTTGTCTTGGTGACAGCATTGGGTAATTCTGGCAGGCTGTGACCCAACCCAATCTTGGCAGCGGTATAAGCCAAGGGGTAGCCTGTGGCTTTCGACGCTAGAGCAGATGATCGCGAAAGACGGGCATTGACTTCAATGACGCGGTAGTCGAGACCATCAGGCTGCAAGGCGTATTGAACATTGCACTCGCCGACGACACCTAAATGACGGACGATCTTGATAGCGGCAGACCGCAGCATGTGATACTCCTCATCGCTCAGTGTCTGACTGGGTGCTACCACGATGGAGTCACCGGTATGAATACCAAGGGGATCGAAGTTTTCCATGTTGCAGACGGTGATGCAGTTATTATTAGCATCCCGAACAACCTCGTACTCCACTTCCTTCCATCCTTTGAGAGACTTTTCAACGAGAATCTGAGGGGACAGGGTGAGTGAACGAGCGGCCATGTTGCGGAGTTCCTCCTCATTGTTGGCGAAGCCGGAGCCAAGACCACCAAGTGCATAGGCAGCACGGACAATAATGGGGTATCCGATCTTCTCAGCGGCGCCAATGGCTTCATCCACAGTGCCTACGGCAAAGGATTTAGCGATGGGAATGTTGATCTCATCGAGAGCCTTTGCGAATAGGTCACGATCCTCGCTAAGCTCCAAGGTTCGAACGCTGGTTCCCAGAACCTTTACTCCGTACTTTTCAAACAAGCCCAAACGCTGCATCTCGACGCCCAAATTCAAAGCGGTCTGACCGCCAAATGACAAGAAAATACCATCTGGCTTCTCCTTTTCGATCACATACGTAACATATTCGGGAGTAACGGGCAAGTAGTAAACCTCATCGGCCAGACTGTGGTTGGTTTGGATGGTTGCGATGTTGGGGTTGATGAGGACTGATTTGACACCAGCCTCCTTCAGGGCTTTTAGAGCTTGTGAACCTGCATTGGGAAACGCCCTGTTAGTTCATCGCCTCAGTTGAAGAGTTTTCTATCAGTTTATGCTCCTTTGTCCCAAGTTCCCTTGTCCTTGACTCTAGACGAAGAGGGAGCGTAGGTTTGGTGATTGATTCGCAATCTTGGCACCGACACCGCCATCACACCGGGGTTCAAGTGCACAAAAAGAAAAAGGCGCTAGAGAAGTCAAAAACTTACCAGAATAATCGAATTCACCAGCTTGGCCAATTGCCAGACCGCCACTGCCAATAACCAGCACCTTCTTGACATCTACTTTCTGTTTGGGCTTAATTACACCGCTGTCTAGGTAAGCCTTGGGGTTGGGGGCTGACTGGGCTGTGGCGGATGAATAAGGTCGGACCACGGTGATTGTGCCCAGCCGTTTTGATTGTGTGAGCTGGAGCGAAGGTCGGAATTGAGGGTTGAGGGAAGTCGTGGTTAGTGATCGGGATGAGAGAGCTCGTGGAAGAGCTCGTGGGAGCTGGCGAGCATTTCGGAGCAGCATCGGAGCTCGCGCAGCCAGCGCGGTCGACATGGTGGCTGGCATTGTAGCTGGAAGATTGGAGAGGTTGCAAGAGGATCAATGCTGTAAGTGCACTGTCCCTCAAGCAGCTTGACCCTTTCAAATGCCAATTGACTCCTAGAGATGGTGTTTGGGGGAGGGAGAGAAGAGCGGGAGGCAGGAAAAAAAGTTGAAGGGTATGGACGAGTCAAGAGAGTGAGTGACTCTTGGCCCTCTCTCAGGACTAAATAGTGGGGGAAGGAACGGGAAGGAGTCGCGGTGACTGGACGGCTGGCAGACTGGCAGGCAGGCTGGTTGGCTGGCTGGTTGGCTGGCTGCAGATATCGGAGGGAATGGCGTAGGAGCAATATTGACCAACCGCCGATTCGGGAGCTTCAAGCAGCCAGATACGATAGCGAACCAGCCCGACTGCCGGAAGGGTGCTGTCATGCTGACCGTTTGTTGAGGGGTCCCCAACGACAGGGTACTTATAAAGTACCCTTGCTAGCAGCACCACAGCACGCTGCATCTACGTATTCACGAGGTATCTACCAATGCCGGCCGAGAGCACCATCACGATGCAACCCTGGATCTGACGTTACAGCGTTACAGAGGGGGTACTGTAGATGCTGCGCCTATAATTACGATTTCATTCACTGGCAGAGTGCAAGCAAAGCTCACCAGACAGAGAAAGATTCCAGCGCCTGATGTTTGTTTTTTTCTTTCTTCTTTCATTGGGCAGCCGACACACTGGTTCTCCTATCCCTTGAGTGAGGAAAGTCTTGGAAACTCCACAACACTTGGTCTTTTTTTTTGTTGCTGTTTTGCTTTTGCTAGTGTCCGTTCAGCATTCCCCACCAAGAAAAAAAAAACAGAAATCGGAGCCCGATCTGGGACGAATGACTGGAGAATGACACACACACCAAGAGAGAACGGAGCAGTTGCGGAGGCCCAGCCGGCCCAAGCGCCGACAGTCCGCTCTTTTGGCTCATCAATGATTAATTGCTACTAGTACTTAACTAGTAGCTGACAGGTAGGACGTAGGTTGAAAGTGAACTTGAATTTTTAGATGCGATTGATTGGGTGAATAGTAGGGGTGCAAAATTTGCAAACAGAGCATGTCTATTCCATTGAGTTACCTTGAGTTGTATGGGCTGTTGCCTCCACGCATCTCAAACTACAAAAGAGCTTTGAATAGCGTTTCTAATATTGTAATTTCAATGCATCAAACTCCCGATGGCGAACATTAGTAGAATGTTGGTGGGTGGAAATGAGACCATGAAGTCGGTGCAGAGTCCGATGGCGGTCACTGGAGCAAGATCCAAGTCACATTTACCAATACGGATAAAAAAATGCAAGTGAACAGTTCACTGAGATGGACAGATAACCCAAGCAGCAGATACCCCATGAACTAGCAACAAAAACTAGACTGCGAATTCTGTAATTAAGATTGAAAGCTAATATTGTGCTTGTTACGCCTGTTGTTACTGCAACAAAAAGTGGTCACAGAAGCGTCAGTTGAGAGTTCAGCTTGCGTAATTCACTTACCGTTCACAAACTGTCAAGATGCAAGCACATCATTTAATATATTTAATGAACTTCAATATCCCCATTCAATCCAGTTTAACTTCACAATTAGAGAGATGATTTGCAAATTTTGAGCATCAGCACGATGTGCCTGGACCTTGCGTGTAGGAAAGCGTCACTGGTCTGCCCCCCCCCCCCCCCCCCCCCCCACCCCCCCCTTCTCCAAATTCACCCAATATAAGACCAGAATTGTCGTTGTAAAAATATGAATGAATGTAGAATACAATCATGATTGTTCAACTTTTTGCAATGCTTATAAGAAATATCTGTAAGGAGTTCTTTCTCTTACCATCTCTTCTTGTTCTATCTCGCATTGATACCATTACCCAAAGTCCCAAGAACTATCTCGTCTCCTATCCTCCATATCCGCGACTTGTCAAAATCGAAAACCCCTTCGATGGGTTGCTGTGAAGGCATCTTATCCGCCAATAAAACCAAAAATCGGGAAAGTTGCAATCAAGTCTCGGTCGAACGTCTCAAGCATAAAATGGCCTGCGACGCTTGCGAATCTCAAAGACGTCCTGCCATGTTCCGGCAGGCGCCGACTCGACACACATGTACTGACCAGAGACGAGCAGCTCCTGCGCTTAAACGCGCTCCCCATATAGGCAGGTCACTTTATAAAGAGTATAGCAAGATGCCAGCTCAGCCGCTCAAACGTGCTCAACATGGAACCCGCTCCCTTCATACAGCATATAGTCAGCAATCAGCGGGCTCATCTCATACTCAAGGCAGCACTGCAACATCAGTTCGGGTAGATCCATCTACTTCCGCCTCCCACAACCGACCATCAGTGGCAGGGTTCGAAGCTGCTCGACGGATCGCCGCCCGCCCATCCAATATCATAACTTCTGCTCGCCAGACAGCACAACGATCTTCTAAGGACTCTGAAACTGCGATAAATCTCCCAAGACAAAACCGAGGGCAACAAACCCCTTTAAAGACCCCTGTGAGTGGTGTGGGGCAGCGCTTCAACTCAATCACGGAATCCATCAACAAGCTTGGGCGAGATATCAGAGATGGACTACCACTGAAGAAAAAGAAATCGGACAGTTCTTTTGTCTGCGCCAAGGCTCGCGAGATTGAACGAGACTGAAAAGGTATGGATGTGAATAAATTGCTTTGTAGACTGAAGCGAGTTCCTAACCCTCCTTATTTTTCGTCCTTCTTTGCCATGTATCCACCCCTTACAGTCAGCCTTTATGGTTTGTTAGGTAACAATGATTTCATTCATCACATTCTCCTCCATCATACAAATATTAGGTAGTGTGTCAACTTCTTCACACATTTTCGTACATTGCAAAGCTCCAGCGATGAAAAGTCTCGGCTGAAATAACAGAACGCTGGGATGTTGATGACAGCGTAGTATAGATTTAGAACCCCTCGTGACGAAATGAGAGGGGGGTGTTTCCCTTGCGTCGCATAATGACGTAGGGTTGGGTCGGTTTTGTTATGTGATAGTGTAGATAATTCCGTGCAGAATATAGATAGTCGGTTGCCCATCTGCTTCGTAGTGATCCCAGTCAGGCGAGTTGAGAACAGCACCATCAATAACTACAAACGGGCACTCGAAGATCAACGTCAAGCCATCGTTATAGACTCTCGTCCCACGGTAACCGTGAAAGAGCCCGTGTTGCGAGGTCTGCATCTGCGAGGATGTTTTTCAATTTACTGAGCTTTGCCGTTCTTGGCCTTGAATTTGGAGATTTCATGTTGAACGGCTCTGCTGACACGAGCCTGGAGCTCAGGACGGTAACCAAGCATGAAGAGGGTCTCCAACCAGACAAACATGGGCGCAAGGAACAAGGCCTGGACTAAGTTGTCTAGCAGAGCTGGAGCGCGGCCCTCAAAGGCACCATGGCCGATGAACTGTGCGACCCAGCTAACCAGGTGAATGGCAAGGGCGTATTGAAAAGTCGATGTTGAGTCCTGTAAGCGAAGATAGTTGGCCCCAGCCGTGCTAGCCAGGCAAAAGGCAGCCAGAACAAAGCCGGCCACCGGCTCTAGAAGCAAGTATAGCGATGCGTAAAGGAATGCAAAGATGGTTCCAAGATTAAGTTCCAGATACGGAATAGTGATCCAGTCCGGAGTGTGAATGAGGGTACCAGTGTATGTGGCCTAAGCGTAAGAGTGTATGAGAGGTGAGAAACTCTTGACGGGGAGTAGAAGTCAGCAGCGGGAACACCCGCACTTACCATTGCAAAGCCCGAAATCAAGATGAGTGGCACGCAGACCATATGGATGGCCACGTTGACCGAATTATGGTGGTAGGCACCATACTGAAAAAAGAGTCAGTTTGACCGGGAAACTGCGAGGTAAAACGTCTCTAGATTGCGCGCTTACAAAGGTCAAGTGCTTCTCCAGATCGAGGGACATTTTGAGAAGAGACAGGAGGAGATGCAACAGGAGCGATTAAAACAAGCCAGACGGAGACTTGGGACTGGGAAACACAGGAGACAACGAGCGAGGGGGAAAAGCGACAGGCGTGGGCGCAAGAGATACGGAGGCTCTGAACAGGCCAGAAAGGCAAGGTTTCGAGAGCCCAAGTCAGCTGCTTAAGCGTAGCGCTCGCAAATAACGGGATCGTCAACGTTGTCCAGGAAAGCGCGTGGAGGGAAGGGCAGAAGCAGAGGGTGTCGCGGAGTCGGATATGTTGCATTTGTCCATGTGTCGTTATGGTGAGTGAGGTTTTCGGGTGTGGGGGAGAAGGACCCCTTGGGAGCCTCGGATCACGGCGGCTGTTCCAGCCTTCCAGGGGGTCTGCCAGCACCATCAGCATCCGCACCAGCGCACAATGCTGCACACACCACCATTCACCAGCCGGCTTCCCATTCGGGTTCCCATTGAATTGCCCCCCCCCCCAGTGTTCCTCTATGATACGACACCAAAACCCCTCAAGTCTTGGAAGTCAGAGCTGGGGGAGCCTAGCAGGTGGCTACGGCTGGGAACAAATACGCAAGGTAATTATGTCTCCTTTGGGAAGAACGGACTATCGCGAATATCATGGACTAATAGCAACGCATTTGGGAGTCTCGAGCCTTGCATGTACACGCGGCCACAGAATTTCATGTGATAATTGCAGTCGCGTGTCCAAACCTCTACGAATTATGCATGCTCAGTCATTAGAATTATATAGAGTGCAAAATGTCTCAGTGACAAACCATGTTGCGCCCCAACAGAACCCCCATCATTATTATCCTTATGACATCCTAAATACTAGTTCAGCCTATAGTTGGTGGATTCGGCGCTCTGCGATTGGCGCCCGGTATGGAAGCTCGGCAGAATTTCTGTACGGGGCATTACAAATAACACACATGTGGAAATGATGGAGCCAGCGCCTGTGTGGAGAGCAGCGTTGGGCTTTATGCGGCGATGTTGGCGGTGCGTCTCACAGTCAATGCTATTTTGAGAGCCGCTCTTCAGAGGTGTGCGAACATGTCGTGTTCCGCAGCAGCCCTGCTACCAACCGTTGGAAGCTACTGTGATTTTTCATAGGTGCATGTCAATTCTTGATTGCTAGCAAATACGCGATTAGGCAATGCTTCATTCCTCTTTTAGTAGTCATCATTGTTGGACAGATGGAACTCACGCCTGACTACAAGAGAACCTCAGGTACTATATTCGTACAATGGACAGAACTACCGCTGTGGCGCACGGGCCACCTACTATCAAGAAAGGCTGCCAGCCAGCTCAGCCCATACACGGTACGGAGTACAACCGTCAAGATTTCAAACCACCCAGACGCAGCTATCTTCAATCTCGTCGCGTTCCTCAACCTCTCACCCAAACAATCGCCGCCCGCGCCACCGTGACCGGAGGTTTCTGGAGACAAGCAGCGCATATTGGAGGCGCCAGAGAAGTGAATTGCTGTTGCATTGCTTCCACGACAATCCCTCGCCGCCCATCGCTCGCTCTCGCTCGACCATCACTTTTTGCCGACTTTTTCTTCTTCTTTCCTTTGGGCCCCGGTGACCCGTGGACGGCGCTCGACCGATTAATTATCGGTAAGGCTGGCGCCTCGAGTGTGCTGTTGAAGCTGCGATTCGACGTCTGCTACGAGAAGAGACTGGCGACACCGCCCGAATCACAGAAAATCTTCAAATTCCCTTCGCTTGCTCCCGTCGCTACCTCCCAGAACCGACCAGCTGCGACAATCGAAACCTTGCACCGATTTCTTCTATAGGCTGCCCATCATGTTTTTTCTCTACAATATGGAGCGCAGGGTCACCCTGCACCCGTCCTACTTCGGTCGGAACATGCACGACCTGGTTACCAGTAAGCTACTGAAGGATGTAGAAGGCACCTGCGCGGGCAGCTACTACATCATTTCCATCATGGACACCTTCGACATATCCGAGGGCCGGATCCTTCCCAGCAACGGGCTTGCGGAGTTCACAGTGGGATATCGCGCGGTTGTGTGGCGGCCGTTCAAGGGCGAGACGGTAAGGCGACATCTGCGCCATTGCTGCCACGCAGTTACTCTGACCTTTAGCAGGTTGATGCCGTTGTCTACTCCATCAATCCACAGGGCTTCTTTGCCCAGGCTGGCCCCCTGAGGCTATTTGTGTCCGCCCATGTTAGTGAAAGCTCTGTTCAAACCCGAAACCATTAAGAAGTCAGTCCACGGCTAACTATCGTTGATTCCACGTCAAGTTAATACCAAGCGACATCAAATGGGATCCCAATGCCACACCGCCACAATTTACGAATAACGAAGACACTGTCATCGAACCCGGAACGCACGTCCGCGTCAAGATCATTGGTACTAGAACCGAGGTCGGGGAGATGTGGGCCATCGGGAGCATCAAGGAAGATTATCTGGGGTATGCCAATGGCTAAGCCTGTCGGAGACCATAACCAACCGTGACAAGGTGCTAACTTCTACCCATAGATGTCTCCAGGATTGAACCTGCTAAAACTTGGGAATGGGCGTCTGACCACTCCAGGCGACTTGGAGCAACCAAGTCTCAGTAAAGACAGGTCCGCGCAGCATTGCCACGTAAAGGCTATTGCACTGCGACTGTGGTCTTTGCCCTTTCAAATTTCCCGCTTCATGCATAGACTTCATTGTTGGCTATCCTTGCAAAGCATTTGGGGGATGGTAAGTGGACTTGAGTGCAGGGTCATCAACCAATCCTCCAGAACGAAATGACAGGCGAGACTTATTAGGAAGCATTTAATTTTCACAAAGCGCGCACAGAACGGCATGACACCAGTGTGATCCACCGACCAAGCGTGGCCATTTCTACAATCATGTATTAAAAAGATATCAGCAAAGATGTAAAGATTACCCTTTTTCCAGCATTGGCGGCTTCAATCATTTCGGTGAGATGTAACAGTTTACGTATAAGCCAAAACTGTGAAACGAACTCTGCCCTTGGTACTCACTGTACCTAAACAGAACTGCCCATTATAAGGGAGACAGTTCATGCAAGTTGAGAGGTGATGAAGTTTCTCAAAGTCCACATCATGGCTTCATCCTAGGAAATGTTGATTTGGGGGCTGATCCGCATCTAAGCGGGGGATCTCGCCGGAGCTACATAACATCGACCGACGAACGGCCAGACTCACAGCTCTCCCCGACCCCTGTAACATGCTGCAGCCTGCGAATCCTCCGCAGTCCCGGCTCCGCAATCCCATCACATTCCCACCACACCCAATGCCCGACCAGTGTGTTCATCAATGTTTGCTCGCCTGCATTACCCGTCTCTGTGTGCCATTCTAGTTCTCTATTGAAACGGGCCATATTATTACTCGTAAGCATCCAAGGGCACGTTTGGCTACCCATTGTTGGATTGCCGATTCAGAAATAGAACGTAATAATACCCCGCCCAACCAAAAACTCTCCTCTCCTTTATACTAAGCCGCTCCCCCCCTCCAATTGTTTCCAAAACGAACGATGAACTCCATCCTTCCCAGCTTTCGGCTTGCATTGCGTCCAGCCCTACGATCAATTCCGAAGCAGCTTGGATCCAGACTCTACACATCAAACATATCTGGACAGAGAACTATCATGCAGGCGAGCAATAAACTAAAGGTCGCCTTTGACCAGGGCAAGCCGTCCATGGGTGCCTGGCAGATGATGCCGGGGGCGAATGTGTCGAGGCTGCTGGCAAGGAGTGGTGTCGATTGGGTCATGGTGGATTGCGAGCACGGCGATATTGACGGTTCGTGACGGTCTCCGCCTTTAATTGTCTCATTAATACGGTATGGTTTCATTGACACTAATAACCCGTTTCCATATATAGATGCAGCAATGCATAATGCAGTCCCAGCCATTGCGGCCTGCGGCGTGTCCCCTTTAGTCAGGATCCCAGACGTTCAGGGATGGATGGTAAAAAGTGAGTTGCATGAAATACATTCCTCAAAGCTTTTTCATATAATTATATTCATTCAGAGACTAATGAGAATATAACTAGGGGCTCTTGATACTGGAGCTCACGGAGTAAGTGTTGCATTATTTTCCACCCTGCACAACAACACAGCAGGCCCCAAGTTGTGAAGCTGACTGAGCCTTTAGGTTCTCGTCCCGCTGCTACGCACAGCTGAGGAGGCTAGACAGTTGGTGCAAGCGGCCAAGTTTCCTCCTCAAGGTCGCCGAGGTCTAGGATCTCCGTATGCGATGGAGAGGTTCAACCCTATGCCAACTATGACCGAGTACCTCCAACACGCCAACGATGCCATCTTAACCCTGGTACAGATTGAGACACGGGAGGCACTCGAATCCGTGGACGAGATTGCTGCTGTAGATGGCATTGATGGTCTTTTTATCGGCCCCTTTGATCTAGGTAGGACCTTCTAATTGACCCCGTCCTTTTCACGAATACGTCAAGAGCCTTGGCTCGAGCTAACCACGGAGACGCAAAGGAAATAACATCGGACACCCTATCCTGAATGGCGTTGTACCTGACGAGCTCAATGTTGCAATTGCAAAGATTCTCGCTGCAACTAAAAAGGCCGGCAAGAAGTGCGGTATGTTTGCTGCGGGCGGCCAACATGCCAAAGCCTGTGCCGACCAAGGGTTCGACATGATCAGTGTGTTGGTAGATTACACGACGCTCGGGGCGGCAGTCAATAACCAAGTGGATATTGCAAAGGGTGGTGAGCCCAAGGTGGCGAGTGGAGCTTCATATTAATATGACTTGAGACACATCGACTCTCTGGTAGGAGTATGTTAGGTGCAGCTTTAGTTGCCCTCGGCTTGGTCCATTTTAGCCTCGACTTGCTCGGTCGTGAACCGATGCATCAACTTGATAGCTTTGCCAGACTTGCTTATCTCTTCCTCAGCAGCATCAGCTTTGCTGATGTGTATCTTTCATCGATAGTCAGCATAGTTTCCCCATGAATTTCTCACTATTGGTGGGAATTGCTTCAAGTAACATACAACTGGAATGTCAAAGTCGTATAGGTTCTTCCATGATTTGTGCTCCGCTTCCACCAGGTTAACTTCTCGGAAGACAAACGGTCTCTTGTCCCAGACATCTGAGAGAACCCCCTTGGCTTGAGTACACAACCCGCAAGTGTCCCGGCTAAACAAAGTAATTCTACATGCTTGCTGCAGAAGACGGCGCGTTGCGAACATGATGAAGGATGAATTTCCTGCAAGCGTTCTTATTCAAGGGTTTCACTCTGTGATACCGGACTTATCAGGGGCTTTTAGGAAGCTAGAAAAGGAGAGTTGAATTGCTAAGCAAATAAGCATGGAGCTCTAGAACTCAACAGGTAAAATCTGCACAGGGGTTAAAGCTCCGAAGGGTATCCATCGACCCCGCATCAAGATAGGAAGGCGGTGAGTTGACATGCCGATCATCATCCTCTGCTTCTAGAAGAGACCACCCCGCCATATTAAGGCTTTCCACTATTTACGTCCCTGTGCCAATCGAGTTTTAATCCAATTCTCTTCCCCAAAGGCGTAGCGAGCATTGACTGACCTGTTCAATAAACCTGTAATAAAGTCATGGCCCAGAAGTGCGTCCACCAGGGCTGCGGGAAGGAGTATACCGACCCGACAGAGAAATGTCACTATCACCCCGGCCCACCAATCTTCCACGAGGGGCAGAAAGGTATAGTATCTATCTACCTATCTACCGAGCTACGCGACCTGGATCGCAGCTTCGCAAATTATTAGGCTAAACTTTCGCGGTGTTTTAGGATGGAAATGCTGCAAGCCCCGAGTCTTGACCTTTGACGAGTTCATGTCCATCGACCCATGCACCACAGGCACGCATTCTACCACAGACAAACCGCCACAGCTGGAAGAGAAGCCCCAGGATGACGATGCCACACTAGCCAAGAAGATCAAGGAGCTCAGTGCCTCCACGCCAACGCGAGCACCAATTCAGGCCGCGCAACATGCGCCGACGCCGCCACCTCCACCCCCAGAGTCGGAAGACGATGACCCAAGTCTGGAGATCCCAGTTGGAGCCGAATGTCGAAGGAAGATGTGCAGCGCCAAGTATCCAAAGGGTGGTGCGCGGGAGGGTGAGAGCTGTGTGCACCACCCAGGAGTGCCCATCTTCCACGAGGGAAGCAAGGGATACTCTTGCTGCAAGAGAAGGGTGCTGGAATTTGACCAATTCTTAAAAATTGAGGGCTGCATCACCAAAGACAAGCACCTTTTCGTTGGCAGCGGCAAGAAGGATGAGCCGGAAACCGGATCCGAGGAGGTGCTCTCTACCATGAGGTAAGGAATGCTTGCTGTTCATACATCAAATGGACGGCATCTTACAACCTTGGGAGGGAGAAAATACTAATGGTGTGCCAGGCATGATTTTTACCAGACTCCTGCGACCGTCATTGCGTCATACTTTCTGAAAAAGATCAACAAGGAGACAGCCAAGGTGAAGTTCCAGACGAACCAGCTCTGCCTAGACCTGACAACAAGCGACTCGCCCCCGAAGCGATACGTCGCAGATGTGCCTCTGTTTGGCGCAATCGACACAGAGAAGTCGACATACAAGGTGCTCGGTACAAAGCTGGAGCTGACGCTCGTCAAGTCTGACGGAGCGTCATGGCCAGTGTTGCGAAGCGACGAACAGCTGACGGGCCAAATCCTGCAGATTGGCCGGGCTGCATTGGCATAGAAACTGAGGGCCTAGATATTGTCGCATATTTAGACGGGAATTTCGAATTGCACAATAAAAAATAAAAGGCGTGACTGAAGGTGCATGCCTCAAGGTATAATAAGTCTTGCCTGTCCTTTGATACATATCCACATTCATTATGGCTGTGGATGTCACTTTTAGGAAGATGTGGAGCACGGCTGGCTACACACAAACCTGACACATATCGGTTTGGCTAGCAGACTCAGCAGTTTTTAGCCACGCAATGTAATTACTTTCGAGACTGCACGCTATAATTGAACAAGATGATCGTTCAAATACCGAAACACCCTCGTGATCGAAGTTCGGCTTGTAGTTTTGTATTGGTGCGATAAGCATAAATCCGGGTACGTAAACACACTGATGGCCCCGCTGCTTCTCACTGGCTCTTGGCAGGCGTAGCTCACTGATAAGTATCCGCATAGCTGGGTACCCTACCTAGTATTAGCCCACCCAATGGCGCAGATGGATTGGCTACTGATAACAGCTTGGAGGTTCTCCCACCTCAAACCTTCAAGGACCAAGCGGCTGATAAAGATGGACTTACTCGTGCAGGCTTGGCTTGGCTTACATTCTTAGCACACAGATGTCATTTTACGCATCTTGAGGCTGTAGACAGCCTAGGAGACTAGGAAGAGTCCGCTGGCTGGCGCTCAGTCATGTGGCGTTAGGAAATAGGGTGATCCTCTTATCACTCGTGGCTTTGCACATCATGTATGACGCTTATCTCGAGTATATATAGTTCTCACATGTAAAGCACTTTCAGGGTCGAGGGCGAAGCCAACTAAAAGGAACGCGCAACCTTCTTCATTACAACTACATCATAGCTGGATCAGTTCAGTTACCCTTGACGCGATATCATAAGAATAATCCATTAGCGACTGTTTATTCTTGTCTCAACATGGCCGTCGAGGTTTCACACGGCCGCGGCGGGGCAGGCAACATCAACGTGGACGACACAGAGTATGCCGACGGCAAGGTGGTGCGCGCTGGGATTGAAGGCAGCCATGGGGATGGCGCATATAGTTCTGGGCGAGGAGGTGCGTTCATGATTGTCTCTTGCGACTTCCATCCCCTATGAGAATGAAAACGAGAATGCGCCGCGTTCCTGTTTCTCAGTGTCTGGGTCCAAGATAAGCGACAGGCGGACTGCTGTTATCAGTATCATGGTGACTTCAGTCTTGATGCGCCCGAACACTGTCCAGCTGTTGCAGAATCACAGCTCAAAGAGGATATTTATATGACAGATGAGCTGACAATTTTGTTTGTAATCTCATGGTACAGGCGCCGGCAATATCGCAGACGTAGGCACCGCACCCGGCCCACGCGCAGACAGAGACATCATCCCCGAGGCCGCTTACCGGCCGAGCCATGAGCACCAAGATTTCCACATCGGTCGCGGAGGCGCTGGGAATGAGCACACGGCCAGCGACCACGAGAAGAAGGCTGCTGCTACTGCTGCTGCGAAGACGAATCCGGATGGAGCACCGATCAGTCTGGTCGATAGGCTCAAGCAAAGGGTCTTTGGCATTTTCAAGCGCTAAAAAATTGGAAATAAGGCACACGATGTAGCGACTCCATGTTTTTCCGTGCGTTTTTCTCTTGGGAATGGCAAGGTTGCTGATGAGGGAAGAGGGAAGGCGGGGGTTTGGCGCAATTCTGAAGGGATGCTGGGTAGCTGGTGTGTGTGGTGGTTCAATGTCATACTGGGAGGGTTGGATTCAGGATACCATTTCCCATTTGCAGCTTCTGCACGCAGGCTTCCTAATTTTTTGTGGTTGTTTTTTTTATAATTGTTTTTGGGGTTTCTGTTAGTGTATAGACCTGATGATGATTCCTTTCTCTGGTGGCGGGTCACCCGCCATGATAAAGAAGCATGGGTATCGTTAAATAGATCAGGTTAGATGTTCTGGGTTTGCAAATGTGAAGGTATTTCAAAGATCAGAAGTCGTTTCAATGTACAAAAAAGGGATCGGAGAGGTTTGATGGTTGGGAGGAGATGGAGATAGAAATGTTTACCCACTCATATATCGCAGCGATCCGATTATTAGCCTCGTCTCGCTACTAAGGCGTGCGCCCCTGCCTCTAACGTCTCGACACAGACATTGTCCGGGGTCTATTTAATGCCATCTCCATTTAATTATAACGTAGACAAACCACTACCAAGGTCCAGCTTAGATATTCTAGCGGCCATCAAATCAACAAACAGCAAGTTGGGCAAATGAAAACAAATGGATCTGGTCATCACTTGTAGAAGCAAAGTCGCAACTAATACTTTATCTGACCAAAAAAAAAGAGAACGAAGAGAATGAAGTAAAGAAGAAAGGGGCCAAAGTGTGGAAGAGTTGAACAGGTATGCCGTGTCTCGTTGCATTTATATCAAGCCATCGCTTTTCGAACCCGAGTATCGCAATACAACAACATCACCTGGTAGTTACGGTACCGAATAAAGTCTGTAACAGAAACCTATTGACCCAGTTGGTTGGTCTTGTCCAAGCAAGCCGTGCTGAGCTGAAAACCGCTGCAAAGTGTGGGCATGTCAGCTTGTGGGGTCTCGTTACACTGAGAAAGCTTTGTTGTCATCTCAGCCGCTCTGGTAACGCTATCCTCGGCAATCGGCTGGTATATACAGCGCAGTCATGGATAATATCAGCAGAATATAAATCAGTCATAATACTAAAAGTGACATATTATAGCAGGCTGATTTGAAGCTGTACAAGCGGTCGACTGGTGTCTCAAGACCCCGGTTCAGCATTACATCTCCACTAATTGCTAGGACCAAACGAAGGAAGAGAATGCCCTGTTTCCCTGGCTGAAATGCTATACAAGCCAGCTGGCACTATTAGACCCGTGTAGATTTACTGGGGGGGTAACTTCAAGCATGTCTTCAAAAAGTACAAAAGTGGGCAGCTTTCCCCTTCCTTGTACACACAACGACTCGCATCTTTTGAGAGCCATCCCCAAAAAAATTCAACTATCATTCTTTGGGGATTATTCTTCCTCTCATCCTCTGTCATAACCATGAAGCTCTCATCCATCTCGTTTTCTACAACCCTGATGTTATCCTGGATTGGATTATCCGTGGCCATGAATATCAAGGTTCTTCCAAACATAAAAAAACTCACAAATACATATAATGATTACCATAAAACCGAGATTCCCAAGGCCCCCTCTATGGCTCCTATCGATCGTCCTATATATTTGGAAAGAATGTCATCTTATATCGCCCGAATGACACCCCCTATACTCGATCAGCTAGCAGAAAACCCAAATAAAAAGGTTAACATCCTATCCTTTACCTATACTATAGAACCACGTGCTTATCTCGTCTAGGATCCTTTGTGCCTTCCTTTTGTGACTTTATCAAGAGAAGTAAGCTGAAGATCAACGTGTTGGATTCTGAGACGCTCGCAGTAGTCGCTAGTGGTAAGGCTAACAAGTATTAGCTCTTCACTTCCATGGCCAACTACTATACCCGCTTCGCTCAATCAGATATAACGTGCGATAATAATGTTCGCATGGATTCGCGTCCATTTATAGCGTGGATCAATGTAGCTGCCTCTGTTGCACCTGTGTGTATTTATTTATTATCCCCCCTTGTGTTTCTCCGAATATCATGAATTTGACTAACAAACATCACCAGAACATCGCCAAGACCGCGGCCAGAGACTGCAGCTACCTTTCAAAGATCCCAAAAGAGTTTGAAGATCGAACCAATGAAGTCAAGGCCGCTTTGTTCTCAATTTTGAATAACCTGAAGCAGCCATGTTAGCAGTACAGAGTTGTGCTCAACAGAAATCAGGACGATGAAACGAAGGGATTGGATGGTTCGTATACACAACACACCTATTCCAATGTATCCCCTAAATTATCTTGGTCAAAGTGTCTTTTGCTATTCCTCATGCCCCTCCCTGGTCTTTGAGACACAAGGTAAGGGTACAGTTGAACAAACTTCCCAAGTAGAGGCCATCCACCAAGTTCAAGCATCATATAAGAGGCACATATTGGCCCAGTTTTGGTTAGCTGGTCTTGCCCAAGCCGTTCTGAAAACCGCCGCAGCTGTGGGCATTTCACCGTCGTGAATCTCAAAACAATACTACGTAGTATGGAACTCCACTGAAACAAGCTAGTGCTGTCTCAGCTGCCACCCAGCGGCGCCATCAGCGGCAATGGCAATTTTAAAACCGAGCAGTTCAGGTCAGGAGTGACTGAGGTTATACTCCATATATTGTAACCGGATACCTAAGCCATTATATTCCAACCCTGTAAGTCGTGACATCTTCAACGCTCCCCAATAGCAATTGCTGTGAGTAAGAAGTTAAACAATGAGGAGTAGTGTACGGTTACTTGTATTTCCCCAGTCTTATTAGACGATACAAACACTATCTCATGCCGGTAAATGCAGCTCAGTCACAGCCGATCGAGATTTGCAAACAAGTTCCCGAAAGTACTATATGTGAGCAGGCTGATGTTGATGCCATGTGTATGTGTATGTGTATGTGGTCGATTGGTGTCTCAAGGCCCCGGTGTGACATTGAATTTCCACCAAATGCTAGGAACCAGCCGAAGCAAGACAGTACGTTATTTGTCAGGCTGGTGTATAGCAGTCGGCAGATAGGAGACTTGTGTAGATACATGAGTGGTTGACTTGGGTTGAGTCTTCCAAAAGTATAAAACGAATAGCTTTTCTCGCCCGAGCAGCTTTGTCATTTTGTTGCAACCCATCCTCCAAAACTATCGGCCGCCAATGTCTTGTCTTGTATCATATTGAAAATGAGATTCTCTTCCGTTTCCTTGTCCATTGTACTGGCGCTATGCTGGACTGGATTATCCACTGCTATGGTTAGAGGAGTGAATAGGAACATGGCTCATCTCGTCGGAAAGTATGAGGAATTCATCGAAATCGGGGATCCCAAGACTTCCTCAATGCCTCCAACTCGCCGTGGTGCGCATGTATATTTCATGGCAATAGACATCAACGAGGAAACTCCCCTCGTGGTCAGTCAATTACAAGCTGATCCAAAGAAAAACGTTAGTCCACTGCTTATCCCCTTATGTATTTTAACTAACATGTCTATTATTCTTCTTCTCGTAGCTAATCGTCGCGACCGCAGCCAGAGACTGCACTCATCTTCCTAGCGTTCCCAAAAACTTTCAAGAGCGAGCCGACAAGACAAAGGTGGTTTTGGACGCTTTTTTCAATGCTCTCAGTCAACCGTGTCAACAGTAATAGTTTTGCTTAAAGGCAACTGGGAGAAGGCAACAAGAAGAATATGATACTTAGTTTGGTTGGCCGAGCTTTTGTTTGATACCACATCTGCTGCAGTTTACATTTCAGTGGGTGGACAGGAATGGGTCGTTCATAATATCCATACTCTTTACGAAGGTGCCAAGGCCTTGCGTCGTGAACATTAGATTCTAAGCATCATGATAATCTCCATCTAGCAATCTCCCATTGCTCTTACTCTCCCAATTACATGTATTAGTGGGCTCTATCATACCCTAACCCTAACCCAGAATGCACTGACCAAAATGTGTGAGTGCATTACATAATGATAAGCAAGAAGAACCACATGACGCATCTCGTGAATTGAAATCATTTGGGGAAGAGAAGGAAGTCGCCTTGCTGGATCGAGCACAATTGTGCTTTAGAATTATGGGATTTGATTTGGTTATGGGATAGATGAACAGTTGGGCCCATAAACTTGTGAAGGAACCGTCAATGTTTTAATGGAGCATCGCGCTACGATCGCATAGTTCTCATAGATCTGAGCGCATATTACTGAATTTTAGCCGTTGTCAAATTCTTATCACAACGGCTTATAGCTTATACATCTGACCATTAGGTAGAACTTTCGGGATCCTGCATCGAATACGAACCTGGAATAAGGCTATTAACGCGTAACAGTCGCTGTAGGCAGCAGTCACCGGATGTATTAGTGCTCAGTTGGCTGGGGTCAATCACGTGTGTTAGCGGCGCCCTGGCACGCGACCGCCCTGGAATGCTGGAAAGGGATCTAGGCCTTGGTACAGCGGTGGTATGTTAATAACAGGGCGGTCACTGATGCCGAGTCAGCCATGACGCCTCGTCCGCAACTTCAAGGGCGTCGGCTTTGGTCAGGAATCTCCTTTCGCTCCTTTCGTTCCTTTGCCACCTCTTCCTTTGAGGCTGATGACGAACGATCCTCGAGCGACGGAAACATGAGTCCACGAAGCAGTAGTGATGGCGATCTGCATCGGCTGGGGATGCCCTCTTACACTGGCCATGATGCTCGCCCAACCAGCCGCAAGGAGCTGTTGGGATGGTACATGTACGGCTTCGCAGCTGAAACCTACGTGATTTGTGGAATTGGTAAGTGAATACATACAGCACTTCTCATATCTATTCATCTGCTATAATCTTCTTTGCTCGAAGAAAGGTTGCCATAGTCATTTGCAGCCGCGATAGAGCTAACGCGTTTGCTTTGCAGCCTCATTTATCCCGATTCTTCTAGAGACACTGGCTCGCGAGAATGGCGTACAGCTTTCGAACCCTGATAAGCCATGTGGCTCGAGCGACAGCAAAAGCGAAGACGACGGCCAATGTGTTGTATACATTCTAGGGATGCAGATCAATACTGCGAGCTTTGCCATGTACACGTTCTCCGTGAGCGTTCTGATACAGGCGCTGCTTGTTGTGAGCATAAGCTGCGCCGCTGATCACGGAAACTACAGGAAGAAGCTTCTCCTAAGCTTCGGATGGATAGGCGGGTTTGCCGTCATGTCGTACATCTTCGTCACAAAAGAGACCTATATCCTCGGCGCAATCTTGACCATTATATCAAACACCTCATTCGGCGCTTCATTTGTGCTTCTTAACTCTTTTCTTCCGCTTCTTGTGCGGAACCATCCCGACGTTCTAGCCGCTCGACACTCTGAGATTCCCGACGACACCGCACCGGAGTCGAGCCGATCAGAAGAAGACCTGGCGGATGAGCTGGACTCGTCTATGCTCAATTCAACATCAGCCTTGCTAGCAGAGAATTCTGCGGCGCCTGGGGCACCCTTGAAGCGCACGTTGACTCACGAGGAACTCACCAATACCGAGCTTCAATTGTCAACACATATTTCAGCTACGGGTATAGGGATTGGTTACATCTCGGCCTTGTTTGTTCAATGCATCGCTATAGGAATTTTACTGGCGATGAAAAATACAACTTGGTCTCAACGAATAGTCCTCTTCATGGTTGGAGCATGGTGGTCGACATTTACCATTCCTGCTGCTCTGTGGTTGCGCCCTAGACCGGGGCCGCCCTTGATGATGATAGGTCAACGCAAGAGCCGTTTATCTTGGCTCTCGTATCTAGTATACGCCTGGAAATCACTCTTCCGCACGGCGCAATTGGCCAGGCGTTTGCAAGATATTATGCTATTCCTGGCAGGGTGGTTTCTACTCTCGGATGCAATTGCTACGACGTCATCAACGGCAATTCTCTTCGCCAAGACACAGCTTCACATGAAACCATGGGCATTGGGAATGATCAATGTGATTTCAACCATGTCGGGTGTTTTTGGTGCGTTTGGGTGGTCCTGGATTTCACGTTTCTTTGGTTTGAAACCTCACCAGACTATCCTAGTGTGCATCGCACTGTTTGAACTGATTCCACTTTACGGATTGATGGGTTATCTCCCCTTTGTGCAGAGATGGGGTGTAATAGGACTGCAACAGCCATGGGAGATGTATCCTCTTGCGGCTGTATATGGGCTTGTTCTTGGCGGCTTGAGTGGGTATTGTCGATCGCTATATGGAGAGCTGATACCACCTGGATCGGAAGCAGCGTTCTATGCTTTATACGCCATCACAGACAAAGGCTCAAGCGTATTCGGCCCCGCTATTGTGGGTGCCATTATCGACAGAACAGGCAGCATTCGGCCGGCCTTTTGGTTTCTCGGAGTGCTCGTTGGTCTACCAGCTCCCTTGATCTGGTTCATCAATGTTGAGCGGGGCAGACGAGAAGGCGGTAAACTTGCGCAGAAGATTGAAGGCGCGGAGGTTTCACACGAAGGCGAGGAACACGACGAGATAGAGGCTCGTCGAATGTTGGCCGATTACGAGACAGATGACCGATGAGGTGTCTGATGTTCTAGGAGGCACATCCCCGACTTGTCACGTCATTATGGCTTTTCTTTCTGGCAAACATAGCGGAGGCGTTTTGTTTGGATACAGCGTCCGGCCCCATATAAGCCGAGTAATGGTTTTTTTTCTCTTTCAGATTTGGATAATGTAATGAATTAGGATACTTGGAGTGGAACTCTCTGATTGCTCGAGTAAAGTAATTGACTTCACGCGGACTCTATTGTAGGCTTTAGCAATGCCATATAGTCTTGAAGTGGCGTGTAAAATCGATGTTAACATATGGCCGTGGTTTGGATGGAGGAACAGATGACAGACAGACCCGACCGTCAGCGCCCTCTGGGTTCCAAATGCTAGAGGGCACCCAGTAGTGCTAATTTTTAGCGAAGTACTAGCACTAGGTAGTATTGCCTGTAGTGTGGAGCTACAAGTGTCAAATAGGCGATAAGTCATGGATGGCCTGTAGATTTAGTTCGCGCCGGGTCGCGCTTTGCTGGAAATATGACTCTGTAGGTATTAGTGCTGCTTGAAAGAGGCAAGGTATATATGTATGTATACTACCTACGTATAGGTCTCCATATGTGGGGAGGAGGGGGGATACGGCAAGCAGTGCTATTAAAGCTAAGGACTTATGCAAGGCTGTGTGTCTCTCTGCCTTATCCAGTGAGTCTCTTACTACGTAAATAAGCTGACAACTGACGGGCAGTATTAAAGCGCGGCAAGCATACCTTATGTTAACTTGTAGGCCGTGGGTTGCCTTGGGGTCCGAAACGGGTGAATGACTCTTCCCACCCTCCTTTGTTGATGTGGCCAGAAAGCAAGCAGGCAGGCAGGTTTTATACAAGTTTGCATCTCCGTGCTCTCTTACAAAACCGCAAGCTTTCTGCAAGCTCCCCCACACCCTCGGACTCTGCCGCCTGTCCCGTCGCGGTGTGGTGTTGGCCCGACGCGCCCTCGACTTCCACAACGTTACGGCCTTCTCTCCCTCCGACTCCTCATCCACCCAACCCGGCGTCTGTGATCAAGGACAGCTTGTCCAAAAGCGCGCGCCGGAACCGAATCGAACACTCGATACCCACCCGCACAACACACTCTCGCACACAACGCCAACAGACAACGTACCCTCGGCTGGCGCAACGAGTCAGCGTCGGGCCGGGTTGCGAGGCTTTTCGAGTTCCGGGTCCATTGGCAGCCCCTTCGCGCCGTCCCGTCTGCTGTAACCTGAATAGCCTCGCGGCCCTGTGCTGCCGTCTCGGACCATGGCCTCGACGCCTCGCAAAGGTTCTCGCCCTGCTGCGGAGGAAGACCATCGAGCTGCCTGTCCCTTCTCAGTGACGGTGGACAAGGCCGCAGTGCGCGTGCAACAGCCTCCCCCCGAGTCTAAGAAACGAAAGCGGGATGTGCTGGAAGACGACAAGAAAGGCCTCATCCAGGTTTCGCCTTTTAAACCGGCGGGCAAGTTCAAGACGCACTCCTCACTGGATGTCTACTATTCCGTGGAGCCTCGCAAAGAGTGGGAGGGGATGACTCGCTACAGCAGCTTTGTTTGTGAGTGTCTGAATGTTTTACCATGGCGGGAGTACTGGCTAAAGGCCGAGCTTGGAAGAACTTGAGCATAACTAACTGAGACATCATAGTACATGGAGCCAAACACATCAACGGGGATTACGTCTGTGTTGCCAACGAAACAACGATTGCGAGGCAAAACAAGCAGGCTGAGAAGGGAAAGCGCAGGCCTCAAAACCCCAATGATTTTTGGATTGCCCGGATCCAAGAAGTTCGTGCGGCAGACGAGCACCATGTCTATGCGCGAGTTGCTTGGATGTACTCGCCAGACGAGATACCACCAAACACTATATACGAAAAGAAACCAGTGTCCGGACGCCAGCCGTACCATGGAAAGTACGAGCTAATTGCATCAAATCATAGTGAGTTGCCCTTTTCCCCGCCCCCCATGACGGCCCAAAGCCGAATGGTATCGCTAATTCTGCATGTTTCCTAGTGGATATAATTAATGTTATTACTGTCGCTAAGAAAGCCGAAGTCGAGCAGTGGATAGAATCTAATGATGATGATCTCTTGAATGTGTTCTATTGGCGCCAGGCCTTTGATTGTAGAACACTGCAGCTATCGGTGCGTCCAGCAGCTCCATGCGAAGCTGAGAAACCCAGTCCGATGAGTTGACAGCAAAGCTAACGTTTATTCCAGTCGATTAATCTGATTTGCAAATGCGAGACACCGGGTAACCCTGATAAAACGTTGGTTGGATGCATGAACCAGCAGTGCAATCTTTGGATGCACGACCACTGTATTCTCGACGATGTTCTTATGAAAGTTTTTAACCGCCTGGGGGCTACCAAACCGCACATTCCAGAGTTAGCCGTTGCGGAGCGGCAGGCGGACGACGACAGCCGCTCCTCAGTGACAGAATCGACATCGGCTCTTACTATGAACGGCCACGAAGGCACGCCAACCGAGACGGACGCATCAACCCCTGTCCCTAGACAACCGCCGAAGAAAAAAGGGCGGCGCAAGAAAGTGCCAGACAAGAAGCCGTACGAGGGCCTGTTTGAGGCGAAACTCGAGATGAACGATGGGCTGACCACGTGGGTGATTACGGACCTCCGAGAGAATGTGACGGGTGGCGACAAAACCTGGAACGAGTTTGCCTACTGCTTCCACTGCGGCAGACTTATCGATTGATGAGCTGTACGGATGAGGCGAGAGTTCTTCAAGTGACCGTTTCTTTCTTTCTGCTGAACAAGGAGTAATCGAACTACAGCGGGACGAGACATGACCAATCATCTGGGGGAGTTTGGACCGCCCGCGAACATTACACCTGAAGACCACTTGTCTCATGGGTGCCCAGCAATGTTGTCTTGGCCACATCATAATGCATTGATTTGTCGGTTTTTTTGGTTTCATTTTATCATGGATGGGGCGAGTAGACCGTAGACAAAGGTCAGGATCTTTATGGACTCCCAGAGGTGTATTTGTGTAGCATTTTCCGGAACAGGTGACATGGGGTGATGGATAGGGACAAGAAAAGAAAAAAAGACTGATGGATGGCGCAAGGAGTTTTCGGCGACTGGGCTTGTGTGTGTCAAACAAGGGGTGCTGCTTTTTTCTTTTTTCTTTTTTTTTTGGCGGAAGAACCAGCGATATGGAGGGCTGCTGCTGTCTGCGGGTGCAATTCTGACAGGGCAACTTTATCGTAAGATGTGTATTACTGTGGTAGGATTTAGAGTAGGGATGTAGTGGGTGAAGAATTGTTCATTGCAAGAAGGAAGTGTCTGACAGTGAAGACGTGAAGCTTTGTACCTGTTGAGTGTCTAAAGAGGCCGGCAAGTTGCATATCAAGGGACTAAGAAGATGGAATGTTTATCCATGGAATTGCAACAATACTATGGAGTTGTGCCTTGCAGATTACAGGGAGCTTCTGTCCAGTAAAAAAACCCCATGGGCAACTATTGCCGGCCACCTGCAGGCCTGTACATGCACTGTAGCTCTGAACAGGTTTCCAGGTTCTGATGGGAGGGTTTGGGGAACAGAGCGAACTGAAGGGTGGTTGGCTAGGTGCGGTGACGTTTTGTAGCCTTGGAGCCCCCTGGAAGTCAGTTCCCTTGGTTTCCAATGGGCGCCGAAACTCCAACCCCGCGGAAACATCTTTAGCAGGTACATACATACATACGTAAGAAGCTTCGTCTCTGAACAAGCCGCCGATTGAACAGTCGCCACGACTCAACCCGGTCTACAGGGACAACATTTAGCACGTACACGACGACATAATCACAGCTGCTGCTGTGACGAATAACAATGGCCGTGGATCCATTCGACTCGGCGCTGTAAGTCCTTCTCCCCCATCCCGAAAGCGGACCTCTTCCCTCGGCAACCCAACTGGCCACTGTCATCTTTCTCCCTCTTTCTCTCTTTCTGTCTCCCGCCAGCTGTATCATTTTTCTAGCTCCCCTTCTACCAGGAGCTGATCACTGACCCTGTTTATCTTGCTTCCCATACAATAGTGACCTCCTCCGCCGCCTGAACCCGAAGCACACAAGCGAGCACCTCAATGCTATCATCTCGCTGGCACCGGACCTGGCCGAGGACCTGCTCTCATCGGTCGACCAGCCGCTGACGGTGAAACGGTGCAAGCAAACAGGGCGAGAGTACCTTTTGTGCGACTACAACCGTGACGGGGACAGCTACCGCTCGCCATGGTCTAACCAGTTTGACCCACCCCTCGATGAGGGCGGTGTCGGTGGTGTCGGAGCCGGGGGCGGTAGTGAGGGAGCGGGCGAGGGGGCTATCCCCAACGAGCGGGTGCGCAAGATGGAGGTTAAGGCCAACGATGCGTTTGACATTTACCGGGACCTTTACTATGAGGGCGGTGTGAGCAGCGTTTATCTATGGAACTTGGATGATGGCTTTGCTGGCGTTGTCCTGATAAAGAAGTGTAAGTTGGGAGTAAATTGCTCTGAGGGAATAATCCATTCTTCCTCTTCTCATATTGTGTAATATGTGAGCTAACAAATAATACAGCAGCCACTCCTGGAGCTAGCACAGAGGGTGTCTGGGACTCCATCCACGTCTTCGAAGCCATCGAGCGCGGCCGCACGACACACTACAAACTCACCTCGACCGTCATTCTCTCCCTGTCCAAGACAGACGAGGCTGGCAATAATAACAACAACGGCGGCGAGCTTGATCTGAGCGGCAACATGACACGCCAGGTGGAGCAGGATCTCCCCGTCGACAACGACGACAGTCACATTGCAAACGTCGGCCGGCTGGTGGAAGACATGGAACTCAAGATGCGCAACTTGCTGCAGGAGGTATACTTTGGCAAGGCCAAGGATGTAGTAGGTGACCTGCGGAGCGTGGGTAGCCTGAGCGATGGGGCGAGGGAGCGGGAGACGCAGCGCGAGCTAATTGGGAGTATGAAGAGGTGATGAAGGACTTGGTGAGGATCGAATGAATGAAATGAAAGATGAATGGTTTGATAATGAGTTATACGATATGAAACCTATTTTTTTACTGGGCTTAGCTTTGGCTTGATCATGCATGTTTTTGTTATCTTTACTGCGAACATGCTATGTTAAAGATTTAAAGGAGGAAGTCATATATATATTGCTCGTTTGTTTGGGCAATCACATTCTGGCGTACCTGTTGGACGCTTTCCGAGTCCGTGGCATGATGAGCTTCTTTGTTCACCTGGTATGGAAAAACACATTATTTGTAGATTTGCCGAAGTTTTCTAGTAGAAGAAGACTCGGCTCTTGGAAGCTAGGCTGCTACTTGGGTAAACGAGAGAGTTGAATGGCATTTCTCTAATGATGGAGACCTAGCAGGTGTATTATGCATAGGTACGAAATGTTTTTTGCAGATTAGATATCTTGTGTCTTGTGTCTTGTAAGTTTTGGCGTTGATAGGTTAAGATTGCTGCGAGAGAAATAGGTAGGGTAGTCTGTAATTCGTTGTTAAATACTGTATACGTACTACTTGACCTGGATCGTTACGGCCTGAGAGATGATCAGAATGCCACATATAGACTCTGATAAGTAGACAAGGTAAAACCCAGGGTGGAATTTAGCACTACTATATTCTCCACACTATACCAACTACTTTAGTAGTAAGGTGTACACAGCACACAGTAGATTTAAAATCATCGAAATCCATTGGGAAGAAGTACATATAATAACAGCAAGTTGCTTATAACTTGCACAGCTGAAGGAAGAGGAAACAATTGGAGACAACCACACCCCTCATCCTACGCAAGGAAACATTTTTCAACAGCACCTATAACAGATCTCGGCGTCATTTTTTCTCTTCTCTTCTCCCATCTTCCTATGTCCCCCCCCCCCCCCCTTGGTCTATTGCAATTTTCCTTCTCTCTTGTTACTCTTTTCAGCCAAATAATTTCCGATGCAAGCGCACGGCCCGAAAAACTCAAGGTTGACAACCAGCCACACCTTTATGCGCGCCCTCGCTGACTGGTCTCCCCCCCACCCGCCTTCTCCCTAAACGGGTTGCAAATGTCAAGCCGGCAAAGAAAGAGGGAAAAAATGATGAGAAAAAAATGAGATCTATTAATAGACATAGTGAACGTTGCTCTGCTATATATACCCTTACATATATCCAAAACCTATGAGCTGTAAACGCGCCTGCTGCTAATAATAATCATGCCTCTGATAATCTTAAGGAGACAGCCGCAGAGGGGCTAATCCATCCAAGCAGGGGGAGGGGGGGCCTTTCTTGAGTGGCATTCATCCCATCTCTTTACTGTTCGCGTTGCATTTAGTTGTTAAACCCTCCGTGCGCTAATTGCGCTGCCTGTACGTGCGTGTCTTCGTAGGTCATCTGCAATATCAGTTCTGTTGGAGTTTGGTAAATACCCAACCACATATTCATGTATCGACCTAGCTGAGAATCTCTGTATTTTCTCACTATGTTTTCTTTCTAGGTATCCGTGTCCTCGGACTTTGAGAATCGCATCAATCTGTGAGCCACACACAGTCTTCTCACCGGTCGAAAATGTGAGACCTCCATCCTTGGTTTCTAGGCTGTGCCCTACATGGAATATTAATTATTACATATACGGGACCAGCCGTTCCCATCCGATCGAATCTTGGATAAGAAGGCTCCACATAGAAAAGACTAACGTTCCATTAGCTTTGGAATACCTCGTCCGTGCCTCAATGATGATACCAGAATATATTTTATTCCGAAGCATCTCTGGTCAGAGGGTGTATGCTTCCACTGTTCCACATCAGTCAATAGCATCCCTGCCTCTCATCTCTCTGCACTAACCCTATTACTACCTTTCCGTCTAGCGCTACGTCGACTACGCGATTATTGCAACCTGTTAACCAACAGAAGCTGAGTGTGTCAGCGTCATCTGGGGACCTCCAGATATGCTCACTCTTCAAATGCCGATTGGTCGAGGCTGGACCACTCTTAGCAAAGCTTTTCTCCCCAGATAGGAAACATGCTAGAAAGTACAATTTATATTGGAATCATAAGTATCCTTCATTCGTACGATTAACTTCAAAATGCCTTGTGCTCGCTCTAATATGTAGATAGAATTGGATATAATTACAACTATGTACGTAGTACGGTAGGTGTAGCTTTGCAGGGTCGAGGCGGCAGGTATGTTATAAGATGGATGACTTGCATGCCGCACTCGGCATGCTGCATGTCCCCCCGCCCTGTACCTTAGATGCCAGCTCACCTGGTTCGCAGGGAATGATGACCTGGCAACAGTGGTTTCGTTTATCTCATCCTGTGAGCTTCTTCTCGCCTTCTGAAGTCGGTACAATGTCTGAGATTGGTCACCATCATTAATAACCAGCCTTTTGGACCCAATGACATCCGCACATCCGTACATCCGTACATGCACCATGTACATCCAGCAAAACGATTCCTCCATGAGGCCTCATGGCGACAGTGGCGAGATTGACGATGCGTCGAAGCGTATCCTGAGTCCATTCGTGTCTTATTTCTTCTCTCTCCCACCCCTGCCAGAAAGGCTGTCTAGCTATGAGGTGCATGTTGCGTGATGTGCGACCCATGCATATACAAACTGTCGTCTACGCCTATACTGAATCTTATTAGACCCCCATAATAACCAGATTGCTACATGGCTTGGGAAAAGGGTGTGTCTAATGACAGCAGCATTGCCATTGGTGATTTGGCGGTGAGATTAGTAATTGCTCCCCCCATTCTTTCTGCGCCTTCCCATTAGACTATTCCCCATATGTAACGAAAAGTGAGGGGATGAAAGACTGCATTTATGCTACCTGACTCGTTTTCCAGCAAGTTATTATGCATCGTAAGCAATGAATTCATTAGTACAGTTGACAAGGCCACAAGACTGGCTCATTGATCAGCTATGGCTTTGGTGGCGTCGAGAGGGAAAGCACCAGTGACAACCGCCCTAAACCAACGCCCAAGAGACTGGGTATTACGAGATTTGGTTATATGTATTGTTTATGATTTGAACTACTCAACTAGGTGGCTCGGCAATCGTGGCAAGCTCAAGTTCCCGCAACTCTTGCATTATATATGCCAATAAGAGCTAGATCGCACGCATCTTGCTCGGCGGCAGATGATTTCGGTCAACTGTCATCCTAATAGTTGCTACGAGTGGCATGGGGCCTGTGTTAGTGCAGTAGACTTGTCAGGTATTTGTGTTACGCAATAACGTTACTACGTACCAAGGCAAGCCGTTTTTACAACCTGTGAGGATCCAGCCCTGTGTGGGAGGGGCCTGTTTCTTCTGCCGTCAAGATTGGTTGTTGCCTAACCTCTAAAAACGGTGGTATTAGAGACATTTGCAACGACTTACCATTTGGGTTGTAGAACGTAGTACCTACCTACGGCGTGCTCCTCATGCGCTGCATGGTAGTATGGCAGGAAGAGAAGCTATAAAAATGAAAGACTTGCATATTACAGCATGTGTGCAAGTAAGTAAGCAAGCAGGCGTGGTGATGATGCTTTAAATATGCAATCGAGAATTTCCACAACAGTTTTAATGTTTGGGTGTAAATAGCATGTAACTATATAATTGTCCAAGAGCACCTAAAAAGGCAATCCTGCACCTAAGGTTGGAGAATGGATTTGTCGGATTTTCAGAATAGGATAATAGAAATTACCCTCGTCGCATATTCCTAATGTTTTTCAATGTGTGACCATCCAGGCTTGGATTGGTGGTACACTAGTTGTACCAAGTACCATCGACCTTGACAGTAGATCGCGGGTGTTGCATGTGGATACTGGTAATAGCTCATTGCTGGCGATACGTAGGCTGACAGTGGAGGGAACAAGAGACCAGGCACAGGAACAGGCACAAGGCACAAGGTACGGAGAACGGAGTACAGACACAACAAACCATCCTTGTTCTAGGCTGTAGCCGCCGCCGCCGCCGCCATCTCCATTTCGGAGCGGTTCGTCCCACCCCAGGTTGCGCATGGCGTAAGTACTAAGTCCCACTCGCTCGTCACAAGGGGCTAGAGGTACCTAGAGAAAAGCGCGCTGGGGGATGATGTGGCGCTTGCTGATACCGGTTGCGGCGTCGGGTCGGGTCGCAACACGGATACTGGTCTGTTCTCTCCAAGTGCAGGTCGGCCCTGTGTTGGTAGCAACAAGTGGGCAGATAGGCAAGGTGCCCTAATATCTAAGCTGACATTGGTTAGCACAGAAGAGTCTAATAAAAAGACATAGAAATTTGAGATGGCTATGCGCAGCTTGCAAAATTATTGTTTTTGGAAAGAGTTCAAGGTTGATTGGCTTTAGCCCAGAATATCATCAGCAACGACGACTAGGTGTAGCGGAGTCGTTGGACGATGAGGGGATTCGTGAGGTTTGGGGGCGAGGGGCGAGGGGTGAGAAACAGAAAAAGTGCTGCTACTACACATACTGAGATCAAATAAAAGTAGACCGACGACGACCTTCAGCAGCATGAATGAGAACACGAGTGCTGGTGGCTACCTTGGCACCCACCCACCCACACTGGTAATGGGGGTTGCATAGTGGTAATTACACTCTGCAGTAGGAAGCAGATGAGTTACATACCAATCCAGAAGAATGCAGATGGTCAACGGCAAGACATCTCAGCCACCGTCGCCACTTCTGTTGCTGCTGCTCTCAGGTCGCCTCCCGGGATGTTGAAGACGCATTGCTTTCCGAGATGATCGAAGAGCGCAAGGCGCATCTGACAACGGCTTGACGCATTGATGCACGTCCTGCCGCCGACTGTGGGGGGCACTTAAGCCTGGGAAATCACCAGGCATGTGAGATATTGAGTAACACTCACCTGTCCTGAGAAGGCAACGGGGTCTGGCCAGTGATGGATTTGGGACGTCTGCTTTGACGCTCAAAGCTCAGCCGTTAAAATCAGCTCTCAAATCAAGCACGGCCGCCTTGACATATGCGAACGGATGCATTTGTCATGTTAGGATCGGCGAGAACACAAGTATGCCCAGAGTCCGAAAATTCGCCTCCAGTGCCGTGCCTGTCCAAGGTGTGTGTGTGTGTGTGTGTGTGTGTGGTGTGTGTGTCTCTTATCTTGTCTTGTACTGTCTCGTCTCGCCCAGTGGGCTGGCTAGGGCTGGCGAAGGGGGTCATGTCCCAACGACCTGGATGCACTTTGAACAATCGTCATCATCCATCGTTGTCGACGCCGTCTTCTAGAGCACCGTAAGTGGTTGAGCCACAAGTTCATAGCGGAGTAAGTGAGTTTGCAATGTGCATTCTGCAAGGTGTTGATTAGATTCGGGGCTGCATACATGCTGTTGAACGGCAAACATGGAAGAGAAATTCAATGGCCAGAAGCTGGCTTCAGTCAGTCAGACCGCACTTGGGTGAGGTCTGTGGACGAGGCAAGCCCAACACGGTTGCAGTCATATCCTCTCTTTTACAAGCAGGAGCGGTTGAGCAACACAGCGTGACCGCTCCTTCAGAGAGTGTGCGTGTGTGCCGTACATGTATGTACACGTACGCTGCACCTCGTACCCCGTACACCTGTAATAAATCACATACAGGTCCATACAGGTATGGGGAACGGGGACTGGGTCATGGCGGTGGGAGAGCTGCTGGATGGTACATGAGGTATCCCCATACCAACCAAGTACCTTACCTATCCAAGATGTTTACTGCCAAATACCTCTTAGTACTAGATGAAGCACTACTTTAAATAAAAGAGTGCCTTTGAGCGAAAACCTAGCTAGATCTCCAATGTAGTAGCAAGCGGTAGCACTCGGTAATTACTACTAGCCAGCCATAGACAGCATCCCGCAGCAGCAACAGCCCTATACAACTATGTAGCAGCCTCGACAGAGGTAGCGGTCGGGTCGGGTGTCTTGACGGTGCCTGTGTTGTGGGTGGACCGGCTTTTGAGGGGACCTGGCAAGTTACCTCCAGCAACTGTAGTGCATAAAGGCCCAAGGCCCGAGACCGAAAAGCCCCTCCATGGTCCATTCATCCCTCCGCCACTCAACCGTCTTTTGTCTTTCCGTCTTCGACATCCCGCTGCTGCAACGCGCGCCGTCCTCGCCGCCTTCGCTGTCCTACGCTTTATTTGTCGTTGTCTCTGTCAAAAATCGATCTACGGCCCGACGTAAATTATAACTGGGTGGCGCCGTTTCCTTGTGCGCTTGCGACCTCTCTCACGTCTCCCCTCTTCCTCCAGACTGGGTTCGGCAGTTGCAACTTGCGCCAACAAGCCCGGGTGATAAAGATCTGTTTACCCTTTCGCCGAGACAGCAACCGTTGGATTTTTTCGAGCAACTAGTTCGCTATTTTGCCAAATCGATTCTTGCACGCATCGTGTCCGACCCTTTGCTCAACAGCCCACCAACTCAAACTAAATCGTTGCGGTCAGAGGAGCTACAGCCCAAAGTCCGGCGACGCTTCCTCCCCTCCCGCGCCGAGTCCCGAGTATCACAGCATCCAGACACTGTGTCAACGGTTCCGCAATGGCCAACGAAAAGCCTTCCGTCCTAATTATCGGAGGGCTAGGCTACATTGGCCGTTTCCTCGCCCTTCATATCCATGAAAACAAGCTGGCCTCTGAGGTCAGGCTCGTTGATAAGGTCCTGCCGCAGCTGGCTTGGTTAGCTCCCGAATTTTCCGAGGCATGCTCTCAGGATAAATTCTTGCAGGCAGATGCCAGCAAGCCCGGTGAGTAATATGCGTTCTTTTTGAGCACCGTCCTGTCCAACACAACATCGGCGGCATTTTAGTAGAATGCGCACAATCAAGCAAACCAACTGACTGGTACTGGATTGTCCTCTCAAATAGATGCTTTACCAAGAGTGTTTGACCGTGCCGATGGCAAACAATGGGATTATGTCTTCAACTGCGGTGGTGAGACGAGGTATTCCCAGGAGGACGAAGTTTACAAGCTGAGATCCCTCAACCTCTCCCTCGCCTTGGGCAAGGAGGCTGCGAAGCGTAAGGTCAAGACGTTCGTGGAGTTAAGCACGGGAATGGTGTACAAGTCTGATTCATCGCCGAGTAAGGAAGGTGACAAGCTGAAACCATGGAACAAGATTGCTGTGTTCAAATTGCAAGCAGAAGAAGAATTGGCCAAAATCGAGGGGTAAGTCAAACACCGCACTACATTACCTCCTTCTTGGGAACTATGTTTTGATTGGATCTAACAACCATCCAAAGACTCAATCTTGTCATTGTGCGCCTTCCCCATGTGTACGGCCCATATGCTTCGCAGTGGGCCGCGACGGCATTGTGCATGGCACGTGTCTACCAGCATCTTGAAGGCGAAATGAAGTGGTTGTGGACCAAAGATCTTCACACGAACACCGCACATATCCATGATGTCGTCCGAGCGCTTTGGGATATCGCCAGCTGGTTCGATGCAGGGAAGGCTAATTGGAACAGTGAGGAAATGGGGCCAGTTGCAACCTTCAATGTAGTGGATAAAGGCGCCACTACCCAGGGAATCATGGCAGATATTATTGGTGAAATCTTTAAAATCGAGACAGGGTTTCAAGGACAACTCATCAGCACGTTTGCGAGGATGAATCTCGACAGCGTCGTGGACGATGTCAATGACGAAATTCTCGGTCCATGGGCTGACTTGCTTACCGATGCAGGCATCACGCGGCCTGGCCCATTGACGCCGTTCATGGAGAAAGAGCTCCTCAAGGACACGGACCTCAGCATGGAGGGTAGTCGGTTGGAAACACTCCTGGGATTCAAATACGAGAGGCCAGTCATCACCAGAGAGTTGGTTGAGGAGGTCATGGAAAGTTATAAGAGGATGAATTGGTGGCCATGAATATGTGGAGTAGACATGAAAGGCGGCTGAAAGCGAGTTGTTTTCTTTCTTTCCCTTATGCTGGTTAAGGGATGGCATATACCGGAAGCGGGCGGCTTGGTAACTTCCAATTGTGGTTCATTCTGCATCGTGGTGCATGACGTCCATGCAAACAATCCATTAGTACGCGCGAGGAGACGCAGGGCGATCTTGATTTTCACAGCATCAGAGATGATGAATAGCAGAGGGCCGGCAATTGTGCCTGGTCGATGTATCATTATGAATGTGCGCGAGGTTTTGGGTGGTATGATGGTGTCAATCAACTGGCTCTTGTCAACACAAACATAGATGTTGATCTGGCTGGTTTTATCATGTGGAGGAAATGTCAATGGAAGCGATACAGGTAGAGCGTGCGGTTGGCAGGCAGGAATGGCAGGGGGTAGGCAACTTAAGTAGATATTCAAGTTGACATCTAGGGACAGACACCTGCTGAAAATATTGGTAGTTTAGGGATTCTATAGATGTTTGCATGAAGGTTGCATACCAATGCTGCGTTTTTTTATGTTACATTTTCACGGCATGGTTTTGCGTGTCAAGTCCGTTAATGGGGGTCAGGCTTTCGAAAGTCGAGGAAGGCTGTGCTAGATTTAGCCAATCTTGCGGCACACCAGAGATACAAAAAAGCAATAAATCAGCTGCGACTCAAGAAGTTGAAATCATTCCAATTGCCTACATAAGGCTTCAGGAACGACATGTGTTGTCTGCTGATAAGGCAAAGATGGGTTGTGGCTGTGTGGGGTACATTTAGAGTATTACCAAGACGGCTAAGAGGCACCTCAAAGTGCTCTTGTTCCTGAATCAAGCTCGTGACAAGGTTGAAGCCGAATGCATGTGAATGTTCCTAGGCGATGCGCGAGAATCCTCGTGATGATTACGTCGACGACCATGATGATGAGACACGCTATATGTCCTTTAATTTCGTGGTAGCTAGTGATCTATCTCTCTTTCTAAACGAAATAAAATACCGTCTATACCCGGTTGAGCCTGTTGAAATCAATAGACTCACAATCATACGGTGGACAACAAACGCACGGTGAAGCCGAAGTGGAGAATGGGCTGGGCATTTTCAAAGTATCCAAAACTAGATCAGATTTCTAAAACTGAGTACTCTTGATACATACGAAGGACATGTGGTTCAAAAGGGGAGGAAGAAGACGTCCATGTGGGCTTCTTTTATCTCATTGAGTTATGTTCCCCTCAAAAGGGTTGTATGCTAGATAGAATAGGGCAGCCAAGTCCGGAGTGCGCCCTCCCCCCCTAGGTTTATGAGTGAGGGTTTGGTTCGGTTGGTTGGCTGGTTGGATGCCTTGGGGGAAATGCGAGGTGAATTCACGTCGTGCATTTGAATTTGTGCCTCGGTCGCTCTGGGATGACACTCTGTCAAGGTTGAACGGCTGAAATTGGGTTAATTGGAGGTTGCACTTTTGTCATGGGGGGGGGGGCCTTTCTGAAGGGTATCGTTGAGGTGTGTGGTGGTGGTGGGGGAAGATGGTTTGTTTGTCGTCAAGACTTGACTTGGATGGATGGATGAATTGATTTATTATTATTCTTGATCTAATGGAAAATGAAATGAACAGAGAAGAAAGACAGAAAACGAAAATGAGGAGCATGAAATTTGGTGATTTTTTGTTTTCATGACAGGCTACATGCACTTTGTTCCGACCACCACCACCCCGCACCAGGCTAGAGATGGGGGCACGGGGGGATGTTAGGATCTGTGGCTGTGACAAACGCTGGGATATACCCCCCTTTTTTGGAGACACGGAAACGGAGACGGACTCGGGCAGAACTGCCTGTTGTGGGGGAATGTAAGGACTTCAATGTCGGAAGGGGGGTGGGTGTTCTGCAAAACATACCTAGGCTGCAGAATACATCGGGGAATGGAAGCCCTCCCAAAGTCTCTTGTTGGGTGCACCTCGGCGATTTTTTGGGGGCTGGCAACCCAGTCCGTCTACATAGTATCCATGGCTTTGGCATGTTTTGGAGCGGCATGGCACCGAGCATTGCAGGGCATTGCAGGGCATGTTTTAACAGCGTTTAGCAGCGTTTCTGCACAGCATCTCGCGCTTCGGCTTGTGATAGCGCGGCATCGTTAGCATTGCCCCTCCTTCCTTCCTCTCCTCCACAGCTTCCCATTCTCCACACCCCACCCCACTACACCCCAAACTCCACGTTGGCGCCCCTCAGAGGCTCGAGGGGTCGGTCATTCATTAATTCTCACGTCTATATAAGACCAAAAAAAGTGTAATAATAAAAAGATCGCCCGCTTTCCACATCCCGAGCACCGAAACTCTTTTCCCTCCCGTCTCCGTTCTCCATATAAATCAACAAGGTTCCCTTTTCTTTCCTTCGTTCCTTCTTTCTCCTCGGTATCCCAAAACCAACCAAGCAGCTCCTTTCCTTTCAGCAAAAGACGTGAGATATAAACAGTCACAATGGCGGCCCCAGCGGATAAGACAATTCAGAATCTGAGCGGAACATGGGTTATGGTAAGTACACCAACGTTGTTTTTTTCCCTTTCACTCGCTCTCCTTAGTCTCTCAAGTTATACAAATATGCATTTGAGAGATAGAAGGGAAGGGGGGCGTGGATAAAGCACAAAACAACGCAACATGCGAGGCTCTTGAATCACCAGTGCTAACCTGCCACGGCACTTTCTATAGAACAAGACCCTTTCCGACTCTTCTAACGATGCCCTCGCCCTCCAAGGTATCGGCTACCTCACACGCAAGGGCATCAGTCTGGCTACCATCACCCTCACCGTCAACCAGTTCGAGGCTCCCCCCACTCCTCCCAGCACTGAGACCACGCCAGTCACCCACATTGACCTTGACCAATCCGCCTCAGGCTTGTCAACTACCCATGAGGCCCGCTGCCTCGACAACGTATTCCGGGAGCACAGCGACTGGCTGTTCGGCGATGTCAAGGGCCAGTCCCAATGGGTAACGCTTGATGAAATCACCGATGAACACCTCAAAAAGGGCTGGGAGATCGAGGGCGACGGCAAGTTCGTCCGCAGTCACGTCGAGAGAGTGGACAACAGCTGGACTGCTACCCAGATTTGGGGCTTTCAGGTGATCAATGGAGAACGCCGCTACTGCCGAAATATTGTTGTCAAGAAGGTCAAAGACAACAAGCGTGTCGAGCTTCGCTTGGTATACGATTACGTCTCAGCTTAAACCGAATGCCTAGACTAAGGACACCGTGACGGAGACTAAACAAGACGGTTCATTCTCATATGTTTAGATAGTGGCGGGAGGTTCTAGAATCACAGACATGGAGTTCCTCCAAGGCTCGGAGGATATAGTCTTCTGTACGTATTGCAGACGAGACTTTGTAAACCTATCAACATACCTAAATACCTATCTACAATCAAACCCCCCAAAAAGTATACTCCCTCACTGTGAGAAAAGTGTACCCTCTGGTGATAAATTAGTTATTCATTTGTTTCACTTCTGTTCATTGTGTTGAAACTTCAGGTTGAGCTCGCTGGATTCCGAGCCCATAATTCCCTATCCTCCCCAAGTTGATTTTGTTGGTGGGGGTATATGCCGAGGTCCATTCTGACCTAATCCAAAAACCACATCGCAGTTGCGTCCCTCATCTTTTGCATTTGTAAATTCCTTCATGGGAGTTTAATCACCTCTTTAACTCGACGCGAGCTCTTTACGCTGGGCGTCGCTTGACAAATTCCTCCAGATCCTGCACCGTAGTCACGCCGAGGACGAACCGGCGGTTCTCGTCAGTAATGACGGCAAACTCCTCCTTCCATTCGCCATCGGGTACACCGCCGCGGAAAAAGGCCTCAAGTTCCTCGAGGGGCGTCTGCATCGTAATGACACGGTATTTTCGTCCGCGGCGCTGGAAGCGTGTCATTGCGGCCGATAATGGGTCCGTAGACTGCACGCGGCCGGCCTCGAGGAGAGATTGCAAATGGGGGATGGCGATGTAGCCCAGTAAGGCGCGGGTGTCGGCATCAACGATGGTGAGATGGGTATACTCGCGCTCGAAGGCGGCCAGGAGGGCGAGTGAGATGGCGTCGGACGGGTTGAGGGAGAGGGCCGCGGGAGGGTCGAGGTCCTCGACAGTAGCCTGTAGGGTTCAGTTTATTAGTCATGTGGCCTGGCAGAAGAGCATAGTGTGTCTTGGATATGGGGATCTGCGCAAGCAAAGGGTCATTGCTATTTGCTTCCTCCCAGACATTGCCATCACCAATAGTGTACTGGATAACTCACCCCGCGATACTTTGAGGACCACTTGGAGGGGAAAGGTTTGATAGACTCAGCAATGGCATGAGCCTGTGCAGGGACGGTGGCGGCGGCCATAGCTGATCAGCTATGTATTATTCTCCGGATGTTGCAGTATTTGCTACCCTTCTTCTCGGAGAAAATCAGTTAATTCGACGAAAAGCTGTAGAGACGAGAAAGACGAAAGGATTTCGTTTGTGCCGCCGGAGCTTTCCTACTAAATTAGCATGATGATTCCATCGATATTAGCTCATCCACGACCGGCTTATCTTATCGCTCCGTCAGAATGAGGAAAACTCCGGCACGCGGACATAAAGGTGGGGCTTGTGAAGCTGTACTTTGTACTTTAAGGACAAGGCAGATTACAACCTTCATCAGCATCATCAGAGGGAGGCCAATGCTGTATATTTCATACTTGTGAAACATCAATTCTGCACCAGATGGCTCACTTATATGCCGACCAAACAATCACGCGACTTGAAATGACATATGAATCATTTATTACCACCTAATTCTTCAACAGCGCTGATGCGACAGCATGTTTGGTAGGTGTTGCTGCCAAGATGGATGATGCGTACCGAGTACGAGGCACCCAAGGAATCATTCAGTCGTCTGGTTGGTTGTTTGGCAAGCTGGTCTGCTGCATTTCATCGTAATTGAGTGATGTCACGTCATGCACTATATTCATACAGCAGGAACTCGGAGGTTGCGCGGTTTCTTCCTTCCTTCATGTTTGTAAAGCAGCGATCGCTGGGGAGCTATGAGCATCTTCTATGACAGGAGTTTCTATTCCTCAGCGGTAAACTTCATCATCATCATTGATTCTTTAATCTTGTGACAGCAATATAGTTGGGTCTTCTCCTTGCTTTAGGTGCTTTTAAGTGGCTTTCTTACTTGCCTGGCCGCCGGCCGTGAAGCTCATCATGTCTCCTCTCTTTCCTAAATCAGAGACACTTCAAGCTTCGTTCTATAGTCCAATTTCATCAGGGACTAATCGTACTGGCTTAAATCCCACTGCTTACCAGGCGCGGAATGAGCTTTGGGGTGTTGCCTACTCCGTTGTTGACAACGCAAAGAACCAGACTCGGAAGCTCAGCGATGAGGCAGCCAAGGAATTTGAAAAGGCCAGTGCAAAGGCTCAGGCCAAGACAGGCAAGATTGAGCTCTACTCTGGCAAATATTATGCGACATGCACCTTTGGCGGCCTTCTAGCTTGTGTATGTAACTGCGGTCTTCTCGTTCTATACCTATGCATCAACCTCTCTTACACTTACCTTATGTAGGGGCTTACACATGCTGCCGTTACACCCCTGGATCTTGTCAAGACCAGACGGCAAATTGATTCGAAGCTCTACACTAGCAACTTTCAGGCCTGGGCCAAGATTTATCGAGCCGAGGGCGTTCGCGGCATCTTCACTGGCTGGAGCCCGACTTTGTTCGGATACAGCGCTCAGGGTGCCTTCAAGTACGGATGGTATGAGTACTTCAAAAAGACATATGCCGATATGGCCGGCCCGGAAGCCGCGCAAAAGTATAGGACTGGTCTCTATCTTGCAGCCTCTGCTTCGGCTGAATTTCTCGCCGATTTGGCTCTGTGCCCCTTTGAATCTATCAAAGTGAGGGCGCAAGGAACTATTCCCAGCCCTTACAAGGGCACTATGGATGGCTTCAGAGCAGTAACGGCGAAGGAGGGTTGGGCCGGCTTGTACAAAGGCCTGTACCCTCTCTGGGGTCGCCAGATCCCTTACACTATGATGAAGTTTGCCTCATTTGAAACCATTGTCGAGATGATATATGACCGTCTGCCCGGGAAGAAGAGCGATTATGGTAAGGCGGCACAAACTGGCGTCTCTTTCACTGGTGGTTACCTTGCTGGTATACTCTGCGCAATCGTCTCGCATCCCGCGGATGTCATGGTCAGCAAGCTCAACGCTGTTCGCCAACCTGGAGAGGCTTTTGGGGCCGTAATGGGGCGTGTGTATCAGGAAATTGGATTCCGCGGTCTTTGGAATGGACTGCCTGTGCGAATTGTCATGATTGGCACGCTGACTGGTCTCCAATGGATGATTTATGTGAGTCAAAGACGCGAATTTAGTTACCTTGATAAATAAAGCCAAAAACGGAATCTAGCTAACAAGTCGACGTTAGGACTACTTCAAAATCTTCATGGGTTTGCCTACGACTGGCGGTGGCTCTGCTCCACTCGCTGAGCAGAGAAAGGCATAGTGCGAAAAATAGGAACGCTGATGCTGTGATACATGCCGATGAGAGCAGATTGAATGTAATATCTAGTGGATATGCGAATTGATGTAAATGGCATGTACGGCCCGAGTATGGCTGGAGTGGCGAGGTTCTGTTACCGGAAAGGGGGACCTTCTCCCAACTTTTCAAATGAACAAATATAGTTTTATGTTTATTCAGTTTGTCCCAAATCTTTTCGCCGCCATCCACGAAGCAATTCCCAATACTCCTGCACTGATGGTCCACCGCAACAGACGAAACACAGCCTGAATCGCCTGGCCTTTTTGACGCTCAATTATCCGCACCTTCAACATGGCAAGTTCATTCAGGTTGGGGAAGCTAACATCGGGCACCGGTTTACCCAGAAACCGGCACAGCGGCTCCCAGCCATCGCTCAAGTTGTACATCAGCAGCTGATCCGGCGGTACTATTTCCTGGATCTCGCGATAGTGTCTCTCGTAGATGGCGCGAGCGTCTCCTCTCCATTCGGCAAGATTGTCTGTGCCGAAGAAGCCCGCGAGCACCCCTCTGATTCCCAGTGTGAGCTTGTCCCCATTCAATGGGTTCACGACATGGACAAAGAACTGGGAGAGGGGACTCCACAGCTCAGGGACAAGCCCGTCGAAGAAGCTCTTGCGCCAGCTCTCAAAATCCCTCTTTACCAGTACGACTTTAGCATGAGGGTACACGCGAACAAGTTCCGGGCCGAACAGGCCTGCCAGCTCGGTGACAGCCTCACAGCGGCCCAAAATGTGATCCCACTGCTCGCGGGTCAGGGGCTCACCGGTGTATTCCGGCATGGAAGGGAAAGAGGCTTCGGCAGCTCTGATAAATCCTGAGAGGGAGTGGGAGGGGACTTCATCTAGAAGGTAGTGGTAGACATTCTGATAACCCAAGATGGAGAGAGCGGTGGCCATGGAGAGGGTGCCGGTGCGAGGAAGGCCGAGGGCCATTACTTTCATCTCTCGGGGTTTGAAGTCTGGTTTTTGATCCAGCGGCGAAGGGAGGTTTGGGGCCGCCATGACGATGATTTTCGTGGGACTGGTGAGGACAAGAACGGGCCTACCTAGACAGCGGTCGTTTGTTGGAGGAGGAGGAGGAGGAGGAGGCGGCGCATGTGTTGAAATATGCGAGTTCTTGGTGCGGTTATGTAGTTTGTATGTGTGTTGTGTATCGTCCAAAGACACATAAAGGTGTGCATATCTCTTTAGGTTCTGCCCCTCACCGGTTGTTCCCTCCTTCACCTCGGATCAAATCACACATTGTCTCTCATGCAGACCGTCTGCAAGGGCATGTTTTCAGGTCACTGTTCCATTAGGAATTGAGAAGGAGGCAGCTGGATCTGTCCATTCACCTCAAAAAGAAAACTTGTTTTGAGTCATCTTTAATTTTTCCCTTACTAAGATGAGACACACAAAGAGCAGTAGTAACAAGAAAAAGGAAAAAAGAAAACTACAACATATATGATAGGCTCTATTATAGGCTAGGGTGACGGAAAAAGGAACCTGAAAGTTGTGAATGGGCGATGTCACTTGGGATTTGATGTGTGGGAGACTGTCGGGTTGTCGGGTTGTCAGGCTATCGGGGGACGTGTAGCCAGGATCTGTTGTCGGGCCGCAGAGAATTTGAAATGATTCGCCTACTATTCGAAATACTGTAGGTATTATTACTTCGTAATTATTTTGTAATTTTCGCCTGGTATGCGAATGCGTGTTTCAGAATTATGGGTCGCCGATCTGGTAGCTGCGAAAAGAGCATACATTTCCTTCATCAAAAGATCCTTCTAGTCGAGGTTTGTGGGTTTCTCCGACGGAACGGAGATCTCGGCACGGAACGGTAGGTCTGAGATATATGCTGTCAGACCGAATGTTAAACATCACGACAGAAACATGGTATTTGTGTAGTTGGTTGTAGGCAGGGCGTTAAGTTTTGTTATCTCAAAGGAACGATATTGAGATTGATAGGCTAAATAGATACCCTGAGGGCGGTAGATAATGCATCTTGCAAATACTATAACACCTAACGAATCGCCTTCAAACTATATATGTAAATCTCCCCCACTATCCCTATCCCCGTCTCATGTTCAGTTCACATACTTTCATCCAGGCGTTGGCACTGTCCGCACGGTGGTGCAACGAAAGGACGTAATCATATCATTGAATTTGACAATTGGAACAAAGGCCGTTGCTGGATGGTATTCGTTTCTTCCAGTGCAGTTTGGGTCTCTGAGTAGTGGAAAATACGGTCAGTTAATCAGTGTAACATCATCAGAAATACACACTTCACTAAAGGATAGGAATGCATGTGTGCCGATTTGCAAATGATGAGGGGAAAACGTACACGAAAAAGATGCAGACAGATTCAGGGTTGATAATCATAGATGTGACTTTGTCGTTCCAGTAGGAGTTTGTGCCGAGCAAGTTGACTATAGGAATGACAAGGTGTTGGTCAGTTATTCCGATCAGGCTAGTTCAAGTGCGGAGTGAGGAACATGACAACCACATATAGGAGAAGGATGTTGACTCCTTGTACATATTTTCGTTAGAGGAACATATGCTTACCACATTGGTTGTCATTGCTTGCAAAATTGTTTCGCTGGCCGAAGAAATGGTCGTGAACCCACCAAGACCCACGAGGCGCGGCCGGGCCAAGTGTAGCCAGAGCGAGAAGTGGTTTCATGAAGAACATTGCGGTTGAGTAAATCTGTAAATGCTTCCCGTAGTAGCTCAAAGCTAGAGGCAAACCACAAAAAGAAGAGACTTTTTATATTTTACTAGAAGAGAATTTTTGACTTGACCTTCAGATAATGAAAAGTAAGTGATTGTAAGTCTAGACAACGCCTTGTCTTGCATCCCTATTTATCTGATACCAATAACAAGCCCCGTTCTATAACAAGGTGTGAGCAAAAAGTAGTCATGCAGCAATGAATAGAACATCAGCAATAATACACTTATTCTTTAGCTTCACAATTAGCTCATTCATTTATCCTTGTTGTGCAAAGGTTCATCAGGCACCATAGGATGATTATTGGACAACGCCCGAGATAACGCAGGTTAGTTCGCATCAGCTTTTAGCCAAACAGAAAGGTTGAAGACGGGAAGGTAAGATTTGATAGAAGATGAAAGAAGAATCAAGGCAAGCAAGACTTCTGATTGATGGACTGACATTGCTGAGATGGAGGCAGCCAACTAACACAAGATGCCTTAAACAGTTAGCATTTCCCAAGTGGCAAAGTGCAATTAAATACGAAAGGAACAAAAAAACGCCCGACTCGACAGATTCGAGAAAAGTTCCATTCTTAAAAGGTTTAAGCTTACTGCTGTCATTGGTCATTCAACAGCCTTAGATCAGTGCTTACTAGGTAGGGCGTCAAGAACATAAAATAGATAGGAAATATCTTTCAGAGGGGGGGTTATCTCAGCCGCATCCGAGCCCGCCACATCGTGAAAGTTATGATCCCTGCAAACAGGGGGGTGTTACAACAATGAATGAGAAGCAACAGCTTCAACCTCAACTGTTCTGGCTTTTGATATTGCTGGGCAATGTTAACCAGCCGTAACGTCATGGGCTGAAAGAACAAGGGCTTACATACGTCTACCACTGAGATTCATTTGCTTAAGTTGTGACTTTTGATATGCTGTTCTACGGCGTCTTGTCCCATGTGCCCATATGTCGTTGAGGAATTGACATATGAATAGCCTGCAACTCACAAATATTTCTTTGAGCACACATCCGCAATATTCCAGCTTTTATTTTACTTTTTTTCATACTTCTTAGGCAACCTTTGGAATTCCCTTAGTCCAATTACCTTCCAACCTGAAGCCAATCAATTGTCACGATACACTCGGTCAACAAGATGTGAGGGTTATCAATCTCTTGATGGGCTTTCTGGTGGCTTTGCTGCCTGCCAACGCACACCCAACCCTGCCCACCAGCAATGATCTCACAGCCATGAGAGATCAAAAAATTGATAAACGTCTTGTCACATCTTCGGGTGGTGGGACCGTGATCTCAATTACGGTTGGAATGCGCATCGCTGAGCTGGTTGTCCAAGCTTTCGAAAATTCCGGATTCAAATTGGGTGCCGCATGGGCTGCTCAAATTGAATACCAATGGGATGTGTATGCCGAGATCAGCAAGATCAAAAACACCTTGAAAGTCGCTGAAGGAATGTGGGCCTCTGGTAGCCTCCAGGGCTTATAATGCACGACAATCAATGCAGTTTTCACCTTTGGCAACGCGACCTCGGCCAAGAAATTTGCCGCTTGGGCAAACAACAATTACAAAAAGTTCAAGAGAGATGAGATCTCGCCCGAGGGGGTAGAGGCTGTCAAAGTATACCACGAAGGGGTCGATGTGCCTCCACATCCGTCTTATTTCGGACGTTTTGGCGAGCATTCTGTTGATGTTATCAATGATAAGCCAAACAATGAGGGTGATGAGGGAACTCATGTACCGGAGAAGCAGACCAACTACTGCCGAAACTATATGTGCAATTACTACTTTCCCTACGGCAGTTACTTTACAAACGTTTGCCATGACAAAAGCATCCCACGCAATAATCGACATGGATGTTAGAAGCAACGGGGTGATGTTCGCATGAGGGCGTTTATAGGTGGCATCTGCTGATGCAGGGATGCGACTGGGTGGATTGATATTCTTGTATCGATGCCAAAAAGTTTGAACAAATGAAGCTGAGATAAAGGGTGGATTTGTGCCAAACTAGAATCGTATTTGTAGATAAGGCGTTGAGTTAATACATTTTCATCCTGTTTTCGTTCTCACCTACGTAATGATCCAACTAGTATGCCGATGCGATGTCGTCTTTCTAGAGTTTCTGTTTTGGCAAATCCAGCCATCGTCACCACTGCAGTAGAAGAGTAAGGCGAAACATGTTACCAAGCTGACTAGGTGAGGCGATAAATCATCATTGTGTTGATTAGATACCTTGGTTGGCGTGAGGAGATATCGGATGCCTACCTGAGGAGGTACATAAGGTAGGCAGCAGGAACCAACAAGAAGAGGCATGACTGCCCATAGGCCTGGCAGGCTCCTGCCTTGGAAATGGTTCAGGTTGGGAAAGAGATACGTCGAGAAGGAGAAGTGGTTGTTGGTGCCTACCTGCAGGCATCTTACCTACGCTCGCCATACGTCATAGGAGGTCTCCCGTCATTGATTATTGTGAATATTTGAAGGAGTGTTGTAGTGGACACGTCAACAGACGTGGAGATTTAATAATTACAGGCAGATTGACGTCCTAAGCTCAGCAGCCCAGACGGGGGGACTGAACTTCAATCGCTTGGTAACAGTTTGGTCACGAGGCTGGTGGAAATGCCTGAAATAGATTGCAGCATTGGAGCCAACCAGCCGCACCATTTGGCGCCAATTCATACACAAGCAGGTCGCCTTTGTGTGCCAAGTGTGCGGGAGCGCAGGTGGCACTTATGACATATGTCATGCAGTGAAGCAGCTCCCGGCCATGACCGAATGCAACCACAGTCGTGTGGTATTATTAGTGGTGTTTGAGCTGAGTTGGCTTTGGTTGGATCAAATAGGCTCCAGAAGCTCGTATCGTGTACCATGGAGATGTTGGTCGTGTGTATGTATGTATGACCGGCCAGACAAGAGCACGGTCTGCAAGCCGTGTTCTGCAACACACACTGTGGCCCATCCAGACCTCCAGCTATTCTCGGCTGCCATCCCACCTGTCGTTCCTCTCTACTCTAAACTTGAGCCCGAAACACTCAAGTTAATTATAACACAACGACAATTAAGACCCCTCGCGACGGCCCTGTGGCAAGCTAGAACTAACTGATGGACGCTAGGCCCCTGCTGGCAGCTCGAGTCCTTGCAACTGTATTGGGGGCCATTTATGGTGTACTGTAGATGTATGTTGGCCATCTTCATGTTGGTTGTCGCCTAAGCATTCAATCAATCACATGTACTCGTAGAGTCGTATGGAAAACATTGCGCCAACGTCCACTAAGAGGATTAGATTGACTACTGTTGACTACTGAAAAGGCTCCCGCTGGAAAGCCTTGGAAATCCCCTGGTCCTTCCTCACATCCCATTCCCCCGCCACACCAACGCCTGTAGGGGTGTGTCCGGAGGACCCACATCTGGCCCTGGCCTCACCCGTTAGTCCCAGCTTTAGCCTCTTTCAGTGTGGGTACAGGTGGGTACAGTGGACGACAACCCACTGGCCCTGGGGGGCCTGGGCCTGGGGTAAGATGGTGGACTTTGGGGTGCTGGGCGGGTTGGCGGGTTGGCGGGCTAGCCTGGGGTTCCAGAAAACATTGAACCCTCTGGTCGCCATCCGCTACAACCAACGCCTGGAAGTTCTCCCGCTGGCGCACTGCCCTTGGGCGCCTCTCCTGCACCTCTGCATCTCTACGATTCTACTCTTCCGCACTACGTCTGCACCTCGACGCTTCTGCATCCTTATTACTTGCTTGCGTAGTAGCCTACAATCAAAGCTCACTGTAACTTTACAGATACTACGTACAGTGGTGTACACCCATATCCATGCCTGTACAGGCCCATTCGTTCAGCTCCCCGGTGCCCTGGCTGCTGCTGCCTCAGCACCTACTGTATTCTCTCGTCCATGGATGCCAGGTTCCAATTGTGCTCACTCTTACTCCAACCTCGCAGCTCCATTGACGTATCTGCTTCTTCATCCTCTCTTCGTTGATTCGTGCGCGCGCGCTTGTGTGTGTGTCTGTGTGCGTCGCCTCTGCCTCTGCCTCTCTTCACCAGCCTTCCTTTGCCGCCATCGACAAGAGACCCTGCACCCAACAAAGCAACAGGGCCAAACTCCCCTCTCTCTCACCTGACGCTACCGCATCGATCCCTCCAAGTGCCAACCCACCTAAGCCACACACCAAAACGCCCGCATTTGCCTCGCCCGCTTCCCCCACGAGTCGGGACCAACGTCAAGGTTATCCTCCTTTTCGATCCTGGGTCCGGGCTGTATGATCTTTCCGCTATCCTACAAACGCACATTTCTTGAACCGCGAATGCCTCTCTGTGTCCGCTCTCGTCGACTTCGCTGAGCGAGTCTTTGCGCAGCTCTGGCTGCTGACCTCCGTATCCGGCGCTGCTTCGCAGCCGCTCGCGCACCATCGCGCGTCCACGCCCCAACACTTCGAACCACACCTCATCTCAACTAATTGATCATGGCTGGCTTCTTCCAGAAAATTAAGAGCGCGAGTACGGTATGAATTTCCCCTTCAGCAACAGTGTCAATGCCTCGTTGGTTGTTGTCTCTGCCCACTTCAATGTTCGCTCGCCACTGCCCTTTGCCACGGAGTCGCGCGCGCCAAGGTATTCCAGTTGCTGACAAAATGCCTCGATGACATGTAGCCCTCAGCAGTGCAAACCGCCAAAGATGCGTCGCCAAAGAAAAAGGACGACGCTGCGCCCGAGCTCACCCCGTTGGAGAAGATGCTACAGAACGCTGGTCCGTTGCGAGAAGACGGAAGTGACCGCTTCTTAGGATTCGAGAACGTATGTTCATCCACCGCCCATGACTCCTCCCCTTCCACCACCACGACATCTTCTCATACAAATCCCATCTTGATCAATGTGCTTATTCTGATATATGCTCGCAGTTTGGAAATACTTGGTGCGCAGCAGCTTTAGTCCCCTATCAATAATCATCCCACCTCCCTACTAACAAGTGCTGCTAGCTATTGCAATTCCATCGTCCAGGCCCTCTTCTACTCCGATCTGTTTCGCGAAAATGTTGTTAATTACCCATCTCTCACACCCTCCGATACCCCAAATGGCACCCATCCCAGGGCCAACGTCACGATACGCCCACCAATGACCCCTACACCAGCCAATACACAACAGAAGCAAAAGGGCCTGACCTCCAAGGATGTGTTAAAACAAAGGCAGGCCATCAATACGGGACAGCCCATTGCTGGCCAGGGACCAGTCCGACCAGAAGACAAACCGGACACTCCTGAATACAAGAAAAAGCATGCTATGCTGAGAGGCCCCATATTAGAACTGGCACAAGAAAATGCTGCTCCATATGGCATGGATGAGTGCACTTTCACCGGCCTCAAGGACATATTCTTGGCTTTGCGCGAAAGCAGCTCAAGAACCGGCGTTCTAAGCCCTCAGCGCTTTCTAGAAATTTTCAAGCGCGACAACGAAATGTTCCGAAATTCGATGCATCAAGACGCACACGAATTCTATGGTTTAGTGTTGAACGACGTCATTGCCAACGTCGAATCGAATGCAAGGAGGATACAGGATCAGATGGCAGCCAAAGAACAGAATGGCCTTCTTAAATCGGTCGAGACTGCGCTTGGGTCTGCTGCCATGACCCACTCTACCGGCTACCGCTCCCCTGGAACAGGATGGGTCCACGACATTTTCGAGGGAGTTTTGACGTCAGAAACAAAGTGTTTGACGTGCGAAACGGCTTCACAAAGGGATGAGACATTCCTCGACCTCTCTATTGATCTCGAGGAGCACTCTTCCGTCACATCTTGTTTGCGCAAGTTCTCAGCTGAGGAGATGCTTTGCGAGCGAAACAAGTTTCACTGTGACCACTGTGGAGGGCTGCAGGAGGCCGAGAAGAGAATGAAGGTTAAACGACTACCCAAGGTACTCACACTGCACCTGAAGCGTTTCAAATACACTGAGGATTACAGTCGGCTACAAAAGCTTTTCCACCGTGTTGTCTACCCCTATCATCTACGCATGTTCAACACCACAGAGGAAGCTGAAGATCCAGATCGATTGTACGAGCTCTACGCGGTTGTGGTTCACATTGGCGGCAACGCCTATCATGGGCACTACGTCTCCATTGTCAAGACCAAGGACCGAGGCTGGGTATTGTTTGATGACGAGATGGTGGAGCCTGTTGATAAGCACTTTGTGCGAAACTTTTTTGGTGACAAACCTGGCATGGCTACAGCATATGTTCTCTTTTACCAGGAGACAACTTTCGAAAAGTTTCGGGAGGAGCAGGAACGAGAAGGAATGGAGGAGGTTATGCTGGCCAATCAAGCAGCCAACGTTGCACAGTCTGAAAACGATGACAAGGGTGAATCTTCACCGCTGAAGCGACAGACGACACAACCCGCCCCAAGCTCGCCGAATCCGGACCAAGATGCATTTTCAAGCCTCGCGCACGCCAATACAGCCCCTGTTCTAGCTGGGCCGACACCGCCTATAAGCGACACAGCTTCGAACAGCACTTTGCCGCCCGGATCTTCGGCGACTGGGTTATCAGTAGCCTCGACGGCCAAGGGAGAAACACCAACAAAATCAAAAGATGAGGTTAAGAGAGAAAAGAAGGAACGTGATGCTGCTGAGAAGGCTATAAAACAGGCAGAAAAGCAGGCAGAAAAGGACAAGGAGAAACAAGCCAAAGAAGAAGAAAAGAAGCGAAGAGAGGAGCAAGTTAAATCCATCCAGGCGCAAAAGGCTGAGCAACAAGAGCTGCAAAAGGCGCTTGAGGTTAGCAAAAGGTCGACGACCTTTGACGATGGTACGAAGAAGAAGGACGATGGTGAATCGGGCGCAGGGTCTGGTACTTTTGGGTTCCTCGACCGTTCTAAAAGAGGAAGCAAGTCCATGTCGAAAAGGAGCTTTAGCTTCTTTCACAAAGATAAGAACGGCGTTATGTCCGAGAACGGTGTGAACGGCGTGAATGGTGATGGCCCTGAGAAGCAGGAAAAGATCAAAGGGCGACTAGGGATGACTCTTGGCAAGAAAAAGAGCACCAACATGCTGGCGTAGCATACGGATATAACGCTGTGGACAGACGATGGCAATCGCCAACTAGCATTGGAGAAGGCGTTTGCGTTTCTACATGTACGATTAAAGATGGGACGGATGAGCACTTGCGATTTGTTGTTTTCCGACAACCCAAAGAGGAGGGAGGTACTTCACTTGAAGATACGAAACAACAGAAGCGATTTTTTGACACAGCAACTGGCGGTTACCTGACACCCCCAATTGTCCCTGCTTTGCGTCCAAACTAGTTTTTTTTTTTTGGGCGGTTCTGAGAATAGTGGATTATAGATGGCGGTCTAGGTAGAGCAAGAGCAGAAGGCTGGCCATGCGGCTGTGCTGGATGAATAGGAATTGTGAAACTTAATGAATAGAGCAGCAATTGCCCCCCCTAAGATTTATGACACCCTTCATGTGCAATGTGAGATACAGTTCTTGTTGTTGCACTGGACTCTCTATCTATCCACAAGCTGTTTTTGGGTTACATCGTGGTGGGGGGTGACGAGGTTCTCGGGCCCGGAGCCGAAACCCGAGTGTTTTACAGTCCGTAACGGATCCGATGCGGGCGTGATTACGGGGTTGGGAGTTATCCGGTGTTGTAACTTTGTAGAAAGGCTTTTCTGTTAGTAAAGGCCCCCTGTGACGTAGTGCCTTATACTATTGAACGTGTTTTACTACTATAGGCGCATTTGCCACTGGAAAAGGCACCGTTACTTGGCGTATCTATATGTTGATGCCGTCATTTCACCAATCAGCTTTTTAGGTTTACCTTGTCTCGCTATCCATATACTATAGACTTACGGAGTATAATCCCGTACCATCATCATTAGACGTCATTTGTAGTCATCCATCCGTATTTCTTCTTCCGGCCGTGAAAACTATAATCGGTGCGCAGTCAACAGGTACTATATTCAATGTTTCTAGGCTAGCTAGCTACTGCACTGTCCTATATGCACCCACCCAGAAAAACAATCTTCGGGGTTTGAAGTGCTGTGTATCAGGCCAATCAGGACAAGTCCCGAGCAAATACTCAACCACACACCACACACCACGATCCGCGGATCCTATCACTGTCTACCCTCAGCAGACATTGCAATCACACCACACCACATTCGCCCACACGGTCGGTTTCGCTCCCCCCCCCTCTTACTTTCTCTTGAATAATTTGTTAGGTACTGGGTAGAAGCAGTACATACGTCAACAAACACCTGCCTGGGATGCTTGCCGCGGCTGCTACTGCTCCTGCTCCTGCTGCTAGTCGGCCCGTCCCCACGTCACCGGACATGCCAACCCCCCTCCATTGCCTCTTCCTTTTCTTCGCTTCGTTGGACCAATTCGCGTTCACAAGGTTCTATACATTTGTCCCGTCCTGCATGATCTAGATTTTCCCTCACCCAACAGAAAGGATGCAGAGGAACTTGTGTGTATGTGTCTCCGCCCCGCCTTTGGCTTGTAGATACTTCAACCAGAGGGCTGGATCATACAAAGCACGCACTCTCTATGAAAGCACTGTGGCTTCCTTAGCCCCCAAATGCCTCCGCACCCGAACTCCACGTTGTACGAGGCATGATAATTATTCAATCTAACGGAGTTTTGTCAGGCTGTGACGGTAACACTAGGAGGCGGTGGAAGACATCTCGGAGCCTTGGCTCCTAAATTCCAAGGTATGGTATACCTCTGAAGCACCAACTCTTTGGCTTTTATTTCCTACGTGAGGCCTTTTATTCGCTTTCAAGTGTGTACGCCAAAAACACCATCTTCCAGGTCAATCATGTACTCGGAGCAGGCCTTAGGGAGGAAAAAGGCTCACCCTACCCATACTCACTGTAGTAGTCTTAAAACTAATTGATGTATATGCAAGCCACGGGAGGAGGGCCTTCTTGGCACTATTGGCAGCACCTCTCGGCTGCTTTCCTACTAACTTGGCTTTTTCTTCTTTTTGACTGTCTGACGAAGGAGGCTGCTATGTGGCTTAAGAAGGTTGGCCCAACAAGAGAACCTGTTTTTAAGGAGGTGTGGGCCTTTTGGCGGTTTACACCCAGACTTGTGAAAAACCCGGAGGTTATTCGTCTGTCTGTATGCAGAGTGCCAAAGGTGGCATCCTGTGCGGGCAGGGCTATTAATCGATATTGCTGATATATTGGCTCAGGGCTTTTGAGACCCCTTTTTAGTCGATATATAGATTATGGAAAACATCTCACATTGTATTATTCAAGGATTTAACACTCATCTCTTTAAACATGGCAGCAATTTGCTCATGTCGAGGTCTAACCAACTCTGAGCTGCCATATTGTTGGATCATCGCGAGTGAGCGAGCCCACTGTAGGCAAATGAATTTAGGGGCTGGAATGCACAGATACAGCTAGAGAGGTCCTGTAATAGGTACAGGCTGCGCTGTATTGTATCCAACCCTTTAGGGTCAATCACTCCATGTAGCAGATACTTTTATCCAAACTTTAGACACTCCTGAAAGTTAGTTGACGCTCATCACAATAATAATGAATAATTTCTAGTAATTTCTATCATGGCAATTTTATCATCCGTATTGGATGGAGATGTTCAAATCTCCTGGGTGTTTCTCCGGGTTGATAGAGCACAGAGACTAAACATATATAAGACTCGGCGTGGGTTAATCCGCTCCGCTACCAACAATGCTTTTTAGTGGGGCACGTGAATATCAACGTTCTGTCACCACGCGCTTCATAAAGCCAACCAAAGTGCGAGATCGCTGTAATTATATGCGAGAATAAGGATATTTCAATCAAGTTAATTTTCTACAAATTAAATCTCATTTAAACCCATTAGTCTATATGGGGAAAAAAACTCATAATAATTACACAAAACCTACTAGTTCTCAAAGTTCATCGTTCGTAAGTAGGACCCTTGTCGTTGAAGAACAGGTGGTTTCAGGGGGGCCCGCCGTTACGTTCTCTCGAAACGTCACAAAACACCAAAACCGAAAACCACCACAACTCATCATCATCATCACGACTATCTCCAATGTGACTCTTGGCTCATCTCTGAGCCCCAAAAAGGATCATTTACGATGCACGCACTAGGTAAATAAAACTTTGCGTCAATACAATCCTTCCCCCGTTTCCCAATTACTGCACTGCTCGCTCATATCACATCCAATCTCATTGAAATTTGCCCATCAAAAACACCAACAAAAGAACACGACTTTACATCATGGCCAAAAAAAAAAGCTCTCACACTAACGTCACCGACAGACTCACTCCTTTTCCTCATCCCCCTGATACACCTACTTCTCGCACCACACACCAAAGTCGAGGAATCATTCAACCTCCAAGCTACACACGACATCCTCGTCTATGGCACCCCCATCACCTTCACCAGCACCAGCAACGCCAACGATACCGTCGGCCACCGCCTCGCCGCTACTTATGATCACTTCTCCTTTCCCGGCGCCGTGCCGCGCACCTTCGTCGGCCCCGTCCTCCTCGCGGGTCTTGGCCAGCCTCTCGTCGCGCTGGTAGGCTTCGCCCACGCACAGCTCGTCGTCCGTGCAATCTTGGGCGCTTTCAATGCCGCCTCGCTGCTCGTCTTTCGCCGTGCGCTGGCGCGTGCCTTTAGGGAGGGCGTCGCGCGCTGGTGGGTTCTGTTGGTTGTGAGCCAGTTTCACGTTGTGTATTATCTTACGAGGACGCTGCCGAATATGTTTGCCTTTGGGTTGAGTAAGTCAACATTCGTCCCCCCCTTTTTTTCCCTTTTACTTTAACTGATCCCCCCCTGAGGGGATTGCCAAACCAGTCATCTCATTCTAAACCTCATAACATCTATTCAAAACTACACCAACTGACTCAAAATCACAGCTACCATTGCCCTCGCCTTCATCCTCCCCCAACCAAACCCTCGCAAAACCCTCATTCGCCAAAAGCAAGCCATCGGCCTCCTCGTCCTCGCCGCTACCATCTTCCGTTCTGAGCTAGCCATCCTCCTATCCACCACTACTCTTTATCTCGTCTTCGGCATGACCACCACTGCTACTGCTGGTGGGTTGCAGGGGAAGATAAAGAGGCTGCTAAACGTTGTAGCCCCCGTCTTCCTCGTTTCCTTCGCCGCCTCGCTGGCACTCTCTGTACCCCTGGATTCGTACTTTTGGCAGAAGCCTCTCTGGCCTGAGCTCTGGGGCTTCTACTACAATGCCATCTTGGGTTCTTCGTCCGAATGGGGCGTCTCGCCTTGGCACTGGTACTTTACCTCTGCGCTCCCACGTATCTTTCTCAATCCGCTAGCTATCCCACTTATGGCCTTTGCCTTGCTCCAGCCGGGCATCTCGCGTCAAGCTCGTATTACGATCATTCCCTCACTTCTTTTCATAGCCATCTACTCCCTCCAGCCGCACAAGGAGACCCGCTTCATCTTCTATGCCATCCCGCCGCTCACCGGCACTGCCGCGCTCGCCGCCAACTTCGTCTTCACCCGCCGTTCCAAGTCTTTCGTGTACAGCTTAGCCTCCCTGGCACTTGGCCTGTCCATTCTAGTTACCTTTGCCGCCAGCCTGGGCATGCTTCTCCTCTCCTCCCTCAACTATCCAGGCGGCGATGCTCTCACCCAATTATACGCCATCACACACAACAACACAACCCCCAGCGTCACTATCCACGCCGATGTGCTCACCTGCATGACCGGCCTTACTCTCTTCGGCCAGAATCGTGCTGGTCTACCGCTCGCTCTGAACGGTTTCTCCCAGCAGCCCAAAGCCACCGCCCCTTTTTCACCAGTCTTCTTCTTCGACAAAACAGAGGACGAGATAATGCTGGCGCATTCCACTTTCTGGATTGATTTCGACTACGCCCTCATGGAGGACACAACCCTAGTCCAGGGCACATGGGACGAAATCGGCGAGGTGCATGGATACGATGGCATCGAATTTCTCCGGCCGGGTCAGATCCCAGCTCATTTGAGTTCCAGTCCAAATAATAAAGACGAGTATCGAAAAGTACTCGGTCTCGGCGCAACTGTTGCTAACGTTAGAGATAGCGTAAGAAGTTATACAGGTGGGTGGTGGATTGGCCCCCGCATGGCTCCCCGAATACATGTCATGAAGCAGGTTAGAGAATGATGAAGAGTATTGGCAGTAGCGGCTAGTAATCACGCTTTTGCCGACAAGGCTTGGTGGTTGACAAGTTCACTGCAACATCATGCAACCCGTTAGTGGGTGAAGCACCTGGAGTTTACAAGAGATGAGGGCTTCCTTTAGTAAGAGATTCGCTTGTTTAACAAGGCCAGGTAGTAAGGAGTAAGGCATACTGCAAGTTATTTCTCACCATAGTTGTTCCTTGCCGCCAAGTCGAAGAGGAACTTGAGGGCGGCAACACACATCTCGGGAAGCAGGTGTCGAAACATAATCCTAGTTCTACGCCAAGTTGACTCAGTCCGAGTCTGTATTTGGTTTAACGGAAGGGGGCCCTGCGTTGACCAAAGGATGCAATGTGATTATATATTGATAGACTACACCCCTTCACTTGACTAACACCTTACTTCTTTCAAATGGGACGAACAGTTGCTATCATAAACCTTTTAACCTGGTCTATTCACAGTGCTGGTTGGGCCACCTGGCCAACACCTTTGCCTTCTCATTCCAGATCCCAACGCCTATACGTAAGTCAAAAGCGCATGCCATCTTCTAGAAAGGCAAGCACGCTTCAAAAATTTCCATTCCAGCCACAAGCCTCCCAAGGCAGAGAGTACAGATCCTGAATGCCAAGGAGACCGAGGAAACGTTGCCATGATACATACCCTCACTGTTACATCATCCAAGGAGTGATGATGCGCTTCATGTTTGAATAACCAACTGAGTGGTGTGTGTAATAAGTACGTGTGTGCAAAGGCCTGGTCGCGACATACTGATATAATATCCAATGTGAGAATGGCGATTATAAGTTTTGTGTTTTTTTTTTGGTTTGGTTTGGCGGCCTTTGCTGGGTATATGAATCAGTCGTCATCAAGCAGGAAGAGGCTTTTATTGTCACTCCTGCTCAGTCTCGCTTCCCTCTGTGTCATTTGAGTTGGAGTCGTCATTGTCCACTTCCTCAACTCTTTTGTTATCCACCTGATGCTTTTTCATGACCTTCTTGGGGGCATCAAGTTCGCCATATTTCTGTTTATAACGCGCTAGTTCATCGCTTTGGTTCTTGAAGTGCTCAAATATTTCTCCCATGGGTGCTCTCAACTGGTTTAGTTCTCGAAGAGTACCGCCACCGATGGCGATATGGCGCAATGACAACGTCGTTATGCACGTCTAAGCAAACACCAGGATTAGCAACGTTTATAGGCCAAGGTGTCAGTTCCATTATTTGTTTCCACTTAATAACTTACTTCAATTCTCGCCACTTGATGCTCCATGAAATCAATCATGACTGTTGCCGTCACATCTCCTGCTTTTGCCTTCATACGGTGCCAGTACTCGGTATCTGGTGGCTGAAGCCCCAATTCTCTAATATTCTCCAGGGTGCTGCATAGCTTCTCCAGACGCAGGCTCACCGCCCAGAGAGCCCAAATCAGATCTGGCTCAACTGGATGCTCAGTACCGTGGACCAGAGCGATCGGTTTCTCTGCTACTGGTGCCTCCTCGCGGCGTTCGTGCTGTTGATGATACTCTATACGGCCGCCTAATGCATGTGGATAGAGCGAGTAGACGACTTCGGGATTTTCCAAGCCCTTCAGCTTCTTTTCTCCCATTTCTTTAACCTCAAATCCCTGAGAAGTCAACGACCTTAGATCTTTCCGAATCGCTGTTGCAAACGACTCGTCATCAAAAGCATCATCAGACCCGGCCGAGCTGTTTCTGTCTGTGTCTTGATAGTTCTCAAGACACCGTTGAATTTCCGATATAAAGTCTGAAGAAACCGTGATTTGGCCTCCATCGGCGACAGCGGAGATTCGTGACGCCTTGTTGACCATAGGTCCGAAATAATCCATTCGCCGAGTCACTGGATCTGTCTCACATACACAGTCTCCAAAATGGATACCCATTCTCACAGACAGCCCCTTGAAAATCAGAGCGTTGTCCTTGTCGTACACTGACCGACATGTAACAGAGTTAAGCACCTCCGACGGCCATGCTACATCAAGCAACTGCATTTGTACAGCAAAACACCACAATAGTGCGGAAGTAGCCGTGGGGAATGACACCATGAATGCGTCGCCTTCAGTCTTGACCTCATACCCTCCGATGCGTCGCAACTGTCTTCGCATCACCTCATTGTGTAGTTTGATGGCCGATCTCATGGCGTTAGGATACAGTTCCCACAGGTTGGTGGAGTTCTTGATATCTGTAAACACAATAGAGACGTTTCCAGTCGGTGCCGGAATCTCCGCCTCAAGTCGGTTCAGAGAAGAATCCAAAACATCAGCCTTTGTTTTACGACCCCTTCTTGTGGAGAGAACTTGAGCCTCATCTGGAACGCCAGATGGATAGAGCGACATGCTTGTTCCACGGTGCATTCGAGACCGCTCCATTCTCCTTTTCAGATCAGCAACGCTAATCATCATGACCATGATCTTTCCCGATGCACCATACGCGATAGCCAGGTCTCGCAATTTCTGGGCTGCGCGCATGAGATCTTGACGCTCGGCCCTTGCAATATCGGTAATAAGGCCAGCCGAGAGGAACTCCCAAAGTTCGCTTGTCGCTATCAGAATGATGTCGTCGTGTTCTCGGATCGTCATATTGCTAACAAAGGGTGCTGCTTGGACTGCTGGCATTAGATCAATAAATCCAAACGCCCTGGAGACTTGCAGCAGGTCATTGAGCCGCCCATTTCGTGATACCCAACCTCCTGCTTCTCGAATTCTAGACCGTTCACTTGGTTCCGCAGGATCATGCTTGCGAGTAAGCACACGGTGTTTGCCATCATTCTGAATCACCATGGCTTGAGCATCGCCAACATTTGCAACATAGAGCTCGGTGCCTTGAAGATAGACAACAGTGGCGACACTGCCTGAGTTAAGATCCTCCCTACTCAGAATGACCGGCTGAGCCGAGCCCCTATGTGACTTTTTCGGTCGCTCTTCCGTATACTGCACAGCAATTGACACCAAATCTTTGTTGAGTGCCAAGAATGCTCGCCGAAGTGCATCAACGGGGGTTTCGTTGAGTCGCGTCTTGAGATTCTTCAGCTCCACCGCGAAAATGTGTCCAAAGTTCTCGTGTAGATATTTGGCTATCTTGGATCCTCCGCTGGATAATGCCTGGCCATCGAACAACCCTAGCAACATCTCCGTCTCCGACGAGTTGAATCGGGGAACCACCAAATCTACCGTTGACAGGTGCTCGTGCTTACCCAGCGTATCTGCCATACCATAGGGCAGATGACCCGCCAAAGACCCAGAAGTGCGCACACGCCTGTCCTCGCTTTGATCGGGGATGCTAGGCTGAGTCAAGGTGACGTCCATCAGGCCCAGGATTCTGAGATTCAGGAGCCGACTAAAATCACCATACTCTTCCCGATTCACAGCACCTGGGCCATCGATTCCTCCCCATGTTGTTTGCTTAATCTCTAACCGCTTGTTACCAGATAGATTGAGATATCTGAGATTCGGATTGAGATTCCAGTTCCAATCATATGGCACATTCGCAATGTTGTATTTGAGGGAGTTGCCTCCACAATCAAGAACCGCCAGTTTCTTCGCTCTCGAAATGTCTGCGGGCAAGTTCGTGAATTTGTTGCCATTGATATACAGGGACTGCAACAGACTAGTCTCTTCGAGATCGTCCGCCGGTAGGCTTGTCAGACCATTGCCTGAAAGGTACAGCTCCACAAGCTGCGGCCAACTCTTGATCGATCGTTGGGGCATGTCGGTGATCTCGTCATTATAGGACAGATTGAGGATACGAAGTTCGGCAAGCAGAGTTATTTGGTCAAATACGTCGTCATCTAGACGATTATCCGCCAAGTAAAGATTTCTCAAGGATCCAGCAAACGTATTCGTTAGTCTCGATGAGAGGCCGGAGTCCTTTCTGGTGTTCGCGGGAGGTAGCGAAGTGGAAATCGTCCCCTGTGATGCTGCCCTTGATACAACAGACGTTTGTCGGCCACCCTTGCCATAAACTGATACCACAGAACTCTTTCGGTCGGCACCTTGGAGAACTGGTGATGGGCCGACGCTGAGCAAGGTACTCGACGCTTGGCTAGGTCGCCGCTCATCTACAAGCTCTTCCGAGCTAGGGGTTGCAGAGAGAGTACCTAGAGGAATCGGCTTGCCATTCTGGACAGGGGGTGGGCCTTGTGGCTCTTCTCCTGGGACTCGGGGTGGTCTAGACGCCGGCTTGGGGAAGTTTTCCAGCACGTTTGATGATGCGTTGAACGTTTCAAGTTTGTTGGCCCACCAGATTTCCATTGGTAATTTTGAAATGTTGTTGCCACGAACATCGAGAACTCGTAGCTCGGTGAGACACCCAATTTGCGGCGGCAGCTCACCCACTGAATTACCTGCTATGCTGAAATGCTCCAAACGGGTCATGGTCCCAATCTGTGCTGGTAGTGATACAAAATAGTTATGATCAAGAACAAGGCGCTCAAGGTTAAGCATGTTAGCAAAGGCTGAATCAATGCTTGCCAGCTGAGCATGAGACAGGTTCAAAGTCTTCAGGGTGGGAACAGGCTCCACGATTTCAAACTTGTTGAGTGGGTTGGAGTTCAATTTGAGCTGTCGAATTCGCTGGAACTTGCCAACAAAAGCAGATATGTTGTTATGAGCGGCATACAGAACCTCCAGCTTAGGGAGGTCTGAGATAATATCAATACTCGTCATATAGTTATACTTAATATCAAGTTCGCGAAGACTGATGAGCTGCCGGAAAGCGTCAGGTACATTACTTGTGAGTCTGTTATTCGTGATTAAGAGTTTTTCCAGGTTCTTCAGGTTGCCAATCTCGTTAGGAAGGTTCGCTATGGCGTTAAAGCTCAAATCCAAGTCGACTAGGCTGTGAAGACTGCATAAGAAAGGGGGGAACTTGTCAAGGAAGTTGGAGGATATATTCAAGCTTCTTAATGATTGATAGGCTCCGAAGTAGGATGGAAGGTGAGTCAAACGATTGTTGGCAAGGTTCATCTTGAGCAATCCTGTAAGTGTGTGGAGATCGGCATGTTCAAGCTGCTCTAGTCTGTTGTTGGAAACGTCCAGATATGTGAGCTTTCCGGCTCTGCTCAAGCTCAACGGGAGTTTTCTTGCTTCGTTGTTATTGAATTTGATGTCTCGTAGGTGCTTGCAGGACTGGATGAAGTCCCTTGGTACGTCCAACGATAAGTTTCGTGAGAGGTTGAGGGAGATGATGTCTGCGGCTTTGAGATAGAGCGAAATAGGAATAGTGATGAGATTTCGCCCCGAAAGGTCGACATAGTTGAGCTTCTGGTTGCGAGCACCGCTCAAATCTGCGGTCCTTGCATGAAAATCGCTCTCTCTAGCTGACAAGAACATGAATCTGCATAGGTATCCGTTGTCTTCTCGGCCCATGTCTTCTATCCTATCTCGCTCTTCGTACCCGACTTGCTGCATAAGCCGCTTTTGAATTAGGAGTGGTCGCTCAGCTGGTGTCAGGACTCGGATAAGATCATGCTTCTTCATAATGATGTGGTAGTTTTCCAGTCCGTCAACGACATACGTCTTCTTGATGACCTGGGAAATCACGTCTGCTACGCTGGAGTCCAACGCCATGGAGTAGGTTGAGAAGGTTCCATCTGACCGGAATATGCGGATGAAGTATGGGGCTAGCTTTTCCTCAGGTCGCGGTGGGCTTCCTATCTCTTCCATGTCAGGAACCTGTTGCGCCTGATCCTCCGTGTTGCGTCTTACAGCCCAACTATCGGGAGCATCCCATCGTCCAGGCGCCAATGTCGAGGCTGGCGTAGCGGCCGGGGTCGGAACTGGTGTCACTTGCTCCGGGGCTTCAATGATGTTCACGAAGCTAGAGTCCATGGGCGTCAGGGGCGGCGGTTTAGCCAATATTCCTTCCATATCATTCAAGTTGGTGTCTAGATGATACACATGCCCGGGATCGCTCCGATCTGTCGGACCAATCGTTTCCTCCGTATAGTCATAGGGAGCTCGTTGCACTCGGCCCTTCTTCGCAAAGGGGAACTTGTTGTTGAAGGTAGCACCGCGTTGCTGCTGATGTCGAGGCTCCGGGGTGTCGCTAAAGTCCGCACCATGGGGCCAGTTGGGAGGGAAAACTGAGGGTGACAGATCTGCCTTGGGTAAAAGATCTGCTCTGGACAATTCAGCCTTGGACGGTTTGGAGTGCAAAGATCTGCTAGATTGAGGAAGTTCTCGCAGCTTGGAACCACCACTCCCGTCATCCTTGTCCTTATGTCTCCGGAGACGTCCGAGAATACCGAACTTGCCATGGTGATGATGGCTGGGTGAAGAATATCCATCACCTTGGCCGGAACGAGATCCGCTATTGGCGCTCGGCGTGGGACTTTGAGCTCTCGATTTTGTGGAAAAGAATGCTGCCGACATTCCCCTTTCGCGTGGATATGAACTGCTGATAGACTCTTCCCTGCTCGGAATCGGCCTTAGAATTCTTGGATCATCATTGCTCTTATTGTGACGATGGTGTTGGCCAGCAAGATGGACAATCGAATGCCCGGATCGCGCTGATGAAGATGTCTTGGGCGGGCCTTGGGGTGGGTTATCGCTATTCATGTAGCGATCTCGATCCGGTCCAGTCATAATATCCCTGACTGGCGCCTCCCCATATCGTGCAATATCCTACAAAGAGTTTGTGTGAGGAACTGTGTTACAATAACAAGCGAAGCAGGTTCGCTCGGGCTTATTACAGCATCCGTAACTCCAGGCAGCAGAAATCAACAGAGGGGAGGGAACTGGACTGCAACACAGAATAAAACTATGGATGCAAGGCAGCCAGCCATTAAAGAGACAATGAGGGAGCATACAATATACTTCAGTGAAGGAAAAGTGTGTACGTACAGTATTGTCTTGATACAAGAAAGGAACAACTTCGGGGGCTGGTACCGGCGTCCTGGGTCTTGATGAGGAAGGGGAGCCTTCCCTTGTAGGATCAGTAGCATTAGAATAATTGCGATCGCGGTGAGTCGGGCGAGTGTGGCTGTAAGAGCGCGAACGCTGGTCTTTCCCCGTCAACGAAGTCGGCAGACTACTCTCAGAGCTGTCACGGCCAGGAAATTCTTCGCCAAAGAAACCCTGGAGTTTACGAAAACCCCCGCGTGTACCACTGGCTTTGGATCCTGTGCTGCTTGCCGTCGTGGTTACACTGGCAACTGATGGTCGTCTTCCATCGTTGTAATCCGGGGAGTCCTGCATACCAGGCAGCGGAACAGGACCCCCCCGCAACGCCGATTGCAGGCCGGGAGATAACTGTGATGCGAGAGATATGCTATCGGTCGAATCGTTATAGAAGCTCATAGGGAGAGAGTTGGAGGAAGGCGCCGCGGGTCCGTTGGACATCCACGGCGCGATTTGAGAAAGGGGACCGCTGATGGATTGACCACGGAGAGGATCGAGGATAGCGAGTTCGCGGCGGTAGTTGGCGAGGTCGCTCACGCGGCGGTCGTGGAATGAGGCATTGGATGTGGTGGGTGATGGCAGAGCGCCGCGGTTACCGGCCAGAGAAGTGGTTGGTGAGACTTGAAGGTCGTCTTTGGAGAAGCTAAACACACATGGACGACAACGCGGGGATCCGTTAGAACTCCTCTACTCAAGAGCGTCCCGGCGAACCCAAGGAAACCAGGCAACCCGCAGCACGAATGCGAACGAAGGGAGCAAAACTCACCGGGTCCGACTCAAACTATCGTCGGTATTGATGCGCGACGGTGCGCCCCTGCGCGTCGATCCAGATGAGGTTGTCGGCGTGGACGGCTTGACGGTGATGGAGGAGCGGGTGCTGTCGGTGCTGGTGCTCACGCTCGTCATGGAGCTGATGCGGGTCGCAGCCTCGTTCTCGGCCATTGTCACCAGGCCGTAGTAGGAGAGCCCCAGGCCATATCATTCGGGAGGGGGTATCGATCCGTGGCGCATTCACGTCATCGCCCGACGCTTGGCAGAGGGGAATGGCGCTGCGCTGGTGAAGGCAATAAGGCGACGGCGACGGCAGATATGAGAAGGGGGTCGAAATGCCGTGGCTGTGGGCTATGAGAAGGTGGTTATGGTTGCAGCGCCGATATTGAGCCAGATCCGTTGGCTGATGGAGGAACAGTACGCTATGCAAAAAAAATTACGGATCCCTTGGAGAGCAGCTGAAGGCACAGACAGGTATGTGCTGGGTTAGGTACTGTTGGCGAGCCGAGCACGTTGGTTTACCTTAGTACTCCCAAGATGCTAGGCTGAGCCAGGAATGGGAGTATTGACGAGGGGTTCACTGTTATGGGGGTTTGGGTCAAAACTTTGTCAGGACAAGGGACCATGTCTCCTGGCAATCGGCTATTACAGGTCACAGGCACCAATCTGTCCAACCAATCTACAGGTGCTATAGGTGCTCAAGGGTGTTATTGACCCATTGAAGCTGAGCTACCACACGAAGCACTCCATACAATTACGGAGCACACACAGGTGATACAGGCTGGCAGTGGCAGCCGCTGGGGTCTCTCCAAAATCACCCACCCACTATTAACGTTGCGATGCAACAGGGCTGATTAACAGTGGGTTCCGTTGTCTGGGGGTGTGTCGGGCAACAAAAATCCCGGTACGTCGACTGACTGGCTACTAGCTGGTTTGATTGATGGGTTGATGGGGCTGGAGCCGCTGGGCCGGAGCTTGGAGATTGGAGATTGGAGATTGGAGCTCGGGGACTGGAGACTGACTGGGGGGGAACTGGAAACGGGGGTTAGCCAGGGACTGCAACTGGAGACCGGAGCAGTTTAGAACCTGTCTCCTATTTAAACATAGGTAGTAATTCATAAATATCTATTGAATACGGGCAGACGAAGAGCCGCTTCTGGTAAGGAAAAGCGCAGTAAGAGGTCTTGATAACTGGCAATCATTCCAACAGCCGGTAATAAGCTCGAAATGTAACATAGAGGTCTCCGCAACTAGTAATTATGTAGCTAGCTGCCTCGTACATACAGTACAACCTAACACGGGGGCCATTGCTCTCTACCTACTGCTGCTGCGACTGTGACTGCAACTCTTTGGTCCGGGGAGGGGGTGTGTTTGCAGAGGATTGTCGAGCTTGGCAAGCCACACAATATGACCCATGGACGACTAGTCGGCACCTTTGAAAGAGACTCGCAGCCGCTGGGATGGAAATTACCACACACAAGATTGTTTATTTATACATGCATAGCTTAGGTTGGTACTTACTTGACACACATATTTGCGCTTCGTGCTGCTTGTACCACGTACAGGTACGAGGCACACCTCAGCTGAGACGATGGGGCCTTGCTGGTCACCTGCGAGGCAGCAAAAAGAAGCAAGATGAGACTCGACAATCATTAACGACTCTCCCGGCCCTCCAACGAGGCTAAACCCATACACATAGAGAAATAGCAAAAAAAATTCAGTCGTGAGGGTTTTGCCGCTGCATCTGCTTCGGGGGGCCAGTCGGAAGCTGCCTAACCTCCATATTTGGCATGGCAGATGGGAGGGGCTGTCACATCTGACAGCTCTCCTGATCTTCTCAACTGGCGATTATTACCCAGTTCTTTTTTTGGGGGGGGAGGGGGGAAAATGCACGTTTACGTATCGGATATGCAGATAACACTAGCTGTATAGTTTTGCGATATCAACATGCCCAGTCAGTCACGCGAGAGCGGAAGAGAAGCAATGTCCAGTCTGCACGGGACAGCAATACAACATTGCTGCGTGGGCTGTTTTCGCGGGCCTCGCACAAGCGAGGGCAAGGTTGAGACGTGCACGATATGCAGCAAGGTATGAATGCATGTCTGGATATGTGTGTGTGTGTGTGTGTGTGTGTGTGGGTGTGTGTGTGGGTGTGCAGAATCTACAACATCATGAGTAGGTAGTGTATCGTATACTTCGTAAATGCACCAGTACAGCTCTCGGCTCCGAAGGTGAGGGAGTGTCCGCTATGAATCCCTTTTGCTTCTCGTCCTCTTAGGTGTATGAAGCGAAGACGGCTAGCAATACAGACCCTTTCCTTGTGTGGATGTTCTGAAAACTTTATAGAGTATCCCACTTAGGACAGAATGACTATAAGCAGTAGGTACTAACTGTACGTCAGTAAATACCTAGTTAATTTAAGTGATTGCCTCAATAGTCACACCCGACAATTGTCCCTTCCAAATTCGGTTCTGGTGGGAAACCTGAGCTGGCGCTGCTTTATTAACCTGAGTAAGGCGATCAAGAGCCTGAGCTGGAGTGCTGCGTACCGTGTCAGGCCCCGATCTGGGCGCCACACAGTTTCTGACACTAACTACAGCACTGTATGCCAGTACTCTGGCCCATGTCACCCGGCTCCTGGCCTGGCATGCGATTCACCATTTCCCGGGTGCCTACTACTAAGTTGCTCCATTTCCTAGGCGGTTTGTCAAGTTATACCAGCGGAGATCCCAAAGTACTGGCAGCCAGATTACCCAACCCAACGGCCTTCCCAGTGCATACCCTCTTGGGTGCCTCTATTTACAAAGTAAACTCACAATACAAGATAGTGTATGCTATGGTTAATCATAGGCGGGGTCCTGGAGTATCACATGACGTCGGTGTCTGCCCCACCAACCTTTCCTATGACTGCCCTCATCTCTCAACACATTCGACCTTGACAACTCCCGCCCTTGATCTCGAACGCCAATTGATACAATTACGAGTCATATGCTCCATTGGTCCCATCCATCCCACTAATTTCATCGCTTTTCGCAACGAACGCAACGAACACTACTCACGAATATTTCCAACATGGCCGAGAAAAAGGTCGACGCCCCCCCGGCAGCTGGCATGCTTTGGGGGGGCAGATTTACAGGTTCGAATGTCTCGGGAAACAAGCTTCAGATGTAGTTTACTGACTTGACGGTGCGCAGGCGCGATTGATCCTCTCATGCATAAATACAATGCCTCTATCCTGTACGACAAGGCTCTTTACAAAGAAGATATTCTTGGATCGATTGCTTTTGCCAGAGCCAACTCAAAGACTGGCATCATTAGTGAAGACGAATTTCAGGCGATTGAGCGTGGTTTGCTCCAAGTGATGGAAGAATGGAAGCAGGGAACTTTCGTTATCATGCCGAACGACGAAGATGTAAGACCCCGCTCGGTACAACTTGACTTGCTGAGACTAACAGAATCGGTCAGATTCACACGGCAAATGAACGTCGCTTGGGAGAGGTCATCGGCAAGGACACCGCGGGCAAGTTACACACAGGTCGCAGCCGCAACGAGCAAGTTGTCTGTGACATGCGCATGTGGTTGCGCGATCGAATCAAGGAGATAGACGGCCAACTCGTTGCATTCCTCAAGGTCATCGTCGCACGTGCCGAGTCTGAAATGTAAGCCAAGCCTTATCTCTGGTTACAAGCAGCTCCCTCCCTCCTGACTAACATTATCAGCGATTACCTCATGCCTGGATACACTCACAGCCAGCGTGCCCAGCCAGTCAGATGGGGACATTGGCTAATGGCACACGCCGCTGCGTTCAAGCAGGATCTGGAGCGGCTGCGGCAGGTTTTCGAAAGAGTTAATCTCAGTCCACTTGGTTGTGGTGCTTTGGCTGGCAATCCATTCCGAATCGATCGAAACGCCATGGCTGAGGAGCTTGGCTTCAGCGGGATAACTTTAAACTCAATGAACACTTCGGCTGACCGCGATTTCATCATTGAGTTCCTTACTTGGAACTCAATCTTCACCAACCACATGAGCAGGTGGGCTGAGGACCTCATTGTTTATGGAACGAGTGAATTTGGATTTTTGCGGCTGGCCGATTCATATTCAACAGGCTCCTCATTAATGCCTAACGTAAGTCTCCTCAGCTTCACGTAACTTATTAGCATAGGTGAATTATCAACGGTGCTAACAAGACCTTTAATTTGAAGAAGAAAAATAGCGACTCGCTTGAAATCCTGCGCGGCAAGTCAGGTCGTGCTTTCGGCCAAATGGCTGGCTTAATGATGGTGAGTTTTCATATTGATATCTCGGCCAGCTGCCTGGCTTTGGGGGTGCTCAAGAACGTATTGAGAATAGCTACTAACTATTCACTTCGAAGACTATGAAAGGCCTGCCATACTGTTATGCTAAAGATTCTCAGGAGAGCTGGGAACCTATGTTGGATTCTGTTGAAACTGTGTCGGATAGTTTGGGCATAGCTAATGGGGTTATTGCTACCTTGACGGTGCGGCCAGAGCGGATGAGGGCTGCTCTGGACATGACGATGCTTGCCACTGATGTCGCAGAGTGGCTGGTGAGGAAGGGTGTTCCATTTAGGGAGGCTCACCACATCTCTGGACGCATTGTTGCCCTTTCTGAGAATACGGAGGTGTCGATGGACCAGCTGACCCTGGAACAACTGCAAGCCATTGACTCTCGGTTTACAGCAGACATTGCGGCGGCATTTAAATATGAATCGAGTGTCGAGGCGAAATCGGCTCCAGGCGGTACCAGTCGATCAGCCGTGCTGGAGCAGATCCAGGAACTCCGTGCCATTTTAGGTTAAAGGTCTGATGGCTCGATGCAGGATGCGAGCGGAGCAAGGGAATTTAGGACGGACATCACGAATTACGCTTCCTTCTGTGGAAAGAGATAAGGTGATCATCATGAGCATGAGCGGCGTTGCTGACTAACCCAACCTGGCCATTGGCCTCATGTGTTTTGTGGTAGACTACCTAGTAGGCGACAAAAAGAACTATTTGATATCTATTCATACCCCTGGGATAAATTACCACCCAAGCAAAACCCGAGGCCGCAGTGAGGCAGGACGAAAAGTATCGGGTCACAACAACATCATTCTGAGACAAGGAATTGATTGATTGATAATGGCTCCTCTTTGGCAACTCCTGTTGCTCGGGGGCCCGTCGGGCGTTCAAATGGGGCAGAGGAGGGCCGAGCAGGGCCACATCTAGCAGCAAGCGCTGACTGGTGCTGATCCCCCATTGTGCTGCTTGCGTTGGTTGACCACGAACCCGCTGTCTGGTCCTGGTGCGAGGAGAGAAGAGGAGTGCTGGTGCCAGCAGGTGGCTTTGTTGAGGCACTTGCCGCAGTCGGCCCTACAGGTACAACGAACGATGCCAACAGCTCACGACGTTCCGCGATGGGCAACTAACCTGTAATTACCTATTCGTCAGCAAAAGGGAACAGAGGGATCCGCCAAGCCATGGTGCCATGCCCATGATGATACCATATGCCGCATGCGCATCATCAGTCTATCTATCTAGGTACTTCCCATGAGGCAAAAACGCCATCTTGGGGGCAGAAGTTGGGGGGTGGACTTTCTGGCCAAAATTTGTGTGTTTTGGAAGGAATGCGAGGAGGTAAAGCGGCCTGGAGCTTGGGGACAGTCTCTCCGGCGCATCTGCTGGTGCATCTGCTGCCAGGCGCTGAAGCACAGGGATTCCACGTCATGTTCAGAGAGCGATCCGTGCGCTGACACTCCCGCCTCTTGCCGAGCGTGCTGGCCGCTAGGTTCCATCCCATACAAAATTGCTGCATGCATTCAAGTGCTGGAGCTTGGGTGCTAAGCCGCTAACGTAGGTAGGTACCTACCTACTGGTTGGTGGCCTGTGGCCTTGTGGGCCTGAAGATTATAATGCACGATTTTAGAGGGGGAATCGAAGGTTGTACGATGGTACATACGTATTACGATCTTGAAGGGGCGAAGAGAGGGTGTTAAAAGAGACAATTAGACGAGAGGTTCAGCGGATCGTTTGGCTTTGTTTCATTTTTCATTTTTTTTTTTTTTTTTTTTTTTGGTTTTTTTATGATGTGCTTTCCGATTTGCACCCAGCAGCACAGATCAATAGTTCGGGTATGCTAATCCAGCACCCGGCAGTACCTACCTTAATAGCGTTGCTGTTATATTACAAGTCGGTAGGATTAATTGCAGGCATTTTAACCCACCCCCAACGAGATAATGGTAGGCCACAGGCCCTGGCAACCCCCATCCCAGGCGGATCGTCGCCTAACAACCACCACACGAGATCCATTTAATATCCCTTTTGGCGACGCCAGACGATCCGCTACCGAACGACCCCATGGCAGGCCAGCAGAGACGACAGGCAGCACCGCCCGGACCTCGTTTTGTTTGTGTTCACCATCTTCGCAGTAGCGCAGTGATCTTTAATCCCAGGTCCTCCCCCTTCCCACTCCACTCCACTTCACTCAGCTAGGTAAAGGTAGCTGCGTGCGCTACCAACGCTGTCGACCCTGATCCTAGCTGGACCCATCGGTTTTTTGACATGGACCTCTTTACATTTTTACCCTTTTACTACATTTATCCCTCTCATTCTCTCCTCATGTCGCAGGACGCAGTGACTACTAGTTAGGAATGGGAGGGGGGGACATACTGTGAGAAATTGATAGCCATCATCAGACGGTCACGACTGCTAGGTCTAGAAAATTATATTATTCCAACCACACTCACACTCACACATACACACAAGGTGTGCAAAGGAGGGTGGAATTAGGATGCTGATATATAACATCAAGACATGGCGCTCTGCTACGTAGTATATCAATTTGCAAAATGATGATGAAAATCCATCGTAGCTAAAAGTTCCATCCCTGTGTCGATGCAACCAACAAACGGCAAATTGCGATAGCCGGGGCGCAAAAGAGACGCTGAAACATCGAAATGCATTTTTGGTTGCCTAGTTTGGGAACCAGGGTTGTAACAATACGGTACTTGCAAAATCCCATCATCTGTTTTGAGTGTGTAGGGGGATCCTGTCTTGAATTGGTAGCATCCGCCATCCGCCATGGCGATCGAGTGCAGGAGGCATCTGTCGAATCTCATAACCTGATTCGGATAGCTCTCTCGCCGGCCTTCGCACACATCTTGATCTGTAGGGTATGTAGGTAGGTATGTAGGTAATTTGCGTGTAGCTCTGAAACCATTCAACCATCATGCGAACCACACATATTGAAAGTCTACCCAATGAACCTAAGGATCTATCTCGGCCCGGGTTCCTCCCCACATCCAGAGACAACCTCCATTCCCATTTGCCCGTCAAGGGGCCTTCTCACCTCGCCTGCATTACAAAGTAGATCATTTGTGGGTTAGGCCTCCATCGCCAGAGCCCAGGACAGCCAATATGACGAAACGGCCTGCACTGGCGTGGTTTGCTGAGCTCCAAACCACCCGTGCCTGTTACGAAGAGTGATCCCACTAGCCATGTCGTTACTAAACCTGATGATCCTGCCGCCACTTTGTCAACCACAGCGTGTGAATACCCCGCGAACCCCTCATACATTCCTGTATCTAGGCTCAAGGGCTATAAATTTGTCACCGCTGCTGTCATCGTAGTCTTCCTAATTTTGAACAGACCACAATCGTTTCAAGGGTTTCAGTTGATTGGCAAAGTGTAGACACACATACATCTCTCAAACAACTAGATACTGATCTTTGGGCCTTGGAACATCATGGGGGGCGGAGCCGGACAACTTCACACGTGGTGGAAGGAGAGTTCTGTGTATCAGATTTACCCGGCCTCCTTCCAAGACTCGACTGGCTCGGGAACTGGAGATCTGAAGGGAATCATTTCGCGTGTGGATTACCTGAAGAACCTTGGCGTGGACATACTATGGCTCTCGCCTATTTTCAAAAGCCCCCAGGTGGACATGGTTAGTTTTGTCCATGCTCGCCCACTTCTTCTTCATATATGACAGCTCTCTGATCTGGAAATCACCGCTCAACTCCCCAGGGCTACGATATCAGTGACTATAGGACTATTGACCCCCCTTACGGAGACATCAGCGATGTGGACGTTCTGGCAGAGAAGCTCCACGAACGGGGCATGAAGCTCGTCTTGGACCTGGTCATAAATCACACGAGCGACCAGCACATGTGGTTCCAGGAGTCAAAAAAGTCAAAGGACAATCCCTTCCGAGACTGGTATATTTGGCGTTCGCCCAAGTACGATGCCGAGGGCAACCGGCAGCCACCAAACAACTGGGCTAGCCACTTCCAAGGTAAGTGGAAAAGGATATTTCCTTTTGGAATATCATAATATCAACGGAAAGACGAAGGAAGGCTGACACTTGAGGTGACAAACGAAAGGGAGCGCCTGGGAGTACGACGAGGCCACAGATGAGTACTACCTGCATCTCTTCTGCAAGGAGCAGCCAGACCTCAACTGGGAAAACCCGGCCGTTCGGGCAGCTTGCCACGATGTCATGCGATTCTGGTTGGATAGGGGCGCCGACGGCTTCCGTATGGACGTCATCAACTTCATCAGCAAGGACCAGGATTTCCCGGACTCAGACCTTGAGGTTGATCGCGGTGCCGACCACTATGCCTGCGGCCCACGACTTCACGAGTTTCTCAAAGAGATTGGTGCCATCCTGAAAGAGTACGACGCTTTCAGCGTCGGCGAGATGCCCTGCGTGGACGACACCAATGAGTTGATCAAGGTTGTGCGTGCCGACCGCGGCGAGTTGAGCATGATTTTCCACTTTGAGCTGTTAGTACAACCCGGAGAGAGAGAGAGAGAGAGAGAGAGAGAGAAACCCATCTCCCCCCCTCCTTTTCCCTTCCCAGATATTGAGGAAGGATCACAGCAATCATCATTTCCAAATAAGGGTGGCTAACTTTGAAGGTGTAGCGTGGCTCTCGACCAAGGACCGCACGGGAAATTCTCCCCTAGGACGTGGGAATTCTCAGAGCTCAAAGACTGTGTGGAGAAGTGGGAGAAGTTCATGTACGACAACGACGGCTGGAACGCGCTTTACCTAGAAAACCATGACCAGCCTCGCTCTATAAACCGGTTCGCCTTTGACGACCCCGAGTATCGCGAGGCCAGCGCCAAGATGCTTGCCGTCTTCCTCGGCTTCCAGGCCGGCACTACCTTCATCTACCAGGGCCAAGAGATTGGCATGACAAACGTGCCCAAGGATTGGCCCATAGAGGAGTACAAGGACATTGAGTGTATCAATCACTGGAAGTGAGTATTCAACCCTCCCTTTTCCACAAGACGACGTTTTGTGGTTATCTGTGTAACGTATAATATATCCCAACAGCAACAATGGCTGACATGACGCGTGTGCTCGTACTCTTACGATAGCCTTTACAAAGACACTGCAGATGAAGAGACTAAGAAGGGTATCCTGGCGCAATATCAGGCCAAGGGCCGAGACAACGCCCGCACGCCCATGCAATGGGACGACAGCCCACACGCTGGCTTCACCACCGGCAACACCCCCTGGATGCGCGTCAACGACAACTACAAGGCTATCAACGCCGCCTCTCAAACCTCCAACCCACGCTCCGTCTACCACACGTGGCGACAGGTCCTGGAGAAGCGAAAGGCCCTCAAGGATATCTTTGTCTACGGAGACTTTGCTCTGGTTGACGGCAACAGTGGTGGCCACGAGCGCATCTTTGCGTACAAGAGGACGGTTGAGGATGGTAGCGGTCGTTCTGCACTTGTTGTTTGCAATTTCTCGCGCGAAGAGGTTACTTGGATTGCTCCGGGGGAGATGCAGCCGAAAGAGGTTCTGCTTAGCACGACTGACAAGACGAAGTTGGCGGAACTGGGCGGCAGCGGCAGTAGCGGCGAGATTAAACTCGGTGCTTGCGAAGCTGTTGTCCTGCTTCTATAAAACCTCGACCTGGACGTGGATAAAGAGGCAGTGGGCTATGCCTTTGGATGTAATAGCTATTACCTTAGGCACGGCCTTTCTGAAAACCGGAAATGCAGGATACTAATACAGTTTACTTGCCTTCTCTGTCAACTATCCCAGTGAAGACGCCAAAGATCTGCAAACTACCTGCGTTATGCTAAATGGTTACAACTCGCATCTCGATTTCTCAGCCCAGCTCCGTGGAATACAGTTGTATATTCCTTTCTCCATATATCCCTGGTGCACCACCACCCAATACACAACCCCCCCCCTCCAAGATGCATTACAGCTCATCATGAACCATCCCTCCCAATGATTTGCTCTCCTCCAGAATAACCCTCGCAGATCTAGATGACGCTCCCATATCGTCTTGGATGAGGCAGACCCCAAGCTCGGCCACCAGCACCCCCTGAATAAACGCCGCTGGCCCACGGCCAGAAATTACCCGATCATCCACAGCCCTCTTTTTCAATAGGCTACCAAACTCCCTAACCAAGTAGTCGCACATGAGGTTGAAGCCACGGGACCCATAATATCCCGGATTTTGATCGCCCTCTTTCTTCATATCCCTGGCTCGCCCTGCCTCTATGTGGCCTGCGAGGATGGACCGATAGTGTGATGAGTCTCCATTAATGACGCCCAGAAGGAACTCTCGGTGCTTCTCAAATCGATTCTCAAGGGTATCCCATTCGATGTCTGGATACTCCCTCATCTTCCACGTCTCCATGGCCGTCCGCTTCTTGTGGACCTGGCAAAACTTGGTCTGCATTCTCACATTCATTCGCTTGCCCTTGGAGAACTCATCCAAAACCGATTGCTCAACAGTTTCTCCGCACCATGGACACTCTGGTGCTAGCACATCAGCTGCCATTTCTTGGTGGGTTGTGCGACTAAGCCTTAGAGAGGCATCACTATCCGCACTTGAGTCATTTTCAACCCTTGTCCTGTCGTTGGTTCTTTGCTTGTGATTTATGGGTGCGTCAAAGTCAGGTAACTGTGCTGGTATCATGAACGTTGGTGGGGGTGGCGATTGGGACAGTGATGTTCGCTTGAGGTTTTTCTGTCGTCGCCTTCCGCGCGTAGGCTTATCAGGTAGCTCTTTCAAAGCGAAAATATTGAATTGACGCTTGCTTGATGGTGAAGCCAAATGATCATCTTTCGTTTCATGGCCGCCTAGGTGCTCAATGTTGAGAGTCCGAGTCTCTGAGCTCTTTGGGGGCGATTCGAACGATATGCCTTCTGGAATGCGGAAACTGTAAGACTTTTCTTTTTGTGGACTGTCATCAAAGTCGAGAACTTGTGCAATTCTTTTGTCAGAACCTGCACAAGATTAGCCATGTGTGTGTGTATTTCGTAAGGGACATATGTTAGCCTCACCTGTCTTGCCTCGACTCTCTTGTGAGCTGGGAAACTTCTTTCGGTAAGTGACCTTGGCCTTTGACTTCTTCGTAAATCCATTATCGTCCATCAAGTGCTCTCCGGAACTGGGAGGAGGCTGAGATGAAAGTTGCACCTTTGAATTGCTGGAAGAGAATTTGCCTTCATCATTAGAGCTGACTGATAGTTTACGCCGTTTGGGAACAACGGCCGCCGAGTCTTTGGACCGCTTCATGTCTACAGTCCTAGAGGTAGGCTTTGCGGCCTGATTCCTGAGACTTCCATCTTGGCTCTTACTGGCTGTAAAAACACTCCGCTTGATGCAGGCACGAGAATTTCTTCCGCCATCAGAGCTATCGGAAAGTGACCCGTATGAGTTACCACGTCGACCCAACTGTTGACCACTCACGGCCTTTTTGTTGATAGGGAGAGACTTTGTGGGATTCTCAGTCAACGCAAAGCTGTCTTTCTCCTCATCGCTGCTGGCTATCGGAGGAGCACCCCAGCTCTTGTGAGCCTTCAACTTGGGAATACTCATGGGAGACATTGTGGAACCTTCAGCTGCATCCTGGCTCTCGTCCTCCTCATCGCTGCTGGCCATCGGGGGAGCATCCAAAGCGATGGGAACCTTTGGCTTGGGCACATTCACAGGGCCTGGTCGCTTGATATTCTGCAGCAAAGATCTTGTGGGCTGCTTGGCACTCAGTCCAACCCTTCTAGTCGGTCGGTTCATCTTGTGCACACTGTGTCCCTGGGACTAGAACTATAGTAAAGCTCTGGTTGGCTTCACCAAACCATATATAGGAAGCAAGTAGACTGGTTGCCAAAACAAACTTCTCTACAAGCCGTTGCTTGACGGAAGAAAGTATGGTGACCAAGGCTAGACCTGTTGTGGTTTTATGAGGTTCATTGAAAGAACAAAGAGAAAATTCCGAAAGAAAAGGAAAACATGGAAACTCTGCAGCCGAGTCCTGGTCTGCTGAGAGCAACAAGTTTAATTAAGCTGATTGCTGTTTCCGCCCGGCTGGTTGATTGAGGCTATCGTGGTGACACAACGCGTAAAAGGCGTGTTTGGTTGTATGATATCAGGCACGGCGAAATTTTGGTGTCTGATTGAGAGCTTCGTAGCAGATCACCATGTTCGATCGGGATTTATGCATGTACAGGATACCTAGATGGAACCCAGGACTTACAGTGGCTATTGCACAGTTACTGGGCAGGCCCACCTGTATTTATAGCGGGTTTGGGGCGATAATGCTAGTAAGTGCGCTGCAACATGAGACGGGAGTGTAGACCTAAACTTTGAATAGTACAGAAGGCCTGTAAATAGCAATGAATCTTTCAATTTTTTCGAGAAAATCTTATTGTGGGTTTAAGTGACTATATGGTTATTTAAAATTTTCAATAAGAAAACGAATTGTTTTGAAGCCTGATTTTGGCGATCTTAGTAAATACAATGCGGTAGGAGGATTGACAGGAAACACGACATGTTTAGTTAACAACTGTCGGTGACATCCAAGTACCCCCTAGGTAGGCGTGGCATGGAAAGCCCCGCTATCTTTTAACTTGGAGCTTGGGGAGCTCAGATCGCTGCCACTGTCAAGCCCCTGGAGATCTGTTACATCTTGCAACCCGACGCATTTCCAAACCTTCACCGTTACAGACTTGTAGCTTGCCGAAGGAGCTGGCTCTCTGCAACCGCACTGCTCGCTGCCCTTTTCAAGTACGCAAACATTGAGCGTCGATTGGGCGTGTTTCTTGCAACATATCAGACATGGCGCTCAACCGCAAGTACGCGGCGCTGCCCGACCTTGTACGCTCTGGCCCAAGTCGAGTTGGAAGTCATCGCTAACAAACATGCAAGGACTCCGCTCCAGACATCTACGAGACGCCAGAATTAACAGACGACAATTACACCATTCCAGTAAGCTCCGAGAGAACATTTGCTCAGCCTTTTGTCATATTGCTTACTCACCCACTCGCTAGACAACGGCTGCCCGGACACAATCCGATGATGAGTTCTACGATGTAGACGACGATTCTCAGAATATTTCACGATCAAGGCTCCGCATTGACGAGGCACGCTCTCGGTTCTCACCTGCTCTTATCGATGCCAGTGGCGCAGACTTCTCAGACCGTGTCGATGGCAAACGTAAATCATACAAGGCATATAGTCGTCGACAGAGAATACTGCACGATGGTACAGAAGCGCTGGGGGACTTTTCCGATGATGAGGATGAAGAGAGCTTGGAGAGGAGGATTGCCAGGTTAAAACGAGAGGTTGAAGAGGCCAAGGATGAATTCTCCAAGCGGCAAACAGTTTCACCAGACGCGGTGGCCGGATCTCCTTCTGCCGACGGTAGACTGGATTCTCTTAGCCATATCCTGGACGATATTTCCAAACCTGCCGGAGTGGGCACTCCGCCAAGGCCTGCTTCATCCTCATCAACCATGAGTAGACCTCTGAGAGTATCGACAGAACAAGGCCCTACGTACACCATCACATACGCGCCAACCTATGAACAGAGCCACGCGCTGGCTAAGGCGGCGGACTTTGACCGCCGGCTTGTCATGCTAGAAAGAGCATTAGGAATTGCGTCTTCGTCGATGCCGGAGGTTGGCGAAGGTGGTCTGCCCAGAGCCATACTCCCAACGCTCGACTTCATGGAAAAGCAAATCACGACGCTCGCCCAAGCCTCAACCGCCAACCTAGACGCTATCAGCCGTCGGGTACGGACTCTGGCCACCGAGCAAGATAAATTGAACGAGTCCAGGGAAAAAGCCAAAACCATCCGAGAAGAATTGGCAAAGCATGGAGGCACAAGCACACCAATTGAAGAATCTGACCAGGAGCCCAAGATTAACGCACTCTACGCGATTCTACCCACTATTGAGAACCTTGCCCCGATCCTGCCTCCTCTTCTGGACCGGCTACGATCTCTGAGGGTCATTCATGCTGATGCAGCAACAGCCAGCCAGACTCTGGAGAGGATTGAGAAGCAGCAGGAGGATATGACGGCCGAGATCAAGCTGTGGAGGGATGGTGTCGAGAAATTAGAGGGTACCATACGAAACGGAGATAATACTATGAAGAACAACATGAAGACCATGGAGGGGTGGGTGAAAGAGCTTGAGGTTCGAATGGAAAAGTTGAATTAGTTAGTGTAGCTAGTTTCTAAGTCCGAGTAGCGACTATATATGAGTACAATGATACCCAATTGATCAAATTAATGACGGGAGGTTGAAATCCGTTTGTTTGATGTTGATTCCTTACATGATGAAAGCTATAGCCCCACTCAAGCAATGTGGACTGTCATATCGTGACGATTGACCCACCAATCAGTCACGTGCCATCGTTATCTTAACACTACATTTATTTCCTCGCCCGCTCCGTTGCAACCAGTTTGTTCATCTTCCCAAAAATAATCAAGCTTTCACAACACACTGAATGGTAAGTTTCGCAAAACGCGTTTTATTTACCCTCTCACCATTAGAATGATGATCAAAAATTAGCATGTATTACCTGACTGCTTATTGATGTTACATTATCACCAAGATCTCTGACACCTATCACAATGTTTTCTCTCTACAATCATCTGCACATTTGTCTTCGATATTGTGGCTAACAAAGCTTTGAATTGTCGAACAGGTTATTCTTATTACACTCTCTGTATACATGAAAGGATACGATCTACTGGTGTAGTTTGTGTGTTTTCTGTTCCCCGTTTCGCGTGCCATTCTCGCGCAAATGGCTTCTGTTCCCAAGCCGCCCCAGGGTCATTTCAGTGTGCTGTACTTTGCCGGTGCAAGCTCCTACACTGGGAAAGACCAAGAGACTTTGCCGGCGCCGCTCTCACTGAACAAGCTTTTTGCTGAGCTAGAATCGAGGTACCCGGGAATGCGGTCCAAGATTCTGGACTCGTGCTTAGTGACGGTCAATATCGATTATGTAGATGTTCCTCTTGATGATGCAACAGTGGGGAGTGTGGTGATTCAAGAAGCCGATGAGGTTGCCATAATTCCTCCCGTCAGCTCCGGGTGAAAAGTCGCACCTGATGCTAGACGGATCAGGATGTGCATAAAGACTATTGACTTGCGCATATATCGCTTGACATGCCTCCGTAAGACGTAAATTCATGTTTTCGAGCGACACACCCGCTGCCTACTAGTCATCGTGTAGAGGGTCCACCGTCTGCTGCGGCAACAGCCGCTCACGCTCTCGATCCTGGCGACCTTGACGCGTCAGAGCTGCTGGCCAACGGAAACTCCACCCATTGCCATTGCCACGGGTGTTTGACCGGCCTCGGTATGTTCGAAACCACCAGCGAATGGCAAATATGCAGAGACCAGTGACTAAAACGGCTGCCGTCGTGGACGCGATGGCGGTAATGGCAGTCAGGCTGGTCGTTGTCGAAACTCCGCACCCAAACGGGTTTGTACGCAGCTCCCATCGCTCCTCAGGCGCAGGACACAAGTTTGCCTCGTAAGCCGGAGCCAGCAACGGGATTTTGTAGTCATTTGGAACGCACGACCATGTCTGTTTAGATGATAACTCAGGTTAAAAAGACGAAAAAAACAACAACCATAAGAGCATTTAAAAGCTTTCAAACATCACCAGTGGAACAGCATAAGACATGGAAAACAACACAACACAACATACGCACACACGCCACAAAACATCAATTCGTAAGGCAAGCATGGGAACATTCAAGCAACGGAATAGCGCATACTCACATAGGGACACCAGCTGCACCGGTCACTGTTCAGACATCGCCCACAGCTCTGGTGTTTCCAACAGCGAAGCAAGTGCTCAGTATCATCCTCAGCCACAGAAAAGTTGCCCCTCAGCGCCAGCGCTTCCAACATGGACGGGTTCATCACGCCAATTCGGTCCATCGCAAAGAGGCGGCTGTCTCCTATAGGTAAACTAGCGCGCAGAATAATCTAGGCGGTAAATTCCTCACTGAACTGCTGCTTCTTGAATTCGTGCGAGATTAAAACCAGATGCAAAGATGACGGGGGGAGAAACGCTTGGCATGTTGAACAGTGGCAGTGCTGCTGATTCACCACCCCCCCACCAGCCTCTAATAAGCGGCAAGGAGATGGCTGAAATCTAACCTCCCAACACTAGATTGCTATATCATCCCAATTCCCAGTGAATCTGGATAGTTTTATGCACCCAACCACGTGGTCCAAAGGGTTTATTTAACTGTCTCTTGTTGCTCTCCCTTTATAAAAGGCATAGCTACTAGATATTGCTAGAACTTCTTCTCTAGAGCATGTCTCTATGCCTTTTTCCAAAAGTCAATCCATGCTCAAAGCAGTGCTCCAAAGGGTAAGAAAAGCTCCTGGTAAAGCTAATCAATTGCCAGTCAGTATTTTTACTGTGGCTAGTAATTGTGGTTGCTTTGCGGTCTTGAACGTCCTATAAGGAAAGCAAATCTGAAAGCTTCGCAGCTTGATGATGGCTGTTGTGTTGGAGAGTTATATTCACATGGATCTGGCGTGGGAACAGCACTACTGCAAGTGTAGGAAGGAATCAACCACCGAGAAATCTATAAATGCTATAGTAATGGCTCAGTTTAATGTACATGATACTTCTATTAATTTATGTGTCGTGATTGGCGTCAAGGTGGTTCATATCTTTCTTTAATAAAATTGATTCCACTATGGGTTAAGAAGTAAGGCCGGTTTTCCTGATCTCGCGGGATCGACGCACTTGCTGCTTTAGCTTTCTCATCTCTGCTCTTCTCCTCCTCGCATGATTTCCACTCTCCTCGCTGGCTTTCAACTCCCGGAGTGTTTCTAGCATCATGAGATCTGCCAGGAACCGGCGAATGCGTAGGCCAGTCTTGCCTTGAACAAAAGCGTCCACCTCTTCATCACAGGCGGCTGATGCTGCAATGTGCAGGCCCCTCAGAACCTCACGATCAGTGATTTCGCGGTCGTCATAATCTACATCAACAGAGCTGAGGCTCCCTTGGATCGACGACGTTCTCCTGGGTATGTTCGGCGGAGCAGCTGCACGAGAGGGAATTCCCCTGCTATTTCGGCAACATATCCTAATATGATTCGGATCATAGTAAGGGGCCGTCTGGGACTGCTTCCGATTGGTTTTTTGCGCATCTTTTTCTGCTTGAAATAGGCTTCTCGAAGGTTTCTTTGTTGTATCCAATTGAGCACGAGAAGCAAATGGAAGTTTACCTACAGAAGGGCGATCTGGTAGTCGATTTGTGTTATTCTTTGGATGTGTGGTGAGCTTTTCGTCCCTTGTCAATTTTCTAGTGGCGTTTGAAGAAGCCTGCAAATCCTGGTGAAGCTTCGGAAGCAGGCTTCTCTTTTCAGATGTTTTCTGCTGGCTCGCAGGTTGATGATGGCTAATTCCCGTGCGAGTAGTGCGTGTGTTTGGACAAGCTTCAGGTTCCAGGGCCACACCCTCAGCATTGCTAACGCTATGATCACCGCTCCACAAAGGCATGTTGTAATTTCTTAGTGGTAAAGTCATTGAAGGCCGGCGTAGTCCAGTCACCTTTTCCTGCGATTTCGAATTGGAGTTGAATGCTGTTTTTGATTGGTCTGTATTTTCCTCTCTGGGCTGATGCATTACCGCGCGCCTTTGCCGCGGACTTTGGGGAATTGACTCGATGTTTGGTTGATGCTCCTTGGCTGATCTACTTCGTGCTTGAGGCACTAGAGGATCCGGGCGGGCAGGCCGTGGTGGAGGTACTCTTGATACTTTTTCATAGCCAGAATTGTGCTTTTCGAAGGCGCCATTACCAGCTGCTGCCCGAAAATGTGCCCAGTCTCCGTCGGTTGTCGGTTCTTCATCTCCTGGAAAGCAGGGCAAGCAGCAAGGTTTGTTCTTTTTGCCGTTTGGTGACTGCTTCTTTTTTCGAGTTGGTACCTCATCAATGAGTGCATACCTCCATTCATCCATATCCTTCGATGGAGCGAATGAGATTTCTGTATTGGAGCTTACTTGAGGGCCATGCCCATCCAACTGTGCAACCTGTGCCTTGTGTATAACTTCAGGGGGCTGGTATCTGACTCGTCCTGACCCTGACGCCACGGCTTGAGTAATGTAAGAGGGAACACCATACATCTGCTCCTTAGATGTTACAGCCAACCCTGCTGCCGTAAACTCGGGGCGGAACGGTAAAAGTGCAGATACTGTGTGGAGTGTTGCTCCGGACTTTGACGGAGTCAAGGGAGAATTCGCCTTTTTGCCCTGTGTTCCAGTTCTCTCAGCGTACCGCCGAAGGTTTCTAGTAAAACGGTCCACTGAGGCTTCTTGACTGGGCGTACTGGATGCGTGGTGAACACACCCGACATGGTGTTTCTGAGATTCAGGTGGACTTTTTGCGCTTCGGTCGCTGCGTGTGTGCGAAAACAGTCGGAGCTGCTGGCAAATGCTCTTGGATATGGCCTCTACCAGGGCTGAGTCGATTGAAGTACGCTTTGAAGCGCTGGCGAAGTCGGCCGCGCCATCGACAAACCAACCACGACTTGCGGGGCTTTGACAAAGGTTTTGATAATGAGCGTTTGGCTCTCGCTTTTGAACAGGTGCAGACAGCCCGGATTGAGACTGGAACTTGGTGTAATGTTTAGTGCTTGTATTGGTGAGCCGGTTTAAACATCTGTCTTGGTGTAGAACACTGTTGTTAAAAGGGGGTAATGGAAATGAGTCTAAATCAACGGAGGGTTCAGATGGTTGTGAGCCATTCTCGCAGGAAGAACTACCAAAGGGACTCTGAAATTGGCTATAGGAGGAATGGGAGCGGGATGTTCTCGGCCTCATCGGTAGATTATGCATCGGATTAGAAACGGGGCTAAACTGATCTTCCTTATGGGGCTGTATGAAATTATCTGTGTTGGAATGCGAGGTATTTTGCGGACGGCTTGCTTTCTTGGGAAGCTTTTGGTCCGAGTTGCGTGCCCGGTTAGGGCGTCTGGGGAGAAGAATACGAGGCCGTGGGCGCGGTCTCTTAAGTGAAGCTGCTCGTTGATGGCGATGTGGTAAGTTGTCGGGTTGTTGCGACAAGAAAGAGCTTGCCTCTGGGATAGATGCTAGAGTAGCCATCTAAGAGAGGCGGAGAGGCCACTAAACAAACTCAAAAAAACCTTTCCAGGTGAGGCTATTCAAGAAACAAAGAGATGAGGGGCGAGTGTGGTAGTTTTAGTACAATGGACGAGATAGCAGTGTGCTGCTTGGCAATGGACTAGACATGAAGTGAATATCTCGTACGGCGCGACTTTGGGGTCGCAACCAAAATGGTGGTGTTGTGAGAGCAGTGAGAACTGTTTGCCGGCGGCGGAGGGAGAAACACGGCATGGCATAGATGGAGTAGAAAAGACGTCAATAGAAGGCAGGCGCCATGTAATTGAGCCATTGCAACTGCTAGCCATGGTGGCTCGACTGAAGTTGGGATTGAGACGATGGCTCTTCACCTAATATCCTTGATGCCAGGAGCCGAATAGACCTCTAGCTGTCGACGGCCCTTGCGAAGCAGAAACTCTACAGCAGCAAAGTCACGCTTGTCAATGGCCAAGTGGCGCGAGAACTCAGATCTAATACAGCCTGAATGAGATAATCTGAAAACGTTGTACCACAGCAGTCCCAAGTGTTTGCTTACCTTGTAAAGTTCTCAAAATGCGCCCGAGTACTCTGTTGTTGGTGATGTGTCAGTTCGCAACCTCGGTCCTTTGAAGGCTATGAAAAAGGCTTGGAAGCTTGTGTACGCACCTGTGGCTTCTTGCGGCTTTCACGCAGACACTGGCGATACAGCGCCAGGACCTCCTTCTGGAGGCCAGAGAGACGCATCTTAGTATGGTGATTGAAAGGACGTGAGCAGTTTTGGCAGTCGGCGGCCACAATGACTATTATTACTTGCAAAAAAGACTGCACAGTATCGAGGATGTCATGGATGAAATTGTTGCTGTTCGCTTTAGGAGGTGTGCTGATAGGATGCACTGAATCCACTAAAAGTCGGGTGGTGTTCCGGTGTCATGGTGACAGGGGTTGAAAACAGAGACGCCCTTCATCTACAGTGAGCTACAGCAAGTTACAGCAAGCTACAGGAAGAGCTGTGGGAGGAGCTTGGGTCCTCCTCCAGCCTTGCTCGGGAATAATCGTCACATTCAATCCGCAAACCCGTCTCGAAGTTCCTCCGAGGGCTCATTGAGAAAGCACGACTAATAAATAGTAAGTGGAGGTAAGCTCCAGCCTAAATTCTGCATTACTAATGTTTCGACGGCAAAGTCGAGCACATCATTCACAACCAAGGAACTTACTCTCCCCTTCGTTATACAAATCTCGTAGAGACCAACACAGACGAATAGGAAGCCTCTTCTGCCGTGTTCAAACTGACAGAGTTGTCAGCCATGTCTACTTTTACTGTTCGTTCTTTGCTTTCCCCCATTGACAAGCAGAACACTGACGACAGGACCAGCGCTTGGTACGGTTCCTAGGCAAGGACGGGCACACACATTATGGTGATGCTATACTACGAAAGGGGGTGAGTGACATTGCCAGAGCCCAGCAAGCTCGTGTCATACAGGGCGATATTTTTGGCAAGCATCTAGTTACAGACCAAGTGGTTGGAATCCGCCGCCTTCTAGCGCCGCTGGCAGCATCCGACCTGAAAACTGTGAGATGTCTAGGACTGAATTACGCCAAACATGCGAAGGAGACGAGCATGCCTGAGCCCAAGTACCCTGTATTGTTTTACAAGCCGGCAACAGCGATATCGGGCCCGTCAGATCCGATTCCAATTGCAGCAGTAGCGCAGGAGGGGGCTGGTTTGGATTACGAGTGCGAGCTGGTTGTTGTTATTGGTAAACAGTGCTCGGAGATCTCTGAGTCGGAAGCGCTCGGTTACGTTTTGGGGTATTCCGTTGGCAATGATGTCTCCCATAGGGATTGGCAGACCAAGCGTGGCGGGAGTCAGTGGAGCCTTGGAAAAGGTTTTGACGGCTGGGCACCTTTTGGCCCTGGCATTGTGACAGGAAATGTTATTAAGGACCCTCATACATTGAGGATTTGGACAAGAGTGAATGGAGAGACTGTGCAAGTATGTTGACAAACGACCGGAAACTTTCTGTAAACACTCGAGTCACAGACTGCTGACCATTATACAGGACAGCAACACGGCAGACATGATATTTGGCGTGAGAAAGGCAGTTTCTTTCCTGAGCCAAGGGACGACTCTTATGCCAGGTGATGTCATTTTTATGGGAACGTGAGTGCTTTCCACTCAGACGGGGATGTGTTATTGCACAAGGAACACAACTAACATGAATGTTATTCTTAGACCGTCTGGGGTCGGGATGGGCCGGCAACCACCTGTTTGGCTAAAGAATGGCGATGTAGTCGAAGTTGGATTGGACCAAGTGGGAACTTGGTAAGTTGCTGGACAACGATTGCACTTGATGCATAACGAGGCAATACTAACTGTTCTCAATCCAGCACCAACAAAATCGAATTTAAATCCGCCAAGTCCAAAATTTAAGCCATGCTGTAATTCTCAATGATATCCACCATTCATAAGAGCAGAAAAGCCGCCAAAGTGCATTCCTCTGATTGAAGTGTATAATAGCGGCAAGCCCTTCCCAAATTTATGTTCTACGTCCGTCAGCCGCAGTTGTTGCGTCGGAAACCATGTCGTGTAACCACATCGTTTAAATCACGTCTTAATGTGAGTGATTCAATGGTATTTGTATTGCGGCGATACGAAAGGCTCCAGGTGTCATGACAGATTTGTACAGTGTTTGACCTATTCTGCCAGCAGCTGTTTGTTCGGATTGTTCTGTGGTGGTCAGCCCGCCACGTGGATGTAAGTGAGAGCCTAGCGTCAGGACGAGGTTGACTCACCCCTCCCACACCACAGCTTCCTCACCTATCAAGGTGTGCCTATTCTCTGCAAAATGCCTCGGCCTGGCAGTTTGTTCGCCGGTACGCACCCCGTATCTTATTTGAGAGCATCCTTGGCAAGAGTGTCTTTGTGCAGTGTGCGGATCTTGGGATGCTCAAGTGTCTTGTTGGGGCCGCCCACATGGGCGATTACCGGATTATCCGATCGCGATGGGTCAAACGACAACAGACAGCCAACCAAGGTTGCCAGCCTTGGTCTTTGTGCCGTTCCACATTTAGGCGTCCCAGGAATGTCCACCGCATACCGTGTGCTTTTGCAATGGGGGCGAATTGGAGCAGGCAGGGAAGCTCCCGGGAAGTGGCTTAGAGGTGTGCCTAGTGTCTAGCTGCACCAAGCTGATTGATACCTTGTACAGTTCCACCAACACACCATCTTTGGGGCTGTCTCGCAACAGCCCCATGACACAGAACCATAAGTATGGGCGTTTTCCTTCATTGGCTATTGTCGGGCTGGGCTACCAACTAGAAAAAGTACATATTCAGCCAGATATGGACACGGCTAAAGTTAAAGGACTGCTTCGCCTCTGTTCTCCCTCCGAGGTCTATTCAACTTCCTTGTTATAATGCAGCCTAGATACCTGTACACCTGATACAGGAAATGGAAACTCATAAGAATCCCCTCTTCAGACCATCAAGGATATTCTACTTCAAGCAGTGTTTTACCGATACTTTCTCCCACGGAGCCAACTTGTGCAACATCCACAATCCTGTTTAAACACGATAACCTAGGTTGTCGTGTAGACGTCTGGGTGGATACATTGTACCTCACGCCATCTCGCTAGAGATAAGTTCTCCTTCAAGATGTCTATAACGATAGAGGCAGTTGCTTCGAAGTCCTTGCAGTTGCCATTGATGACCGCTTCCTTTGGACCGAACGACTATGTCAACTTCAACGACAACCCATATGCTGACATTGAGAGGCTGCAAGATGTTTGGAAGACCAATCGCCACGGGGCTTCCTCGAATACCATCATGGCCAGGACTAACCTCGCAACTGTGGATTGGAAAAAGTATCAGCCTCCAGCCATTCTGAAAAAAGCTCCTCATATCACCTCACAGATTCTTCTCGATGTTGTCGCAACTTCTATTGATAACATCAAGGCAAGAATCACCGAAGAGGATCACCAAAAAGAAGCGGCGAAAGCAGGAAACGGAGCTGAAGAGGCCTTGAGAGCTGCCAGAGAAGAAAAGAGAAAGGAATTATACCTACCAATAAACATTCCACAAGACACGTTGACACAAAAAGCCGTGGCAGTGGCCGCCGACAACGATACAGCAAGCTTGCAAAGCTCAACAGACTCTGACTATGCTCATCCATACGACTATGTTTCATTCGTTTCGGAGAAGGATAGGATATCTTCGTCAAAAAAGGGGAAGCGGCGTAGATTCGCTCTTCGTCGCCTGTTCTCTCGGAATACGGAGAAAGTTGGCGAAAGCAGCACGGCAGGATCGGATCGTGAGGCTCTCCGGCAGAAGCTGGAGGTGCGGTTAGGAGCCGTTGATTTCGACTCTGCTGATTCAAACACCAAAGAAGCAATTGCTGCTTTGCGAAAGAACAAGCTGTTCGAACCTGTCCCTGACCTGTTTGTGTATGTCTTCATCACTGATAGGCCCCCTTCGACCCCATAGTTGCACAACTAACCTTTTCTTTTAAAGGGAATGTGTCTCCTGCTTGGAAGAAGTTGCCATACAACCAGCTGTTAGAGTCCCTTGCCACTATTATTGCAGGGACTGTTTTGCTCGCCTAGTTGAAGCCGCTGTACAAAACGAGGAACAATGGCCGCCTAAATGCTGCCTGAACCAGATACCTTTTACAACTATACAGAAATATGTGCCCCAGGATCTCAGGAAGAGGTTTCATGAAAGATCTTCTGAGTGGGAAATTCCGATCAGTGAGCGAGTGTACTGCCATAATAGGGAATGCGGACTGTGGATCAAGCCAGCCAAGATCAATCTCGCCAAGCGTCAAGGCCATTGCAATCAAGGCCACTGGACCTGCACAATTTGTCGTGGTCCCATTCACGGTAAAAAGGAGTGTCCACAGGATGCAGATATGAACTTGACAAATCTGCTGGCCGAGGAGGAAGGTTGGAAGCGATGCTTTGTGTGTCATGCCCTCGTTGAGCATAGGGACGCGTGTCAGCATATGACTTGTAGATGTGGCGCTCAGTTCTGTTATGTATGTGGCCAGCGCTGGCGAACATGCAACTGCACGATGCAACAGCTCGCCGACCTGAAAGATGCTGTAGAAACACGAAAGGAAGAGCGGCGATTGAGAGAAGACACAGAGGCAAGCGAGTTGCGAGCCATCGTTGCGCAGATTGAAGAGTTTGAGCGCCAAGAGGCATTGAGAATCGAGTTAGAGCGTCAAGAGCAGGAAAGACTGGAGGAGGAGCGCTGGCAGCAGATGGTCAAGGAGTGGAGGGAACAGGAGGCTCTACGGCGGGCGGAGATGGAATTGAAGCACAAAGAACTTCGCCAAACCCTCGATCAACTCCACGAGCTACAAAGGATCCTCATTGAAATGGGGCAAGAAGATGATGTTAAAAATGCTATGAAGGAAGCAGAGGCAATGAAGGAACAGCTCAAGCAGAAACAAGCATCGGAACGGGATCGCCTCAAAATGTCGAGACTGGACCAAATGAAAGCCAGAGAGCATGATCTTGAAAAGGAATACACTATTCGAGTCAGTCATGAACGCAAAATAGAAGAAGGATATCGCAAACAGCTTCAGGAATTCTACAAGGACATTGCCGGGGCCGAGGCGAAGGTTGAGGCGGGCATGCTACCCCTGAAGCGCCGGATGGACCAAGCTCACTCTGCATGGCAAAAGTGGAAGCAAGAACAATTGAGCGCACAGCGTGCAAATCTGGAAGATGAACGAACGGTGCTGGAGGAGTTCATGTACAGCGCGAGAGAGCGGATGGACGCATCGTGCGCAGAGAGGGAGAGGGAGCTGGCGAGGCGGATCGCGGCGGAGAAGAAGTGGGTGCAAGAAGTCGTTATGGAGCGCGAGAGGCTTCTAGGTGAGAAGGAGCTGGAGGAAGTAGAGGGAGATTCGGATAGCCTGTTTAAGGCTGAGATTGGAGCTGAGGTTAGCATTGAAGCCATGGCATGAAGTCGCTTGAGCTGCATCTTAAAAACATAGTCAATAGCAGAGGTCAGTACCCAGTGAGCATGAGCTGATGGATGTAGATAATTCCAAGGTCGATTAGATAGTCAAGACTCTCTGTTGTTCAATATCAAGTGTCTCTAACATTTTTTTACTTTACAAGAGTTTGACTTTTTCAAGAAATGGATGAGAACGGGTTTCGCAAGGTCATAAGCCTACCGATTTATTTATTTTCATGGATTTTTTTTTTTTTTTTTTTTTTTTGCCAAACCAATGATGTACATACTTTGATGTCCATACAGTCACCATAAATCGACTAAAACATATATCTATGCACTCATTACAGGTCGTTGACGGCCAGCATGGACTGCCAATGACAGAGGCATGGTCACTGGGCTATATTGGTGGAAGCGGAACTACTATTCATTTCATGACGGGCTCGTTAGCAACACGGGCCATTTCTTTGGTCTGACGAAGCAGTTGTCCCAAATAATATCTTCCTCGGGAATCATCAATTGTGAATATCATGCAAAGAAGGCTAGTGTAGAAAGAATAGTTCAGGCAGATTGACTACCATAAAGCTTGCCCCTGAGATAACTGGAATATCGGCCGCAGCAAAGTACCTGTGCGTCGGGTTACACTGCATTCTATACTACCTACCTAGTTACTACTACTTATATCGAAGAGTGAAGGAGGAGGCTACTCTTTTTTTGTCATGACTATCCAAAATGGCTGCCACATATCAAGTGGCGGAACGCCCATGCAGCTACAGACTTCTTTTCTATTATATCATATCTAGAGCAAAGAGCCATTTCACAACTCATTGTCATCCCCAACCTGACAGGGTGTCACATCCGCCCAGTTGCAGAGTCCAAGCTCAGGATCATATACAGTATGGCCATTGCGACAACGTCCCGGATTCTCTTCTTCGTCGCAATCGTCGCAAAGGAACTCATATGCCAAGTCATTGGAACACATGACGTATTTGGTGCAATCGGCAGGATGAATGAAATTACCGTTCGGCTTGCCAATACAGCCCTTGTAATCAGGCATCGGTTGGTGACCCCCATCGGCACTGACGGGGTTTCTTTACTAGTCTCTGGGGTTCCTCAAAACCGGGACAGGGAAACGTACTACACAGTTAGCCATTGTGTGGCGGCGGCGACGAGGGCGATGGCTTTGATGTGCCTGGTTGGTGTTTCTGAGTTGGAATGGGAAGTGGATGAGATGGGATTTTGAGAATGAGTGAACGAGAGCTCAAGGAAGGGAATGGGCGGGTGATAAGGGGCCCTTAATTGACTACCTACATTTTATTCACGATGCTACAGCGGATATCGCTTGTTGCTTTTTGTGGCCTTTGGCATATAGTACTAACTAACAAGGGAAAGACGGGCCAGGTTGCCAGTGGGGCGGTTTTGATCAGCCCTCTTAGGAAACCTTGTCGTCAACACGATTTTCAGCTGGGTTTGTCGAGTTGTTCATTGTCCATAATTGTTGGGCCTCTCCATCTTTCCATTACATCTTGAAAGAAAGCGCACAAGCCGAATCGACTCTGTCGCATCGAGTTGGCAAACAGTGATGAAAATCAGCGCCGGGGTGAGTTCAGCTTTTGCGGCCCGAGCCTTTCAAGCTTAGGAGTATTGGTCATTCCTATTCTAGATTTGGAGGATTACGTGCAATCATCTACTAACAGCGCTTCTCAATGGATTAACTAAGACCGAGTTTATTGCTCATATCCACCGTCGTCGGCGTTATGTCCTGAGCACAGACAGCACGAGTGTAGTTTTTTATCCCCAAGTACAGGCTATTCACCCATCAATAAGCAAGGTGTAACTACTACGTAATTACTGCGTACCTACCTGTATATGTGTGCTGTTGCCCCCTCCCTATCAGGTAGTATGAAAGGTTGAGAATCAAGTCAAATACCTATTCCTTAGCTGGAGTCTTTATATGAGCTGGAGATGTTGTAGTTCGTATCACTTCGCAAATGGATTATCCCAATTAAGGCTAAGCATCTGGTTGGAAAGAGTGAGATTATTGATACTTTGACAAGATCTAATCCAGGAGAAGGTCTTGCTACACGCTGCGTACATTTGACCCTTGATTAGACCCGTATTAGGCTCGTTACAGTTTATATAGTGTTGTGGAACAATATCATCGCACACAGTGCCGTATCCCGCAACTTGGATGTCTTTGCTATAGGGTAGGTGTTGATGAACCACACTCCACATTTATGAGCTAGAGCCGCGGGGTCCATCACCACAAGCTTTTTATCACCCCCACTATCCTATCAGCCAGCCACCCAAATCAGCGACTCATACCGACCATACTGTCGGATCTCCATTACCCTTCATTGCATCGCCATAATTTCAGAATGACCGGATCAAAAGTGTCACCATGTCGTATCCTAGTCATGGCCTCAGGCTTCGGCTCGAACTTCCAGGCTCTTATAGATGCTATATCTACGGGTCAGCTTCCCAATAGCCGTATCATCTCTCTCATCACGAATCGGAAAAACGCACACGCCGTCGTTCGCGCAGAGAAAGCAGGTGGGAGGCACTCTCATTGCGCCTTGTATAGTATGCGACTAACTCACCAGTAGGCATTCCCTCGGATTACTTCAATCTAATCAGTAACGGGTTCTTGCAGAAGGGAGAAACGGGCGAACAGAAGGTAGCCGAAGGCCGCCAAAAATATGATGCTGCGTTGGCTGCAAAAATTCTAGAAGCAGATAAGGAAAAGCCTGAGCTGATTGTTCTTGCTGGGTGGATGCATGTCTTCTCGGTTGCTTTCCTAGAACCTCTCGAAAGGGCAGGGGTGCGAATAATCAACCTCCATCCGGCATTACCCGGTAAGTTTTTCAAGAGATCATGTTGAGTGTGTCTGTCTACTGACAATATTGCATAGGTGAGTTTGATGGGGCCATGGCAATTGAGCGAGCTTTCGAGGAGCTGAAGGCTGGGCGGCTAACACGCACGGGTATCATGGCCCACTACGTAATTGATGAGGTGGATAGGGGTGCTCCTATCCTGATTAAAGAGATTGAGTGGAAAGGAGAGGGATTAGATGAGTTGAAGGAGAGAATTCATGTTCACGAGCATGAGTTGATCACAAAGGCAACGGCAAAAGTCGCGAAGGAGATTATAGAGAGTAGGGAAACATAAATATCCGTGACGTCCCTAATTCATAGAGCTGTGATGTAGGTGCTGTCAGTCCAGCCAGTCAGGCCATTAATTGGGGGTTGTAGAGAAGTCATGTGACATCGCGACGCCCACGTTGCCAATCCATTGTTGCAGCAAAGTGGCGCGATTGCAGACAAGGTTGAATTTTTCTGGCCAGCATGGCTAATGTTTGAAAATGACCATGCTCGCCATATTGCGATCTTCGAGTCGCCCCTATGTATGCCAGCGGTGTCTGGGACGAATTCAATATCGTTTCAGCTCCGAAAATATAGCAGGCAGTGTAGCATTAGACCGCTCCCAGCCTTCACTGCGAGCATCCCAAAAAGTCAGTTTCCGTACAAACTCCTGTCTTGCGCCGCTCATGACTTATATAAGTTTTTTAATAGATATGGGCAAGTTCGCAATCCACCCCAGAATCGCGCAACTTGTTTGGTCAATCCAATGTGCCCAAGTCGCCACCTCAACATGAATTGGTCGGGCAGAGGATAGACCGGTTGCCGATTCGAGAACGATTACGATTATGGGCAGCACAACAGGCGACACAAAGCTCGGATGCCATGCCGCCAGACGTGCTCTTATATGGTTCCGTTGCAAACAGCCTGAGTCGTACACAGTCTACTGGCTCTGCGGAGCTCGATCAGTTGCGATCTACTGAAGGAGCAATGGCTGATGACCCAGAGGGGGGCGTGGATAATGGTGATGCTGAGATCACAGTTGCTGGGGTAGGCTCTAGAGCCCCTGGCGACCTCGTTGAGCTGAGGTATGATTCAATTGATTCTCATCCTCATTGTGACTGGCCACTAATTGACCTAAAAGACAATCTGGATCACGAGTGCCTCTATTTGCCATATATCTGGGATCATTCGGTGACCGGAATCACTTTTACGCCGTCAATGGCCGTTGGATCACGAGCATGGGCTTCTCATCCCTCTTCACTGTGTCTAGGTTTGTCAGTCTGGCAGAGTTAGCACCTGTTCTATCCCGGATGCCAAAAAATGCAACTCCGGAGGAATTTGAGGAAATACGTACCAGTGATAACGGACCCTCTCGAGAGGATGGCGCTCAACTTGTTACAAAAATGACAGAGTTCAGGCTTAAAGCAGAAGCTGTATACCAAGCCAATCTTTCCAAACTAGATGCTGCTCGAACTCTCTTGCCTAGCTCACGACATGTTCAACACCTTAGTTTGTCCGAAATGGCCGATATGTTGCTCCCCGCTACCTTGAAGGAAGGACGTTATTTCCCACCTCCAGCACTTTATGCTGTTCATACAGCCCTCTATCGCAATGAGGTTGGATTTCGCCCTCTGAGTTCATCCAAAGATTGCAATAGGCAAGATCACCTATTTGAAGTCTCGCCCCAGGCTCGTGCACATACTATCAACAAAGTTGCGACCATGGTTCGCGACTACACAGATTCCTGCTCTAGACGCCTCAGAGCACCTAATCCGGATGAACTGGAAGAGACACATCTTGGCAAATTCATCCTGCAAGCCCGGAAGGCAATTGAGACCAGCCGTTTGGAGCGCGAATGGACATCGCATGGCATTCTCAAGCCCTCCACTGATGTTGTTCGTTTGAAGAAGGTTGAGTGGACTCAAGCGAGCAGGGATATCCTATCTTTTTTAGAGTGGTGGTCTAGCTACGATTTATTCGAACCCGGGTCTCGCTTTCATGGTTATGGCTCTCTAGTTCTCCGAGCTCTCCAAGTCTACGATGATGCCCCTCTTGACCAAAGTACAGCTTGGACTTTTCTGCAAGAGATTGGTGTTATTTCTCCCTGGGAAGTCCCTTCACGTTCGAAAACGCGACTTCCAGGCACTAATATCGTGAGAGGGGGTGGCTTGTCACGCGAAACGCCCGATGATATAGAGAATTCCAAGCGACTGGATGTTGCTGAAGGCTTCAGGAAGGAACATCACAAGGCTCCAATTTTTGCCATTGACGGCCCATCAACTATGGTTATTGACGACGGCATATCGTTGGAGCGTACCGAGAATCCAGATGAATTCTGGATCCATGTTCACGCTGCTGACCCTGCCTCCTCTATCAAGCCCAACTCCGAGCTGTGCAAATTCATGGAACTTATCCCCGAGAATATCTATCTTCCTGGACACTTTCAAGCAATGCTGCCGTCTGACCTTGGCGAGGATGACTCGAATGATTTCAAATCCGAGGGCTTGGTCAAGCAATTTTCTCTGCGAACAGGGAGCCCAGCCCTCACTTTCAGTGCTAAAGTGAATAAAGCCGGTAGTATCCTAGACTACAAAATTGAACCAAGCACACTTGGAGATGTCTTTTACATGGATCCTACAGATGTAGCAGACTTTTGCGATGAGCCCTCGCCACCGCCTGTTCCTGAACACGTTCTTACCGTAGGGACGCCGCCTACTAATGAAAAATTTGTGCCGAAACGATCAATGATCACAGCAAAAGACTTGGACCAGTCCAGCAAAGACGACATACTGACACTGTATCGACTTGCTGAAGCACTCAGGAAACAACGACTATCAAAGGGCGCATGGCCCTATTTCTTTCCTAGGCCTTCTGTTTCCGTGTCATTTGCCAAGATCCCTCCAGAAAGCACTACAGAGAGCAACACAATATTACTTCCCGCGGATCCATATATCAAAGTCGCCTACGCACAATCTACCGGGTGCTCTATTGTTTCAAATACTATGGTCCTCGCGGGCGAGGTAGCCGCGCAGTGGTGCTCGGCTCGCGGCATCCCCATTCCTTACCGAAGAGATATCAAGACTGGCACAAACTCGTCAGAGGCGTTCAAGTATGCTACGGAGGAGATATATCCCCTGATCAGCCAAGGCGTTGAACCAAGCATGAACCAGCGACAAAGCCTCGCCAGGATGACTGGCGGAGTTGAGATCTCGCCTCGCGCGGGGCCCTACTTCTTGCTTGGCCTGGACATGTATACGAAAACTACGTCGCCGCTCCGTCGATTCTCTGACCTGCTCGTCCACTGGCAAATCCACGCTGCTCTTGCCCACGAGCGCCAATCCCAGCGAGCCCTGGACCCGGCAATTGACGAACTAGATAAAATTCTCCCCTTCTCAGCCGATGCCCTCGCCGAGACGCTTCCCCTTCTTGCGATGCGCGAGAAGATGGCCCGCACAGTCTCTCGCGGGAGTCTGGAATGGATACACATGGCACTCGCCCGTGCGTGGCGCTTCGAAGGCAGCGCGCCCCGTTCCTATCGCTTCACCGTCGGTTCTCGCTGGCGACAGGGCTTTCTCGGTCGCATCGACCTGTTCGACCTAGGAGCCACGATGGACATTGCAGGCCTCAATGCCTGCGCCCTCGCCAAGGACATTGATGTTGGCGATCAGTTCGAGGTGGAGCTCGCTGACGTGAATGTGCATTCGCGGCAGATCCTCGTCAAGGCTCTGAGGTATCTCGGTGACGGCAAGCAGCAGCAGCAGCTATAAAGCACACCTACCTTGCTCTGTGGAGCCGGGAGCAGAGAAGCCTGCATCCCGACTCAAGGGTGAGGTGGGTTCGACGAACATGGGAAGAACAGCGCAGGGCGCATGCGGGCGCAGTGAACTATTGAATCCCAGTCCCGAAACGATGCGCAGCCGAGTCTGGTATAGTGGCAGTTAGACCGCCTGACGCCGGACTAATGCCGATGCCTACGACTTTTCCTTCTCTCCCCATCATTTTGGGATTTCCCCACACTACCCCGGATTTTGTTGAGCCACGATGCCTTCTTTCGTCATGGACGGAGGCCCCCCCCTTGAGCACGGCCGTTTAAATGGCCTTTGTTGTACGTGTACTTGTACTTTTACACCTATTGTTGGATTGACTACGTGGCCCGACGTGAATAGAGAGTAGAACACGGCATAAAGCTATCCAATAAACAGAAAGCTCACACAGCTTTCGCTCAACCCCACCCATGAAAATGGCGGTGATCGTCACCCCCTTTCCTTGTTCGTCAGCCGCAGTCGTGGTTACATCACTGAGGTCATGGCTCGTTGGCTGAACTTGATGGATTGAATTATCCACTTGCCTGTAGTACTGTGTTTCCCTATGTACAAGCAGATCCCTGGCAGATCCCTTAATGGTCAGCTGCCAGACCCCTAACCCATTCCCCTTGTTCCGTCATAATGCTCCACATGACCACACTTTTGATTTTTAGAAACGATAGAAAACCAATGCACACATAACGCCAACCGTCCAAGCCTATCACCCTTTTTTCCGGTAGTATCCAAATCCTAATACCCTAGCCGCCAGGCTGACTTGAAACAAAAGTACAAGCAAGGAAAACGTATCTTTTACCATAATTCCCGGGACAATCGAAGCCCATGCCACTTAAAAGCAATAGCAACTATAAAAAAGCAAGGAGCCAAGATGTCATCAAGGCGGAAGACCTCACGGGCCAACACCTCGTGACTTGCTTGGCACGTTGCGGCCAATATTATTTTTGTTTTTCTAGGAGCCACATCAAATGGGTCGCTCAGAATCCCCCCACGTCATTTGAGGAAATGTGGCAAACCGAAAACAGGAAAGATGAAACTTATTGAAACCCCCAAAACTCCGATCCTGGCCAATTCTTATTGGATGAAGACGTGAATTTATGCGTATGCTATATGGGTTGCATGTTTGCTCTGGATGGCCAAATAATGCCCATTAATGAAATCCAGAGCCAATGAATTTGAAGACACAAATCCAGGTTGCTGAAAAAGAATATCGAAAAGGCGTAATGCGCGCTATGCGCGCTATGCAGTGCAGGCGTAGACACTTTGGATACCCGTAATGCACAGCGTTGAGCCATTGGAAACTTGCGTTACTTTCGCCAACCAACATTCCAGATAACGTGTGCAATGTCTCGTGCTGTATTAACAGTGTCAATAACCCGACCAAAAATTCCGTCTCCTGAAGACGGGTCGCCTTCTTCATATGGCATAAACATCCCCGACGGTGTGCGCCGCATGCCCTCCGGCTCGTCAAAGAGACTACCAGAAGATGTTGATCTTTGTAATCCACCGCTGCCGGTTTCCGATGGGGATCGCCAACCTGAATTTGGGCTGAGGATACCATCACCAAGATCCTCTTCATTTTCATCGAAGAAGAACCTTGTCGACTGTTTGGCTGGTCGTAGTGTTTCTTGTGACGAAGACGGTGACAAAATGGGGCTGCGAGACACTCCAGTACTGTGCTTCATGGCCGTATCCTGAGAGCCGGGGCTGTCTGCTAGATATTTCAACGTCGTTGATGGAAGCTTAGCGATAATCTTGCTGTCTGCCGGGGTAGACTTCTTGGAACGCTTCTTAGTTGCAGGCACCCGCTTCTTCGATCTCACTCGTTTCATCATCACACCGTCGTCGGACCCACTTTCCTCGCCAAATGGATCGGTGTCAATGTCCTCGTCATCGTCGCACTTCACATCAACTGCAATACATTGCTCTACTTGTTCGTTGAAATGAATGTGCTTCCGCTCGGTACAAGGCGATGTAATACTGGATGATTCCGTTGACGTAGTCCAATCAGTGCTATTCTCGTGGCTCATTCTCCTACTCGAAAATGAAAATGTGACATAATCTGTATTGGATCGCCCAATGCCAGGTCGCATAATGCCTCTCGTCTCCTGAGCATGCACAGCTGCGGTCGCCTGCTTAAGTAAAGAGGCAGATGATAGTGACCTCTGCAACATAACCTCTGACATGCTCCTTTTCTTGAGAATGGGCTTCTTGTTAAGGTTAATAAGGGAGTCTGATTTTGAAAGCGTCAGGCTGGATGGTTCTGTCTGAGTCGAGTACAAATGACTCGCTCCAGATTGTAGAGGACCATAGAGCCATGTCACATCGCAATCCTTGAGCCTGTGCAAAAAGTTCCCAGTCAGCAGCCGTCCATAGAAACTGGAGTGGAGTAGTACGGATGCCTACCAGTTTAAAGCCTCTGGGGAAATGGTCCTCAGATTATTCTTGGACTTCATCCAGGTTCTCCAAGACGCATTTTCCAATCTAGCACTGTTTGGAAATTCCCCCCTCTTGGATACGATATATCTCCATGAAGACCAAATATCTTCCTCTCTCCAGTCATGAGATAGATAGTCAACCTGCCTTGAAGGTCGGCTGCTTACTGCAGTGTCATCTTCTGCATGCTCAACCAGTTCCGGTGTATCTGGTCTTGAGGTACTGCCAGATTCGTCTTGGTCGGTTGGCGAAACGGTGTAAGAGTCACCTGTGCGCGGGCTGGGAGGAGGCTCTAGATTTTCATCAGGGTGGAGGTCAGGGTGAATGTAAAGCTTCTCTGGGGAAAATGGTGGCAAGCCAAAGTGGTCTTCGGGAGATTCGTCAATAGCTAATGTCTCATCGTAGTCCGAGGCAATGGAGAAATTTGTGGCAGGTGTGGAGGCATAGGATAGGTCTGATGCTTCTGCGTGGGCTGTGCGGGGAGATGAAGGGGCGGAGGACCGGTCGGAATCAGAATATGATTTGGATGAAGGTTGATATGAGTCGTTTATATCAGAGGTGTGGTGATATGTGGAATGTGCACCAACGAGCTTTGACTGTGAGTGGGAGCGCCGCATGGAGGTGTTCATGAAGTAACCGCTGTCTTCGTTGGAAAGAACCACAGCCATGCTGAATGATGGGGGGGGGGGGGGGGGGGGGGGGCGCAGCGCGAATCGACTCTAATTTCGTGACAACATCAGACTTCTGTCAGCGGGGATCAGAAGCCTATGGGCGAAGGTCGTGAAGGTTACGGGAAAATTCCGAGGAGAGGGGATTCTTGCTGCTCAGAGGCGGTATTTGAGTGTTGGGCTTAAGTGTATCTGAACTACTGTTGACAAATGGTGGCTTCGTACAAATGCGGTGTTGAGCTAGAGGTGTGGTGTAGGTGGGGGAGAGGCGACTCTGGGGCCAGAAACTGAGCCGGGAAAAAACGAAAGTAGGCGCAAGAGAAAAGCAGCAGCGTGGTTGACACAGTCGTCGAAGTCTGGGAGCGTGGCAGAAACTGGAGATGGTGGAGAGAGAGTCGAGGAGAGCAGAGAATTGCGAAGAGGAGGAGGGAGGAGACGAGAACGATGGACCCAGGCGTCGAGGCCGTTGATAAGAAAGAAGGAAGACAAGGGCGACGTGATGGGGAGACTAAAGGCGAGTCAAAGCGGATGGACGGTCGGACAGGGCCTGGAGCTTCTGCCATGTAAATACTTTGGGGTTCCCGTACTAACCGGCCAGCCACGGTACGGAAGTACTTGGGACAAGCATGCTTTTCACTCCGAGTCGTTCCTCCTCTACACCTCCTAGTGCCAAAGGTTGAGAGGGGACATGGACTAGCAAACCAAGCCTTTTGAGCTCGGCGGAGGAGGGACCGGCTGGCCGGTTGCTGATTCGCATCCACTGCAGCCTAGGGGACAACCCGACCAGTGGGAGGGGACAAGGGTGGGTCCGCTAGCAGCCGAGACGACCACTGCAACCACCGGTAAGGCTTGTAGGTGTACATCGAGTTGAAGAAGCAGGTATGGAGGTGTTGTTCCAGGGAGTGATAAGGTTGTGGGCAGGCGTGTGAGCTCCAACTATAATGGGAACCCAAGCCGTTCTCATCGATTGCAATGTCACCCTCAGGGCACCAGCCATGATACCTAGGCTTGCTAAGGTACAGCTAACAACTAGGCGGTAAGAAGGGAAGCCGCCATCAACGGTCCAGGTATCAGCAATTATGTGGGTGCATTACGATTAGACGCCAGGCAGCTAGTTGAGTTGCACTTTCCTCTGATGGTTTCCATCATTCATCCATTCCGGTTTTCAATGAATGCGTGTGCGTGGAGTAACCATATTACCTAGGAGCGCGTCATGAACAGCACGAAAGAGGTGCAGCAGCACAGCAGCGCAACAGCACAGCCCCGTACCAACACTGTACAGCGGTGGACGTAGTAGAGGGCATGGCTGCTGCAGGGAACTCCCTTCAAGGCAAAATCCGGGACGCGAGGAGTAGAAAAGAGGAGTCGCCTCCGCTGGTTGGCGCGATTGCACCTTACAATGCAGCCATGCTGCCTTCGTCCTAGGCTGGCCAGTACAACCAGCTGGGAAGGCATGTAGCAACTTGGTACTTGCCTAGGTAGTAGGTAGGTTTAGACTGCCAAGCTGGGGAAAACGAAGTCTGCGCCATCAGCCCTGGATATCGCGACTGCGTCCGCCTACCTAATTAGTACCAGGTACTACATACAGTACACCTAGCAGAAGGCAAGCACAACATTACAGCGGCCCATCAGGTCTTCGTAGCACACAGTTGTTATCTGCTAATAACGAAACACTGAGACGAATTGACTTTGTTGTCAAGACCGACAACGACCGACCCGTGACAAGGGGGCTTCGAAACATTCCCTAGGACCTACATATAGTGCTACATTTGCGTTGAACTCGGAATAATAGCTTGCCTCATACGCTGGGAAATCACCTATGTGATAGTTGCACCTGTGATAACCTGATAATCACTTGCCTGCCTTACGGGTAAGCTGCTGCTACCTGGTCAGGCTGATCCGCTGGCAGCTCAATGTGGCCAACTAGAGTCTCATACGCCCATACCAACAAGCAGCATCCCGGTTTGCTGCACGAAGTTTTTGCAGTCATACCATGAGGATAGCTCGTCATCAGGTAAGTCTGTCTGGCTGCCTCTCCAGCAGGCCGCATAATGTGTGCAATTACACCTAAGGTACTTTACATTGAACTTGTGTGACCAAGGAGTTCAGGAGGGTGGAAAGCCACTGGCTGCACCAATGCAGCCGATGCAACCAAAGTACCTAAATTACCTAACGTACAGGTAAGGTACGCACACAGGTACCGTACATAGTACAGGCCAGAACACGAGTTTGGACCAGGTGGCACAGAGCATCGACGCACAGGGCAATCGATGTTCAGTGCCATGCAGCCCAGCAGCCGCTGTGTTTTGAGAAATTGCGGAGTGCATTTCCGCGTTGTCGATTCGCCGCCTCTGCGACAGCACTTTACTTCGTACTCGCCCTATGTTGATGAAATTCCATCGCCTTTTAAAGGCAGCCGTCCGCGCCGTTTCTCATTAAGTTACCGAGCTGGTTAACTGTCGCAACATCTCCTAGGGCTCGGTCGGTGCTAGGGTATGCTGGCAATAGAAAGGTAGGTTAGATGCTGTCAAGCTGTAAGCAAGCAAGCAAGGCAAGAGCGCTGGTATGTTAGCAGGTATGCTAGCACCACTTGCAAGTTCTGGACGCAGTACACACACCTGACTTGGCCAGTACGCAGCTGCACACCACCAAGGCCAGCTGCTGCTAGTACCTCAATAGTACCTCGCTAGGGCCAAAGCTTTCTGGTCGGGCTTGTCTCCTTCAGATAGAGTCGTACATCTCCAGGTAGTACCTACTTGCCAACCAGTGCACGCAACAGGTGGCTCAGTGGCTGCCCTCAGTGAGCTGTAGTACGTAATTGCCCAAACCCACGAGCACCCTTCCCAGTGTCACCACGCACCTTTGTTGGTTTGGTACGCCGTTTGGGCCCGCTCAATGCTCTACGCCCGTTGCCCCATTCGAACAATGTTTTCTTTTCCTCCCCCCAGTCTTGTTCTTTTTACCAGGGTTTCCGACCGAAGTGCAAAAGAAACAGCGTCAGGGCGGCGCAACCTTGCGTGAAGGAGTTCAAGAGACCCCGAGACACAAATGACGACCATGGCGCCGCAGGTTTTCGGGGCCCCCAGCGTAGCTGTGTGCTTCGGTAAAGTCATGGCAGACTGAAACAGAGCAAAGATGGCGATCTGAATTCCAGAACAAAATCAAGGGAGCCGACAACGCGATCGGAAAGTTTGAAGAAACATGCTGGTACAACATGTCTTCAACTGGTGGTATGCAGCCAGCCTGCCAAGCTCCTCTGGACCACATGGCTGAGGCACTGTTTTGACATTGGACGCAGCCGCCCTGCCACAACTGCCTGGGCGTGGCCAAAAGCAGCCGCAAGAACGATGGATACCTCCGCTGCATTGTCGACGGCGTGCGGCTGCGCGCGGACGGCTGGGATGTGGGACTTTCTGAGAGGGGCAAGGGAGGGGAAAAAACTTCACCAACCCCTGCTGTATTTGAGGATATGAAAGCTCGGAGATGGACGGCAATGAATCCCAGAGGCACAATACCTACGGTCCTTCGCAAGCCATTGCTCCGGCCTGTCTGTCAAATGATTGTTTGCTACTGGTCCATGCCAAGAACATCGCCCCATTGAAGACAGAATTTTCCTACCCAGTTGAACCATTAATGGGGGGTTCCAACCCCTTATTAGCTACAGGTGAGAAGACAAACAGAGCCAACTAGACTCGGTGGACGGACCAGACCTTTGCCCGGATGGGCCTGGGGATTGTTATTATAAGGTTATCACACTGTACATGTATGAAGTACTATTACTACTCACTCTTTGCAGCAGTTATGTTTTGGCAGCATCACTAGTCCGAGAGAGTCTTGTTTCACGAACACACAAATATTCAGAGTACAGTTTACCAAGTACTTTGGCTGCCCCTGATACCAATTACAATTACACGCAGAGTGTTGATGCAAACATTTTGACACTCCTCGAGCCAACTCGAGTATATATCCCTTGGTAGTACGGGCTCTAGCCTCGGAAATCTCTTTTTAAGGTTGACTCGCCAGGTGGTAGTTGAAACACTATGAACCTAGAGGCTTCAGAGTTCCTACCCGCACATATCGCTAAAATCTGCTGGCATCAGGGCACAGTATCTTTCGTCAAGCGATCCTAGCCAACCACTTCATTGCGAACAAGCCTTCAGACTGGAACTGCTACTTTAATTTTTTTTCGGTACCTGTACCTCGTGCTTCACCCTCCCCAAACAAACCGGGGAAGTCTTGGTCTACTTTTCGTTATCTAGACTTTTGAAAAGCGTGATCAATCTCTGCTTGAGCCAAACTCGCCCAAACCCTAACACGCTATTGTTTGTTTGTGTGCCGTAGCTTCGGAATGGGCCAGACCTCAAGAGAGGGGGGTTGGTTGGTTGGTTAGTTGCACAACTCACAGGACAGGCATCGTTTCTGAACGATTCGCCTACGATTGATTATATGCTCATAGGTCTGATACGTTGTGGGCTGTAGTGCGATATTAGAGGCTGTCCGCCTGTTAGCATACTGTGCTCATTCGGTTCGTGAGACGCTTTTGGGCTTGCCTCAGCCTTGCCCGGCCAGGGCAAGCCATTTTGCCACGACCATCGAGAGTCGGGTGGTCCCCGTATCAAGCATGTATCAGCCCCCGATTTTTCCCGTCCTATCCAGATTTATGCCGGCAACAACTTCGTCTATCGGACGTCCGTTTGTCCGGAGGCTTGTGATAGCCGTCGGCCATTCCCAACGACAGTGGGTGGAGCTGCCGTCAGTGCCGGGGCAGAATATTTAGCTTGAGCTGAAGGTTAACTTGAGCCGATACGACCCAGATCCGTATCACCTGCAATTCCACCTTGGTTATCCACAAGCACACTGTTCTGGGCTCGATGTTATTGACCTGTAGTTGTATCAGCGCGCCTGGTTTCTACATTTGCCCCAGTGAGCGTCAGCTGGCCACGTCGACCTCTAATGCTCTTTACTCATTCAAGGGTACTTCCAGATACTCGGCAATTGAGCGTGTTACGCGCCGGTCTAATGACTTGTATCTGTCTCTACAACTGCCAGGCAAGCACAACATCTTATTCTCACACCAGCTGCACGTTATTAGCTATCAGACCACGCCATTCTAGGCACGATTGTGGGCCGCCTGTGGCTGCCACACTCAATGCAAGTGCTATGCAGCCGCCAGCATGCTAAAACTCTCTACGCATGGTTGCTGCACGTAACAGAGGCAAGTCCTTGATTGGCTTGATGCAACCAGCCAAAAGATCCAAACTGGTTATCGCAAGTTGCAACTTTCGCGCCAGCATTCCCGTGTGGCCCCGAGCTACTGCTCCACGTTAATCTATCGTTTGATCAGTAGCTCCCTGTTGGCCTATCAAGTCGGAACATGCTGGGCTCGTTGTATGAAGCTGTGCTTACGTCCTCCCACTCATCTTTCCTATGGTAACACAAGGAGTCAATTAACAGGCCACCCGGCCAAGGGCCAGCAAAGTAAAATGATGAAAGTGGCTTGAGCAGCCAGGCCTGGTTATATCTCGCATCAAAAACATTAAAAAGGGACTACACATGGCTCTTTCTGCTTTTGCTTAACAGCACACAATGAAAAGGCGAGGACTTACTACGTAGTAGGTAGCTTCAGTATGCTTTCTCACCCTCAAACGCTATCTGAGAGCTAGAGACATTCTGCATCCCTAATAACGGCATAATGATAGGCACTTTTCGGTGTCTCTTGTGCATTGGATGAAGTACCGTGTGTGGTAACAAGGCACAGAGCAGATAGATACCTTATCTCAAAATCATACCTGGGTAGGCTGAGTCGATAAGCAGCTGCAGATACGGCAAGGAGTTGGGAGGGGATCTAAGTCGTGCTGATAAGGTGGATTAATACTGGGTAAGATAACTAGAATATGGTGAGTGATTGTACCCATATTCTCCAGAGATACAGTCTCAAGATACGGAAACAATCAACAGTTATCAATGACAACCAGCATCCATCAATCCCGCGTCACGGCGCATTGCCAGGGGGGTTGAAATGCGGACGGCCATGCCTTTATTAACAATCCCGACCTGCCCAATTATAGGGGAGGTATTTTGACTGTGAGAATCAAAACAGCACATATGTTGCAGCTTGTGGAAACCGGCGATTGAAATCTGCGCAGCCACTCGCAGCTCGGCGTGTAGACTCATGCACATTGTGCATCCTTGGTCTCGCCCTGCCTGGATTGGCAAATCTCACCGGCCCCATCCAAGCAAGCGATGCAGCGTAACATCCGCCACACGAGCATGTACGGATACACACAGTACTAATTGCCTACCATCCATCTCAACCAACACGTTCCGGACACACCACATTTCATGGTATTCCAAAATATATCGACTCCCCGGGGAGGGGGGGTCTTGATGTAACTAATTCGGAAGACGACTCCTTTTGGCGGTTTCTTCTAAATGCGCTAAGCACACGCCGAAGGGGGGTTCAGCAAATGGCCATGCCGGTTGCCTGTTTGACGTGGATGCCTACCGAGGGTGGAAGTATGAATATCTGCAATCTCGATATGCACTCGTATGACTTACGTATGTATTCCCTAGGATTTTTTTTTTGGGGATCCAAATAAAAAAAAGGGAATCCACACTTGGGACCAATGCCAATGCCAATGCCAATTAAACTGGCGTTTTCGACCAAATCGCCGTCAGTGTCAAATCATCAACTTGGAAAACGTAGAACACTCGCTGATAATGACGTGGCTAACAGGAATAGATATATTCAAAATCACCAGTACCGACTCATTTTTGGAAATTCTCATTGGCACAATGCAGACATGGTAAAGGAAAACCCATCCAGTTTTTATCCGCTTAACCAATACATATCTCCAGATAGAACACGAGTCCTACTGCATGGAGTCCCAAACACTATTCAGAAGCCTGGTTAATTGTCGACCTGCACAGCTCTCAGCCTCATCCATAAAAGTCTGAGGTGCATTATTAAATAAAATCTTTTCTGGAGGCGTTTAGATCGGCACTATGTAAAAGGCAGCAGATGACGGTTTCAACACAGTATTAGTGCCAGTGCTTCTCCCAGCCAGATGGCGAAATCAGTTACGTGCCATGTGGAGATAGCCGTTGCCCACCACCATCAGCAGCAGCCACCGCCGCGGCCGCGGCCGCCGCCATGTTCTGTGATCCTTGTACCTATGCAGCACACTCGTTGTCGTCTTTGTCGTCCAAGTAACGGTCGATATGCATGTTGACATGGCTGTTGTGCCTCCGGAGATGCAACACATGTAGGGCGTGTCTCTGTCCTTGGTTCTTGGCAATTGTTGACTTGGTATGGGAGAGCGACCAGGACGATGTAAATGGCGTTTTGCGGGGAATATGCGTCCCTGGGCCGGGGCTTGATTCCTGTCGCATGGGGCATATTTGAAGCTTCCACGGTATTTCCAAGGCCCTGTCTAGAGGGTGTATGGCTTGAGAACAGAGGGAAGCGGCTTGCAGGTCCGCCCACATCATGCAAATTCTTCCACGGAACTAGACGCCTTCTTGACATCATGACGCTGATATTGACTATCCGACTTGTCCCGCGGGGTCAAGGCACCTTCTCCCAAATGAAAACAAAAAAGGTCAGTAATTATTATGGCATGCCTCTCGGTGTAGCAATCTCTTGTCTGGCCCATTGACATCTCCCACCAAACCGAGGCGGCCACGTTGACATTCACATCAATGCGACCCTTCTAGACTGAGATTTCATATTTACAGATACGTCACAGGGCTATTGGATTTGCAGCAGAAGTCTGCAGCTCTAATCTTCTCCCTTTGCCTCATCCCCCCCCCCCCCTCTTCGCACATTTGCACTGGTCCATTTCCACAGGTAATGTAGCCCGCCATATCTACTGACTGCATGTAACACCGGTGAGGAAGCTGCTGTGTAACGCGTCAAATTAACTGCCTCTTTTTTTGTTATCGATGACCCTGGCAGCAAGAATGTCAGGCTTGACAACCATTTCCGTAGTTGTAGGCTGGAGGGCACCCTCGCTCTGCTGTTTACTTTTCCGAAGCTCTCAGGAGAAGCCTTAGTGTGGCCAGCTCCATACATGGTGCATTTGCTGTTCCTTGAGTAGATATTGAGTAGATGTAGTCCCTACTGAAAAAGCGCCACTCTTCTCCTCGGTCACTTCCTTTATCAGAATAAATAGGTTGATCATGGTTGGCTGAAAAGGGGTAGCCCGATATAGTTTGTGTGGATTCATCATGGGAAAGATACGAACACACACTATCTCACCGGCTTGTCCGTCAAAAAGCCATCCATTTGTTCACCCGCATATGTCTCAAGTCACAAGTGGGCCAAGGCAGAACAGGAAGAATGATAAAAAGGTATCTTCTAGTCTCTCGGGGCAAAGGCCACCTGCCGGGGCAGCCGGAAGCTGGCACAGAACATGCGTTTGGCGGGCGCCACATCCCGGACCTCATGAATTAACACCTCCCCTTCCTTCTCGACATCTCCCGGCGTCAACATGATGCCAATTTCGGCGTGAATGCGTTGGCAAATGTCTTCTAGAGGCGTTGCATCGTCTGCCTTGACAGCAAAACAATGTACATGAACCATGGGTAGTTTCATCTCTGTGTGAGGAGCAAAGAGATGCTCATGGTTCTCGTAAAGCCCACGGTAGTTGTGAAGAAACTCGATGGCTGAAGCCGGGAGATTCATCACAAAGTGCGATATAGTGGGCGGCACGGGAACGCGGATTGGCTCCGGACGTGGTCCCGGAGCACTTCTGGAGACTTTCTGAGGCTTGATAATGGCGCAATCTCCGCGTGCAGAAGCCTCGAGAACTAAGTCGGCAGCTTTTCGGACGAATTCGTGTCCATCGAGGTTGAATGGCTTGACAAACTCGGATACCTACAGCTGTTAGTCTCACGGTCCTATCGGGGAGGCAACAAGATGGGTGGGGGGGTCTTATCAGTCTCATCGCATCTCGTTTTTGCGATGAAGCTCTCATTTACCTTGTTTTTCTGGACAGCTTCGCTCAGATACTTGTAGCTTTCTGGATTCTTATCATTTGCCCAGACAAAAACACCTTTCTTGCCAGCAGGGCAGGCAAAGGGCCCGATGCCGGCCATGACATCGGCAACCACCTCTCCTGGCTTGAAAAGACTGGTAATACGTTGATGCTCTGTCCCTAGCTTTGTATTCCAGTAAACCTTGGAATAATCAAACTTGAACACGCAGCCAGCCTCGCTGACTTCCACCAGCATGTCATCGGGCCCCGCTAGAACCTCATAGTTGAACGTTCGGAACTCATTCTCGCTGCCTACGTTATCAACCTTGTTGATAACAGTGGTAATGCTTGGGTTCTTGTCCATGATCACTTCAGCAATGATGTGTTTGTAGGGCAGATACTGTCCTCTGATGTTGAGATGCGCTAACGTGCGTGATCAGATTTGGTCCTAGCAGGCAAAACACCGCGTTCAATGCAATGTGGACATGAAAATATCTTACCGACATGTCCTGCTGTGTTGAAGCCCACGGGGATTTCGCCATGCAGTTCCTCCGGGAGAATTGACCTGATGACATCAACTAGAGACGGGTCAGAATAGTAATGAGTCTAATCCCAAGGGTGGTCATACGATATGTCCAAAGCTCATAGCCAATGTTCACCTCATAAGGAACTACTTTCAAGTCTCCAGTCTTTGATGCTTCTTGCAATACAGAGCTCCAAGTTTCCGGGGCTAGAAGACGAAATGGCTAGTTAGAAAAAAGCATATTTATATCACCAATATGATTACAAGGACTTTGCATCCTGGATTGAAGGCCTTTTCCTTTTTTTTTTATTACCATTGGGTTGAATATGTGGCTTCAAGATAAGACACTTTTTGCCCTGTGCAGCCAGAGACGGATCTGGATCAGCCGCGATGAGATCGAACTTGTCTAAAGCGAACACCTCCTTGGTCTTTTCGAGTTGCTTGCGGTACTTTGAGATGAGCGTATTCTCCCTGACTGATACCGCAGCGGTTGGTAGAGTCTTTGAGAATATGGATCTGTCTAGGGTTTTTGCGGCCCTGGCGGCGGCAGGGCTTCGGAAAAGATTCATTTGTAATTCCTTCTATGTAAGTATTGTTCATGTTAATATTTGATGTTAATTATATTGTTTCTCGTTTTTAAAAGGGGGGAGAGGCATGCGATGAACAATTTTACAATGCTAGATAGAGAAAGGAAGCGAAACGAAAGAGAAAAAAGAATAAAAAAGACAAAAACACAATTAGGAATGGGTAGAATTTTTTCAGGATATGCTCTGCAACTTTTATTCTCCTCCCCCCTTGACTGACCTCCATGTCGACACCTGGCTCTGAGGGTATCTTTATTAGTTTGGGGTTCCGATTTCACTGAGACATGGGGGGGTCGTCATTGTTCGAGAGGCTGAGAGAAATTTTGGAGTGGGAGGGGTGGTCATTTTGGCTTGTCGTTTTGCACCGCCACACATAAATACCAAATTCGACGTGGACAGACAGACGACTCTCTTCAACACGTGTGGCACGGATTTGAGGCTAGGGGGGTAAATAATTGCTTTGTGACAGGGTAGGTAAGATCTAGGATAGCTTTGGGTGATGTCACGATATCAGGCTGTAGCTAGGTGTTTATGTGATTTTCTTTTCCTTATTTTTCCACATTTCACACAACAAATAAATACCAGTGTGTACTAGTCAATGAGATTTGTCGGAAATTTAGATTTAATTCCTCCAACTTGTTTACCTTGTTTTCGAGGGTTCAATCCGTCATGGCTCAAAAACGCACTCTTGACGCCTTCTTCACCTCAGCACCTGCTAAGAAGTCGCGTCAACAGAGCAGCACCAATGAAGATGTTGACAAAGCAGAAGAGAATGAGATTGTAAGATTCCAAATCCCTATCATCGTGGAACTCCCCGAGAAGAAGCTTTATTTTCTGTGATTGATGAAAGAACAAGCAAACGAAATTATGTGAATCCTGCAACTTTTACTAACCTTCCCCCCCCCTGGCATTTGGGGGATTTTCCAGGTTGAGAGATCGATCCATGCTCGGTATCCGTTCCCCATCGTCAATCTACCTGCGTCGCTAGACAGGGAGATGTCCTCGTTACCGGCCCGGCCCGGCAAGTTGATCAACGACCAGCCGGATCTCGACTTGATGTACTTTGAGCCGTACGTGCCGAGATATATGGCCCGACAACTCTTTGGGTTTCTGCGCGAGGAGCTTCCTTTTTACAGGGTTGAGTATAGTATCAAGCGGGGAGGGGTGGAAACGCAAATACGGACGCCAAGGTTAGTCTTTAATGTTTGTAGTAGTCCTGTGTGGGTTCTGTTTTCCTTGTTCATGTTTGTGTTCACGATGGCGTGCTCTTTTTCATTAGATTCATGTTTGCATCTGTCTAGAATGGTTGTCTTTCATCTCCCAACACCATAAATTATTCTCGCCTCATTACTGACCTCCACATGACACAGATGGACTACAGTCTTCGGACTCGATGAAACGTCCAAATTCAACGACGCTGGCTGCGTCGTCGACGCAAAGACAGGTATCAAGGTAGCTTCAGACCGACGTTACGAGAGATACCCGCCCCGCCCTATTCCAAAATGCCTTGATGGGCTGCGCCGTTCGGCCGAGGCTGCCACGGGATGCTCTTTTAACTTCTGTTTGGTCAACTACTACGCTTCCGGGTCTGATAGCATCTCTTTCCACAGTGACGACGAGCGCTTCCTCGGCAAGGACCCAGCCATTGCTTCCTTTTCGCTCGGTGCCCGGCGCGACTTTTTCATGAAGCATAAGCCTGCGGGACCGCCCAACGGCCAGCAGACCGGAGGAGCCTCAGCAGCAGCCCACGACGCGAAACCCATGAAGTATCCTCTGGATAGTGGTGACATGATCCTCATGCGTGGAAGGACGCAGTCGAACTGGCTTCACTCGATCCCGAAGAGGACGGGGAAGAATCAAGAGGACGGCGGCAGGATCAACATAACGTTCAGGAAAGCCATGGTTAAAGAGGGGACTGAAAATTATTACAACTATAATGTCGGGAACGGGCCCGTCTATCGCTGGAACAATGCTAGCCGTACCATGGAGTTATGGAAACCGCCGCTGAAAGACACATTGTGAAAGTAAGCTATCATCCTTCACCTACTCCACTATCCCCCCCAAATTAGCATCCCATAGATACTGTTCTCATCAAACGGGTATATAATTATATTGCGCGTCTCAAGTAGCAATAGTAGTAGCAGCTGGATATCATTTTATTTGCCACGACGCATCTGGGCGTGTGAGAAATTACGGAGTGCTTTCAAGAACACTTGGTAGCCAAAAGTATCGTTGTCCTGCAGACAAAAGATCTCCGTCAAACGGATCTGCCAGGGAGGGTAACCAGAAAGCTCAACTTTGGGACCAAAAAGAATCAGCAGGTCGGGCTCAGGCATGATGCCTTCAGACAACTCGGCGTCAACCAACTCTTGCGAAATATCTCTGGGGGAGAGTTTTCCCCTCTGGGACATTTCTGCCAAGGTCCTCGTGAGGTCAACGATCGATTCCCTTCCGTCCTGATAGGAGATAAGGTGAAGCTTCAGGTGGCCATGTTTGCCTTCGTCGATTGCAGGTGAGGAGTAGCCGTCTCTATGAGGCGAGGTTACAGATAGCGTGGGGTGCTCTCCAGCGAAGTAAAAGGCAAATTTTTGCATTACAGCCTCGTAGACTCGAGGCATGTGCTTCTTCAAGACCCCTGGTGTTGATAGTCTGTTAGCCTTGTCCTACCACTCTTGGGTGTCCCAAAGGTGGGAATCATTTACCTGTTTTCTCATAGACTGACAACATGGGAATATTGGCACAGGCGCACCACGTGGCCAGTTCCGCCGTCTCCTCTATCAACCTGTCAAGATCTGCCTTTACTCTCTGGTTCTCTTCTACTTTCAGGATGGCGCTCAAGTGATTTGGTTTCTTGTCCAAGCCGCCAACATCTCGTCTGATGTACTGCGGGGTTGCATGATGGTAATACAAAACGGAGGACACCTGGTAGCAGACTACGTTCCACATCTGCCGAGTCCGGATGTAAAGCGAGAAGATGCCGTGCATGACAGCAAAAGTGAGGACAAATAGTTGGTTTTTCAAGAAGCGACGAATCCCGAGCCGGGACCGTCGCTGCACCTGCTGTGCTTTGCTGTTCGCAGTGTTCGAGCCATCGTTGATGGTGGGAAGAGATGTCTGTGAGCGTGGTGTCTGTCAGTGCCTAGTACTCAGATTGGGGTGCACGTCTATTATTTCCGTACCTTGAAGATATACTGCCTTTGCTTCTCACTAAGTAGCTGGTGATTATGCTTCTCGTCTGCTCGGTAGGCCGAGGTGTCTCGGCCGGAAATGGGCATGGCGCGGGTCTCGTAGCCTCGGAGGGCTGACTGACGGCAAAAAAGGTTGGGGCAAAGAAAGTCGAGGGAAACAGCACAATGCCGTTCAAGGGCTGTGTATATCGGTTTGTTGGCCCCAGGCGCAAAGCTCAAGATTAGGCGAAACGCAACAAGCAAAGACAAAAAGACGAAAACTAAGCGACCGCTCCTTCGGATTGCCCTGCGGTGTCCAATCCCCCTTATAAACAGCTGGCAAGCAGCAGAGTTGGGAAGATGTGGCAGCGCAAAAGCTGGCCGAGATTGGGGCGATGCGATCCTGCTGTTACGTCGCCAGTTTCCACAGCGGGTACGGTAAATAGCTACGTAACTGGCTGCTGGCCTGTGCCTGTGATTTTTAGGCGGTGGGCTGGCCATGTGCCTGTCGATTGTGTGTGTGTGGCGCAGTTGTAGATGTGCGGGCCGCTTGGCAGCTTGGCTGGCGAGTCCTCCGTAAATTGCATGCCTATCACGGGTTAATTACAGCACTTCGATCAATACCTTTGCCAACTAAATACAGGATACCACCTCCCCAAGCTCCCTTTGCCTACGTAGGGGTGTGTGGCGTCGCGGGGCTGAGCCAGTTGCGCGAGTGGTGGAATGAATGTTCGCTGCCCCTTCCATGTCTGAACTCTCAGTGGTTGTACGAAGCTGCCCACTAGACAGTGTCATCTGGTCCAGCATCGCAGGTGAATCAACCATTGTGGCATATCTTGAAGCGAATACCGCTGCCGCCTTGAGTCTTTGCGCCGACCAGCGGGTGCGGCGACGGGTCGCCAACCGCTCCTCACACATGACATGTAGGCCCGCTTGATTCGCCCTCGACCCCAAAGCCGCCCTCTTCAACTATGGACCGCTCCAGTGTCGGTCCCAAGGGCCTCTTTGCAAAAGCCCCCAGCTTCACCTTGGAAAACTTCTCCAGCAAAGACTTCATTGTCCGCGACTTTGTGGACAGTCTCGCCGAAAGCGCAGTGCCCGCCAATCGTCGGTCAGGCCCAGCTCAGGCGGCATTTGACCCCAAACCCTTGATCCGCACGTTTGAAGGTAATACTGCCAACCCCTCGGCCCCTCTCCCCTGGACAGATGGACGAATTAGATACATGATTAAGTGTTCTTTCTAACCGCAGATTTATCCAGATGCACTATCGCAGCTTGCTATCCTGGGAGACGAGTTGCAGGAGAAGGAATCGGAGCTTCTTTCTCAGGTCCGCCGAGCAGAAATTCAGCACGACCAAACCCTTGATACCCTTGGTCGCAAACTCGATCAGTCAATGAGCTCGTTTGAAGCCCTCGATGGATCACTGAATACCACCAATGCCAGCGCAGATGACACGGTCGGCAGGGTGGATGGAGGTGGGGGAAATGTTGCGGTGCAGATTGGCGAGAAGCTGGAGGAGCTGGACCGAAAACGAAGAAGAGCCCAAGACACTATATTCTTGATACAGTGCTGGACAGAAGTTAGCGAGACAGGGCTGCTGTCATCTCTCGAAGACATTCGACGCCAGGGCGGCGCTGATAACAAAGTCCGGTGTGCCGTCATCGCCCGCCAGCTGATGAAAATCAGCCAGCAACTGGACCCAGCCTCGTGGGGACATACCAATGGATATCGTAACAGCACAGCAAACGGTGCGCCGCTGCCGAGCCATAAGCACAACACCCGAGAAACGCTTGAAAAGTTCTGCGAGGCACTGGAGCAAGACCTGTTAGAGCAGTTTAACAACAGCTACAGGCGGCAGAACTTCGACGACATGATGGAGTGCGCAAAGGTGCTGCATGACTTCAATGGGGGAGCTAGTGTGACTGCAATCTTCGTCAACCAGCATCAGTTTTTTATCGACAGGGATCAATTAATGAACGATGAGGTGACCGGCGATGGCGAGACCTGGGAAATGTTGGCAGACCCTGACTCTGATCCCCCAGGTGTGGAACCAAGCCTGCAGTCTCTGATTGACGAAGTCAAGATTGTTATGCAGGAGGAATCATTTATTATCAAACGCGCGTTTCCGTACTATGAAGCAGTGTTGGTCAAATTTATCCAGAGAGTCTTTCAGCAATCCATCCAGCAACGACTGGAAAAGGTACTGGACAAGGCCGAAACTGTCTCTACACTGGCCTTTCTGAGGTCACTGCATTCCTCGAGAAGCTACATCAGCGCCCTCATTGAAGATTTGAAGACGCATGGTTTGACGGAGCATCCTGAGCCCTGCACGGCTCAGGTTGCGCAAACATTGGATCAGCAATTAGACGAGCTATTTGTTCCCTACTTGGTGGGGAGTCTATACATTGAGCGTGAAAAGAAAAGTCTTGAGGAAATGTACAGCTCTTTGCTTTTCAAATTTAGCATGTATCATTCACGGCGAAAGAAGGCGCCAACGGGGTTCATGGCATCTCTTGCCCAGCAGGGCACCCAACTTATAGCATCCGCCAAGGATGCTTACCTTGAAAGGCTCGAGTCATCCGATCTAACACCTACGCAAAAGCTCATGATGTTGCGGGTAGCTGGTCTCAAAGACAAGGATAATAAGAATGAGATTGAGGTATCCGAAGAAGACGGCAGACTCAGTGTTGCCAACGCGAAGCGAATGCTGAAGTGGCTTGCAGAGAGCGTTCAGCGCATCCTGGAACTAGGCTCACAAAACGAAACGCCCAAGGATGTCAACTTTCTGCTTAGTTTACTTCTCACAAACATGGGGCAGGTGTACATTGAGACTGCTCTCGATGCGGCCCATGTTCAGGCAACGATATTTGAGAACACCAAGGTGGAGCCGGATCTATCCTATTTGCCCTCGGCACGGCCTGCGGTTACTATCTCGGCCATTATGGAACGCTTTATTGCGACTGTTCTTATCCGCCTGGCCGAGACCAACACGACTGTGCGGAAAAGCATGGAGGCGCAGAAAAAGATGGCCATCGATTCGATTGAGAAGAAGACAAATGCCATACTCAAAGTCTCCATTGACGTAATTACAAACTGGGTGGCAAAGCTACTAAGCGGCCAAAAGAAATATGATTTCCGGCCGAGAGACGGCGAGCTGGAGTCGCTACAAACGTCAACCTGCCTGAGCATATGCACCTTCCTGGCGCGAGCCAGAAAACACACTTGCCAGACCATTGACGGACACAATGCCGAGAAGTTTTTCGGCGAGGTAGCGCTAGTGGTACACCGAATGCTTTTCGACCACTTCAAGAAATTCCAAGTCAATGCTACTGGTGGCTTGATGGTGACTCAGGACATTGCCAAGTACGCCTCCACTTTGAGGGATATGCCACTGGCCAAGGAGGTCGCAACAACGGTGGAGTTATTGACGGAGATCGGTTCGTTGTTCATCGTCGGCTCTGAGGCGTTGCGGGAGAAGTCGCGGACGCTGGCGCCGGGCTCTACGGGGGGCAGGGGCAAGCTGTCCAAGGTGGACTTCAAGGCGTTTGTACAGAAGCGGGACGATTCTGGCTCTGTTAGTATTCAGAGCGTGTTGGCTGGTCTTTGAGACCCCGAGGGAAAGGGGGGTTATTGATGATGGGCTAGATGTGAAAATGGGATGCGCAGATACCTAAACATTGCAAGAGCCTTACAAAAAATATGATATCAACGTTGCGACTTTGTTTGAATGTGATATTGTCTTATTTTTCTATTAACCTCAGGTTATGCTCTACTGTTTTATTATGGTTTTTTTTTTTTTTTTAAAAAAACAAGGTTATAAGCACCTCCGCATGCCGCCCGTCTGTCCAGTGTAATGCTCTATCCTGTCATCCAAAAAGTCAACCAGGTCCGCCATGTTTGTTACATCAGACAGGCTAGCCCGCTCTCTTTTGTTCATGAGCGATGCCTTGTCGGTGCCCATGCCAGGCCCACACATTTCCTGGACATGGTGAACAACGAGCTTGAGAGGCAGTGGGCAGCGGGCAACGTTGCACATGAAGGTCTCAACGGCCTCCCAGGGGCAGGCAGAGTAGCCGGCAAAGAGGGCCGGGTTAGCGAGAAGGCCTCGGGCAGACATGAAGCCTGAGAGGTTGGTGTTGCTGGGCTTGGGCCTGGGTTGAGGTTCGTCTCTATCTTCTTTCGGGGTGACGAGATTATCGTCATCTTTGAGGGTTAGGGTAGCTATGTCTAGGACTTGGGAGGTGGTGTTGGTGCTGGTGGGATTGATGGGGAGGGTGTTGAGGTCGAAGATGTCTCCAGAAAGAAGGATAGGGAGGGTGCCGGCATATTTCGCGATAAGAATCTCTAGCGCCTCATTTCTGATAGGCATAGTTGATGGCATGTGCCTTGTCCGGGGGTGGATGGTGATCCAGTCGACAAGTCGGTCCTGAGGATGGCCAATGACGGTGTCTATAAAATCCATCGTTCTCCTATCGCAGAAGTGAGTAATCATAGGATAATGGTAATAGCAAAAATGAACAACCCAGGTTAAGGGGGGAATCAGAAACCCATCAAGGCACTTCTTACCTTAGATCATCGTGGACTCTGATTTTGACACTCACACTACGACCCTTGGGGCTGTCCATATCCTTGTCTTTACCCACGGCCCAACCATCATCGGCCAGCCGTTGCCTCGTCTCAACCACCATATCGCGGACGAGCTCGCGCTTGTTCATCAGCGCCGCGCCGAGCGTCTCGGCACAAGCCCAGCCTTGCGGACAGCCACAGTTGAGGTCCACACCCACCGCCCAGGGCGCCACGAGCATCGATGCGCGCGCGAGTTCCTGGGGAACATTGGCGCCAAACTGGACAATAGTCGGAGGCTGGACACCCTGTGTTGAGACGGTGAAGTCTGGTGGGGGGTTCTCAGTTTAGTAAGAGGTATTCATCGGCCCTATGTAAAAATACGTGGTCTTTGCCTGCTTCCAATTTCCCTTTCTAGTTTATTGTAGGAGGCATATAGAGATGGATAAACGTACCACTGTCTCTCGCAAAGTTGTTTCTGTTAAACTCCTTTGCGAGAATCATAGGGGTCCAGCTCAGGTCGACGCCATACTTGTCAACTGTCTGGCGGAACGCGAGCTAAGAAGAAACGAATAAAATATTTTACTTAGCCGTCTTCAGCTTTGGAAGGGAAAATGAAAGCAACAAGATGAAACCACGTTTGGGCGTTTCTTCGTTCCCCTCGTCTTTCTCCTCTTAGCTTACCTTACTGTAGCGCACCATAGGCGCACAAGCATAGACAAACTTGTCTTGTCGCTTCGCGACATCAAAGATCTTGAGAGGACTGGTGTTTTATTCAATTTTCAGTTAGCCAACAACCCTCTTTTATATCTTGGCCAAGGAGAATGGGAGAAGGGAACATGAAACCTACTGCGAAGAGACAGGCGCTTCCTCTCCATTTGTTGCAGCCATGCTGGACGTGATGCCCTCGCTGGCTGGTTACAAGTGTTAGTTCTCAAGTCGAGTTCATGAGAAGTGGCTTCGAAGGCGGCCTGAGCCTCAATTCATGGTGGGGTTAATGTGGAATCTTGTCAATTCATTACATAAATGTGTAAGTGAGCTATATTTCAGTACACGAGTATGAAGTAATCACCACAATGTTCAAGCGGCTCCTATTTGCTGGAATAAGCTGAGAATCACAATCAATCCTCTGCCTTGTTGAATTATCGACTTTTTTCATGGAAGATTGTGACTCTCTTGAGGTAATAGCGACGGTCTGGTGGGGTCAACCCTTCTGACTTCACAGCGCATTTAAAATCCAGCCAATGACGAGCAATGACGAGCAAGGGCGCAACTATGCCGCTTTCGTCGTCCCATGGAAGGAAGCATCCAATCCTTTATTGGCTGGCGAGGCAGGATTGCAGGCACGACCCTGTTTGCCTTTTGGAAAGACGTTAGCCGCTGCAAACGGAACAAAACATTTGGAAACACCGGTTGGCGCTCATGATTCGCCCTGACGCAAATGACTTCCAGCTGGCGAAAAGCCTTTCTCTCTTGAGCCGCATGCATATCAATCTTCATCAGCTGGCGTCATCACAAGATCACGTTTAGTCCCATGGCGTGCAGAAGCGGCGATGCGGCTCTGAGCACAAAGGCAACGATGCTGTCCAAGCGCCGTGTTCAAAACTGTTGCCAGCACTGAACCATAGTGTCTCTTGTCCTGGTTTGACTGACTCGAGCGTGAAGACGGGAACGGGACACGGACGGACAAGAGTCTGCTAGACATCCCAAACTCCTCCACTCTTGAGATCGATCGGTGGTTGGTGCCAATCCTTCCGTGATATCCCATGCAACGCAGCACTGAAGAGTTATTCTAATTATGGTGGTTGGGATTGGCGCTTCCAAGAGCAGGACCTTACTGTATGGCTCTCCTTTTCCACGAAATTGGTACGACTGAATCCTACGTCGATTTAACCTGGTCCGGATCGGGCCAAGAAGCCCTCAATGGGTAAGCCTCGGCACTGGAGGCCACGAATAGCGATGGCCAACGAACGCCTGCCTAGGTGCTATCATTTACGGAGGGCTGGTGATTTGCCCTCTTCTTCTCCTATTCAAAGAAAGTGCCATGTTGCATCGGCATTTGCAATACGAAGTAATTCCCATATCTGGTTATTGGTTGTGGTTAATATCCCCGCGGCAGGAGATTCAGCACACCGGATGGAGTACCTCGTACTTGTACAGTACAGTTCGTCCACGCGATACGAGATCGAGAACATGGGACGGCAGGGCTCGAAGCGGTTTTTCGCACCCATGGCTGGTAAGAAAATAAAATGATTGAGCCATAAGCGGGTCCGAAACCGACACCGACAAGGCCGACCTCCTTTTCTGTGACAATGCGCAGCCAGACAGGCTCACCACTCTTGGCCAAGAATCAAGGCACCTGAACACACTTGGCCCAAAGAGGGAAGGCTGTGGCGTGTGCCTGGCCCGTTGGTGCGTGGGCGGACGCAGGAACAATCTCTCGAGCACACCAAGTCCCGCATTCAAAATTGGCAGGGATCGGCACCAACAAGCCACTCGATCGATTCGTTGATTCATCTGGGAGGTTTAATCTCCTCCGCGCCCAGGAGTGAGGTACAAACAAACATGGTCAAGGTAACCAAATAGGCGACCCCAAACTCATCTCCCGACGGGAAGTCCGATTCAAATTCGTCATCCCCTTTCCAGATGCCCCCCAAGTTGTTGTTGTTGTTGTCGTTGTTGTCGTTGGAGGCAAGACACCAAACACGTTGCATCGCCTCGCTCTCAAATCAACCAGGCTTCAGCTTCAGCGGCTTAACCAGCGACCTCCTTCGGTCTCCCACCCATACCTATGGTAGACATTCCTGCAGTACGCACGGCCAAGACTACCCAAAGCCAAGCAATAATGCTGCGGCCAACTCGCGCCGAAAACCCGCCTTTTGCAGGAGGGCTTAAGCGGCCAGGTCAACTGGAAATTACCAGGATCGGTGCTCCACACTCCCGGTGCTTAGGGGGACTGAAAGCAAGCCCATGCCCTGAGTTGGGCGCAGCCTCCTGACCACACAAGCAGACAAGATCCAAAAGGGAAATGTTCACCTCCACTCCCCACCCCCCCTTTCACCCTTGTCACAATCGTTGCCACCAATCCAGGTACTTATCTCAGATGCATTATTAGCCGTCAGGGACTGACACGGGCTGGGGTGTGGTTGGTGATGCTTCTTCCTAGAGTGAGCACGTCCCAGTTAGCCAAGTAGGCTAATAATAACGGGCAATGCTACCTATCCACCAGTGACCAGCCATCCTGCATGGCCAGCGTGGTCTAAGTAATAACAAGAATCATAATAATAACCGTCCCCGTCCGCCCTCGCTCGACCTGTTCCCTTTCTCCTTTCCCCTTACGAACTGTGCCGTCAATGTTGAGGTTGTGAAGAAAGCTGCCTCTCTTCGCTTTCGTCCTCTCGTTCTTCTCTCTTCCAACTTACCGCTTCACTCTTTCAGCGGGCATTCTTTTCTTACATTCGACATCCTCGTGGACATTTAAACCACTCACTTCAAAATGAAGGGATTTTTTTCTGCCGCGGCTCTGGCGGCTCTGGCTGGCGCGGCTAACGCCCACAACCACCGTCATGCCCATGACCTCTTCGCCGCTCACAAGAGAAACCTCGCCACCGGTGAGGTCTGCGTGCCGGGCTGCACCACCATTTGGTCGACCATCACTGGAGAGCCTACTCGTACGTTGCGACCAGGAAGAATTGTCTTTTACCCTAGAATACTGACTAATACATGATGCAGTCTTGCCTCCTCAGACCACAACCACGACGTCTACTCTGACTAGCACCACGGTCGCTACGATCACGAACGTTCCGTCTGCGCCGCCCATTGTCCCCACCCCTCACCCGACGACTTGCCCCACGCCCGGAACCTACACCTTCCCGGCCACCACCATCACCGTGACCCAGACCACCACCGTCTGCGGTGCCACCTCAACCAAGGTGCCTTCTGGAACTCACACAATCGGTGGTGTTACGACCATCGTCGAGACGGCCACCACCGTCACTTGCCCGGTTGCGACCGTTATCACCAGCGGCAGCGTCACCACCAGCACATTGACCTCGACCACCTTCGTCTGCCCCACGCCCGGCACGTATACCATTCAGCCCATCACCACCACGGTGACTGAGGAGACCGTCATTGTCTATCCCGTCCCCACCACCTACAACCCCGGCACCTATACTGCTCCCGAGCAGGTCGTCACCGTCACCAAGACCGGTTATGTCACTTACTGCCCCTTCACCAGCTCTGGTCTCCCTAGCCCCACCCCGGCTCCTGAGACACCCAAGCCTGCTCCCCCTAAGCCTGCTCCTTCTAAGCCTGCCACTCAGCCTCACGGTCAACTCGGAGGAGACAATGATCACTGGGGTATCACCTACACCCCCTATCAGCCCACAAACGGACAATGCAAGTCTGCTGGTGAGGTTGACAAGGATATTGCTAAGCTCAAGCAGAGCGGTTTCAATGTTGTCCGTATCTACTCCACTGACTGCAACACTCTCGAGACCGTCGCCCCTGCTTGCAAGAAGCACGGCCTCAAGATGATTGTTGGTGTTTTCGTCAAGGGAGGCGGCAAGTGCGCTTACAGCAACCCTGACATCAAGGAGCAGGTTGACCGTCTGTCCCAGTGGGCCCAGTGGGACATGGTCAAGCTTTTCGTTGCTGGTAATGAGGCTGTCATGAACGGCTTCTGCTCTCCTACCGAGCTTCGTGAGCTTATTCTCACCATCAAGAGCAAGTGTGGCGGTTACAAGGGTCCATATACCATTGCTGAGACCTTGAACATCTGGCAGCGATCTGATGTCAAGGCTGCCATTTGCGATGTCGTTGGCGTCACCGGTGCCAACATCCACCCTTACTTCAATGCCGATGTCAGCCCCGAGTCTGCCGGTGATTTCGTTGCTAACCAGCTCGAGATCTTGGGCAAGATTTGCCCTGGTAACCAGCCCATCAATCTGGAGTGTGGCTGGCCCACCAAGGGTAACTGCAACGGCAAGGCCTGCCCTGGAAAGTCTCAGCAGCTCCAGGCTATCCAGTCCATTCGCAAGAAGTGCGGTGACAAGACCGTCTTCTTCTCTTATGAGAATGATGAGTGGAAGCACCCCGGCTCCTGCAACTGTGAGCAGAGCTGGGGCTCTGCTGCTGCCTTCGCTCTGTAAAGAGTGAATAATGCACCCGCAGTTTTTTCATATACTACATAGACATGCCCGATAGTGCCAAACAGGCTGTTGAATGTACATGATTTCTCTACCACACCCGGTTTCTCAGCCGTCCCTCATCGAATGCCCCTTGTTCCACCGTGCAAACCATGGACCATCTCCCCCCAATACTAGTAGGAAAGAAGGCTCAGGCGCTGGTGGTCCACGGCATCCGCGTCGGTCGGCGACGATGGCGTTGGGTGCTCACACTTCCTCCTTGATGAGGTAATGGCGTCTTTTCTTCTCTATCTCCCTCTTTTGTTCGTACTTTTGAGTTTTGGTTTTGTGACAAGCGGTTCCTGTTTTATGGCTCTCAAGGCTTTTGGGGGTGTCGGTGAATGCAAACACCTACGGAGCTGGGTTGTACATTTAGCCTCTGATTCATTATGTTGTAATTTTATAGTGTCTATTATGGAACAACTTGGGTCACAAGAAAGCGTGCCACTCTGTGAAAATGTGTGTTCTTCTAGTATCAAATTGTTCTCACATTCTGTAGTTGCCCATCATAAGATATTAGAGCACATCTGTACTTGGTATTAGTTAATGTCTGCATCTGTTGCCAACAATCACCGCTTCAACTAGCCTAGCTATTCATTCGATTTGAATACACCAGTCAGACCCTTGCTGTCTATCATTCCAATGGGATCAAGATGGGCATCTCAATCGACGGCAACTCCACACTCGGCCCATCACGGCTCCGAGGTCCTAGGATTCTTGTCCTTTCGTCCGTCTCGTCCGTCTCTCTGCTCCCCCCTTTCCAAATCGGAAAATGCAGGCATCTAAGACGGGCCTTCCCACCACGACAACGGGAGTCTCCCATCCCGGGTGGCTGTGACCGAGACAAAAATGCCAAGTTTGAAGAGCTGGCTTGGTCAAAGCCTCACTCACTCCCCCCCTTTCCAAGACATTGGGGGGGGAGCTGAGCATGGATAATAGCGGAGAATACTTTGTTGTTCCATGTTTCGGGTTTGACAACTATCTCATCGCATCGCCCTTGCCAGCTTCCCTGTTCCACTTGGTGAATACGGATGGTGCAAGTTCGCTTGTACATCTACTGTATGCTGCTACTATCCATGCATCCCATTTTAGACTCTTGCTTCTATTTGAATCGTTGGAAGTCTTTTCCTAAAAGCTAAGCTTTTGCCCATCGGCTGCCCTTGATGCCACCAAGCGGTCTGGCGATATGTTAACCCCTTTACCACACCGGTCGAGAGGGTTGGTATGCAAGCATGGTTCCACGGTTCCACCCCTGTCTGGTTCGTGATTACGAACATGGACAAAGACGGGAGAGAACCAACGTCGCAGTGAAGCACAAAACGTCCACCTATTGCAGCCCGCCACTCAAAAGCTCCGAGACGATAGTCTATAGGATACCTTCCAGGGGTGCTTTCCCGTGTCTCGTAAATATATATTTCTTCTTCTTTTTCTTTGAAGATGTGTAGGTAGGTAGGTTGTACACACGGAGCCTGCGTTTTCCCCGGCTGTACAGACAAACACAAACAACAGACTGCCCCTATCCTGATAGTTCTAGTAATTCATATACAGATACACTGCCTTTGTGCAACCACCCAGCCACGATTTCGACCTCGAAAGTTGTGATATTTTATGTTACTATTCTTTTTCATTTTTTTTTGTTCACTTTGGAGTACGCCAATCACTTCCGCTCCTCGTGTTGTGGATTTACAACTTTTGCTCGGAAAGGACTTGATTGGGGGCTCGTTCAAGTTTAGGTTAGCTTCTGGTTACATACATAAGGTAAGACTTGGACAACGAACCCATGCGGGCGCTTCACCGCATCGTAAACGTCAAAACTGACAGGGCTGAAAGGGGCAAACTTTGGGCACCTTGACTTACGCAAAACACACGTAAGTGGCCGGACTAGAGAGAAATGGGGATCACTTGTCAGTCTACGGAGTACAACAGGCCAATGAGGTATCCAAGCCCATCTTTCCCTACAAGCTACATTAGTAGCCCGGTCGCATCATGTGGGCCCCCTTTTGTGGGAATAACCTCTTCTTATCCTCATATCTGTGATGTTTTGTTTTTTTTAAGCCCCAATGATACGTAAAGCCATCTCTGTCCTGTCGGGAGGTGTAGCAAATGGTGAACGAGTTTCGAGGTCATGTGTGACGGGATTGAGCCATGCATATAGACATGGAGTAGTCCTCTAAGTCTTGGTTCGTGGTCGACAAAAGCCACAAGCATGCAATATTGATACCCGATCATCACGATGGGGTAATAATAACCTCCACAGCATTCTACAAATGGACGTATGTGCAGGCGCCATCAAATGCCAAAAACACACCGACCCGACATTCGCGAGCCTGGTTTGTAAGCTGCCCTACCCTACGGATACTGTAGATCGATTCCCTCCCTTCTTTTCTCCATTTTTTCAGCACTGCCACGTAGAAAAAAAAATAAGAAACAAAGGGTAAACAAGACCGATAAGCTTTTCTAAGTTGTAAGCGAGCGCCCTCAAGGAAGGGAGCTGCACCTCTGTCTCCCTTTACTGTTCCTTACATGTGTGAGGATGAGATGGAGTAGGAGGCGAATAAAGAATAAACAGTAAACAATGTCCAAGTTGGACAGTTAAGTTGTCCATACGTAATTCTTTCGTATCCGGTTCTCCGTGAAAAGTTACCAAAGAAAAAAATAAAATAAAAAAAGCAAACCCAAGCTGACTGGCAGGAAAGACCATAGCAAAAGGTCAGATGTCTCACATATAAAGAAGTACACAAAGCACACGGTACAAGTGTCAACGACCAAGGGAAAAGGTTAAAAAAAAAAAGAAATGTGCAAGTAAATAAACGGGAAAAATGAAAGAAAGAAAAAAGAAGGAAAGACATACTGAAATTTAGTGTAACCGTGATGCTGCACTGCCACTCGAAGGGACCATTTGATCAAAGAGTGCCGATTTCGTACAGAGTACATTTGCATGAAATCAGCATATTCTTCACTCTCGTGTATATGCCTGAATACCACAGCAGAGGCAGTTAAAAAAAAAAACACAACACAACCGTCCCAAGTGAATTATAAAATAACAACCCTACCAACGTTCTCAAAGTAGTGTCATACAGTATAATATGCATAATGTAGCCGTAGAACACATTATCCCTTTAAAAAGAGAAACCTTGTTTATTTTTTCTTGCTGCAAAGAGCCGAGCCGGGGGACTACAGCCCAGAATGGTGAACCAACTCAGGGGGGGGGGGGGGGGGGGGGGGGGCTGATGAGAGAGGAGTGAAATGTGAGGAGGCCCACAGCAACACAAGGCACAAGACATGTGCGTATCCGCCCGTATGGTGTTGTCTTTGAATACGGCATCTACCGTATTCTCGTATGTGTACACCTAATATCTATGCGGTGTGTGTGTGTGTGCGTTGTGTCACGTTAGTAAAAACTGTGCATATATAAACACATATCCATACACCTACAGCCAAGGGAACAAACGCCCTTTATGTATGTCTCTCATCTTGCGTTTGGGAAAACCCTGACCCGAGGTGTTGGATTGGTTAGAGGAGCCTTACGTCCGATAGCATACCAATGCATAATTACCAAGCTCCAGGGATCACAAACGGAGGACAGCGTGAAAAAAACAATCTAAGATGGGATACATATCCGAGTCCGCGCCGGGTAGCTTAAAGGGAAGGGGATGCGCTGGGCAAAGAAGCGGAATAGGCGGTTGCAGCATAGGATATGTAGGTACATGACATCATTTCTGATTGCACACCGAAGCCAAAAGTATTCTGTTTCCTTCACTTCTCACAATAGAAAATCATACCCAATTAAACACTAGGTACGATAGACGAATAGCGAATGACAATGTGTAGCCTGTCCATATTCTAGTTCTTGGCCATACAGTTTCAAACTATACTATGACGAAGGTGCTTGAAGTAGCCCCTTGTTTTCTACTCTTGCCTTTCTAGGTTTAGATTTATACAAGATCTTTTCTTAGAACTACTAAGTTGTAGTGTAGCATAATAGTGAGGAGACGTGAGTAGCTGTGACGAGTAGATTTAAGGCGTGTAGCACAAGCGCCTACGCACAACGTTATACGTTGGCCGAACTATTGGTTCCTGCCTTCCCCCGAGTCTGTTAACCGCATATTCCAAGTCCGATCCTCCACGGCATGTTCTTTTTGTAGTAAACACGCAGAGCAGAACACAGCCAAGATGAGGCCCCCCGTTTACCCAATGAACAAAACACGCCCCCTCTTCCAGAGTGAATCCAATAAATGCACCGAAGAAATGCGAAATCTTGGACAAGAATGTGTCGACTTCCTTGGCCCAGCAAAGACGTAGGCGTTGTTCGCTCCCAAGAGCGTATATACCATCGGAAGGGTACAGATGTGACGAAGAAGTCGAAGTAAGATAAATATGTAGTTGTAAAACAGGGCGAGTATAGGGGAACGTTGGATATAGCAAATAAAAAAGAGGTATCGTGACTTCATAAGTTAACCCCGACGACTTTCATTAAAATGGCTCTGGGCCCTCCAGAATCGTTGACCGGCTCTGCGGCTGAGAAACGATGGGGGCCGACTTGACGCTCCATGACATATCATCCCAATCGCCCGACCACCCATAAGATGTCAGTCGCCGCCGCCATGATGTTTCCAGCACAGGTTCAGGCCGCCGGCCGCAACGCTCAAGTTGTAAAAGACCTCCGCGATGCATATCGCAGCACAGAATATTCAGGTCCTGTCCCTCGTTGGTAAAGGCTACACCACCTATCTCGCCAAACACATCGACGGTCTGTTTAGAGCAAAAGGTCTGGCAATCAATGATGTTGATGAAGTCTGCTTCCTCAGCGGCCACCAGGACTGGTTGCCCGCTTCCGACTGGGGAGAAGCGGAGGTTACGGACACCAGCCATTTCGGCTCTTATGGTGCAGAGTGGTGTGCTTGTGCCCTTGGTGTTACACCATCGACGGGCATCCCATATTTTGATTTCCTTGTCCTGAAAACCCGTCGCAACCGTCCAGCCATCATCGGACCAGTCGCAAGCAAAACCATAATCGCGGTGCCCGCTTAGCTTCTGGAGAATTTCTCCTGTATCTGCATTCGTAATTAACACATCAAGATGGTCACCAACTACAGCTCTCAACCGTCCATCTGGCGATATGGCTGAGCTATTCAAGGCAAAAGGATACATTGTCTTGGAGATAAACTTTTCCGTTGTGATATCCAGAACACGAAAGCCATGGTCGTTGCTGGCAATGGCAGCCACGGGACCATGTGACCGCCGTGGTCGGTAAATCCTCAAGTGGTTAGTGATGCCACTAATGTCGCTGGAGATCTGTCCTTCGGTGTAACTCTTCTTGTCTTCCGTGTCCAATGCCTGGAGACAATAATCACCATTGAATGTGCCTGCCATCAGTACGCCACAGGCAGCGTCCAGTGTAGAAATGGCTGGAGCTGCCATGCCCGGAAACTCGCGCAAATTCATGGCCAGTTCCGTTTTTCTAGACGCGGTGTTCATCATATTTACCCCCTGGAGGCTAGAGTAATAGGCGCGAGTCCGAGATGAGCACGCGAGTACACTCCGTAGCTGAAAGTGAGCAAGGTTGACATCTTGGCGGATGTCCATTTGCCTGAATCGAAAGAAACTGTCTTTCGAAGGGATTTCTCGCCCATTCATCCCCACCTGCCGAGTACAAAATGTTAGCCCTGCAAGTTGACACCGCGATGCTAAAATGCGAATGTGCAACTAAAGGTTATGTGCTACTCACTGAACAATTATCTGACCCGAGCCGATTAACGTAATTCTTATATGTCATACGACGTCTACGCCGCGCGGTTTCGCGCGTCGTTTGCATTGCCGCCCAGTCAAGACCTTGAAAGTCGCATCGATCGCCGTCCAAATCCGAATACCGTACCTCGTTAACTTCGGTCCGGGCTTCTTTTAAGACCTCTTGGAGTAGGGGCGGTGACCGTGGTCGTGCATTGGGAGGACCAAATTGATGTCGATAAGCCCAGCTGCGCAGGAAGTCGATGAGGCCAAGGTTCTCTGACCCAAGGATGCTCGGGTTTGGGTTACTCAGAAGCACCGGGGGTAGATTGTCTATCAGGTCATCGATGGTCTGTTGAGTTCCCGGTATAGAAGCGGATTCTGTTGCTGAGGTGGATGTCATGTTTGCCCATACATCTGGCTGTGTGGCCGGTAGCGCGGCATTCATGATTATATCAAGGTCCTGTGGGTTTGTCACATGGAGAGGGAACGCGCCATCGGGGCTATAAAATTCGGTGGTCGTGGGCAAGTCATCATGTTCATCATCTTGCAAACTGATGTCATCATCGGAGTCGTATCCATAGTCTGAATTAACGAGTTCAGCTGTAGCTGTGTTGCTATCAAGAGGCACACCACCGTCGCTGTCGCTCATCTCGAGGTCGTGATCCTCCTGGAAGTGGAAGTTGAATCGCTCATGAGGGTGCAAGTCGGGGTTGATGGTCATGTCCGAGTCGGGAGATCCAGGTGCATGCTCGGGATCCGCATCACAATCGACAGAGATGTGCGTCATAACGGTCGCAGGGACGAGGTCACCGTCTTCGTCGATGTGCTCTTCGTGATGGAAGTAGCTGTCGTTGCCTCCGTCAACGTCGTACTTATGGCTAGCAGCGGCGCTGATTTCCGGGGCGTAAATGGCCCCATTCTGTTCCAAATGCGACACTTGGTGCTGTTGCTGCTGTTGCTGACGAGGCCACTGTTGCGGGTCGCTGTCGTCGTTTTGGCGATCCGGCAATGGGGGCAGCGACGCAGCTCGCATGGCTGACGGCAACCGGGCCTTGGGAATCTTTATGTCGTACAGCGCAGAGCTCTGCTGGACAGCATTCAGAGTGCTGTCCCACTCTTCTAACTCGAAACGTTTCTTTTTCCTCGTCTGTTCTCCGTGCCCTTGCCCTTGCTGTTTCGGCGGTTTTTTTTTTTCGTGGCTTGCTTGTCGGGCTGGCTACCCGCCTCCTGTCTTTCCTTTTTTTTCTTTGGACTCCTTGGCTGGGACTCTAGATTTTCTGAATTGCTTTTTTGGTATGCTCCTCTTGTCCGGTCTGCCAACCGGAGAATCGACCGTCCGAAATGGTGGTAGCGTTATCTGTGGGGTGACCAAATCAAAAGCAGCGTTTCGAAGACAAAAACGTCACCCGGTCCAGGTCGTCGAAGCGCGGTGATTAGCCCAGCGTCCCTGGGCCTCTGAAACGGCACGAATGAGTGGGGGAGGAACTGTCGCCAATAAGGCGAGCTGAGAACAGTAAGAGGAAGTCGATCCTGGGGCGAAGTCGGCAAACTGTGCAGACGCTAAAAACAGACAGGTCAGGGCATGAAGGTAAGATGAAGAGCACGGTTGATATGAGGAGTGACAAATAGGATAACTGCACTTGCACCGAAATTGGTAGCAGCGTGTGCAACGTCGAGTAGGGAGAGGAATGCAGGAATGTGATGGGACGGCAAGTTGGCACCGTTGCGTGCTGGGCGGTTGAGGCCGCGATGAAGACGCGCCAACAGGCAGTCGAACAAGAGTTGGGATGGGTGAGGTGTGTGATTGCCTGAAGGGGAAGCCTCAAGGACCTTATGTCATGGGTGAAGACACAAGCGGGCGTACATACGAGTCGTGCTCATTCATGAACGGCTGAGAACTGGTAGCTCGGCAAGAAATGAAACCCTGAGGGCTTGGGTTGCGAGCGATTATGTAGGAGGGCTGTATGTTGGTCCGCCGTTTGTGGGTGTCAATAATAAATGATGAGATACTCTGGGCATCGTCGTTTCTGTCGTGTCATGTCATGTCATGTCATGCCATGTCCAATCCGGTCAGATCAGCGCACTTCGGATATCGCCCACCAAAACCCATGCAAAGTGATCGATGTGAGGAGAGGAAAAAAAGGCGACGGAACAGAGAAAAGCGATAGACGATTAAAGGAGCTTTGGGCAGCTTGCCGGGCCCCGCTGGGACTTGAGTTGCTCCATCGACTTTGCTAGTACCTGCTAATTGCTGCACAGGTGCACTGTGGACGGACAAAGGCGCCTAGGCGAGGGTTTGTGCAACGGCTGTTGGTGCGGCGGATATCGGGGCGTAACAGCGTGCCTAACAGCGGACATACTACCCAACAACAACATACAGTACTAACGTAGGTAGGTGCCTGCAAAAGCCGTGTTCAACAGCAGCCATCCTGGGTGGGTCATTGTGAGGTGAGTGGTTCGTACAGGCTACCACCACGGCGCTCGCTGGGCCCAGCCAGGAGATCTGGCACCTATTAGGTAGATTCACCGTTCAATAGCACTTGCAATGGTCATGGTGAGTGGGTGTGGCCGAGATGGTGGTGGTATCAGTGGTGGGCCAGCAGCAGCAGAGCAGTAGATACATTTCAGCACAGCATCTTTTACTCAACCTGCTCACCTATCCAAACTCCATGCATGTCGCTGGAGCTGATGTGTGTAGCACCTGTAATACAGGTACAGTATTTTGGTTTGGAGTCGCACCAAGAGAATCATCAGGTGCTAAATTAGGTGCTTAGGGGGCTTGTCTCGTGGAATTAGTAGTTTCCCAGTTCCCATACCACCTGCACGCTGCGAATCAGTACCTGCCTCCTCCTTTGGACAGTCCATCTTCCGCATGCTTTGTATCTTGTCTCTGAGCCCAAAATCTCACCTCTGATCTCTCATCTATCACTTTCTGTAATTCCTCCGCTTGCTGTTGGGTGCGCCAACTAATCTCGGGCGTTCGAGATTCCAGATGGGAAATCGCGCGTCTGGCAGCAATCGCCATCTTTGCCATCATCGCCGGCACGGGTGGTAAGTCATACTGCAGTCTGCAGGTATCCGACCCGAGAGCCAGCCCCCCTTGTTCTTGTTGGTTGGGGACTGTGAGGATCCCGAGTTGCAGCGCTTCTGGTCTACTCTTGGCAAAGTTGCTCCTCCACATGCTAACAGGGTGCAACAGCCAGGACGTGTGGTCGACAACTCCAGGGCTCAAAACCGCCCAGAACCCAAAGGCCATGCGTAATGACCTTGAGTACTCTGAACTGAGCATCATTTCTGCTGCGCAAAGGATACGAGTACTGGGCGCTTCTCCGGCGTAGCACTTCCAGATAAAGATGCCTCCGTTCAAAGTGGCTGCATCTCCGCTCAGCAACAAAGCGCCATCGCCCAATGACCCATCACGGCCATCCTCGAACGGCGTCGTCTCCACGATTTCTATTTGGAGGGCCCGGCCGTTGCCGCCAATCCAGGCCAAATGAAAGGGGGGGAGCGAAATCTCCAGGGATCCTTCACCGGTCCCCGCTATTCTTTTACGTTCTTTGTGACAAATGACCTATGCCTTTCTGAACGGGCCCACCTCTCCACAGCTCCCCTCCCTGTCTGTCTCGTGGCAAACCAGACCTGGTCCTTGCAGCCGATGGTGGGCTGGGCTTGGCTCGAAGTGGCTGTTTGCCTTGCTTGCTGGTTCGACTCCAACCTGTCATGCCAACACAAAGATGCATTGCCACGCCGCCGCCGTTGCGTTTCATCAACCACGCGGGTTTCGGGGACTTTTATCTTTGTGTGTTGATTTTGTTTGCTCTAGGATTTCCTACTGTCAAAATGGCCGTGGCGAAGTGCAAAGGGAAACCAGCTCACACTGTATTGGAGAAAGTGTGAGAAGTAAATACGACCTGTGCTTGCTTGCATATTTTGATCACTGACAAAACGCATCGAATGAGGGGCTGTCTTGGATTCAAGCCCTGTAAAAATGCGCCGCTCCGCTATTGGTACTTGCGGTTCACTATCACATCAACCCTGCTTCCTGACAAGCGCGTCAGATATTCTGACTGGTCCCTGACTCGATCCATCTTGTAAGCTGATAGGAACTGTGTGAGCTTGCATGATGTTGCCGCCTCATGTGCTCATATCGAATGAACCTATGCACTTGGCCTTAGCCAACGTACAGGATGAGGGTTTTGATTAGCTGGTGTCCTACTACCGCAACACAGGCCACATCTGACCAGGTTCAAGATATGTCAAAAAGGATTTCGCATTATATCTGGAATACAGTCATCCTCTCGTCACGGCTGCTCTCTCTCCTGCTTACTTTACACAGCCGTATGCCCACGCTCATCATGGCTACCAAGGCTTTTCTCTCACATATGACACATCACCCTAGTCAGTCTTGCATGTGTCCCCTTCTGGTCCAGTTCGAGAGGATATTAAGGAACGTGAACCAGGGCGGCGGTTTGTACTTTCCTACAGAAATGCGGGTAAGAACAGGTTTGGATATTAGGAGGAGAGGGATTAGATTGGCCCTGACCAACAACTAAATTCTTGTCCCCGCCCCCCGTCAGCCGCCCGACGCCGCCCGTGTATCCGCCAAATCCCGGGTCCGGCCCGCATGTTGTTTCTTTCCACCCTCAGCACCCTGTGCTGCAAATCAGTCACCGGGGCTTTCTGCATGCTTTCTTTCGCCCTTCCCTTAATCTCAAAGTAAGTATTTTATTATTAGCATTCTTATAAATATAAATGACAGTGTGTATAAAATGTAAGTGACAAACATTTGAGCGAACCCTGGACCTTTTGTTGTCTACCCAATATGTTACTCTGACACTTCTGACAAATTTGTGCAATGATTGAGCATTTATATACTTGCTATTAACTACATACGATAGAATCAACCTAGAAACAGACTGTTACTAGCGGGGAGTTTCTGACGATATTGGTCTTGGGCATATGAGTTGGCTACGTGCATAGCTGACCACTCATCATCACGAACTTGACGCGCCCCTCCCTTTGTCCCAAGGCCTTGGTACACCTTACAGCGTGCACTTGTGCAGATTGATGAATGTTGGGAAAAGGAACAGCGCTCGTCCCAAGCACCGACATGCAGGTTTCTGGAACTTGAGTTTCTTTTTTTTTACTGTGTTTATTCGTCTTCTAAACGTTCTCTCATCTCCCAGCCCCATGTTCGGCCCTAGCCCTTCTCCACAGAATGTCGCTGTAAGCCCCTCCCTTGGCCCAAACCTCGACCGTTGCACTGTGACACATCATTTATTGTCCCTCTTGCCCTTCCCGTGATCCTGCCCATGCACCGAACATCATGTATGCACTCAACTTTTCGTGTGTACAGGTGCATGCATACGCAAGGGGGCGGCAGGTAGCCATTCCTTCACACTCACTCGTAACCTCGACAGGATTCAGCCTCACATGCTCCGTAGGACATCCATGCTTTTATTTACATCTTGTTGACCAGCCCTCTCTCTGATTTCAGCTTGAACAGAATCTCAAGTGCCTCATCCACTGGCACAAGAGCACCCTTGCTCTGCGTGCTCTGGTCATCTCTGTTTCGGATGTTGACGGTCCGAGAGGCGGCCTCTTCAGCTCCGACGACTGCAGGCAACTGTTAGTTATTGCGGGCGTAAATCAAACATTCCTTTAGCAAAGAATACGTACCAAAAATAAAGTTGTACTGCTCCAGCTGCCCCGTGCGAATCTTCTTCTGGAACGTGTTGCTGCTCAGGTCAATATCGATGTACAATCCCTTCGCCCTGAAAATGCTCTGGAGCTCCTTGGCATAGTCATTCACGGCCGGCATGACTGGCACAACCAGAATTTGCCGAGGGCTTAGCCAGAAAGGCCACTTTCCAGCAAAATGCTCGGTAAGAATACCAAACATTCGCTCAAAGCTTCCGAGGACAGCTCGGTGAATCATGACAGGGCGAGCGTAACCAGCGGGGAGCTCAGGGTCAGTGGCATCACCAGTCGCGTTCTCATCCTGTCCGGCCTTGTATCGGAGCTTGAATCGCTTCGGCAGGTTAAAGTCCAGCTGAATGGTACCAGTCTGGTGGCCCCTTCGCAGAGCATCAAACATAATAATATCAATCTTGGGACCGTAGAAAGCACCATCACCAGGATTCTCCTCCCACGAGGAACCTATACTCTCAGTGAAAGTATCCAAGGCCTCCTTCAGTTTCGCCTCAGCAGCGTCCCAGACAGCAATATCACCAATAAACTTCTCTGGGCGCGTGGATAGCTTCAGCTTGAACTGGAAACCAAAGAGACCATAAACGCCATTTAGGAAATCGAAACATCCCTCCATTTCCTCGCGGATCTGCCATTATGTCAGTACATCGGTAATACAAATCTTTTCAAAAGTGGTAACACGCACCTGGTCGACTGTGCAGAAGATATGACCATCATCCTGCTGGAAGCGACGCACTCGGGTAAGACCCGTGAGCGCACCTGAAAACTCATTACGATGCAGAACACCAAAATCAGCCATCCTCCATGGCAGATCCTTGTAAGTAACATCTGAGTGGGAAAAGATCTTGCAGTGTCCAGGACAGTTCATAGGCTTTAAACCGTATTGCTCCTTCTCCACCTCGAAAGTGAACATGTTTTCGGAATAGTTAGCCCAGTGGCCGGAGGTTTTCCAAAGATCGGCCTTGTAAGTGTTCGGAGTGATGACCTCATCGAATCCACGACTGTGGATCTCACACTTCATCAAATCCATCAAGGCATTGAAAATTCGGGCTCCGTGTGGGAGCCAAAATGCACTACCAGGAGACACTTCGTCAAAAAAGAAGAGCTTCTGATCCAGGCCAATCTTTCGGTGGTTTCGTTTAGCTGCTTCTTCCAAGAAGGTCTTGTATTCGTCGAGTGACTTCTTGTCGGGGAAAGAGACACCAGCAATGCGCTGGACGGACTCATTCTTGCTGTCACCAAGCCAATAGGCTGCCGAGTTCTACGACGTTGTTAGATCAGAATCATAAGGTGTTTGGGAGAAAGTGAAAGCAAAAGCCCAGGCGAGGGAATGTACCTTGAGAACAGAGAAAGCCTTGATATTGCCGGTGTGGGGGACATGGGGCCCTCGGCAAAGATCAATCAGAGGACCGCATCGATATACTGTGCTAAGAGTACCATCTGGAACCCGCTGGTTGATGAAGTATTCCTTGTATTTGCTGTAGTTGAACATCTCCAAAAGCTCATCCTTGGTCATCTCCAGACGCTCGAAGGGCTGCTTCTCCTTGATGATGGAGTTGGAGAGCGTCTCCAAAGCCTTCTTGTCCTCTTCAGCAATCACCTGGCTGTGAAATAGTTAGCATCATCTTGTGTTATTCTTGTTAAACAGTCTACCATTACCCTTCCATGTTTGCCATATCATAGTAGAATCCTGGCGGGTCGGTCGTCGGGGGACCATTGCACAGATAGCACCCATACCGCCTCTCAGCAGCCTCGCCAAGAATATGGGCTGAGGAGTGCCAAAAGACCTTCTTGCCTAACCCATATGTCAGTCAAGTTTTCACTAAGACAATGGTAAGATAAAGCCATTATGGACCAACCTTCTTCGTTATCAAAATCAATTAGCTCCAACTTGCAACTCGTCTCGAGGGGTCGCGTGAGATCCCAGAGTTCTCCATCCACCTTGGAAATGACAGTGCGCTCAAGCAAGGACTTCGAAATTGACTTGGCGATGGCTGCCGGCGTGGTCTCCCAGGAAACACCCTCCTGTTCTTTGCCGTTTGGAAGAGAGACGGTGATTTTCTCGCGGGGTTTGGCTACATTCTGCTGTGAGCGGAAGGGGGGAGGTGATTGCGGGGCCGCATGTAAAACGCACCAGCAATCTCGGCGTCTCGCTTGGCCTTGATCTTGTCAAAAATGTCAAGGCGGTGTTGAATGAATTCAGGCTTTTCAGGTAGCTGGATGACAAAAGTTAGCATCAATTGAAACCAATCCCATCGTTCAAATGACAAAGAAGAATCGCGAATTGCCTCGCGAAGGACATGGGGTGGGATTTTTGGAGGGGCAACAACGAACCTCGAGACCCGAAGACTTCGCGCCGCCCTTGGCGCCCTTCTCCTTGGGCTGTTTGGGTTGCCTAGCAGGACGGGAGGGAAGAGCCTGCGCCGGAGCGCCCTCTTCCGCCTTGGGGACGTCAGCTTGCTCAGACGACATCTTTGAGGATCCCTAATCTGTATTGGATGTAGTGAGGAAAGGTGTTGATCCGCGATGGCAGGTTGGTCCTGTAGCATGGATGGAGGGGCAGTATACCCTTATTTAGGAACCCAAGGTGGGGTTGACTCACAGAGACAGAGAGAGTCGCTTGAAACGGCAGATCCTCGGACTCAGTTCTCATGGTTGACCACAGCAGTCCAGAAGCACTATCAATACTTGCTCTACCTATAATAAGAGTTGTCGTGCGACCATGTGATTCTCCAAGCCTCCCCTAACTACTACCTCGCCAGCAGCTTGAGTCAAAGGTTTCCGGGGTGACTCTTTCGCCTCAGCGCGATCATTGTGCGTGCGTCTTCACACCGATATCAAAGGTGATCCGAACATCGGCGATTTGTGACGCATTTTAAAGCCTTATTGGCCAAAATTGTCTCGACAACAGGCAAGCTGGTGAATTCTAATAAATCAAGAGTATGTACTATTAAGTTTGTGGGTATCAATGGCAACTTTCCTTCCTTCCCAAAAGGGCCCCGAAACGCCGTAAAATGCAAAATGTGAATGAAATATATCACAATCACCCAAAAGCTCAGAGTCCATATCTGGTGACACATTCCTCCTTATGCGTCTCCAAGCAGTCCAGTGCACAAATCCTCGTCCCGCACTTCATACACTTTACTCTACCCCAGTACCCACAAACTTCACAAAACACCCGCGTCGCGTATGTGTCCTCCCACTTGCCTCTAGCCTCGTAGTATGTGAGCGGCGGATGCTCCAGTAGCTGCCGCAACTCCTCGTCTGATGGTATAGTGGGGACGCGTGATGTCAACAGCGGATCATCATCACCGACGTGAGTAGCTGGGGGAGGGTCGTAAGGTTGTGGCAGAATCGGGGGGAGGTCTGCATCAGCCATGGGAGTATCCTCGTCCTGTGCTGGTTGTTTCGATGTTGGAGTGGATGCTGCGACAGAGTCTTTCTTGCCTGGTGCTTGGCGCTTGTTGTTGTTGACCGACGTGCTTGTTCTAAGATTGTTATTCGATAGATTCATGCTGCCCTCGGTCTGCGCCTGCATGGCGAGGAAATCGTCTAGATGGTTTGCAAACGTCTTCTGAGATTGCAGGATTTTTCGAACATTCGGTGTGTGCTTTCCCTGGGCTTCCTTTCGCATGAGCATCCAAAGCTGCGTTCTCTTCGTCTTTCAACTTGGAGATAAGGGGAGGGACTCACCTCTACCGCTTTTGGCAGGCAATGGGATGGTATTATCCTTGCCTCCATCCCGATCCAGTGCCTCTATGTCTTTTCGAACCTTGGCCTCCTGGCGAGCCGTCAGATCGCCAACATTGACGCCGCCCGGCGCATTGCGAGCTCGTTTACGGTTTGCGGGTTGGAGAGCCGCAGCTCCGGGCAGCCCTCTGGTGTCTGGGACATACGCCCATCCTGGAGCTGAAGTCGTTTTCGCGCTGGCGAGTTCGATGACACCGAAATTGTTCATTCTCGCGTTCTCGCGGATTTGGGAGATATTGTGTAGAGGCTAGCTACCTTATTTAGTTTGGTGCTGGTGAGCAAGGCTCACACATGTGGCCATTAGCTAACCCAGTGTAATACAAGCTACAGCTCGCGGGGCAGAAGTGCTACAGCAAGCAAGTTATTGCAGCAAACAGTGCCGAAATTATCCGTCAAGGCAGTGTGCTCTTAGCTCCAGCTATAGGAGCTCCAATCAAGCGACTCCAACCCCCCCCCCCAGAAACCCCGAACAACCACCATCAGCTTTACCCAGCTCGTTGCCAGCTCGCCACCTCACTTCCATCACATACGACCCAGACCCACGACGGAGCAGAACTCGGCTCACCACGCCTTACTCAAATATGAATGCACCAGCGAGAATACTCTTCAGCACCGGGCGCCGTGCGCTGGCATCCCGCAGCTTCCACGCCTCAGCGCGGCGGATGAACGACTCAGTGCCCTTGCCGGCAAAGAAACCAATGGGCGCATTCCGTGGCGGGTGAGCAGGCAGCCCTACCCAAATTGCCAAGCTGGATTCGAGATTGGCAGACCAATGATTGGTGGTGTTCGTTGCTAATGCAATTCTTGGAACAGGCTCTTTGGCTTTCTGTTCGGTTGCGTCCTTTCCGGCGGTGCCGCTTATAGCTATCTTCTCCAGGAGTACAAGATTTCGAATGACCTCTTAACCGAGGATATCTATGTAAGTTAAACTCGAAAACCCTGCTCTAGGGCCTAGAGAGCTCTCTCCCCGGTCCTAGATTACGTAGGGTGTTCAAGGGTCTCTCATTTCCAGATATTGTGCACCGTGTACACGTCGAATATACTAATATATGGCTCTTCTACCTAGACTCTTCAAGCATCCGTCACCCGTCTTAACAACTACGTCAAGAACCTCGAACAGAAGATGCAAGAAAAGAAGAAATAAACTGATGGCGAGAGGTAGATGGGATGTTGGAACAGAGGACTGGGCATAATTGGGCCGGGCTATGGGTTTTGCGCACGGGCAAGGCTGAACACACCAGATATGGTCGGTCCCCATGTAAGAACACTGTTTGTGCTGAGATTTCTAAGGTGCAATTTGTTTTACCCAAAAAGAAAAAGAAAAGGCGTGAACAATGCAATGATGGGGTCGATGTCGAGAGTTACAATCACTCGGGATAAGGAGGTGTGCATGTACATGTAATTTAACGGTATTTATTATTTAGTAGGTTCCAGATTGCCATTTAGGCTTGGAAGCTATTAAACCAGAGAGAGGTGCTCAAACCAAATCGTAGACCCGCGCCAATGACCTCATAAAGAGACAATTTTCACACTAGTACATTTTTGTCAAATTTACAGCTCATCGTGATCCTCAGCCTTCTGCTCCTCCTTAGCGGCCTCCTCCTTGGCAGCCTCCTCAGTGGCAGCAGGGGCAGCCTCTTCGGAAGCAGCCTCAGTGGCCTCCTCCTCCTTAGGAGCAACAACGGAAGCCTTGTACTTGCCGTTCTCCTTGATGAACTCAATGAGGTCCTCAACAGTTCGGGCGCCGCTGTAAGTGACAGCGTTGGTCTTGTCACCAGCGGGGTAGAGCTTGATGGTAGGGAAGCCTTGGATCTCATCAGGGACATCATTCAGGGTGGCGTCAACCTTGGCGATGACAACCTTGTCCTTGAACTCGCTCTTGGCATATAATTCACCGAGGGTATCGTACTTGGGGGCCAGAGCCTTGCAGTGGCCGCACCAAGGAGCGTAAAACTCAACAAGAACATCCTTGGCGTCATCCAGGACAATATCATTGTAGTTGTGGGCAACGACGACGGTGACGGGGCCGTCCTGGGTCTCGGGGATGGGCTCAGACTTGATGCTAGGCTCGACCTTGCCACCAGCGAAGTCCTTGACGAACTTGGCAATGTTGGCATGGGTGATCTCCTTGGTCTGGTCAAAGGGGAACTTCTGGTTCTTGACAGTCTCCTGAATGGCGAAAGCGGGGAACTTCTCGCCATCAAGATTCAGGTTGCCAGCATGAGCACCATAGGTATCTGAGTCAATAGTAGCAAAGTTGATCTTGCCCTTGAACTCCTCGGCAATGGGCTTGAGAGCGGCACTGAGAGTATCGCGCTCCTCCTGGGTTCCAGCGAAGATATAAGCAAGGGGAATGCCAGCAGACATGTAGCCGGCATATGTATCAGGGCCAACCTCGCCAATCAGAGGAGTGGCGGCGGTCTGGATGAACTTCTTGATCTCCTCGGCATCAAACTTCTCGCTGTGGGTGTTCTTTCCCTCGTCGAAGGACTTGTAAACGACGATGGCGGGAGCAGTAACACCCTCGGCCTCGGCCAGCTTGACGTCAAGGGCAGAGCCGAATGGGTAGGTGTTACGGAGCTCCTGAGCAATGGCAGTGAAGGTCTCGGTGGAGGTCTTGTCATCAGCAGCGATGTAAGCGACCACGACGACCTTGTCGGCCTTCTTGAACTCCTCGAGGGTGTCCTTGTCAAGGACGGAGACAGCAGGCAGAGACTGCTTAATCATGTATGAGGTGAGGCTGTTCGAGAATACGTTAGCGTCTAGAAGATCAGTACAAAGTGGGAGAAGAAATTGCAACATACCCAGCAGCCTTTCGGGGGCCGTCGTAGGGATCTGACTTGGAGGTATCGCCTCGGAAGACCTTGAGAGTGGGGTAGCCCTCGACACCATGCTTCTGGCAGAGATCGGCCTCCTCAGTGCAGTCGATCTTGGCAAGCTTGATGCTCTTGTCCTTGAGGGTAGTGGCAGCCTCCTCATACTCGGGAGCGAGAGCCTTGCAGTGGCCACACCACGGGGCGTAGACTGGTGGGTGTTTGTCAGCGAGATTGTTCGAATTAAGTGGTGCCGATTTCTCGGGGCGGGGAGAGATGGGACTTACACTCAGCCAGGACGAGATCATTGGCCTTGATGAAGTCATCAAATGTCTTCTCTGTCAACACCTTGACATCTGAGTCGGCAACCGCGACAGCGGCAAAGGCGGCCATAAGGCCATATGCGAGATTCTTCTGATGCATGCTGAACGCTGATATTTGAAGTGCGGGGGGGATGGACAGTGATTTCAAGCAAAGGAGATGCACCTCAAGTCTAGCGCAAAAGACGAGATGGGGGGGTATCAAAAAGAAGAAGAAGAGGATAGATGTAAAGAAGAAACAGGAGAGGTCTGTAGCAGAGGCTGGAAGAAGGTTTTGTAGGCTGGCGTATCAGCCAGAACCACGACGCAGGCCAGGCGATTGAAGCACACGTCTGGCTCAATTGGACAAGTGTCCCTTTATCCAGATCTGGCCCCTCCCCACCCCTCCAAGCGCCTCCAGGGCCCCCACTAACCGCCACAGGCTGGCAACAGGGTGCAAAAGAACACAGCCGGGACCACCCCCCAGAGAATTGACTGATAAATTTACTGATATCTAGAGACATCTAGTAATATCAAGAAATGTATAAAAGTTTCTAGAAATATATAGAATCTCTATCAATATCTAAGTCAAGTAAACTAGGGATCCAGGCACTGTCATATCGGCGGTGTTTCTTCGCACCCTGTTGGCTGGTAAACAACGTTAGCTGGTACACCGCACACTGCTGGTGGCTTGCCTGGAAGGTTGATGTGTGCAACAGCACAGGTGGGGGGCGGCTCCTGTGGGCTGTAAGTACAGGTGCCATGGCGCATGTACACTTGAGGTACCTGCCTTTACGCACCCATTTCAACCACGGTACAGTAAGGTACTATTCTATTCTATCAGCGACAAAGCATCCATCCGCAGCCTCGCCACCTGACAAATGGGTCCCGTCTATTAGTGAGCAATGTGTCTCTTGTATGTTTTCTCTTGGTCAACAATATCATGGCTCCGCATTCCACACGAACAAGGGCTCAATCGCAAGGCAGAATACACACAGACCGGCCTGGACTTGCATATGTGTCAAGTCTCGGGCTCCTTGCCTCTGCTCCAGGTTAATTATAAGTAGGAATTGCCCACCTTGCCGCTTACCAGCACGCCAGGCCCTGGGCTTACCCTGGTAACTGGCTGCTTGTACCTGTAAGTACGGATGCGGATAGGCGCCTAGACCAAACCCCCAAGATCGACGCCACGCAAACCCCGAGTGAGACCTGCCAAGTGACTACCTAGACATGTAAACAGGCCACCTATACAACAACTCTGGCTCGAATCAGCACTATTGCATGCTTTGCCACTACCTAATAGGTCCTTTTAACTCCGTATGAGCCTCAATGAATCGTTCTCACATCACTCCCTACTAACTACTGGACACCTACCTATATCCGTACGTATACCTAACGGGTACTTTGACTGAGCCGCCAATCCCACGACTCTCCGGAATGCGACTATTGAGTGTATCAGAGCAATGATTCCGTCTCGGTGAATTTTACTGCCGACTATTTCAGCCTATTATACGCACATACATAATGGAGCTGACGATGAGGTCTCTGCATTGCATGCCCGCAGCGTTGTATCTTCATGTTGGCGAGCGGGGCAAACTAGCCGGGAGTCGAATCCGCTGACCCCCTTGCTTTGTTCGACCACTACGAGTGCAGGTGGCAACATTATTATCGCACGCTGAAATGTGACTTGACGGTATTTATGGGTTTGAACGATTATATCATTATCTTGTGTGTGTGTATATGTTTTAATTTACCCCAAAAACTCCAAAGAAGATGCTCGCCTTCTCAATGCGATATCATGCATGGCTCCTTCATTCATGAATTAAGAAACGACGGCCGTTTACAAACACTCTGTACTCAAAACTTGTGCTTGAAGAAATCTGATCGCGGGGCTCGGTGATACTGATTCGGCCACTTGACGTCCACCTTCAGCTCATGCGCTGCCCTCAGCACCCACTCAGGTTCGCGCAAGAACTGCCTTGCCGCGAGAACCAAGTCAGCCGCAGTATCGGGTCCTTCTTGGACAACATCGCGGGCGACGGTCGCATCACGGATGTAGCCGACGGCGGCAATGACGAGCTCGAGGTTATCGGCACGCACAGCCTGGCGGATACGGCGAGCAATATCTGTCTGGAAGGACTCAACACGCGGGATCTGCTGCAGCTCGTTGTTGCCGCCGCTGCTGATGTCAAGTACGTCGATGCCAAGTGATGGAAGCGTCTTGGCCAGTCGAATGCTGCTGTCGACGTCCCACGAGGGTTCACCGGCCCATTCCATCCACTCAGTGCCGGAGATGCGCAGCCAAAGAGGCATATCGCGGGGTATGACGGCGCGGACAGCGGCGATGACCTCGCGCACGAAGCGAGTGCGGTTTTCAAAGCTGCCGCCGTAGTCGTCGGTGCGTTTCTAGTAAATCATGACATGTTAGGCTAGTTCAAAGTTGGGGGGGGGGAGAGTAAAACTCACGTTAGATAGCGGCGAGAAGAACTCGTTAAGGAGATAGCCGTGAGCGGCGTGAATCTCAATGACATCAATTCCAGCCTTGACAGCACGAACTGCAGAATCGGCAAAAGCCTGGACAAGGCCCTTGATCTCTTCCACGCTCAGCTCCTTAACCTCGGCATGGTCCTTTGAGAAAGGAATGGCACTTGGCCCAACAACATCTTCCGGCCAGCCGTATAAGGACTCCGTCGCGAGCGTCTTCTGCGAACTGCCTCCAATCCAGGGAGCCAATGTACTCGCTTTGCGTCCTGCATGAGCTAACTGAATCGCCACCTTGCTGCCCTGGCTATGCACAAAGTCGGAAATCCGGCGCAGCGGTGCCACCTGCGAATCAGTCCATAGGCCCGAGTCCTCGGGTGAGATGCGGCCGCGGGCCTCCACCGCCGTAGCCTCGATGAAGGTGAGCGCGGCGCCGTGCAGCGCAAACTGGCCCAGATGCACAAGGTGGTAGTCGGTCAAGTGGCCGTCTCTGGCGCTGTACTGGCACATGGGTGACACGACGATGCGGTTGTGAAGCTCGACGCCGCGAGTGCGCAGCGGCGTGAAGAGCGTCGGCGCTGAGGATGGGTCGAGCGCCGTGCCGGCCGGGGGGTTCTGGGCCGGGGTGTAGTACGGCACGCCGGGGGCGGCCTTGTTCTCGAGGTCGGTGACTTGGGTCATGGCGGGCTAAGAGTTTTTAGGTTTCGTTGTGTGAAGTGTATGGATAAGAGACAACTCGGAAAAGCTCTTACAGCAACAAGTCGTTCCATGCACCAGGTTTTATAGTTTGGCCCTCTCCTTGAGACGGACACCCACGCAATGCAGGGCTGCAGATTTTAGTGTATGCCTTCCATGACGCAAGGTAACCTATAGCATTGCATCCTTGTATCTCGTCCACTAAAAAACCCTCCTGCCCGGACAAGAACTTGCCGAGTTCCATCCGCCCACGACTATACCGGGCTGCATTGTTGGCCGCCAGGTTTGAGACTAAAGAAAATGTAACTACTAACGGTAACTAACTTGCTTAGGTGGCTTGGGTGGTAATGAATTGATAAGCAGCCAGTTATTAATGCACAGGTCCCTGATTCGTTGTCTTCTTAAATCACATCAATTGGTATCTATCCGTACACCTAGTGGTTTTCCCCTCTCTTGTGTCTCACAACATTTTTTTCACTGAGTGAGATGATGACGTGACTGAGCCACAGGTAACGGTACGTCATCTCCCTCCATACCCTATTGTCAATCTATGTACGGATCAAAATACTGAGACGGGTAGTAAGTTTGTTGGCAGGCGTTCTCTAGTGTGAGGCAGAGGCGAGGAGACTTGAGGGGGGAGTTTGTAGATCATTCCTGTTCTTGTAAAAGACCCCTAAAGGTAAACTTTCACATGGTACAAAACGCAAATGCGATGTGCATTGGCGATGTACATATGAATTCGGTTGATTTTAACCTTGAAGACTCGTCCATGCCTCGCTACACAGCAAGTTGGGTCAACTAACAGTATGTACATTTGCACTATTCCCGCGATTAACCCCGCATCGAGCACACCATCCGTGCATGCTGAATAATTCACATCGGCCAAGAGTCAAACGTGTCTCCTTATTGGTTCAATCATTGCGCAGAAAAACTGTTTTGGTCCAAGATCATTTTCTACGTTTCAACTAGAATCTCGGCATGATGAGAAATATGCCGGTTTAATAATGCAACCCTGAATGGGCAACTTTGGCCGTGAAAAGGAGTCTATTAGAGCTCCGCAAATCTGGGGGGGAGGGGGCTTGTCTCCGCACACAAATGTGGTCAACGGAGGAAACTTTAACACAAAGTCTCAACAATCAAGCTACGCACTCCACAGCGGCATGTCCTTTTTTCCCTTGTAAATGCCGTACTATATGATAGTAGTGAATAAAAAGATATTGGATAAGCCTGAGACACACATTAATGCATGAGCCCGAAAATTCCACCTATTGCAATCTCATTTTCCTTTTCTACCGCACGGGAAAGAATCGGCTTTCATGTACAACTGCGAAGTTCCACCGAGAGAAATGGGATCATCCGAGATTCTCCATATGCGTCATAGGTTCTTCGGCATTGCGTGTGCCGCTGCCGGCCCCAACTGTGACCCCAGAGTGACGCATAAAAAAGATAAAGAAAATGGAGTGGCGACTGTTGAAATTGTAATTCCAATAAGGGACCTCGCCAAAAAATGCCTCGCATCTCTTGATTATTATGTGCCGTGTCTTCCTACTTCAAGTATCGGTTACTAGTAACACATCGGACACCCTAGTATATCCATTCAAGTCATGATACGTCTGCCGTGTGTTCGGAAAATTTGTAGTAAAGACATGTCAAACCTCATCACCTTTCTTGGGTTTTGTTCACCGAAATTCCATCCAGCCAAGATTTGCAATTTGCATGCAAATGGCTCTTAATAACTAATCAGAGACCTAGAGGGACACCATAATTCATGTGCTGTGTCCTCACAACGATGCAGAAATAACTGTTTTGGTAAAAACCGCAAAAAAGGTTTGGATATTATTGCCCTGCCTTGAAAAGTACAATGGCGGTCTCATCTTCAGCAACGTAGCCCGTCGCGGCACGTTGCCAAGGTCTAGTAAAGCCCAATGGTCTAACAAGAATGTGTCTAAGTCTACATCTCTTTCTATCATAGCACCACCACCACCATCTAATCATTTCTATTTTTATTTTCCTTCTGGCCGAAATGTTGTCTTTTGTTCTCCCTTTAAATCAACTTCTTAGCCGAAGTTCAGTGAAGATTGAGGCAGGTTATTTAGACTCGTCCCAGGTGGGCTTAAGGTTCCATCGGGTGTTCTCGGTGCCTTGAGGGAAGGGGACGCCCAACTCAAACAGCTTGACGGCGACAGCTGAGAAGTCCTTGAAGAAGGCATCGTTATCCTTGGCGTACTTGACTGTCCAGGTCTTGAAGGCCTTGTCCTCGATAAGAGCCATGTCGGTGGGCAGCATCATGAGGGTCTGGGTCTTCTTGTCCTCGTACTGTACCAATAGAATTAGAATCAACACAAATACAAACACCGGAAAGCTCTTAACGTACCTGCTTGGGACCATTCCACTTCTTCCACTGCCACTTCTCCTCGATAAGAAGGCGGTAGAAGTCGTTGGTCATAACAGTAGGGGAGAAAGTCCAGGGGCCATCAAAGCCAGAACGGTCGGTGTGGCATCGGCCAAGGGCGTGAGCGCCAACGAGGGCGACAATCTCCTGGTCGTTGAAGCCCATGCGGTAGAAAATATCACGCATGTGCCTGGGGCCCTGGGTGGCATCGGGCAGACGGCCATCGGGAGTACAGGCAACAGCCTCACGGTCGGATCGGCCAGGTCGGAAGGGGACAATAGGACCCTGCATCTCCTGAATGGCGCAAACACCGGCAAGGATCCAGAGATCAGAGTAAGAGATCCAGGGGTTGGCGGCTATAAGACGTAAAAACAGCTGGTTAGCAATCCGACTCATATACATGGATTATTTCCCACTATGTGATCGCAACATAGAAAGGGCAGCTCCGAAAGTGAAAACTCACCCTTAATGGGCTGTAGGAAGTCCCGCGCAGCAACTAGGCCGGCATTGGCGCCGTGGTCACCCTCAGGAGCGAAGCGCATAGTGGCACCGTTGCTACCACCAGTACCAGTCTCCTTGTCATAGGTGCCGCTGGCGTGCCAGGCAAGACGCAGCAGAACAGGACCGAAGCTTCCATCATCGTAGTCGTCCTTCTCCTCGAGACGAGCGGCAATAGCGTTGTAGACCTTCTGGTAGTCCTCCTTGGTGGGTGCGAAAGCCTTTGCGTCGGCAGCCGGCTTCATGTAGTTCTGGGAGAACCAATAACCGAGCCAGGCGGCGACACCACAGCCGGTGACATGGTGCCACTTGAGCGTGAAGCCCTTCTTAGCCGCCTCGGATGAGTAGAAGCGGCGGCCCTGCTGGCGGAAAGCCTGCTGGGGAGCAGCAACGGCGAAGGTGTTGCGCGTAGCCGCACGAGTGGCCGCGCGGGCGAATTGGCGAGTAGTAGAAGCCATTCTATGCGAGACAAGTCAGCAATGGATAGAGAAAATGATGAAGAAGAAACGTGTGAAAGACACCAAAGGCTCTTCGTTTTTTTAAGCTCCTGTGCGCAGGCAAAATAGAAGACAAAGAAAACAAAAACAACTCAGACACAAGAGCCAACCAACATGTATCACAATCCGAGATACAAAAATAAAAGAATAAAAAGAACCAAAAAGCGTGAGAACTTACCTGTGTACGTATTGTGCTGGTGTGTTGCACGAACGTCGTTTTGCAGTTTGGAAGGAGAGAAATTAGGATCCAGTGGTTACTTTCTAATTTAGCCCGCCCCCGAGAATAGAAAAGGAATTTGGGGGTCCTCGGCACCAGATAACGGCCATCCAGATGGCAAACGATGGAAATTGGTGGCCGCTAACTGGCTCTGACCTTCAAAAGAATTATTATGGGGACCCGCTCAAAACGAGTCGAGTCGAGGACGGGCCCACGCGGCGACTGGAACGGACTGACGGATTGTACACAGCTGGCGGATGGGATGACAGTAAGGATTTTTGGGGTGGCGGCTTGGGGGGTAAAGCAACACGAGGCCATCGCGTGTGTCCATCCTCCCTCAGCTCTGCCCGGGGTTCTCCTACAACTCTTCGCAAGAGGCGGTTATCGGCGCCCATTGCCTCACCGGGACTATGATTTGAGTGTGCTTGATAATAGAGAACCGAACTTACGATATCAATTCCCTTTCGCGCCCCGATCCCGGCCGTTCTGGATAGCCAGCAGCGTTTGACCCTCTCCCAAACGCGGAAGCCCGCGGGCGACGTCTCTGAGAGAAGGCCGTTTCTGCAGCCTCTTCCGTCGCCGGCTGCCACTAGGCTGTCTGTGCCTGCATCATCTGGTATTACTTGCTCATGGCGAGCCAGGGGTCCACAGCCAATCACAGGCCCCGTCTATCGCTGCATCACGTAAATCGTGCCATTCCTAGTGTCTGTCTTCCGTGATCCGCAGGCACCGTTCACTTTGTTTTCTGTCTGCCCCCCCCCCCCTGTTAGCTGAGAGTGCGTTCCAAATTTTCTCCTCTCCTTTCGCCGCTTCGTCATCCCGCCTTCTACCTACCTCTGACGTCCCCCCCCCCCCTCTTCCCAAGCCGAGGCCGAGCTCAGCACAACTCTTCCAAATCTCTCTCTAACTTTGTTTGTCTGCCCCACCATGGTTTGAAACACACTTACATAAGGCATTTGCCATCGCAAAATCGTCATCGAGTTCGTTTCCGACGTGATATATGATGCCTATCCGCATTATTTGACACAACGTAGCCATATCAATCATGTTATGTAAGTGATTACTTATTACAACAAAAGAATTTTAACTTATAAAGCAGAATCAATATCTTGTTTGTTTTCAATCAACTTTGGTTCTATGGCAGACTTGTCCCTTGCTGGTAAGGCTTGTTTAATTTTGGCACACTCCAAAACCAGGACAATAGATTACACCCTCCCACCGCACAGCCAAAATCCAAACCTTTATCCCCGTCAGATAGCAGTTTGCTAGCTCTCCACGACCAGCAAGTATAATACAAGAGTGTTTCGCTGGCCAATCTACCCTTACGTGTCCCATATTCGCGCCTTAAACACCCCTTTCAAGTCACAAACAACCTCCTTTGGCAAGTGTCTCATCGCCAAGTAGTTTCTCTCTTTGCTTAATTAAAGTCCGCTGTGCCCTGAGCTGCGCTGTTCGCCTCAGGATGTGCCTCGTAAAAGTTCCAATATCTGATTTCAGCCTTTCGTTTGCTGGCCTCGTCAAGCTCACCAGCGGCTGCTCCGTTTTCTTTGGCGCTGCTTCCGCTCTTTGATTCAGCAGCCACTGATGCCGGGCTATATCACATCAATGTTAGCAGTCATACAGTGCATGCGGCAATAGCTTAAACTTACCCAAACATCTCTCTGTCAACCATCAAAAACGTCTTCATGGCATCCTTGCCGCCGGACTGCACCAAGAAATTCATGTAAACCTGCGCCAGCTCCCGTTTCACGGCACCTGACAGCCGGCTCCTGCTTCGGAACTCGTCAAAGACGTGCTGAACTCGTTCCGCTTGTCCCGACTCGCCGTCAGTACCTGTGGCAACTTGCTCCAGTTCGAACTGAAACCATCTGTCCCAGAAGATGCGGCTGTCCGCATACCATTGCACATTCTTTAAAAAGACTGCGCGGGCCTCTTCTACTGATTTCTTGCCCTTCCAAAGTAGAGTAGCCCACTCAGCAACAAGCGCAGCCTTAGTGTACAGATCAACAGTTGGGGCGTCAATGTGATCCTTGCAAACTTGGATAGCCGCCTCCACGCCGTTTTGGCGACGCTGTAGGTTCGCCCAGGAGGCAATAACCTCAACACAATCTGGAAGTCTGTGCAGGATAGATTCGTGGATATCAAGAGCAACATCAACTCTACCACAGCTCTCCTCGAAGTAGGCCCATTGCATGCGGATACCGGGTCGACTAACGGGAACGTAAAAAGTGGATGCTCGGATGTAGATGTTGCGCACTTCCTCTTCTTTTCCATCCTGGCAAGCCATCCACCGGGCATAGCGGAACCAGAATTCGTCGTAAAACGCACAGGTCACGAGGCATCTCTCGTACAGACACACGACTCTGTTGAAGTCGCCCTCCGCCTCTTCAAAGTCCAAGTACTTACGCCAATTGCTCAGTTGCGAATGCTCCAGTTCAGTTACGTGGAAATATGGCCGCTTGTTTTCGGATTCGTATGTCCACCGCTTCGAAACCTCGGATTGTGTTTGGGTGAAAATCTCATAGTACATTGCATCAACCTTGGCACGGATGTCTCGCTCAACTTCGAGCTCCTGGCGCGGAGCTCCGCCGTAGGCAGCCGACTCCGCCGCAACCTCTTCCTGAAATCGCAAAAGGGTATCTTCGGGTACAATCTCTGCCAAAGGGCGACTGTGGGATAGTGTTCGAAATCGCTCGTAGTAGCGGGCGTACTGATGCATTGGGATGCGAATAATGCGGGTATGGATCGCATAAATGCGATCTTGGGCCTCCTGTCGCTCTTCATACTCGATATACTTATCCCAGAAGGGGTGTGCCAGGAAATCAAGCCCAACCAGGCCTGCTCCACGCTCAAGAAGCCTACGCATAGGAGTCAGCGACAGTTCAGTGGGGAAGGAGTGGGTGAAAAGAGCGGAGAAGAGAGTATCAGTACACGAGGGGTTATGGCCATGGGAATGAGTAGCAAAACCGATGTTCAAGTCTCCAGAGGAGTGAAGCGGCAGCAAGGCGACGTGAAGCTATGAACGAGCATGCATGACAACCACAGAACCCTGGCAGAGAGTGAGAGAGCATCCCAGTGGGGTAGGACCGCTGCAGGCATATCTCACCATCGGAAACGTTTAAGAGTGTGAAGTGAGGTTCGCGTGAGTGTAGACAGGGTAGCCGAGATCATCATGATCAGGCGCAATGCTGTATCGACAGAGTCGTTAAGGGGAAGGAAAGTTCATCCAGTTTTACTTACTCTCTTACAAGGTGCGGATCGTGCGTCGTCTCCATCTTGAAAGAGCAATAGTCCGTCCAGAGATCAACCGAGTTGGTTATGCTTGCGCAGCCCCTTTCGTAAACCTAGATGTCGCGGTCAGTCATCTCTCTTGACAACCAAATATTCTCCCAAAAAGGTTTCTCACCATCTCGGCTGATTCGGGCCCTGCAATATTGAATTCCATGTCGGCATACTTCTTCCAATAACCGAAGAGAAGGGGGAACTTTTGCAGAAATCGGTCATAGGCATCACGGAATGTCGCGAGGGCTTGCGGGCTAGAGTTACGATTTAGGCCGCCGTCGAGGGTCTCGCAGGCTTTGATGAGATTTTCCCAGTGCTCGAAGTTGTCGGGATTGGCTTCCTATTTTGCAAGAGGGTGTCAGCGATGAATTAACACGAAGGGAGATATAACAAAGGTCGGGCGTAAAGAAAGGCTAAACGTACCACTTCGGCATTGTGTTTGCGAACGGAAGCGTACTCCTCGTCGGAGCCGCCAAAGGTGCCAAAGTCGCTCATGGCGGAAGACGCGCGAAGGTAGCGACAGGAATCGGCGGGATGTCAGGAAGCGAGAACGGCGCGATAGATTGTTGTGCAACGGCCGGGATGGGAGGTGAACGATATGATGCCTGAGTGAAGAAGGGGGTTGGGGGTTTGCCAATGGCTGTGGCAGCCTTTCAATGAAAGCTTCTCTAGCCTGGTCCTGTTCGCGAGCCGACACGCTGAGAGCAAACGAGCGCGAAGGTACGCGTGGGTGAGGTATCGCACAAGTAGAATGCGTGCTGGGATGCAATGTAAATAGCAGCATGTGAGAGAGGGAGAGTACATTTCATAGAGGTTCCGTCAGGAAAAGCTGGTTTAAAGCTATAATGCACCTAACGGGGTGCTTGTCATTGTTGGATGACTAAGCTCGTTTGAATGACCATAACTGCCAGTTTTCCACTGCGCTGCAAAACCTTTTTCTTCCTTTCCTCATGGCTAGTGATGATGACCAAAACATAAATATATGATAGGAAGAGACTGAACGCTTTCCATTGGAGAGCATGATCTCAATTGACAATCTGAAGCCCAATTTCTCTAATTCATTTACTATAGATTCATTCCCTGCAAATGTTCTCTCTCTCTTCACAGTTGAGCCATGTCAGCAGTCTGGCCTGTGTCTAATTTGACTTTAGCAATCATGTCTCAAAAAATTCTGACGCTGATAAAATATATCTGAAGATCGTAGATGTCTCTGCAGACGAATGTAATGATCAGAGCGCGGTAGCAGCGATGGAGAAATTGGTCATCAATTATTCTGAACTGGCAGCCGGCAAAAATCCTCACACCAAACATTTTTTTTATTGGCACGTCAAAAGACTTCCTGCGAAGCCAAGCCCTTAGCGATCTATATAGGACAATATGGGCAGAAATTCACTGCATAACACCCATACCCTAGGCAAATGAAACTAAAAGCAAGGCATTCCACAATGTCAATATCCACGTATCGTGTGACTACTACATTTTTTGGCTTTTACTCTTGTCTGCATGATTGCGCAAAAGAAAGAAAAACACTGCAGGGTAGGTAGGATAGTCAGGAGGAAACACATGCTGCAACTGGTGGGAAGAGGTTATTAAGCACCCGTACTCCATGGACGTAATGTTTAGTTTCAATTAATCTGTATTTTATTTTGTATTGAGCATATTTATTTCTCTTTCCTATAAACAAGTCAAGGAGACTTCCTGAACATGTGAAAAGCTACAACTCCCGCTGTTTCGACCATCAATTGCTGAGCCGCCTCCATTCCAAGGGTTAGCATGCTGGAGAGGCCACTACCAGCAAGGATCAGCCCATCACACCTCGAGCGCAACAGTCCACGCCGACGTCATGGCACCAGTGACACCGACAACACATCGATAGAAAGCGACTACGAACGCACGCACAGGACCTGATAACGGCAGTGGACGTCAAGCCTCGACTGGCACTCGATTTAGTTGCGACGATTTATTGCAGGGAGCCATGGACGAGCCTTGTTCTTAAGCGTCCTGTTCGACCGTCCACCTCCTGTTGTTCCGCCCTCTCCGCTGAATGCCCCGAGTTCTATCCCATCATGGACAATCCGTCAGGCTCATGGGGTGTACAGGCTCCGGCGCCTGAAAAATCGAGCGAGCTGTACATCCGTGACTATCCTCATCGATCCATTGCCATCGTCTCCTCCACCCATACCCTCATTCTGCGATACAGTTCCTCCGCCAACGAAACGTTCGGCACGGGCTCCCATACCTCTCTCCCTTCCACGAAACAGCGCGGCGCCGGTGGCGACTCTTTGACTGCAAAATGTATGGTTGAGTTCTCGCCTGTTTCGAGAAGGCTGCTCAAGGATTATCGACGTTTAACGCCACGACCGGTATATGGTACACTGGGGCTGATATCGATCAATGGCGAGGTGTTCCTGTCCATTATAACGCATGCTGTGCGAGCCGCAACGGTCCGGCCGGGAGAGACGGTGGAGAGAATTGCCAGCGTGGACTTTTACTGCCTGAGTAGTGCCGATTATGATGATGTCGTACCACTGGAATCGCTTGATTCCGACTTCCAGGATGCTTCGTTGGCCTACAACCAATCCTCCTCTCCTTACGGGCAAGGGCTCAGCCGTCGAGAAGTGGTGGTTGAACACCCGTGCCATGAGCTGCGTAGACTGCTGAGCAATGGATCGTTCTACTATAGCACGGATTTCGACGTCACAAATAGGATACAGAACCGGTGAGTTTTGACTTAAATTGTCGATCAATGCATTTGTTAACAAAATTGTGTAAAGTCCTGTCAATTCAAACTCGTTTGAAATAGACAACTTTGACGATACATACCTGTGGAATTCTTTTATGATTAGTCCACTAGTTCAATTCCGGTCCCGGCTCCTACCGCAAGAACGCGAGGCTCTTGATGCGTCCCGTATCTTGACATCAGCTGTGCGAGGTTTTTGTAAGACAATGACCATTCCACAGACCTCTGCTCCACTGAAGTCATCCAAGAGCGGGATGCCATCCTTCCTCACAGTTATATCAAGACTGTCATGCAGACGAGCAGGAACACGTTTCAACGCCCGCGGGATGGACGACGACGGATACGTAGCCAATTTTGTCGAGTCGGAAACAACATTCTGGAGCCCAAGCGGCGTCTTGTTCTCCTACGCACAGGTTCGAGGATCAGTTCCGGTGTTTTGGGAGCAAGTTGCAGATCTCATCCCCGGTCGCCAGAAGATTACCATCACTAGATCACCGGATGCAACGCAGCCGTCATTTAACAAGCATTTTGAGAGCCTTGAACAAACGTACGGTGCTGTCCATGTGATTAATCTCCTGAGCGCAACCAAGCCCGGTGAGGTTGAAATTGCTACACTCTATCGAAATTGTATTCGGAACTGTCCCCTGAGCCACCCTGCAGGCAATGGTTCTGCAGACCACGTCCTGTTGCGAGACACTCACTATGACTTTCATGCTGAGACAAAAGGCCCGGCAGGATATGAAGCTGCGCGTGAGATTCGTCGGTACATAGAGGGATCCGCTGATGGATTTGCGTACTACTTGGCAGAGATGAGCAATGATCCTAGTGACGGGACTGAGGTGGGCGATCGTTCGCGAATGATTGTAGTGCTCCAACAAGAAGGTGCTTTCCGCACAAACTGTCTTGATTGTCTTGACAGAACCAACCTGATACAGACTCTGATCTCGCAAATGGCTGTAGAGGCCTTTTTGGGCCATCGTGGCGAGTTTGCAGCATCTGACTTTTGGATGAGGCACTCAACATTGTGGGCCGACAATGGAGATTCTTTGTCCAAGATCTATGCTGGAACTGGGGCCTTGAAGTCATCATTTACGCGCCATGGCAAGATGTCATTGGCTGGAGCCATGGCAGACATGCGCAAGTCTGTCCAGCGAATCTACCATAACAATTTTATTGATCCGTCGAGACAGATCACCATTGATATGCTGCTTGGGATTCTGGTTGGGCAGGCACCAGTCCACCTTTTTGATCCTATCAGCGACTTCGTTTCGACAGAACTGGCAAGGCGGAGCGAAGAGTTTACGTCCTTTGAAAACATTAGTATATGGGTCGGCACGTTCAACTTGAACGGCCGCACCGATGGGATAGATAGTAACTTATCCCCATGGCTATTCCCCCCTTCCTTGGGGTCGGCCCAGCCAGACATATACGTTGTTGCATTTCAGGAGATTGTTGAACTTAGCCCACAACAAATTATGAATAGCGACCCTACGCGGAAGAGTCTCTGGGAGAAGGCTGTCAAGGACACCCTGAATGAGCGACAGGAAGCCCTGGGCGGGGCGAAATATGTGCTGCTGAGGAGCGGGCAGCTTGTCGGCGCTGCTCTGTGCATTTTTGTGAAGTCGTCGGCGTTGGGCCATATCAAGAATGTCGAAGGAAGTGTCAAGAAAACGGGTATGTCAGGCATGGCTGGCAACAAGGGTGCAGTGGCCATTCGCCTGGATTATGCAAACACACACATCTGTTTCGTTACAGCGCATCTGGCTGCGGGCTTTGCCAATTATGATGAGCGCAACAGGGACTACACGACAATCCACAGTGGCTTGAGATTTCAAAGGAATCGAGGAATTGAAGATCACGGTATGAGAGAAGACCTCAAGAGTTACATGCTAACAGAGACTGCATGAGGAAGATGGGCTAACGAATGAGGTATAGACGCTATTATATGGCTGGGAGACTTCAACTACCGGATTGGATTGGGTTCGGAAATCGTGCGGGGGTTGGTGAAGAGAGGCGATCTCCGAACCATGTATGACAACGATCAGCTAAATCTGCAAATGGTTGCTGGCTTGGCCTTCCCTTTTTACTCAGAGGCTCGCATTAGCTTCCTACCTACGTACAGATTCGACATTGGAACAGATACGTACGACACATCGTAAGTCTATAACAATCAGGATTTGCGCGGATCGTTTTAATTTTACTGACACATGCCTTTTGTAGTGAGAAAGCACGTATTCCAGCCTGGACAGACAGAATTTTGCGAAAAGGACCCAACTTGAGGCAACTAACCTATGACTCGGCTCCTCTGAAGTTCTCAGACCATCGGCCGGTTTATGCAACATTTGACTGCAGGGTCAGCATTATTGATGAGGCTCTCCGAGAATCCATTAGCCAGGAGTTGTATGAGCGGCGAAAAGCAGAGGTGGGCGATTTGACGGCGCATGCGGGTGAAGATGACGACACAGAGGATGAAGATCTGATAGGATATGATGCTATCGAGCCAGGGCTGCCGCCAGCGAGCTCGGACCGGCAGAGATGGTGGCTCGACAACAAGCAACCAGTTCGGGTTCAGATACCAATACCTCAAGGCGAAAACGGCCGGCCCATGGCACTGAATCCACATCGCCAATCGAACCCATTTGGGCAGGGCGACGAATCAGATTGGATATCAGTGGCACGGGCATCACCAGGGGCTTCGCTCTCCAGTATATCTAGTTCGCCTTATGAAAAGGTCAACTTTCCAAAGGCTATGGCGGCGAACGGAATGCGGAAGCTGCCACCACAGTACGACCCCGCAACACTTCCCGCTAAAGTCGGACGAATGAAGATTGTCGGGGATGATGATAACTCGCGAGCCAGCCAGGTTGATGGATCTGGAGCGCCACCACCGCCGCCGCCTAGACGGCAAACAGCTGGCATGGGCGCAAGCTTCAACGGCCCAGGGATCGGAATTGATAGGTCAATGACGCAGCCGTTGCCAGCAGCGTCGCGGCCTGCATCATCCGCTTCGTCGCAAACTTCACAAACTTCACAAACGTCACAATTATCACAGCAACTCAGGGGAGGCAAGCCTCCTCCACCTGTGGCAAGAAAGCCAGCACATCTTGCCACAGCCTCCCCCTTATCAAGCCCTGGACTAAGTACCAAGAGCTACGAGATGGACGTTGTCCAACCCCCGTTACCCGCGCGTCTATTGACTTCGACCGAGACCCTAAGACCTACCCCATTGCAACAGACGATGTCACCCGACGCAATCCCCTCGAGGAAGCCGGTGGCCCCACCGAAACCGTCTCTAAACGTCGCCAGCCCAGAAGGCAGAGCATTGGGTGGATCAACAGAGAAGCCTAATGGAGGGCCACCCGCTCTACCTCGGCGTTCAACCGCGGGAACAGTCGTCAGAGAGGAAGGGAGGGGCCCGGTAGATTTACTAGATGCGTTGGATGAAAGTGGCTCAGATATGGGAGGCTGGGAAACACTGCAGCCGAATACAAAAAGGTTGAGGTAGAGTGGTGGAAGTAGAAAGCCGCCTCTTTAGACTATAGGGGTAGGGGTAGGGGTAGGGGTAGCGTTGTTTATGATTATGATTGCTGAGATGATGGTATTTGCATTATTGGTCAATAGTATATCATTATTGGCTTTTGATTGTGATTATATATTTGGTGAAGCATTTGCGACATGAGTAAGAAAGCAGGAATATATGCTTGCTTCCATGGGATAGGGGAATACAATATGACTTCAAAATGGTGTTATAGAGGACCCCAAGATGAGAGCAGTGCCTGTTAGACCCCCCCGAGGGAGTAAACATCATGATAATGAGACTCAGTTTGGCAAGGATTCCTCCGCGTTATGTGAAATGCCGACTGAATTTCTTTTCTCCCAGGCCGGTTTGAGAAAAGCCTGTCTAGAGAGTGAAGGTACATTAAGCACATTACTCGAGACTTCTGTACGCATATATAGGACGAAATGTGTTGAACCAAACGTAGATTAGCAGGACTTCTAGCACGCTTTTGTTGGGATTTTTTTTAAAATCTGTGGGAATTTACCTATTTTGACATAAGCAATTGAGATTGAGAGATTCGAGTGCCTAAATTAGCTGAATATACAGTCTCAGCCAGCCGGAAGACTCTGGGTAACAAACACAATGCATGCTACAAACTGGAACAAATGCAGGAGGAAAATGATGATCAATGTAAACTTTTCCTTTTCTATTATAGGAGTCTAACAGTAGTAAACTAACAAATATCATTGAGTCTCATGACTGCATTGCCGAATATATTACCCTTTATAGACAGATCTTTTGCGTTTGTTTCCATTATGCAACGCTTGTCGTCAATATATTGCCCTCAGGATACTCCGGAAACTATCCTGTAAACTACTACGGAATGCAGCTACTCACATTTGTGTATAATCGACTCCACATGAAACGCCGAAGTGGGTATCTGGTCAAATTAGCAGTTAAGAGAGAGAAAGAATGAAGTGAAGTTATTGATGTTAGTTGGCGGGGTATTGATGAGAGGTTGACTGAGAGCATGCAAAAGAAAAGAAAAGGGAGAAGAGGACATGATAACTGTACGTAGCTGATGAAGAAAGCACACTACTCCACTTGAAGACTCAAGTCAGGTGTCGTTGGTCGACGTCGAAGTTCGTCAATGCCAATCGAGTAACTCTTGAATCTGCCCATTGTGTCCAGAGCATGCATACCACGCGCATTAGATGGTCCGGGAGGCCCGGATCTGGCATTTCCTATGGACGTTATACCTTTTCTCATGCGAGCTGCTATGGTTAGAATCTCTGCGGAGACTTGAAAGGGGAAATTGTATTCTACTCGTACAGTTAGCCCGTCCCCTCAAATTTTGTACTAGTATAGACAGCAAAGTCGAGTTGAAGACTTACGCCTAGGCTTCTCGATAAACTGTTTGATACAAGATGTTCTGATCCTGCGTGCATTGGAGTTCCTATCTATAAGGTATGCAATGCCGCTCTGGAAGTTCCACGTTAGAAGAGAAAGAAGCTAGGATGTTGTAAGGGTGGTGGAAAATACCTGATCAGCACCTTCAGCAGGTTCTGTAAAGAACTCAATGGATCCTCCATACAGAGCGTTCTCCAACCAGCGACCACTTTCTCCAACATACACTGTTGTCCCGTTTGGCAAAGTATTGACGGGTCCGTAATTGAGGTAGCTGACACCTGGTGGAGTATTGAAGTCAGGACCACTGCTTAAATAGCAAATAAATAGATGAGCAAGTTCGTGAAGAGTGACACAAGAAAACATGAACAAGAATCGTTGCCACCGTTCCAAACTCGGTTCTTTGTCCGAACCTCTGGCAACGCTGTAGGCGTTATATGCAGCAACCATGTCCTCCACTCGCTGGCTTGATCATTAGTTGAATGCTAGTTTTGGGAGGGAGACTGGGGGAAAGGGATGAAGGAAAAGAAAGAGTTGCACTATTATTCGCTCTTACCGTTTTATTGAACGTGAATGAGCCGGCTTGCTGGGGCTGAAATTTGTGTAATCCCCCGTACCATGGTCCTTTGCTTGTGTAAGCGAGGTTGTCAACACTATAGGTATCACCAACAACAACTCGAGGGAACTCGGCTCTAACTCTCTCAAGAAAATGATGGACATAGAAAGGCATGTTTGCGGCAGTGCCATTAAATGGCATCCGGTGGCCTGTTTGCGAAGTCGCCGAGATAACGGCATTCCCAAGGCCTATGAGCGCGGTCCTGCCGTGCTGAGTTTCAAGCATCTCAAGCCCGATATTGATAGCGACAGCAAGCTAGGTTCAATGAATTAGTATAATCACTTTAAGGGGGAAGATATATACTGCACCAAGAGTAACTAACAGATGAGAACATTTCGGTATTTGGGGGGAGGGGCTCAAAAGAGGTGGCTGTTCTGATAGCAATGGAGAAGTTGTGAATACCATTGACTGTAATGGAGAAGGGCCCCGGTTGGAGACCTGCCTGTTGGGACTGCATATTGAGTTATTGATAACTGTTGCAATTCTGGTAGGTAGATTTTAGGTGATGAGATACCGAGAGTAAGCCTAGCTAGATGTCAATATGGGAAATGCGAGTGATACCGAAACCGATAGTCGATGGGTGAGTACTTCCCTTAAACAATAGAGACGACATCATGGACTTTTGTGGTTCTGACCACTGGTCCATCTAAAACCAACTATGCTTCTGTATACTGAACAGAATGATAGCTCCGGTATAGACTTCAGGCATCGTTCCGCCTGCATCTTCGAAATAAAACATGATCAAAGTCAAAGCAGAAACATCGTCTTTGTGATATAATGGATTGCCTTCCACTTCTCCTACAAAGAGCCGCAAGTATCTTTCATTCTCCCCAAAGAGCCATTGGGGAAGTCTTTTGCAAGTCTTTGTTAACTCTTGTAATCATATAAGAGCGTAGGAGATACTCGCGCGAAACACAAGTGAGGAGCAGTGCTATTTCCACAAGACCAAATTCTATGTTCGTCACATATAGCTTGTCACCCCTCGAACAAAAGCCCGACACTCGTAGGCTATTGGTTTTTACGTATATAATGCTTTAGAAGGCTGAACAGTAAACTCTTTTAGAAGACCAGGATGGCCAACATGGCTGAGTCAATTAGTATTACACATCCCACAAGTTCATCATGAGCTGGGTTTGGAAAAGTGTTCAGTCAGAGCCCTGTATCGTCCATAAATAAACCACAATCTTTAAGGATAAAAAAATGACAGCAGTGGAGTATGCTTCTGACGAACTGATGGCTTTGATGGGATTATCTATGTTGACTTTGCTGATTGTTATTAGTATTTGCTCGCAAAATCTATGCTATGCTAAGTAGAAGTATTCTATGATTCTCTGTCATAGTTGGAGGATTAATGGTAATAATTGGAATGAAGGAAATATTAAGTGCACAAGCCAAGTATTTTGAACGAAACTCCCCTTCATTCCTTAAAACGTGTGTCTCTGCAGCAAATGGAATACTCTTGGGACAAAATATGGCATCACTTGCTCTAGTTGAGCCTTTCTCTCGCTATATATCGACTTTTCGACATGTACATTAAATTAATGGCATTGAATGCATTGTGCAATCTCTGCAAGAGATGTTGCTAAGTAAACAAACCACTTGTACGAATGGATCAAAGAGACTTTGTCGCCTGAACAGCTAGTTGTGTTTATTCGTGGAGTTCTGCGTACGACAATGACAGGCAAGCTTGACTTGAAACTAGCCTAGAAATTAAGAACAGATGGTAAGTATCCCATCGAATGAGTTATCCTCCGCTATATTGGAGGCGACACAAAACTACGGACTGTTTCTCCGTCAGTATACTACGCTTTGCGATGGCGTTGTTTAGAAGTAAGTTCTAAGCTTTCAGAGTTGGGTTTGAGCCCTGAAGTTATTCCGTGGATGATAGGCAAGGTGGTCATCCAGCTCTTGCGCTCTGGGATAGGGAGTACTGTTAATAGCCTGCTAATAGCCTGTTGATGCCATCTTGCCATTCTGTGACAATGCATGTGGCGCTCACTTGCACCACGCTCACAGGGTGTTTCACATTTCCGTGGTAAGTTGTCTTAATCTTTTATTTGTTATAATTGCAGACTTGACTAGTTGTTTGACAATTAGTAATGCCGCTAGCTAGTGAAAATGGCCAATGTTTTTGACAATTTCGGATTCTATATTTCCAGTCAACAGAACAGCTTAGCAGCCAATCTCTTGACAAGGAAACCACGACACTGAGCAATCGCTGCCCTAACTTAACGAGCCCTATTACGACGCTTATCATCCAATTTTTTGGGATCAGGTACAACAAGGTGCTGCTTAGCACGTGCCTCTAGCCAGAGAGGTTCCGAGCTGAAGATGATCTTGGGATTGAAGGTTGGGTATTTCTCCATGACATTGAGTTCGATCCGCGTGACTCTAGGATGGAGCGGCCGCTGCCGATACAAAGACAAAAATTTAGACCATTTCTCTGAGACTCTGAAAGTGGCTATGACATTTATGAACTTGTGACACGACGTTATGATTTGACTATTCGGAGTTTGCATTCGCTGTGCTGTATTTGGCAGAGGAAAGCCCTCGGCACATCGGAATATCTTCGGCACTCTCCGGCCCAATGAAGATGCCTTCACGGTCCATCCACATGCGACCCCATGAATCAATCCTCGCATCCACACAACCACCCAAACAAACAAACATCCACACCACGTCGCATCCCGTCCGATCCTCTGACTCTCAGCCGCCCACACCTGCATGGCCTAAAGAGGTCAGTGACCGTCACCTTATGACCTCTCTTATCGCCTCTTAGCCCTCCTTTTCTGTTTGGCTCAGATTCGCCTCCCAAGTGAATGGTGTAGATTGTATCATATTATTACCACACATGCACGCGCGCACACACATACACTCACACGGACGCACACCTCTTTCCTTCGCCCAAAGATGAACCCTTTGTCACGAGACCCTCCGCCTCGAGAAGCCACCGGCGTTTGCACTTGCACCCACGCCACGGGGGACGGGTGACTTGATTCGACTGGGCGAGTGGATGGGACGAATGACCTGATTGCGAATTGGCTGGCTCGATCTACTGTATTGTAATTACTAACCATCACAGAGACATGCTGCCGTGTTCTGTACGCATGTAATAATGGCTCTACTTGCGTGCACATGCGTGTAGTAGGTACCTACATAGGGACGCACGTAGCCGGGACAGCGGAACAGCGGACAGCGCCGCTATTTCCTTTGTCCTGCCTGGGATCAATAGCTGTAAATTACGTTTATTTGCTCGCAGACTTGCCACACATAATAATCATCAGTGAATTGGCGGATAGGCACATGTCTTTTGCTGATGCTGTGGATCCTATGCCGTACTCAATAATGAATATTAGCCTGCCTGCACGCCCTGGTAGGCATGCTTGGCACGCAGCGATCCGTCTGTGATGCACCCGTCGGCACTTGAGCCGTCAGATAGCCCAGGGTTAGACAGACATCGTCCGCTACTCCGTATAACCTCGTAACTACCTAACACCACTATGCCTGTAAACTTCGTAACTGTAACTCAGCCCATGTCCAGCCATGCCTCCATCCCATCCAACCGACGACCCCTGGTTGGTTTCTCTGCCTGGACCCAGACCCAGACCCAGCGACTGGAGAGCATGACTCTGCAAACTCAACCGCCAAACCCCTCCCACAGCTCTCCTTTCAGCTAGGCCCAGCAACCCTGGAGCTACGGCCGGCTGCCGCTATGTGCCCACTAAACCTACCCACTGCCACCCACTGTCATTCACTGCTACGCTCCCCTACCTAGCCTGGCACCCAAGCTCTTGTCAAGTTCACTACCAATCGCCCAGCCAAGTGCCTCCTAAACAAGGGCCACCCATCTCATCAACTTCATCCAGAGGCGTGTCTCCCCAATTCTCCAATTGATTGATTGCTACTATTACATGGCTGAATCCCTCCCTTCGTTCCCTGCTTTTCCACCTACACATCCTTATCCAAACCCATCCCCCCCCCCGCCTATCATCTGTTGTGTGCCAGGGCCCTTCATATCTTTTCATTTCTATGCATTGCAACTTTCCATTCTCAGCCCTTCAACGACGCAACAAACAGCCCAACGACACGAACGCCGCGGCACTGCAGGCCAACGAGCCGAGTTGAACAACAGCAAGAGAGTCGAGAACGCACAGGGACTTCGCATGTCGCACTGCCTGACTGTGCGCAGACGTACCGACACACATTCGGCCTACAAAGTCTGAACGCTATACCTACCTGCATACCTGACCTACATGCTGAGCTGAGCCTCTCCTCCATCAGCCGCCAGCCCGAGCCTCTATAAACCCACCATCCCTTCAGCCAAGGGGATTACTTCTGGTCGCTTACAGTTCCTCCTGCGAGTGGCTGCACATATTTTACTTCTCCTCTTTTTATCTTACATCTCTGAGAAAACGCAGTCATACTCGCCACCGAGTCAATTGCCAGCGTTGAAGTCCTTGGTGTGATCCGCCCTCTAGCAGGAGTTCGCACCACCCCCATCCTTGGCACACTAGGGGACTCACACAAGTCCACACCACAGACACACCACTCACACCGCTGCTCCACAGCAATACAGAGGAGCTTTGGCCGTGAGCTAAAGAAGCCCCCTTCGACCCCAAACGACCGGGCAAGGAGCCTCTTTCCTTACTTCATTTTTTCAACTTGCTTTTTGTTTGTTCACGCCGCCGACGCACGTTTGCAGCCGGCAGGAAGACAGGAAGCGCCTGAGACATAAGACAGCAAGAGCAAAAGAGTGGGAGAAAGAGACAGCTTCTTCAACCTCCACCCCCCACCAGACCCGTCTCTTGATCTATGAAACCGAGTGAGAGCAAGAGAATGGTCAACGACAGTGCTCGACTCGTTGAGTGATAGAATTACGCAACGACACCAGACAATTCGGACAACACACATACCCACACACGCGCGCGCATGCACAAGAGCTGTTGCTGCTGTCTACAAGGAGGGCTTCATTTACCCTTCCAGCGGAATCTTATCAAAGCGGAAAGAGTACAAGACTGTTTCGGAGGAGCAGAGCTTTCGGATATCATCTGCGAAATTTCAACATACACGGGTGGCCAGGAGCTTTGAGGGCTTCAGCGAGCATTACACTTTCAAGGCGACAAGAAGACAAGACGTACAACTACGCATTTCACATTATATTTTTCCTATCTACTTTCTGGAGCATATTCTAGCCATCAAGACCACCACTATACGCCTACACATACGCCAAAGCACCAAAGCTTTTATCTATCTGGCCTGGCCTATATCTCACTTATATAACTGCCCACCATGGAAAACAACCGGGACCTCATCATGCCACCCTCTACCTCCATCTCCCCCTCAACACAGAGCCGCATTCTCATCTGGCGCACAGAGGTGGCTTCCGCCGTCGATGCCGCTACATCCTCGGCAGCTTCCTCCGACGGCATCCTCTCCGCCCCATCCCTGGCTGCGACAACAACTACAACCACGACGACATCATCCTCCTCCGCCGTGGCATCCACACTCTCCCGCGGTCGCCGAATTTGGAACCGTATCTCGCGTCGCCTTTCGGGCCGCAGCTCTGACAGCGGTGCTCCGGGGGATATCTCGGACCTGCTTCAACAACCAGCCCGCCGTGACGAGCCTGTTATCCGCACTGCCATGTACCGCATGGCCGTACAAGGCGCAACCACTGCCGTAGCAGCAGCTGAGAATGAGGACATGGTACTTGGCGAGGGCAGTAGTCGAGGGAGGGGGAGGGGAGGTCTTTTGGAGACCCAGGACAGACTGCAGAGAGCTGCAAGGCTACTGAACCAGGGAGCCAGCTAGCGATGATTTGGGAGGATGATGAACGGAGAGAGGATAGAGATACCCCCCGCCCTCTGAGGGCCAACCTCTCTTCCCCAAGGTTGAGGCTGGAACTCGCCCCCAGAGGCATAGCATTGTTTTTCTTTTTTTGTGATATAAGCTGGTGATAATGAGTAATTCAAATGAAATAACATATTAACAATGAGCCAAAGTAAGTAAACTAGCTTGGCTACATCATTTGTAGACAACATCTCTATTTCCACGACCAAGCCATAATCGTGTCTTGTTGCAAGCGTATGGGCAATAAATGACACGAGAGAATCAGATTCATGGGAAAACACGCCTCACTAGAAGAAACAAAACAAGAAAGCATAGCAATGGTACTAAATCAAGGCCTAACTCCTTCACACATTTCGCATCAAGACTAAGACAAAAACTTCACGTCGGACGAGACAAAAGTGCTGCCGTTTTGAAAAATGCGGGGAGGGTATCTTTCTTTGATTGGAATCGTTTTGCCATTTTTTGCTTGCTGTGTATAAATCTGCGGGTTGGGGAATACACAGTTCCATTCTCTCCTGCGAGAGATGAGCCAACATACGGAGATAAACCACTGCATAAACGAGGAGAAACAAGAAACCAGAGAGACAACATTTCCATAACGATCCACCAAACGGGACCAATAACTAGTGTCAGAAAAAACATGAATTGAGGGGTCAAGTGCCAGGCAAAGAAAAGAGGAAGACATTATGAGATTCATCTTCATGGGCAAGGGCCAGTCACCAGACTGGTGAGGTTGGCTAGTCCCAAAGTCCAACGTGCGCAACTGGATGTAAGGACATCTCTGTCGCTCGTCCCTTTGAGACCCGAGTCCAAAACAAAACAAAAACTCTGATGATCCCTCTCCCATCAGCCACAAAAGCAACGCACTGCACACCGGCGCTAAACCAGCCAGGCCAACCCCCAGAAAACACGGTCCGCCTATGGCCATGTATAGAGGAAGACAAAATTAGCCGGCGAGATAACGCATCTCGGTTCCAGCATGCCGAGACACTTAGGGTAGTTTGATTGTTGACAAGATTTAGGAGGCAGCCGCGGGCGCGGGCTCCTCAGCCTTAGGCTCTTCCTCAGCGGGCTTCGCTGGCGCCGCGGCCTCACCCTCCTCCTTCTTGGGGTTCTCGGCAGTAGCGTCGGCATCGGCGCTGTCAGATGAAGTCCACAGGGTCAGGTTGTCACGCAGGAGCTGCATGATCAAGGTGCTATCACGGTAAGACTCCTCAGACAATGAGTCGAGCTCGGCAATGGCATCGTCAAAAGCCTGCTTGGCAAGGTGGCAGGCTCGGTCAGGCGAGTTCAGGATCTCGTAATAGAAGACGGAGAAGTTCAGGGCCAGACCCAGGCGGATGGGGTGAGTAGGGGTCAGCTCAGTCTGAGCAACATCGGTGGCGTTCTAAGATGAGGGGTGGGGATGTTAGTGACAAGCTGACAAAAAAATGGGATGGCGGGGTTGCGGTAGCTAATTTGCAATGCACAACGCATGGCCTAGCAACAGTTGTAGAAATGCTGTGTCACTTACCTTGTAGGCCTCGTGGGCAGCAGTGGCGGCAACCTTGCGCTTCTCACCAGAGGCGAACTCGGCAAGATAACGGTGGTAGTCACCCTTCCTATATAGAGCGAAAAGATATTAGAACTTGGCAATAGATTTGAAAGCGTGTGCCAGACGACAACCGGTCGAGATTGCACTGTGGCGCATATATTGCCCTTGAAAAAGGATTGGAAAAGGGGTGATAGGATAGCCATACATCTTGTGATAAAAGACCTTGGACTCGCCGCTGATGGCGTTGGGAATGAGGCTCTCATCCAAGACATCAAGAACATCTTGGCAGACCTTCTCGAGCTCGAGCTCAATCTTGCTGCGGTACTCCTTGATGGTGGTGACGTGCTTGTCGGAGCCCTTGGCCTCTTCCTTCTGCTCGATGGAGGAGATAATACGCCACGAGGCACGACGGGTACCGACAACATTCTTGTAGGCAACGCTCAGAAGGTTGCGCTCATCGACAGTGAGCTCACCGCCGATCTTGGCCACCTCCTTCATATAGGTAACCATCTCATCGTAGCGCTCGGCTTGCTCGCAGAGGCGAGCGAGGAAGGTCTTGCTGTTTGATTCGGAGCCCAGTTAGAGTCGCTTGTCTTTGGAGGGAGTCAAAGGGGGGATTCCTTGTTTTTCGCTACAAGAGCAAAGAGAACTTGGTGGGGTCATGGGGCCAGCTGCTGGACAAACCTTTCACGCTAAGGAGACAAAGAACATTAGCATGCTTGTAAAAGACAAAATCTAAAGCAATGAGGGTGAGAAGAACAGAGAGATCCGGGCCAAGGCCGGTAGATGCGCGCGCACCCAGGCGTTGCGCAGCCTCTCGTGAAGTGACGCTGGGCTGAGGGGTTGCGTGGACCAGGGGCGGGCTTCTTGGGGCTAGGGAGTAGGCAAAAGGCGGCGAGCGGGCAGCACCGTCAGGGTCAAGGGAGAACATACCTCGTTGGCCATTTTGAAGGCAAATATGTGTGATTATGGGGGAGATGAAGAGATGAGGTTGGAGGAGAAAGGAGGAATGTTCGGACTGAGGGATTCGGTGGCGGGCGGAAGGATGATGCGGGTGTGTCTGAGGTGGGATGCGGTTGAAGATGGGGCGAGAACGGGTGTTTATATTTTGATTGTGGATTTGGATTTGGATTTGGCAATGGATTGGTTTGGGGGTTTGGGGTTTCGGGGCGGAGCCTGGCTGCCCGGGCCATTGCCAGTGCCAGCAGCATCACCCACCAGCACCCGCCAGCATCACTAACCACCAACGCCGACGGGCCCAAGATATGAGCACTCCAGGCCCCGGGCCCCTGTGCCAGCAGTGATGTTGGCTAATCGATGCCAGTTACAGTGGAGGCAGTTTTTTTTCTCCTCTACGGACTCTTATTTGCTGCCCTCCTCATCTCCCCTTTACTTCCCCCTCCTTCCCCCCCACCTGCCGCAAGCTTTCTCGCCAGCTGGTGGCAGTCACCCCGCTAATAGGTAGGCACCCAGCAGCTGTTGGAAGGTACAGACGGACAACAACTGGCAATATGGAAAGAGGTGAAACACCCGTTAATGAGTGTTGTCAGGTGCCTGAATCGCTGCATTTCAGAGTATTAAAACCCGTCTATCTTAGTACATTGGCGCTACTCTTCTACGGTAGCTACCTACTCTTGTGAATATTTATGCCTACACAACCTAGCAGCCGACTAGTGTAAACCTCGCCGGTCTTGTTTGCTGTTGCAAAGCTCGTTCAGGAGCCTCCATCACGACCTCGTCTCCCCTCGAGACATCTGTACTGGTGACCGATGCCACCACCCGCCTGGTATCTGCCACGTACTATTATGATGATAACTGCTTGCCAGTCAAATTGAACTTCCAGGCTGGGTTACATCTAGATACATTCTGCAACAGCCTCGCCGGAGCAGAGAGATGCGGTTGGGCAACCATAGGCGATGGCAGTTGTTATTATTTGCCTGTAGGCTCCGAGCCCCTCGCACTAGTAGACTGGCGGCTCGTTACCGCAGACACGGGCCTCTCTCGAATTACCAGGGCCTTTAAGCTACCAGTATGGGCCCCCGACCTTCCCGCGGTGATCCCTTATCCTCAACCGCCACTTTAGAGAAACTCGCACGGGGCATTGAGCAGAGCTAGGGGACCTTGGGGACGTTGGTCTTCTGCCGTCTCTGCTCACCGATCGACACGTGATTGCAAATAGGTAAATTGCCAGAGAGATGACTTGTCTACACTGTATTCAGCCGAGAGCACGATTAGTTGCCCAGAGAAGTTGCTATCTTGCCCTTCTTCAAATGCACAAGGAAATGGAAGGGGGGTGCGCTCATGCGCTTCAGAGGTGCTAGGAAGGACTTGGGCCCGTTGCTGCCAACGCACGCTGGTACGAAGTAGCAAATTCGAATCGACAGTGCACTGCCCCCCTAACCTTTCAGTTCAGGCATGGTTGGAGGAGTCACCCGTCAACAAGGCCTTGTTCTAGGTTTAGTCGGCGGCTAAGCTTGATATAAATTAGAGTGCGCGTCTAGCCAGTCAACCAGTGTCCTGGTCTCGCCCCAGTGCGCCTTCCTCCCAACTTTCGAAGACTGTAATAACAGCTGTCCCCGCTGGGCCACGTTGGCCAACGTGCGTGCGCTCTGTTATCAATTACTGGTACTCCTCGCCTCTCGTTGTTCCACACGATTCCACTGACTAGGCGATGTCGTTGGAGCTGGTATCATGCTCGAGGCATTCTTGGTGCTCAACAATGAGCGGTACTGCCTATGGCTGAATCATCTTTGAACCACATGGATGGCGGTTTTTCAGAGGCCCCAGGACAATCAATACACTTCATACTTTCAATATGGAAATCCACCCATTGGACTCGGGTGTACACTGATATGGATTTCGGTACGTCATTGATGCACACTGCCTGGCCAGCCAGAGTCACCTGTGGGATCTTCACATTGTCACGCAAACCTCTCTCGTCCTTCACCACTCACGTCTTTTTACGACTCTCTGATATGTGTAGCATAGCTTTATGGCAAACCGCATTTCCATTGAGGCTTTATCATCAGTGCAAGAGATTACTCACATGTGATCACCTACTTTGAGACCCTTATTCAGAACCATGGCAAACATACTGTTCAACACCAATCGTCTCATGGTTGTGGTTGTGGCTGCCGCCAGCTTCATCCGGTGTACGCCGTGAGTCACTCCCGCCACCCTCTCCTCATTTTCGTCTTATCGTTGTGTGGCACAAGGCACAGCGCCTTGAACAAACGTCTCTTCCCGGCGCACCAATTAGGACATGACCAGAATTGTGTCATGGTTGCGAGCGATAACGTCGTTAGCAACAAGGGTTGGCTTTTAGAACCCCAAGTTTCGCTTCCACGCACAAAGTTCGCTTCAGGCCACTCTCCAAGCAGATGCAGTTGAAACAACCAATCCTTTGACTATTATCGGAATGATCGGGATCAACACATGAACTGCGCAGTCCTCCGGGCTAGGGAGTATTGTTCCGGTGGACGGGAGAACCCCACCAGTCGGCCACGTTTCCCTCCATCCCCTCCAAGGTCATTCACAATTCTCCCGCCCCAACAACCTTGTGACAAACTAACGCCCCTTCTCCCAACTGCCCTGCTACGTAGTTTCGATGTCCAGCGGGAAATACTCCGAACCCGTTCGGAATGGCTAGCTGTTCCCACATTATGGTCCTCACAAGACCTCACGCACTGGTTTTCAGTTCAGTGATGTGTGATACCCTACACATATGATACCCTGCACATATGCAACCATGACCGAAGCCGACGGATATCATCCGCCCCTTTCAGTCCCCACTTGTTGTATGCTTTTCATCTTGAACCGTGATCCGCGTAGCAATCATGCCATATCTGATACGCATGTTTGCAAAATACGCTGTACTCACATGAGCTAGCTACTGAAACTTCTTCCAGTACAACTCCGTGGCAAATCATGTCCTAAGCCCTTCTGTTACTGTAAATAAACTGAAGCGAAAAAATACTACAGCCCTTCTCGTCAATTTGCGCAGCTTGCTGCTGATTGGATCACTAGATCAGGAATCCATAACCTCTCCTAGTATAATCAAGCTAGGTTATGCTTCTTCTTGAGCTAACAATCACTTTCATCACTCTATTGTAATATAAAACATAATAACTAGCAATAAACTACAAGTTTGTTATGGGTTCAGTTCCATAAATCTAGTCTCATGGCGTTTCATTATCTGGTTTCAACATCTGCATTGATGTTATTTGACAGCCAAACCAATGGTGAACTTTTTTGTACATTAGGGCGTGCCCAACCTGACAAGTACAGTCTTCCTGTCAGTCTGTTCCCGCATTTGCACACATATGCATGTGCACTCTATAGCTCATCTGAGCTGAATATTTCGTCCCCTTTCACGCCCCGCCACCAGTTTGCAGGATCCCCTCCGGGTACGCATAAACCCAGTCTCCAGAAGTAGTCTCGATGGGCGAAGAAAAGCTGCCAGAGCTTGAACCGGGTTGGAAAGCTCATTGCTTCCATATGCGCTGCTAGAGAGGTCTGAGTCCAACGGAATTGAAGGAGGCGCTGCATCAAACTTTGCAAATTACCACCGTCCCCTGCACTGCAGACTGGGTCCTCGTCCCCCACGCACATTCGAACATCTGCCTCCTCCTGCGGCAGAGCTTGCTTCGAGATGAATATCTCTCCCGCGTGAGATGTATATCCCCATTCGCTCGGCGGAAGCAACGGCACAGGATCATTGCTGTGAGTCACTCGTCGATACATGCGATCTTCTAGCCTGACGTCGCCATCAAGATCAAAAGCTTCGTTGATGAAACGCGCCAGCTGGTAGTTGCCGAGGCGGGGCTCTCCGAAGGTTGTAATAACCACATTTTCCCAGCCGAGGGAGACCTTGAGCTCAAGGGCAGCGAGGCAGGCAACGGAGCCTCCAAGACTATGTCCTACGATGTGGATGGGGTAGGACGGATATTCCTCATGCAGTGCCTTGAGTTCGGGCAAGACGACATCCCTGGCATTTCTCCAAGAATTGAGGAAGCCCATGTGCACGGTACAGTTTGTGCATTCATGGCTAGGCTTCTCTGGCGACTCCCCTCCATCATCTGGGGATGGATAGGGTACATATTGCTGCGGCATTGTGGCGAGGTCCACAATGGTGTTGGTGATACTATAGGTACCTCTAAATGCGACGATGATGGCCTTGTCATGCTCAGATATTGACAATTTATGGTCTGACTCGGCTTGTTGCTCGTTGCCGTGGTCTACGGCTATGTATCCGCAGCTATCGCCAAAGAGAATCCCCGTGCTCCATGTGGTGACCAGCGATAGGGTTGGGAATTCCTTGCACCGCGAGAGGCATTCGAATGGCTTGCGGACTCCGGTATTGCCGATGCAATACGAGATGTCTACTAACCTGGCCAGACGCTCGAGCGAAGCGAACAGAGGAGCGGAAACATCCGTTGCCACTGCCGCCGGTTCTTGGTATTGTTTGCCGAGACCCTTTTGCTGTTGCTGTTGTTGGAAGTGATCCGAAGGTAAAGCCCAGCACAGGACGAGAAACAGGCCCAGTGGTAGCAACAATAACCTCAACAAGCTCGGCATATTTCTCGGCCACATGGTAAACCAGCAAGGCCCTACGGCGACGGGTTAGAGGCAATGAGAGCACAGGATGTTATAAGTAACCAGAGTTCTTTGACACGAGGAGCATATCGCACGGCAAAAACGGCAAATTGGTCGAATTGTAAATCGGGGCTGCTCGAGATATCGCTAGGGTTGTTGAAGAAGGGTGAATCCTGAGGCGTGCGCGCGGGATGATGATGTAGGCACAATTATAATGCAGTTTAAAAAAACATATGTCAGATTGCTATGACGGTGGCTTATGTTTCAAGCAGCGCGCGTCAAGGCAGCAGCGCATGACGGCCGAGAGGGCATTGAGGCGTTTTTTCCCTGGTGATGACGGTAGATTGAAATGGAATGCGGAAAACAATAATAAATGATAACAAGAGCACCAGGTGCGATGAGGTCGAATGATGTGAACGTTTGGTCGCATGAGGTCAGAAAAGGAAAAGGGTCTATGATCACGAGGCGTCATTGATACAGTCATGTACAATTGGGTGGGGCCGAATCAGGGACTGCCTGGGGAAATCTGGGGCTGGGAGGACGCTGGATTCGTAGAAGTTTGGGGTGGTTAGGGCGCTAGTCAAGACTTCAACGCAGGGGCAGATTCCGCCTTGGCTACAGGTACCGTAATGCACACTTCACGTTTTTGCTGGATTTATCATTAATATTGATGGTAAAACTAAACCCTATCATTTAAATCCCAGTGTGGACTATTGACAGACATGTCTTGCTCTACCCGAATGTCTCTCAGTACCCTCGACGGTGCCTTATATCAATCCCCCGTTTCATGCAATGTACCAGTTCTAAGCTGAACATGCCCAAGTTCAACGCCAAAAGAAAAAAAGCAACATCAAATTCATCGGAACAACCAGCCCCCCATCATACAAGGTAAGGGTGTCTGGCCTTCAAGGTTGGATCCCGCACCAGCGAGATGGTGTTGAACAGGGCGGTGTGTTCGGTCGCGTTAGTGGTGCAGGCGCCAGTGGCAGGCACGCAGTTGACACTCAGCCGAACGCTGCCCGATACTTCGTACATTGGAATTCTGCTGCACTAGTCAGTGCAACGATTCTATCATTTTAGTATTGCTCACGAGAGCTTGGTAAAACGTACCCATCGGTTTTGGGACACACCCGTTGGATCATGGTCATGACCTTTTCCGAGCTGTCTCCGTCCCTAAAGATAAACTTGACGTCGTGGTTTTCGCAGGCATAGCGTGGCGTCAGACCGGCTGGTGTGGTGGATGCCGATGTGGAGTTGAAGTGGCAGACCGTCGTGACCTGCGTGTCTGGATCCGCAAAGGTGAAGTCGTATGATGACAGAACACCTGGTGAAGCGGCCGATATGCTACTGTTGGACTTTGCTGTGAAGCTCTTGATCTGGTAACTTTTGGGCAGGACGCATCCGTTGCTGGCGTCACTGGCCTTGGCACGGAGAGCGGCTGGGAAGATATAGACGGGCTTGGAGATGGCGGCGGCGATGGCGCACGGCAAGGTGGCCAGGAGTGGTAATAATAGACCTGGCTGCATTTTGTGTAGAGAAAAGTGAAAATGAAGTAGACGATTGAGTTTTCAAGAAGATGGCTTATTTGGATGAGAGGCAAGTTTTTGAATGCTAATATCAAACAGGGGGAAACAGCAAAGTCAAGAGTAGGATGGAGGTTCTACAGCATGAAGTTTGGCTTCCAACCAACTACATGGGAATGGAGCGCTTTTAAAGAAAGGCAGAGAGACGAGACATCTTGGGTACCACAAAGAATCCAACACAAAGCCCACCTCTTGCCACCAATCTGCCGCCCTTGCGCCAAAAAAAAGATGATCATTGATCAACGCCCGATGGCTGGCGTGTGCATCCAGGGGATCCACAACGACGTTTGTCAATTTACCAGCCAAAAAAGCCAAGAGCCAGAAACTCACTGCCGATCTTTCCCAGCCTACGAGTTTGTATTACCTACACCTACGCGTACGAGCGCCCAATGCAACGGGGAGGGGGGGCGGAGGGCACCACCGACTCGTAAGCCGTCGAGGAGCACGGCAGGGTTGGTTTCAAGTTTCACCTTGATGACACCAGCCTGTTGATACGGTAACAATACAGGTGTAAGATGTTGAGGGGGGTGGGTGGTGGCTGGCAGTTTCATTCATCGTTTCTTATGGGAGGGCTCGCCGAATCAGTGAACAATGAACAAAGCAGCCGTGGAAACGGGATGAACGATTGAAGAAGGCACGCACTGTTGAAACTGGATAGTCTTTGCTATTTGCAATTCGCTACTCTGACCATTTGGTAGGTTACGATTGAGCTACCATCGATTTGTTTGCGTGATTCCTAGTACAGACGGTAGCTTAAAGGGGGCTTAGCCTCATGAGATCTTTCAAGGTGCTAAAAATGTAGAAAGCACAGCGGTGACGAAGTGTTTCAATGCAGAGATGGGCAGTATCAAGATACCATCTTATAAGCAATTCACTACTGCTCAAACACGTTGCTAACAACCTTCTCGTGGCGTTGAGCAATGTTGGACAACGTGCAAGACACGAGATATTGCAATTTTAATCTATGTGGGATTTATATAGTAATATTCAGTTGAAAAGGTAGTTATGAATCTTTAACATTCGTCCTCAGAGCTTACTACTAACTACAATGCCTTGATGCAACTGCTTTGATCTGCTCCCATTCATTTCAGGCCGACCTATGCTACGATGAAGTAAATGAACTGCCGTTTAAGGGTACGTACCTAATTATGTCAAGTCGCTCAGGTACTGACAAGGGCCCGTGCACGCCACCACCCACAAACAACTCACACTCGATAAAAAAAAGTCGCTTACCCTCAAGACACGTGACCCACAACCCGGCCGCGTCAATGGAAATTCCTTCCCCCCCACTCACCCAACCAATACCCGATATTTGGCTTTCGCTCTTTCGTGCGAACTTTGCCTCCCTTTCCCGACAACACCGAAAATCTTTTTGTCGACTACTAACCACAGCGACAAAAAATGGCCAAGGAAGCGCCCGTCAAGTCCGGTCTGGCCGTTGGCCTGAACCACGGTCACGTACGTCTTGCGATCTCACCTCGTGGAGGATCTCTGCTCCGCTCCGCCCGCCATGCAGACGATGGACGCTGACATGTCGAATCGATATATTTTTGCTTTATAGAAAACCACTGCCAGAGTTGTTAAGCCTCGTGTCTCCCGGACCAAGGGCCACCTGAGCAAGCGAACTGCCTTTGTGCGCGAGGTCGTCAAGGAGGTTGCTGGGTAAGTTTAAATCCCCGGTACCGGAGGCTGCTGCTTCTTTTTCTTTCTTTTTCCGATTCTCGATTTTCACTTCCTGGGAAGAGACTTTTCTTGATATAATGAAAGCCATTGGTTGATGCAACTGTTGCCCATGTCTGCCATTGACCAATGGAAGTGAAGACGAAGATGAAAGAGAGAGATTGAGAGGCTACCACATGGCATCATCCATCTGTTATACATTCTAGAGTACACCGTTAACATGCTCATCTTTATAGCCTCGCCCCCTACGAGCGCCGAGTCATCGAATTGCTCCGAAACAGCAAGGACAAGCGCGCCCGTAAGCTCGCCAAGAAGAGAGTACGCAACCCACCGAACCTTTCTCCCTTTATTCCACAAACAAAGAAAAGACTAACACATATTCTTTTCTACAGCTCGGAACTTTCGGCCGTGCCAAGAAGAAGGTTGACGAGCTCCAGCGTGTCATCGCTGAGTCCCGTCGTGCTGCCCACTAAAGAGAAATGCAACAATGTTAAAACATACAAATTTGGGGAGTGGGAAGCTGGGCCAACAACAAAATATGGGTTTACCGCATGGATTTGGCGTGGTCATGATTTCATCGATTCGACAGGCTTCGATGCGGCGCTGCAGGGTATAACTGCGGTTCATCAGAATACCAATACAAGTTCAAGCAAAAGATTTATGATCTTATGACACATGAGGAATCGTGACTGTGAATACATGTCTATTGTAACGGCGACTACTATCAAATGAATTGTTTAAACCTCATTATGCATAATCCCGTGAATGTTGTAACGCTGCATACCAACACGTCGCTTCTTGTCTACCTTGAGACGATCAGTCTCCTAACTCATGCATCCCAACCAGTGAATTAAACGCCACAATCTGTACCAAAGACATCAAAGACCAACTTGTCATTGCTTCATAAGGGGACAAGCATATACATGGCTCATTTCTTGCCAAACTTGAACCATTTGGGCATCTTCTTCTCCGATCCGTCACCATCACCCCTGCTCTTTTCCACCCTTTGAGATTCTGGAAGAGCAGCCGCTTTCCCGGTCTTGTCCTCCACAGCTTGTGGGATCTCAGGTACCTTGACTGCTTGTCCATGCTCCGCAACATTTGCCTTGAGAAACGCTTGTTTCTTTACTTCAGGTGGCACACCGTCGTTCCACACCAGGCTCACTAGCACTCGACCAGAGAGTTTATATGCCTTGATAAGACTATGTTTAGGCGAGTCGTCATCTTGAATGACGGCTTTGCTTCCTGGTACCACAAGATGGAAGGGGTGACTATTGTTAGCCATGACCCGGCGAACTGCCTCGTACAAAAAGGCCCCCGTTTCTGACGGTCCGACCTGCCATTCACTGCTGGTATTGTCTGGGAATCGCACCTTGACGGTGATGGATTTTATGGCGGCGATCTTTGCACGCTCGGCTGCTTCCTTCTCTTCGAGTTCTTTGTCTGACATGAGACGCTTGTTTCGCGAGCTCTCTTGTAACCGTGCCTGATGCAACTGGGCGTGTGCAATGCTTGGTGCGAAGTCAACCTCATCAACTGGTGCAAGCGCAGCCGCTGGTACATCTCCAGTTGGCGCGAGAAAAACGTTGACAGGTTGGTATGGGTCCTGTGACGTAGGGATGTCGGGAGTGTCCTGTATTGATTGCGATGCTGACGCCTCCCCCGAGCCAGAAGGTTGTTCCTGATCGGCGGTGGCTATTGTTGAGTCTGGTGCAGCGTCTGTCATGACTGCATCTTCAGGTCGCTCTATTTCCTTCTCAGGTGCCGTACCATCAACGGGGACATCTTTCTTCTCAGTGGTTTTTGATTTTGGCTCGGAATTTGCGTCTTGCGCCTCTGAATCCTTGAAGAACTGGCTGATTTGCTCCATAGCCTCATATAACGTCTGATCCGTCTTCCTGAAAGACAGTCGTATCAGAACATTTCCAGAATTGTGACCAAAATGCGACATGGTCTTTTGAAAATCGTCAAACGAGCTGAGCTCCCTGCCCATGATGTTGAGAACAGGAGTCTCATAATATAGCTGACCGGCGCCCCCGGCGCTCCCATCGGCCGTCTGCGCGACCCCACGGGCTGTGATGTTGATATTCTTCCCGGCACTGGCTTCGCCGCTCTCAAACTGCCGAAGGATTTGCCATATCGACAGGTTGGAGGCAAACTTCTTGATCAGTCGACCTCCAGGGATTTCTCTTGCCTCTGGCTGAGGTATCTGCAGCGCTATCTGCACGACGGATGGCGTATTCGATTTCTGAACGAGCTCAAGCTTTGCGCCGCCGATGAGGCCTGAAGTGCGAAAGGGGATGGACAGGTCAACCTGCTTCTGCTTGTGCCTACGATGCGCAACATCAAGTCAGTACAGGCTTTAACATGCTATTACATGGAAATCGCAATGAGAAGATGGAAAGGGGGGGCTGCCAACTTCATGCGCACTTGATGAGGTACTTGTTGCCGTCTAGGCTGAGCTTCTTGCAAGCTTCTTGGAGGACGTCCGATAGGTATGTGCTGGGGTTGACTTTGATGGTCGTCCGGCGCAAGTCCGTAGCGATAACCACGACGTGCGAGGACATGTTGAAACGAGGATGAATATACTGGAGCTAGAAGAGAGAACTCTGGTGACAGGGGAAAAAGGATCAAAATAAAAGATATGCTAGTATCCTTTGAGTTTCTCAGCCTGAGAGAAAAAACCACTGTAGAAGGAAGGATTGGATAAGTTACTGGTGATGACACAGAGCTTCCAGTGCAATGTAGTGGGGTTGAAAGGGTAGGTGGGGGAAAGCCCGTGACAGCAAAGATGCACTCAGAAAAGGACAATAGAAATGTCGAAGGCAAGAAAATAAAGTAAAATATGGCCAGCACTACAAGATATCTTTGAATAAGCTTTGCATTCTTGATATAATGGTTGAATAGGTGCTTCCAATATTTCACATGACTACATCGCTGCTGAATGAGCCACGCTTCCTCTCTTCTCGAACAATCCGCAGGCATCCCTCACGGTGAGGTAATGCCTCTGAGAGCTCGGGCCAATCAGAACCCAGAATCGGCACTCCGCCCTTGGATTTTCCGACGAACACGGCCGCGCCAGTCGATGTTTGCCTTGTGGTATTAGCAGCAGCACAGCAGGCTGGTTACAGTACGTATCACAGCACAGGTGGGCAGCCATCAACTACAGTGAGTGGGCTCCAGGCGGGCTCTAGGCCAATTGGTTGGGTTGCTTGGAGTGCAAGCTCACTGACAACGACACCACAGACACCAAGAGCTCCCATCACCATTCTTGAACGACAATCAGACCGACGCTTCCTTCTCGACTCTGCTTGGCAGCGCTTCTGACGACGACACCTACGCACGCTATTTCCTTAGAACGTGTATAGCTGACGGCCGATTGTCAAACGACTTGCAAAGCTTCTGCAATCCTGCTTGCAAAACCACCCACCTACCACTTCGTTGTCTGTCACAGCTCAGTAACCTCAGAGCCCATCATGGTAAATCGCCATTCTCCCTCTCCCATGTGCACCCCATCAGATGTATAGAGACCCTTAGCTAACACATAGTGTCCCTAGAGTTCTCCTTTCTCAATCAGTGAGCTTACACTCCCAGCTATTTCCTGCCCGCCCGACAACGCATGCTGGTGCTCTACCACCAACTCCTCCTCCTCCTCTGCGGACACTCCCACATAGACATAGCTAACCCTCTCCTCTCTCCCCAATAGACGGTGGCGCCTGCGTCGCCATGGTGGGCAAGGACTGTGTCGCAATTGCTTGTGATCTCCGCCTCGGTCTCCAGGCCCTCACCGTTTCCAACAACTTCCCCAAGATCTTCCAGTACGGCGACGTCTTCCTGGGCCTTACCGGCCTCGCCACCGATGTCAGCACCGTCAGCGACCTTTTCCGCTACAAGGCCAACATGTACCGTTTGCGCGAGGAGCGTTCCATTGCGCCCCGCACATTCGCCAACCTCGTCTCATCCTCCCTGTACGAGCGCCGCTTCGGCCCTTACTTCGTCTCCCCCGTCGTCGCTGGCCTCGAGCCCAAGACGGGCAAGCCTTTCATCTGCGGCTTCGACAGCATCGGCTGCATCGACTTTGCCAAGGACTTCATCGTCTCCGGGACCGCTTCTGAGCAGCTGTTTGGCATGTGCGAGAGTTTGTGGGAGCCCGATATGGTGCGTTTCTTTTTGGGTGTTCCCCTTTTGCTTCCCTTTCCGTGTATTCCCTAACATTTGCCTTGTGGGGTGGAGAGATGGCCAGAAACTGCTCGCTACATACTGATAAAAAGTGCTGACAAAAAATGGAATTTAATAGGGGCCTGATGCGTTATTTGAGACAATTTCGCAGTCGCTACTCAACGCCATGGATCGTGATGCCCTGTCAGGTTGGGGCGCACACGTCTATATCATTGAGAAGAATAAGGTCACCAAGCGATTACTAAAGGGCCGACAAGATTAGAGAAGGGGCAGTGATCCAGCGGGATTCGATTTGAAGGCACAAAACATCGGCATGCGGAGTTTAAGAAGCGTGTATGCTGTACGAATAGATATTCGGCCAGTGTCGAGGTCGAATTATGAGAAATATAAGAGTGCAACAAACCCCCCATTAAAAAAGGTGGCACATATACATTTCACAAGCACCATGCATGAGCCGAACTCTCGTGATCTATCAAATCCCATTTCCCTCTTTCTAAAGACGTAGAATAAAGCCGTCATACATATACATACGTACATACATACATCATCAACGTAGGTTGAAGTATGGCACAAGGCTTCCTTAATAACTCTATCTAGCCCGAGCTAGGTTCCATTGGTTTTTCTTTGTTTTAAATTCCATTTCTTTTTCATCTATTGCTCTTTCTTGGCCTTGATCGAATCAACGGGCTTTTGTTGCATGAACATATTGCGTTCTATGAGCTTGAGTACCTCATCGAGAAGTCTAAAAGAATCAGATTGTCAGCAACCATCAGGACATAAAAATAAAGACAACTGAGAAGCAGGCGGTATAACTTACACGACGGGCGCGCTAATGATGACTACAGCTTTCCATTCCAGCATGTTAAGAGGCACAATTGCAAACAGGCTCTGTAGCACAGGAGTGTAAAGCAGTGCAAAGTGGAGAGCCATGGAGAGTGCAATGGCGTAGACAAGCATCATGTTCTTCCAGAGAGGGAGGGTGAGTAGCGATTCACTTGAGGACAGCGCATTCATGGCGTTGAACATCTCAATGACGACTAGGATTGACAGCGATACAGTCGAGGCAGATTTGGCCATGTCATTGGTGAACATCTGGCAACCGATTTCAGGGAAATCGGCAGAGCAGTGATGGAATCGAGAGAGCTGTCCAAAGGTAATGAGGGGGCCCTCGGGGTTATACATGAACCACCAAGCGTACCCAGCAACAGTAGCAAGACCAACATATGTACCGATGATAAGGTACCGCGCAAACAGCCAGCCGCCAATGAGGGGCTCATCTCTCTTGCGAGGTAGACGCTTCATGATTCCATGGTCAGGAGGATTGAACGACAGAGCGGTGGCAGGGAGACCATCTGTAACGAGGTTGACCCATAGTAACTGAACGGGAATGAGCGCCTCTGGCATACCCAGAGCTGCGGTAAGGAAGATAGACACAACCTCACCAATGTTGGAAGAAATGAGGTATCGGATGAACTGTTGCGTGTTGTTGTAGATGGATCGTCCTTCCTCAATGGCAACCTCAATGGTGGCAAAATTGCTGTCAGCTAGAACCATGTCGGCAGCGAGCTTGGCCACATCTGTTCCAGAGCCCATGGCAACACCAATATCAGCCTTCTTGAGAGCAGGAGCATCGTTGACACCGTCTCCGGTCATGGCGACGACCTCACCGAGAGATTGCAGAAGGTCAACCAGCTTAGACTTGTGACCAGGCTCCACTCGTGAGAACAACGAGGCTGTTTTGGCAGCTTCCAATTGCTCGCTGGCAGACAAGTTATCGAATTCGCGCCCAGTGTAACTCTTTCCGGTAACATCCTCATGTTGGCCAAACACACCGATTTGTCGGCAAATGCTCTCGGCAGTGTTGCGGTTATCACCCGTGATGACAATGACGCGGATACCTGCCTCCTTGCATTGGCGAATAGAGGCCGGGACTTCCTCTCTGGGAGGATCAAGCATTGCAACGAGGCCAAGGAATGTCATGCCCCGCTCAAGCTCAGCATATTCCTCTGTTGTCTTTGCAGACCCAACCAGTGGGTGGTCAGAAACATCATCAATGGTAGCGAGAGCAATAATACGAAGACCACGATTGCCGTACTCAACCACCTCGGTTGCCAGAAGTTTAAGTAGCTTTTCATTGAGAGGAGTAACACGGCCCTTGGAGCCCAGAAGAGTGTGTGTGCAGCGTTCGATGATGGACTCAGGAGCGCCTTTGACGAGCAATTTCTTGGTGTTGTTAGCACCCTCGACGAGAACCGACATGCTCTTTCTATCGCGAGAGAACTCGTATGTTGCGAGACGAGGTAGCCTTTCTTCGTGTTTGGCACTGGCAAAGTGACCACAATCCGATGGGTGGGTGCCTTCCGGAGCGCAGGGGCCAATCTTTTCAGCAAGTACCCTCAAGGCTCCCTCGGTGGGTTCGCCTACACTGGAAAATGTACCATTTTGTGCGTTGTAGTCGAGACGAGCATCATTGCAAAGAGCCGCAACCTCGGCGATTTGGCGAATAGTGGAGGAGGTAGAAGTCAGATTATGGACAACCTCCCCGTCATGCTTGATGGCTCCCTTCGGGGCAAATGTTGTACCTTCAACATCAAGTTCCGTCAAGTCGGTACCAGAAGCGTCAAGGTAGACGATCTTGTTCACGCTCATCTGGTTTGTGGTAAGGGTACCCGTCTTATCCGAGCAGATAACGCTGCAGCTTCCCAGTGTCTCCACGGAAGGTAAGCTTCGGACAACTGCGTTCTTGGCCGCCATCTTTCGAGTACCTAACGCAAGGCAGGTAGTGATAACGACAGCAAGACCTTCGGGAATGGCGGCCACACCGAGAGAAACGGCAATCTTGAGGTAGTAGATGGCACCCTTTGTCCAGTTGCCATGACTAGGGTCATTGAAGTGGGGGATATTGATCAGCCAAACCAGAATACAGATGACAGTAATAACCTTGGCAAGGCTGTCGCCAAAATCATTAAGCTTCTGCTTTAAGGGAGTGGGCTCTGATATCTGTGCAGTGATGCTTTCGTGAATATCACCAATTGCCGTGTTGGACCCGGTCAGAACAACAATCGCCTTAGCTCGTCCAGTCACGACTGTGGTTCCAGAGAAGATCATATTGATCTGGTCTTGCAAGACAGCCTTGTCATCTGCAACAACAGCAGCAGCATCCTTGCCAACGGTTTCGCTCTCTCCAGTGAGAACAGCCTGATCCACAGAAAAGCTGTTGCTCTCAATAGAGACGACGCGGCAATCAGCTGGAATGCGATCGCCAACGGCGACGGAGATAATATCACCGGGAACGAGGTCGTCTGCCTTGATGCGAGAAACGTGGCCGCCATTGCGAACAACGTTGGCCTCGTTAGCGGAGTATTCTTGAAGTGCGGCAATGGCCTTCTCGGCGCTGCTCTCTTGAGAAACGCCAACAACAGCGTTGAGGATGAGAATGGTAAGAATCTGCAAATGGTGTAAATAATCAGTATGCCGTACATCAAGATTGGCCGAGTGCACCGGGATATAATTTCAGCCAACTCACCACAGCGGGGTCCACAAAGGCGCCCCAGCCGCCCTCGTCCTCGAGGATCGCAAGAACGAAGGAGACGACAGCGGAACCGAGCAGGATAATAACCAGCTGGTCTTTGAACTGCTCGAGAATGAGCTCCCAAATGGGAGTAGGCGGTTCTTCGGGAATTGCTGTGACACGTTTAGCGCAAAGTCCCATCAACAGTGGGGTGGAGGTTGTGGTCGAGGGGTAATGAGTGAAGTTTGCGAGGATTGAACCTACCATTACGACCGTGCTTCTTTCTGAGTTCATTGGTTTGTTCGTCGGTCAAGCCTTCGTGCACATCGACTTGGAAGCTGGCGAGCACCTTGTCGATGGGGAGGGCGTAGGCATTCTCCATGGTGGCGGTTTGCGCCGGAGGCGGGCACCCTTGAGTATGCAATAGCAGACTGGTTGACCGTGACACGGTCAATAAAGATGCGATACGACAGGGAGATAAATTCGAAAGGGTATCGGTTCGTCGGTCCGTATGCAGGTGTTCCGCGCCAATGGATGCGAAACGAGCGGATGGGAAGATCGAGGCAAGAAGAGGACACGACGAAGAAAGCTGGATGGTTAGTAGCGCTCCAACATGGCAGTCTGGTAGATTTGTCAGATCCCAAAGGCTCCACGTGGCACGAGCAAAGACTGGGATGGAAAAAAATGCCGGAAAGTCGGCGCCTGAATCGAAGTGGTGGAAAACTTGTACGTGTTCTGTTCTGTTCGCATGACTGGAGGGGCTTCTTTGGGCTACTGCGTCAGAAGCGCCAACGCCACTGCCCTTGTAGGGCTAGCTCCAGGGTCAATACCTAGGCTTGCAGGCTTGTAGCGCCCATTTTCCCCTTGGAAGGGATGGATGGTGGTTGCACGACATTGCACGGTAGTCGTACAGTGGCATCAACTCTCATAGTGAGCACTAGGGCGCTGGAAACTCGACAGTCCAGCGCCCTTCACTCTTTACGGACCGTCGGGGTGATTTAACAAGTGAGGTGTGTTTAGTCCCATAACTGACCTGGAGCGGCGATAATTGGTCTGAGCACAGGGCCGTGAACCGCTAGATGCACGTCAGCTGTGTGGCACGACGGCGAGTCCGGAAGCGTCTAGTGTGGACGATTATAAGCACTGGCAACTGAAGTCCAGTCTTTATAGACCTTAAAGTGCCTGCGTAAGCAGGGACAGAAGAGTTCTTACCAACAATCAGCAATTGCCAGTAATTACTGTTTACACGTATTGATGGATGTACTGAAAGAGATTTGGTATATAACAAATCTTTAATACGTACCTATGTGTGAGATCCCTCCCTGGAGATGAATGGCTACTTGCTATAACCTACATCGCCTTTACTAGCGCCGTGGAGGATTTTTATTAATGCTTGGTTTTTTGAGCTATTGAAACCTTTAAAGTCGAATAATAATTTATTTGAAACGAACCAAGTGAAATGATATACATGTATTCTTTGCTGTTGGAATTGGACGGGCCAATGTGTAAGTGACTCTGTACTCTTGTACCACCAGGTGACACCTTGTGGGTCTGCAGTCTGCAATGATGGCAATGTTATACTGAGCTTTTTTATTGCTTCACCATCAACTAAGATATCATTCTAAGATGCACTGTTCTGAGTGCCAAGACTTTGGTAAAGACAAGATATAAGTTAACCATGGAGGACTGTGAAGTTGACGTGATGTTGGTGATGACATGCATGATATGTGTAACATCAGGTAGACGCAATCAACATCAATGAAGGTCCTCTAACATCATCAGTCGAAACTTGTCTACTCATCGTTAACAAGTATCACTTTATTTTCAACCAATCCGGAGCCAACTTGTGAGGCCGCCTGATCTTGCATACCTCCATCACCATCCTTATATAATGCAACCTGGCCATGTTGTGAGACTAATGTAGCGAGGACGACATCCTTGTTCTTCTTCCAGTGCAAACCAGCATGGGATACGGCAAAGCTGATGTAACTCACGGTTGCATTATCGCATCTCATCGCCTTAGCGTTGCAGCTAGATTTGGGCGGGCATATGGTTCTTGCCAGCCCATGCCAACTCCTGCCAACTCCTGCCGATAACGTCTTCCGTGGATAAATGGACCTGTATTATAGGCAACAATGACAAGCATTGCAACCAGTCGCTCCTGAATGCCTTCAGACTTTCCACATGGTCTGCTTGTTTCTTGAAATCTACCTATAATCACTTGGGCAAGCCTTTTGCTTTTCTTCCTCCCCTCAGCCTTCATTTTGTCGTCTTGGTGCGGCTCATTCGCCATGTCTGGTCCTTGACCCTTTGTTCTGCTTCTTTTGGTGTCTTGGAACAGATTTTGCATGCTCTTTTTTTGGGCCCCGTTTCTTTTTGGCCTTTGTTGAAGAATGGATCCCATTGCGTCACCGTCCAGTTCTCGGCAAAGCTCTATCCATAGCTCGCGATGTTCTACCAAGACCGCGCGAGTTCATAGAGAATCAACTCTAAATATCAATACGTGCTTCGATCCTCTAACCGGGCATGCAAACGATTTGTTGACGCCAGTAAATTCACTGCGCACCAACATTGTCGATGTCTCCACGGTCACGGCCAATACTCTTGCACTAGATTGTGCCACCGAGGCTGGGAAATGCTTTGACAATGGTACTTTCGCAACAAGCCCAATGAACAGTAAAGACCAATGCCGGCTAGCAGAAGATAAAGTCGTTAAAGAGAGGGTAGACTCGCGACTCCCGTTTCACAAGTGGATGAAGTCTATTCATCGTCGGGCAAGACAACGGCCGGGTCTGTCGATGTTAAATGTATCTCGCCATTACTCACAGAATCTTGGTTCAGAGGATGGCTTTCACTCTACCCAAACAAAAGGAAGATTCCATCGACAGTCATCCTCGGGTTCTTCTTTTGCATTTGTTACGGCGGTTCGGAGTGCTAGTATCAGCCTCGCCAGCGAAAGCGCAGTCACACGATCCCGAAGGAACACAGCGCGGTCTCCGTATCTCTCTCCAACTGAGCGAAGCAGCCGAGCTTCGATGTCTGGCCCAAGGGTATCGGAGGACGGAATTATCTTGGAAGCTCATCGGTTGGTGGATACGGCCGCTACAGAGCGCGCTATGAGACGACGGAAAGTGTTGGAGGAATTGATCAGCACGGAGGAGGGATACATTGGTGACATTCGCTTTTTGATGAACGTATGTACAATGATGCTCCTCATTTGTGACCCTTAAACTTTAACTAAACAGTGTTATAGGTTTATGTTACGGTTTTGGCATCGGTGCCAGCAATATGCGCTGGCCTAAGGTCGTCCATCAACCGCAATTTGACAGAAATTGTTGAGTTTCATGAGCAAATACTGGGCGAGTTGCATAGAATAGTGCCACACTCGGAGTATACTCAGATTGATCCGCAATCACCTCCCGAGACAAGAATTGACCAGACCCGACGTCCACGACATGGCCATCGTCGATGGGCAAGCGTACCGGAGCACAATGGTAATATGTCATGGCATCAGAGGGCTCCAGGAATGTTATGCGACCCACAGGTAGCGGCAGAAGTTTCCAAGATATTTGGAAAGAAGGTATTACACACGAAATCCATTTTATGATTGTTGCAGTTGGCATAACATTCGAATACTAATGTATATAAAGATGAGTAGATTCTTCATATATAAGGAGTATGGAGCAACTTACGAAATTATGATGAAAGACATTGCTTCAACACACCATGTCATGCCTGATTGGGAAGCTAATCAGAAGGGCTTGGAGGCTCTGGCCTCGACCCTTGGGCCTATCAAGAATAATGCCAACAGATCCAAACAGGCACTTACAATGAACGACTTACTGGTCAAGGTGGGGCGCTGTGCCTCATTCCATGGATCGTTTTACTGACCATCCTCTACTATAGCCCATTCAGAGGGTTTGCAGATATCCTCTCCTGTTTTCAGAACTGCTCAAGTACACCCCGGCGTCCGATTGCCCAAATTCACATATGGAGATAAACGATACGTTGGCAAGACTGCGCGAAGCAACAGCCGAAATTAATCGCGCAACGGATGATGTGCGGATGAAGACCACATTAGAGAGGACGTGGCTGCTACAAGATCGACTGGTCTTCCCTAATAGAGTAAGATATTGGAGGAATTTGTACGAGGTTATAGGGAATGAGCTTACTTTTCTTGCAGAAACTTGACGCCTTTTCCAAGAACCAAATACGATCCTTTGGACATATCCGCTTATGTGGCACACTTCACGGATGCTGGCAAACAAAGACTGGTGTTGAAGGCCATTACCTTATTTGTCTCCTTTATCGTGACTTCTTATGTTTCGCATCTCCAGGCAGAATTGAGCAAATTTATACACTTCTTGCTTGCATAAATTTGAGCCAAGTCAAAGTAGAAGACGTTGATAATGGGCGAGGTGAGGATGCTTGTATGCTCCAATGGTGTTGCTTGTTAATGACCGGTGCAGGACTGCAATGTCACACTGCACCTTACTCCTGGAAAATTGTGTTCGAGTGTGATCATCAGCTTTACGAGATGATATTGACGGCCTGCAGTCCCAAGGAGGAGGTAGAATGGCGAGCACGGATGAATAAACCATGCAAGGAGGGTGGCGATGCAAAGGATTCAAATCTATTTAGCTCACTCTATCTGAACATCAAGAGCCAGGGTACTGTTTTTGGGAAGCCAGGTATGTTATTCTCTCAAAAATGTTTTGGAATGATTTTGCAAAATAGCCACCGCTGACTGAATGGATGGAAGGCACAATGGCAAGGCGGATCTCCATACATCGAGCAACCACAATTGGATCCAAGTCGACATTGTGCCAGGTTGTCCTCAAAAACACCAACGCCTTGCCAGATATCCTCAACAGCGCGTCTGCGGCACTGACCATTAACCGATCTCAATCCTTGTTGACAACCAACGCTCGGGTTCCAATACTGGCACCAGCAAGAAGTGAACGGGCCCGGATAGAGGCCCTTCTTGCTGATATTTGGAGCCGGGAAATTCTTCCCTTCCCCGCTATGACGACGAGATCAAGAAGTGAACATCTGGTGCGCAGCTCAGCAAATACAGTCATGAGGAAGCTCAGTGTAGCCAGCATTACCAGTAGTTTTTCCAAGAGGAGTGGTAGTTTTCCGCAGAGAGTCAAATCAAATGGAAGTGAGCTACTGATGGAAGGCGCAAAACGCCAAGATATCAAAGGAGGTACTGAAGAAGCAACAACAGCAGCAGCAGCAGACGACGCAGCCCATGACACTGAATCATGCAGAAAGAAAAAAAGACAAAGAGTCGAACATATGGCTATCGAATTGGCACATTTTGGTCTCTCTAGTTCAGAACCTACACCCATAGAATATCAGATGATTACCGCAAATCCAAAAGAAACAGGCGGAAGTATTGATGAGCTGGATGATAGGCAATGGGCACTGCAGCAGGTGCTGTGCTCAACAATGCCAGAACTGAGCCGGCTTATAGCAACAGTAGACAATTTTCAACCGGCAAAAGAAAATCGAGCGATATATAAACCACGGTTCAATGACAGGGCTCGAAGCTATGGGAGATGGAGCAAGACCAGTGGTATGAAGGTTGACAGCACTGGTCTTGGGTTTCGGAAACTCTTCTCGCTGGGTCGAGAGGCTTGATGTGGGTACCGAGTGTCGACAACACATTTGGCAGCTTGCAGTATAGTCTGTAAGCACACATGAAATGCAACAGGGATAATACTATCGCCAAATATCTGTATCATTGGGGTTTTGCGGAGGGACTAAGGGCAATTGACTTGGATGACTGCGAAGCACAGCAAACATGAAACTATCACGGGCAGATTTATGTGAGCGCAACACAACTCAAGACGTTACTGTGCGGACCTGTGTGGACATTGAATGGTCGAAGCACGAACTGTGATGATATCTGGCATCTTGTTCGACGACATGTGGGCCCATGCCAATTGACTGATTGCCATGCGTGACGTAATTAAGCGTGAGATGCGAACGAGGCATGACGGCCAATGTTGGCGGAATCGATTCTCCCCTGAATATCCTACCCCAGCCAACATAGATCCACTGCGGGCTTGTTGAGAAGGTACCTAATTACTTACTGTGTATTGGGCGTTGAACATTCCCTGGTGATGTTGGAATGGGGTTGGCAAGTTCATGATTCAGAATGCTGCTGTGAGAAGCTGCGATGCGATGAGCCAATCAGCACGGGGTTCGTGTCTTTCTTTGCTTTCCATAATTGCATCGCTCAAGAGTCACGACTGCGCATGACGCAGCAGCCAAGCATGGCAGTGAATTGAGCAATTTGCGGTCCGCATCAACTTTTCAGGTGGCACTGAGTGGGCACGCACCGTGAAGCCGTTGTTTGGCGGCCATTATGACGCAATAGCTAAGCCATGGGAAACGAGCCCAGCCGTTTTATGTGGGGGGGTAAGTCCGGGGGTAGCTTGAAGGGAGCTTCTGTACCTTCTGCTGCTGCCAGGGCTTGTCTGACTTGCCAGGTAGTATTATCAGCCAAATACCTGCACAGGTGACGATGCGTGGGGCAACTGACAGGTCTTGACTTGCTATCCAAGACAGATGAGAGGTCTAGACCATGGAGGCCACGGAGTGAAACTACCCGTGCGTTAATAGCAGGTACTGTACTTGGTGCTGCACGGCCTAACCACAGCAACGCGGGTCCCCACGATGACGATGACGTAGTTGGGAGCTGAACATGGCGAGCTGTTCGTCCCCTCACGTCCGAAAGCTTCTTTTTAGGGGCCTATATCTGGCTCTTTCCTTCAGCTTTCTCTCTCTCTCTCCATCTTCATCTCACTTCCTTTATCACATCTTGTTCACTAATCTGCAACATATATTCCACTCAAAGCGCACACACACACATACACACACATACCTGTTGCACTGCTCCACATCTCAATTCCATCCTCGATTTCTCTTCTCTCATTTCGCTTCTACACACACACAAGACTACCTGCCCCTCATACCCCGCAGTTCAAACAGCTGCTCATAGACCTCCCAAGGCCGAAACTCTTTTCTTCTCAACCACACATCATCCTTCACAAACACACAACAACAAAACACCCCAGCAAAACCATTCACAATGACCAAGGGAGAAGCCACCCAGACCAAGGTCCACCACAAGGGCAAGAACGACGATTTCCTCGTCTTCGTTGAGGATCCTGCGCTGTACAACAAGTGGAAGTCTGACAAGAGCATTCCTCTGGCCCACTTCGTTTCTTCCTTCAACGTCTTCGTCTCACGCAAGTAAGTAATGGTTCTTCTCAGTCCGCTCTATTGCCGCCTATTGCCGCCAATCAACGATTTTGGTCTGCATTTTTGGTTTACCTATTGCACAAACCTAGTCTAGCTAGCAGGCTAAAGCATCGACTGATCACCAATACTAACACAACATGAATAGGCAAGGCACACAGGGCAACTTTGACACCGCTTCTAAAACAGATCTGGCCGCGGAGTTTGACACAGAGGTTGTCGACGATGTCATTATCAAGATTCTAGAGACTGGCTCAGCTCAGACCATGGAGGTTAGTTTGCCCACCAGAAAGAACACATCTCCTCCCGAGAAGACAAAACGTTGAGCTAACCACAACCAACTTAAACAGATGCCTTCCCGTCAAGGTGTCACCAACGACTCTATGAACTCGATGAAGGCCCGATAAGCAAATTTGCTCTGAATTATTTAATGGATTAGCAACTCATCACATTCAACAAATGATGCCTGCGGCGTGGAATGAAGGATTGAGTGGGTTGGGATGAGTTGAGCTTGCCAGTCAGTGCAAGCTTGACGTAAAATACCTCCATCCCTGGTGAGCTAGCTGAAGCAGTACTTCCAAGCACACTAAATAAATAAAACAATACATAATCTTGAATTGTCCAAGCTGTCATCTTTTATGTCTTACCATGAGATTTCTTATCCTTACTTTGTCGTGTCAAACTCAACTTATCCGAAGACGTAGTAGGCTGGCGTGAGCTTATTTGCTAATCTAATCCATCGCTTGATAATGATACACATTTAACATGTATGTCCTAGTTGAAAAAACTGAATAAACTTCAAAAGATGTCAGTACAAATCTCTTGTAGAACTCCATGTACATTCTTGTCATGTCATCAATACTCACTGTTGCAGTCAATCTAGTCGGCACGAGTGGCTCACACTACGCTCATGTCTAGAACAGTTTCTTGTAGCTTTTCCATGTTAAAGATACGAGATTTCGAACACTACCGGTAGTGATTAGCTTTCAGGGTTTCTCGGTTCCCATCCATGAATTTTATTTATAGGAATGGCTGTTCCTGCCTCTAAACACTGCTGCTTGCTTGTGATACTGATGTCACTGTTACGGTCCAACTTATTTATACATCCTATGGAACCCCGACTTATCTTGAACGTGTTGTGGATTCTTTTCCTGCCCTAGCCACATATATAATTAGCATTGACGTGGACTTTGACATGCAATGGCAGCAATGCTAACTGCATACATCTTTCAATCATGAATTATTTTGCAATCTCTAGTCACTTAAACCGCCAGCTTGTAGCGATGGCGGGGTAATCGGGCAGGGCAGTCGCGGGGCATTCATAGTCGGGTGGCCTCGGTGGGCGAAATCGGCCCCAAAAAAATACACTTTGTAGCTGCAACATGACGCAAACTCTTTTTATGCTATTTTTTTCTTCTCCTTCCTAGCAGGCCCCTCCGCCAAACCTCGATTCTGTCGACACGAAAGCCCGAACCTTTATACGCTGCTCACATTGGCGTGCTTGATCTAGCGACAAACACTACGAAATGGCCAAGTCACCAGTGATTGGGTTGCTCGGCGGCGGCCAGCTTGGCCGGATGCTATGCGAGGCCGCGGGCCCTTTAGGCTACGAGATCCTCATCCTCGACGACGAGGCTTGCCCGGCCAAGCAGATCAACGCCAATTCTAGGCACGTGACAGGCTCCTTCAAGGACGCAGCCAAGGTCAAGGAGCTTGCTGCCCGCTGCGACGTTCTCACTGTCGAGATTGAGCACATCAACACCGAGGTGCTCGAGGAGATTGCCACCAAGGGTGTGACAACAGCGTCGGGTGAGCTGCGAAAGATCCCAGTTCACCCGTCATGGCGCACTTTGCGCCTCGTCCAGGACAAGTTTGAGCAGAAGGAGCATTTTGGGGCTGGTGGGATTCCTATCGCGCCTCAGATTTCGCTGGATGGTGGGGATGCGCTGCTGGATTCACTCCGCAGTGCTTCAGAGACACTGGGGTTCCCCTTCATGGTCAAGGCTAAGAAGGGCTCATATGACGGACGGGGAAACTTCAAGGTAAGTGGTTCCCAGGATTTTGAGCCTGCCGTAAAGGCACTCGGTAGTCTGCCGCTGTATGCAGAGAAGTGGGTTCCTTTCGTCATGGAGCTCGCTGTCATGGTGGTTCGGACTGAAGACGACGACGGCAACTTCAAGGCCGTCTACTCATACCCCACAGTGGAAACTGTGCACGAGGATAATGTCTGCAAGACTGTCTTCATGCCTCCCCGCAAGGTCGATGCCACTGTGTGTGCCGAGGCGCGCAAGGTAGCAGAGAACGTTATCAAGAGCCTATGGGGACGAGGTGTCTTTGCTGTCGAGATGTTTCTGTTGGGTGACGGTAAGCAAAGCATAACCATCTCTAGTCAATGATATTGGAAGCTTATATAAACTAGGAACCATCATGGTGAACGAGGTTGCGCCTCGCCCACACAACTCGGGCCACTACACTATCGAGGCGGTTCCATACTTCTCACAGTACAAGGCACAGTTACATGCCATTTTGGACCTTGTACCTGACTCCATGAAAATCACTCCCCGATCGGCCCAGGCCATCATGGTCAACATCTTGGGCGGAGCTACAGAGAGTTCACACGACAAGCTCGTTGAGCTCACACAGACTGGACATGTCGAAGATGTCGACACCTATCTACATCTGTACGGAAAAGCATCCAAGCCAGGTCGCAAGATTGGGCACATCACATTCACAACACCCTCCACGGAGATTAATCTGGAAAGGACCATTGCTCCTTTTGTGAACGAGGTGGATGACATGCGCCAAAAGCGGCTTTCTGTTTCAACTGAGCAATTACGTCCAGTGACTGTCGAAGCCAAGACAGGGAGCTCGAGAAACCCCAAAGCACCGCTGGTTATAGTGACCATGGGGTCGGACTCGGATCTCGGGGTGCTGTCAGCGGGTCTAGACATATTGGAGAAGTTTCAGGTGCCGTACGATTGCACAATCACTTCAGCACATCGCACACCATCGCGTATGACTGAGCTCGCCAACAGTGCGGCTGCAAGGGGTGTCAAGGTACTGATTGCCGCCGCTGGAGGTGCGGCTCATTTGCCAGGCATGTTGGCGTCAGAGACGACTGTGCCCGTTATTGGTGTACCTGTGAAGGCAACACATCTCGATGGAAACGATAGTCTGCTAAGCATCGTGCAGATGCCGGTAAGTTTTTACCTAAACCATTCCCATTCCCATTCCCATTCCCATTCGCAGGCCCTTCTATAGTCTCGCGAGTTTTGTGATTGCGATGCTTTGAACATCCAGCTAACCTGAAGGGGGGATACAGAGAGGAATTCCAGTTGCCACAGTTGGAATCAATAACTCGACCAACGCAGCGCTGCTAGCGGTCCGCATCCTGGGCTCTCATTACCCAGAGTACCAGCAAAAGATGGCCAATTATATGGCCAGCATGAAGGTCGAGGTAGAGGGCAAGGCAGCGAAACTAGAGGATATAGGATACCAGGCGTACCTGGCGGAAAAGGCTAAAAAATGATAGAAAGGGGGGTGAGGGAATGGTAGATTCGGGCGTTTTGTTTCTAGGTCTCATTAGGCGGAAAAGTCATATATCATGATTAGGCTGGCAAAAAATACACAGGGAAAAATGTTTGGTTCAGGTGGAAGTTTTGTTTCATCCTGAAGGGGGTAGCAATGGTATATGCAACCGTGGTAATTTGAGAGTCGTTGAGCTCTCTCAATACCTGCAAGGCCGTCAGGGGGTCAAATGCGACAAAACGAAAAACGAAAGCGCAAACCTTCGTATCAAACTTTCCAATACCGATTATGTATGATGCCACCACTGTGTACCAAGAATGTGTAGCAGAAGCTCACACTGTAACTCAAATCATCAACCGCATCAATTGCTTGGCTGTGTGGAGGGGGTTTATTTCGGGACATCAATATGCAAGTGACATGGAGTGCTTAGAAGAGGGACAAAATTTATGTTTACGTTGATCCATCTCGAGCGGTCCTTGGTCTACTAAATTTTACGCAAAACTTGAGGAACTGCCGCGAAGGCTTTTTAAGGGAATAAAAAAGATATCTTGCTAATTTGTTGAACACTCTTTGTAAGAGTTGCACACACACCACACCACACTAAAACGCCCACGCTCGATGCCCTGGATATGTTGGTACGTATATAAAAAAAAAAAAAAAAAAAAAAAGAACAGGAGGGAAAACACATGGTTGAGAAGTAAAACAAAAGACCCATCTATCCATCAGGCACCCCACGTGTTTCTCTAGGAATGCCCGAGGGAATTGAGTATTGTGGGAAACAAAGTCCCCGGGTGGAGCAGGATAGAGTAAGAATCCAAGAAATATTCATCTCTGTTTAATAAAAACACACGTTCCTCTGCATGCGTAGTATACACAAGACGAGGGTTTTTGTGTAGACATGACTTCTGGTAGATGTAGAAAGAGGGGTGGGAGGGCGTAGGCGGCTTATTAACGCTCCGGTAGCTCCTCTCCAGGAAGTTGAATAAGTGAATACTGAGAGAGGTGAAGCGGGAGACACGCAGTGCGAAGAGAGGGAATATGATAGATGAGTTTCCATGCCCTTTACACCCGTGATGCCTTCATAGTTCGCTGGGGTAGCGTCCAGGGTGTTGCACAAACAATCTAAGAAAACGTTCATGTTAGCCAAAGAAAGATAGAAAAAGATTGTTGATGTCTCAAAGTAAAGAACTAACCTCTCCTTCACTGTATGCCCAGAAATACACCCCCATACCAATCATGTAGTAGATTGCAGGGTTTGTAGATTGGTACATCAGTATTGACGTCAGCGCCGTGAGCGGTAAAAGAGCCAAGCGAAACTCAATGGATCTGTGAATGCTGCAGCCGGCGATAAAGGGTAGAGGCCACTCGAGGGCGAGCATTCCCAGCCCAAAGATGAGGTTGATGGTCTGGAGTATGGGCAGGGGCTTGACCGCGCCATCCAGCGTCTTGGTGAGAAAATCCCAAAAGATCTTGGGCCAGAAGTATCCTTCAATGGCCGCGCCAATTTGATCTGTAAAAAAAAAACACCAAGGTTAGCTAGCTATCCCTTCTTCTGCAACTTTTCTTCCAAGGACAGATATCCAATCTAGGAGCATCCTATTCGGCGAATGATGAAGGTGTTTTTGTACGTACAAGTGGCAGCGGTCAGGATGATAAGTCGAGCCCAGTGGTTCTTGATAAGTCTTCCCATGTTGAACTATTGTCGAATTGATGCCTGATTCCCTCTTTTTCTTTTATTCTTCCTTGATGTTCCTAGGTTTCGTTCTTTCCGTTTGTTCTTTTCTGTCCTGGCCTTCCTTGCGGATTGAGTCTGAAATGACGATGCTTTGAAGCTTCCTTAGGTCGGTCTCTTTTGATTTCTTCTATTCCCAACAATTCATAACCCAGAACGAAATAGCGAGAGGTGGTTCGTTTGATGCGCGCCCTCTTCGGAATGAAAAGCCAAAAGAGAAGAAAAAAGTTGCACAATAGATTACACAGCAGGTTTTATGGGCACTGCCTTTGAGGTTGAGGTTGAGAAGAAGAGAAACACAGGTAACCGGACCTGGCGAATCGAATCGAGATGACTGAAAAGGAAACAAATAATCGCCGGGATTGAAAAGAATGGATCTCGACCAGACCAAAGCTGACCGAGGAACGAAATGAATGGATGGCCAAGAGAATAAACGAAGAACCAAGACTCAGCAGGAACACTGAGACGGGGCGAACTGGTCTTCTATATTGGGGGCACCGACGGCTGGGTGGGAGACCCGCCGAAGGGCTGGTTTCGTCTCCGTCTCCGATGGAGAGATAGGGTTCGTGTGTCAGATCTGAGCAATTGTGATGAGGCAGGGCAATGTGCAAGGTTTCTTTTTCGTCTGTTTCCTGGCGGTGGTAATGCCGGAGGCGTTGATGCTACGGGACTTTGGGACTGATTCAATTTGACAGCAGGCATCCGAGCGGCATTGACGTGCTTCCGCCAGTGAGATACGCGATGGGAGGCTGCGATAGATGGATCCAGATCCGATTACAATGGTGCGGATGGTTGCCAGGAAACTTGAGGCGAAGTCTGCGGTAGTTCGTTTGATGCGCGTCGAGGGTGAGTTCCAGGTTGAGGCTAAGTGGTAGAGTGGAGGTTCACTTCATACACAATGGTGGCGGTGGTCGTCGGGGTCGTCGTCTCATGAATAAGAAGGGGCTGTCTAGGGGAGCATGTATAAAACAGAAAGACGTCTGGGTTATGAAGCAGAAGTTGCTAGGCAATACGACGGGGGGGGCGGAGGGGCCTCCTCATGTCGGGGCGGGACGCAACTCAGTTTTAAGAAAATGGATGCATGACAACGACTCCCGTCTTGCCGGAGGGGCATGGCGCTTTGGGACCGAATCGGCTAGGCCAGGGAAAAAGTAGCCCGACAACCGATGAGCGCTCCGGGTGAGTTGTTCGACGGAGCTGGGCCATCTTGGCCAAGATGGCCGTGACCCTTGGCCTTGAGCTACTGCCAGCCTTTGCATTCTGGTCACACAAGTGGCTCAACGACCGCTCATCTTGTGAGCGGTATCGACAAGAACGACCAAAATGCGTGGCCAGGAAAAGCGACGTCGCTGTGTGGCTCGAGGTGATTGGAGAGAGCTGGGCGGTTAGAGATTGGACGAAGACCAATGAGATGCGTTGCCGCCTCACCCTCCACATGCTGAGACCAGGGGGGGCCCTGTGTGGTGCGGAGACCCTTGGCGAGACTTGGACAGCCCAGCAAGACGATGCTGAAAGCAAAGGTATCATCGTCTGTGTGCTCGACTGTTGCACTCACACTCCGAAGTCTTGCACCGTAGACATTGGCCCAGTCCTGTAGCATTAATCAAAAAGCGGTGCGCAACGACGCACATGCATGTCCCACGGCGCCACCGGCCAGTAGCCATGCCCACACCTTCTTGTGACCTTTTCAGCCTCCCAGCCTCTTCCAATCCCAAGCCGAAGAAAAGGGCTTTTGGGGAGGTCCTGTTCGTCGAAAATGACAAGCACTTGGCACGCTATATTACTGCTAGCGAGGTGAGAGGAGCTTGCCCAGGCTCGGAGGACCCATGCGCCATCCACCCACACCACACATCAGCAAGGAGACCAGGGAAAGCTCTGCTGCCAAACATCATGCTTCTATTTTAGAACTGGCTGGGCGATCCGTCGGAGAACGAGAAGCCGAACTGGCCCTCTCGCAGCGGCCAGACGCCCGCCGCTGAGAGCGCTGCAAGTGTGCGTGCGCATCCGCTGCTATGTGCAGATAGCGCAGCTCATCGCACTCCGTAGCGTGTATGTATGGCGGCACACACATCTCTCGATCTCTTGGTCCGTGGTCTGAGTCTGTCTGTCTTCATTAGCCTTGCGCCCGTATCTGCTTCTCCTGTGTTCTCTTTCTCACACTCGTGCCGTCATGCCATTGTGTCATTGACTGGTATCTTCAGACAGCTAACAGCTTCAGACGGCAGCTGCATCGGCTCAAGCGTCGCCGAGACGCCTCAGACGGAACAAGGTCTCAGGTTGCGGGTTGTGAAGCAGAGGCTGTTTTGGGAGCCCCCCAAGTTTGTCGCCGTTTCTGTTTGGGTGCGGGGCCGAATAGAGCGGTGCGGGGGGTGCGGCATTGCAGGGGTTGAGGGGGTGCCAGGACCAGGGAGTTAGTGGACCGCCACCCACTATAATTGCACATTGCTGCAGTACCACAGTGGGTACCGCCACTACCTACAAGGAGTCGGGTTCAACAGCCTACTACATATGGTAATACCCGTACTCGTACTGTAAGCTTTGGTCAGGTTCTGTTCCAGGTGAGACTGAGCTCGCGAACCCTCTCGTTTACAGCAGAAATCGTGACCTACTAACCTACCTACCTGACGCAACTTCCATCTGTACTTCACAAAACCCTCAGCCAATGCCCACTGTGTCGCCTAAATATCCACCTCACCCCTCACTGTTAGCTCTGCTACATCCAAATGTAATCCCTTTCCTTTTCGAGTTGGATCTGCTTTACACAAATCGATTGGTTTCCAAGAGCGCACAAACTTGAACACAAATGACGTCTTCAACCAGTCTGTCGGTTGATGCCATTGACATTTGATTTCTATCCTTCTCGAATTGGTCTCAGTTCAGAACCAGCTCAAGCTTTTTTAGACTGCACGCCTCATGTCACTTGAGTTTTGACCACTTCATCTACCAAATTCTCAGCTCACTTGGATGCAAAGAGATAATTGGTTCCACATTCTCTCCGAATAAACGAAACTTACCAAGTTGCTGGCCCATGGCATCATGTGCTCCAACAATGTACTAATATAGCCCTTAACGAATGTTTTAAACAAAAAAAAAAAAAACAGCACGTCGGTATTGGACTGGTTTAATATTACTCGATTTCTTTTATCAATGGCTCCACGGTTTCGACCCTAATGTGTCACCATAATTGACACCAACGGCAAAGAGCTTGCATATTCGGCCCACATAGGACTCATAGAGAAGGGATATAACTGACACACCAGTATGCATGCTTGCCACACTTTTTCTCACCTTTACCTCAGCTCTTCAGTAGTAGATGTCTTCATTTTCGTCCTCTTCAGCTGCTATGGCGTCGATAACTTATTAAGCAGTCTTCATTGCCATAGAACGATGGCCCGCGCGGCGCCGATAGTGCGGTGGATCTATCAGAAAGCATTGCCGCCTTTAGTCTCCCGGCGGCTGCACGTTGTCGCTGATTGGCCCATGATTCTGTCAGCACATCCTATCACAGCCCACAACCACCTCTTCCCCTCAAATGCTGTTGGTTCGTTGACACAACCATGTGGGATTCAGAAGAAAAAGAATGCACAGCGTCCAACTTACTGTTCCCAGCCAATCGCGGGACAGCACCAGAGCAGGGAAGATGTTGCTAGAAGGGGAACCACGCGCTACCGAATGCAGTAAATCTAGCCTTGAATTCTTTGCAGGAGCCCCCAAGTCGCTCAGCAACCTTTCACTTTGTCATCGAAAGTGACTGGCAACAGGGGTGGTTTTTGCCAGGTCTGACAGCTAGAATATGATTGGTGAATCTTTTCGGCCCATTGAAGGCTAATCATGTCTTGTGATTGGATTTTATTGCTTCCACTGCTGTGAGAGCTCATCTCATTGGTCTAAACACCGTCGCTTTCTTGATGTAATAATCTCGAATCTCATCCATCGAGGATGCTGCAAGCTATTTATAACTCAGAGGCATGGGGACCTGGCATCTCAGTTAGGCCGACGGCCGAGAGGCCGTTGAGATGCAGGGAGCCAGGCCAACAGCTCTGATGCATGAGAGAGACGATATATCTTACTACAAAAACCAAGGCGTTTGTACTAAATTCAGTAACTAATGTCCTATCAACATAAACTGTCGAATGGTTTTGGTCGTAGTATTACATGCAATGGGAAGTCGGTAGATAGCCTGGGCACCCAAGAAGCTAGAGCGCCGAGAGTTGGGTCAACATAGGCTGTAAGGTGTAGGTAGCACATGACGTGACCTGGTTGAGTGGATTTCGAATTAAGAGGAGACTGATATGTAGGAAAGCCTATTGCAGAGCATTTCGGAATTAAACCCCTGTTTTCCTCGGCCGCAATGATCATGTGCTGTCAGATATACAGGTCAGTTATTATATTCTAATTATTAAGGGTGGCATCCAAAGGCTTGCCTTGTCATGTTAATCAGAACGCCGAGGCTCTAGATTTTTGCCGGTGCCTTCAGATTAATGGATTCTGCATCTCCTCCTGTATTTTTAGTAGTGGCTTTCGAATTCCTGCAGGCTCCGTGACCCCTGCGTGGATGTCCAAGCCGTCAAGCTGCGTGTTTGTCACGGCATGGCTTCGAGAATACTCGCTATGGTTACGGTGAAAGACAATAACCGTGAACTCTCCACTCTTGGCATGGTGCAGGATGGTTGAAGGTGGGTGAGGTGACTTGCAGGTGTGCAACAACGCCGTCCGAGCACTCACATGCGGCGCTTAAGCATGCACATCTAGTTGAAAGCCCAAGCTTGCTGTTCAAGTACTCTTGGTTGGCAACTACGTATTAGCAAGATAGGCGACTAAGCTCCAAACAGAGATATCACCGTGACGTAGACTGCATCTTAATGAGCCCTTTTTTTTTGGATATCTAAAGATAGCTCAGTTGCCAACCTCAAGAGTAGAATGCGTGGCCTCTCACAGTCCTGCCCCGCATGAGCAATCGAGACTCGTCATCTATCATCACCCATCAACAGGCATGGGTCCATTGGTAAGAAAGGAAATCACTCGCTTAGCATCTGACTTTCCCAATAGATTGCAGACCTGCTCTTGGTTTTGGTGAAGGTAGACGCTGTGTGCCAAATCGCTAAATCCGGTTGATGCATCCATCATGATTTTTACTTGTCTCTGTGAAAGGGGTGGGCCTCGGACGCAAAAGGACACCAACTCCTGAGATTGTAAATAAGCTTCTTCTTCATTTTTGTTTGTCATATTGCCACTCTGTTGACGACGTAAGATGCCCAAGCTAGACGGAAGCTCTGCAGTGGATAGAATCGGGATCACAGGCACGTAATCATGACCGAGCATACTGAGAAGTCAACAGAGCCATCTGGGTGTATTGTGCTGGCGCACGACTTACTAGAGCTGTATCTTGGTCATGGCTTGCATATCTTCCCCTCTAGCCAATAGAAGCACTACAGCAACATTTCTTCCCCCATCAAGTGTAGACAGTCTCTTGAGTCTTTCCCTTGTCTGAGGGTCCTCAATCTCAGTAGATGAGAGAAGAATGATCCTGAACACCCTACCCGGGCAGCTGGAAGAAGGTAGTGGAAAGGCAATGTCATGGGATCCTCCGAGCGACGATTCTGTGCAGTGTTGGTTTGGACTAGAGGATATGCTGGATCATCACTTACCCTTCCAGCCGGGTAATCCAGCTCTCGATAATGCCGAGACGGCAATTACCCAATCCTTTCTTTTTCTTAAAGAAGAGCAAAACATGACGAGAGTGCGGCACGTATGTCTGTCAGCATTTATATCTCCTGTAGCATTCTCCAGCTGGAAGAATATCATATATCCGCCGCGACGCCAACAGTACTCCTTAGCTCAGAATCGGGATATGGTGGCTATTTTTGTATTCCAATCCGGTTGAATAATTCGTCTCGATGAGAAGATTTTATAAATTTGGTGCACGTGCGTGTGTTCCTATCTGGAAAGTGATACTGGATACCTGCTTCCCTTTTGTCAAACCCCATCTCTCCTTCCTGTCGCGCAACATAGTAACTGAGGCGAGTAACGAATAGCAGTTACACAGGCAACACAGGCCAGTAATGTGTGTATTTTCTCTAATGGGTTTTCCTTCAGAATTGCAAAATAGAGGAGATTGTGAAATAGAAACAAACCCAAAGTCTATGCAGCACCGATGCTCCAGTCCCTAACGGAGCTCTCTATTCACAGGGTGAGCCTCCATGACCACATTAATATGACAGAGTAGATAATAAACGCCGCAGATGAGAGTAGGTCTCAATGGAAAAGAAAGATAATTGATCATCATGTAGCTTGCAATAAGGGCAGTAAAGGCTGCTTTGTTTTAGGGTCTTTCAATGCCCGTAGTGCCTCTTCAAGCGATTCAAACCGCTGCCGTTGCTTCTCCTCAGCGCTGGCGAGCTTTTCTTCCCTTCTTTGGAGTTCCTCAAATCGTTGACTGAGCTCATCGATGCGGTTCTTATTGATATCGGGTTTCTGTAGTGCTTTCCAGTATTCGTATACAATCAGTCCGCCGGCAACTCCAAGGATGAATGCGTCACCAATGACATCGGCAAAGAGATCCACAGCCTTGGCCTCTGGGAGGGGCCTGAACTTCCGTCTCCATACGTTCTGAAAAGTGAACCTCGGAGGGGATGACGGGCCCTGGCCAGTCTGCTTAGCCTTGGCCTTGGCAACCTCCTCACGATTGATCTGCTCCTCTGTCTTCACAGTCGGCGCCTCGGCCTTCTCTCTTGCCCGCCGTTCTGCTTCCGGATCTCTGAGAGTGGCCACAGATAACCTCATGTTCAATTGGTGTATTGATTGACCATATCGCGCCGCGAAAGCCCGGACTCGAGGGTGGTCGTGGGCCTGTGCCTTGATTTGATTCTGATCGCAGGTCAAGTTAGCATTGCGTGCGCAGTCAGAGGCATTGTGGATGGAAGGTGCCACATACCGCTCCATACTTGGACACATGCCGCACCAGCAATGCTGCAAGCTTAAAGAGGGGGAGGGGAACCATTGCGACGGACGTGAACTGGTTTGCTCAGCAAGTTGTTGAAAGTTTTCTTGGATGTTGCAAGGATGGGTCAAAAACGGGTCGCAGTATACTGGAATTTATGGACTTGTACGTCGCAGAGACATCATTTGGAGAAATGGCACCCACTACAGAGCATAGCTATGCGGTGTTTCTTAAGGCTCTTCGCGCCGTATATATTCAGCTAGCTACATAGGATTGTCGTCATTCGGATCTACGATGCCGCTGTCTCCGGATCCCGCGATGTTCCGGTGTGCATCGGTTGATGGCGCGAATTGCGTTGTCCCTGTTGAAACCCTCCAAATCAGGAATGGATCCTTATCGCTAGACCAAACAAAGTAGCCTGTCGAATTAAATACAGGTACCTAGACACTATGCTGAGGTCGGCAGGGAGCGTGACAGTGGGTGGGGTCACATCACTGTTTCTCACCGGACGGAGTCCAGCTATTGGCGGTGAAAAATCGCGTGTCCACAATGGTTGCCAGCAGCAACGAGTGTACCAGTAGTACACAAACCACTGTCAATCCCAATATCCACCCTGTTGCGGTCTAATGTCGACTACTACTCACTATTCTTTCTTTGTTTGCATCTCCAACTACTTCGGCCAGGCAAGTCGTTCCAAATCCAACAAGCATTTATTAATGCCTGGTATGCCTGAGTGGCATTGAGATACTTGACGTTTGCGCACCAACTGTCTCTCTGATCTCACCGGATGCTGTTTCTGAACGACGTGTAAGTGTTTCCGCTGTGATCCTAGGTCTGCTTGATTTTCTATGGTCAACTCAGCCCATTGCATTTCAAAATAGCAGCGCGCCATCTCTTCATTTTCTCACTCGTGTCGCTTCTGACGGCACCGAGCCAATCCGGAACTAATCACACATCTTAACTAGGCTTGTTTCGAAAATCCGAAGCAGCTGCAGATCCACACAGTCTGCTACTCCTCGACGATTATCTTAATTATCTTACAGTTTGCGCCATCTCAACAACTTGGTAGCCATGGCTCACAGGCTAGTTCCCAGAGGGGGTGTCGACATGGAAGCATTGTCCCCTAGGGATGTCAACGCCCAACGCGCGCCCAAGGCAACCGAAACCAAAACGAAGACAGCAGCCCAACTAAGGGCTACCAAAGATAAAGACCATGCGCCGCCTCCTCCCCCCGAAGTCCTGGAACCGTGCAGCGCAGATCATCCTAATGGAGCTGTTTATCAGGTTGGCAAGCTATTGGGCAAGGGAGGGTTTGCAATTTGCTATGCCGGTCAGCTGCATTCCACCAAGCAGAAGTTTGCTCTCAAAATTGTCAAGAGCCAAATGCCGGCCAAGATGGAACAAAAGGTTAGTCATTTCTGTGCCTTCACTGTATGTTCTCACACTGACATATGCTCTCAAGTTTCAAACTGAGCTACAAATTCACTCCAAAATGAAGCAAAAAAATATTGTTCACTTCGTGAGAGCTTTCGCATTTTCCAGCTGCACTTACCTTGTCCTGGAACTCTGTCCCAATGGAAGCCTTATGGATATGGTCAAGCGAAGAAAGGGATTGACAGAACCAGAAGTTCGATTTTATTCCGTACAAATTGCCGGTGCTATTAAATACATGCATGCCAAAGGCATAATCCATCGTGACTTGAAGATGGGCAATATCTTCCTCGATTCACACATGAATGCCAAAATCGGCGACTTCGGGCTTGCTGCGTTGCTGGTGACGGGTAGGGATATGCAAACCATTCGTCGAACAACGCTGTGTGGGACACCAAATTATATTGCCCCGGAAATTCTCGAGAAGGGAAGGAAAGGACATGACCATATGGTGGATATTTGGAGCTTGGGTATCATCATGTAGGACAGCGCTACACCCAGCCCGTTGAGGAATATGGATGCTAACGTGGAATAGGTTTGCCATGCTCACATCGAAACCCCCATTCCAGTCCTCGACGACGGATGAGATTTACCGTCGAGCCCGTGAGAGGGATTACGAATGGCCAACCGCTGAGACCTCTCAAAAGTACATCAGTCAAGAGGCTAAGGACCTGGTGGCCACAATGCTCGAGGATGCGGACCAACGCCCTGATCCGGATATGATCCTTGAGCATTCATTCTTCACTTCTGGCTACATGCCACAAGAAAGCGACATGACCCCCCGTCTACGCGAGCTAGCTCCAGAGGGACAAGAATTTTACGCCACCAGGATGGGAAGTTCATTGCAAACCCAATCTTACCGCAATTTGAAGGACATGTGCCGGGAATGCGGTATTGGCCGCTGGAGTGCGGAGCAAGTTATTCATACCCAAGTCTGGAAAGAAATGGCAGCTGAGGAAAAGGCCGGGTTAACACCAGTCATTCCTCTGGTCGACGGTACGGTCTACCGACCATTCGATGACTGGCTCAAGGAACACCAGCAAGTTCGCACAAAATATGCATCCTCAGTCTCGTCAACCTCGAGGGCATTAGGTTCTGAAGATCCGTTATCAAGTACAGTGAGAGCCCCTACCACCGGATTGTTGCGCCAACCACCACAAAGCTTTGCTGCCCAGCAGCGGGCGCAGAGCAAGCCTGTCGCAACTTCAGTGGTACCGAAGCTTAAGCCTACAACCGAGACTATTGCGTCAGGGTCTCAAAGCACTAGAATCAGGACTAGTCGGGATACCGCTCGTGCGACTGTAGTCAAGGAGGAGGAGATACCTGAAGAAGCGTTCAAAAACCTCCGCATCTCCTCACGAACACAGTTACCGTCAGCAAGATCAGCACCCAATGTGCAAACCACTGAGCGGGCGGGAACCATTTCTTCAACAGTTGCCCCCTCTCATAAGAGGCAAGTTTCGGAAATTACCCCTCGTCCGGCTTCATTGTTCAGTCCGTCTGAACGTCCTGTGTCGATTTCGGGAACTAAGCCGGACGAGATTCTCGACCGGCTACTTCGTCTGCAGGCCGAACTAGAGAGAGCGCTCAATTCCCGCACAATGGCCATCATCTCTTCCAAAACCGTCACTCCCCCTCACCCTCACATTGTTGTGAAGTGGGTTGACTATACCAACAAGTTTGGTCTCGGCTACATCTTGAACGACGGTAGTGTAGGTTGCGTTCTTCGAGACATACCAACTACAGAAGGTAACAAAACGGCGTTGCTGCCGCCGGCCGGTGTTTTTATTCGTGGAGCTGAGAAGCACATACTTCGTCGACAGGACGAAGCGTACAAGGACAGGAATCAGCCGATCCCAATGACGGAACCCATCAAATTCTTTGAGAACAATGGGGAGGCCGGTTTGTCAGAGGTCATGGTTTCTCCCGAGCATTTCCAGGTTTCTGTAAATGAGGATGGTACAGCTGGCAAGATGAATCCTGGCAAAGACATTTACCAGCACCGTAAGCGAGAGCGAATCATTCTCTGGAAGAAGTTTGCCAACTACATGATTGCATATGGCAGAGACGAGGCAATAGAGGAGGCCGAGATGGAAGCGGCTATGTCACCTGGGCAGAAGGGCACCGCAGCCGAGTTGGTGACTTTCTACCAACGTTTTGGAGATGTTGGGTGCTGGGTTTTCTGTGACGGCCACCTTCAGGTGAGATATCCCCCTCGATATAATGCTCCAGGTCTCAGTTTTGCAAAGCGCTAACTCTCTATTTAGTTCAACTTCCCAGATCATACAAAGATTGTTCTGGATTCCACTGGAACGTGGTGCCACTTCTGGCATCTCCCTCAGGATGCGGCTGAGAGGCTAGCCAGTACAGGCACGATAGGAGCTGCCGCCCTAGACGACCGCGCAACCCTATCATATCCATTGCAGACTCTGCTCAACTTCCAATCCAAGCCGGCAGCTGCGCGTACAGCACGAACAACCACGTCGCGGCGAAGACCTGAGATTGACCCAGATCTGCAAGGGATCCCCGCCGCAAATGACTTCCGTCGGAAAATAGAGTTTATCAAAAACATCGTCAAGGAATGGGCGTCTAATGGTGGGCTTGGTAACAGCTCCATGAGCAGAGAGACGCGGCTGCGCTGGACTGGTTTCCGCGAGGCGGTTAATACAACATCGCCACAGAAGCATGTCTGGGTAACCATAGGCTCGCGTGGAGGCGATCAGCGAATCTCGACTTTCGTCAACCCACAAAAGCCATGGGAACTGGGAGAGGAGGTGGAAGCCTCGCGCAAGTGAATTATCAAAGTACTTAATATTCCCCTGTTGGTGCCCGGCAAAGGCATGGCTGTGGGCTTGGTCATTTAAAGCAAAATCGGCTCGTCAGAGACGATACTTATGAGGAAACGAACGAATGATTCCATTACGCGTGTATCTAGGGCGTTGGAACTTCTCGAGCGGAGAAGAGATTTTTTAAATAATGACTTTTTAACTCCTAAACCAGTACTACTTGGCTCGTCTGTAATGTGAAAAGCGTGGTGGCTACGAGACGAAAAGTCTTTATGCGTTGATAAGTATGTTTGTATGGCATAACGGTAAGAAGCCAAGAGTATCACTATTCGCATTATATCCATTAACATTCACATGTTATACTGTACCGATTTCGCCACTGCGCACATGCTTAATCAAAGAGTAGTATTGCTATTTTCACATTACTCTCAGCACCACCCTACCCTCGCACACAATTCCAACATGGTAAAACTAGACACTGTAGTCAGGTTACGAAACCACGGCGGCAATAGTAACAGGGAAAATAAAACTGTATCCTATCAGTCTCTTATTCACCCATACCCGCTGATGCATTATCTACCACCGTTTCCAATTTGATCAAGATCGCCTCAACCTTTTCTTATGCTTGCTTATTAGTGAAGTTCACCTTATTGGATTATTTATTCTGAAATAACCAGTTTCCGCTCTCTCATTTTCCTCAATAATCCCCAAGTGGCCGCCTTGTGTTCGCTACCAGCCTCGATCGATGTTTCTACAGACATACCTGGGAGGTTTATACTGATCCATTATCACCGACCAAGACATCAAACTAGCCATAATAATCTTAGCCGAGAACAACTCCGTCACTGACACCACTCGCAATATAGTTACTAGCAATTATAATTCTTAGTTGGTTGGCGGAGAGTGCCCTGTTCAAAGACCTCATCGATGAGTGATCTTGCTGCTTTTTCTCATTTCTATTTTAAGCTCAAGATAACCACATAATAAAGTAAGAACATCAAGGCAAGTAGAAGAGCTATATAGCTAGCTCCTTTGGTGACTATTTTTCTTCTCTGACCTTACGTGTTCTGCTTGACCTTCTAGCTAAGTTACTAGCTAGCTTCCTTCTTCATATGCTGCTTGGCTTAATTACCAGCAGACCAAACAGCAGACCAAGCAGTAGATTGGGCAGAAAGGCAGTCGTCAGCTATAAGCTATATTACAGTATCGCCCATCCAATTGTTATGCGCTGGTTATGGCCTATTGATTTCCGTGGTCTGCGCTTTGATCTGCGTTGTAGTCTGCAATTTATAAGAGCGAATAGTAATACTCACAACTAAATGCTGGACACAAATCGCCATTGGGAGAATATCACACAAATTCCTTTTACACAATCTTCACTCGAGTTATCTAACAAGTGTCATTGTCGTATTAATTAAAACACTAAGCGCTTGGATACAAAAGGTGACGTTAATCCTTGACAGCTCAAATAACAAGAAAAGTATATACAAACACCAACGACAGCGACCAACGTATTGTAGAACGACCGACGCCACCTGATGCCCCGTCACTTCTTCTCTTCGCTGACTGTTGAAAACAAAGCCGTCTTTCTCACACACAATACAGTAAAAGAGAGAGAAACATTCTTCCCATCAATAACAGAACTAATCATTAAAAGAACAAATAAGTAGTAGCCCATCAAACCACGCCATACAGGCCAAGGCAAATACGCCTCTGTAACATTCTGCTTCCTCCTGTGTTAAGAAGAACATGCATGACACAGTTGTTGCCTACTCAGTCTCGGAGCTTGCTACCTTGCCAGCCTTCTGGTACGCGAAATAATTAGGCGTCCGAGTAATACTCCTCAGTATGGTGGCCTGGCGGCATTGCCCAACTACCAGTACTGCCTCCAATAACATTTTCTCTTGAGCCCCAGTAGGCAGTCTTCGAGCGCTTGTCGCGCTCAAACTCCGCCCATCGCTTCATAGTAATCTTGCTGCTGTCAAATTCTCCCTTGTACTCAATACCAGCTTTAACAGTCTTTTCACCCGCCGTCTTTCGTGTTTCACCCCAGGAAAAGTCATCAAATTTCCAGAAAGCGTAAGTTGGAAGGACAAAATTCCAGATAGGGAGAGAGACCAGATAGATTAACATCCAAAGAACATATGACCATGAGTGTGCCGTAACAATGATAAGCACGCCGGGAAGACCGAGGATCAAAGCCAAGAGAACAAGAGGAATAATCTGTACGGGTTTGTGTATGATGGATGTGATAACTAGAACATTGTTAGCCGGAGTTCAATTAGTCGTCTGGAAACGAATTTCTACTTACTAACGTAGAAAGTAAACGCAATTGCAGCAGGGAGCACGAGAGTGCCAATGAGCTCAATGAATATAATGAACTGCATACTGAAACAAAATGTACCGCACAGATCCCGTACAAGAACAAGTTCCATCAGGTTGTGGATAGTCGAGTTGATCCAGCGACGGCGCTGTGACAGCAAAACCATGAAGGTATCCGGGACAGTAGTTTTGCAAACAGCTTGAGGGACAAAGACTTGCTTTCGCTTGGGGAAGGTTCGCAGCATTAGAGTCGTCAAATATCGATCCTCGCCCAGCAAATACAAGTTCTTTTCGTGCAAGGTTTCCACAACATTCTCAGAGTAATGCTCAACAATATCCGGGTTGGCCAAAATAGGGACCCAGTAGTTCTGGCCTCCCTTTGGCGCCTTGATGCGGTACATACAGAAACATCCTGGCAGACAGGTGACACCACCGAAGACGGATTCAAATGACTTTGCCAGATGATGAGAGATGAAATACTCAAAGACCTGAATGGCAGAAACCCAGCTGGCACGCTTGTTGGCGATTTTGGTCTCGCCACAAAGTCCCATAATTTCCGGGTCCTTGACCATGGCAGACACCATGTGAGTCAAGCTGTCAGGGAACACTTTGGTATCAGCATCAACCATGAGCAATATCTCATAATAGTCTGGAGAGATACCAGTAACCTTCCACAAGCCATTGAACATTTCGTACTCAAGCTCAGTCATTCTCTCATCAAACATGACTTTCTGCAAGAACGACATGAGTATGATTTGACTGTCACGCTTGCCCCGATTGCCAGGCTTGGACTGTGTCTCCTCATCGGGTGTGCCACACTTGACAATAACCATCATTGGTACGCGCTGCTGCTTCTCTAAGGGAATCCGGGACTTGAGTCCGTAATCATAGAAGCCACAGTAAGCTTTGGCCATGTTGTGGCGTTTTGCACCGCTGGCCACTGCAACATACGAGAAAGGCTTCACTTGATCAGGAGCGGTTGAGTGATCCTTCAACATGCTTAGGCATACATCTGGGGTCGACACAGTCTCGCCATGGCCCTTGATGATACCGTCACAAATAACAACGATGACCTTGTGGCTGTTGGGATAATCCGTCATAGCAATGGAGTCCAGAGTTGTACGAACTCCTTCTGCTCCTTCCGAGTAAGCCGTAACCAGGCACATAGTATGAGCGAGGGGAAACCCGAAAGGCATCCAGTCAGAAGGAGGCTGGGGTACCACAGCATCATGGATAAAACCAGCCGGTCCAGGGCCTTCAGGAGGGTTGGCACCGCTACCGTAGGGATCTGGTCGAAGAAAGCTGACGCGACTGTCGTTACTCTGCTTATACATGGAACCAGTTTGAAGAAATGAGCCGGAGACGCCTTGGCTGGCCATGGTTGTAGGAACACGGCGTTGGCCAGTGGGTCGGTCTGGTCCATAGACAGCTGAAAAGCGAGAAGTAGTGGGAAGGAAAGAGGATCCACGCTTGCTTGTCCTGTCAGAGCTAACAACGGTGGTACTACCATCACCAGGCAACCTAGGGGGTGCTCGGTAAATATCCTCTGACCAGTCTTCAATCTGGCGATTACGCTTTCGGCGATCTGAGCTCTGAGAAGTCTTTGCGGCGGCGTAACGGCGACTGATAAACCACTGAAAGAAGATGGCCAAAGAGAACCTGGCCAAAACAACAGAGAGAATAAGGGCAAGGGCACAATACAGCACCACTTTGGAAGCTATGCAGCCGACAGTTTCGGTATCAATAGATCCAACTTTGATAATCTCCTGGAAGCACTGAGCATACTTTTTGTCAGTCGAGGACTGGAACAAGCGAGTGACATCGCGACCTCGGATAGCTCGGTTCACAGCGGATCGAGTATCTCTCAATTCTTTGAATCGGTTAGGAATTTGAACTTGACTCTCATTGAACCAATTGAGAAGATTCAAATCGAGAACGCTACCAGAATAGGCAATCAGGTTGCGAGAATTGTTCTTGATACCGTTCCAAGTAAAGTAAACATCTGCAGAGCCGCTCAAATCTACATAAAAGGCGTCTCGAGCCTTGGATGTCGTATGGCAGGAATGACCCAAGTAATACGGGTTGGTAGTGTTCGGCTTTGAAGATCCGTCCTGTTTGAAGGTTGTACAGGGGAAATACCAAGCCAATTCTCCGTCAGCATTCGTGGGTACATCAGAGCCCTTAGCCCTTGTGATGAGACCCTTGCAATGACCGTTAACATTTTGAAACAGGAAGCTGCCGTCATCCCCGGCATGCTTCTCTGGGAGGTCGTAGAGAACGTTGGCTCCAAGCCCGTCTTGTCTCCGTGGGACGCCTTCAGCTGGAGGGTGGTGGGACTTAGATAAATCATAGGCAACACCATGGAATATCATGTATCCACCGGTGACTTTGTTGGCGCGAAGCCTTTCGGGAGGTGAACTGCACACTGCTGCTGTGAAACCAAATGTAAGGAAACCAACAATAGCCATGATGTAGAGAATGATGCTGATTAAGCCCATCTTCTCTCTCCAAGCTCTCCGTTGGGCCCGGGTGGGCTTGCCGAACCATTTCAAGATGAAGTCAGGACACCAGAACGTAACAATTGCGCAGTAAACATTCCAAAAACTAGGAGGACGAATCGCATCTTCCATAACCTTATTCTTTCGTCTCGCTTCGCGTCTACTCTCCTTGGTAATTTTGCCGGATTTGGATCTCCGCGGTTGCGTCTTAGAGGGGGTGGTGCCTTTTTCCTGGTCACCACTGACTGTTCGGCTGCGGACCCCACTAGGGGAATTATCGGAGATGCTTTCGTCATGCACCTGAGAGCCACCAGAACGATCAGATGCGACAGCGGCATTCTCAAGAATCGGATCATTGCCTGTTGAGGAGGGAAGAACATCCATTTTAGCGGCATGTCGGTTGTAGTGGTAGTGTCTGTGATCCTTGCTCATTCGATTTCTCTCCGGTCTGATCAGACTCCTTTTTCGCGTAAAGGTGTGGTCAGGACCAGGCGAAGCGGGATTCGAAATGGGCTCCGTCGGAGACAGAGGCATGTTCTCTGTATTGGTATTAGGATTCGAGATGGTTTCAGCGAAGGAAGAAGCGGATATCCCACGTTGATGTTGTTGTTGCTGATGCCGTCCAGATCCCGTCACTGACTGGTAGCCGCCAGATTCAATATCAGCGGGCCGTGAGCGCCGCGATGGCGAGTTGCGATAGGGGTTTCGGCGGTCATGGCTGCTCGGGCTAGCGCCCGGTCTCTCAGGAAGCGACATCGCCTAAAGTTGGACAGGTTAGTCCAAAGTTATTATAATATGGCGAATGTGGTAGGTAACGGTATTGCACACAGGTTTTCTACGAGGTCATGATTTCGTGGGATTTAGGACGATAAGCAGCCAGCCTCAGGGATGAATGGCGCAGTCGTTGAAGAGGATGTGATGAGCGAAGGCAGGGGTAAGCCACGAAGCCACCGGATTGGACGCTCGCGGCTATTGAGAAAGCAAAACAATGACGTGGAAATCAAGCCAAAGGTTGCCATCTCCTCCAGTCAAATAAGGATCGCTACTTACCAAGCAGGGAGTTGTTCTGCGCGGGAGACCCGACGCAGCGCAGACTCTTGAAAGTCCTTGTTATGGTTTGTTTGTGTTGTGTTGTTTGGGAGACAACAGCTCCAGTTGGCGCTGAAAGAGACGCAGTTGCCTCACTCCTGTTGGTGGGGAAAAATATAGCGCCGCCGCCACCACCAAAAAACTGCACCCAAGATGTCCCAATGTCAACCAAAAAGTGGCTATGCTTGTCTTGATTTTCGCTACTCGCGTTACCAAGTTGCGACGCGCAGCCACGGGAGGCTTCGTTGAGGGCTTTGATGCACGGCGACACACAGGCGCAGGCGAAATGAAAATTAAATGGTTGAGCCGCTGGACAGCGAGAGCGGGAGAGCACCTCGGTCGGTTTGTGCCGTTTCGTAAAGGGGGAAATTGAAGGCGCCAAATGCACGCGGCAGGTCGATCAATTCTCAACAAGAAATGAAAAAGCCGGACACTGAGTGATACTGGAGAATAGAATAAGATAAAAGATGGATGCCACTTTGCACAGAAGCCAGCGAATGGACTTAGGAGTAGAAAAGAAAAACAAAGAATTAAACGAGGGACTGGCGATGGCCGGGAAACGATGTCTCTTCCCAGCGCTCGAGGGCTGGATTTGAGTTTGGGAGAGAAACAATGGTCGACAGGAAATGGGCGGGAACTTAGGGATTGAATGGCACTACCACTCCGTGGAATGGCCGTCCCATCCACCCACTAGTAGACCAGATGGGCGAAAATAGCATACGAGGGGCGATTTCCAGGTGATGTAGCGGCCTTAGCCCAGTGAATGGGGGCCTGTAATAATCTCCGCGGGCTGTGTTCGTACCAGCGTGCATACCAGTATGCACTGCGAGAAATGTTTACGTATACACGCATGTACCTGCTTCCACTGACCAGGCACTCCCCGGCATCAGACGCTTTAGTACCCATGGAACTCTATCTAACCTTTGAGAGTTTTCCACTGCCAACATCCAGCCAGCCATTAGTGTTGCTGTTTGACTTTGCAAATAGAAAACTCTACCAAGCAAAGTGCAGTCGAGCCCTCAATGAAGGGCTTTGCAGAAACCACCCAAACACTGAACCACTTTGAACACTACAGGTTCAGCACCAGCACGTGTCCAGGTGATGGCTGGGCACGCTATTCCCATTACAGCACGCCTCGTATGGAAATTATTGCTACCAAATCTGCAATCCTTGATTAGCATAGTGCTAACGCTAGACTGATTTGAGAATACAGCATTTTCACTGGCCGTCGTGCCAGCATGCGGATCCATACCATGACGTGTTAAAATGCAGGAGAGCTGGTAAGTACGTATCAAGGTTATTCCGTCAACAACTCCGTAACAAACGGATCTGCCTTGGCCTCGTCTGTTGTCTAGCCGACGGGGCAGCCTTACATATGCAGTTGGCATCCGACGGTTTGCACTCGTCACAATCAATCCGCATTGGCACTTTCATCTGTTTGCTATCAATTGCATGCTGCCAGTCAATTACTCTGCGACAGCCAACAGCTAGCTCACCGACGCCAAGCTTCTATTATAACCTGACACACACACTTATACTACGTATATTAATCGTCTGCCTCATCAATACAAACAAGGTACCTATTTACCTACATTTAGGTTTGATCACCCGCTGTTGCCCTGGTGAATTTCCACAAGGTGTCCATATAATATCATGTTCGTCCCCAACCCTCATGCCTCCCTTCTTCCATTTACCAGTTTATACTTCATGCCCAAATTGGATTGATACACGGAGCACAGATGTGGCACAGATGGGTCTCTCATCCCTTGCTTAGTTGCCCAGGCACCGCGGCCCGACCAGTGCCTACAATCAGACAATCAAACAACATGAGCATTGATCGTACCCCCTTGGCTTTCATCCGGCATTGCCCCGGCATCTGCGACATATGAGCCGTTGGCCAAGGCTTTTTGATGATCTCGATGTGATTGCCAAGTCGTGAGACACATCTTTTCTTCTTCAACATTACACCTACCTGCATAGTTACGTTGATGGTGCATACGGCGACTCAACCACGTAGACCTACATGTCTCTGATGTGGTAGCCATCGATGCATTTGACGATCCTATGAGCGATGGGGTGCCAATCGTTTTATATTCTCTTTGATTTCGATTTGGGAGCCCAGAAACCTGTCGCATAGCTCCAAAAAAAATTACAATTCATTGGATGCATTATGCTACAAATAACCCGATCGCTCATTTGTTGTATACCACTTTCCTGTCATGTCGGAGTTCTCAAGCAATATAGGTGATGATGTAGTACGAAGCCAAGTCGTTCAAGAAGAACATTTCGGCAGAGCCTTGTCCCATTTATGGGTGGGAATGATTCTTGGCTGATTGGTGGAAGATTCCAGATATTATTGACTGGCACTGCGCAAAACCAACATGTCCGATATAACAGCGGCCTAACTTGCTACCCATCGGCGACTGTGAGTATAAAAACACCTTTTCCATCTTAGATCACATGAGCTGCTGTAAGATCTTTCAGTTCTCCCACCTTTGCCGTCCATAACTAATCCCTGAAGGTGAAAGTGCTCACACACTTCATGTATGTATTGTACGGAGTAGTCTTTGCCTCCAATGCTAGCCGCTCACGTGAGATCGGTATCCCAACCTGATAGCGACATCCTGGGGTGAGAAGCACAGAGCTCGTTGTCCAACGGTGTCAAAGTGATTCTTTTGCTGGGGCTGAAATGAGGTAAATTTGAGTCAGGTCTGAAAGATGAGTTTTTATATAAAGTATGACATGACCTCGTTGTGCTGCCTGTATATCCCATCCCAGAGTTCCTGAATCAAAGACGCCTTGAACAACCGCCAATATTTGATCCTACCCTTTACAACTTCTCGGCTACAACACACACGATGCACTTCCCTCTCCCCTTGATCCTCGCTTCCGTCATCACGGCCGTTTCTGCGGGCGAGCTGAGAATTCAATATTACTCCGACGGTGGCTGCAAGAACCCCATGACGGCACTCTTCCCGAAATATGACAATTCCTGCTACAACTTTTCATGGCCCAACTCCAACAGCATGAACATCGATAGGTGCACTTTCGGAGAAAAAGAATGCAAATGCGTCTTTTTCCCCAGAAGGGACTGTAAGGGGACTGTGAAGAAGGTCGGCACCAGAAGGGACAACTGCGCGTCAAACTGGGGCACGGGATTCGCGTCTATGAAATGCTCCGTCCGCACTAAGATTCAACCCATCTAAGCGCAACTATGAATATTGGTTGGGGGAGGGAACCAACGGAGCGTGGGAATACCAGTTGTGGATTGTACTCGCATGTTGCCGGTGCATAACCTCTTGTACACTATAATATGCGGTCACGAACATCTTTACAGGAAGAAGGTTGAGAATCAAAGAACATCGTCAGTCATCTCCGCTATAAGCATTCTATGGAGTATACAGTTCGGTCCAGGTTCAACCTGACTATAATACAGGCTTACCACCAAAGCTGCTTCGTGCCCCCTTCCATACTCTTCGTGTCTCAGAAACAGAGCTCAACAGGGGGGGTTTGAGGAAAGCGTTGAGCTTCGTCACCAATTGCATCGCTCTAATGCGACATGTGCTTTGAAACAGAGCTCCCCCCATCCTGCTTACATAGAATTTAGAAATAATAACTAAAAATAAAATATAACCCCCACCACCCAAGATAAACATGTACACACCTCCGTGAGAAGAGTTTGTAATCTTCTGTTGTTTCTTTTTTACTTGTAGCTTCACCGCTAAAACTTCTGCTGCCGGCATTTCGGTGGTATATGTTTCGAGTACCACAAATGCTGCAATGCAGGTCTGACCTACGATGCATATGCTTTCTTCCTTCTTTTTTTTTTTCTTCCGATGCTGTCGTAGCCAAAAAGAAGAGAAAAGTTTGCTGAGTGCAGGATGCATGAATTTATTGGTGTGAATTATGAAGGAATAAGTACGTACTACTTTATCTGATCATTATTCCAATTCGATATGCGTGTTAACGTGGACTTAGTATGCAAGTGCTCCCTAAACAAGTGTTGAGCATTGATCAAACTATAAACATATACCTTGCTGTATGTAGGGGCATAGGCATGACGCCTCTATTGTTGTCGTCCATCGTCTGCTCCATGCTAATTTATGTTACGAAATCCATCAGGCATTTGAATCGATGCAAGCAGCAGAAAGAAACAGCACGCTTGAATGTAAATATTTCAATGCACAACAACACCCACTTCAAATGATGCAGACTACCCTGGAGAGAAGACGTTGGTTGGCTGTGTAAACAGAACCGTCTGATTAAACTAGCCCCCCTTGAATTGCGTGTACGGCATAGGTTACACGTGATGGATTTTTGCATATTCTTATTTGACTTACCCTGGCTTCTAAACCCGGGCCATTTCAACTGTTGCTGTCGAAATATATCAATGGCGGACGTAATCACTTTGGAAACACGCACCTGGCCCGTATCAATCCCTGCCACTTGTTTCGAAATGCACATGACACAAATTGTACGACATATTTCACCAACTGTATGGCCTCCCCTTTGATATGTAATGAATCATTATGGCATAGAGACCATTCTTGTGAAGCACCAGCGGTCGCTTGCGGCCTGGCCCTACACCAGGTCTATATGATGATTCTCACAAACCTCACAAAATGTGGAGTAATCAAGTTGACAAAGGCATCCCACTTGGCAATGCATGACTTGGACCCTTGAAGCAGGGCTAAAGTGTGGCGTGTCGACCAACCCTACAAAGCGGCGTTTCTAAACACTGAATGAGGCTGTTCCGTCCCCCTCGCATGGCGCCTGTCGCGCCCCCATCAGATTTTCTTCGCTTTAGAAAGGCAAAGGCGGTCCACACCGTTTCTAAGCCACCAACGAGCGACCAAATGCATCAAGGCAAAATAGAGCCAAGTTCAAAGTCAAGCATGAGAGACGTAGAGCCTGGCAATTGACGTGGCCTATCACACATTCAATGCTGTTCTCGGTGCTCAGATGAGTCCACCTCGCCAAGCACAGTCCGTCTCCCCTCTTATGACGTTATACCAGGGAGTCTGAACTTAATTGAAACAAAAAGGCAGCGAGCGGGACGAGGAGCGATATTTCCGGCATGCTGGGATGAACGACACAGCTAGCCAAGGACACCGATACCAAATACGAGACTAGTTCGGTGACCTAGGGCACGGCTAAAGGGGATGCCGTGCACGGTGGGCCGGCGCAATCATCACGAAACCAAGCGGACTTTTCATCTTGACCTGTCTCCACGCATGGCATTTCTGTACCCATCAGCCCATCCCAAGAAATAGAAACCCAGCCAAACCGGATGGTTTCTGCCGCGGCGATGCAAGAGCTGGTAACAGATATAAAATCCATGTGCTTAGTGTTATTAACTGACAAAGAGCTCCATCCCAGCCGCAATGTTATGCAATGCGTGTAGGCGAGAGAGAGAAAAAACGCCTCAAGAGGAGCCATTTAGTCGATTTGTTTTTCAGCCCAGGCTGGCTTCGCCATGCTCTAGCAAGCAATAGTATCATATATTATCTATTCTCATTGTGCTTGTGGGGGGAACACGCTAGACTTGACACTGGACGACCCTTGTTTGGAGACGGCAGACTGGGGCCTTCAGCATCGTTAGAGGGAAACGAGATTGAGGGTTAAACAGGAGCCACGCCAGATCCCTAATTTCCTAGAGTGACTTTGGTAGGGGTTGATGCTGCCGGTGGGCTCTGTCTACCTGGTGAGGACCAGATCCGCGATCCGGGCCTTGGCACGAGTGAGACTTGGCAGAACTGTATGTTGAAAGTAACAGAAAGGGTTGGTTCAACCATGCAACTGAGAGATCAGCGAGCAACTTGCAGGCTCATGCGGACACACGTAATAAGGCCCTTGATACGAAGCCTATCTGGTTCACATAAAATAGTCGCAATCATCATCGAGTGTGCAACTGGCAGAGGGTAGCGGGCACGTCTTTATAGAAGGATACGATAGATCTCAGCTGTTCATGCCAAGTGAAGGACCTGCCATTTGGGTGGTCGGGCAGAAGTAGGTCGTCACATTCGTCCGCAAAGGGCCAGAATGTGTGCCTGGGCGCATTATGAGTCTGTCGTAGGCCAAGAAGCGTGGCGGGCCGCTAATTTGAACGCCACAAGGGACGAGAAAAAAAAAGCAGACATCTTGAAAAACACGTTGCGCGGACTTTGTAGGAGAATCTAATTACTGCTGCAACCATAGCATTTCGTATGGAGCATAGCGTTGCGCCATACGAGGGCCAGAGCGGCACTAAAGAGATATCTACCTGTGGCACGTTGTGGGTACCTAGGCAAGCAATGTGCGTCTTGGCTGACATGTCGCCATTCACCCACTGGACGCTAGATCGGGGAAATCCCCAATTGGGCGAGCAACATGGTACTCATGCCCATCCCTTGAGCAAGTGTGGTTGTCAGCTGGACCTGATTTGGCATTTTCCCATTTTCCCCATCGGCTGTGGCATTTGGGGTTGCACTTTTGACAGGTCAGTGTAATCTGTGGGCGCATACGAGGTTCGGGATGCGCTGTTGACACTCTCCCCGTCTTCGCCGTTGGCTTCGCTCGATAGTGCTCGGGAGACCCTCCACCTTGGCCTCTGTTTCGACCATCTCTTTTGTTTTATCCGGGGCGGCCAGCTCGCGCTAGAATGCTGCGTTCCCAATTATATCATCATGATTGGCACTGACACTGCGCGTGAGCAGCTAGCGAATAGTTTCTAAGATATGGAGATACAGAAGATGTAATGGGGTCCATCCCCATCCAGTGTTCATCAGCCAATACCCCCTCCACCGCCATGATGCATAGATGTAGGAGTACTGCACTGTGCCCCCCAGCATGCTTTTTCCTTTCTTTCGTTTGGGTCTGCAGGGTTAGGTCACAAGAGGAGAGTTGAGTTGGAGATGAGTCGGTAGATCTCGGCCAGATCGGGGAGGTCATGGACAGGCACGATGGTAACCTAGGCGCCTTGAGAATACGGGCGTGAGACGGAGTGGTCCGAATCCTGTTGGTGTGGTGCGCGCGTACGGCTCAATGATACGAGGTTGAGAGACCGAAACATAGTAATGTTGGGGTATGGACGAGAGATAGATACGACATGGGAAGGATGTTGTTTCTGGGGTAAGTCCTGCCCGGTGCCGCCTTCTCAAGTTGAACTTCCAAGGTAACCAACCTCTCCTCCACAATCCTTCATCATAACTCGGCTCTTCAGTCGTACGTTACATTCGCCCAGCACAACACGCTTGTTGAACAACTGGAAGAGGGCAAGCTAACAGAAACGAGAAAAACGACACTAATCCACAGCTGCAGCCGTTTCTAGTCCCCCTACTCATAGCGCATACTGGCACATTGCCTAGCGTGCGTATGAGGGTGGATTTTGTAGCCACCGCCGCGGCCCAGACTCGCAAGCCAAGCGCCCAGAAGGCCAGTTCAGGAGCAGGTAAAAAGTCTGCAGCACCTACGAGGTTACTTGTTGCCTCGAAGCAGCCGGGATTCCGGCCGCCTGGTGGCCTCCACGGGTTGCCCGCATCAGCCCGCGCATGATGGGCCCTTGTATCGGGCGCGATTGAGATCCGTGAGCGTGCTCAGCTCACAGTCAAGTTAGCAATTGATTGATGATACACAATGCAGACAGCATCAAAACTTGTCTGACATTATGCATGTCTGAGCAAGACTCACTGTGGCGTCCAGTGGAAACATTAACAGCCGACAGTATTACGTCTGTGCAGTTGTTTGTACAACAACAGCTATTGGGCACTTACATCTATCGTCATTGTCCATGCTGGCAGCAAATTGACCGCTGACAAGAAGGAAAAAAGGCTTGGACACTTGTGAGATCTATATTCACTTCTAGGTATTAGCGGGCTAGACACCGCATCAAACAAACTCGATAGATGCGACAGCACAGACTTGACATTGGCATCAATATCAGCTAGCCCGTTGATAGAGTGGAGGACGGAAGTTTTGAAGCATTTCAGCTGAGGCACATTTTTCATCTTTCCCTCTGCCTGCCGTCTCGAGATCCCGCCTGTTCGGTGTCCATGCGTTCAAGCACAAGAAAAAGGGCTAAGCGACCGATGCTGGCGCCCAATCACAGCAGCTGTTCAAACAGCAATCCTGGTTATTAGCGATGATGATAGTGGTCAAAAGAAAAGCCTTGTGAATGAGCCTCATCACTTCTCCACCAGCTTAGGCTTCTCTGCTTTTTGTCCTGGTGTGCCTGACTTTAGCTGCAGTTTCAATATCTCTTGTGTCAGGTACGCACACCATACACTCAACAATGATGCTGGTGTCTCTGACCTTCAGTCTCGGTGAACAGTGTGCCACAATGCTGTCGGCGACTTTCAGCAGCGACCTTAGCGCATCGCCTGTAGCAGCAGCGCTGTGAACTCCTAGTCCGGCACAGCACAGCACCGCCCAGCAACAACGCAGCACTACACACAGCACGCTCGGCATCAACGGGTTATGTACACAGTCCATAATAATACCAGTACACACGCCCCCTTTTCCCGCCCATTCCAGCCCAGCCTCTTCCCGCGGCCCTGAAACTGATAGATAAGATCACTGGTTTATTTGCTTCATGGAGGATGGAATGGGGTTGGGTTAATCCCCTGGAGGATGGACACTTTGCCAATCTGAACCAGGCAGTAATTAAGTTAAGACTAGGTGACTACCTGGGATCATCATTTACAGGCTACTTTAGTACCTACACTCACTGTAGGTCCCTACCTACTTACGTAGGTGAGGAGCAACAAGTCTTCCACTGCCTCTCGTGCGGGTGCAGATACAGCAGCGTACATACAGGTGGTGATCCTAAAACGGGGGTTGGCAGAAGCAAGACACACCCACTTCCAGCAGGCGACAGGGGCCAAGGCCACAACCGCCAGCCCAAGTTGCGAGACCCTGCCAAACCCTGCCGGACCCTGCCAGACCCTGCCACGCACCCGCCACCCTCCACTAGTAACCAGTCCCGTAGTGGTATGCTGGTTGGAGCCTTGGAGGTATTGATGATCTGGTACGTACGAGTCGTCGCCCACTCTCGCCTGGCCCGTTAATGCAATGCACCCTCCCCAACTCCTCCCCGTTGTTGCCCGCTGGAAATTTCTCCTCCTCGACTTCGTCATCTTTTGCTCCCAGTGCTTCTTTGTCAAGCCCATATTGCTGTGAGCGCCGGCATTTGCATCACTTTCGCCTGCGTGAGCGTGTGCGTGCGTGTGTTTGCTTATGCGTTTCATACCCTCATCTCACACGGTGTCTCGGAGAGTGTCGACATCTCTTTAACCCACTGTCACTCGTTTCCTCCCCCCGTCGTCGTCCAACGAGCCCGGCTTGCCGACCTCCCACCAGTGTTGCTTTGCGCAATAGAAATTACAACACGGACGGCTTGTGACAACGAGACAGCCCCCCTGACATTCAACAAAACCCACGATTACAGCATCAACATATATTGCAATTCAGTAGCATTTTGCTTTGCAGACCCTCCGAGATTTGACCAACGTTGTTGGAGTAACTCCTGGGCCACCCCGCCGACCACCACCCGCAACTCGGAACCACGAGAGCTGTCGACACATCCGGCTACCGCAACCATGGCCGCAGTCAGCACCTCTCCGCCTCCAATGTCTGTTTCTCCCAGCTCCCCCAGTCATAGGGATGCTGTCCCTATGCATGGTTTGCCACACGCAGGCAGATCCGGTGCCGAAACGATGCGCAAGCCTGTTCCGCTCCCGACGCTCTCAGTGAACTCTGATGCCAAGCTGCGGGACGCTCCGGTGTCTCCAGTTAGAGTGAATTTGCAGCAGGAAAATTGGGCGCAGCCGTCCAATGCAGATATTGAACACGCCCACATGCAGGCCCGGCAGTCTTCGTCCCATTATGATGTTGCAGATTCAGCTCGCCATCAGCCCCCGAGACACGTCCATGGATCTGTTGGTGCCGAGTCCGACGCCAGCTCTGGTGCGGCAACTGCCGCCTATGAGAAGCTCTCGTCACTACAAATTTCGGAAGATAACTCACAGTCTCAACATTCAACCACTCCCACCTCGGTAATGAATAATAATCGTGCCCATCCTGATTCTAGCCTCTCTTCCACATTGGTGACAGCTGAGAGACTAGACCGCAACGCCATGAACCCGCAACAGCGTGTCCGAAATCAAGATGCCCACCGAACTAGCCGTGAATCGGATGATACGGTTAGCTCCCGCCATCCCGTGTCGATGCAATCGTCTGCCACCACCAGTGCGAGCTCCCTGTCAGGCGTAAACGAGAATATGGAATGCCCGCCTAATGGTGATTCTCCTGGGAGCTCTGTCATTGAGGGTAACCTGCCCCGCGCCCAGTCCATTCCTCAATTCCAGTACCATCACCAGGATTTTCTCCCTCGCGCACCTAGTAATCCAAGTGATGGTATGAGAACCGCCTCAAACCCAGATTTGGTGGACAGTTCGGGAAACATCAGGCGTCATTTAACACCCAACACCAACTACCAGAAGAGGAGCTCGATGCCACGCCCACAATCATCCTATTCCGTCTATTCTGAAATGGGGGCTCGGGGTCGTTCCCCGGGATTAATGCCTGGAAACTCACACATGCGCGCCCCCTCAGTTCAATCACGGAGGTCTCCTGATGTTCGTCCCACTTCATATGCAGAGCTTCTCAATGTACCATACCCCCAGCAAGCTCCTGCTCCAATCGCCATGGACAATTCATTTCTTCGCAATGCCGTGGGTAACAATGCGTCATTGCTGAGTGCCCAGAAGACGTTAGAAATGTACCGCCAGAACGTTAAAAAGACGAACGATTTCTCCATACAGTATTCTTTTGCCATCTTCCTCATTTCAACTGCTCAGGAGCAAGGCTTGGATGTGACAGATCCAAAGACAGCGAAAGGGAGCCCACGGCCATTGAGGGACTTGGATAGCCCTATCGTTGAGGCCAGCGTTGCTAGCCCTCAAGAATTGCTTCGGGAAGCTCGCCAGATTTTGCAACGGTTAGCAAGCGGTGGCTACCCATTCGCTCAGTACTACTTGGCTGATGGCTTTGCGTCTGGCCTCTTCAGCAAGGGTAAGGAAGACTACAACTCCGCCTATCCACTTTTTATTCTTGCAGCCAAGCATGGGCACGCTGAGTCGGCATATCGGACAGCTCTTTGCTATGAGTTCGGTTGGGGATGTCGCAAGGATCCCGCTAAAGCGGTGCAATACTTGCGTACTGCTGCTTCCAAGAGACATCCCGGCGCAATGACTCGACTTGGCAAGGCTTGCTTATCGGGCGATCTTGGCGAGAAAAGATACCGTGAGGGTATTAAGTGGATGAAACTAGCAGCAGAGTCTTCTGATGCCCAGTACAACTCTGCCCCGTATCAGTTGGGCTGTTTATATGAAACAGGATATGGTGATGATATTTTCCAGGATGCTAGCTATGCCGCCGAGTTATTCACACAAGCTGCTGATTTGGGCCATCCAGAGGCCAATTTCCGCATGGGAGATGCCTATGAGCATGGCTTGCTTAACTGCCCACGAGACCCAGCCCTTAGTGTCCATTTCTATACTGGTGCCGCTGAGCGCGAACATGCGGCTGCCATGATGGGGCTATGCGCCTGGTACATGGTTGGAGCCCCCCCGATCCTTGAAAAGGACGAGGAAGAAGCCTATGAATGGGCAAGACGTTCCGCAGATTTGGGTAAGTCTGGAACCGATAATGACGTCCTGGCCGCCAGCTCTTTGCCCGAATACACTACTAATTATCTTTCTTCTCAAAATAGGTTATGTCAAAGCCCAATACGCCGTTGGATATTTTACTGAGATGGGTATTGGCTGCCGACGCGATATTCTAGAGGCCAACGTCTGGTATGTTAAGGCTGCAGACGCCGGTGACGAAAGAGCCAAGCAACGGTTGTCCATAATTCAAGCCGCTGTGAGCGGAAAAGGAACTCCTATGGAAGTGGCCCCACCTCGGACTGGCAAAGTAACTAAGGCGCCCAAAGACGATAAGGAGTGTGTCGTTATGTGAATGTCTTGGACAAACTCACTCCCATTTTTTTTTAAGAAACGAACAATATTTGAAAGCATAGGCTTGACAAACAGCCTTATACGACTAATACAGAACGAACGAATCCTGGACGATATCCCTCCCTGAATTCCTCTACAAGGAACCTTGATTTATTTTAAAAAAACGGAAAGCATGCTCACATTTTATCTTGCGTGTGTTTGGTTTTGGCATCACCGCGTCATTGGTGCCCTGGCGCTTGATTTCGTGGGTCTTCTTTATATGACTTATGGTTGGCTTTGTGTGCTTCTTTGTCTCCTTGGGGAAGTCAGGATGGATAGGATGAACAAGAGCGGGGATGAATAGAGAGCACAAGAGGAAGGAGGCAAATGCCGATCCTTATTCTGCAATCTTCTTTTTTTACTTCCTTTTTTTGGAAACTTCCTTTACCTGGGCAAAGTTGACAGCAATAGGATCTTTCTTTGCTAGGCTTGTGTTGGGTGGTGGAGAGAGTGCCCCTAATCTATTATTCTACCGGTGGTTTTTGCATACTCGAGATGGTTGAACGAGTCGGTGGCATGAAAGATTTTTGTTCTCTTTGTTGTCATAGCCCAATGCTCACGGCGGCGTTTTGGAGTATGTATGTGGCTGGATATAGCTAAGCCGAAGACATAATAATACCCTTTTTTTCCGACAATATTAATTCTCGAAGGAGTATTATGAAGCGGTACATGGAGCTTAATACCTACCTAGTAGAATTGGGTCCTAGAGAGGGCATTGCTTTGCTTTCGAGGCCGCGGTGTCGCAACAGATGAGAATCAACATAAGGCTGCATCTACGAAGTATTTATGTAACTTGAACCATTATGTAGATACTATTACTTACCACTTAGCCGTATTGTAGTGCTAGACTTGTAAGTATAGATGGATAATGCAACCTGTCAGGCTTGCAGAGGTTTCATTTTCGCAAAGGGGGGGGGGGGCAATGTGTGTTTCGCGATCCGAGAAGCACCCTGTCAGATGAAACAAAAGCATGGGGTGAATGCATTCAGTACAATTTCGAGCGAGCATGAATTAACCAAAACTGATAGGCGGGAGGAAGTGTGAAACACATGGAAAGCAGACTTGAAGTGCTACAATGTTTGTTTGGCTATCTGTGAAATATGGATAGTATATGCAGGACTGGTGCATAGGAGGAAGGACACAGTCTGGATTTTGTCATAAAGGGTGGTGGTCTCTTCATCAATCGTGCAGGGCTAGAAATGCCCAAAGCATTTTCCTGTCATCGCTATAGGGAAGTATGCATGTCTTTGAGTGAACAGCTGTCATACCTGTCATACTAGTACTACCTAATCTAATTGATGTATGAGGTTGGCATGTCAGTTGATATTATCAGTTGACCGGTTTCAGAAACCACCCAAAGAATCTCAACTCTCACATCTGCAAGGTACAAGTTACAAATAGATAGATCTGTGGCAATGTCATGCATGATGCACGCTCGGTTTACCTGTGTGCACCCCTAACATACATACAGACTACTAGGTAATACTGTACTCAGTACATACTTTATAGAAGAGAGGGGAGGAGGGGCCGTGCAGTGGGCGGTGACGAAGTTGGAAAGAGTAATGGCGACCTCTGCGGCCGTAACCACAAGGCTCGCAGTTTGTCAAGGATTAGATCTTGGTGGGTAGGTAGGTATCTGGGTAGTTCGGACTCGAGCCAGATGGCGGTGTGTGCGGCGGCAAGGTACGTACCGGCGGAATGATGGCAGCAGCACTGTGTCTGGCTGACTGTCTGTGGGTTAAATGCTGCTGCTGCTGGGCTCGTCAGTTGCGGATATGGAGGGAGCCGTTGTCAGGCAGGCGGCTTACAGGTACAGCTGCATGTACCAAGACTCTCGTGCTGAACCAGCGTCCCAATCGGTCCATCATCCCACAGCGCCACAACGACTAATTGGTTCATGGGCTCACGCAAAGCCCCGCCGCTCCCCGCGTTCATTTAAACGAGTCGCGTTAATCGCGTGGCTTTCGCGCCTAGACGCGTCATTAACTGACAACGTCACCAGACACCAAGCGGCATTATCAAGCATAATGCCAAAACGCCTGCAATCCATCCATCTTCATTGTCCTTCCCCACCCCTCGATTTCTCCGCTCAATTGTGCCTGAACGCTCATTGAGCGTCTACCAGGCACCAGGGTGATGGTAATGGCTCCAATTGGAGACAGCAGGACCTCCTAGCTTTCTATTTGTACGCTTTTCAGTTCAGTAGGACTAGTAGCTGTGAAAGACGCGCAGATGTGGGTGTCATTCGGCCCACGGTCCATGGAGTGTGGAATGTGCAAGAGGGCTGAGAAAATGGCTTGCAGTGGCGGCCTTTTGGAGATGGGAAAGAAGGGAGCATGTGGCTTTGTTTAGAACCAAATAGAGTCGTTCCAAAGAGGCTTGAGGCGGGACGGACGGGACTGGATGAAAGTGGAGTGATTAGAAGACAGAGAGCTCACGGGGCGCCACCATGTTCATGGTCAAGAGACGCCGTCTTCTTAGGTTTTTCTTTCTGCGCACTACGTCAAGGTAAGTCGACGGTTGCCGTTTGTCTAGATGGCATAGCCTGACGGCCGATCCGGACGACGCTGCTGACCTCATTGATGACGCCGTACGGAAAAAGGACTGGCGGATAGGTTTACATACCACATAATCTTTGCTAGCCTACGCCCAGTACGGCGAGTATCTACTGCTTCTTCTGTACGGAGTAGGTGCTTTCGTCATGCCCACAGGCAATACAGTACGAATTACGGACATGGAAGTAAGCTCGTCAAGATGGTCAAGGCAATCTCTTTTTGTTCCCTCCTCAAACTGAGAGGCACGAGCAATTCTTGCGCAGATGGGTGCTCGCTGCATGCCAAAGAGTTGATCTGGCTGCCCGGAGGACAGGCATAAAGATCCAATTCCAAAAGATGATTCGAAACGACCTCGTGCTCACAAAGAAATTCGCCTCAACCCACACATACGTGTGCCCACACCACACCACACCACACCACACGCACACGCACACCAGACAAGTGCAGGCGAGGAGAGAGCAGTGCGTGCATCGTGAGTGTGTGCATATGTGTGCACGGGCAGAACCAACGCATGCGGAGACGCTCATGATGCTACTGTAGGTAAGTTGAAGCACCAAAGCATCAGCAGATAGTACTACGGTTGCTGAATGACAGGTACCTATCCTAGAAATGTGTGCAGCTACTACCTAGGTAACCTGTCATGAAATGTTACCACAAACGTGTCTCCTTCTCCTCTCCTTCCTTGCGCGTCCTCATCATCACCTGGAGACAGGTTGGCAGGCTAGAACCACGAGCCGTGCCTTCATCCCGGCCGCTAGCCTACTGGCTAACCAGTCGACAGCAAGCCCACTCGTCCCTACCTGGCAGAATAGTCGAAATGATTAAAAGATTGGCGAAGAGGGGAAGTCTCGGCCCTGGGATCAGGTACTAAGGGGAAGGCACACCCACCCACACACCTGCCTGTAGAGATGATAACGTTAGAACCGTCCTAGTTTTGGACCCAAGTCGGAAGAAAGAGCAGGAAAGTCGGATGACAAGAGACCAAAGCGGTGTCCTGTCGCGTTCGGAATGGTGGGTGGAGCCTGCCGTGGACGGGTTGAGCGAGTGCTGGAACAAGTGTGTGTGGTGTGTCGACTGTTCCTTCCTACCATCTTTGTCGCTGCAAACGGCCAACTTACCCATCTTGATACATTGGTAGCCAAAGCTGTACCACCTTTTACTGTTTCTCTTCTTACTGTATGTGTGAGTTTCTCTCTCTGCCTCGTTAGGCTGCAGATGCGACCCGAGTTGCTTTGGATTTCTATACCCACTTGCCATCGCCCATGTCTGTTGCTTTGCTTTACTGCTCAACCCGACGCGCAACTCTCTCAAGCCGCCATGGGCTTGGTGGTGTGGTGGGTGCCGAATTTGACTGCATCATTCCTGGAGCTAGTTGCACTGTGCAAGGTCCCTAGACTGTCATAAAAGGGTACTGAAAGATCTCTTCCATTGGTACTTAGGGCCCTGCATTAACGTGGGTACATGGGCTGACAATTGCTCTGTGGGTGACAACTGGAAGAAATGTGATATCTTAGTACTAAGTCATAGGTACTTAATAGCATTTCTGTACTTCCTACTTGCTACACTAGGAGCACTATTAGGCGCCCCGTCCTCCCACACAGTGCTGACATCTACACTGTGTACGGCGTCGTTTGTCTTTCACCACGTTTTAGGGCAGCGTGCTCTGCTGGGCCAGGCATTGACACCCCTGTCAGACTCTCACGTCCCCCCAGACACTCAGTCCAATTCTCTGATCTGCTCATATTAGGTCCCCAACATCCCCCAGCAGCCCCCCCTCTGGTTCCTCCCCCAGGCTGCCCCCCAGAACACTACAGAACGACAAAGTACAGCTGCCCGTCAGGCCTCTTCACCCGATCACCCAGAACTTGATCCTTTCATCGCTATTGTTCGCATCTATCACTGCCGATTGTTCTCCCGCATCAATCAACCTCGACTTTCGAATCGCTTCTGGCTCGATCAAACTCCCACTGGACCTCGCACATACCGCTTTATATCATTTTTACAACAAACGATCCGCACCTTGGCGCCGCGCGCGCGAAAAAATCCACACCCTCGCTCTTGTCGCAAAGGTTTTGCGACAAGGCGCTGGTTGCGACTTGCGACAGCACCACGGCATCGGCAACCCGTGGCACAACCAGACCATTTGCCTCGTTTAGCGCATCCTCCACCTTTTCCAAACGTTCTCATCCTTCGATTCGACAATGCTTCTCCCATCCGCCTTGACTTGCGACGCTTCACAGCCCTCCTCACGCTCTCGAACTCCAAGGTCTGGCCTCTTCGTCTCACCACCCGCCAGTCCCCCGATCATGTCGTCGCAGAGCACCATCGGAAATATCATGAACACATGCCGCTCCCTACAATCCCTGATTTCTATGAATGCACAGACCGATATTGCTGCTATTGCGCCCTCACCGTCACTGGCGCAACTCCCAACACCGCCTCTCACACATGCGCCATCACCTATCAAGCTGCGGCTACGATCGCGCACAACAAGCGCCAAATTAGAGGACCGGGGCGAGGAGGGCCTTGGCCCGAGAAGAAGGATAGTAAGACGTGCGCCCCCAAGAGGCGCGAACAAGCGCCGGCGACCCCTCGACGATGAAATGATCCGGGATGACGTTGACTTCAATCGCACTGCCGATTCTGATAGCGATTCAGACCTGGAGACAGGTCCGCAGCTTGTAGAAGAAGAGAAGCAAGCGCCATCAACTCCTAAGCGCGCGCGCATTGCGCCTGATCAATTACCTCTGGGGCTTGAGAGGTCTGACTTCCACGATGTTCACCTGCGTGAGAGTGGCACCGTGGTGGAACCCGACAAGCCAAGTACCGAGTGGAGTGCCGAAGATGACCGCATCCTAGTTGAGTTAGTTCTTGAGAAGCTAAAGCTCTCCAAAACAGAATGGCAGGACTGCGCACGCAGTCTTGGCAAGGACCGACATACTGTTAGTCGCCGCTGGAAGAGCCTGATCATGCATGGCGATGTCGGTGTCAAGACGAGGAGTAGTAGCCGGCGCACCAAACTACACTCTACCTGGCGGTGATTTTGCAAGTTCACACGTCATGACTAGTCAATTTCTGGCTCGGCAATGATTTTCCTTTGTTCTCTTTTGATTTGCATGCATGCCATCTGCTGTCGCCTGGATAAACATTCCATATGAGGCCTGTTTCTTCATGTCTGATGGTTTGAAACATACTCTGTTATTTGAAGCCTTTGAGTCACAGTTCATTTCGGCGTTGGGAGGGAGAGAGACAAGGGGGGAGGGTTGTGCAGGTCATTTTGTTTTACGGCGAGCGAATTATTCGCGTCATTTTATCACTTTTTTTAGGGACCACGCAGAGGAAGCGGGGCCGAAAGAGATGCTTTAGGAGTTTAAGAGGAAGGAGGGGGAGCTTGCTGGAGTTTGTTGATGTTGCTGCTGATATCCGCCTGTCGTCAAATGCGTGCGCGCAAACGAGGCTAGCTAACTGCGCATCACTGGTTCTGTTTTTTATTTCTTTTTCATCATGAAACTACATGGAAGAGCATCATGTTATAAAGAGGCTCCATAGAGGAGACTTTTCGATTGAAGGAATTGTGATAGGGGCGTCGCAACGAAAAAAAAGTCAAGACTAGCTAGCTAGCTATTTCGTGGTTTGTTTCCATCACCACGAGATATACTAAGAGAAGGAGAAGGAGAGAAAATCTTTTTCTTTGCCTTGAAAAAATATCAAGCCACTTCGTTTTCCCCCAACACTGCAAAATGCGCATGTGTTAACTTGTGCTTGTTCTGTGCCTTACATTCATTATCCACACCTTGTATACATTCAATTTTCCAAGGGCCATAATGAATGAGTCTTGCACTCCTTCCTAATATCGGCTCTTCTCTCCCCAGGCGCAAATACGATAACAGACACAGCGAAGACTATTTGGCCGAGATACGCCAAAAGCCCTCGTAATCGCCCCCTCCCCCAAACACCCTCTTCTCCCTTCTCCCTTCTTCACCACTCGCCGCCCCGCTGCAGAGTTCGCACAAACAAAGGGAGGGGGAGGCAGGGGACTTGTTTTACAGCGGCCCGGAGGTGTCGACTGAATAATATGCAGGAACCCGAAGTAGAATCTTGGCAAGGGCGAGAAAGAGGAGGGGGAAGGGAGATAGTTAGGTGGGTGTGGCACACTTGAAGAGCACTGAAGAAAGGGCGAGGATAAGAAGCCAAGAGAAGAAAAGCATGAGCCACATAAGATGGACAAACAGATTGCAAAGAGATATCCATTCATCTCTCCAGGAATTATTCTATTTCTTCATAGCTCCGTAATAGCAAGCCTCTATTTTGCACCTTTCAATAACCCCTTTCCCCTGCCCCTTCGACATAATAGCCACGCCTCGATTCCTAGTCGTCCGTAGCTCCCTCTCCACTTCCAGTATCCATCACGAAGGCCGCCCTCGGCTCTTTATCTTAAAAAATAATAATATCTGTTAATATATACCTCAATGCCCAGTGTCCCTGGTATATAGAGCCAACCCCACAGTGCTTTGGGGGAATCTTTTGCTGCTGAATTATACACTGCCCCTTTTCCTGTAAAGTAAATGCCATGTGCTCTCCGCTAATACGTGACCAAGACCAAAAAATAACATGGTCAAACCAATACTGACCGGAAAAAAAAAGAATGCAGAGGTTGACGCTCACTTCCATGCTGTTGGCACACACAAAAAAAAAGGAAACCATGTAACCCTCCAACAATAACCAAATCTATGGATGCCCGCCTCAAACCAAAACGACAAAAGGTATATCGTAAAAACTAAAAGGGGCTGGAGTCTGCGAAGAACGAGGAACAGCCCACCGTCCCATGCTATGGCGGCGTTCTGCTGTCCTCCATCATCTTGCGCACCTCCTGCTCTAGGTTCTTCGCCATATCCGCGGGACTTTCATCTTCTTCAATTGCACCAGTCACCTTGTTCGCTAGCTCAATTTTCTTCTGACACGCCTTGTATATCAGCTCCTCAATGGAGTTCGTTGAAATAAGTCGAATAACTTCTACATCGCGTTTCTGGCCTAGTCGATGCGCGCGGTTTTCTGCCTGGATATCATCCTGTGGGTTATCCGACTGATCGAAGATGATAACCTTGTTTGCCGACGTTAAGTTGATGCCGGTGCCGCCCGCACCAGTTGTCAGCAAAAAAGCAGGAATAGTGGTATCGTGGTTGAACTCGTCAATCAATGTCTGCCGCTCCGAAACGTTGGTGTTTCCCATCAACACCTTGTGATCGATGCCTTCAAGCGCGAGGACCTCCTGTAGAAGTTCAATGATTCTGGAGAATTTGCTAAAGATAAGCACCCGATCACCATTCTCTTGATACTGCGCCAAGAGTTCCAAAACCTTTTTGACTTTGCCACTGTCATGCTCCGCTGCAGCAGGAATATCAAACTGCTTTAATAGTCGTGGATAATCGCGACACCACAGATGCAGCTCAAAGTCTGAAGCGTTCCTCAACTCTTGAACAAGATGCTTCAGATCTGGTTGGTGGAGCTCTGACTGAGGGATTCTGTCCATCAGTATCTTGGCCATCTCCTCCGTCTTCTTGTCTGTAAAGTGGCGGCGGAATAGCAGCGGATGCAATGCCGCCTTTCGAAGTTGTATCCAGGGATTGTTGTGGTCATTTTGCCGCCCACGAGGGGCCTTCGTCGCACGTTGCGCGGGCTCCATTTTAAATAGATCCTCAAAGTCGCTATACACAACCTGTTGGGATTTGCTCATTTCACATTTGACAACAGTGCAGACCTTTTTAGGCATGTCGGATAACACCTGATCTTTGCGCCGTTGAAGAATAAAGGGTTCAAGAATAGTTCTAGCGCGTTTGACCCGTTCGGTGTACAAGAATGCCCCGTTGCTAACATCTTTGATTGTGACCTTTTGACTGAAGATGTACTGAATGTGTTCCATATATCCATCAAACATTTTGGGGTTGATGAAGTTGAGGAGAGACGTCATCTCCAAAAGATTATTTTGAACAGGGGTTCCTGCTCACAAAAGTCAGCAAACTATATCTTTCAAAGATTACACTGTACATTTAAGGAGAGATAAGGGGGGACAAACCTGTGAGTAGCAATTTCCACTGAGCCGTGATTCTTTGGAGGTCTCTGTAAATCTTGGTGCCTGGATTCTTCATCTTGTGTCCTTCATCGAAGATGGCGGCGTTCAGATCAAACGACTGCATTGCTTCCACGTCCTCCTCTGAGTTGATTTGGGAATATGTTGCAAGGACAACATGGTACGAATCTGGGTCGTGTTTAACCTCGTAAGCGATCTCAGCTCGTTCAGATTGAGAGCCCCGATAGCCCATTACGGAAAGGCCTGGTGCAAATTTCTCGAATTCAGCGAGCCAGTTGTTATAAGTACTGGGTGGTACCACGATTAAATTTGGCCATGGCCTCCTTCCCTTGCGTTGCTTCTCATCCTCTTCGACGAGGTGGCACATTAAAGATATAACCTGGCATGTCTTGCCCAGGCCCATTTCATCAGCAAGAATGCAGCCGATATCGTAGTTGTAGAGCACGGACATCCAATTCAAACCAAAGAGTTGAAAAGGTTTCATTTTGCAGTGCCCATCCATAAGCTTTGGCTGGCAGGGAACCAGTGGTCTTGTATATTTTGAGCCACTCATGCTTGTTGGCGTCGGTGGCATATCCCCTTCAGGGGTTGTTCGTGTACTCGTCTTGATGTGGCCAAAGTTATCGAGGTCCCAGTTGTCCACTACAGCCTTGACGGCTTGCGCCTTCATCTCACACTTTGCAACAACCTGGTCAATGGCCTCGACAGCATTCAAGAATACCTCTACCGCATCCACCACAGTTTCTCCGATGCTAAGGCGGGCTGACTTGCGGCTGCCAGGTTTCTTACTGACGCTGACACGCCTCGCTTGCTGAAGGCTGGTGAACGGTCGTGCCTCCACCATGGGCTCTAGCAGACTTTCCTTCATCCCTGTCATGGCAGCCAATTCCTTGAGCGTGCTTGTGTTGATTGAATTAAGTACTTTATTATCGTCATCTTGGGTTGGCGAAGGTGAAGCTTCAGCTCTATATGCATCCTCTTTGTCGTTGTCGACGAGATCGATTATGAGCGGGTCATCGCTGGATGGTGGAGGCGGCAGCTCGCTCGGCTCGGGAGACGGAGCGCTGCGTTTGCGAAGTCCTTGCATCAAGCGCCGCCTGGGTAGTTTTGGTGGAGTTGCTGCGGGTGCGGGAGGAGACGAGGAAATGGTAACCCTAATTGGCTTTGAGCTAGCTTGTAGTGTGCCCTTGGATACCAATCGGCGACCGTTTGGTTTCGCAGCTGGTTGCAATTTTTGGCTTTGACTTGAACCGTGTTCTTCAAGCCAAATGATGGCATCATCAATGTCGTTTTTGCCTTCTCGGAGTGCTTCCTTTACCTTGTGTGCTGGAAACCTGTCACCAAAGACATCGAAAATTTGTCTCATTTTGTTGTTCATTTCCTTCTCATCCATAGGCGGCCTATAAGCGTAGTTTGCCATCTGTGCCTTGAATGTTGTAGGTCGGATGTTTCCTCTAGGAGGGGTTAGGCTTTCATCATCATCAGATAGAAGACTAATCGGTTCAGGAGTTCGCCGCTTCGACACTGGGAGATTATTTTGTCTGGGAGGCGGGCGGAACAGAGTTCCAGCAGGAGCAAGACGCGAGCCCAGCTTTGCAAGTTGTGGCGGCTGCTGAAAGGGTGACGAGGCAGGAACCTCGACTACACTCGCAGGCGATGAGGATCCAAACGGTGTCAGCGTTGGCCGGCTCAGAATCTGTGTTGCTTGGGTGACATCTCGTTCGCGGTGGAAAGCAGATGGAGAGCAAGGGATAGTGTCTCCCGACAGCTCGTCGATATCTTCGAGAGCCATTTGTGGTCGTCCAAGCAAAGGCGTTCGTGGCAGGATATTGGAATGCCGGATTGGGAGCGGAGAGGAGCCTTGTGCCATCGTGAAGAGGAAGTGAGTGCCAAGGGGGAGGAAAAAGGGATTGGGTGATAGGTCGGTGAGGAGAGGGACCGTGGGTGGGGGCGTCTAAAAAGGGTACCACTACGAAGCAGCGTTGAGGTTGTCTGATATTAATGGAGCTGCATGCATGGCGTCTCCCAATTGCGTCGAAACACAAAGAGCAAATAATGAAGGAATTAATGTGAAAGCTTGAAAAACTTATATGTAGCCTTTACCTTGCTAACTTGTTAGTGAAGCAAATGAACAACCCTCGCACCTCTTGTAGTGACTACTGTGGGGTGACCCTTAGAGCCGCTGTGAATGCCGGTGATGGGCGCCGGAGAACGATTTTTCGTCCAACGACGCGCTATACCCACACGCTTCTTTTAAAATGGGGTCACGAAGTCACGTGATATAGAGAAGCTCACGTCATCGGGTACTTGGCTCACTCACTATGTGTGTCGTGTCTCCAGACTGACTGGTAATAAAGCAAAGTCAAGCAGGTGAAAGCTATTGGTAACAACAGAGCCTGTAATTAGAATGTTGTCCTAAGATAATTCAATCATAAACACATAAACTCAAGAAATCAGTCCTGCTTCTAGAAACTCTTTTCGTTGCCTCTCGGCTAAAGCTTGAAAAGATCCAAGGCAACCATCCCCCCCAAAAGCCCAGTATCACTGAAGGTGTTTGCCAGTACAAGTCGCTTCTTCTCGGCCATCTCTTCCTCCTACCACATCTCAACTCTCACAACCCTGCACTCTTACTCCGTTTTGGATTCTCCCACATCAACAATGGCAACGCGCAGAATTATCGCCACCGAAAAAACCATCCTTCAAAAGGATGAAATTCCTCAGGAAAAATCCAACATAAGCCCCGCCGTTCCTGCGTGAGTTGGCACCTAATCCCCCAATGCAGGACCCTTAAATCGCAACCAGGCTGTTTTAAAGATTAATCTCTTTCATCAGACACGTCATTGTCAAACTCATAGGATTCAGTTTTGCCATGATTGTTGTCCCCATCGGTTCCTACTTCGCCACCGTGAACACAGTCTTCAAAGGTAACACTTGACCATGGAGCCATAAGTTCGAGGCTACTTATGACCACAGCTAATTATCTGTAGGCAACTCATCGCTTGCTGGGGGCTTGGCTGCGCTTCTCGCAAACGTGGTACTGATTTCCTACGTCATCGTCGCCATGCAAGAAGACCAGTCTGACTTGGTTGACTCCGGGAAGCCTGAAAGCAAAAAGGACAAGTAGTCAAAAGTTATCCTCGCATAGTTCTATCAAAATTGCACACAAGCAGTTTCTGCGCCCAGATAGACCCTTAACTGAACCTTCACGGCGATGTGTAGTCATGTAGCTAAATAGCATCGCGACATATTTCGTATTTATGGGACTAGTTTCTCCAGGCCAGCCACCTCTCTCACCCTTCGGCGACATCATTTGCTATTTGCTGAGCAAGCAAGGCTGAGAATTGATTTGACATTGTTGCTAAAGTCAGACCAACAATTGTCTGATCCCTAAACCGCCAATCCCCTACCTGATTTAGACAGAAACAGATAAAACAGTCCCCAAAACGCCCTGTACAAAAGTTCACATGTGTATGTACCATATTCCATCAAAACAAAGACATATGTCAAGCGCTTTCGAGCAAAACTTCCGAGTAAGGATCCCGCAGGTCCTAGAAATCAATGACACAGCATTTCTCATCCCCTTCCACAGAACTCATCCCATAAAATGTTACTAGGCAAAGCCATTCCATTTACAGTAATGGCGAGGCGCCTGCGCCGCTAATGAGACAGTCCACATCAAATCTGATTTTGAGGTCGTTGGCTCCTATTCGGAGCAGAATATCTTATGCCACAGCACGATCATGTCTTTCGAGCTCCATCATGAATTTTTACTGAATCTTCGTGCAAACCAGCTTTTCCGCTTTTCGGGTACCACCTGCTGTTGCTGGATGGGCTGTTGTTGTGGGACAGGTTGTCTCCTAAGCACCGCTATTTCCTTCCTTGGCACTGTAGGTTGGGAATTCTGATAATAGGCATCTCTCGGTGGCGTTGGTAAAGGGTGGCCGCCCGGCGCCTTCAATCCAACTGAGAGGTTTGACGACTGATAAGCTTGAGCTTGCGAAAAGCCGATGCCGTAGTCGTTGACAGGTTCGGCGCGCTTAGCCGGTGAGGTTCGACGAATCGAGCTATTATCGCTGCTCGTAGGGTCTGTCTGATAGCCTGCAGGGTCGGAATTTCCACTAGCTGCAGCTGATGCCACGGTTTCGTATGATCGATCCTTGTGAGGTAATGGATAAATATTCTGATCTCGACCACGGGGTTTGTAGTATGCTTCGGGGTGTATCCTTGGAGTTCGTTCTCTTGAGGGATGCCGTGACGACACCGGACCATACCCTGTGCTATATCCGCCATTCATGTTCTGGCTGTCATAGTAACTGTTTCTCGCTGTGTTGGGTGCCATTGTCCCCCATTGGCTACCGTCTCCCCTAATTGACGCCGCCCGGCTGCCGTAGTAGCTCTCTTGTGGAAATCGAGGTTGGTTGGCTAATGTCCTGTGTTAGTCATGGAGATAAATCTAATGTTTCTCCGAAGCAGTACAAACCTGTGTTATAGCTGGTACGATGATTCCAGTTCGCCGCGGGGTCAGTATCTAACCTAATCAGCGATCTCGACCAATATGTAAGGTGACGCCTTGACGTACCTGTGCGATACGAGTGTCTACGGGAGTAGTTTCCGTCAATAGCTGACTCAAAACTCCGAATTGTATCAAGAGGACGCTCCCAGCGATTGCGGGTTGGGTTTGATAGGTCGGGCTCAGCTGAGCGCAGTTAGTAACCGCGCATGTGGTGTTGTGCTGTTGCCAACTCACCAATGATATTGCCATGGGAATCCTTGTGCTGCATGGAGCGCAAAGGCGCAGCAAGTGCTGCGTGGGACATTGTGGCGACCATAGCTGTCATCAGGTTAGATGTCGATCTCCATTGTAATTGCAGTCTCATGTGCGCAAATGGAAATGGTGATTCAACTTACAAGGTTCGGCCTCGTTCATGGCCAATGTTGGATCAGCCTTGCTGTGCAGTCGTCTAGTTTCCTTCTCGGCGTGTGTCTCGTGAAGGTCAGTCTTGTTACTGAAGCTTTGGCGCGACTTTTCGGACCGAAAGCTGAAGCCTCGCGGTCGACTCGGTGGTTTCTGTTGTTGTTGCTGCTGCTGCTGCACTGGCGGCGACTGGTAATATGATACTGGTGGTGACTGCTGTTGAGGTCGCCCAGCTGTTTGGAACGAGCGAGGATACGGATCTGCCTGGGACGCCATGATGCCTGCCTGGGGTTGTGTTGGTTTTATTTATCTAGCTAGTCGTGACAGGATGGGGCCGCCGGTGCATTCGGCGGCGCCGTATGATCGGGAGATCGAATTAGCCCCGTAGCAGTTCAACACAGCTCACGGTACGTGCGGATAGTCTCCAGGAAACGACGGTGCGACTTCCAGCAATGTCAGTGCGAGTTGGCTTGGCAGCGGATTTCTGAAGTCGACTAGCAAGGGCGTCTTCCGAGGTGGGATTGGGAAAGATTTCGTGGTGGAGATTTGCTGAACAGGGCAGAGAGTAATAATGGGTGGAAGAGAAGGCTGGGGCCAAGCGTGGGCCAAGCGTGGGCTGCCTTTGGTGTTTGATTATGATAAGGTGTGGAGCACTCAAGCTGTGTTGCAGGTCGCTGGTGCGTGGCAGACGTGCACTCAAAAGTCAAGATCCTCCGTGCTCGTAGACGCCGAGGGAAAAGAAAGAGCCCTCGTGTCGTAGTTAGATCGAACTGTTCTGTGGAAAAAAGAATGCCAGTTATTAATAGGACTCAGTGCTTAAGCACAATGCCGTGACGTCTGATGTGCCCCAGAAAAAGCGAGACCTGTGGTGAGATTCTGCAACGCTGTGGGGGGATGTTTAAAAAGAAAGCACGTCGACGCAGCAACGCGACAGCAGTTTTTGTGACAGAAGCTGAGGATAAGAACTTCCAAACTAGATAGAACGAATGACTGAAACGAACAAACGGCACTTGCTGTTGATAACCCAGAATGTTGCTGTGCTTGTGTAGCAATTGAGTTGGGCTGACAAGACACTGCAGCTCTCGGGAGGCTCGTAGGGGGTGGACTGTTTGGCAGAAATGAACAAACTCCCGAGATGTGCTGGGAAACATGCAGGAGAAGTGCCAAGGCTGCTCTTGCCGCATCTACGTACCTCTTCACTTTTCACTGCTCATTGACAGGGCAGGAAAATGGGACAGGTACAACCAGAGCTTGTAAAGGCAAGGTAAGGTACGTGTCCAAGACGTTATTGCAAGGGTAATGTAGTGGGTACTTGATGCGCTGCGTGTGGAACACGTCGATTGTGGTACCAACACAACTTCGCTTCGGCGTGGACTGACGTCAAGACTGGTGTGGTTGTTGCAATCTTGGGGAGGTCGCGGTTGCCCCGTGGCAAGGCTTGGACCCACTGGGTATTAGTGTACAATCGCCTGCTGTACAGGGGCTGTAGTGTGCTGTAGTGTGCTTTCGTCGTGGTTGTGGTGAGCTGTTGTGCCTGGAGTTGCCCCTCGGAGGTGTGAGGAATTATGTTCAGTGGGCTTTCTGGGCTTGATCCTCAATGCGGCCTACGTTGGGTCGACAGTGACCACGGCAACGCAACGCAACGCAATGCAATACGACACACCCCTTGGGCTTGGAGATAGAGAGGCGCCTCTCCACCCCTGCTGTGCTCCGCTGATGGACCTTTTCTAGCCCAAGGCGCCGTCGATGACACGACGTATCGGTGTCTCAGTCCGCGCAGTTCCTTGTCTAATCGATTACCAACGGGCAGAGAACTCGATGGCGTTCCTCTCTGAGTCGCTGTTCAACAGGGCCCGGCGCCTGCGTTGCCGGAAACAGGGAGCAGATTGATGCGAAGAATCGAGATGCACGTTTCGACAATGCACGCAGCCCGTACACTTGCCGCTGGGATTATTATGGGAATGCCAAAAAATGTGATGGGCCCTGCTGACCAGATGGACAGACAAACGAATGCAAGGTTGCAATGCCAACAGAAATACGAGGGCGGGCGACAACAGAGAGGCCGTTCGGTCTGGCACAATGGCAACACATCAGGTGGGCGAAACGCTGTGTTATGTACAGGTTGCCATCTGTTCTGCTTTCTTTCTCGTACACCCTTCCGAGAACTGGGTAATTGTTCGACTTCCAATATGTCGCCTCAATACAGATTTTCGCTTGTTGCATACGAAGAACGTGCCACACCTACATACCTTTTTTGAAAGTGCAGCAATCTAAACGCCGCCGCTGCACATCGGGAAGCCAGGCCAATGTTATATTATCGTGGGACATGTTTTGCACTTCATTCAAGGGAGATGCCGTGGTTGCGCCATTGTTAGAGCGATATAGCATACATGTACACAATACTCTCGATTGTTGCTGGTGTCATTTAAGAATTGGATCAACCATTTGGAAATCCCGCTCGCTGACCAACAACTCATTGGTTGATAGCCTTTGACGAGGCATGCTTCTAATCATGACCAGGTACGCCTACTTCTAGCGGGCTGTTCTTTCGGCACAGGGTGGTTGGTATGCACCTAGTGTGAGCTGCTGGCGCTTACCATGGCCAAATACGAAGTTGTGTCGGTCCGGAGGGGGCACTGCCTGGTTGTCTGAGCTGGAGGTGATGGGGTGGGGGGGCCGATGGTGATGGCTACTATCAAAGGGCAAGCCCTGTTTTGCCCTGCCCTGGTCTGTCCCAGACTCCCATGACGCGTCCGTCTCCGCCCCTCTCGTAGTTGAGACGCAAGCCACTTCCACTGGGGATGGTGGGCAGCTCTTTGTCTTTGTGCATCTTGGCCGTGTTTGAATCGAATGGACTGGTTTTTCTTTGGACTACTTAATACTTTGTCGATCGACAACTCTGAATCATTACCCGCATTTCTACAAGCGACCCCTTATGACCTGCCGTTTCAATGTTGCCAGCCAGAAGGTTCTCGCCTATCTCACACTCGCTGTGATCATGGATGTGTATTCTAAGTTCGTCCGAGCATGCCAAAGGCTTCAATGGCTCTCCAATCGCTAAGTGTGTCCAAAGCTTCTTTTCCCATGAGGGAAAATAAAATAAAAAGTCTCGCGCTGTCCGGACCATGTCATGCAAGAGATACTGGCTTAAGCTGAACGGCGCCTCTCCCACGGGAACTAGCATCCAGTAGCTCCAGCAAGCCGGCTAATCAGAGCAACGTTGTCTGCCTCGTTCCTCGTGTATGCTTCACACCCTCTTTCATACACCCTTTTGACAAAAATTATATGTTTTCTTAGTTTTCTGTAGCCCCCCACGGCAATTCCAATTCCATTAAGATACGGTATGCCAGTGGGTACAGCACACCTCTTGTCCAGTAGTGCAGATTGTTACTCAATGGAGCTGTCTATACCTACATAATTAGAAGCGAAACCATTTCCACCCACGCGGTTGGCTGCCAGCTCTTTGAAAACCAAGTTCTCCTCTTCAAGAGTTCGCAGCAATTGGAAAGTCGTTGACGTAACTAACGCACCCATAAGGTGCATAAAGTGCAACACCTCCATCCAACTCCATAGGTTAATACGCCAAGTCAGGCCAGGGGCAGACCAACTTATCTCGATGATGACCCCAAGTTTCCCATCCCCTCCCATCCATTTATCATCGTCTAACCCCAAGATTGTACTACATAGTGCGTGCCACACTTTACACCTCAACGCGTGGCACGGTGATTCCTGTGCCACTTTTGCCACGGCAGTGACTGATGGGAATTGACCAGCGATTTCTTGAACACCATGCCACGGAAGTTCCCTGTTATCCGACAAAAATATATTAATGAAATCCTTTAAACTCCTAAGACTGTGTTATGCTTTCTTGCCTAATGGTGGATTCGACTGGTCACAGTTATAGTCATCGATGAGCGTCCGTCGTTCTGTCGCCATTGGTGTTTCTGAATGCTACTTTACCTATTAGTGGTCAAGCAAGGCCATCATCCGATGGCAAGCGACCAACAACCTGGTTTTAATTTTTTCAAGTGCCCAACACATCTGTTCAGTCTACTCATCCTTGTGCTGCTGGCGAACGTTACTCATTTCCGTATTAAACTTATCCTCTCCGGCATGTCCCAAACACTTCTCAGGCAAGGCCATATGCAACCTCCCGAACCTTCCGAAACTTCAAGAGGGGTTTAGCCACCATAAAATTGTATGTATGGTGCACATCGTAGGGATGAACAAACAACATAAAAACATTATCTTGACGCATCTCGGATCGAAAACCGCCGCCAGCTGTGGGTCTTGATAACAACTGCTAGTCTTCATCCAGAGCAACGGGAGAAACCCAAATAGTCCAGTATCCCCAGGGCGTGCCACTCAGTCACTAGGATAACTTGGGACGAGGTGGATGGCTCCACAGCAGTTACATGTACAAACCTCCCGCTGTAGCCCTTGAAAATATCTGTACAAGACTCAACAAACCTGCACAATACAGACCGCTCTTTTTGATTGAGATCTAGCACCAAGTGCAATCTGTGCTGTCGTATGGGATTACGACGTCGCTATTCTCTTCCCATTACATGCAGCACAACTGTACATAGTAGGGGTGATTGAAGGCAGGCATCTCCAGCTTTACAAACCAGCTGTACGCATCAGCTGTTGGTGGGTGTTGAGGAAAGCTGCTGCCGTGGAGTTATGTCGTAACTTACACTTTTGGCGTATTGGTGTCATTTGAACATTTTTCGAGTTGCGTCACTAGTATTACGGGTACTACATTGTGCCCTGGGCACTCGTGGCATTATTGCTTTGCTACTTTTCTTACCTTTGCCTCGCGAAACGATATACGAATAACATGGCAGTTCATTTTGTAAAGAGCATTTAGGTCTATATGCTGGGTGGAGTTTGCAACCCCTATCGACCACTATGGGAAGAGCGATATAGAAATTGAATTTACTTCCACGGCATCTTCATGCAAGTCGATTGTAAGAACTGATTGGAAAGTCTCTGGAAAGTGTGAGATGACTGTTTTTAATCAACTGGAATAAAAAAAAGCCCCAAACACTCCATTATAATGTGGAATGCTCATCATGTCTTCCAATTTCCCCAGGCTGGGTAGTCTTGGGCGTGGAACTGCATAAAAAACCAAATACCAACTGGATCATTACCAAAAAAAAGATGCACAGAAACACACCACCGTTTCGCTTCGATCATGTTTTGTTTGTTGTTTCCCGTTCGAGGGCAAAATTCATTGTAAATCCGGCTCGGTCGACCAACTGTGGGACACCAGAATCGTAACACATCTAAACCCCAAAGCAACCCCACAATCCAGAGGGAATGGGGTTGACCGCCATTTTCCCCCTCACTGTCATCGTGGAATCACTATGGGCCCAGGTCGCACAGTTCCATAGGCCATCACCGCAAAAAAGCCCCCCGTTATTTGCCGCGCCCTCTGAGTTGGGAATTTTGACGTCTTTTTTAATTTGATTGCCCCAAAGCAAGACAACATGCTTTATCCTTGCCTCGAATAATGCAGCCAAAATGAGAACCGCCCTCACTACCAACTCCATCCCGAATCCCTGTTTATATCGAAGAGGGGTACAGCATGACTCGAACTGAAGCACCGAAAGACTTTGAAGGGAGAGGAGACGCGAACTTGGCGCGGACAACGCCAGAGTTGCCTGTTTCAATTTGTCAGCCAATTGTCGAGAAATGTACATTGAAGAATGCTGTATACCATGTGGCCGGGTGACCTTGCCCCAGATGACACGAATCTTGGTGCCCCGGATCTCCTTTTGACCCCGGTAGACGTAGGCAACTCGCTTGCCAAGGTAGAAGCTGTAATTCTATATCAGTATGCGATCTCGTTCAATCCCAGGCCATAGATGACATACTTGGCGGCGTCGGTGTTGTCAACACCCTCGATCTTGATCAGGCTGGTGCCAGGGTGGGTGACATGGCGAGAGCGCTGGTAGCTCAAGTGACGTCCTCTACAAACACAATTCCGTCAGCCAAAATTCATTTTCCAACCAGTTTAAGTCGTCTTGTGTCGCGAGAGTCGGAACCGAGAAAAAATAATGGTCGTAGACGTTTTTGAGAAAAGGAGAGGCATTGGTTCCCGTCTATTATTCATTCAAATCGCTGTCGGGTTCAACTTACTTGACGTATACTGAGGATATGTTAGCGCATTGCATCAGACGCAAGACCCTTGAAGATCGCATAGGAACTACTCACATCTGTGACCACTTTCCGAAGGCATCGTGAATGTTGTGTGGCTTCCGCTCTCTCAGGCAACCGGATACAAGGAGAGTCGTAGGAAATGTCTTATCGAAAAGACCTTTCCCTGGATGCTGATGCACGTCGTTTGTGTCGTGAAGTCGAACTGAGGGCAAGAGAGTGGATGCGATAATGGTGTGTGGTGCCCCTAGCACGAAAATTTGTGCCCTGCCTATCACGTGCTGGCTTAGGGCAATCAATTAATCCGCACATTTTGGTGGCTGACAGACGGTATCTGTGCCACTGCACCGCCGCAAATGCTTATCGGCTGTGTATCACCCCGCCATTGAATGTGGCGAGAACTCTAGCCCCAGCATCTACTAACTCAAAGGGGAAGAAATTGGGCATTGCCGATCCATGACCAGATTGTCACCAGTTGCACTTACATGTGTTAGGATCGAAAAAGTCATGTAATGTAGTAATGTGAAAAGAGCTCAGAATGCGCCATAAGACCAATATTTTCACCTGAGTAATGATCTTATGCTTTGGCTCCTCTTCTCCAATTGCTCTCATTGCATTCCGGCCAGCCTCTTCCAGCTTTGGTTGTTACTGCAGCGACAGGCATTCAGTCAACAATACGGTGCGATGTTTCAGAATTAATGGAAGCTGATCGATAGTCAAAGAACCACTCGAGGCATACATGTAGAACGAGATAGGCCATAAAACCCGAAGGAGAGATGCACAATGTTACCAATAAAAGGTTCAGCGAAGTCGGCGTTGGGTGGGGCACTACGGTTTTTTTTGGCTGTCGGATGTACGGAGGGGGATTAGCTTTAGCCTTTGAAATGGGTTTCCGTACTTCCCGCAAAGTCAATAGCAACGATAACGCTTTGCAATTCCTAAGGTAAAAATGGGCATTTTGGGACTATCAGCTTACCAATCTACACAGCGATGTAAAATCTCGTCACTCACTTCCAAACCCCACCAATAGAGCACAGGTAAACTACCAAGCAGTAATTCGCGTGATGTGCAGAATGATACTCTCCATGGCTCCTCACCCGGCTTTCAGCAACTCTATAGGCTAGCGTCGATGTCACTTTTTAGCCATTATGCATACAACATTCGTGCTTTTGAGTTGTATTGAGGCTGGGGAAATATGCTACCGAGGCACCGCTGAGGAGGAGTGGTCTCGATGCGTATGAGGGTTTTCTTGGTTCCCTCATTGATCCACCAACCAACAACTCGTACATGTTCCGGCCCTACCGACTGGCAGAGAATGGCTTATTGGCGGAAGTCTGCAATCTAAAACCTACAGTAAGAGCAGTATCGAATTCCTTTCGACAGTCATTGGAACGGCCGGAACGCAGAGACTAAGAGCGAGGACTGGGCCTCCTGGTGTAGATAGAAATCGACTACTTTCATGCACGCCGCTGATGTTGTTGTTGACAGAGCCTGTTGTAATAATATGGTAAGCTTTCCAATCCGCCTAGCACCAGCATCCCAACCAGACCCCCGCAGCAGAAGGGGTGTGAAGAAAAAAATAGTACCTAGTGAGTTGACGGCAGGGCGGAACGATGAGTACTCTCTGGAGTTCAACTGCCATTCGCAGGCTGGGTTGGCATGGGTTGGAGAGACGGTTACATGGAGCTACCTCGTCTGGCACGGAGCCCAGTACCTTTGGCGTTGTCTCGTGGGCAATAGGTTCCTGGGAGGTGGGTATTACCTTACCTTACCTACGCACCTACTAAGCATGCAACAGCGTCCCAAAAGCCCGTCTGCGCATCATACCTACCCCATCGCCCAACCCTCCAGACCGTCCATCCCTATCTAGGCAAGCCAAGTCGCAGCTTTTAGTATTAGTGAGCTAGCCCACTGCATGACTGCGTCCACTCTTTTGTCCCTCCTCCCTTGCCTGGCCCAACTTCAAAACTCCCTCTCATCTCTTGACTTTGAACCTGCACCTGCGGAAAACAATTTCATCAATTCGACATCCAAGGTCGACCTCACTGTGAACGTTGTTTGTTCTACGTCTCCCCTTCCAAGCCTCGTCCAGCGTGATCCGGTAAATCGACGGCCATGGATCCACCAGTGTAAGCGCCAATCAAACCCCCACCAGATTCTGTACCATGGAGAAGTGCCGGCCTTGAGACGAGCTCGGAGTTTGGCGGGGTTGTTGGGAACCTCCCTTGGCTTCACACGCCAGCAGCAACCAACTGCATCACACAATTCACTGACGACTGCAATCAACAGGAAATCCATGGAGCTGAAGGAGAACACGACAATTGTCGTGCTCGGCGCCTCTGGCGACCTGGCCAAGAAGAAGACGGTGAGAGCTTCGGATGACCCGGCATCTTGTCACTTGTACCTGTACTGACATCCCATCCTCAACAGTACCCCGCGCTTTTTGGATTGGTGAGCCACCACTCCCTCGATGATAACGACGACGACGATAACGTCGACGGAGCGAGCAAGTATCACGGAGTTGATGGCTAACTTGCACGCAGTATCGAAATCAGTTTCTGCCCAAGGGCGTTAAAATCGTTGGATATGCTCGGACAAAGATGGATCACGAAGAGTACCTGCGGCGCATCAAGTCCTACATGAAGACGCCGACCAAGGAGATTGAGCAGCAGCTTGAGGACTTTTGCGGGTTGTGTTCTTATATCTCCGGCCAGTATGACAAAGATGAGTCTTTTGAAGTTCTCGAGAAGCACATTCAGGAGCTAGAGAAGGGCCGGCCCGAAACCCATCGCCTCTTCTACATGGCCCTTCCTCCAAGCGTCTTCACCATTGTGTCCCAGCACCTCAAGAGATGCTGCTATCCTCCCAAGGGCATTGCCCGAGTCATTGTTAGTGTTAAATGTCTTCATATAATTTGTATCCCCTTGCCTAATCCCGTGTCCATAGGTTGAGAAGCCATTCGGAAAGGATCTCGCGAGCTCTCGCGAGCTCCAGAAGTCCCTCGAACCAGATTGGAAGGAGGAAGAACTGTACCGTATTGATCATTATCTTGGCAAGGAGATGGTCAAGAACATTCTCATTCTGCGTTTTGGCAACTCATTCTTAGGCGCCACCTGGAACCGACATCACATCGACAACGTCCAGATCACTTTCAAGGAACCGTTCGGCACCGAAGGTCGTGGAGGGTACTTTGATGAATTTGGCATTATCCGAGATGTCATGCAAAACCATCTTCTACAAGTTCTCACGCTGTTGACTATGGAACGACCCATCTCTTTCGACTCAGAGGATATTCGTGACGAAAAGGTTCGAGTCCTCCGTTCAATCCCCGCTATTGAGCCCAAGAATGTCATAATTGGTCAATATGGCAAGTCTCTTGACGGTAGCAAGCCTTCTTACAAAGAAGATGACACCGTTCCCAAAGACTCGAGGTGCCCTACTTTCTGCGCTCTTGTTGCCTATATCAAGAACGAACGCTGGGATGGAGTCCCCTTCATCATGAAAGCTGGCAAGGCTCTTAATGAGCAGAAGACGGAAATTCGAATTCAGTTCAAGGATGTTACATCGGGCATTTTCAAGGATATTCCCCGAAACGAGCTTGTTATGCGCATCCAACCGAACGAAAGTGTCTATATCAAGATGAATTCCAAGTTGCCTGGTCTCAGCATGCAAACCGTCGTCACAGAGCTTGATCTCACATACAGGCGACGATTTTCAGACCTCAAAATTCCCGAGGCTTACGAGTCTCTCGTTCTCGACTGCTTGAAGGGAGATCACTCCAACTTTGTTCGGGACGATGAGCTTGATGCAAGCTGGCGCGTCTTCACACCATTGCTTCATTATCTAGATGATAACAAAGAAATCATCCCCATGGAGTATCCATACGGTAGGTTTTTGTGACGGCTTGCCAAACGATACCCTGTTTGTATACTAACAAACACAACAGGATCTCGTGGCCCAGCAGTTCTGGATGATTTTACAGCTTCGTACGGGTATCAGTTTAGTGACGCCGCCGGCTATCAGTGGCCAACAACGACAGCGGCACCTCCCACTAACAAGTTGTAAGTTACCAATGCCACATTACGTTTGTACGGATTTATTCTTCTTACGTCAAAATCAGAAAGGCTTACTATGGGCGCTGTAGTTAAAAAAAATCCACGGGAGTAATGATTCCGATGAAGCGCACAGTGTCGACCCCGTTCTAGCATGACGATGGAGCGGAGGCAGTTCAACTCGAAGGTAAACACTCAAAAGGCATGTTGGGGCCAAGAGAGGGATGCTTGATTTGGGGTGTGAATGCTCAAAGAGCAATTATATACGCTGCGTAATATCTCTGTTATGAACTCACAAAATCGATCCATCCGCGTCTATCCTTTTTTGGGTGAATCGGTTCAGTAAATTGCTATGTCAAGTGATAATACTTTCAAGAAACCCTCTTACCTCCTGTCGATGTTTCAATACCCAGGTCGAGCTGTAGAACAGTTATATTAGCCGGATTTACTGATGACAGTGAATTGTGCCAAACAGTGTGGTTGACTTGGTTACTCAGAGTGACGACATGCTCTCCTGGTCCGTGCACAGAATCACATGACTAGTCTCGTTGCTTCCGGCGCTCGCTGGTCGAAACTTGGAAGGACCGATTAAGGCGGCCCTTTGGCGCTGCATCACTCATCTATCACCACGCTCCTTATCATATTTTGAGTGCTGAGCGCGTAATTCAACGACGACGTCCCCTCGCCTTTTCGCAGAACAGAACACTACTGGCAGAACGAGCTCGCCCCCACGAATCGACACTACCGCGTCTGCTCGTCAAGACAACCGACGGCAACTATCCGTTAAATCTTCATTACCATCGCCCTCCTCTCGGCTATTTGCCGTACAAAGCTTAAGCAAACGTCTTAAAAGGAACAACCAAGTCGCGCGAAGTCCACTACAGTGGCAATACATAGCTCCTTCGAACTCCATGAGAACTTCTTGACGCGCCTTGAGTATTTGCTCAGCGCAGATAGCCACGACTGTCATGCACCGCTGGCCTTGTCCGTGAGAAGGCTACAATATCTGTCCATGGTCTAGGAAAGAGACTTAGGATTAAATCGGACTCAGTTCATTGCACCAACAAAAGACGAAGAGTTGGTACTATTCCAGTGTTAGATCACGCACCTTAACGAAGTAAATGCCTGGCATCGTCAAAATGGACAATGGAGGCCAGAATGGCGTGCGCACCGATCATGACAGAGGACCTGCAGTCAATGGGATAAACGGTGTAACCAACGCGCCAGATAAGGGCAAAGTCAAATCAGTTGCTAACAATGGCGGTGTCACTCCGAACGGAGGGGAGGCGGGCTCTCGGCAACAGAATCTACCGATGCCTCAGCCTTCAAACGACCAACCTTCGAGAATGAACGATCTTCCAGAAGAAATCATCCACATCACTCAGGGTTTTGTCCCTCTTTCTCTTCTCCTCACGCGGCTTGCCCAAGTGACACACAATTCGGTTCAGGACAAGATTGCAGAGTTGGTAAAGATGCCCATACCAGCAGCAGCCATCAATGGGAGTGTCTCTCACGGCGCCAGCTCCCCTGACGATACCTCCGGCGAAAATCTCAGGAAGAAAGCAAACTTGCTGCACTTTATCCAGGACATGCATGCAAAATGGGTCAAGGCTCTGGTTATTATGGAATGGAGCAGGAAATCGGAGATGGTCAGCAAGCTTATCGATTTGAAGTTTCACGTCGACCAACAGCGAATATTATACGATGCGGCACTCGATAATATTGTCAATGTTAAAAGAGACCTAACGTTTGCTCGAATGCCGAGCCCTGATCTGAAAACAGCCTTACAAATTCTCTCTACCGGTTCTGCACCATGGATGCCTGATGTGAGTTTGCCTGGCAGATTCAAATTTCATCCCCAAAATGATTATGCTAACGCGTTCCCCAGCTACAATACATCGAGCCCCCCACTCTAACTCCAGACGAACAGTTGATATGGGCCAACGATCTCAATACCTTACTATCATTGAGATTAAATGTCGAAGATTACGACAAAATTCCCTACCACTTCCGAAAATACGAAATCAGCTCAGGCCGGGTTACTTTCAAAGTTCCTGGTGAATTTGAGGTTGACCTGACTATCGCAGATGAGGATTTCGAGAAGCAGTTCTGGTTCATAGACTTTCGCTATGCCTTTACTCCATCAGCGTCCCCTCTGCCGGAATCATTAAGAGCATATCTGGAAGGTTGCGTCAACGAAACTCTAGCCAAAGATGGACTCATGGGCTGCTACCAGTTTTTGCATGAGTTTGTTTTAACGTCAAAGATTAACGAATTGAAACGACAAGCCATACAACTGAGTAGAAGCTCTTGGACTGGCACATTGATGGTGGAGCCATTGAATCGAGCATTGGCAATTCAGTATTGGACTTCACGCAATCCAGCAACCGGATTGAAAAGCTGGGTTTTAGTGGCTATCAACAGTGGACGCAAACTCAACGGCCAGCTGGACTCCAAGTCGTCAAGCCATTTGGTGGCAAAGTGGTATCGCGAGAATAAGGAGATCAAGGACACCGTCATTGATCTGGATGCTGACAACTTGTCTGCGGAGTCACTCTTGAAGAATGTAGTTGGTCAACACATTGAATTCATACTTTCAAGCATCCATGACAAGCTGCTTTCGGCACCAAAGTTCAAAAATCGGGAGGCCGGCATGGTTTTGCATATTTCAAGGACAGACCCCGCAGCGTCATCACTAGCCATGCAGGTGGGTTATCACAACGCTACATCATTATTAATGGAACCTACAACAGGGGTGTTCGCTGTTAAGCCACATTCCAAGTTCTCAATCCAGTACGAGCATCAATTAAACAACGGCAAATACCCACCAGAAGATGGTGTGAACTGCCTAGAGAATGTTCGGTGCGCCATTACTGAGGATGAGTTGAATCGGCGAGGTAGTCCAATGGGCTGGCATGTACAAAAACCGCCAATAAGCATTGAAGAGCTTAAATCTATCACAAAAATCCGTGACTGGACTAGGATGCTTTGGCTTCAAAAAGAGGGTTGGGGTCCCGAGTGGTTTGTCGCAGTGTTCTTGAGCCTCGGAGGAGATGAGTGGTGGCTGCTTGAAGCGTATGAAGATCTCCCCTTTGTTTCTGTTATCAAAACTAACATGCCCTACAGGAATGCCGGCGAGAAGAGTCATGCTCCTAAATTCCATACTAGACTACCGCTTAATAAGGGGCATCCTAGTTTATCCCAGTCTTTCTGGTCCAACTTGACGCTCTTCACTACAGGCATGATAACCCAGGCAGTGGGTATGCGAGAACTCCATCGGCATAATATCAAGAGCAGGTCAAATAACGGCATCAATATGTCGCTTCCACAGCAAGTAAGACTGCCATCCATCGAAGTGGCTCTCTCAGCCTTGTTTCCCACTATGGTATCCGATGACGGGAACAAGGAAGTGAGCCCAACCCGTCTTGACATCAATGATCCGATTGACGACATTGAGCTTCTCTCTATGATGCGCCCAAGCATTGGTACTACTATCCCGGCTAAGCAACCATGGGCACACGATATTGTAACCATAAAGTTCAAAGGTGTTCAGTCTCTATCGAAACCTAGCACAATTGAGGAGGGCAGTCGATTGAATCCGGAGCTAATTTGTATATCCGACGCAATAATCAAAGTACGGAAACCAACAAAGTTTGCGGCACTCAAAGGCTTAGCCGATCGCGATGTTGCGTATACACCCCAGAGAGGCGAATTTTCTTTGCGGTTGAGGCATCTTGTTTCAGAGCCAATTCTTGCTACACTCAAGACACGGATTAAAGCCATTGACCGTTTCGTCTGTTTTCTTGAAGCAATGGATAAATCCAAGGGAGCTATTGTCAGTGAATCAGTATCATTGAAAGGCATCACCTTTAGCTACGGTGAACACTCACTCGAAGAAACAGACTCGCCGTCACAACGATGGCGGGTGGAGTTGGACTTATCCAAAGACAATATCGACATTGTCATTGAGTCAGGCAATCCTCACCTCCGAGTTGTTGATCTTATGAGGATGCTGGTCAATTCTGATGGTGGCATTAGCGCGCTCGTGGCTTGGCTCCCAGTTTCATTGCCCGCTCTGAAAGCTATTGATAAAATAGAGACACGGTGGGAAGCTATACAGGCATCTGGTCTAGGAAGACTGGAGTTCTCTATGAAGACTGTTGCATGGATGAGTCTACGCTATTATATCTCAGCATCAGACGGATTTGGCCAGCAGACCGTGAAACGTCTGTCTCTGGAGGTGAAGGTCAAGGCCAGGAGAGGAGAGGCCTGGTGGCATGTGTGGCGGGTGGACGATTCGGAGACCACGACTTTCGCCGATGGAGATCAGTTTTCCCAGGCTCTGCGGCCAATTTGGGACAGCAAAGGCGCTAGTTGGTTTGGTCTTGCTACCGGAGCCGCGGGTAGCCCCAGCAGTGGTGTGGTTGGTATGCTGCTGGCCATCGATGAGGCAATGCAGGCACTTGTGCCTACTACAAGTGATGGAAATTCATCACTTATGACCAGCAAGACGACACAGAACTCAAATGCGCATCTAATGATGAGTGGGTCAATTTCACGGCAGACAGCACTGCCTAAACAAAACAAGAGAAATGGCGGCAAGGCAGATGTAGCTATTGTAATTCTAGACTAGGAGTCTTACATACTAAGACATTACGCTTTAGATACTTAAGGCCTTGAAAATAAGGACGCATTGGGGTGTCAAGGGAGTGGAAACGCGGCTTTGGTTGGTTCGGTGTTTATGTGGTTTTTGATGATACCTCAGATACAGTTCGGGAGCATTTGGATATGGCGACAAGGTCAAACAAGACAACGGGCTTCTTTTTGTTTTCCTACTTCTTCAGTTCTGCTACCAAAAACGGATTTGCTTGTTATACGTTTAAAGACGCTTGGATGGCGGCAATGGTGTGTGTATACTGTGAAAATAGCGATGACGAGGGCTACATACATTGTTTAGCGAAAGACATAGCCCCTGCGATAATCTTGAATAGAATTTTTAACAGTAACTGTTCAACCCTAATCAGCATCAGGTTCCACATACATTTAATCATACTTGCCAACAATTTGACATCGCCGAACAAATCTGTATTATTAATTTATAATATAACAGTAAGGTTAAGCCTCTCTTCAGTACATAAAAGCCACTATCTTGCTCTTAGTAATCTATAATCTGTTTCTGTAAAGTCTTTTTTTCTTTCTCGTTTCTATACCCGCTTTTCCCTTTTCTCTCTCCTTACTTCTTCTGGTCATACTGCATGAACCTGCGGACGGGGATTTTGGGTAACGGCACGCCGACAAACTGTTCGGGAAATTCGAGATGCTCAAGGCCTGTAGCAAGCCAGCCCTCTTCCCCAGATAAGGCCTGCTTGACGACGTCGTAGCCGGCGCGGATAGCGCCCATGGCGCCAATCTTGGAGTATGAGCCGCCAGCGACGGCTAGCCGGCCGCCAAAGGTCTCACGCAGCTGGTGGTCAGCCTGCATCATGAGGTCGTGGTGGCCGACGTAGTGTTGCGGGATGCACTCCTTTGCGAAGCGCGCCATGGCAAAGCACGGCGTGGAGCGGGGGATACCGAGGTGTCGCTCGAGAATGGCCTTGGCCTGCTCGATGGCCTCGTCCTCTGAGGGTGGTGGGGCCACACCTTCGCCGTCGTAGTAATGGCCGCCCATGAGAATGAAGAGCTTGGTGCCCGCGGGTTCATTGGAACCGCCGCCAACACCGACGTCTGAATCGAAGAATACGCCGAGTGCGCGCTCCGGATTCTGCTCAGCTGGGACGGAGCGGGGGATGAGGTAGCCAAAGCCAGGTGGCTTGATGTCCTTTTGAGGGTACCACATGTTAACAGTCATGATGGATACAGCATGTGTATCCGCCAGACTGGGCAGCTTGTCACCCGTCACGCGGGCGAGGTTCTGGCTGGACAGTGTGGAGATAACCTTGTCGTAGGTTTCAGGGGCTTGGGCTGTGTTGGCACCGGTGACCTGTCCGCGAATGCAATGTCAGTTATGGTGAACCCAGTCAGGGCATTTGAGAGCACTCGTAAGACTAGAGTAGCAAGTCCTACACACTCGGACTAACAAGGGCCTTACCTGGACTTTCTGAGTCTCCTTATCAAAGTCGATTTGGGTGATTGGTTCTCCCAGCTTGACCTCTACATTGGGTTGATTCTGGAGGACATCCGCCAATGCCTTCGTCATACTCTCCATACCTGCCTCGCCAAAGTGAAGCAGCGAGCCTTTCGGCCGTAGCGCAAGCTTCCGGATCTCAGGGTCCTCCGACAGGGCGCTCATGAGCTTCTGCTCGCGCTCGGGCATGTGTCTCATCCCCGGCCCCATTTTGGGCAGATAGTATGCCCAGTAGAAACGGTCGAGCACGCTCCGGGCGCTCAGTCTGTAAATGTCACCACCATAAATGCCGTGGATCATGGCTGAAGCTAGGTTGTCCGCCACGGTACGGCTGCCGCTGATATCGTACAGCCAGTCGGCTACGGACATGTCCTTAGCGGGAACGATATGATTGCGCATTCTCCGGATCATGAAGCCCAGGCCGGCCCAGAAGGATTCTAGAAAGAGCGGCTCGGTAATGAGCTCAGTGAGGCCGGCCGCCGGCGGCATGGTGACCAGATGATCTGGGTAGTAAACATAGCGCGGCTGGTCCGGGGGAGTAGAGATTTTGAGGCCGAGATCGAGAGCCTAAGTAAGCGCACCGTACATGTCAGTATTCAGTCCATCGGAGAGCGCTGTTCCCGTATGGTGTGGAAGTGACAAGGAGAGAAATGATTAGCCATATCTTACCAGATCATAAAGCACCAAATCGTCATACCGCCAGGTGCTTGTATTGAGTGACGATAGAGTCCGCGGCCCACGCTCAAAGCTGACCGTTCCCTGCACGCCTCCAACATCGACAGACACCTGATCAGTCTTGACCCATCCTCCCAGTCGGTCACTGCCCTCATATACGGTAACCTTGGCTGACGCAGGCAGCTCCTTGGCGAGATAGTACGCCGTCGTCAGGCCAGTGAGCCCACCACCCGCCACAGCTATCCGAGTGCCGTCGGCAATGCGCGTTGAGTACCTTCTCCGATTCTCTGTCGACTGCGCGAGCGCGAGTGAATGTCCATTATGGCTGCCATGCGGCTGCTGTCGAAGAGGTGTTGATGGTCGGCTACTGGCTATTAAGCTGCTTCGAATCTGGGAGCAGTGCAGGCCGCGCCGGCTAGATGGGTTGCTCAGTGCCGTGCTTCTGCTACAGACAGATGTGGCCGTCCGTAGAGCCACGACGGCATCGTTTGCACGCCTTCGGCCCATTTTCGTAGTTCAATTGCTCATGATACGGTTGCTTGGAGGTTCGAGGTAGCACCGATGCAGTGGGCTTGTTTCGGTGGGTGACGTTGTTGTGTGGTTATTAATGCTATAATTAACAATACATCCAGCTTGGTATCTATTACGAGCTCTTTCCCCTAGTACTAACCTAATCGATATCACCGCTCATCATCACGCCAACATGCGCCTCCACCAATTAACGCAACAAAGCTACTACAGAGGCTAGAACACAGAGCACATGATGAGACAACACATAAATCTGTTGTTGGGCGCTGAGCTCAGTTTATTAGTTTGAGCTTTCGGCCAAGAAAATCTACCTGCAATAATGCAACCGGTATCTCAACTACTCATCTTCCACCGAAACTCCCAAGTGTCCCAGTCCCAGAACGCCATTCCCATGCTCTGTCAACACGACAAGAAACATATACGTTGAGCATAATCATACAGATTCCTCCAGGCCAGAGATCCAGCAATGCCTCTTTTTCTAGCTTAAATCTTCTAGCCAGATGCTGGTCAAATTCCTAGAACTCAGCCACAGGGAATCGAGATTTGAATTTCAAAGGTCCATAACCGTCAACTTTTTCCTCAGACAATGACATCAGTATCCTTGACAATATCTTCCGCGCTGTTCTCCATGGGCTTCACCAGTTCCTCAGCAGCTTTTTCATCCACAAACTTTCTATCACTAATTTGCTCCTGTTGTGCTATTTGCTCGGAGGTCCAGACCTTATCCTTGAAACCTCCTTGCTGACCTTCGTCATGCACAAATGCACAGTTAGGATTTAGGCAAGGATTGAACCTGCACTTTGTTCTGACGTGTGTAAACTTGCAGTTGGTCGTGGTGCAATCCGCCCCATTACGGCAAAGAGGCATCGAAGGATGTCTAAATGGACAGCGTGGGTTTTGGCAGTTGGGGAAAAATTTGCAGTCTTGTTCGCCTTGGTGTGCCAGTCTAGCCCCAGGTGAAGGGTGACGGCCAACACATTTTCGATTCTTACAAGCGGCTCCAAATGTGCAGATGTCGTTGACGTCAATCGAGGTCCCGGGTGGCGCGGCTGGTGATTGATGTGCAAACTTGCAGTCTTTGTTGGTGCAGTGCAGATTGTATTTGCACACCGTCTCGTCTGAGTTTATAGATTCGCGCTTTCCACCAGCCATGTCAACATCCTCGCCGTTCACAGGCGTGTCCGTGTTTCCATCAGCGCCAGCTTCGGTTTGGTTCTGACCCCGGCGGAAATTGTTGTTCTTGCCACGGGGATCTTGGGTTCGCTCGAAGAGTGACTTGCCACGCCGTTGCTGTCCAAAGCCACCCCTGTGGCCCATACCTCCAGCAACAGCGCCACCACCACCGGCCATCATTTGCTGTGATAGTTCGAACATCATTTGGCTTTGCTGTTCGAGCATGGCCATGACATCAATCTGGTTACCTTGTCCCTGCATCGGCCATGATTGGAATTGCCCTACCATGGAAGCCGCATTTGTCAAGCTGCGCAAGTTGTTATTATTATTGTTGTTATTTCGGCCACCCCGGTTTGAACCACCGCGCAGGCCAGCGGGGGAAGCCCGGCCGTGTGTGTTGATTCTCTCATTGCCAGTCTGGCCTCGAACACGATGGAGCACGTTGTCATTCGACCGATCCATTGCTTTAGACACTTGACCGAGCATGCGTTTATCTCTGCCACCCCGGTTGTTACCGTTGCGCATTGAACGAGGCCCTGTGGGACTGCAGGTTTGGTCAGCAAACGGAAATTGTTCATATGTTACCGTCGCCACAGAATACTTACGCGTTGAAGTTGGTGGCTTCGCTAGCCATATCTGTATCCATGTCTCCAGATTCTTCCTGTGGTGCGCCGGCCGTTGGGTCCTCCTCTGCCACAGCCTGTCCGCCATTTAATTGAGCGTTGAGGATGTAGTATTGCTCAAAGAGCCACGAGGAGAAATCACGAACACCAGGATCATCGGGTGAGAGGCTTAGTAGGTCGCCGGAAAGCTCTGTAGCAATCTGTTGTTGGGTTTTGCCGTTCACCAACATCAAGATGATGTACTCGGCGAGTGCTGAGTCGTCGCTACCGCCCGACCCCCATCCTACTTCAACAAGCTTAGGCAGAATAGCCGCATTGAGGGCCTCCGCGAGGGCCGTGTTGAGACTTATCTCGACAGACATCTTGGTGCGAGTAAGTTCGTATCGTGGCGATAGTCGTTGGTACAAGGGCCAATGCGACTGGCCCGACCTGGCTTGTTAGAGTCTCGATGCTGTTTCAGGGACGCGTTTGAGGATTAAGGAACGCGGTCGCGCAGCGAAAAGGCTTCTGGTGTACAAACTTCAGCTCCTTGCGACAAGCAACAAGAGTGTGTTGAAGAACTTGGGTTGCAGGTGTTTTTGACGACGTGCGGTTGAAAATTAACCAGGATGCTGTTTTGAAATTCGTATAGGTTGACAAAGCTTTGCCTTGGAGGAGGGCAGAAGTTGAAAGAATGGGTCCCTGAGGAATCACGTGCTCGGTGCGCGTCAAGCAAGTACAAGAACGTGCTGATTTGGGTGGCGAAACTCAGTACCTGAGTACCTCCAATGCCTTTTGAAATGAAGCTTTATGACTGCTGAGCACGGCTCTACCTGCACATAGATTGCAAGAAATGGGGTTACTTGTCACAGGATCGCCCTTTGTATATGACTACTTCTTTTGCAGTAGTTTTACCAAAGCGAACCTCAATGCTCTGTTTTTGACTAAGTCACCGACAGTGATCAAAGGCCTCTCATTTCAAGATGGACAAGACCTATTTTGGGTATGACTCAGCACCGCTCTACCGAGGTTCACCCGGACTGTGCCATTACCCCTGCTTACAATGAAATTAGATATCTAAAAGATACCAAGCTATACTCAGACTCACACAGAGGTCACCTGTAGGGGGAGATCTGATCGAGCTTAGGCAAGCCATTCCAGGGTTCAATGGGGAAAACTCCCCTTTGTCGTGTTTGGAGAAGATGGCTGAATTTATTTTTCAAGGCATTCGTTGCAAAAAAATTCATTGTGCTCTTGACATGGGATGAACTCTGACGCGTTACTCAGCCCACGTCGTGTGCCACACCACCAACTTCTTAATGTCACCGCACATTAGAAGCCTTTCTGCAACTTCGACTTCTTGGGCTATAATGCAAATCAAGTCCGCTTCTTCCACATACGACCATAGGTAATGGAGAATTCGGGATCCCGTCCGCTCTCCCATAGACAAACCATTAACCGGCAGATTAGTAGTTGGGTCGGTGACGACCAGCGAACACCGGCTGTTGTATGTTTTTTTGAACTTTTTGTCATTTGATGATGATGCCCAAATAACTCCGATTTGTGTCTGACCTTGATGTGAGTATGTAAGTTCATAATACCAATGCTAGGCACAAGAAAATCTGCGGTCCAACTCTGTAACTGAGAACACTGTCTGAAATAGTCATTTTGCCTGTCAAGCCATTGGGGCAGGTTTAGAATTAGAATTAGATCAGTAAGTGACGAGAATGTGGACCAACTGTGATGTCAAAAGCTAAGATCGAATATCCAAGGCAAAAAGCACAACTATAACAGCAGAATTAGTTTTTATGGTATAGTTCATGGCTTTTGCTACCCTTAAACTCCTTTGCTGTTTTTTTTATCTCGATATTAGTTTTTGTTGGCCACTTCAGTGCCATGGGACGAGTTGTAAAAGTGAGCAATGTGTTATTATATACTTACAACAATGAGACGGGGATACTACCTTGTTTCCAACCGACGTTTTGTCCTTGTGACAATCACAAACTCGCTTGGACTGGCTGACCTTGACATTCTTCCACATAGGAATCTACTTCGTATTTCGTATTCCTCACTCAGGATTGATCCCATGTTAATTTTTCATCTTTGGACGGTCCCCAAATGTGCATTATCAGAAGCACTCATCGTGGCGTGGTAAACTAACTTGATGCCTGAGTTGGATGGAGTTAGCGTGTGTCTTGTACTTAACTCCGCTGCAGGATCCAGAGCTAAACGCCAAACCACGAAATATCGCAACAGATTCCCCCCATCCACTCGCATCATTGCTTTAAGACTTTGTGTCAGCACGTACATATACACTGTGATCGCAATGACCGCCTCTCCCGCTGCATTGGCCCAGGCTGTCAGCCTGAAGAAGCCCGAGGGCCTTGACCTCTACTCCCGCTTCGCTCTTGCTGGTGCTCTGGGCTGTTCTGTGACTCATGGCGCCTTCACGCCAGTTGATGTGTATGTTTTTTGACTTCCAATTGACTCCATCCCTCAGCTCTGTTTTAATATCAGTATCGTCTTATTCATCTTACATGTGACTTTCAGTGTCAAGACCAAGATTCAACTCGACCCTGCCACCTACAACCGTGGTATGATTGGAGGTTTCCGCCAGGTTATTCGTAATGAAGGCGCCGGTGCTCTCTTGACTGGCTTTGGCCCAACTTTTACCGGATATTTCATTCAGGGAGCCTTCAAGTTTGGCGGATATGAGTTCTTCAAGCAGAAGTCCATTGACATTCTTGGCATCGAAAAGGCCCGCCAGAACCGTGCCGCCGTCTACTCCATATCTGCTGCCTCTGCTGAGTTTTTTGCCTCCATTGCGCTCTGCCCCCTCGAGGCGACCCGTATTCGTCTTGTCTCTACCTCCGGCTTCGCCAATGGCCTGGTCGGCGGTTTCAGCAAGATCCTCAAGAATGAAGGCATTGGCGCATTCTACTCAGGTTTTGGTCCTATCCTCTTTAAACAGTATGTACATCTCGATAGAGCAATTATAAGAATAACCCAATGGCATAAAAGCTGATGCATTCTTTCAGGGTTCCCTATACAGTGACTAAATTCGTCGCCTTCGAAAAGATTTCTGGGGCTATTTTCGGTCACCTTGACAAGTCGAAGCTGTCAGGTGGTGCCCAAACCGCTGTGAACTTGGGCTCTGGTCTTCTTGCTGGTTTTGCCGCTGCTATCATCTCTCAGCCGGCTGATACCATGCTATCTAAGATTAATAAGACTAAGGGTCAGCCTGGTGAGAGCACAATCTCGCGTCTCCTCAAAATTGCTCAGGAGCTCGGCCTCCGTGGTTCTTTTGCAGGTCTTCCTACTCGTCTGTTCATGGTTGGTGGACTTACTGCTGGTCAATTTGCCATTTATGGCGATATCAAGAAAGCCCTTGGTACGTTCTGTCCGCCTTCTTGCGGAACATGAGGAAATACTAATGTCTCTACTTTCAAGGTGCCACAAATAGCGTTGAGATTGCTTGATAGACACTCGGTTAGAAGTCGTGTGCAAAGATGACGTGTTGTAGAAAGAAGATGCGATAGAGATACAATATTACGATAGATAGAGCTAGAAATTTCGTCATATCTGACTTTGCAAGTTGACGATGGCTCAGTCTGTTTTTACTGATATAATACACGGACTACTCTCCTCTCCCAATCAATAGCTATACTCACTGCGATGTAGAAATCTTTTACAAAATACCACAGCAATAAAGTAACTGCTTCTCATAAATGCTGTGTAATCAGGGGTGTAATCAAGTGTGCATATAGAATGTATTGCCCATCAGGAAAAATATAAGGAATTGGGCCTACATTTGTAATGAGTTACTGGGTTAGGGGACATCCAGTCCTGCCTCAGTTGACCCTGCACTAAATGCATGGCAACGACAAAGCTGGGGGTTTCGGCATTTGAACCTCACGCACTTCTGGCTACAGTGCCCAGATCCCCGTGCATGTGTTCGGTGTATTGCATGTATGCAGCACTTGACAAAATCCTTCCTCATAATGCTGCGCTGACCTGACACCCCCTCCCACTCTATAAAAGACAGCAGGGATAACGTGGGCAACATGTAGCTTTGATGAACGGCTGCAGATATCATCGTGATGCTTGTGCGCCTCATACTATATGCACGGAACGGGTGGCAGAACGGGCGGCCGAACGGTGTGGGTGATTGACGGGCAGCAAACGGACGCGGAAGCGGAGCGGTGGAATTGGCCCGGACCGCCGCAGGAGCTGATGTCCTGGTGTGAGGATGTGGGTTTCGTCCATGTGCTGAAGAAATCCAACCAACGGTGCGGGGTGTGGATGTGGACCGTGTGGCCCCGGTGGGTGTCGAGAAGCCTTGTTGGACGTCACGTTGTAGTATTTGTAGAGTAATTTCTGCGTCTGTGGGTGGGTGGGATTGTGATTCATCAACACCGATGACACTGGGCGCAACTATCGACATTTTCGAAACAAAGCAGGTATTCCCAAAGTGCTTTATAGGCCAGGATACCAAACCCACACACACAGACTCCCTACCTATGTACTCCTACTCCTCCAGATCCAGGTGTAATTATAGCAGTAGTACCTGCCAATGGTAAAGCTCGTGCTCATACATACATTGCTTGCAAAATGAATTCATGGCTGAAAGCCCACTCAGATGTGGCTTGTGGCCCCAGACTCGCCATTGGTTTATTCTGGCAAGCCCTGTCTGCTTCTGTGCCCTCTTCTTTTCTTCAACGCGCCACTTTGGGTTGCCCTGCCCACTAAAGCACTGTCAATTGTTGAGTGTGCACAGTGTGTGTCTTGGGTGCTGTCTGGCGAATGCAGGTACCAATGAGGGCTAAAAACTTCTTTATATGTGCAAACTACCACAGCATCGTTGGTACTCCACAGAGGCAGGTACTAGTGCAGCCAGCATATGCCTCCCAGCCGCCGGCTCGGGTTTTGTAGACCGGACCTGCCTCAGCTCTTGCTGGTAATCAAGTGTGCAGGCTGCCATGACAAGAACAGAAGGAATCACCGGGGCTTCAAATTGGACTCTGCCGTCCGTATAACCCGAGTCAATGATCAGTGGAGCTCTTCTTCCTACCTTGAAATTAGTATTTTTTTTCAATTTTGTGCAAATATTATCATGTCCAATTATTGTCTTTAACACACACAAACCTCCGTGTCCGCTTCTGAGCTGAGCATCGAGCTTGTGCACCTGCTGTTAGTCTCCATCGACTTCCGTGCCCCGGCCCAACCTTTCGTCTCGCTACGTATCCAACACTCCTTCTGGCTCCGTGTCCGGTTCTCCTCGATTGCCCTAGCGCCATCTACCCCAAAGTTCTCTGGCGATGGAAACTGCAGTCGGTCGAGTCGAGATGCAAACCAAACACCTGACGAGTTCCATCACCATTCGGACTCAGGAGAGCTGCCAAGCAGCCAGCCAGCCAAGCCAGCCTACCCCTCTGGAATGTCGGAGTGTGGCAAGCGGGCCAAGCCAGCTTCTGGTGCATTAATATACGAGAACAATCTATACCTATTCGAGTCATAAGACCCCGCAGCACATGGCGCAGAATCCACGCATTGCCGGATTAGTGAAGGTCTTCTTTTTCTTCCAAACAGAGTTGCTGTGCAGGTATTACGGAGTACATATGCACGGAGTGTAGGAGCTTGATGTGGCGCCCATCTTCCGAACACGGTCTTGACATTCTCCGACTCCCCTCCTCTCGGACTACTTGAGCCCTCTGATTTGCGGCTATACCTTTCATCGCTATGGAAATCTCCCATCCTTTATTAGGCTCTTTCTTCCTCCTTCAAAATGTATTCTCTGGCATCACCCCATATTCGATCTCTTTCCTCTCTCATCAATAAACACAAAAACGAGGTGCTGTTGTTCTCAGACAGCCATTCCCATCATAAGGCGACAGTGCTGCTCTGCTGATAGTTGCTGCTCTCTCCCTCTGCCACCTAATACGGTCTGCTCCATTGATGTTTGGAAAATATATGTGCTTTGATACCAGCCTTCTATGAAGCTGGAAATCCCGTTGCCTGGCATCACCATTTAGTCTTTGGCAGTGTATATATTTTTCGGCTTTTAACTGTCCTAGCGCTTTTCTTTCATCTTGAAACTGCATATCTCAGTTTCTCTCACAATGGGTTTTGTCGAAGTCGCATTGGAGCTTGTCTCCGTTAGGTCAACCCTCGTCTTCATCATTCTTGCCAGTGTCCTCTGGGCCGTCATTGTCCGTATTGATGAGCATCGACGTATCACAAGAATGGGAACATATGGCCAATCTCTAAAATATTATTTACCATTTGGTAACTAACCCCCCCTCCCTAACACGTCTTTTTGCGACCTTCACTCGGTCGTCATTATTGTTGATTTTACTCTCTGGGGCATTGTCATAGTCTTCAGCTTTTCAATTCCACTGGCTAACTTGTGGCCCGTGTGCGGCTCGACATCTTCAGGTTTTGATTTCGTCGTCAAAAGCGTCAAGTCAACCATAAATCACGGAAATCTTGAGTTCTGGAACAATGTCATCTTTCCCTCGTCCAGCTCCGGTAGATGGACATCAGAGACGCGTATCCTTGGCCAACGTCTCGTCCTTACCGCCGACCCGGAGAACATGAAGGCCATGTTGGCCACCCAATTCACTGACTATGGCAAGGGCAAGCCATTCCACGAGGAATGGGACGTCTTTCTTGGCGATAGCATCTTCACTACTGACGGCCAGTTATGGCGCGATAGCCGGCAGCTCATACGGCCCCAGTTCACCCGTGATCGTGTCAGCGACCTGCACTGTTTTGAATCCCATTTCCAGACCCTCTTCAAAACCATTGCCAACGGCGGACCCTTGGATGGTGAAGACCAACCAGTCGACTTGGCTGCAGCCAATGGGAGAAGAGTTGATATCAGAGATCTTTTTTTTCGATATACACTAGATGTCGCTACCGAGTTCCTTCTTGGCGGCGATGTTAAGTCTCTCTCGTACGTGTTCATTAGAAACCCGCTGGTGACCTCGTTGGTGTTGTTAATTCTTTGCTAACTACTGGTCCCAAACAGAACCCATAAGCAAGACTTTGCAGATGCTTTCAATGATGTCCAGCGAATTCAAAACGTCAAGGTCCGGTCCGGCAAGTTCCAGCATTTGATGCCGATGGGGGCTTTCAACAAGGGTATGAAAGTTATCAATCACTTTATTCATACATTCATCGACCGCGCCCTCCGCCTGAGCCCCCAGGAGCTTTTGGAGAAGAACAAATCCGACAAGGATTATAATTTCCTCCATGCGCTAGCCGGCTATACCCGTGAACCCAAGGTCCTCCGTGATCAAATCATTGGTGTCTTGCTTGCTGGTCGCGACACCACTGCGTCAACACTCTCCTGGACTATTTACGAACTTGGCCGTCACCCGGAGGTGGTCGCCAAGCTGCGCAAGGAAATTCTCGAGACAGTTGGTCCCAATCGGACTCCAAGCTACGAACATCTTAAGAACATGACGTATCTCAAAAACATCCTCAACGAGGTCCTGCGCCTCTATCCAGTTGTGCCCTTCAACGTCCGCCTGGCCCTCAAAGACACTACTCTACCCTTTGGTGGTGGTCCCGACGGCCTTGATCCCCTACCAGTTCTTAAAGATACACCTATTGCCTACTCTACCCTCGTCATGCAGCGTCGTGTTGACCTCTACCCGCCCGTCTCTGATACATTTCCCCACCCCCATGTATTTAGCCCTGAGAGATGGTCTGTCTGGCACCCTAAACCCCATGAGTATATTCCATTTAACGCTGGCCCTCGCATCTGTATCGGCCAGCAGTTTGCTCTCGCTGAGATGAGCTACACACTTGTCCGCTTGTTCCAGCATTTCGACCGTGTGCAAAGCTTCATGCATGAGATTGATGGTGGCAATCCTGTTCTCAAGGCCGATATCGTGCTATCACCGGGGCAGGGGGTACATGTAGCCTTCTGGGAGCCTGAGGAGAAGGAGGTTTGATATTGCAACGGGGGCATCATACGGAATTATGAAGCATTCGTGTTTATTCCTTGTTTTTTATTCAATTTGTTAATTTCGTTGAAAGCAAATCCACTCCATCAGTTGCATTGTTCATCATCAAATCCCCAAGCCACCACTGCACTTCACTGACTCTTTCATAACGCATATCCCACAAAGTGAAAATCCGGAAGCCCAAACGAGTCATAACACTCTAAACCTCGTAATCAGTCCAAGTCTAGCGTTAGCCCTATGCCTCGCCATGGCTTATTTTCGTCCAAAACTGTCTTTGATTGCTTTGCTAAATCTTGAGATGGCCTCATTCATATTCTCAGGACTTGCCATTGCGAATGTGGTGCGGAAGTAGAGTCCAGGTAGAGGCTTGTCTTTTTCGGTCAGGAACCATGAGCCCCTAGCGACGAGGACTCCGCTCTCAATACAGGAGTCGAAAATTTCTTGCTCAACCTCCTCAAGAGTCTTTGTATTGGCATGAGGATGTTTGGAGTAGTCGACAGTGAGCCACATCTAGTATTGTGTTAGTATTGGATGGTGTAAACCCAAAGTGTAAACCCAAAGAGAAAGGAAGGCAAGAAAGGTTATCAAACAGAACGAGCAGAAAGAAACAGGTACAGCGCGCCGTTGATGAGTACTTATTACTTACAAACATGCCTGCTGCAGGTGGATTCCAGCGCACAATGTCCTTAGGCAGGTTGTCCTCGCAGGCGGCTAGCAGCGCATCTCGCTTCTTGGTGTACTCCATCCGCAGGTTCATCAACCACTCAAGGTAACCCTTGTGGCCCCATGTCTCATCAAGGAGTTTGTGCAGAATGACCTGTGAGAAGCCGCTTGGTCCTTGGCTGGCCACCTCAGCGTGGCGCTGGTATCTTTCGACAATCTGCTCAGAGCCTGTGATCCACCCCATCCGCGATCCAGGAACAAGGACTTTGGATAAAGAATCCATACGCATCACTCTTCCGTCAACATCAATGCTAACATAAGTGGGAATGAGAGATGAAACAAACTCCTCCACGTTATTCGGCGGCGCGGCCGCAGGCTGGTTGCGGCCGGTGTAAGGTTGCATTTGAAGGAAATAATACGGCTCGTCTTCGATGATAAACATATCATGCTTTTGTGCAACCTCATAGATGGCTTTCCTCCTCTCTATACCCTGTGTTGCGCCGGTTGGGTTCTGTCCAGACGGCACGGTATAAAGAACGTGGGGTTTCCTAGCCCCTTTTTCCGTCGCATCCCAGTTTGTAAGCAGTTCGTCCATAGATTCGGGAACCAGACCTTGATCATCAATAGCCGATCCAAATGCATGTATTCCTAGTGGTGCAACTGTCTCAAGGGCTGTCGAGAAGCTGAATGTCTCCGTCAGTACTGAATCACCGCGCGCCTTGTCGCAGAACATGCGCAGAGCCTGCTCTAACGCTCCCGTGCTGCCAATAGTCTGACATATTCTCCAGTCTGCATAGGGTGGTTTGCAGACAATTTCAGTATGTTCGGTGAGGAAGCGCATCATCTGAGCAGACCCCGTGGATTGACCGTAGTTGAGAGCAATAGAGAGATCATATGTGCCATTGTTATCACGGACATCATATTTACCAATCTTGATAGTCTGCCCTCCTTCCATCGTGGCCTTCTCGGAAAAGTTGGGGGCCACAGGCACCTTCAAGTCAAGTTCCGCAATGGGGAACAGCTCGCTAGATGGTAGCCCACCGCCAAGGGAGATGAGGCCGGGTTTCTTAAGGTGCTTTGCAGCCTGTTTCAGAGTGCAAGGCTGTCTTGCGCGGCTCTCTGTACTTAATAGATCTATTTACAATGAGTTAGAAACATGACTATGAAACACAAAGGGTCAGCGTTGGACAGATCTCACGGTCCCATCGTTTTGCCTTTGGCTTGCCGGCTTGCTTCGAAATTGTTAGCTGTTGTGCTTTTTGTTTCACTCAACTCGGCTTGTATTCTCGAGGGAGAAAAGTAGTTAGAGTGTATGATTTTATCTTACAGAGCCCTTGAACATGTCACTGTCTGATGCCGCCGCCACACCAGCTATAAGCTTCCCAGCCTTGGCTCTTCGAGCTGCAATGTCATCAAGGGCGGATGGTTTCGGCTCCGATTCATATCGAGCCGGTCGAGCTGCCGGGGCTGCTTCGGCACTGTTGAGGCGGTTTGCATTGCCATGAAGCGTTCGGTGTCTGCCGAATGTTACTGAGATGGCGCTGCGCTGCACCACGGACCGAAGCCGGGCCGCTTTTATGGCGGGCAGCATGGTAGGAGTGTGTCAGGATACCAAGCACAGTTAGAGGAGGCAGCTGGGATTTTGGATAATATGTATGATATCGGTGGTTTTGCCTTTCTAGATTTGTACAGGAAATGGTTGGCACTGAAAGGTCCACTTGATTGTAAGAGAACAAAAGGAAAGGTGTGGTTGAAGACGGTGAGTTTGGGGTTGGTGGGACTTGTAAGTCGGAAGCCGAGAGCGGATCCCGCCTTCCGATAGCTGACAACGCCAGCTAAGACCCCACTTCGACTCGCATGTACAAGAAATACTACTAGCAATATCAAAGTGCTATGGCGACGGCAGCAAACGGAGATAGTGTGGTATGGGGGTGAAATGCTGGGGGAAAGTCACTATGGGAGCCGGCACCCGGGGTCCGGAATCGGGGTTCTCCGCTCCTAGCCGTAGGTAACCCGTCCCGCCGAATAGTAATAATTGGGCATTGAGAGCATTGGGAAGCCCTGCACCCCACTGTAGGCGCTGTCCAGCCCCCAAAGATGGCAGGCTCGTAGCCGCTACAGTGGGGCTTCCCCAACTATTACTTCCGCTCTGGTATCTCACCAGACACCACAAAGACCCCCATTACGTACATGGAATCTACTAGTGCATCTCGACGACGCCTGGTTTGCCCAGGGATGCTTTGTCAATATAATCCCGGAGATGGTGGACCGGTAACCGGCCTTAACAACAGTCTTACCCTAAAGTAATACATTGCAAATTCGAAGTGAACAATGCCGGCACAGAATGAGGCTTTATTTATCGTCTTGAGTTGTTTTGATAAACTGATAATCTTAGAAACCCAATCAATTGCTGTGGTTGAATTTTCAAATCACACGATCCGTGTTTTGAGGGAATGATGTTTGTTGAACCTTGAAGAGAGCCTGAGCTTAAATTCCTTGAACCCTTGAACTAGTGGGGGCACGGTCCTCAGTCCATGATGGAAACACCACCCCTTCCATTTGTATGGTTGCTGCTCGCAGTCCACTTAGTACCATTGAACCCAAGAGTCTGAATTCAATGGAAGGATATAGCAATAACATTCAAATAATGACATGTGATTTTGACACCCCAGCAGCCACTTTGATTTTGAGTTTCTAATGTCTCTGACGCGCGTGAGGAGCGGTTAACGATGCGCGTCGCCAGCCAGTCATTGACTGGTACATATCCAAATGAACAGAGTGTTATTCCGGTTTTGGTAATAATTCATGAAATTTCATATAGACAGAACACGAACTGTAATTTCCCTCTCCTAATGTTTGCGACTGGACAGATGCCTTTATCGTCACGCATGAGCTGACACTAGCTTGACAGTTATCAGTGTATTATATTTGAAAGCTCAACGCACCATTATGTAATCCGGGGAAAGCTGTCGCTTCTGATCGACCAACGACTCTTGATGTCACTTGGCCAAGAACCTAACTTGTTTGACGCCCCTCGATATTCGGTATCGCTACGAACTGCCCCATGAGAATTTCCGACGCGCCTGCGAACAACGCACTCGAATGGCAACTTCATCAATGTTCCCAAAAGCCATTTGAACGCACTTGTCCAATGCCGAACAGAAATGAGAAAGAAGCTATCCTCTAACATCCCAACGACAAGGGTCCCTCAACAGAAAGCTGAGGATCTCGGCAGCCGCCATGTATTGGCCGATTGGGACTCCGCGCATTTACGCCACGAGCAGCAGTCGATCCTCTGGCTCGAATATCTTCGTCTCCTACGATGGCCTACCAGCCCACCCCGAGTCCGGCCTTGCGTCTCCTCAACTCCTTGGTGCCCCTCAGACCCAGTCCCTGGCTGGTCACGACGAGGCAGACACTCAGCCCCCGCCGACACCTCTGACGCCGGGAACACCTGCTGTTCAGTCCGTTGAATACGATGACCACAATCCAGACAATTCTCTAGTGAAGCATCAGTCATATGAGGCAAAAAAGGTCCCACTGAAGGACCCGGTGCTGGCGCTGCGCGTTTCGCGTACTGGTCACATGTTCGCCGTCATTACTGCCACATCTATTACCCTCTGGCAAACAAAGGTGCGTCGCGAAACCCCAGCCATCTGCGACTTCTGTTGACAGGTCGAAGCCTACCGTTATTCTTGCCCTAGTCGTTCGATCCGAGACCTCTTTGCAGTCATACGGGGCCAATGTGGATCTACTGCTACGACCAGACTCCGCCATCCTAGTTGTTCGCACATCCAAAGGCTACCTTATCACGTATTCAATTGCGACAGACGGCGAATCTCGAGTATACAAGCCGCAATTCCATAGCTCACATAATGTACAACGAAGAAAGCAAAGCCTAATTGCTGGTCAATCTGGCCTGCGACCAGACCAATTTCTTTGGGGTCCCGGCGAGGGCTCAGGGGTTCGTGATGTGAGTGTGAGATTTCGCATGGTAATAAAAATAGATGCCGGCATAGAGAGCGCCATAGCTCTTGACGATGAGCTGGTTGTGGCCACAAAGAAGCCGGCGGCGGTTCAGTGCATTCGCTGGACTCCCGATAGCACAGGGAATCAGACAAGGACAGAGATCTTGAGTCGTATGAGTTGGGTGGAAAAGAAGGTATCTATTGTTGAGATGACACACGATCGACCCATGAACTTGGCCACATGGATCACGAGTGATGGGCGGGCATATGCAGTTCAACGACAACAACCAAATCACTCGAATGGAGACGATCCCGAGGGCGCAGAGGCTAAGCGACTTTTCAAGGGCCACTGTTTTCACACACCAAAAAGCCAGGAAGGGGATGCGGTTCATGCTGTCATCAATGCTCGGTTTTCGCTCATTGCCGTGGCTTGTGCCGATGGTACGGTCCATGTTTATTCGGTTCGGGACTATGCGGGCAACATCGTGCACTCCCACACCCACCATGTACCATCATCAAGATCCAATACCGGGGCCTTTACGAGCCTGAGTTATTCCCCGGATGGATATTGTTTATTCGCAGGGTTAGAACGGGGGTGGTCCACCTGGAGTATGTTTGGAAAGCTCGGTAGCCACAGTTTTGGTGCGGAAGATTCCATGTCGAATAGCAACGGCGAACAATGGCTATCAGGCGTTATAGGGGTATCTTGGATTGGTGGAGGCTCAGAGGTATTGATCGTGGGGCGACGTTATGAGGCAATTTGGTCTTTGGAAATGGCCAAGAGTGCCGTGACCGGTTGCTACAACGACGCCAACGTGTTCCGGACCGTCCTTCAGACGCCAACCGGTATAATGGTATACAGAGGGTATGATCTTCCCGATATGACGAGTATCTCGGCCGAACCTTTCCTGTGGCATACTGCCAAGATCCCTCCTGCCTACCTCCTGAATCAGTGGCCCATTAAGCAAGCAGTTATTTCACCCGATGGACGCTATATAGCCGTAGCTGGCCGTCGTGGCTTGGCTCATTATAGCGTTAATAGTGGCCGTTGGAAAACCTTCGCGGATGAGGTCCAGGAGAATGAATTCCAGGTCCGAGGAGGAATGTGCTGGTACCAACATGTCCTTGTGGCTGCGGTGGAGGGAAACAGAACGTACGAGTTACGGCTTTACTCTCGCGAGTCCAATCTAGATGCGCCTAGTGTGCTTTACACACAACAGCTGCCAGCGCCTGTAGTGTTGATCACTGCCTCTGGCGAAGATTCCCTACTCGTTTACACCTACGAGAACCTCTTGTATCATTTTATCTTCACTCCTTGGGCAGGATCAACGCGATTGGTCCAAGTTGGCCAGATCGCATTTCACGGAATCGTGAGATCACCCGCCAGAGTTCGAGGGCTGAGCTGGATTCTGCCAGAGGATCAGCTATTGGATGGAGACCCTTCCCAAGATGTCGCGGTTGCATCTGTCATTTTCCTTGTCGATGGAAAGCTGGTGCTGCTTAGCCCGTCTCTCAACGAAACGGGTCAGCTAAAGTATGACATGCGGGTTATTGCACAAAATGTTGAATACCATGCCAGCATGAGAGACCACCCCCATTTGAATGTCTCCGGAACGCCACAAGAAAGTCCCCTGCGACATGGTCCGCCAGCCCTTCGAGACTCTTTATGGCTTTTTGATGGCCAGGAGGTTAAGGGATGGGCGAATATCAATGAAGTATTAGTCGCAGCATCGGGCGATGGTGCGAGAGACTTGCCTCCTCCTATTTCCGTTGCGGTAGACTTCTATCCCTTATCCATTCTCTTAGAGAAGGGCATCATTCTCGGCGTCGAGTCGGATTTAGTCCAGAGGCGCGATCTGAATTTTTCGTTCTTCCATTTCTCCATCCGTGTAGGTAATAGTTGGCGCTTACTAGAACTGAACCCCAGAGCTAATTTCCATTTTAGACCCATCTCTTTCTTCCCGACGTGTTGCGTTTTTATTTACGCAACAACAAGACTGTCGAAGCTACCCAACTGTCACAGCAATATGAAGGTTTGGAATACTTTGCCCACGGGCTGGAGATTCTGCTCCATCAAGTTCTGGATGAAGAGGCCGAGACGTCACCGAAACCAGAAGCTGCCGTCTTGCCGCGCGTCTTGTCACTGTTGTCATCATCAAAGGAATATCTTGACATTGTGCTGCAGTGCACGCGAAAAACGGAAGTGCGACAGTGGAAGACCCTATTCGCCTATTTACCACCAGCGCAAGAGCTGTTTGAAGAATCCTTTCAAAGGGGATCGCTCAAGACAGCAGGCGGCTACCTCATCATTCTCCACACCCTGGAAGAGCTTCAATCATCGATGGAGCAGTCAGTGCGAGTGCTATCTAGAGCAATGCGAGAAGGCGACTGGGAGCTCTGCAAGGAGCTGGCGAGGTTTTTGGCAGCCCTGGATGAAACAGGGGAGATCTTACAAGAAGCTATGAAAATGGCCAACATTGCAGTCAGGGAAGAGCCTAGCCAGGAGGCACCAGGAAATCTGCTTCAGATACCGTCTGCAAGGGCTGCAAATGGAGCGCGTCGGGCGGCAAGTGTGGAAGACGATGGAACTGAGTCTGATAGACGATCTGGAAGTGATGCTGGAAGTGTGGCCTCGACGATTAGTCCCTCGGATGGGTAGAAGATTATGTGTTGAATTTGTTCCATGAAGGCTTTTGTAGGTATCACACAATCTGGTGACTGCAGAAGAGGAGGGACAGATGGTATATTTAGATGGCTACGACAGACGGAAGACATAGATGAGACGGGGACATGCATGGGGTTTGTGTTTGGGAAATTTTCAATGGGATACCAACTTAGAAGCGGCATGGATTTTTGGATTTTTTTTCTACCTCATTCTGGTGCATTCAATCAACCAGCCTTTCATCTTACGAACTGGTGCTGCATTTGAATTTTGCTTCTACATCGGTATCAAGCGCACCACCCTGCATGTAGGTGAAAGTTGGCGCTTCTGAATCGGGCATGGCAGCTGATAGGCAGAGCGCTTGGGGGAGATTAAGACGATAACAGTCACGTTATCGTTGCTTGAGCCGATCCTCCAACCCCACCATGTAAAGTAACGACGTCTGGCACTCAAAAACATCGCCCATTATCCCCGACCTGGCAGCACCCCGCGAACATTCGCCTCGCCACTGAATATCCATCGTTGGCGCTGCTGGCCATGGTCATTCAGTGCTGAGCTTTCCATCAACTCTCAGCGTGTCATTTTGCCTCCGTCTCTTACCCCCCGTTACCTGCGCCAGAGTAGCCGCCTTGAAACACACACACGCCCGCGCCGCGCAAACCGACAGCAATGATGGATGACTTTGTGAGCGAGTCGGACAGTGACTACACCAGCTACTGGAGGGACTGGGTGAGCCTTTCTGCTACTCTATGTCTATAATGTTCCTTATTTTTTTGCTCTATTCCCCTCGCCTTTTCCACTCCGGTGTAGTCCTTATCTGTATGGAGTGCTCTAGGTGGCATTTGCTAGTTTTGTATATCGACTTGGTTGTGATCTTCGTGAGCTGGCGCGAGCGCGCAGCGAGCATTCTGGGCACGAAACAAGAAACAAGACAAACATATAAGGCTGACTCAAGGATTGGGTACTTAGTTTATTTCGTCCCGAGGCAACGAATACTTCTGCGAGATTGACGAGGATTACTTGACGGATAGGTTCAATCTGACAGGTCTCAACACCGAAGTGCAGTATTACCAATATGCATTGGACTTGGTGACGGATGTGTTTGACTTGGATTGCGACGATGAGATGCGCGAGACCATTGAGAAGTCGGCTCGGCACCTTTATGGCTTGGTTCACGCACGGTACATTGTCACGACTCGTGGTCTAACCAAGATGGTAATACCTCCCATTCGTTATCCCAATACGTTTTATCCTCTCATTGCTTTTGAATGAATGGTTTGTTGGCTGACCACGGATATATACTTTTGGAAATGATACAGCTCGACAAGTATAAGAAGGCCGAGTTTGGGAAATGCCCCCGTGTCAACTGCCACTCGCATCCACTGCTGCCAATGGGCCTCTCCGACGTCCCTAACCTGAAGCCAGTGAAGCTGTACTGCGCGCGCTGCGAAGATATCTACAATCCCAAGTCATCGCGGCATGCGTCCATCGACGGCGCTTATTTCGGCACATCGTTCCACAATATCATCTTCCAGGTTTACCCGGCTCTCATTCCAGCCAAGAGTATCGAGCGCTACATCCCCCGCATCTACGGCTTCAAGGTCCATGCCGCCGCCACTCTGGTACGCTGGCAGAGCACCCGTCGCGACGACATGCGCCGGCGCCTGCGCAAACTGGATATCGAAACAGGATTTCGGGAAGAGAATGCCGAAGTGGACGAGGAGGACGATGACGATGTCGAATTTGAGGGTGTGGATGGGCGGATCGGAGTCATTGAAGGCCCTATGTGAGGAAGGAAACAAAGGATGATGAAGTCGATGATATTATTGTTGTCGTCTTTGTTACTGCTGCTGTTGTCCGGAATACCCCTCACTCTACCGCATGTCTAGAAAAGGACGAAATAAACGAAGGAATGACAGACAAGGAACCGGGGACCGCCATGCAAACGGAGGGCTTGGTCAAGTCAAATCCATTGGAAATGAAGGGACCTCCTTCTAAAAAGCTGAAACAAGAGAAAGAGCACATGCGAAGACGAGAAAATGCATTTCGGGCGTCCCAAGGACGGCAACGCAACAGGGTGCTTGGAACGAAACTAGGAAGAATGGCAACAGACCGATGCATAGACGTTCAGACCTGTTTTCTTTTTTCATCTTTCTACATTCTGTCGCCTCCGAAACGTCGGGATTTTTTCTTCTAAACTCATCTTGTTTGGTTTTCAAAGGGCCTTTTTTGTTTTGTTGGAAGCACACACGTTGTTGGTTCTTGCAGGATTGGCGGCGTTTGGTGGAAAGAACAAAGAGCTGGATGTTGGACTTTCCGATTGAGAGATATTGGAATTTTTTTGGCGACAAAACCGTCAAAAGAAAAAGATACAAACAAACCCGAAAAAACCACTATATAAATGTCAATTCTAAGGATGGATATACACAATAATTGAGTCATATAATTGCTGTTCATGTAAGCATCAAAAGGTACGCCCTCTATTCGAGGATCTGGTGCTACTGTGACGAAGCACCATGCATGTCATGCTCGGACGACTTGATATTTTTGGTATGGCTGCTGTTTCACTTGCTCTGTCCCAGACGTAAGAAGAATTATCTCATAGTATTCATTACTCTAATTATAATAGTGTTGCTTAAAAGAAATTACACCAATGCATCCGTTCACTCAGCAACACTAGCTAAAATATCAAGCATCTTCTGTTGCTCCTGGATACCCATTTAAGTTTGCGTATCCTGATCAGACCCGTAAGTTGCGTTACTCGTACACAAAGCGTGTTTGCTTTTTTATTTCCTTGGTTCAGATCCGTGAATTCAGCGCTGCAGGGTCCACTCTCGGGGGCGCCCTCCCATCCATCCTGTTCATCTCGACGTCTTGGAACTGTTCGCTTCTGAGAGTTCCGTTACGCTGGCTCAACGCACCGCCATGAGACGGATAAGCGTGCACATCTCCAGACTCACCGAGGTCGGCATGAGCATCGTATCGTGGGGTTACACTGTCTGTCTTATCTCCCGCATAACCCAGACGGCCAACGCCAGCCCAGAAGGCTCGCTCGTCACTTCGAGGGCCCCACGCCCAGCCCGCACCCTGTCTGATAGGCAGGTGGTAGTATTTGAAGCTGTAGATGGCGGTGATGATGCCAATGAGGAAACCGAATAGGATATCAAATCCGTGATGACGAAAGTCGAACCAGCGCGAGGCGGCGATGAAAATGGCGACGCAGAATGGGGTCAGGGTAATGGCGAGGAGATATACGGGGGGTGCAGCGGCCTGACCACGAAGTGCCTGAAGCTTGGAGTTTTGTCTGGCAGAGGAGTTGGCGGCCTTAGCTGTCATTGGCGATGAAGAGTCATCGTACGAATTGGAAGCCGATTGCATACGAGACGGGAAGGCAGCGTGCACCACATGGCCATCGGAGCCATTGCTAGCAGGCACATATGGAAGCGTGATGGAGAATTTGCTGGCGAGGAAGAGAGATAGATAAATGAGACCAGCGGCAGAGGCACCGGCGTGACCACTGGGGTAGCTTCGGAAACCATCATGAAGCTTCTTGCTGTCGGTTTGCGTGCAGATACTTGCAGAGTAAAGTAGACCAATCGGAGGGGCGTTGAGCTTGGTGTCGCCTGTTAAGCCTCCAATTAAATATTTGGCGGCATTCTCCAAATCAGGCTGGCATCGGGATAGCAGGTCAGGCCGTGGTTTGCCGCACATATTCTTGATGCCGCTAATGAAGAAAAAGGATGATGCAAGGGCCATGAGCAGCCCAAGCCAGCCAACGTGGAGTTCCCATAGCTTGCGCTTCCAGACCAAGGCCCAAGGCGTGTTTTTAGGAACTGTTCCGCCAGGGACGAAGACGATAGCGACTAGGAAAATGGCGACAATAGGGACGCCGCCGCACAAAACTACAAGGAGCCAGGATGGGACGGTCTCATCTTCGGTATAGGGAAATCTGTAAATGGCAAGCGCAGGGAAAAAGTCAGTGAGGTTCATTCCTGATGGTGATGGCAGAATCGGAGCTCGCAGCAGCTACAACAGCTCGATGGGAGTGGGCAGCCAGGACTGAGAGAACGTACGCGATGTTCGGGTCGACCAGAGAAAACGGGCGCTTGTTGGGCTCGACGCGGCTCAGAATGAAGCCGACAACGCCGATGGCGATGAGGATAATCCAATCGAAGATGTAGGAAGCAATGACTCGAATCGAGAGATGCTTCCTTAGTGATTCAGACCCGGTTGGCCCCATTCTTTGATACTGGGGCATCTGTCATCCACGAGGGACGGACAGACACACTGCTGGGATATCGCAAGGGTTGGGTTTCCGAGGAGGGAGGAAATGCAGCAAGAGAAAGAAAGAGAGAAAGAAATAAACGACGATCGCAGGATAGGTAACACAAAAAGTATAAGAGGCGCACGAGGCCTTGGTTGTGTGATGTAGTGCCTGTAGACGGTATGAGTATTAATAAAGACTACAGTTCGAGGAACGCGAGGCCCTGGTCGATGTCGGCTACTGGTGATGACGGGAGTTTTAAAGGATGGGTTTGGCCGAGAAGGGGCGCATCCCAAGTTAATATGGGGGACGATGGGGGAGCGACGTAAGCTTTTGACTGTACCGAGCAGGTACCTGTGATTATAGGCTCCGGCGTCTGTACAGTGACCCAACTGCCGCGCCCACTACTGCCAAGGAGGTGTGGAGCGCAGTCTAAGATACATGACAGCTGCTACAGCTCAGCAGGCAGCCGGGAGTATAGAGTACCTAGATTGACGTGGATTGTGCCAATGATGGGATGGGCTCCCAGCGGCTCCTAGGCGCCAAGTCCAGGTACAGTCGTGCACAAATACAGGGTGTGGCAAAGACGTAGCCATCAAAGCCGGCAAGATCTGGCCAGGACATGGGCTAATTAAATACTGGCTGCTGGGTGATGATGAATTAATTGCAGGGTACGGAGAATCGCGATGAATGCTAATAAGCTGCTGGGCGTTTTTTCTTGTCGTTGGAGGAGGATGTTTGATGCAATTAGAGCTGGAGAACACATGAGCCTCGGTGAGTTGCCGACATGCACCTACTACGTAGTACACGAAGAGAGGGTCAAAGGCAGCGTGGATCGAGGCGCAGACGTCAAACTCATCCTGGAAATGCAACAAGTCATGTCTCAGACTTTCTCCTCCCCGTGTATTATTAGGAGATGGCCCGTTGGTGGAAGGCCAGTCCATATCACTACCTATAGCTATATAGCAATTGTCTGCGTAGATGGGTTTGATCTGGATGTGCGAATGAACATCTGCTTGCCTCAAGGCTATAGTTGTCTGACAGCCTCTGCAATTGCCTTTCGGAATGGAGAAGAATCATTGTGTGCTCGATACACGTCGATGGCGCGCCCAATAAATCATACAGGAGCTGCAGACGAGAAAACCGCAATTCCAAAACCCGGCGCGTGCCAACTCTGGTGCGCCAAGAAGGAGCCAAAGAAGGCTGTGCATCGTCCAAAACAGGGACTGCCAAAGGGCTCGGGTCAGGGGGTGTCGTCGTGGTTGAGAGCGTTGTGTGGTAGGTAGGTAGGTAAGGTAGGTAATTAGGCGTTGTTAGTACATGGGAAGAACTTGCGCTCATCCTGCTGGTCATGACGTAGCCGTGGCGGTTAGTGCATGCCACTATTAGGTAGTGATTATGCCGTGGTAGGTGGTAATAGTGTAGATTGGGAATATGGTGCTTTTGAGAGATTATTAGAGAAACGTAAATCCCGCCCTTGTAGCATCTGGCTTTGCATCTGTATTTCAGATGGCCTGTTTCGTTCAGACAAGCCTTTTTGGTTAATTCCACAACGATGCACAGTAATTAACACGGGGGGACTGAGCGGCCTTGGCGTCTGCAAACGACCAGTGCCAAGTTAATGGTTTTAGGCGGTATTGCAGCGCTAAACTTTACACTCAGTGGTTCTAATTTGACGCTTGGCAATGGATGACAACTGACTGCCCAGGAAGACTTTTGAGCAAGGAAATGAAGAATGCTCCTAGGCCACTTACGAAAGCTTTGCGCGCTTGCAACATGCCACCCTAGATTCCATTCACAAAACTAGTAATCATCACAATGTACAAAATAAATAAACAGCAGAATGCTAGTACCTACAACAGCTCCGTAGATAACACAATGACGGTCATAGCACATCAATAATCGCTGGCTTACCACTGTACAGTAACAGCGCATATTTGCTCAGCCTCTGCGAACACTGAGGTACACGCAGGAAGGAGGTGGTGGGTGGCTTAGTGACGAGACTTTCGGCCGATACTACCTACAGTGGCTGTTCTGGTGGCTTTTCAGGGATCTGCAGCAGGCAGTGCACCTGGGATGGGACCAGCTACATACATCAATGAAATCACACTCACCCAGCCCACCGAATGAAGAATACTAAAACACATGGGGTTACCTTACACAGACGTAGATCATGGACCAGGGCTGGTTGGGGCTGACTCTTCTCAGCCCTGTAAGTGTACTTTTTGACTGTTATTTTCAGATTCATAGTCAGTACCATGAGTATACGGATCAAACAAGCCATATTGACAACATTGTAACAACAAATTGGGTACTTGAAGGACATAAGCTTTAAGAAACATCCTACTCTCTTCATTGATGAGACATAATTCATCGATAGTAACCCAAGTAATATGAGTCAATGTTTTGCAACGGGCCAAGAGCGAACCACTAACACAGACGTGCGATTCACGCAGGAATTTAAAAGCAAACCAATATAGAGAGACCAAATTGAGATATATCAGACTAGCAATCGTAACCAGCACAGCTAGCACAATTTTATTTTGCCATGGGGTCATGATGGATTAGGAAATGGATTGTTGATGATTACATCACAACCGATAATGGTTCGGCCTCAGTCTGTTTGGCCAGCCTCTGTGAATCCACTTGGTGTAAACGTACGGCAGGGTTCATGGGGAGGAAGCACATCACTCGGCAGTCAAGAACCATGCTCAGAACAACATAGTAAAGAATTATGAGGTCTCCAAAGGCAAGACCGAGGTTCGATGATGGAATGGTGTGATTCAGGTAAAATGTAAGGTGATTCACAGTTATTTAGTAGACTTGTATCAGTCAGTAAGGTAGGGAGCAGTTACCGTTAGGCTTGAACGTCAAGCTTGGGGATAGACAATAACTACTACCATCCAGTCGCAAGTAAATTACCTACTGATAAGCATAGCTGGTTTTTTCTCCTGGCATGAAATCAGATGCCAATAGCTGCCCACCACAGCCTAGGTATCTCACAACTCCATTCTATATCGCATCTAGGATCCTGTTTTATTATTCTCAAAAGGCAGATTGTTTGAGTGGTCCTTTTTAATATGTTGTAACACCATCCACTACGGCGCCAGGCCGTTTGGCGTGGCCTAACATGGCGCTGTTCAAAAGTACATACAATGCTATGCAGAGGTGATATCAAGGCAAAAGTTGTCATACAAGCACCAAGTACACCACTGCCTGGCTCTTTTATAATAGCACATATAGTACAAGAATACACCACCGTGATGATAAACATGCGGTGCCGTGCGCACACACAAATGGTGGTTTTTAGTCGTCCTGCTCCTATTACCTTCCGTTGCCTGGTTTCACTTATTCCTTGGACGACCTCTTGTCTCTCCGCTTGCCGTGGTTGCGGGGCCGGGGCGTTACGACCCATTTGTTGACATTGTGGGTGCGCCTGGTCTTGTATCCACTCTTGGTCTGTTCCTGAAGTCAGTTTCTTGTTCTTGTCCGGGCATGCATGCTGAAAAAAGCAGTCTCCAACTTACAGGTCGGCCCCAGGGTGTCACAGGATGTCTGCCACCCTTGGATTTACCTCGACCACCACCATGAGGATGGTCCACTAAAAGAGTTTATTAGTAATGATGCCACAGTCTCTGTTATAAGATTCCAGAGGCATACCTTTGTTCATAGCCACACCACGAACTGTAGGCCGAATGTTCAACCAGCGGCTTCGTCCAGCCTTGCCGAGCTGGCGGTAATGATGATGGATATTGCTTGCAACACCAACCGTAGCGCATGCATCTTTACTAACTCTTCGTACTTCACCACTCTGCAACCTAACTTCGACATATTTGCCCGTCATGATCTTGGTGCCGTCATCCTTTGTCTCTTCATTCTTATTGACAATTGTGGCTGAGGTTCCTGCACTGCGGCAGAAAACGGCCCCCCTCTTTGCTGAAGATCCAACACAAAACACCTGTGTACCAACGGGAATCATATGCATGGGAAGACAGTTGCCACGGAAAGCTGTTTTAGCTGCCAAGATACCAGGATCGATAATGCCTCCCATGCTATCAAGAAGATCCTGTGGAATACCTGGTCGGTAGCTGTGAACAATATCGCCTGCTCTCAAACCCTCAGCGGCAATGATGTAGGACTTGCGACTGGTTGCCTTCTCAGTGACAAGCGCGATATGGGCGCTCCGCCCAGGATCGTACTCAATTCTCTCAACCAAGTGCGGTCCAGGCCGCCGCCTCTCGAAATCAACTGTTCGTATTCTACGCTTGGCACCACCTCCTCGATGCCTCACTGTGACTCTGCCGTACACATTTCGTCCACCCTTGCCGTGACCTTTTTTGGGAATCGTCAGAGGTAGAAAAGGCCGCCCCTTCCAAAGATGATCATTAATCGGGCGCCTCAAATGTCGAACACCAGGCGTGCGGGGTTTGTAGGTACGCAGAATAACGGACTGTGAAGGTGCATTATCGATCTTGGCAACATTGTCGCTGCTATCGGATGAGTTGGATTTTGATTTCTTGGTAGCGTAACTGCGCAAGGACAGCTGATTGAAGGCGGAGACGAGGTGAAAGCTCCTGCGTACAGCGGCGAGCTGTATGTGCGGCTGAATCATGTTGAGTAAGCCTCGGAAAAGAACAAATCGTAAGGTAAAAAAGTCAATTGTTGAATTGTATGCTTAGGGGTGGTGATTGAAGCTGTGAAGGTTTTGCTGGCCGGTTTCCTGCAAAGCAATTGAACCCGAGGAAATGCTCGAAGCGCCGAAGAAAGGCCAGTATCCCCAAAGTTGCTCTTCCCAGCAGTGCTTTAACACCAGCCTCTAGATGGCGAACGAGTTGCTGGTCGTCGTCTGGACTTCGCAAGCTGGCATCTGACGCTACTACCAGGCTCAGTTGTGCTATGGTCCAGCGAAATTTCAACGGAGGCCTGGAAAACGTTTCGCCGGCAGCCTTTCGCTACGCCTCAACTCAATGACGAGCATGAGCCACAGTTAGTAGCCACAGTTAGAGATGCTCGAGGCGCTTAGGTCAGCATTTCATGGCACCGCCACAACCTATCCGCGTCTTGGGGCAGCGCCGCAGAGCGCGACCCGCCACATGGCTTGTGCACCGGCGCGACAGAAGCTCCCGTCCGCGCCCAGCCAATCATGGCACCGTTGCCCCGTGGTTGCCGCTGTTGACACCCATTTTTTCCAGGTGGTACGTACCAGGGCCCGCGAAGCTCCAGCGAACGGCGCGTTGTGAGTCGTCAGCTACGCTACCAGCCTACAAGGCTCACGTCTCGCCTCTACCCACTGGCCACCCAGCCCGTGCCCACGGCCACAGTACAATACAGCATCAGCACCCAACGCCAGCCTGGCTAACGGTCCTCCTCTCTCTCTTCTCCAGTCCCCCAACTTTCTTCTTTGTTTATTGCTATATTGCCTAGGCCGGACAAAGTCGACCTGCATTGCTCCAACCTGTTTACAGACCTCTCTGTTGTTGTCTTTCATCTTCTCACCACTGTCACCGCCATCTGGGCAATCCAATCCACACTCTCTATCTCCTCAGCCAACTCAACTGTTCAATCACGAATCTTCAGCCTCCCCGCTACACGGTGGGACAAACTGACGTACAGTGTCGTACTTGTGCAAGTACAAGAGTACAAGGTGCCACAATCCCGTTGCCTTTGCCTGGCAACCAAACTCGCGAGTCCGCGCCAGAATACCAAAAGGTACGTACCCCAGCCGCGCCGGGCCCACTACACACGCTCCCTTGTTCGCTTGCTCCGCTCCTCAAAACACTTCCCCATCGTCCTCACAACCGTCTCTTCGACATAAACACCTCGCTTCTGCCCAGCACTGCCCACCTTCTTCAACCCTCCACAGTCTCTCTACAATAGACACCATTCTCGTCGGGCCTAGGCAGTCTTTTCTAACACGCTTAGTGCAGTCCTTGCCTCTATCTCTTCTCAATAACAATCCAGACGCGCTTCTATTTCAACCGTTATATCATCAGTCTCGGAACCAGAGGTATGTGAACCAATTCCTCGCTGCGTTGTTGAGCATCATACACGCGAGCTTCATGTCACAAGTCGTTGTTCAGTTGCCTATGTCAACTGTGCCTGTGCCATTATTTTGACGCGTTGTTTTACTGACCAGTTTGGTTTATAGCCTCGGCTTCTGGAACTATTTCATCTAGTTTAATACTTCCTTCTAGTCACAAATATGCCTCCTGTAAGCTAGATTGGAGCCCACGTTGGATGTGTTTGTTTAAGACTAACGATGTGTTAGGGGCGTCCTACCCGCGCTCGTGTCGTCTCCAACGAGAACGATGAGAATATCAGTTCAACGCGTATGACACGAGCCAAGGCCGCGGCCCTGAATGTCGATGAGTTGGCAATGCCTGCCAAGGGTGCCTTGCAACAAAAGAAATCAGCTGTCAACACCAACAATGTCGGTGGTCTTCGAAAACGCGCTGCTTTGGGTGACGTGAGCAATGTTGGGAAGGGCGACTTAGTTGAGGGAAAGAAGGCCGGCCCCGGCAAGGTTGGGTTGGTGTCCAAGGCTGCTCAACCCACCGGTATTCAGAAGAGCACTGCACGCCCTACCAGTCGAAATGCTCTTGGTCCAAAGGAAACAAAGAAGCCTGATGTAAAGCGAGCTGGATCAGGGTCCGGCGCTATCGGACCTGTTCAAAAGCGAAAGGTTTCTTCAACTACAACAGCTACCAAGGAAGAGATTGTTGCTGATGAGGCAGAGCCTCTGCGAAAGAAGGCCCATACTCTCGACGCCGAGAAGCGCATTCAATCCGAATTGGCTGCTGGGGCTCAAGAAAAGGCCGCAAAGATCGAGGCTGATGAGCAAGCTGAGGCGGATGCCCATGCCGAATTCCTTCGCAACGTTAAGGATCTTGACAGTGAGGATGTCGATGATCCTCTCATGGTTGCTGAATACGCCACCGAAATTTTCGAGTACCTTCGCGATCTCGAGTGCAAGACCGTTCCCAATCCTGATTACATGAGCCACCAAGACGACTTGGAATGGAAGACGCGTGGTATTCTCATTGATTGGCTCATCGAAGTCCACACGCGCTTTCATCTTTTGCCCGAGACTCTCTTCTTGGCAGTCAACATCATTGATCGATTTCTTTCTGAAAAGGTTGTTCAACTCGACCGCTTGCAGCTCGTTGGCATTACAGCCATGTTCATTGCATCCAAGTATGAAGAGGTCCTTTCTCCTCATGTCGAGAACTTCAAGAAAATTGCCGATGATGGCTTCAGCGAGGCCGAAATCTTGAGCGCCGAACGCTTTGTTCTCAGTACCCTCAAGTATGACCTTAGCTACCCCAACCCTATGAACTTTCTTCGCCGAGTCTCGAAGGCGGACAACTATGACATCCAGTCTCGCACAATCGGCAAGTATCTCACAGAGATTGCCTTGTTGGATCATCGCTTCATGTCTTACCGGCCTAGCCATACTGCTGCTGCTGCCATGTATTTGGCTCGCCTTATGCTTGATCGCGGCGAATGGGTAAGATGATGTTAAATCTCTGTCTGTAAAACTTCCTTGACTAATTTTTCATTGATAGGACGAGACTCTTACCTACTATGCCGGTTATTCTGAAGAGGAGGTTGAGCCTGTTGTTCAACTCATGGTTGACTACCTCGCTCGCCCCATTGTTCACGAAGCCTTCTTCAAGAAGTATGCCAGCAAGAAGTTCTTGAAGGGTATGTTTACATTCATCGCTCATATTACATGACATGTTGTACTAATAGCCCTATAGCATCTATTCTCGCTCGTCAGTGGGCAAAGAAGAATGCCCCTCTGTTCGGCATTCAGGATCTGGAGTTGTCTTTGGACCAGATTTCATGAGACTTGGACCCCATGCACAACGTGTCTAGGCACGCCTCTAGCGACTAGTCTTTTCCGAACATCAGGATACATGCATTTTCGGTTGGATTGCATTTATGACCTAGCCGCTCTATAACGATAATACGACGACTATTAGCTTCGTCGCTGCTTTGCTAGCTGCATCTTAACACGGTAACGTGTTGGTTGCATCTGCAGGCATTTTAACGAGGCATCATCTTACCTCACCTGGTTTACATTCTCACTGTTTGATATCTGGCAGCCCGAGCCTGCAATTGTCTGGTTTAAATATTTCAGCATGCAATCCTGCTATTCGTTTGATACGCGGCGCTTGGAGTTAGTCGGTGAAGGGAATTGACTTGGTTTTCCAGTCTGGAGTAGGCTGCCAAGGTAGCCATAGGAACATTGCCACGAGTGGTGCCGGGGATAGGGCTTACATGCAGCCAAAGCTTTGGACCAGAGCTGCGCTTTGGATCCAGCGAGCTCCCGGGGTCTAATAGTCCTGAATGGGGATGCCGACTGGTTTCTCCTGGACAACCTGTGACTTTACTGTCTTCAGCAACCGTGGTAGAAAAGTGTACATATATCATGATCGGTTATGGCAGAATTTTGGAGCAGGATTGAGAATTGAATTGCATGCATCTAAGCATTTATTTGAATCAGTTTGTCCCAATACCTCTACTCTCGTGAGCAGTATGTTTCAGCGTTTCGTAAATGGCCTCCCATTCAATAATGATTCTCGCCTGCTAAAATGTTGCCTTGGTTTATCTTGCCCTTCTGATCTCAGCAGGATCCTGCCAGACCCACATGGCAGATTTGGCACACTTCTAGTTCGTTTGTTGACTCTAGTAAGCGGAATGACGGGTCGAAGAATAATGTCTTGATCATATTGTTGTTACCATGGAATTCTACGGTTAGAGACATGAAGTTGGCTCTTAAAATTACAAAAAGGGTCTTCTGTTGGCGTAGTGAAACATTTGTGTCTTTGCAGCTATTTCTGTGTCACTTTTCTCACCTGTCATCGTTGCTATAGGGAAGGTTGTCGTGGGTTGTGGCTCGTGCGCACTGCCCCAGCCACAGGCGGCATTCGTTTACTCACCTCACTCTTGGACAGGCTAATGAGCTTGCCATTAAATCCTCTGTCCAAACTCATCAATTGACGACCTCGCAAGCATAGGGCTTCACTCCCGCTTGATATTTACTCACACTTCGTTGACACGCTTTGGCCCTTGGAGGCATTTATCAGGGCTTCATTTCACTGCCCAGGGCTAAAGCGTTTTCTTTTTCAAATTGATCTGAACACTTTCACATACCCTTAAAGAGGGCTCGCTGGGAGGGGGACTTCTGCATTTCAGTCGGAAGGCCTACACCCCCTGTCGCTCTTTTAAGAGTCTTGCAAGTTCTATACCATATGGCCGAGGTTTGAAGCAGAGCAATCAGTCCACATGGCGCCGATACTACGTCCCAGGCAGAGCCTATCCAAGGAGAGATTCCCTGCCTATTTTGGCAGTCTCAGAAGCCAGCCGTACACCGACCCCAACTCTTCTAGAACCGGAGGCACTCATAAGTAAGTGTATCTGCAATTTTTAAACAGTTTCTTGTTTTCCGACTAGCATTGTTTGTGAGAGGTGAGTTTTAAACTGACAATGGGCGACAAAATAGCTTGCGTTCAATATCATGGAACCCTCCAGGCACCTTGGTGGCCACCGGATCAGCGGACAAAACATTGCGGGTTTGTGAGTTTCTTTCATGCTACCAAGCGGTGTTTTTTCTTATAATTCAAATTTTGTACTTGATATCTCATCAAATTCATTCAAGGTCTGAGCTAGGCTGACTAGATGGACTTCGCGATCCAGGGAACCCCGACAAGCCCAATGTCAAGTTCTCAACAGAGCTCAAGGGCCATGCGGCTCCGATTGAAAAAGTAGCCTTCAATCCTACAAAGGATGCTGAGCTATGTAGTCTGAGCAGTGATGGGGTTGTCAGATTTTGGGATGTCCGAACCAAGGCTTGCTTCAATGAAGTGACTGGCTTGGGAGACGCTTTGTCCCTCGTATGGTCTCCAGACGGGCAATCACTCTTGGTCGGCAACGCGGTATGCACTTCAACCCATCGTCACTTTTCCTCCGACAGGGGGCTATCATGGAGCTCAGGAAAGCTAATTGCTTTCATCATCAAAATAACAGTCTGATATGATCTATGTCTTGTCGCCCACGCAGCCCACGCCGTTGGCTTCCCATCAACAACCCACTCAAACCAACCAAATCGCTTTTTGTCACAGCGGGGAGAAGATATTTGTGTCTACTTCCGAGGGACGTGTCCGGATTCTTTCGTATCCCAAGTTTGAGCCCGTCCTACATCTTGAGCACGGCGGCGAACCCAAAGAGTTCACACTTAAGGGGCATACATCATCCTGCTTAGCGACCGAGCTGCAGCCTATGGGGAGGTGGCTTGCCACAGGAGGAGCAGACTCCATCATCGCGTTGTGGGACACCAGAGACTGGGTCTGCGAAAGGACAATTACGAGAATGGTTGGACCAGTGAGGTGCATCAGTACGTTACAAAAAGAAAAAGCCCATAGATGCCTTTCAGTGTTTTCGTCTTGCCGGTCAACAGGGAGAGGTGTTTCGAGTTCACAGAACGCTAATACGAACCTCTTAGGTTTCACATTTGATGGTAGCTATGTAGTGGGTGGAAGCGATGAAGGTATGTTGCAGACACTCCCCTGAGTTTGAGTCGCATGGTATGAGTAGTAACTGCTGATGAGTTTTACTAATCGCATGTACAGGGAACGGGTTAGAGGTTACCCACGTCGAAACTGGAGAACACGTCCATACCTTTAAGACAGCAGGCTCTTCGCCCGTCGTGGCCTGGGCACCTACGCGTTATTGTTTGGCTTACAGTGATCTCGGTGTACTGCGTATTATCGGACTTGACTCTGACAGGAAGTGAAGTTTTTGGGGGAAACCTTAAAATGGCCATGTCTCGAGCTTCACGGGATGAGAACAAGACCAGGTGGGCATTAGGACTAGCCGTGTGTATGAGAGGTAGTTCTTTTACGAAACCATTATAGGTAGTTCGTGTGGCCTTTTTAAAATCGGGCAAGACGTTCATAGATATAGTGTATGACTGACAGAGATGTTCTTCTCCCGTGAAACAGAATTCCGGTTCGGTCTGTGAGGATGATACTGTTTCGTGGTGTAAAGCAATCATGTCTACATAGCAAACCGATTAAGTCAAGCGATGCTAGGGCGACTAGGCCTTGGAATATTTTTGATCAATTCTTGAAAATACGGATTGCGTGTCATTTTCTAAATAGTGCAGGCGACATCCGGCTCTTGAATGGTTTGTGGTAAGACCAGAGTTGGTGGCCACACTCGTGGTTGGTGATAAAGAGATGGCCTTCACGTGGCTGGAATATTACTAGCGTGCGTGGAGCGTGAAGCGTCGCGCAGCGTGACAGCCATAATAAAAACAAGCAATCACTAAGACTAAGGCGTTCATTTATGACTTGGTGCACTATAAATAGACATGAGTTACGGTAGATGAAATCATAAGGCTGGCTGAAAGATACACCTGATGATGACAAGACCACCCTGTCTGGTCAATCAAGGGCTTAGCTCAGTGGTGGGTGAACTTGAAACAAAACGAACAATACCATGATGTTGACGATGTGAATCGAATCTCACCACATCAAGCAGGCACCACTCATAAAATTACAAGCATACCTAGGTTACCCAAAAAAACAGCTGCACAATTTTTATGCCGTTTTTAACGCAAACGCTATATTCAAGATGAGGATGCCTCTGACTTAAAATTTCGAATTTGTCGTTGAAAAAAGTGTAGGGTTGGCTCACCCCTCCAAAGCGCAACACACACACTGCACACAGGCCGATAGTGTGTGAGACATGCCGATGACGTTATCAGTTCAGTACGTTCGACCTCTACGCAGTAGGCGTACCTTATGTACAGTTTGTAAGCAGCCCAAAAAGTTGTTCCGGTTGACTACAGGGCCCAAATAGGTAGGTGGGCTGAATAGCCCTTCGCCCTGGCCGGATCTACAGGAAGGAGTAAGACGATGCAAGTGCGAAATACGCGTACCTACAGGTGTAGCATAAGACGGCGTATAGATCACGAAACGCGGGGACCATGTCCTAACTCCGTGACTCGGGGAGACATTCCTTCTGAATCTGGAATCAGTATTTGGTACGCCGGTACTCTGTACACATATGATGAGAACCGGTGCTGTTCGTGGCTTGCTGGTAAACTTGCATTGTCATCGTTCACTTCTGTGCCGCAGAAGCCCGATGTAGCGAGATAAACGTTATGTTAAAATGTTGTACCTACTAGTACCCAATGGAAGGCCCGATGCACCGCTGGTACTAGCCCTAGTCATCAAGGGACTCTAATAGAAAAAAATATTTAAAGTAATAGTTTTCATATATTATTGATGGAGTGTTTTTTGGCCTATCAAAGGCTTCTCAGAATTCTCAAGTCATATAGCCAATGCACTATATAACTCTAATTTTTTTTTGTTAAACCAGAGTAAATTTATTGGATTACGGGTTACTGACTGGCTGGCTAAGTTGACCTTTCCTGACACGCCGGCCGGCGGTGTATTTCCCACGCCCCGTTGCTGCATCATTGTTTCTACGCTAGAGATCTGTTCTGACCCATCACGTTGCAGCTCCCGCTCGGCTCTAAGTGCTCACTTGGGCAGGCAAGTCTAGAATCAATGGACACATTCAGGCAAGGGCTGATTTTTGTTAGTATTGTGAATGATATTTCCTTTTGTATTCCCTGAGCAAATGAAAAAAAGACTAACTTCTCTCGGCCGGGAAAGACAGGTTGGGTGTGATTCCATCGGACAAGGGGGGGCTTCCCATGCTTTGTTAAAACAACCTGGCTTGCCATGCGCATGAGGCCCCTCCGAAGAGATTGATTATTACCCGCTTCCGGCTCTTCTTTCCTTGCTGATTTGCGATTTAGGGTTTCGCTGAAGATGGGGCATTGCCCCCCATGGGCAGGCAGCATTTCTGTGGTAGGCGGGCTTTGATGACCTGGAGACGCCGTGCCGATTATCTCATCTATGGGAGGGGTGGCAGGTCAGCAAAGGAGAAGCCTCTGCAACGAGAGGCCACAGAGCCTGGCCTTTACGATGAACTGTGCGACAAAAGTATCCTTGTGTGTATCTGTGTCAACACATCATAGCATTCTATCCTCCGCCCTCTCGGCACTGCCACAATGATTTGGGGGTCCCTGCCTAGCCGATGATTAGCACGTGCAACTGCGGTTGCGAGACGCCATCCATCCAAGCATTCTGCAAGGAGCGGAAGACTTGCAGAGCCAATGAACAATGAGCTCTCTTAGCGTTGGGTACGCATTATAAGCACTTTAGAGACATGGTCAACTGGTGAAATGTGAATGGTGGTGTGGTGGGTAATGGTAGATGGTGGTTGCGGAGTTGCGTGGTGGAAAGGGCGGGTGTGCGTCAGCCAACACAGGCCGAGTATTCCCTGGGCCTCCAGGCTGTCCGTCTGGCTAACTATTTGTCTGCTTACGCTCTGTTATTATCAGGAGGTACAGTGGTGTACTGTACAATGCCGTTCACTGAGACTCGGACCGACGGCTCGCTATGGCCACCTACCGCCAACAAGGAGCTGGGGAATCCTTACAGGTAAACAGGCGCAACTCCAAGGGCCGTTTCCAAAAGGGCGCAGTACTGGGCAGCATCCTTCATGAAGAATGGAGCACTAATGATATCTACTACTATCCATTAGGTACATACTATACTACGGAGTGGCAGTGTTGATGATTACAAGCATGTTCTACTCCGTACTCCGTACCTACTAACCTACCTACCTTGCAAAATGACTGGTGGTACTTGAGTGTCCTAGGTATTTGCTTCCACCCAGGCAGGTATTTGCCTATCTCTGTGTTAACCGTGAGTTGCTATACACCCTCTCAACTAGGCCCCCCAGGCAGAACCCTTTATTCTTAGCCTCACCACTCTCCATTCTGACATTATCTTGTCATATCTACCCAGAGGTCCCAGACACACCCGAACATCCCAGGCAGCCCAACAGCAACTGACCGGGGCGGCGGGAAAATTGTAGACCGCCCGTATTCCCACCCTGGCCCACCGTTCTCGCCAGCGCGGGACTTGCTGGCTTTGCTCCCAAACAAACCCATCGGTGGACTCCGTTTCGTGTGCTGGACGTTCCGGCTTGCCGCATCCACATCTTTCCCGCAATCGATCCTCAACTTCCATGACTTCACCTCATTGTCCGCCTCCACCTGCCTGCTCACCGTCCAGTTAATCATCACCAGCAGCCACCCGAGACCTCGTCGACCAGCTTCCTCCCCAACCTCAGCCGAGCGCCTGCTGAGCGCCTGCCGCGCTTGTCGCCATCGCGCCACTCGCTGTCGCTGCGACTCAACCACCTGGCTGGTATCACCGTCCCGCATCATGGCCGACTCGTCGGAAAACGCCTCGTCTGGTAACAACAATCATCACAGCAACGGCAAGCAAGCCTCAATGAGCCCTTCAAATGGCGACGACAACCCTTCGATACGAGATGCCGCCCCCGACAACAACAGTGTTCCTAAGCCAAAGCGCTTGGCCTGTATGATTTGTAGAAAGCGCAAGCTCAAGTGTGATGGTGTCCGACCTAGCTGCAGCACATGCTCTCGCCTGGGGCACTCTTGCGCCTACGATGAGCAGCGGAGGAAGAGTGGTCCTAAGCGCGGATATGTGAAGGCGCTCGAAGAACGATTAAGTGAGCATGCATCCCATTCCCTATTCTTCTACCTCCCACGCGAATGCACATACCATTTCTTGGTCTGTATGCCAAATGCCAAATGCCATATTTGGCTGTTGCTTGCTCGTTGTCATTTCATGTACTGACTGAATTCCTACAGAACAAGTTGAAACTCTTCTCAAAACCCAAGACCCTGCGCCTGGTAGCAAGAGTCCAAACAAAGGCATGGGAATGCCTATACCCCAGCAATCCACTGGGGCAGCGGCCATGGCCAACAATAACTCATCAATGGGCGTGCAGGGCGATCGCGATTGGCATTTCAATGGCGAGTCCCCTCAGGCTGGGACATTAGACGACTTCAACTTCAATGCGAACTTGGGCATGCCCATGAACAACGGCGGAGGAGATTTTCCATGGGAGATGATTGGCCTGGGCTTGGAAGAACCGTTGCCGCCTCAAGAGACTATTGATGAATTGCACCAAATCTATTTTGAAAAGATCCATCCATCAATGCCTATGATACACAGATATCGGTATCTTGCAGCAATGAATCTGTACGTTCTCCTTCCCCCTTTATTTTCCCATCCTGCCTCTGTCGGAATCCCTGAGTTCTGTTTAGTGAGCCTTGAGATAATGGAAACTGACTTCTCCTTCAGAGCGCCAAGCCAGCGCCCCCCGGTCTGTTTGCGCTACGCCATGTGGACAATGGCGTGTTCGATCACTGACAAATACGCCGATCTAAAGGATCTGTTCTATCAGAGAGCTCGCAAGTATGTCGAGGCCGATTATGTCAAAGGCTATGGAGAACATATGATTTCTGTTGCCCACTGCCAGACACATACAATTCTAGCATGTTACGAGATGAAGATGATGTACTTTCCCAGAGCTTGGGTTAATACTGGTTCGGCTGTCCGCCTGGCCCAGATGTAAGTCCACATCCAGGCATATTCAGGATGCCAGTTCTTCCGCCTGGCCCTCCTTTACTAACAAAACCCAGGATTGGATTGCATCGCTTAGATGGCTCCGGTCTGGACGTGAAACAATGCCTACCGCCACCTAAAGATTGGACCGAGCGGGAAGAGAGAAGGCGCACGTTTTGGATGGCATTTTGCGAGGACCGCTATGCAAGTATCGGTACTGGTTGGCCTATGACGATTGATGAAAGGGATATCATGACGAAGCTTCCCTCATCTGAAGAGGCCTTTGAAATGAGTCGACCGGAACAGACGCAGACTCTCGAAGAATGCACGAGCCCATCTGGAGCAGCCAAACTATCAGCCTTTGGAGGTATTGTCCTCATGGCCTATCTTTTCGGACGCAACCTGGTTCACTTGCACCGTCCAGACGATGATGATCTCGACCACGACATGAATGGTCCTTTCTGGAAGCGCCACCGACAAATGGACAACATCCTGCTCAACACCTCTTTGTGCCTTCCTTCTCACCTCAAGCTCCCCGCAGGATTGGGCAATCCTAATATCGTCTTCACCAACATGAGCATTCATACTTCGACAATATGCTTACACCAGGCTGCCATTTTCAAGGCGGAAAAGAATAAGCTTCCGGCTTCGGTTAGCTCTGAGAGCAAGGTGCGTTGCATCACTGCTGCCAACGAGATTGCTAGTATTATGAGGACGGTATCTCACATGGACCTATCTGCTGTAAGTCGTATCTGTCTAAATGACTGAAAAACCTCCTTCTTTCCCCTTTACTTGATAGTTGGCTGACGAGACCAAATCGCAGATGAATCCATTCATTGCGTTTTGTCTCTATGTTTCGGCTCGGGTTTTCGTGCAGTATCTGAAGAGCAGACCGGACGATGATCAGACGGCCGATTCCTTGCGTTTTCTTCTCTCGGCAATGAATGCATTAAAACGACGCAACCCCCTGACCGAATCCTTTCTTGTCCAGTTAGATGTGGATTTTGAAGCTCTGGCCGCGAGAATCCCTAAGTTGCGGAATGCATTTCCACGCCCCGGCGATAGCGTAAGTTGGCAAATTTCATCTTCCCCTACACTGTGAACAAGCAGATGGGATACTGTTCTAACATATTCATGTAGCCCCGGGGGCAGCAGAAAGCCGTCTCCATGACCAAATCATCGGGTCCATTATGCGATGATCCAGAAGGCGCCAAGGGAATCCTCTCGTACCGCAACGAGTGTCATTTCATGAAGACTAGCGGTGATGATGGCAATGCAGCTGCCGCACCGGACTTGGCAGAGACTCAGACTGACAGCCAAGGGGTAGGAATGGCCCAATCAGGCAGTTATGGGTCATCGGCTTGGCTGTCAGCGGAGCAACAGATGCCGATTTTGACACCCTCATCTGGCAGCATGTATGACAAGAATGGCTCTGGCAGTGGGCACATGTCTGGTTTTGGGGATGTCAATGTAGACAATCATGAATCATCAGGATCTCCGGAGGGAGCACAGTCGAATGGTCGAACGCCAAATTCAAGCATTGGAGCTGGATCGGAAGCTAGATCACAGTTTCCTCCTGGTCAATTGGGCGGGACTGGACAAGATTCCTTCCGGACAGACCCATTATCTCCACAGCAAAATGTCATGAATCACGGCAACGTGGGTGCTGTCAACCATCATGGATATTACAATGACCCCAACGGGTTTGCCATGTCCACAGGGATGACAGGACAGCAAGGCGGATTTGGCATGTCCAACAATTGGGGAGGAGGTATGGGTGGGCAGCCACAGATACAACCAGTAGGAGAGGGCGTGTTAAGGGCGTTAATGAGCATGGGCCCTATGGATGCAATGGACCTATCCTCGTGGGATTCTGGAAACGACAGCACGATGAGATGACACACGAAGCCAGGCCATTTGCGCCCAGAGCTGAACGCTGGTATTGCATTGCCTGTTGAAAAGAGGAAGCTTGGATATTAGACTCAACCTGTGCGTTGTGATTGGGCTGCGTTGTCTTTGGTTGGGAAGCTCTGGCGTTTATCTACTACTTTTTTTGGTTTTGGTTTTGGTTTCTTTCGATCCCAGGAGATTGGAGGACCTCCATTTTGGTTGTATAGTACTGGATGAAAATGGGACGTCACACGCGTCAGACGTGTAGATTTTGGGATAACGATAATGATGATTCAAGATAGCAGTCATGGTGCAATTAGTTCAAGCGAGGATACCCATCTCACGCTCACATTTGCTAGAAAAAATTCAATATGATACATGCAGTCTTGCTGCTTCTATTAACTCAAGACTCTCTCTATGTTTGAGAGAATGCATCCATCAAACGTAGCGCCAGGCACAAGCCGTCTGTGCGTCATGGTGCCGCCCTTTGACGCGCCCCACCAACCCCGCCCTTTTGTCTGGCACTCGATTATTCCCCGCCAACAAAGGAACCAAAACCCACCTCCACCCAACAAGCACTGCGTGCCCCCCCGGCTGCTCCCGTCTGTCTAAAAGCAGCGGTCCATTTCAATCACACCCTTCTTTTGGACTATACGTGAGACCACCTCTCGAATTTCCCGGGTTTTCTGTCTTCTCTATCGGACTTCCCTTACTTTGGTTGCAGGGAAGCTCCACAGAGGAAAGGGGAGGGAGGGGGGCGGAGAGAGAGGTCATAGGGCCAGAGTTATAGAAAGGGCAAGTGATGGCTGCGCCGGGGCCGTTTGCCGGCTCCGGGGTTGGTTTGATATCCACGGGAACGGAAAGGCAAACAAGAGACGCTGTTGTTGGGGGTACGTCGACGGCAGCGCACTTTCGTGTTGGTTTGGACCTTGGTGTGGACGTTGGGGTTGGAGGAGTCGATGGGTATTCTGATTTGGATATTGCATATCGCCAGTCGCATCCGGGTGCTTTTGGACCACAGCTTGGCTATCAAGGGCATCGGCAGCTGCATCGGCATTTAACAAAGCAGCAGCAGCAACAGCAGCACCTTCATGGTATCGAAATCGGGCCGTCTGGGACACATGCTACAGAGGGTGTGGTGGGACTGGTGCCCGGCTCACTGCAACAGCACAACCAACACAACCAGCATAACCAACAGCAGGAAACACAAAGAGCGGGTCAGTTCGGCGTTCTCACTCCCACACTGGCTCCCGCTGTTGCTCCCGACGTCACGGATGGTCGGCTCCAGTCCTACAAAGTCGGCGGCAAGCTCGTCGCCGACCCGCCGGATCTGCAGGCTTGGCGGGAAAGGCTCTTCGACGTCGACGACATGATCATCCTGACCCATGAGCAGTTCGACACGTACTTCCCGCACGTAGATAATGTTTACTCGCATCGTTCTACGCAGCGCTACAAGCGCAAGCCCTTTGTCTCCCATTACTGGGATTGCCGCATGAAGGGCCGTCCTCCGGGCACCCCCAAGTCCGATGACCCGGCCAAGAAGAAACGCAAGCGCAACGCTCGCGAGCGCGATCTATGTGATGTCAAGATTAAGATCACCGAGTACTTTGCCGGCGCTGATGACGCTGCCGCTCTTGATTGCGAAGTTGCTGCCGCGTTGGCCGCATCAGCCGCAGGCGCTGGGTTTGGGATTCTTCCTGCACCGGGGGAGAGGTTCTGGACGATTCAGCGTGTGAATGGTAATGGCGGCAACGGCAAAGGAGATGGCGTGGCGGGGCCTCATAAGCACACGCTGGCCAAGAGTGACGAGATTAAGAAGAATAGCGTACAACGACATGTTGCTAAGCAAGGAAAAGGCGTGAAGAAGACACAGGTATGCCAGCCCCTTTGCTTGTTTGTGCTTAAGAGAGGGAAGAGGAAAAGACACATTATATCTTGTTCATATTCCTTGACTGGGTTACTTTGTGGTGCTATTAACTGCATGGAGCTGACCATGATGTTATTATTCTCCACAGTATGCCAGCCATACAAAGGCTACTGGAGCTGCCCAGCTGACGGTTAGAAAACGCGCCGAGGAGAACGACTTGAAGCTATTTGCAGCTTGCTTCTGGTATGACCCTAGATCCTGCTATGCTTTTATTCGATTCCTTGGATGTATTAGCACCTAATCCCAGCCCCCTTTTTTTGGGAAACGCTCTATAGCCCCTTTTCACAGCGTGTCTGGATTGCACTAGAAGCCAAAGGCCTGGCGTACCAGTACGTCGAGACAGATCCGATGCAGCGACCAGCACTGATGCCGCTGCTTGAGGCAAACCCGCGCGGTCGGGTCCCCGTCATACAACAGGGCGGGTGGGCATGTGCCGAAAGTGCAGTCATTTTGGAATATGTATGAAGTTTATCTCTTTCTCCTATCCGTTGTGAATTTCAGGTGGTGGCTTGGTTTTGTTGCCGCAGTAGGCAACGAGAGCAGCTATCAATTGTACTCTGGTACCTAGATCTTCGAAAGAGTCATATGCTAACCCAAACCGTGGGCTTTTTCTTGTTTTAGCTGGAAGATGTGTATACTGCTGTCCCTCTTTTGCCATCTGACCCACGGCTCAAAGCAAATTGCCGTCTGTGGATAGATCATGTAAGTATATGTGTTGAGATGCAGCATGCCCGAGAGTGCACCATCTGTCAGAAAACCACATATTCTAACAGGCAAGATAAACACCCACATCATTCCGGAGTTCTTTGCTTTACTTCGGCCTCCCTACAAGGACCAACATGGTAACCTTCAACACCACACAGTGGTCATGGAGCGCTTACAGAGCCACCTCACCAGCCTGGTTCTGGCGGCAGATGAACAGGGCCCCTTCTTCCTAGGCCCGTCTTTCAGTCTTGTCGACATCCACTTCGCCCCCTTCGCACTTCGTCTCGGCCGCGTTCTTCGCCACCGATGCGGCTGGGTAGATCCCGTGCCTGGAACTCGTTGGTACCGCTGGCTTAATGCTCTGGAACGGAACCCACATGTCTACGCGACTACAAGCCTGGACGACCTTTACATTGAAACGACTGATGCTATTTCGGCCCCAGATACGTCAGCAGAGCTGGCTTCAATAAACCATATGCAGCGCCAATCCATTCAAGGGGGTTTGCCTGGAGTCTCTGTGGTACATCTGGGCTAGAACTTGACTGTTTCTTTCCATTGAATGGATTCATTTTGCTATATAACCGTTGTCTGCTAATCGGTTACTCACCTTTTTCTTTCATAATTTTCACGAACTGATTTAAGCTGAGCAGATCTATACGGAAAAAAATGGAGTTTATTGCTATATTCAGCGATGTGTATTGATGACAAATGATGTATTATAAGTATGTTTCGTAGTTAATGCACAGATATGGTACGATGATATTTACACGCAGCAGAACCAAAGTTGGTTGAACAAGAAGTTTGTGAATCGTGAACACTGGCTAACTGCTGTGCGGAAGCTACAGAACGAGGTGGCAGCCGCCAGCGCCACCACATCGACGGCGGTCTACCGGATCTCAGATATCTGACCTGGCGATGACCGACCAGAATGTGAATACGATTTGTGGGATGCCGGCTTTATGGAAAAGGGTGTGTGTTTTCATACTTGAGTGCCCTGGTCCACCCAAAAGGTGTTTGCAATATAATTCTGCCATATCGGCCTGTATTTCCACACCAAATAATGGTTGGCGTATATCATTAGTTCATTAACTTTGTTGTTCCTCAATAGAGTTTATCTCACTTTAGCCACGTGCCAGCTTCAATGGTTACGTGACCGAAAAAGTCTACGCATTGAGGAGCTTTATATGCATGCTGGGTCAAAGTCTATCTGCAAGAATTTACTATAAAACAAGATCTAGTTAGTTTCTGGTGAGACAGACAAAAGTCGAACACAACTTTCCATTCTCAGGATATACCTATACCGGCTACCTTTCGCATTACTATTACCCAAGAATCATAAACCCAGCTGACATGGGACCTCTGAAGCGACTCTTCTACCACTTACGCCATGCCTGGAAGGCAAGACATAACCAACCTCTACAAGATGCACGACGTGACCGACCTCTACAAGATGCACGATGTGACCGACCTCTTCAAAATGCGGCAAAGCTGTTGCAGATGCCCATCGAAATAATAATTAGGATCTCCAATCACCTGCCTCGACATAGTTTGTACACACTTGCTCAATCGTGCTACCCTTTGCAAACTATTCTTCGGCAGCATTTCCACCTTGAAGATTCTGGTGCTCATACTCAGCCTCTCGACGTTTTCAGCTGCCTTTCGAAAGACTTACTTGACCGGCTAGTTTGCGATAGGTGCATTGCGTACTCTATCGATGAGTACAAGGAGTTTCCTCAGGGTCCATGGCGCGAATACCAATTAAACACGATGGCTCTGGGCTGTAAACGCCGGAAGTTTTGTCCGTCCGAATGCTGCCACCCACCTCATCTCTGCTCATGTCACCGGCATGATCCTATGCCTTACACCCAAAAACAGCATATCGAGCTTGTACTCAAGCACACTGGTCCATCGCGTATAGATAACCCAAGATTAACTCATGTGATTGTACCTAGACAAAGGGCATACGCATACTTCAAGTGCAAGCTAGGCAGGACGGCAATCCGTTCACCATGGTCAATGACATATCACTACACAATCATGTCCCGAATAGTGCAGGACAGGTTCCTACTTTTTTGCGAAATTCGATGGACAAATGCCGACACAAGTCGATTTGACATACTGGATGGTCGATACGGACCATCACTTTTACATCATTATTTGTGCCCGGTAGTGATGTCACGGGGCCGGTTGATAGAGTCGCAGTATTCCTGGAGAGACACTATCGTATTTGCTGGCACAGAATACGGCGCAGTTAAAAAATGCTGTGTCTGTATGGCTGAGTCCATAACCAATGGGGGCCGCGATAACGGCATCGCCCGCCTTTGGCAAGACCTTGGGAGTGCGAAGGACCCTAGACATGAGTGTTGTTTGGGTGTGGATATAGTTGTGGACAAAGAAAGGGCACAGAGAGAAGCAGGCAATATTGTACGACTTTTTGGGCGCATATAGGCAACGGGTTGGAAATAAAACACTACTATATTGACGCCTCTTTTGCGATGAGAAAGCCAAAATAGTTGACTGTAGAGAGAGAGGCTTTGCGCGGCAATCCGGTCCTTGTCAAAGTTTCTTCGGCATGAGCTGTTGCATCTTCGGCGGCTTCAAATCTGTTTGTTTTGCCAGTCTGGTTTAATATTATATTATCGAAGTAGCTCCAATGTGCGGCGGCTCCGTGAGCATTGCGAGTATGTATATGAAAGAAAGCACACGCTTGGGGAAAAGAAACAGCTTTGAACAGTTGAAACTTTAGCATATTCCGATCATTACAATCCATGATTCCTATCAACCACCATAACTTCCCATCAACCATTATAACCTCCCATCAACCACCATAACCTCTTATCGACCTAGCCATGATGAACCTCGCTCGATAACCCTGGTATGAAATGATAACAATCATTCCAAGTATAATTAGCTATCTATCTATGATTATTCTGTGATCAAACGTACCTCTCATGTTTGAAGAGCCGAGGCTGGGTGCTTGTGTTGGCTTCACCTAGTGATAGGCTACTGGACTGAGCAACCACGGTGAGGTACAAGCTTTTGCTCAGGCCCGGCCACCCACCCCTGGTAATTTAGACCCTACCAGAATGGCCCTGGTAATTCTTAGGCCGTAACGTACCAGAATGGCCCGCTGGTTGCAATAAACACGCTTTATGGGGGGGGGGGGGGGGCACTCACTAAACGAATGTTCCGGTATCATCATGGGCGCCTCAACGAACCATGGTTCTTTGGACCTCGAGAAGTTCCATCTCCAGTCGAATCGTTGCAATTTGACTCTCCAAAATCTCCTTTCTGAGATTGGCTTCCTTCCATTCGGCCGTCTCCACCAGTGGCAGACTGTCGAGCTCTACCACGGGGAGATGGCTGTCCTGGTTGGGCACCTTTCTGACGGCCGGGAGTTTCTGGTAGACCCAATTACAAAGTCGACCGAATCGGGTGCCAAATCGAGAGAAGTTTTCTGAACCGAGGAACGTGAGTAAAGCAACAAATGCGGTGCACTAATTGCAAACATTGCCGATAGAGGGGTCCATGATGACAGAATCCGGCTTGGGAAGAAAGAAGAAAAGGAGTTTGGACACGAGAGTGAGGGAAATGCTATTTATGTTGACACAAAGCTTAAAAAAGCCTCCTTCTCTTTACGGGTTCTGTTCTCGCTACACCTCGCCCCAACTGGGAAAGAGCACGGTTAATGTCCTTCTCCTCGACAGTATTTGTCGCTCTTTCTCTACGCCGAGCTTTTCACATGTAGGACCCAGTACTGAAAGCTCTAGGAACCTCCGGAAATATGAATTCTGTTGCACTCTGACAACTTGCTCCCTGATGCAACCAAACGCATGGGGTGGGTGTTCTTGAATTTCTCGACTTCAGCAGTACCTTCGTTACAAAGAAGCAGTTCCTTCTTGACTTATTAGTAGTAAACTCGCTTGGCGTTACTGGTATTAATTCACCTTGCAGAAAACTAAACACTGTTTCCATTTCTAATTATTTGTATGTGGGAAGCATTCGGTGGAGGGGAGGAGCAACAAGCATAATCGAGCCAATAACTACCTTACCAAAGATTGAAGAAGAACAGTAACTGCTGTCCTTCCCACTCAAAGCCGTTGCTTGGTAAGGACACACCCCAAAAAGAGAAGGAGGATTCTCATGCTTTTTTGTCAATATAGATAACATGCCCCCTATTCTCGTGTCCCAAACTCTTTTCTTCTTCATATTTCTTCAAAATCGTATTCGTCGCCGACATGGATACCGATTTCGTCACCAAATTTGCGGCGTAGATCGGCGCGATTGTGGCAATCTCATGTACCTTGGTTCAGAAAACGCTGGCGTGTTAGCAACCAGACTCCTCAAGTTGTGGACCTAGATCAGGAGGCACTTCCAGGCCGGTAGGACCGACAATCTCAACCGGGCCAGCATTCTGCCCTTGACAGAGCTTGACAACCCCCCTCTGTTGCGGCCGCAGTTATGCGAACGGGAGAGTGCGGAACTCAGAAAGGAAGTCGACCAACTGAAACAGGACCTGATCGACTCGAAGGAGGGGTTCCTCACGCTCATGCAGACGGTGCGTGAACGAGGAGGGTCCTGGGCGGCCCCTCCACCCTCGGTTTGGCTAACTTTCGAGTAGCATCAGTCCAGAAGCCTAGCAACACTAGGTGAAGCCAACACAAGTATCCAGTTTCGGCTCTACAAACTTGACAGGTATGTTTTCCACACAGTAACCATAGATACATAGCTGATTATGCTTAGAATGATTGTTATCATTTCGATACCAGGGTTGTCGAACGAAGGTCTACCCATCATGGCTAGGTCTGGCAGTCGATGGGAGGTCGTGGTGGTTGATGAAATGTGACGGTCGGTCAAGTTTTACCAATCATTAATGTCGGATTTGCTTTCATGTCTCTCGCCAATCAAAGAACCTATGTGCTTTGTACTCGCACCCTCGGTGGCGGTGGCACTGTAATATTAGCCAGAACGTTGATACAGAAAGTGTTCTTCTTCATCCTGTTGAAAGACTTTGTCGGAATTCTATTACACTGAAGGAAAAAAGACGTGGCCTAATTTGCACAGGGAACCAGGCCAGAGTCGATCGACTATTGGGGCGGGTAGGAAGCATGGTGTGGCAGTTAAAGTCCAATCCCTTCACCGATGATGACGTTCCTATGACAAAAAACTGGACTGCACAGGGTTGTGTTAGTGGACTTGTTGCAGACTTAGGCCACTATTGTAGAAGAAAGCAAGGCTGATGTTATTATCCATGTCTTCTTATCATCCAACGATTCACCAACGCCATCACCCCCCTTGACAAATTCTAGTTAGCTACCTACAATGGAGAACAAGGTAGTATTTGCTATCAACGCTGGCTCTAGTTCCGTCAAGATCTCGGTGTATCTTGCGCAAAGGAATGCAGCACCCCATCGCATCGCCGAAGCCCAAGTTAGTGGTCTCACGGCCCCACCAGCCAAGCTCACATATGCGAGAGCCGGCGAGAGTGTTGTCAAAAACAAGGAGACAAGCGATGGTGTGAAGAGCCAAGATGGTGCCTTTACGCTGCTGCTAAAAACGCTCATTGATGACCCCGAGCTTCATCAAGTTGGCTCCGCCAAGGACGTGGCCATTGCTTGCCACCGGATCGTCCACGGAGGAGACTACAAAGAGTCCAAAGCCATCACCAAGGAGACATACCATCGCCTCGAACAGCTGAGCGAGCTGGCACCATTGCACAATGGCGCTGCGTTGGCGATTGTGGACTCGTGTATGAAGCAACTGCCTGATGCTACTAATATCGCCTGCTTCGACTCGCAATTCCATGCAACTATTCCTCGCCATATTTCCACCTACCCGATTGACCAAGAGGTTGCCCGCAAGAACGGCCTGCGCAAGTACGGCTTCCATGGTATCAGCTATGCCTTCATCACTCGCTCCGTTGCCCAGTTTCTGTGCAAGGATGTGGATACACTCAACATCATTGCTCTGCATCTTGGCAGCGGCGCCAGTGCCTGTGCTATCAAGGGCGGCAAAAGCTGGGACACGAGCATGGGGTTGACGCCGTTAGCAGGACTCCCAGGGGCGACGCGGAGCGGGAGCGTAGATCCAAGGTGAGAAAGCCATATTTTTCTATCTAACGCTTTTCCTATCTTTCTATCTACAATACTCATCCCCCATGGCACTGCTCTCCATCACGTTTCTGTTTATTGTCATTGTTGCTGTTGCTGTTGATGTTTATTGTTTATATTATTGTGGATCACTGTTTCTCTATAGCAAAAGTACGAGAAGACTGTGTGCTGAATATGGAATTCCCACTTCTGCATGCCTGCTGCCCACAGACCATTCTTCACATCCTGGTTTTGTCTGAGAAGATTTGTTTGAGAACCCCCCGCCCTCCCCTTTCTTTCATCGTCATTGAGGCTAGAGCGAAGGGAGGGAGGATCAAAATGTGAATTTATTTGGCCTAAACCTCTCACATCCTCACCCCCCTTCCTCCCTCCCTGCGACATGTGAAGTTCACCTTAACAGTGTAGACGACATGTTGTCTCGGCGCTGCGCCTAATATGCTCCGTCGATAACTACACTCATCTAGCATTCACAACCATTACAGCTTTTGGGGATTGGAGCGCTTGGAAAGAGCAACGTTTGCTAACCAGATCGGATTACCATGTATGAATAGTCTCGTGTTCCACTTTGCAAGTGACGTCGGCCGGCTTTCTCCGGCTTCCACGAAGCACTTGCACATATCACGGGCCGAGGAGATACTCAACAAGGAGAGCGGATGGAAATCTCTCACCGGCACCACTGACTTTGCCACTATTGCTGCCTCGGGCGATGCCAACCATCAGCTTGCCTTCGACATGTTAGTCGATCGCATTTGTGGGTTTGTCGGAAGCTATTATGTCTCACTCGCAGGCAAGGTCGACGCCCTCGTTTTTGCTGGTGGCATCGGTGAGAGGAGCGCTAAACTGCGGGCAGCCGTGGTGAAGAACTCCTCATGCCTGGGGTTCGAGCTGGATGGGAATCGCAATGAAGGAGGCGGCGGCAGCGGTGATGTGTGGGATATAGGCAGTCACGACACAAAACATCGCGTGCTTGTTTGCCAGACGGATGAGCAGTTTCAAATGGCTTGGATGTGCACTAACGGGGATGGGATGTGGTTATAGGTGATATCAAGGAACTGTCCACGTAGACATGGGTCAATTGCGAGCACGAATAATAAGGACAGCGGTTATAACATCAAAAAAAAAATGGTATCAATTTTAACCCCAACGCATAGAAAGGAATCGACAGTAGAACTGGATAAGTATATAGAAAGTTCATCACAAGCCATCCAAACTCCGATACTTCCACGCTTTCAACCTGTCCACGCGTTCTTGGCATATTCCCAGTCCGGTGAGGATGCATGCTAAGCCTTACCGGGAGGTAATAGAAAGCCAAGCGCCAACTATTGAAAGAAGTGAAAATAATCGAACAGGGTAAAAAACCTGACAACACCCAGGCACCATGAAATGTGCCGCCTCAATAAACGCCGCATGTGTGTGTGGTTTTTGCACCACTTCCCCCAAGTGTCAGTGTTGTTCACAATCACATCACTGTGTGATGTCCCTCTTGCTTTATACAGCGAAGATCAACGACCCAAGGACTCGGGTGCAGAAGCCGATATACTAAGTGGGAAAAGTAGAAAGAAATTCGAGTCAGGGCACCAATCATATGCGCGCATCCGTTCGTTTGTATATGCCTTCCGGTGGTTCCGAAAACCCCCCATTTCCATTTGTATCCCCCAAACATTTCGAAGAAAAGTATCCGATTAAAACAAAAGCTGTGATGAATAAGCCAACAAGGGTCCCAGAACGCCGTTTCATTTTGAGGGAAGAGGCGTTTTATTTATCGGCGCCATCCTCTAGAACATATTTTCGTATGATGCATTGCCTGACAACGATTGAGAATAGTCAAGGCGTTCCAAGGATATTTAGTAATGAGTTGGCATAAGCGCCTGGGGGGGTATTGGGATGATGTATTTTGGTCGAGAGTGTCGACGCATGGGTGACATTAGCATTACTTTTAGCGCAAGCGTCGACGGAAGCGATGCCCTGTTTTCGGGAAGGGGGGTTGGCCGAGGCGACCAAAGGAGTCAAGCACCGCTTCTCCTCATTTGTCGCTCCCGGCCTAGGTGCGCATCTCATGACCCAACACCTTCTTGACAAGCCACAGCCATAGCTAGGGCGTCAAGACCGCTGCTCGGCATTCCGCCAATACCGCCGCCTGGACGATTGAGGAGTGGAAGATCAAGACCGCGCATTTCCCATGATGTGGCGCTTGGCGAGGCTAGCGGAGGTGTAGGAAGTGGAAACTGTTTTGGAATGTGTTCCATTGATTCCCAAGGTGTAGAAGAATCGCGACCATTAGTTGAGGAACGACTACGGCCAGAGGATGTTGAGCTCCGTCGTGCCTCGGCGATTGCAGCTTTGTGTGTTCGTTGACCACTACCAGAGGAGCGGCTCTTGTCCTTGTAATGTGTCTCAAGGTGCTGTTTCATGTTGTCGGCGCGCGTAAATTTCTTGTGGCAGCCTGTATAGGTGCACTGGACAGCTTTTTCGGCAGTGTGGATCTTAGAATGGCGCGAGGCATGGCCAGAAGTGGTAAATGTCTTTTCGCAACCATGACTGTCGCGATAGCGGCACGGATACCGTTTTCCTGGACGCTCAGGCACAGACGAGTTGGCGGAGCTGTCGTCCTCATACGATGCTGAGCGACTGCTATCAACATATGCGGGACGCTTCGCGGGAGGCACCTCAACAGCATACTCGTGGCTGAGAGGATAGTGTGATCCTCTAGGATAGCTGTAATCCACAGAGGGCGTCAACGGAGATATGGGGTCATTGCTCATCTGCGAATCGTAGGAATCTGAGCGCAGCAGCTCTGGAGTATTGGGGGATGAAGAGCCACTGCGAGGAGCAAGTTGGGGACGGAGGGACAAGCTGGTAGAGGTTTGATAGCTCTGCTGATGATGAGGCTTCTTGTGGCGGGTACTGCTATCGTCATTGAGCAGCGAGACCTGGCGGCCTGCCGCATCACGAACTTGCATCATCGTATCGTTGATTGAACACAATGGTGTAAGAAGGAATAGATCTGGTATTTGAATGGGTGGCGAGAGGTCTGGAGCAGTGTGATCGGCACACGTTGACTAGATGGCTGTATCAAATGCCGACAGACTAGGGCGGCTATGGCCTTGGTCAAGGGTAGAAAGTAGTGTGAGTTGCTGACTGTTGCTTGGTCACAGGTAAATGCTGCTTGTCCTTCCGGATGAAGGCAATGCAAAATCAAATTCCGAGCGGATTGCCTGCCGAGTAAACGGACGGTGACAGTTCGTGACGTGGGAGGAAGAAGCAAAAATGGCAGTAAATTGTAGCGGTGGTGAGACGAGCAGAGTGGGAGAGGGCGGAAGGACTTGTTTGTTCCACCGGCGACTCGGACAAGCTAATTATAGGAGTGGACTGCTGCGTTGGAATGCGGATGGAGGAAGCTGTCGAGAAGAACCAGAAAGCAGTAGAGGAGCAGTAGGAAGCAGTTGATGGAAGCGGTGGGAGGCAGAAGAAGCGCAGGAGGAAGCTGGGAGAAGAAGGGCCAGACTGGTGGGGAGAGGGGAGGGATGGGATTTTGTTCAAAGCTGTGTGTCGCAGCCGGAAACCCATCCATCAACAGATCGAGGGATCGAGGGTTGTTTGACAACGAGAGACAACAGAACCCACTCCAGGTACCTTCCTCTAGGCACACCAGCACCCACTGCTCGCAGCCCAAAAACCCTTCCAGCAGCACGCAGGTATGCAGCCTTAGGGTGGCAGGGGTCGTCGGTGGGAACAGGGAGCAAGGGTCTGGCTGCTGCTGCTGCTGCTGCTGCGCTGGGGACACGGGGCAGGGCCAAGGACGTTTCCAGGGCTCTCGCAGGGCCCGCTACAGCGCCGCTACAAGACCGCTACAGGGCCTTTGCAGGGCCTGCCAAGGAGTGTGGAGAGGCATCTGGGGCGCTCGCAGGGGTCGTCGCAGGGGGGAGGGGTGTGGCTGATGTTGGGGTTCAAAGGGTGGCGCCGCCTGGGGCTACAGGGACTGCTCGTAGTACAGCACCAATAAGCAGGTAGGTGGGTGTGCCCATACCTGGCGGCGCGTGTCTGGAGTCTTGTGTCTAGTGTCTGAGGACATGCGTTGAACCAGGTCGTATTGTACAGTACGGCGCACTTGTACACCTCTCTAAGGCAGTGGCACCAAGTCTGCAGCGGAGAGCAACGTCATGTCACTCTGTCGTACCACGCCGCCTCTGCTTCGTATCCTGGCAGTCATGTATTCTAGGTGGCGCGGCGGTTCCCGGACAGGACAGTGGGAGGAGAAGCCAGCTTTATTAGCAGATTCGCGCAGCAAATTATGGACTTGGTGGACGCGTTTATGCCCAGGCACCTGCGAGGTACTTGTACCTTCCTCCGCTCGCCGGTTGGGGACAGACTCGCATAAGAGAAGATGGAGAAGAGCAATGATAAAGAGTAATCAAGTGTGCAGCATTTACTTGGCCAAGAGGTGGTGTTCTCGCCTGCAGCAGCAAAAGATCCCTCCGCCCATTCCAACACGCTTGAGTTGAATACTCGAAAGCCCAAAGTATTCTGCATATGCGCCTCCCTCGCCTGGCCGTTGAGGTTGTGTCGTGGCGATCGGGTGTGGATGCTCATAAGTACTGTGTAGGTTTGTTGGAATGGCCAGACAGGCAACATATGTCAGGATCAGGCAGTCAATCCTATATGGAGTTCTTTTTTCCGGCATGCAAACCTACAATGATTGAGCCGACACGTCCAATGCCAACAATAGCCATCCAGAAATCCTCCCGAAGATGGGATTGTCAGGGCGTCCCCTGATCATCTCGAATCTCCATCTTCAACACCCTCGCACCTTCCTACACCTCAACTACGAACGACATCCCAGCATCGACTGCCTCTGCTAGAAACAGTCGTTGCTCAGTACGAAAAGCTTATACGGGATTGAACTGCTCGTCTACTTCGCATGTTCCTTGTAATCTCTTGACACTGACATTGCTTCGTACAAGTCGTGTCCGTTACATATATTTTCATGCCCCAACTCTGATGTCATTACCTCATACCACACTTTGCAAACACAGGTTGGTGACCTTGTGCTGACAAACCTGGGGCTTGGCTTGAGGCGAAAAGCCATGTACAATGGTGAGTGGGCGTACATGGCGGGGTGTTTGGCCGGCTCGCCCCCAAAAAGGCCCTCCCAAAGCTAAAAAAGAGTTGTGTGAATCTACGTAGTAACCAGCTGCCACAGGTCCTTTGCGAGAAATTAGAGAAAATGTCTTTGTTGGTTCCGTGCTACTAGTAGGAAAATAAAGAAGTAGCACACAGTACGTTGAAGGTGCAATCCTACTCTGGTCAAAGGGTGTGGATTGCTATGAGAGGAGTGTGGATAGTACTTTACGCGCATGCTCATCTCTCTCGCCTTCTCCAAGGAAGGACCCTGATCCCACCACCAAAAACTCGATCGCAAATCCTCAACATGCCCCGCGTGTGGATCATCAGGCTCCTCCCAGCGAGCCCACGGACGGTGAAATTTGGTCATTCTGATTGCAGGCTTTCGTTTGATCGACGTCATTGTTCCAATATCTACTTTGTGCCGCTCCGCAGACCGGGAAGCGCGAAGGGTGCAAGATATCCCTATGCACATCGAACTTCATGCGGGGGGGGGGATTCGTACACGCTACGTTGGTTGTTACTCAATAGAGTTATTCGCCGCCTCTGGAACAGGCGCAGCAAGCCTCGGTATTCCCCAGCTGGTATCAAGCCGCTCCCGCTCCCTTTGCTCAATGGCTTAACATACCGCCTACCAAGGTAGTGCAAGCGCAAATACCACCAGACTTTCTAGTCACGGATACTGTAGTTCCCCTTTTAGTGTGGTTCAGCAAAGTTTCCTGTCTACCCCTTGACCCGCGACCTACCGACAGGGTGGTGGGTTGAAAACGCCACCCACCAGGCACAGTACACAGGCATTGTCAGCCATCTGGTGATTTTTCGCAGGGCCCGGGTTGAATCCATTTCATCACACGAGTCGTCGCAATCGCTGCGCTCACGATGTCTGATTTCTGGTCCCCCTTCAGCGGCTGATCCTTCAATAATTTGTTTAGCATGAAGCCATCCCCGTGATCAGTCTAAAAACGCTGCTATACGAGGCTCGATTAACTCGCACGCAGTATGCAATTCTAAATTGTGGACAGCTCTTGGCTCGCATCGCCACTAATTGAGTCGGCCCACATGAACCAAGGACTGGTTATAGACTGAACAGAGTTTAAAAACACAACCTCACCCGGCCACATACCCAGAATCATCAGCTTAGTCGGCCATTGTTGAACTAGGCAACAAACTAAGCGGCGTTGCCTTGGTCTGAGGATTAAATCGAAGTAGACTGCAGGCGCTGGCATGGACGTGCGAATCCATGGGAATCATGTTCAATTATACTAGTATTCAGTCATCCTAAAGACATTATGATGTCATGGAAGCTCAAGATGCCCTCCAAAAGCACATCGCCATCCATGGCACAAAGAGATGGGCTAGAGAGGAGATCAATGTTGCTGCCACTGGCTCGGAGACGACTCCGATGAATCAATCTGGCTGACACGCGCCAGAGAAGCGAGAAGGAAAGCTGACGCCTCATCCAGGGTCGTCAGAGCAAAACAGGGTCCAGGACTTTAGTGGCTACATGGTCCACCTATCTGTCTCTGCGCCGCCAGCCAGTAATCGGGCAGATCGGGAGACGTCGCCCGTCCCCTTTCAAAAAGGCGGCGGTACGACGCTACCTAACTGGCGCGCCGAATAACAGTAACCTTCTGGGACTCGTGCGTTTACAGACAATGAGCTAAGGAAGCGACTCCGAGTCTCCGACGACCACTCATTCGTAGGAAGGTAGGTACAGTAGGCACCTTCACACCGTCGTAGCGCTGGTGCTGGTTGTCACTGTGAGGGTGTACGTAGGTACATTCGAGAGTCTTGGGGGCTCCACGAAGCTGCGGCTTGGCAACCCCCCTCCGGACCTCTCCTCCAGCATGGCTTGGCTTCAGCGCCTCACTGCATGCCTCCAGCCCTGTGTTGTCCAATGCCAGCTAATTACTGGATAGCTACAGGCTCACCCTCGCTCTCCTCTACTCTAATCTGCCTACACCACTACTTAGCATTCACTCATAAGCACATGCAGAACACAACCCAGCCTATCACTAACCTCAAACTAGAGACAAACGCCCATGAGCGATAAAATCGTGTACGGGAGCAGGCTCTCAGTACCACAAGCTCCAAGCTGTTGCCACACAATAAACACCACATGCAGTACGAAGTACTTTCGGGCAACCATGTTAAGATGAGGGGTTGAGCCAACAGGGTGGCGCTGGATAGGATGCAAATCTTGCACAAGGCCATGCCTGGATGAATGGCTTTTTGCATTGCTTTCCCCTCTTGCTTTGTGTTACCCACACCGGTGACTCTTGGTGTTGATTATCCTTGACCTTGGACGCATCGGTTGCTTTACTCCGGAAGTAGGATTGGGGGCACTGCACGGCCTTCCTAGTAACTTGCGAACACTCGCACAACTGACTTTGGCTTGCGGTTTTCCCATGAGTGTATTCTTGCGTGTTCAGAGTGTGGGAACTTTCTGCCCTGCTGACAAGACGACGTCATTACGGCTCGGGCTTTTGGGGCATTTCCGTTTCGTTGGACCCTCGACATAGATGAATACGCGCATGTTGATCAAGCACACACGAGTGATCAACGCTGTCTAAATATTCTGAACCCCGTAATGCTCGGAGCGTTATTTCCGGCACCGCTAGCAGATGTAAGGCAATTCCTTGTGTGTTCGTTCATTCTCCCAAAAACAATAGAAGTGATAGGTTGGCATGCCAGGAGGGGACATCCAGTCAATACAAGCGTGAGGATGTGTTGGACATTCGTCGCTCAACTCCTAACTCAATCAAGACGTCCACATCTGCCTCCTCCTCAGTCCTTTCAACATGCCAGCAAAGCCCCCTACTTAATTCCGCTGGCTTGACACAGCCAATGTGCGTGAGAAACGCAAGCAAGAATCTCGGAAGTATGGTATGGAGTGGCTAGCATCTGAATGGCCTGCGTACATCTAGCTTCAGTATTGATGTTCCTAGTGGCGCTAGTCTGCATGCTTGGTCTGCCACGAGGGATTCCCGACATACTGGCGATGGCTGAGATACGTCCGACTGGTTTAGAAGCCAATATATTTTTTTCAGCCCAGACGCTTCACAAAATCTTGACAAGGCAATCTGAGAGAGGGCGGGGTGGGATACAAACGTAGCCAGAGAAGCAAGGTTAGAAAAAAAGTAAACCAACCCCGAGGGGCGTGAGCCCTGCTGATTACACTAGGGGTGACCCTAAGCTTAGAGCTAGCTGTGTTACTTGCAACTCTTCCAGTAAAGATCCCCTCATTAGTTATGAATAGTCAAATGGCTTGTTCATTCAATGTTTGACCTCTTGCTGATAGAAAGCAACACCTTAACCCTGGCATGTCAGAGCTGTTACTCACGGCAAATTACTCAATCCTCGAAAACAGCAACACATACTAACAAGTGTCAAATTAAGTATCCAATTTGTCTACGCTTGACAACTCAACAACAAAAGAAAACAGTGTTAAAAAACTTCCCCGAAATATCTCTGCAGGGAAGGCACATTAGTGGCCGAGAATACAAAAATGCTTGTTGTGGTAACTCTACTGATACATCTTGATGCTCCCAATATCCAGAGTACCTAGACGTTGCTGCTCGGCAGGCAAGTGACATTCAAGTTCCGACAGCAAGTGTAGTAGGTAGTCATGTTGCAAGGCACTAACAGGGGACTGGGGATGAACTCTACCATAACGTTGAGTAGACTAGGAAGAGAAAAGTCTAGGACGCTGACCTCTTCCCGTAGGTATACGGAGTACAGTTCACACACATCGCCTAGACTGATAATAAGGCCCGATATCTGGTTCAGGCTGGTGGCAATGCAGCCCGTTAATCAAACAAGGAAGCGGCCGCCATCAAACATAATACCCAAGTCTGCCGAATATGCTGAGCAGAAAATATAGCTAATTTGGCGCTAAATGAATGTTGCTTGAGGGAAATGTCTAAAAGCAACAAGAGACACCTCCTAATTAAAAAGCTCAAAACACAACAGTCACCAATTTGTTTTCGCATTTTGTTTCTCTTACAGGCAGAGCACAGTGTCATAAAGCAGTTTTCGTTTGGGGCCAGGCCAAGCGACAAAGTGTTGCATATCATTTTGACTTCTTTTTTTGGTCCTTTTCCGGGCTCGGTGTTTTTCTTACCACAAGGGCGGGTTTTTTTTTCTTCGAGTCACAAGTGCATGTCATCCCGACGATCATTGCCCGGGATTGATCGAAAAATTGTTTTCCCAAAACATATCTGGCGTTCTCTTCCTATTCCATTTACACACTGGCCCTTGCGTTGTGTCAGTTGTGCGGGCGGCGCGTGGGCAGCGTTTGAGTGGTCGCCGACGCCCATGAACAGGGCCAGGAAAGCTGTTGGAAACGGAACCCTGATGTTGCTAGACGAGAAAAGGTCGATGACAGGTACAGGCTCCGATCCCTTGCTAGGCTCCACCTTGAACCAGTGCGGTCTGCGGAGATCAGAGAATTTGCTTGCGGATCGACAAAATGCGTTTTGGTGCAGGGAGGGGAAGAACCCGATGCTGAGAACCCACATCCTTAGGGGTGAACCGCGCCCCACTCAGCCCCATACTCGGCAAAAACCTCGCTTGTGGCTGATGCAGGGTACACAAGGACAAGAAAGTACCTAGGTAGGTAGGTACTGTGATCCCATGGATTACTACCAGGTAGGTAATGTCCCGGACGAACAGGTTTTTTCTTCTTTTCTCATTCTTCTTCGCGTGAGCATGCTAATCAAGTACGGAATACTCCGTACACGCCTGATTCAATTCGCGGTACATGGCATTGAGATGAGAAGTGTCGCGGCAAGGCCATCAGACATGTTGAAAACCTAGATTGGGCAGTACTCACAAGCAGTGCAGCGCTAATTAGATTGTGCCGTGCCTTGGGAATGGGTCTAACCTGATCCGGGAAATCTACTGGAACTTCTAGCTGGGCCAGCCTGTAATAACTACACATTCCTATATATATGCACAATATGGCAGTTGATGTGTGAAACTGAAAACACACACCTTATTAAAGACGGTTCGTAGCTGTATGAATCAAATCCTGCACACACTCCAGCCTTGAGTGACAGGAGTTCGGGTGATACCTCGTGCCCGTACTTCAGAAATGGGCAACACGACAAAAGTCGGACAGGAGAAAGGCGATTATCGAATATTCCAAACAAGCCAGATAATACTACTGTTGGCCATCTGCCAAGGTTTAGAAATTGGGGGCTCAACATTGGGGTAGAAATTGGGGGCTCAATCGTTGCAAAGAAAGGATCAGCTTAAGATCACACTCCTCCTTCCGTTCGAAACCAACCCAGCCTCACCCCCCACTGCAGCCACCGTCTGTCAAAGACGGGAAGGAGACACCGACATCAGCAAGCAAAGGGAAGGTATCGGGCTCATGACAGGAAAAAAAGCTGAACCCCTGCTGAAATTCGCCCTAGAAAGCTGCAGCTCATGCGAGAATTCTCACCTATTCACCGATCGTTGCGTTATGCCAAGGCCCACACATTAACTAACATCTGACAATGCAAACCAATACGTAGTACGTCATATCAACCTACTTCCTACACCCCTGAAAAGGATGAAAGGGAGAAGAAACGCCGGTCTTGCTCTCAGTGGGGACGCGCGGGATGCGCCCGTTGATGGTGCTGCCCAGCTGTCTTCGTTGGAAAGTATTTACCGTTTAGAAGGCAACAGTTAATTTATCAGATAGTAACAGCTGCGGCACACACTGCCCGTCAATCACTGCTGGTTGGGTGGGATTGCATGGCCTCACTACTACTACAACAACAACATGCCCCTGTGCTGTGCCGAGCGTCGACCCGGACCAGGCGGAGGATTTTCAAGGCCGCCCTCTCCAGGGTTGCACAGGCAATACCCTCCGCCCGTTACTCTGGGAGCCGCTTTGACGATCGAGATCTGCGAAGAAAAAGAAAGCAATGTTGTGGGTGAGTAGGTCATTATAACGAAGACAATGGCGACTCAGTTGGAGCAGCGGAGCGGCTGACAGCTGACACCCATCCCATCCCCTTGGAACTGATGTCTGAGCCATTAGAAGTGTAGTTTGGGAAGTGTTTTCTTCTCTTGGTTCATCAAGGAGACCCATCCAACGCCTCCAGCAGACAACCTCATCGATCGACCCGCCATGTTCTTGTACCACGAGTTGACTCTACGTCATCATCCGGGACGTTTGGTCCCACTGGGTCCTTTTGCAGGAGAGCTCCAGCTGCGACATGGGACAGACGCCTGCCATCATCATAAACCTACGCTTTTTTTTTTTCACATCGCACACCCCCCAACTCCCTTGCCTGTCAAAAGCTCGAATAAGCGCGGGTAAGCCACCTTTTGTTTTTTCTTTGACAGTTTCAACGCTCTTGGCGAGCGGCTCAAGAAGCAAAAAAAGACAGCGGAATGACCGGAAGCAGAGGACATCTCATCCTTAGAGCTTTCAGTTGGTCGCTAGCACATGGATTTGGAGACAAGCATCTCTCTAGTCGCTAATCACGATTCATGAGAGACCTCACCCTTTTTCTTTTTTATTTCACCCACGCATTGTCAAGGAAAGTATGGACGACTGCGCAATATCCGATCACTTTTAATAACTACATCGACTTCCCGTTAGCAGATCCTCGTTCCCGTGGTGTGGCCTGAATGACACCATTGGGTATCATGTCTGTTGGCTTTGATTGGGACCCCCCCCAACTTCCCATCTCCGCAGTGACATGCTTGCTTCATTTTCTTTATTTCTATTTTAGCAAAGCTCTTCGTATTGTAAGTTATTTAACCGGGAACAGGTCACATCTCAACGCCCTGATTCGTTGTCTGAATATGCAGGTCTTTTCTAGGGTTTTGTGGCTGTCCGCATCCACGAGTAAGTTCAAATGGCTTCCCCCCCCTCCCATGCCCACCTAAAATTCCCGCGATCTGCAATCTCGATGTCGTGAAACTACCAGCGGGCCGCCCGATAATTAGAAAAGGCCGAGGTATGGCAAGGGGTATCTATGCCGCCTCCTCCAATGCCAGCTCGTTACTCCATCTGGCTGCCATGTTTCTTCTTCATTCCCACCGACCCCTTGATCTGTGTTGTATTTACAGTCATCCATTATCCTAATATGGATCGACGACCCTAACTATGAATTGTGTTCACTCCTTTGTTTTTTACCCTGTATCTGACTATAGCTTAAATATTTTACATTCAATTTACAATGATTTAGATGTAGTATGCTGGACTCTCGTAGGGTAGACTAATGACAGTACACTTACCTTAGTTTGTGTAAATATGGATAAACGAGTTCGCATGTAGAAAACATTGGCATGTGTGCCACACAAAGATAAAAGGAGATGATATAGGTATATGCGACATGCACGCGTGATCACCCAAAGGCGTATCGGATTCAAGTTAAGGATCATGGAAGACGTTGTGTTTTCGATGTTTGTGCTCCTAACATATGAGCCCTGTCCAAACAGTCCTAACACTGGATGGCAGCAGAGGGTCGACTAGGCTGATTACCGGGCATATCGCAGAAATGTATGGCGATCACGATCATAAGGACGATCACACGCATGCACACGCGCGTACACGCATACCACACACATGGGCACACATACACAAAACACACACACACACACTGTAGCAGGTCAGATGCAGTACATCCAATCACTAGACAAAGTATCCCATTACCAAATCCATGTAGATACCTGTTCCTGCTTTTTATCCCCTGAAAGTAAAACGCCTTGATCGCCGCAAGTCTGAATAGTTTCTAAAAGTAGGTGTACCTACCACGAATGATTTGTTTCCTCCTGGTTCCCTTTCCCCTGGGTAGATATGAATATGACGAGAATGTCTTTTGCGTAGGCTTACAAAGGGAATAAAAAAGCAAAGCAAGCGAGAACACATAAATCCAACCAAAATAGGAAGGGGATGCCGGAATAGATATTCCGACAAAGAAGGTGGGAGAGAGAGAGAAAGCGTGTGTCTGTGTGGGCGTGTGTTATTCAGAGAAGAGTGTCGGAAATTAGAGTAGACCAGTGAAGGGGACCGTGTTTAGAATAAATGATCATGATGATGTGGTGAGTTTTTTCATCAGCGTCCCTTGAGGCCCGAACCGCCCCTCTTTCTCCCCCCTTACTTCCGAACCGCCGGCGGAGGACCCATCTTGGTGGCCCCCGTGTCGACCCGTTTGGCCGCCGGCAGGTCCGGAATCTTGAAGCCCCCTGAACTACCGCCTCCACCAACCTGTGTGAAGCTTCCTCCCTTAAACCAGCGATCCTCTTCCGCCTTGCGCTTCTTGCTAAGCTCGGCCTGCATCTTGGGGTCGACAAGCTCCAGACCCTGCACAGGGGTAAAAGCCAGCGAAGACTGCGTGCCCGCTGCCGAGCCGCCGATGGTGCTGCCCACGCCGGATGACCTGAGGCCCTTGCCTCGGAGATCCATACCTGCGGCCTGGCCAAACCCGCCGATGGAGGAGGCTGCACCGCCCACGCTGCTGGCACCTCCCCAGCCCTTGCTCTTGGCTCCTAGCTTCGCTCGCGTGCGCTGATCGACCTGCATGCCCCGGATGCGGCCGTCGTTGCCCTGGCCAATCATGCCCATGCCCACCGTGCCGTCACCGGTGCCATAGCCGACTTCCTGTTCTTCCTTGCCAAATGCCATGCGGTTCTGCGCCTTCCGTAGGTCCGTCATAGCGAGCGCCTCCTTGGCCTTTCTGGCTCTCCTGCCACCGCGCTTGCGAGCCGGCTTGTCGTCTGGAATGGGAAGTGCTCGCTGGCCTTTGTTTGGCGGTGGCTCGGTAAGCTTCTCCAGACGTTCCAAGCAGGCTGACTTGAGGGTCTCGCCCGTAGAACCGTCAGGGCTCGAATGTATGCGGTCAACCCGCGCAGCCAGCACGAGCTTTGCAGCAACAATTCGCATAGCCTGCTTTTTCAGGTCGCTTGGTATGCCACGGATGATATCCGAATTATAGAGATAACCTTGCTGCCGGATGCCAATATTCGTTGCCAAACCTGCCTGTCGTTTCTTAGATCCCCACGAGGGGATGTTGCAGGCTGGCGTTTTGGAAAGGCCCGTCAAGCCACCAGCGGCGTTGAGCATCTGCGCAGCCGTGAGAGACCCAATCAGAACTGTCAGGTTAGGGGCGAATATGCTCATTCGTGATTGCACATAGTCTGTTAGAGTCTGCTTCGCCTTGTGGAGAGCCATTACCATGTCGCAGGCTTGTCGCACCCTGTGAACCTCCTCCTGTGACATCTCCGAGCCCTTTGACGTAGTCGCCTCCACTGTGACGATCATGAGAGACGGTCCATCTAACACGGCCTTGAGGCCTAGACCCAAGGGATTGTCTGTCGAAGTCTGAAGCGCTTTGATGTTTTCCGAGTCCAGGGGCCCGTTACCAATGATAGACACCACCTTGGCATACTCCAGAGGTGTCGTAACCAGCCGCTCGAGTTCAGGAAAGCGCGCCGAATAGTGGTCGCGAATGAATTTGTGTACTAATACCACCTCGCCGTCAATCATAGCCGACAGGCTGTTCGACTGTGTGAGTAGGTGATACTCCGGGTGGTCTTCGATATTGCCGATGTTTGTCTGCTGCGTCGTTGACTGTGTTTGGTAATGGGCGATTTTCTGCAGCGTGCGGGCCAACATGTCAGGGCTAATGTTCATAGAGCCAGATGTAAACGAGCCATCCATATAGGTTGGGCAGGTATTGCGATCAAGAGTAGGGATGGGGGGAAAGGGTATACTAACCTCAAGAATTGGCCCCAAGGTCTGCATCAAACTGGCCACACTGCGCACGTCTTTGATGGCGCCCATCTTCATCTTCTCTACCTTGGCCTTGGTTGCCTCAGCATCGTCTAGGTCATGTATGCCAGTAGGCGCATCTTCCTCGGCCGAGTCATTATCCTCGTCGTTGACATCGACGTCCATAGCGTCGCGATTGCTAGCTGATTCCTCTGTATGTACTAGGCCATTGTTCTCAACTTCCTCGGCTTCATCGCCAGAGCTACCAAAGTCATTCAGCAGGTCATCTGCGACTGTCGACATGGTGGGCTATTCTCTGCTGTCGACTGTTTGGTGTGCAACTGCGGAGCTTAGAGAGCGTCGGTGATATCGCACGATGGGGGTTTCGGTGTGCGAAGAGACCGGAGTATAGAGGAAGACGATGGTTAGGTGTGAAGCATGATAGATGAAGTTGTTTTTTCTTTGAGGAAGTTTTGCCTGTAACTTTCTAGCACCGAATTAATTAGGTTGGCGTCTCGAAGCTTATTAGTATAAGGCAGAACCTTGCCACAATGCATAAAAAGGTCCGTGCATGCTTATCAGCGCGAATCTTATCGTGCGACAGCCTAAATCGCCTCCCAAAATTTGAGCCTCTCGGATCACTGCGACAATACGGACTGACAGCGGATAACTTCCACCCCATCCATCGCTCTGTTTCGTCAGACTCGGCTCTACAGTAACCGTTCTTAACGAAGACGGGACAGAGAGCGCAAAAGCTATTCGCAATGGAATCCTCGCGTGGGCCCCCGAAGGTCAAGAACAAGGCTGCTGCGCCGGTTCAGATCAGCGCCGAACAGCTCTTACGAGAGGCCGTGGACCGCCAGGAGGTCTCTCTGCAAGCCCCAACCCAGCGATTTGCCGATCTCGAAGAGCTACACGAGTACCAGGGCCGGAAGCGTAAGGATTTCGAGGATTATGTGCGTCGCAATCGAGTCAAGCTCAGCAACTGGCTGCAGTACTCTCAATGGGAGTTGGAACAGAAGGAGTTTGCGCGCGCCAGATCCGTATTCGAGCGCTGCCTCGATGTTCACCCCAATAATCTGCAGGTCTGGATACGGTACATTGAGGCGGAGATGAAGACCAGGAATATCAACCACGCACGAAACTTGCTAGATCGTGCCGTTGCGCGGCTGCCTCGAGTTGACCAGCTGTGGTATAAATATGTATACATGGAAGAGATGCTGGGAAATATCCCTGGCACACGTCAGGTCTTTGACAGGTGGATGCAATGGCAGCCGGACGAAGCCGCATGGAGTGCCTACATCAAGCTGGAGAAGAGGTACGGCGAGTTTGACCGAGCGCGTGACATCTTCCAGGCGTTTACCACGATACATCCCGAGCCTCGCAACTGGATCAAGTGGGCCAAGTTTGAGGAGGAGTTTGGTACGAGCGAATTAGTTCGCGAGGTGTTTGGAAATGCAGTTGAGGCTCTGGGCGATGAGTTTGTCGACGAAAAACTCTTTATCGCTTATGCCAGATTCGAAGCCAAGCTGAAAGAGTACGAGCGAGCCCGAGCCATCTACAAATATGCCCTGGATCGGCTGCCACGCTCGAAGTCTCGCATACTACACAAAGTATATACCACTTTTGAGAAGCAGTTTGGTGATCAAGATGGAGTCGAGGATGTTGTGTTGGCCAAACGACGTGTGTACTACGAGGACCAGGTGCGGGAAAACTCCAAGAACTACGATGCTTGGTTTGATTATGCTGGGCTGGAGGAGACGTCGCGGGATGCGGGACGCGTACGTGATGTATATGAAAGGGCAGTTGCTCAAGTTCCACCAACTCAGGAGAAGCGGCATTGGCGTCGGTACATCTACCTCTGGATCTTTTACGCCATATGGGAGGAGATGGAGGGCCAAGATGTCGAACGCACGCGGCAGATTTATAGCACACTATTGGGGCTAATTCCCCACAAGCAGTTCACTTTTGCCAAAATCTGGCTGCTGGCGGCCCAGTTCGAGATTCGGCAGGGCGAGCTCACCGCGGCACGGAAGCTACTGGGACGAGCTATCGGCATGTGCCCCAAGGACAAGCTATTCAACGCCTATATCGACACGGAACGCAGGTTGTTCGAGTTTGTGCGCTGTCGCACGCTCTACGAGAAGCACATTGCGTTTAACCCGGCCAACTGCCAGACATGGATTAAGTTCGCCGAGCTCGAGCGTGGGCTGGACGACCTAGATCGCACGCGGGCCATCTTTGAATTGGCGGTCGCACAGCCGCAGCTTGACATGCCAGAGCTCCTGTGGAAGGCCTACATCGACTTTGAGGAGGAAGAGGGCGAGTATGAGAGAACGCGCGCGCTATACGAGCGGCTGCTGGAGAAGACGAGCCATGTCAAGGTGTGGATCAGCTTTGCGCACTTTGAAATCAACATTCCCGAAGATGATGGCGCCAACGAGGAAGAAGAAGAAGAAGCAGAAGACCAACCCGTTAGTGAGGAGGCCAAGGCACGTGCGCGCAAGATTTTCCAGCGTGCGCACCAGAACATGCGTGACAGAGATCTCAAAGAGGAGCGTGTGTCGCTGCTCAATGCGTGGCTGTCGTTTGAGCGTACGCACGGCAGCGACGCCGACGCAGAGTCAGTGCAGCGGCAGATGCCGCGCCGGGTCAAGCGCCGGCGGCGAGTGGCCGATGACGACAACGACGACGCCTGGGAGGAGTATTTCGACTACGTCTTCCCAGCCGACGACACCCAGGCCAAGAGCTTGTCCAACCTCCAGGCGCTGGCGCAGAAATGGAAGCAGGCCGCCGGCGGCGACTTGTCTGGGACATCATGAGGAAGGGCAAACAGGACTTGGATGTATTTTCTATTCCCATCCTACTTTTGGGGGCGAAATGCTTTCGAGACTGTGTGCCTTGCTCTTTCTGTTTTATTTACTGTTTCTTCTCTCTCTGTCCTTGGTCCATATTGTACTATCCTGTGCTGCTTATCTCTTCCTTTTTCCAGAATAATTTGCAGGGCAGGATTGGCAAACAGGCGTTTTTAACATTACCTACCTAGTTTAAGGACACAACCAGCTATAAAAAAAAAAAAACAGCTGTGCGAATTATAGCCTAAATCGCATTACATCTAAGTAGCTTCCTAAAGAAAGAATCTCAAGAGGAGACTCTTCGCCGGGGATTTAAAGAGATGACAAAATGAAAACGAGGTTAATCAGGTCAACTATATCGCCCACAAATAATTACGTGTACTTACTACTTTTCTACCTGAAGGAGGTATTTTCGTACAGACCAGTAGAAATGAGGGATTCGTGATACTTCATCCCACCCTCGAGCCCGCTTCCTACCCAAACCGCCGGTACCGAAAAAAAGCAAAGTCGGCTCCGAACCAAGACATGCCTGTGATACATTGTCAGGTTCGATTTACACAACGCCAAAACCTCGGGAACACATTTGGTGGTGGGGAGCCAAATGGCGCTATCCAAGCCGGTGATGTCATAAATGCGGGATACGGGGCCTCCCATTAAATGACGTCTATCTACACGAATAGAACCGTCGTCGTTTCGTGCGTTTTTTGCGAGTGTTGTGCATGAAGACCAACAAACAAAAAGCCCTCTTCAAGCCACGATAAATAATGTACTAAATTACCGCCCGCCGTAGGACAGCGGGCCAAAGGGAGGAAGAAATCACATCTAATGCAGCAGTTGTCATCGCCAACCTTCATGATTCGTTCGTTGCGCATTTCTATATTGCCCCTAGAGGCGAGGGTGATCAAAACAAGAATGCTTGCTGCCCACAAGTTGCGACAAGAGAGCAAGGAAATCCGATAGCTGGCCCCCCAGAATTCTAGCTAGAAAATAAAACAAGCCACCACCCCCTTCATTCATAAATGGAGCCCAATGTCATCTGTAAAGCAGTCCCAGAAACTCCTCATAATCCAACTTTAGCGCAAGCCCGCCCATGCAAAGCCTAGCGTAGCCACGCGTAGCAATGCACACTCCAGAGCCGCATTTGCCGTGATGGCCAATACTTACCTTGCCATCCTTTCCGCCTCAGCTTCCACCAAGGGTCCCCTCCCCCAGACTTCCACGCAAGATGCCGTTAGCCGCCAGCCAACGTGTCAGATTGGGCTTTGTTGTGTGACGCGGGCACACCCATCTGTATGTGATCAAGGCAACCGTGCATAACCTGCCTTGATTATCATGCTCCCCCTGGCGGGGCATTTAGAGCAACAGATTGCTAGATCTCGATCGTCTCTCACAAGGACCCATAACTATCGTTTCTTCGATGCATTTAGTGACGCCGGGGTTCTGGTACAATTCATTTCTCATTAGTCATCTTTCTTAGTACTTGATGATACACACACAAAAAAAAAGTCATCAATAGCCAGTTCTATCTTCGGCGTCAGGGGTCTTGCGGGAGCTGATGCCATGCATTGCATTTTCTTATTCATCAATGAGTGACCAAAGAATCCCATCAAAAGCTTATTTGTGTTCCGCAAACTATGCCCATATAGCAACTGTCTTTGAAAGCAGTTCAAGGAGAAAAGACACCAATTCGTCAGTCAAAGCGATCATGACGAGGGTGCGGCAGCATAGAGGCGCCATATGGATTGTCATCGTAGTAGCGTGGTCCGTAGTTGCTGTCCAAGCTATATGAGTACCGAGTTGGTGTAGACCAGCTTGAGGATCTCTTTCTTTCGCCAAGTGGAATTCGTTTGCGTCGCTCCAAACGTTTTTCATGGCGTAGGGCCTTTTGTTGCTTAAACTCATGGCACTCATGAGTCAAGTCTTTGGCACTCTTCAGTTCACTAATGGCGCCCTTGATGCCCAGTGCAGCGATGCCAATTGAAGCTGCGTCCTGCACAATGGCTTTGGTCTTGAGCTTTTTGGCCTCGGCACTACTGAGACGGCCCTCCTTGACGGCCTTTTGCCGCGCTTGTCGTTTCTCCATGCTTTCATAGACTCCATGTACTGCGTGTATTGTGGCAACACCCGCAAGCCCGGTTGTTAAAATCTGCTTACCTTTCATTTTCTTGTGTCTTCTTTCATCCTCTGAAGAGTCCCCAAGGTCCGACTGGGAACCGTAACCAGACTGTCCGCCTCTTCGGCCGGAACGGTCATCCCGAGAACGGTCCCGAGAGTATTCACGATTGCTGCCCCGGTAACTGCGGTCGTCATCATAGTCCCGGCTGCGTCCATGCCCTCTGTTGTCATCGTACACATGGTCATCGTTGTCGCGTCGGTGAGAGTGATGAGATCGGTGAGAAGCACCATCATCAAAGTCGTCCTGGTCGCGTCGGCGGTGATCCTCAGCGGCTGCCACAGCGCCACTGCCAATGCCGAGTTTGGCCAGGCTGTTGCGAGCCTTATCAACCACACTGCGGCTTCTGCTGCGCTCACGGGCTTGATCCCGTGAAGGGCTTCTGGAGTCATAGTCGCGTCCACGGCTGCGACTGCGGGACCTCGAGCGATCCAACACCTTCTTAGCCCCAATGGCGCCCAGGCCAGCAGTGGCAAGAGCAGCAAGACCAGTGACGCCACCACTGTTGCTGCCACCGCCACCACTTCCGCCGCCACTTCGGGACCTGGCTCGAGAGCGAGAACGGCTCCTGCCAGTTTGACGGTCTTCCTCGATATCGTTCTTGGATCCATTGATAAGACGATTTCCGACTAGACCACCAATAACAGACTCAGCTAGACCAAAGGAGCCATGCTTTTCGCCGTGGGCAGCATCTACAGTGGCAGCACCGGCAGCCGCAGTAAGGATACGCTTAGCTTTCTCCCCCCTCCAGCCTCCAGGTTCTTTAGAAACTCGAAAAGCTTCGGTGGCGCCAGCGAGGAGAGATGCCATAGCAGCCTTCTGGATCTTGTTGGCGCCTTTGCCACTCCTTGAGCTTGAGCGGGAGCGGCCCGCGCGAGAGCCAGTGGGGCTTCCGCCTCGACTCCTGGTATCAGAGCTGCCACCACCAGTGAGAGTTTTTACGGCGGCGCCCAGGCCGGTGGCGGCCAAAGCACTTTCCAAGAAATTTTTGTGACCTTTCTTTTCCTTTGGGTCCTCGTCATCATCCGAATAATACTCAGAAATGTGACCATCGCGGCCGCGGTGAAGGATGTAGTTGGCCTTTTGGTCCTTTTTGGCCTGTTGCTTGCTGTAGAATTCAGCCCCTTGGTAGGCTGCGAGGGCACCAAAGCCGGCGAGGGCGGCCGACGATAGTGCGTTGCGCTGGACATCAAGACCTTCCTCCTTGGCCTCTCGACGATCATATAATTCCTTTCCACCTACCAGGAGAGCAGCTCCAGCAACGGCAGCGATGATCTTTTCCTGCTTGGAGAGGGTGGACTGTTTGTGCTTGTGGCTTCGTGGGCGATCGTCTTCACCATACGCACTGCTGGGCCCACTGCGCCTCGAATGGCGGTCGTATTCGCGGTCATATTCATGATCGCGGTGATCGCGGTGATCGCGGTGATGATGGTCATGACGCGAGTCGTAGGTTCGGCGATACTCATAGCCCTCTTCGTAATAGCCTGGCTCGGCAGATCGAGCTCGGCGTACATCGCGGGCTGTAGGCGGAGGGAAATCTCGGCGGATTTCCTCAACAGAAAGATCGCTGTCTTCACGGGGTCGTGGAACAAGCTCGTGGGAGGCATAGTGCTTGCCATAATGGCGGGGATCGAGGAAGCGAGAATCGCGCTCCTCTCGCCGCTCCTCGCGGACGTATCGGCGGGGGTGATCCCGCTCGTAGGGGTCGTAGCTGGCCATGCCAGATGTAGTTGCAGCGCTGTAGCGCTGTGATGTTTGTTTTGTTCTTGTCTAACAATGGCCGGAAAGTGGTAAATTCGGTCGGTTGATGGGCAGTGAAGAGTGCAAAGCAAGAGTGTGGGCGAGCGAGTAGGGTGTAGACGGGAGGTTTTAGTCGAAGTAGCGAATGACGAAAGAGGGGAGTTGGGGGAGATGCCTGCAATTAATTACCTGTAGTCCCGACTCCCCCATGGCGGGGGCAGTGAAACCAAGACAATACCCTACGTAATGGTGCTTCTACTGTACATGCAGTTACATAGGGCTGTTGAGGTTTGGCAGGGAACAATCGTTAGTGGGCAAAGGCCCGTGAGGCGACCCACCCTGCAGAACCGAGCAGACGAGGCGACTTTGCTGGCGTTTTTGCGATTTGTTGGACTCTGCCAGGCCACAACACAGCCGCCCAATGTCCTACACCACTGACTGTAGGCCTCTCTCCCAACCCGTTTCTCAGGGTCAGTCGGGGAGTTGTGGGTGCGTGCTTGCTGTCTCTCCTGCCTCCCATGTGCCGACAATGTGTGGCTGAAAAACACCTCCAGACCATCATCACTCGCGGGGCCATGGTGACATCAGAGTCAGGTTCTAGGTTTTGAGGAAAGGAATACAATTCCACGTCAACATAGAGTCAGTTCGATGCTTTCACGTCGAGACTGAAGGCTCTTTCCCCATCTCCTACCCCCTTCCCTCTCTAGAGGAACATGCCAAGATTCTCGAATATTGTACGAAGTAGAGTAGTTGAAAATTTACCATCGCCGTCATCACCAATCAATTCATTTCTTCTCTAGTTTTCCGCCAAGGGCCTTGCGAAGCCACAGCCACAGCGTCAGCCTCGCATTTCCAGCGCGTGGAAGGATCCGAGTGACCACTGTCTCGTATGTTTGCCACACAGGTATTTTAGTCGTCTGGTATTACTGCCACCAAGCGTCGAGATGGCCATCTCCAGGCGCCAAATGTCCTTGCGCAAGGTCATGGGCAAGTGGCAATGAGAATTTTTCTGCCCTCTTGTCGCCGGGCCACAACCGACAGTGGCTCCCAACTTGTGCTACCTATAACATGAAGTGTTGGGAATGGCTGCCTGATTTATGAGTGTGCGCTTGGAGGCGGCTGATGATGTCACGATGTCTGTGCCACGCTCCCATTTCTACAATAGGTAGTAATATGGCAAGTACGTGAAAACAACAGACTACGAGTTTGAGTATCCAAGCAACAGGGTGCAAAAAAACACAGCCAGGACCACCTCAAAAAGTTTCAACTAATAAATTTACCAACATCTAAAAATCTCTAGCAATATCTAGAAATGTATAAAAATTTCGGTAAAGTACCTATCTAACCAAGCATTTATTTGGCAGCGCTCTTCATTGGCTGCTTGAGGGCACGACGGGTAGGTAATTGGCAGCTGCCTACTAATGTAAGGTATTTAGTATAATGCACTATAGGTAATTATATGTGAGGGTGTGGAAAACTTCGTATAGGGTGCGCTGCTAAAAGTAATTTGTTAACAGCAATACTCATAATAATAATGCAAGGCCGAAACTGATATTCATTCGGCTATGCCAATAGAACATTGCTATTGGCATCCTCTTGGTCTGCGCAAGGCGTATCCGTGGTTTGGCGATGGAGACGGAGACATATGCCTTTTGGGACTGCGCCCTGAGATCGTAATGGGCTTCCATGTTGGCTTACTCGAGAAAGCAGCCAAGGCTACTTGGAAAGATCTAACCACAAACTCAGAGTAAGGGTTTCATTTCAACGGCCCGTTGCTGGAAAGTCCCACTGAACAGCGTTGTGTTCCGTGCCAACACATAGTCGTTCTGGAAGAATTCCGGGCTACACTTCAAGCCATTCTGGCAAACTTGACAATGTAGATAATAGTGGAAAGACATAATACTGGAGTTTGTAGAAGAGAACCATGGCTTTTATGATAGGGGCAGTATATGCGATGAAACGAATCTTTAGCTCCGACCCCAGTTCATAATTCATCGAAGCTTGTGCATCATGGACTCCACTTCTTGGGGGATTATGATAATTAAGCGCTGCCTCCGTAGAGGGGGCTCTCGAGAACACATTCCACAAATCTCTGTAAATCTGTTCTTATGTGAGTCCGGGCTTTCAGCTTTTTGTTGGAACACATAACATCGCTCCTTTACCATATATTTTTTATTAGCAATAACGTCCCGCTGAAACGTGGCCGGAGGAGTCGGCGAGCATCTGTTTGTACTGCCACAGGTGTCATCGAAGCCGTTGCCATCGTTATATAGAATTAGCATTTGGCTATTTTCTAGCGTACTGAAGTGGTGTAGCATTGATTCCTAGTCAGGTGCCCCTGGTTGAGCAAGGAGACAAATACGCGATGAGCTCTGACAGGTATGTAGAGCTTTGCTCAATGATGCTTGATGATACTTCCCACGGGTTTACAGGCGAATGCAAGACGATGAAGTAATTGTATGACGACTAGGATGTCTTCTGAAGTTGGAGACGCTTCGAAAACCTCGAAAATAACATGATCTACGCCGCTACTGAGTGGCAGTACGATTAGCATATACCGATTTTTCCTCAGCTTGCAATGCAGAATTACGTACCTGTATTGACGATGAATGATTAAAGCGGCGTTTTATTCCACAACGTGGAAAATGAGCATGCGGCCCATCTTCAGCATACTGAAGTGATGCAACATCGATTTCCGCAAGAAACGGCAACATGGTCAATATTTTCAATAATACTATCTTATTATATAACTGCGGTAACCAGTTCATCTTGATAAACCGACTATGGTCATAGACAAGTAGTTTGATATAGATTGAAAATCCAAACGAAAGGGAGAAGTAAAAGCCATCTGACATAGCTGTCTAACTAAGGCAGTTGAGTCCATGCTTTGGACACCCACACTCCATCCAAGGTTCACGCATCATCATGTCTGCCCAGCCGCAGAATCCCTTCCGATCTCCCAATTACACTACCCGTTGTTGTGGCCTTTCTCTTAGATCACACCAGAATAAAAGTAGCCTGACTACCGCGGCACAGGACCACAGCGTAGGCAATTGAAGCTGGCAACTATTAAAGCTCTGCTGTCGTATTCATTTGTAGTCCAACCACCTGCCGACTTTTGTACGAAGTACAGTAATTATCAATTACCACAAATTGCAGTGGTCTTTACTGTCTATGGGTTTCCAGTTCATGCAATGCCTCCTTCTCACAGTACGTACATCTTGGTATATGGCGCTTCTTTTGCTCCAAGAGAATCCGAGGAGACCGTCAGCCCAGCAACGCCATACACAAGCGTTCTGTTCTACATTTAGCAGGTGGGCGAATGCTTACCTTATTATGCCGCATCAAGGCATCCATCGTATTTTGCCACCCCCCCAAGAAAAGCCCCAAAACTTTGCGGCTCGCTGCCCTTTCTCTCGCAAGTTGCAGCTCCTCCCGGTTACGGGCTAGCACCATCTGCGCCCGCCCGTCCTGGGCAGCGCCCCCAACGGCATAACCAAGCCAGCCAGCACAGCCAAGCGCAGCAGCATCGAAAACAGACAACAGACACAAATGACGAATTACTAGACCAAAAGTGCCAAGTTCCAGAACATGCCAAGGCCCCAGTGCTGTCCCGTTAGAGCCGCTTTGTGCCCTTTTCCCCAAAATGGCGACAGCTGGTCTTTTGGACGCGTAATTATCTTCATGTAAGCCTGTTTCTGACCTAGGTATACTTCATACCTCTCTCTCTCTCTCTCCTTCATTCCCTTTCTCCTCACCCTTACTTCTTCTTTTTATATTGGCATCCACCCCCAAAAGATATTCACCCGCAACGCAGAGATTGCCTAGCTACAAGCCCCGGGCATATTGCAAGGTGTGTGTCGTCCACAGCAATAGTACAAGCCTCCCTTGCTGCATCACGCCTCACCCCAGCCACCCCACAGTATTATCTGTAATACACCACCACCAAAAGAGTCCAATCACCAAACGACGGCACCTTTTCAGCTCTCGTCTCACACAAAAAAACCCGACCCTTCAACATAAACGGAGAAACAAACTTCAACAACTTTTCTCTGTTCTCGTTGGCCACCAGATCGAAAACTTCTCAACACTGTGTCATCAATTCGTCAATTTACATCAAAAACCAACAACATCATGCTTCGCTCATCCATTGTCTCGCTCACCCTCCTCGTCAGCCTCGGCCTGGCTGACTCGCTGCCAAAGCGCCAGGAATCGTACGTGTTTTTTTCTTTCGCTTGTCCATGTCGTCGATAGGCACCTATCCGAGCATAGTACTAGATATATCTGCTAGTTTCATTCTTTACATTAAACTTCATGTTTATTAACGCTTGTATCCATTACCTATAGAGACACTCGTCTTTTTTCCCTGCCCGTTGAGCCACCTTATCTCAGCGATGATCCCGACCTGACCAGCATCCAACCGATTACCTTGTCTACTGTGGTCTCATCTGCGCCAGCCTCCGCCTCTACTGCTGTATCTACTGGGGATGACGATGTGACCATCATCACGGGCACACGCACACTCTCTTCCACCACTGTTGTGGAAACCGGCACCACCACTTCGTAAGTCTACCAAAAGAATCATGTGACACCACAAGAGCTTACATTCATCTCTCTCTGCCTAAGTAGTGATGCTTCAGGAGAGCCTACAGGTACATCATCAGGCGGAGTCACCGCTCCAGCATCAAGCAGCGCCTCTTCCTCATCCACCCCCAACGCGGCAGCTATGCCCACTGCACTTGCCAACGCTGCCGTTGGTGTCGTAGCCCTGGCAGGATTGGTGGTGGCTCTGTGATTTTAATCAACGCCCATAAGCCGTATGCTTGCTTCAGAAATCACATAGAAAGAATGCACCAGATAGGTCAACAGAAACACAAAGCCTGAACATATAGGCCTGCACTACTAGCTACCCACTTACTGTACTTGAGTTTGGATGTCAGATAACCAGTCTCTCTGTGTTTGAGTGGACAAGAACACAAACTTAGGAGTAAATGAATCAATCATGTAACGGTAACTCGTCTGATTGAATGAGTAGATTGAACGAATCGGACCTCGCCTTCTGACTGGCGGACTTTTGATTAAATGATCCTAACCGTACAAGAAAAATAAAATAACGGTGCCGCAGCATCATGGTACTGCGCTGTCTAGCATCAAATGAGAAGCGACCTGTCCCTGAAACTTCCTCGAAAATGCAAACCTAAAATCAAACATGCCTTTTATCGTTGCCAATTAGCATCCATCTCCCGCAATCTGTGTCGCCAACTCTGCTTCAAATCCATGTTCCCCTTTTCCCAGATCCCCCCCTCCCCCCCAGATTTTTTCTTGTTATTTCACATTTTCTTCTTCTTCTCCTTTTGTCTCCCACCCCTTAATCTAGCAAAAAAAGAAACCGTGAATCACATCTGTTGTTTCCCTTTCTCATACCACCATAACACTAGGCGACGGGTTTATCATGACCGAGGCCCTTCGAGATGGAAGGAAATCAGCCAGCCGGTGTTATGGGCAGCGTCCAGGCCCGAGCGCTAAAGACATATTTCCAACCTGAGTATGCCTGGTATAGCTTCTCTAGAATGTAAATGCTTTGCGGTTCTGCCAATTTGAACTCGATATCACACCTCGGATCGATTAGGAGCATGCAGATTCAGCCAAGGTTTTCCCATTTGTGTTTCATTTCCATGCATCAATTCCGAGCTCTTAGCCCCGGGCCAATTCAGACCCCATTCGCCTGAAGTCAAACCAAACCAAACCAAACCAACCGATATGAAAAAAACACCACCGTTGCGCCCTAAGCCCTAGTCTGGGATGAGCTCATTTCGAAGTTCATTTATCTCATTGTCTTCATGCCAGACTGCAAAAGTGCGAGGGCACTGCCTCATCTTGGACTGATGCATGCTAAAGTGTAGGCGAACCCTCCCAACATCACTTGCTGTCTGGTCAAATGCGCACTGCAAATAGGAAGCGCGCGGGAGGTGAACAAACTGTAGCAATTGCGTTGAAACCCTGAGCCAAGAAAATAGGCCGCAATTTGCTACAACATCTTTCATGTTGCGTACATTGACGGACCAAGCCAAGGGCCTGCCTAGGCTGCGCTCTTGCAGGGAGCTGAATATCACGCACAACCACCTTAACTGGACCTGCCAAGAGTCGAGATGACATACTCGTCCTGGCTTAAGTATGTATGTAAGCCTAATTCATGAGAGGAGAATAACGCCGCGCTCGTGCTGCCCACCGACATGCCAAGATGAAGAAATCCGGCGAGACAGCTGAATGTTGTCTGGCCTATGACTGGAATGATGCTTCGGCATGCACTCCGTTTGACAAAGGTATATTCTCAATGTGACCGTTGAGCTTCTGTGATGCTTGAACTGCCAGAGATTTCCCAGTCTCGCCCGCAGCTGACTTGAGTTGTTCGAATGAGCCCGGGCCGGCGGGAGAGAAATCAGGCACATTTGCGGACAACTGAGTTGCCATTCCATGCCCATTTGCGTAGGCATACCCATTCATACCATGGTTAATGGCAGTGTCGTCTGCCATCTGCTGGAAAGCAGCATCAACATGTTGAGGATAAGCTGGAGGTGATGCAACACCATAGACTCCGGGCGAGACGCCATTGAACTGAGGACCCATCTGGTACGATCGATTCTTATATGTCAAATGCACAGGGCCGTGATTTCGGGCAAACTCATCACGATCCTCCAGAGGCAAAACAAACTTCTCCCACCCATCCCTTCGTCGGACTCGTTCAATATCATCCTCGCCGACCACAAGATCGACTTCGACGGATCCTTCGCACACAGCTCGAACCATGCCACTATCTGCAGACAGCTCACGTACGCGCTTGAAGGCAGCAATGAAGTGCAAGGGGACGAATCCTTGAGAATCCATCCGAGCCCGGAGGTACATATCTTTACAAAGATTCTCGATTGAAAAGTAATACTCAATCTGATTCTTCAGAACTGGCAAGACCATGTTGTCCCAGTAAGGGTGGGGTTGGAATGTTACGGCAGACAATGGTGCCATTGGGTATTCATAAGGGCTGAACTGGGTTTGGACAGGAGGAACACGAGTTGCTCCGTTTGGCACAGACATGCGATGGAAGTTACCACCTGCATTCGCCCGGCCGCCTCGACCACCTCTTTGAGCTGGCATATACATTTGGCCATGGTTGCCCTGCCTGGATTGAGCGCTATACGGACCTTGACCTCTCGAAGGCATGGAGCTACCAGTAGCAAAACCAGGCGCGCCATGTTGATGTTGAGCATGTGTGTTGGCAGCATGATGGCCACCACGGCCGCGGTACCCTCCACGAGACCTCTCGCCGCGAGCCTCAGGACGCTCTCGGGGAGTATGATTCTGCTCCTAAGAAATGATGTTAGTATGCTTTTTCTTGAGTCGGGGTTCAGCGCAAGTAAAATGTAACCTACTGAAGCATTAGGTGTCGCTTCTTTCGCCTTGTCGGCACCATTGTGGCCGGAAGGCTTCTTTTGCTCTCGAGCAGTAGGTGTATCAGCTACTGTGCGCTTAGTGGATGGCGGCAGTGACGTCGTCCGGACTGCCCCATTGACAATTTCACGAGGGCGTTCCCGAGATTCGGCCAATTTGTTCGCAGGCGCAGTCGTTGTAGGCTTGTCGCCAGTGCTAGCAACCCCGGTTGCCTTTGTAGTGTTGGCTCCTCTGGCACCGCCCCTGGGTTTGGAGCTGCGCATTTGAGGGAGCTGAGTTTCAAAATTTACAGTGGGCACGTAGTCATATGCAACCCACTTCTCCTTTGATCGAGGTTTGGATTGGTTAGCATCTTCCTGAGCATCCTTATCCGAACGGTCAGCCTTGTCTGTAGGCTTCTTCTTCTCTTCTTTGATGGCGGTTTCAGGAGTAGGCCAGGAAGCAGCATCTGTCACAGCAGGAGGAGCCTCAGTCTTGCCATCCCTTGCTTCCTTCTCTGCTAACCTTGCGCCACGGCTGGCGTTCCTCTCGGGTCGAGAAGCGTCGCCTGCTTTCCGATGAGGTTTAACACCGTTGGCCGAGGACTCTCGCGAAGGCACAGCAACTGAAATATCTTCGACAGACTTAGCAGCAGAACCAGCGCTTTGCGCATTGCTGGAGTCCTCTGCGGAGTCTGTTGAAGGATTCTTGACCTTGGCTTGTTGGGCTTCTATCCGTTGCTGCCAGATATTGACGGATGGGATGGGGGCTTCCGATAGTTCAATCTTAGGAGGTTCTGGCTCAGCTTCCTGCTCTTTATCCGCTGCGGGCTGTTCGCTCGGAGTCTTCTCTGAAGACTTGGTTTTCTTGTTTTTCCGAGTTCTCCTCGTGTCATGTTCATCTACTGATCGTGTCGTCATGCTTGAAGATCTCGTGCCCTTGTCGTTACGTCGCCATGGGCGATCCAGTCGGCTGGCATCCTCCTCCTTTGTAGATTCGGAGCGCCTGTCCTGGGTGGGCTCTGATGAAGTTCCAGCCTCAGATCCGAGATTGCTGGCAACTTCTTGTTTCTCAGCTTGAATAACAGGGGCATCAACGCCTTGGTCGCTCTCTGTGGACTCAGTCGAGTTCTCATCGGGGGCGACTTCCTTGGGCACAGACGCGGTCGCCTGCGATTCTTGAGACTGAGGAGGTGAATTGGTTGAGGTGATAGGTGCTACGGCACCCTGCCCTTTGGCAGCCTGTGCGTAGGAAAACGCTGATGCAGTAGCCATTTCAGTTGAATGGACTGCAGCTTCTGAAAGCATGTCAAATCTGACCACTAGACCGTAGTGACCGTAACACGACAGGGTCGAAAGTTCTGGACGTAAACCGGAATTCGCGCTCAGTCGAGGTGGTCGTGTCTCCGGAAAGATGACGGGGTCTTAGGAGCGTTTGTTTGCTCTCAACCTTTCCAAGACGAGGTATTGTGTGCTTGGTAATCAGGGCAAGAGGAGAGGAAACGGGGAATATTCGCGCGTTGTTTATTTTTGCCGGCTCGGTCGATTTCTCGGAATGTCGGCGGCCTTGGGACGGTCGTCTCTCAAAGTCCAGGGCAGGATTCGAGATCACGTCGGTAGTGGCAAAGGTAAAACTGAGGTAAAATGTCGACTGCGACAGCCGTGCGGCAAAGTGAGTCTCAGACCAGCCAAAATTGACGACAGGGCGGATGGTGTAGGTGGCAGTCCGTAGGATGTAGAACCAGGCCGACAGGCGAACGAGTCAGCAAAGGGATGGGGGGGTATTTTATGAGTGCTGTTGCCGGGTGGCACGCAAGCGATTGAAAGGAAAACCAGCTGCGCTCCTCGGCAGTTTGAAGCGCAGCCCGGAGATAGGGTGATAACACAACGCAGGTGCCGCGGCAATTCTGAGGAATTGGCTGGGTAAAGTTGTGGTTGACGATGGGGAGGGCTCACAAAGAAAACGAAAGAAGGTTGGCCTATTTTTGCGTTGTGTGAATAATAAATTTTTTTGGGTTTCCCCTCTCCTCAGAAGGTAAGGCGCCTGCTTGGGGCGGGTGGGATCCAGCAAGCGGAGCGGATAGCGGCTGGCAGATGGCTAATGGCGGTCCCAGCAACCAAAGGCCACTAGATTTACAGTGAGAAGTTGGTGTTTGTAAGTGTGCAGTAGGTACGTAGGTAGTAGGTACTATGTTGGCAATGGCTAACGAACACCACAAGTCGTGCAACTACGTAATAATGTCAAGCCGACGTTTCGTTTGCGCCTTAATTACCAAGCGGTTCAATTGGGGCTCACAGGCAAGTCAGACTGCGAGGAAGGAGAAGCAAAAAAAGGAGAACAAAGAAAAGAAGCTAATAGGGAATTTGACACTCCGTGAAATAGACCCAGGCAAAAATAGAAACTTGGGGGACTGGAATCCAACAAATGGCAACCAGAAATGAATGCAGCGTCGCAAACCTGCACGACACACCAGTCGAGGCCGTTTTCGCTTCGCTCGCACGAGGGCAAATTTACCGAATGCCCGTAGCCCACCGGAAACCCGTCATGGAAGGGTGGGGCTCGTTCTGGGGATCTGCGCGAATAAGCCGAAAGTCGGGTCAAGTCGGTCGTTGGCGCTGCTGTTTGGACGAAGTACCTCACTGTCAATTTTCTGCAGGAAGTATTAATACAAGGTTTGCTACGGCGGGTAGAACGTCTATATAAGGTAGCGGGTCCAAACATGACCCTATGTCAGGATAAACTACCTACCTACCTCCCTACCCATCATCAGCCTCGTTGGAACAGGCACTTATCCACAGCCCATGCTAAAGTTGTTATCCTAACCTTCTAGGCTGCTCTGTTGCTAATTCTAATGCTAGGCATCAGTGACGCACTGCAGTTGAGCGGACACCTACATGTAAGAAATTTACGTTGGTGTTATGAGTAGCGCTTTACACTGAGCTAGGTATGTCAGTGAGGAGAGTAATACAGGAAGGTGCCTGGCATGTTCTTACCTATCCAGAATCTGGCCGCCCTATAAAACCTCAGTGTTACAAAACAGCCCACTAGAGCATGGGCCACACAAAGTTAAGACGGTACTAACTAACCTTGAGTACTTCTATTGCAATACAATTTCCCACGTTTGGGTGACTAAAGAGATGGAATGAATTTCAAGTACGTAACCCTGGCACACAATCATTGGTATATCTGGAAAAGTTTCCGATTATAAGTACCTAGTCATCTAGCAAAATAACATGCATCTAGCAACTGATGATACCTTGGTAGGTACCTTCATGGCAGCACGAGTAAGCATTCTCCTCGCAGCTTGGGTTATTAAATCAGCATGCAGGCGCTCTTTGAAGAGACCCCGCCTGTATTGACCTCCTCCTACCTGTTAGTCGCAATTGAGATACTACCTAGGTAGATAGTACTGACAAGCAAACCTGGCCTCTGCATAGCGAACTTCTAGGCAACGAGGTTCAAATCAAGGCGGCCACTGCCTACCTAACCAGGTACCTAGTCCAAAAATACTGCACAGAACAAGATAATGGCTGTTCAAAGCACGAAGCTGCCAGGATTTACAAAATAGAGTAGAGCAAAGCCTTGGTGTCAAATGCTGAGCCACCAAGTGGATTCGTAGTGTGCATACAGTTCCTAATCGCCACCGATTCTACTTTGTAGACTAGCAACTTCAAGAACCTGTGAGTATTCTACCCAGGGTGGGTAAAGAGAAAATGATATCGGATAACTGTGTTCTTTGACTAGTGGGCCCATGTTTAGACAAATCTGAATATGTCAAGATTGTGGGCAAAGTAAAATCATCGACTTGCTCAAGCAGGGCCAATCCACATTTTTTCTTCACTGTTGTAATTGCGTGTTATGTACACAGCCTCGTGGCATGCATCATCCACAAGGGGCTTCCAGTTCAATACTTGTTTCCTTGGTTTGTGTAATAGCTGTATGTATATTTGACGTGCGCTTATCTCGCTTACTGTATGCGCAAAATATGCAAACCGTGCAGAAGGCTTGCCGCCTAGCAGCCCCACGAGCATTTGTATCGTCTTGAGATTCGTTAGCACCATCAGCTCACATCGTCCCAGGGCGGGTCAGGCGGTTGGTGTCACGCGGACACTAACCAGCTTTCAACGGAGGGGGGGGGGGTTTGTTGTTGGATCGAAAACTCCCCCACCAGGAGCCGATCAGAGCGTATTTGGTTATTAACACTGAATGGAACGAATATGGGGTATAACCATGCTGCACAAGTTGTTTAGGGCACTGAGTGCTGCACTTCACAAGACAGGCAGAAACCACAAGAAAAACATGACAAACTTGTAGTCTAACATCTCAGGCTATTTTTAGATCCCCAATCTCAACCCACGCTTTTGCAGTTAAACCAATGCTTGCTATCATAACTGTTGACAGCGGCCTCCGGAATTTTCGGGGACTGCTCCTTAATATTCCAAACAAGTGCCGCCACGAGAATAAGTCTCTGGGCAAATATACAGTTCTTATTCATACAGGGTGCAAAGACAAAAACCAGAACCTATCATGATGGCGCTGTTGACCGATCCTCAGCCTGACATCCAGGAAGTAGCCTGCCTGGCTCCAAACGTGGTAGCTATACGCAAACCAGCAGCGCCCATGGGAAAATAGCTGACGAGATACCACAGTAAACAAGCGAGTTGGAAAACCGCAGAAATGAGGGTCAAAATGGTGCTTTGAAGCTATGAGAGTATTAAATGATATGTACTTAGAAGTGATTGGTATTGCTTTGAACGTACCTTGATAGCAAATACGAGCGTGAGGATAATGGAGCCGAAGTAAGCAGCGGTGAAGGGCAAGCGAGGAGTAGAGAGTAAATGATAGACGTAGTTCATTGGGCCCATAACGGCAGCGAAAGATGCCAAGAACAGGGCCGATCCGACAGACCACCTACGGAATATCAGCTCCGGACATGCCAAACTCATAATATCATCCCATGTATATAAAGATGTGCTCAACAAACACGATGCGGCATCTCCTAATAGCGGTTAACCATGACACACATGGCACTAGCCGATATGTGCCGAGTCGAGGCGGTCTGGAGAGCAAAGACGGGGTAAGGGCGAGGGAGGAGGTGGTGGTGGTAATGCTGGTGGAGGACAGGCCCATGAGATAGAACAGTGTGGGATATCATCGAAACAAACTACGTCATCAACTTACAGAAGAACAAACTTGCGAGGCCGCAATGATAATACGGGAAACATGGCGAAGCAAATGACGAAGCAGGCTAGGGCGCCTAGGTTGCAGGCCCCAAAGATCAATAGGCGGTCCCATCGACTTACTACACCACAAGTTAGTCAATACCACCCCACGAGGCGCAAGATGCGCATCACATGCAGAATCTAAGGCATGGCCAAGGTGTTATGCACATGTCCCGCTGCAGGGGTGCTGCGAAAGAATGTGCCCTATGCCATCAGGTTGACTCACGAACGAACCATGCCTCTTCCTCTTCACGGCGAGTGGGCGCCGGCAGAGGAGCACCAGGACCATCAGAGGTAGGAAGCGCCACATATCCACGGTTCTGGAACGGATTCAGACTCTGAATAGATGCCAGGAGACCCGATGGCTGAGCTGTGGTCGCAGGCAGGTTATCGCGTCCACCCCAGCCCAACGAATTCATCGATTCTCGAAAGCTAGATGAAGCCATGTTGACGAAATTGTGCGCGGAGTTTGGTATTTTATGCGCACGAAAGGGCGATGTGTAGGGAGGTATATGGACGAGTACCAAGAACTCTCAGAGGTTGATAGCTATTCTCCACTCTAAATATGGTCAGTCAGCGGGCATGATATATGGGCGCAAGGTGGCTTGCCAGAAGAGAACGAAGTGGGAGGCTAGGGGGAAATGGACAGAGGAGGCCTACCAGGCTGCCGTTGCTCGCCACAGGCAGATGCAGGCAGCGGCCGCGTCGGGCGTTGGAGCGACCGACCGCGCGTACCGCCAAGGGAAAGGGAAAGGGCGAGGAGAGAGGAACTCGAAAACAAGAAGCCAGATGGGAATCTGGCGCGCCGGGACGAGTCGTCGATATGGAGGCTTGCGAGGTGAGGATGGATTCTGAGGGTGTGGGATGGAAGTCGATACGGGCGTTGGAGCCTCTGGAAGGGGGGCCACATGATTGGCAGTTCTGGAGTTAGTGCTACCCCAGTGCTACCCAGTGTGGCAGCAATAGGCCACAGATCAAGGCCAAAGGTGAGAGGATACCCCACATTTGCGGTTGCTATGGGTTGGTAGTCCATGGCAGTTGGGCTCTTCACCGTTGACGCGTTGAGGCTTTGGGCCGGGAACGTCATGCAATGCAAGCACGGCTTTACATATCCTGGGGAACGGGAGATGCGCATCGTCGATGCGGAAGTGCGGGAGACAGACATGGATGGTGAGGGGGCAGCGTAGCCAACGAGAACGTCTCGAGTGAGGCAAGTCTGTCTGGATGCAGCATCACCGGTCCGGACCTCGTCCGCTTGCACCACATTAAGGTACCTATGTATGGTATATTGCAATATCTAGTAGTAGTAGTAGTAGTAGTATGTAAGAAGCATATACGCATCAGATGAGTGCACCCTCATTTATCTTTGTCAAGTAACCCTCTACGTTTGTGGGGACCTCGAAGTACCGAGTTGCAACACAATCGTAGCAAAGGCGGACGTGTTACCTATTGAGCAACCGGCGTAATAATTATCGTGTTGCTCCTAGGAAATCCCTACCAACAGCAGCCGCCTCGCTTGAGTTAGCTGCCTTCGCAGATACCGGTGTTCCTAAACTCTGTGCCTCATACATGCTGCAGTCTGCGTTGCAGTGCAGACCAATCTAGATCGGATTTGCTTGGGTTAGCATGATACCCTTGCCATGACCACATGCTGCCTACTTAGCTCCCGTACTGGTCTAACGACTCTGGTTTGCTCCTTGCCAAGCCACTCCAGGGCGAGGCCATATTCCCATAGGCTGAAGTGGGACAGACTTGTGTGGCTATATTGCGCCCTGGAGAGCAAGACGGGGAAGAAAGACAAGGCGGAGAAGAGAATGCAAGGACCCGAAGTTCTAAAACAAGTGCGGGGGACGGAAGAGAAACAGTCTCGGTGCATCATTGTCGCATCATCGTCGCTGATAGAGAGGCTGACCTTGATAAGCGGGTGCCTTACATGACCGCGTGGTCATGGCTTTGGAGAAGCGCAAGGATGGACCAGCTACACATGACCCAGGTGAGCAGCGGCGATGCGATGATGCTCAGCATCGAGCAGCGCAGAAACGACGGCGAAGATGGGCATGGTGTCTTAAATGTCGAGTCACGTTCGGCCTCGAGACCCCCCCTCTACAACAACATTGGTGTGGTTGTTGAGCGTGTAGTGGAGTTGTAGTGGACTTGTAGTATACGTTTGGCGGACTGTGGTGGACACCACTTCGCGACGCCATCCTCGTCTTCTGACTTGCATGGCGATGATGGCTCGTACTGACGGCCTCAGTATTTTTAGCCGCCTGCATCAGGTATAAAATGCGTCCCCCGGGTACCTTGCTTCTGGGCTTGCGAAGAAACGGATTTGAGATGAACGATCTACATCACGACACGACGGAAACCAAAGCGCAAGACAAAGCAAACACAACACAACAATACCTGGTCAACCAAACTGCGACTACGAACGGCACCTTATCAGCAATATACCTACTCTTATCTACTCCCGCGACGCTACTGAAGGCAATCCGCCCGCCCTGCGAGAGCCGGCGCACGCAAAAGTGTAACAAAGGCCAAGTAATTAAAGAGGTGGGCACGCCTGGAGGGCTACACATTCTCCCTTATCGTAACCCTGGGGCTTATCGAAGACAACCTAGTGCTTCGCCCCAGCTTTATTGTTGGTTTCGTCTTTGCCTACCAGGCAAACTTTATACGGACCGCGAACGACGGGAATAAATCGACAATAGCCAACAACGCCTGCGTGCAAACAGCCTGGAAACTATAAAGCCGGTCTTGAGGAAGCAACAGTCTGGACAGGCCCGGCAGAACCGCAAGAAGCGCGCGCCCAGGAAACGAGTACGAAAAAGACTACCCATCTGGGGATATCCTGACACAGAAGCTGAGTGACCTATCACCTAGCTCGCACCACCATCAACAGCCACCACCGCCCACTACGACTTACCGATACCACCGCCTATTACCACTTTGCCCTTCAACACCGCTAGTCCTCCCGGATCCCCTTCAGCCCGCCTGGAGACATCACCAAACCCCGCAGCAGCTGTGGAATCGCACCATCGCAAGATAAGAAAAGACGGTGCCAAGCAGCATCGCGAAAGGTAGAATCTCTGCTTGTGTGTCTCTAGGACTGTTGTGAGAGTTCGGGCAGGAGTCAGCATTCAAGTCTGCTGCGACTCTGCACATCATCCACGCCGCCATACATCTGTCTCCGCCTCCACCTGCACCACCACTTTCGAACCATACCTCACCACACCTCACCCACGGCCCTTGCGTCCCACACACTCCCACAAGCACCACGGACGTCAGCTTCATCGTCTTAGACTACAGGTCCAATAACTAGTGCCCGCACCCCAGCCTCACCGACGCCCTGGCCTGCCCACCACTCCAGCCGCCATCTCTACTGTCGACTGTCATCCTCCAAAGGCAAGGCTGCGGACGCATCGCCTCCCTGCATTATACAGACTATAAAGAGAAGCGTGCAGCCTCCAACCAGCAGCTCCGAAGGCAACCCGTATTCCCGTCCTCCTGCTCCTTCTGGTGAGTGTCCCATCTCCTGTTTCCCGTCTTCCCGTCTCTCTCCCTTGACGTTGGCTGCGACACCGCTCAACGTCCATGCCCACCCCCAGAGCGCCGATCGCTCGCTTCCCCCTCCCACGCAGTCCTACCCAGCGTGCCCTCAGACTCTTGGCTTTCGGACCGCCGGACGACTAACAGAAATACATTAGGATGAACGTTGCGTCTTGCGTAGCAGCGCACACCACACCATCCTCATTTTGCGAGCTGCGAGCGAGTGCGTTTAAACTACCAAAATCGTCCGTTTGCACATCCATCCAACTGGTGTTCGGCGCATTCCCCACCCACTAGTTAATAGTGCCATTCCCCAAGCGCCCGTCACCGCCTACAGACTCTCGACTGCCTACTGAACCCTGGCTTCTGCAATAGCCTACCATTTCCGCGGCACGGCCATAAACCCACCACGGCCTCAACTCAACCCATCAGAGGTACTTTAGGCGCTCGCTCGCCTAAACGTAACCCACCCCTTGCGCCAAACCCCGCCGAGCTCGCATCTTCACAAACCTCTTGGACTGCATCCCGCCGTAATATCCTGCCATCATAGCCCGATAGATGGCCCGCTGAGTAGTGCCTATAAAGTTATCACCATCATCGTCAACGACCAATACCCTACGTGAGGTGAGCCCCAACAACCCCTCCTTGCGGTGCTGCCTCCTCCACGCCATCTGTCTGCACCACGTCAGACAGAAACTCATTTGCCCTCTCTCCTTGTTCCTTTACACAACGTCATCTTCCGAGCCCATCTCCATCCTTCGCCTGCTCCTCGCTTATCGATGATTTTCCCTTGCCTATCGAAAATCCACGACGCTGACCTCGCTCTATTCTGCAGCTCGTGACCCATCACTCTGTATCTACCACTATCATCAGCTCCTCAATAGGCCATCCGGGCCAACCTTTTGAAAGCTCAACAAACCAATATATCCTAGCAGCTTGGTTCTTGCATCACCCAACGACCATCCCACGCGATGGCCCAGCACGGCTTCAACCAATTCGGCTCTGGCCCGAATGGTGGAAATATTGACCCAAACGATCTCGCCATGGCGGGGCAATATTCACCATCGTTTCCCAACAACAATAACTTCAACTCAAACTCTAACCAGAACAACGGATTTTCAAGCGGCTCGGCCGTTTTTGGGGACGATGAGTTGCTTGATGGTCTAGCAAGCCCCTCAGATGGCCAGAATGGTCTTCATGGTCATGGTCATGGTCAAGACTTCCCTGGTATGAACATGGGTTTTCAGAACACTTTTCAGTCACACCGCGGCCCTTCCGGTCTGCAGATTGATCCTTCTCAGCTAAATGGCTATTCCAATACCCCTGATGGGGATCCCATTCAAAGCCCATACGCCGCCGGTTACAACACACACTATCGGCAGATGCAGAACAATCATTCTCTTGGGACATCTTTGCACTCTCCCTTGTCTTACTCCGGTTCCCCGCTCGCCGCTACAGAAATGGGTGCTGATGGAAACGACCCAGCATATCTTAATGCCAAGGCGCGAGCAAGAATGGCACACCCGATGCAAAGAAAGCAATCTAATACCCGGGCTCCAATGACCCCCAAGACCAACGGCATGCACGGCATCCCAATAGGCTCCCAGGAGTCCCCTGGGTTCGGCCCTCAGTCCATCCGAACCTCGGGTAGTCACGATAAGTCACCCTCCGGTCACTGGCTCAATACCCCGAGCGGGAGCATTCCTGCGTCCTACAATTCTGGCTTTTCATCTCCCATGCAGCAGGGCATGGTTCAGATCAATGAAGTCATGATGAAGGGCGGCACATCCATGCCTGCCAAGCTTGGAGTGACCACCAACCCTGTTTCTACTCAGGAAATGAAGAGAAAGAGGCGCCGAGAATCCCATAATCTTGTGGAGCGCCGTCGCCGCGACAACATCAATGAGAGAATTCAAGACCTCAGCAGGCTTGTTCCAACTCACCGCCTAGAAGATGAGAAGATACGAAAGTTGATAACAAATGGCACTCCGTTGTCGCCCACCCTCACTGGCATGTCCAACCCATCACAGGCTACTTCCGGGCTGGCTGGTCCGGGTGCTCGTAGAGCAGCAGGTGGCAGCTCTGGCAACATTACTACCGGCCTGCCTATTGATGACAAGGACAAAGGCCCTAATAAAGGTGATATTCTTAATGGCGCTGTCGGCTGGACTCGGGATCTCATGTGGCTTTTGCATCTCAAGCTTCAACAGCAAGAAGAGATGATGAACACCATTGCAGAACTTGGGGGCCACGTGCCTTTTGAGCTCAATGAGGATGAGCGTCGCATGCAATCCGAGTTGATGGATGCCATTTCAAAGAACGAGTCTGGTAGTTTCGCTTACTCACGCACTGCTGGATCTGGTCTGCGTGTGCCTCATCACACTGATTACCGTGGTGAGCCTACGAGCGGTATGGGAGCCAATCTGGATACAGTTGGAATCACGCCTGAGGGAAGTGGTAGTGGCGCTATGGTTGGCGACTTGGGTGATGCCGCTCAGTTCTGGCATGATCCGGATGATGATGGCAGTGGTCATGCTTCGCTCAACTTCAAAGAAGAAGATGAGTATGACATGGACCTCACACAGTAGCTGGCCTACCGTCTTTTTCACATTCAGATCACATTTCGCGGTGTCATTAGAAGGAAATACCCTGCTTTTCCCCTCTGTGCTCTCTCTCTCACTACTATTTCCTCGGCGTTTGGCTATTAATATCACCATGGCTTGTCTCCCGCTTGCTTCCTTACTTCCTTCCTTATCTTTGCATCATTGTCTTTATGGAGAGGATTTTACATTGGCATTGTCGTGCTCTTTTTGTGTTTTCCCCCGTCAGGTCCCCGTGGCGTTCTTGGTAGCATCTACTATTACATTGAAAGGGACTTGTTTCTTGGCGGGGTGAGGTGGGTGCAGGCATTCGGCATTGGGCATGGCTCATACAAGGGGTGTTCTATACATACAGCGTAGAGCAGGTCTGTTGATCCTCTCTCCTCTCCGTTTTTATGGTATCTCTTGCTTTTGTTAGCTGTTTGCTTCCCATTTTCATCTTTTTTTACACAGCGTTTCTGGGGCTGAGTCGTTTGATAAATCTTCACTTTGTTTTTGCATGTTTCGATACCTCAAGGTTCTGTGTGCAGGCCTTACACTGCTGTTTTCGTTTTTTATTTATTCATTTTTTTTATATATTTTTTTTTAGTTTCTATACCTTCGACGTGCTGGTTGGTGATTCGCGTGTTGTGCGTCTACTGGCCTGGGTGAGAAGAGAGATGGGAAGGATGAGATATTAACGGCGGCAACAGTTGAACTGTTTTTAAATGCATTAGTATTCTTAAGTTCTCCTTTATTTATCCTCCAGATACCAGATGCGAACAATACATGGCTTAAGATAAACCAATCTCATGAGAGCGAACAAATATGTCTCCTCCCTTCTCCACGTGCCATCCCTACCAATGTCTCGTACATAACAGATATTCTCTCATGGAAGTCAGTAGAATCCACGTCTCTTTCCGTTTCATGTCTTCCTGCAACGCAATCCTTTCCAGAGCTGAATGGCCATCAAAATACTTGCACATAAGCTGCCAAGCTGCCCGTGACTTTTCATCCCCAAACCGACGTGCAATAGCAGATAAATATCGGGATTCCTTCCCTGTAGCCTTTTTGGGATCGAGTATAATATGCGGGGTGAGCCCAGCCAGATGTGGTGCCTCGTTGATGGATGGGTGGCTCGAGGCCACTGGAAGTAACTTGCGGGCATGGGCTGTGGCTTTATCGGCAGCCTCGCGATGCGCTTTCAGTGCGATGCGCTCCAAACGCGCCCTTTCGGCTACATGCTCAGCTGTCGACGGGCCAGGTGGTGAACCGATAGACTTGGAGGGTAGCTGCGCCATGGTCAGTGAGTCATCTGATTGCGTGGCCTCGCCGTCTTCCGAAAATGACTCTTCAACAACACCTAATTCCTCGGCTTCAATTTCATAATCCACCTCATATAAAATCTCGGGCCAGACAACGACATAGGCAAATGTGCAGAGTTGCATGACCCAACCGCTTCGCATCAGCCACGCCAGCATGCGAAAGTAGAGGGGCCGATGCGGCTTGCTCGGCGGGAAGCTCTTAAAAGGCCGCGGGCAAACGGATAGCTCGGCCAGAAAGTTTGGCAAGGGAGGGGAGAGGGGAAAGGCTCGCTGCCATTCTTGGGCATCCTGAGGAAGTCTGCGAAGATCGCAGTTGGGAGACAATATGTAGACATCGCGGGCATGAAGTGGAGGGATGGCTATTGCACGACGCCAAAATATGAAGTGCTGTGCATATTTGCGAACTTGGCCCAGGGTTAATATATTGCTCTGGCCAACTTGATAGAATCTGTTTGAAAGTCAGTTGGGGGCTCTCTCTCTCTCATAGATGGAAAGCGGGTTACTTACGACATGGTTGGTTTTGAGAGCCGTACAAACTCAACCATGGAGAGCGTGGCATGATCACGGTCTGCATGAAGCTCGGAGATGATCTTCTTTTCATCATCCATCAGTAGTAAAGCAAAATTTCGATCGAGAAAGCCCGGCTCCTCTAGGGCGTCCTGACTAAGAAATGCGTTGGCCGTCGTCAACCAAAGGCCATGATGCCGGCAATCGTTTTCAGCGGGGAGGTCTGAGATGTAGAAAGGAGCGGGTATTTGAACTGAAGGTGTCAAAATGCCATCTACAGTATCTAGGTGAAGTGTCGCAATCTTATTTTGAGATACGGCCTGGTAAATATCATGAACAGATGCGGCCAGTGAGGATGTTTGCAAGAGCTCCTTCCAGAGGACACTCATCTTTTTCTCTAGTTGGTTTTGTTAATAAGGCACATTCTTTGATAGCTGACTGGAAATCCAAGAGATCAAAACTTACGCTCTTCACGTGCTCGGTCTTTGGCGGCAAGAATGCGCTTGGATTCTTTCCATACAAACTCGCTGTGTTGTTGGCTGTATTTGTAGGCTTTATTGACTTTTTTGACAATGTTGATATACAGAGTGTCGACAAGCTCTTTGACCTCGTTTGTTTTAGGATTGAGTATAAAAACAAGGTTAAACATGGTCATTGAGCTGCGCTTCTCATCGTCTCCGTCATCTTTTTTGTTTTCCTTGTCCTTTGACACATCACTCTGGTTGAGATGTGAGGAGATATCAGATTCGTTAGGGACATTCAGGTCATCGGCATCCCTGGCAGCCTTTGCTTTCTTAGGTTTTTTCCATTTGCCATTCTCGGGGACATGTATGGGATATGAGATACAGTGCAGGGGATCAAGAGATAACTGGAACAGCTTCTTGTCGTAGGATCGAGCCGGGGTGAGAATACCTGCAAGATCGCGAGTTGGGAAGCCAGCAACGTGCTCCCATGGAACAATTCGGGTGCCTGTCTCAGTCATGAGATGGTCATCATGGGCGCGATGAGTATCAAGCGACTCCCCAACGATGTTTAGGCTATCGGACTGTGAAAGACGCTCAAAGAGTATGTCCTCGAGGTCGATTGCCTCAGCCTTGGCTGGTGAATTGGACACGGGTTGTACATTGGGCGGGTAGTGGAAGACGAAAGCAGGACCATCGCGTGAGCGGTTGATAATAAGAGCGACGGCGAGGAAATTGTCACTATTGACGCACGACATTGCCGCTGTTGGAAGTGCCAGGCCGGCGAGTTACATGATGAGCATTGGTTGTGACCAAGGGAAGTTGGAGCGTAAGCGGGGTGGCTAGTTGTTGTAGGACCAGCGCCGTTAAGATGGACCAGATAGGCACTGTCTCTCTAGCAATTAGATATCCCGTATGAGCCAAGTGCGTACTATAGCCGATCTCAGACGGATATATCAGGAGTATGATGTATCTTGAGATGCCAGGATGACTCGCATCCAGCACGCCTAAGAGCGAACGATGAGGCGCGTTATTAGTGACTGTTTCTGCTGGGTAAGTGCTGACTAACACTCCGTTTATCTGTCCAGTAGGCTCCTGGGGGAAGACTTGGTTAGTGGCAAAGTGCCTCTGGGGATGAAATGTATAGTAGTTTGAAAATACATTTCACAAAGCTTCGAAAATATTAAAAATATGCTAAATCTATTTATACTACAGACGGCTATCTCACTTAGAAATGGATTTCTCTCTACCTGTTAATATTATTTTTGTAACTGGAGTTAAACATGTAAACGCAATATGTTGTCGTCGTAGATTCCTGGCAGCGCACCAAGTTTGAAAGGAATGCCCAGCTCTCGCATGTCCAGTAACTGATACCAGGCCCGCAAGCATTTTTCTGTGCAGTTCAATGTATCTTTTCGGTTGTTGATGGCGCATCTTCTCCACTTTCAGATTCTTCACCCAAGGTGGGCAGAAAGAGGGGGAAAAGAAGGGTCCTACCAAACTGCTTCAACGTCCCACCCCGTCCGTGTTTGCTAACCCTGTTTGTGTTATATCATTGTGATTATTGTGTGCTCCAGTCAGATGGTTATGTAGCAGATACCTCGGGATGCTCCGCCAACAGCATTGCCTCCTCCTTCGCACGGGGGTCCTCGAACTGACAACTTACTACGATCCTCTTCTCCCTTGTGGCTCTAGATTTTCTTACTGGGCTGCCTCCTCCTCCTCTTCCAAGCCTCTACGATACACCGCGTTGCTTCTTTAGGACGGGCCACAGTGACCAGTGGCATTTCCTGTCCCTTTAATACCCACAAGCCCCCTTTCACGTAGGCGGTGAAGCTAGCGGGGTCATCTCAAGCACCGTGTCTAATAGTTCTCAAACGTCCAACAGAGGCCGTAGTAATTTCAGGTACCCGGCAGCTGGGCTTCTTGCGGGGCCGGTCTTTACGGGCTCTTGAGACATGTGGACAGGGACACATGGCTGCGAAATAAATTGCCTACTCCCTGCCTAGTTGGTGGCTAGTGCCGCCTGCACATAATGTCGTGTGCCCCAACAAAAACTGAAAAGAGACCAGACTGCAAATCAACAGTGGGATAGGAGTACAAAAAAGCATGTGCTAATAATGCCCATCAGGGTTGATGCAGCAAGGCCGTAAGTGTTGCACCACAACACGGAGAGGTTTTACAGAGCAAACGATGCTACTTTTAATCCACCACCGTAAAACAAACAAACATCTTGATTCTGTCACTATTGGTACGCATGGAGACCTTTCTTATCGCAAGGCTGGGGGGGGGGGGGGGGAGGGGGGGGATGCACAGAGGGGGGACCCTTTTGCCACCTCAAAACCTGGCCCGCTGTCTCGATCGCGTATCCGGGGCATACCAAGAATGGCAAATCAACGGACACTCCTTTTGACAAGCAGGATGTTGTAATGATGATACGCCGCTGTACATGTCATTTTATATTACTGAGGTGCCCAATCAAGCCAAGTAGGACTGTACATTTATGTATTCCTAGAGTGCCATGATTCCGTCATCCGTGGCGATACGTTCCCACTCACATGTAGTACAGCACTAACACAGAATCAAAGCACCCCTTGCCCAATGGTCGTGGTATTACTACAGAGAAAAACACCAAATCGCTTCCAGGGCAGATAGGGCTAGTATTACTAGGGTACTGCGTTGTTCAATGCCTAGGAGATGACCACATCGCACAACCGTAGATGGCGCTACACCATTAGCCTGGCCTGCAGCCCCCCTGTGGCTTCTTCACATGGGGCAGCAGTTTTGGCTGCTGCTTCCGCCCGTGCCCAGACACTCAGGGTCGGCCCACTCCACCCTCCTCCAAGCAACAACCCTCTTTGAAAGTTCTAGGAGGGCAACAGGTCGTGTGCGTTTTGTCTTCTCTCTGTAACTTTTCGCCCTCACCTGCAACCATCCACTCTCGACTTATTACACGCTCACTCCACCATTCTCTGGCCTCAAAGACTCCGCCAATCCAGACCAGCAGTTGCTGTTCCGTATCGTGCTTTGCCGGGTTCGCTTATTGAGCCTCACCACCACCACCCCGCAGGAAAAGCTCGCTCCTGTATTCGTACATAGTTAGATGAGAGCACCCCTGAACCGTGCCATTTGAGACTCTTCATCACCTCAGCCAAACCAGAGACCCCCCACCATACCGGGAGCCTCAAATCCGGCATCTCTTTTCTCTCTATCTCTCTCTCTCACACCTTGATCTGTCTGTCTGACAAGCACCAAAAAACCCACCCATCATGTCACCCGCCGCTGTTAATGGCGCCCATGGCCACGTCCGGTTTCTACCCATCGCCTATGATAGCAATGACTCGCAAAACTCCGCGTCAAAGCTCATCCTCACCCTTATGCCTCAGTGGACCAGCGACGACTCCAACGTTGACTTCATCCGCTTCACCGATGGCATCACCAACACCCTACTCAAGGCAGTAAACCGGCGCCCCGGCCTGACTAAGGCTGACCTTGACCGTGAGGCTGTCTTGCTTCGAGCCTACGGCAACGGCACTGCTGTCCTGATTGATCGTGAGCGAGAGGCGGCCAACCACGAGCTGCTCATGAAGCACGGTCTTGCACCGGATCTCTTGGCCCGGTTTGCCAACGGCATGCTCTACCGCTTCATCAGCGGCACTGTCGCGCAGGCTTCAGACCTATCCGACCCGGCAATCTTGGCGGCTGTCGCCCGTCGATTAGCCCAGTGGCATGCCACAGTGCCTTGTATTCCTGACCAATCCATGCTTGCAGATGTGGAAACGGTCGCCAACGGCAATGACCAAGCCATCAGCAACGACAAAGCCCTGATCGCAAAAGCAGCCGTTGGCAAGCCTCCCCCCAACTTGTGGACGACAATGCAGAAGTGGATCCTGGCGTTGCCGACTGATACAGAGGCCCAGCGCGAGAGACAGGCTCTTTTGCAGAACGAGTACGAGGAGATGCGGCAGAAGCTCAGTCAACGGCCAGGACTAGGTCGGGACGGGGTATGTAGACCAACAGCCTTTCATGGCGCATCTTTGACACAAATGGCTATTGATGAATGACGAAGCAAATAAATGTGAGAATCATAGCTAACAGTGTATGTAGCTGGTGTTTGCCCACTGCGACCTACTCAGCGCCAATATCATCATTCACCGCGAAGCCGGCGAGGAGCTGACGGTAAGCTTCATCGATTATGAGTACGCAACACCATCACCAGCGGCCTTTGATGTTGCGAACCATTTCGCTGAGTGGGCCGGATACGATTGTGACTATTCGGCGGTTCCCACACACCCACAGCGACTGGCCTTCATTCGTGATTATATCAAGTCATACGCCAAGCAAGCAGATGATGGTATGGATGTGGAGGAAGAAGTGCAGAAGCTTATGCACGAAGTTGATGTATATCGTGGCGTGCCTGGATTCTATTGGGGCATTTGGGCCTTGATTCAGGCCACCATCTCGCACATCGCCTTCGACTATGCCTCGTATGCCGAATCACGATTGGGGGAGTACTGGGCGTATAAGGCTGAGGACGATGGCAGCCGCGCGGCGTCAGGCAAGGAGATGCCGCTTCGTGAGAAGACCTGGTCTCGTACCGAATGAGGGCATTTAATTGCGAGAAAAAGCTTGAGAGAGTTCAAGAAATACATGGGGACTTGCCTCACTAGCATCAACCGCATAGGTGATGGCGAATTCTGGTGGAGGGGCCGGAGAAGGAAAAACGATGAGCTACGCTTTTGAGGACATGGGCGCGGGCGCTGGCGTTGGTTGGCGTTTAGACATGACATCAATACAGACCCTCGAGGCGAGCGTAAAGCTGTGGCACCTTTGGGGCGGAAAGAAACTGCGGAATGGCAAGGACATTTGGGCAGCCATTCAACATGAGCTACATGCAATATGAATATAACGGCTATAGCATACAGTACACTTATTAATAATCAAGAAACAATGTTAAGATATATAAAGATCAGGGACATAATGGACACTTTACTTGAGGTGATGGCATACTATATACGCAAGGACTTGCGGATACGATTTCCGATTTGCCGGTACATCAACAAAGCAACAAAACTTGGTCGCATTTGTTCTGTCTCATACGGGGCAAGCGAGCAGCTAGGATGCAGCGTGTTTCCTGCACGGCCTAACTGATGCAGCACGATTGTACATGAACGCGTCCTGTTTTGGCAGTCCCGAGGAGTGGAGGGCGTGTGAAAACCTCAGCTGCTCTGCCAGGATAATTATTGGAGAGAGGCGTTCGTCAAGTGACGAAACTGTCTTGGAGAACGAGGTCAGGCCCATTCGCAGATGCAGATCTCCCTTCTGCAATCGAAGTGTCTATGAACACGAACGTGAACAGTGAAACTGAGGGGCTGCATAAGTAGGGAGAGAGTGCAAAGAAGACATGATCCAGATGATTAAGACATGTGGAGAGGGAGAGAGAGAGAGAGAGAGAGAGAGAGAGAGAGAGAGAGAGAGCTTGCATCCATGCATTGTATATGTGCCAACCTTGGGTGGTGGCTCCAAGTCAACCTGGTGGGGGCGGGCGAGCGGTGACAGTTTTTGTAGGTGAGGACAGGGAGGAAACGGAAGGATCCTCCTCCGCTAAACTGGAATTGCTTGGGATACGTTGTTGAACGACATATTACTGCAGTGCTTTATATAAACTGCTGAATGTGTCTGTCTGGATTACCATCTACTACTATACAGAGTAGTAAGATACCAATTGACGTCAAATGTTAACGTGCACCTCCTCCATAGACAGCGCCATTCTGACAATTTCAGCATTTCCGCTATCAAAATGTAGTTGTTTCTTGCTGTACCATGTCGTTGGTTTGTTATTAGTACGTAGCTTCGTATATGCTTGTCAGCAGCAACTCCATTATTAGGGATTGACCATATTAGCTCTGCCTCGGAGTTTTGATGCCGACTTTTTCTACTCCTTTGACTGGCTCGCTTTTAAGACAGCTGACTAACGAGAAACAGGGTTTTTCCCTTTGCCCACTTGCCACGCTCGCAACTGAGAGGAGAAGGGGGTTTCGTCCGTCTGAGACACAAGACACACAAATACTAATACAGCATAGGCTTGCTCCAATGGGTCGTGTAAAGTGGCATAAGCGCCGAGTGGACGCAGGGATGGGTTGGCGAGTGGCTGCTGTACTGGAATTAAATGCAAAGCGAACAGAGTAGTATTGAGCTTGCTGTTCATCATTAGTAGTCGTACAAAATCAAGTCGACCTCTTTCATATCGCTTTCTTCCAATATGGACAACTCAAAATATTACAGGTCACTCTGCCGGGTTCGGGGAGGAGGGGATTGCAGGCTGTAGTCTGTTTCTAGGCGCCGTCTCTGCCAGACCCCTACAGCCTAATGGCACTCTGCCGACAGGCACTAAGGTACGGAGTACTGCAAAGACACATCCCCCGTATTTTACTCGTATGGCGCGCCGCCGCCCTCAAGCAAGAGCTTGTAGGTACTTGGGTGCACAATTTGGCAGGCAAGATACCTCATAGTACCGCAAGTGCCCCCCACTGGCACTTGGACTACAGACGGGCGCTAGCGCTGGCAAACCAGCGGGCCAGGTTTTAACTTATTGAGGCACTCCGTCCAGTCATCCTACAGCACTTGTATCCTAGCCCCGTTTGCTACAAGCTGCCCCGTCTACTACACGCAATCTGACCCGTCCCTTCAGACGTGTTAGGCGTCGGGTGTTGATTACTATGGGTTGCTTGTTCGTCACTTGCAGTCCCCTACTCGCTGCCCAGCACAAGGCGAAGGGGGGGCCCTCCCACTAACAATCCCGAGTCGCTCAGGCCATTTCCGTTGCCGTGCGCTGCCACACCCTCGTTCGTACCTTCTACAGACACGTTAGCACTAAGTTAGTCCTCGGTACGGAGTACGTACCAGCCATTAGTACCATTATCTGCATGGGTGCTGGCGACCTGTAGTGGCAGCGTTACAGCATCAGGTTGCATTTTCTAAAGAAATTTTTTTTTTTGCCTTACCCTTCTCTGCGAAGTACCGTGGCATTATTTACCGTCCGTGGCAGCAACCAGCAGCGGAGACGAGAGTGAATGAAGAAGCAAACCGGTGCAAAAGGCCAGAGGCGGGTTTGCTTGTTCCAGGAAGTTGACCACTGATCAGACGCAGAAACGGCAACAGCGAGAGAGGGCCTGGGCAGTGCTGGACGAGTGGGCACGGTAAGCCTGGCTGGCTAATGGGCGAGAGACGTCGCTGGCCGTCCTCACTGAATCGCTCACTTGCTCACGCTCATCCTCTCTTGCCCTCCCGTCTCTCTCTGCTTCCTCTTCCTCTTCCCTCCCCCCCACACACAAAACCCATCACCCCCCGTCCAGCTGTGCTGCCCATCACGAAGGGACAGACGGCCAGCGTCCGGAGAAGGTCCCTTTGCGCACCGCGCGCGCGTCATGGACATCGCACTCTCGCCGCGGCCCGGACGCATGTCCCGCAATTGTTGACCAAGTCCGCCCGAGTCGGAGGCTGCCCCAGGTCCGGCCAGAGCAGCAACGGCGCGCGACGCCAACCGCAGCGCCACCATGCCTGGCCCTGATGCCCATCTCGCCCATCTCGCCCATCAAGATGGCGAGGCCGCCCTTATCCGCCAACTTCTTGACCAGCAATCAGCCATCCAAGCACGCCTAGCAGGCTTGCTGAGTGCCCGGCGGCTCGAGCAGGCACGACTGCAACGCCAGCAGCAGCATGGCTTCGATCTGCCCCGGGAACTTGGCATGTTGCGTCACAAAATTGGCGTCCTTGAGGCTGTAGCTGATCATCATGGTGCGTCATCCTCTTCGTTTGCCCGTTGCCGTTTCTTATGTACCACTATCCTCAATTCTGTGATATGTCTCCTGTGGCACGCGTGCCTTCTTTGTCTCACCTTCCCGGAGGTCTTGGTCTCGTAGGAGATAGTAGTGTTGGTAGCCGTCCTTGCCTGAGCCACGGACCTCAAAACACCCCCAAAGTCTAGACCCTTGCCAGCTGTCCAAACCATTGCTGATAGAAAACAATATGTCTCTCAGGCCTATCACCCCGCGACCTTCCCATCTTGTCTAACATAGAGGAGGCGCGCGCAATCCAGTACCGTTGTGAGTGCCTTGAGGCTGCTTGCAGCCAGCATTGTAAGTCCACACCTTGCCATACGGCTTGACCCATTCAGCCCTCAAGTCTTTCCTAGCACTGCTACTATATTTACCGCCATCGTCATGGTTACCGCCCAACAACTTAGCTGATGTGACATATTAGGCATCGACGTTATTGAACCTCTAAAACTATCCGCTCGTTCAGCGCCACCAGGATTTGCGCCATGGCTGGATAAGCATTTAGAGCTGCATGATCTTGTACTTCGTCAAGACCATTCACGGAACCAAGGCGCCAAATTTCGTCTTAACTCACTGCCTTCTCTCAAGTGCTGGGAAGACAACTGTATACACTATGTGTATGGACTCTCCGATACGTCACAACTCGACTGCCATATTCAGACTCACATTCCATACGCCAACGGGAACTCTGGGTCTTTAAGATCCCAAGATCCTGCATCACATCATGAGCGGGAATCGCCCCACTCTAAGCATGATGTATCGATGGCTTTGAGGCCATCATCGCCTGTTCAACATCCCCGCCTCTCAGCACTCCCTAAACTTCCTCCTCTCACTATACCTTCCTCATCTGATCATCAGAGGGAGTCTCCACTTAGCAACACGCTTGCTAGCGCCCGCATCAAGATCGACAGCGGCTTTGACGATGCTGAGAGCCAGTCCGTTCTGCCGCCTTTGAAGAGAAGTAGAATTGGTGAACCATCTCGCCTTGAGTCTATTGGAGAGCTCCGGCTTCTTCGTGAAACCCAGCGGTGTCTTCGTTGTAGCATTTCTAAAAAAGAGGTATGGCAACCCTACTGCTTTCAATTGACAGTCCTCGATTCTAATACGTGATGCCTCTCGTGTCTCCAGTGTGATAGGATGCAGTCCTGCTCATCTTGCTCAGAAATCCCGACATCAAGCACTGATGATCACTGGCATATTGTTGGTTGCTTTCGAGGTTCCATAACATCTTTCAAAGATATCCTACTACCAGGTATGGCAACATGATAAAGCGGTCTCTGGCAACTCTAAATGTGACAATTAGGTGCATCAATATGGCCGAAGCAAACACAAACTCCAGTCATACCACCACTTGTGAAGTGGCAGAGTGTGAACAAATACCTATACTTAACCTATCCTCGCCTAGGTGATATTGCACGCACTGTCAAGGACCATCGTGATCATGCCGATGATTTCTGGTTTTCTGGGCTAATGAGCCAGGGTTACAACGCGGCCAATTACAGGCCTTCTTACGGTGGAAATGCAAGTGAAGAGTCGCCGCCCATTTTATGTGTGCTCGCTGCCAGCTGGAACTGCCAAGAAACCTCGTACAATCTGCTTGAGCTTCTCCGCGGTAACGGCTATTTGTCAAGCTCACGAGAGGTAGAGGAATCAGCATATCCATTATTACATCGATCCAAACTACTCTTGCGCGAGGTTGCGTTTTACAGCATCCTACAATCGGATCCTGCTGTACAAGTAGGACCGAAACTTGTTCGCCAATCGCCAGTCACAGCTTTGGATTTGGATGACCATGTTCGCTCGCTTGATCAATGCACTGTCTGGTTTCTCCAGTCCTTTGAGTCGCTTTTCTCCCGGGGCTGCCATTTCCAGCCTCGAGAGTGGCTAGCTACCTTTTATGCGTTGTGCCTATTTAGTGTTACCCAAACATTGCTCGTAGACATGCTCCCAGCATTTCTACCGAATAGCTCCTCACTAGAATCCTCTTGGGGCAATCACTCTCAAGCTATTCATAGTGTGTACAAGATTGTGGTGCAAATGTTCTCGGCAATGGGTCCAATGATTCTGGACACCCCGCCTGGCAACCTGAAGCCAGATGAGAGGTCTGCATATGAAATTGCTAATCGTGTTGTACGTCGGGAAACTTGGCCAGCACGAGGTATACATTCTAGCACCGAATTTTTGCTACATCTTGGAAGTGGTATGAACTCAATGATGGGTTTCAATGGATTCATCAGACAGCGTCGAGTGGATAGGGCCAGGGAGACAAGCACCGCAACTCAAATGCGCGTGTTTCAGGCTGGCCAAGAGCCGTTGAGAGCGCCATCAGGCGCCTATATATCTTCACGCTCGAAACAGTCTTTAGACCCCCGTTCTGCCACATCTGATGATTTGGGCATGTCCCGGAATGGGTTTCCGGGCTCGTCTTGCCAGTCTCCTGCCGATCAGGAACGTACTAGACGACACACTGTCGCAGAGGCGCCATCACAGCCAAGATCTACACCACAAGGCTTTGGTTCCTCAAAATCTCCTTTGCGGTTACCACCCGTGTCACCACAGAACATCCCGGTAACGCGGGTGCATTGCGGGAAATGCACTGAATACCCCGAAGGATTCCGCGGCGATCATGAGCTGCGGCGTCACACAGAAGCCAAGCATGCGTCCCTGGTGAAACGTTGGATATGCACTGAGCCAGATAGCCATGTATTACCACATGTACGCCCGACTATCCCGCTTGCTGGTTGCAAAACTTGTGTAACCCAAAAACATTACGGGGCGTACTACAACGCTGCAGCACATCTTCGACGTGCTCACTTCAATCCCCAACGAGGAAGCAAGGCCAGTGGGGACTGGCCTCCTATGACAATACTCAAGGACTGGATGCGTGAAGTCCGGGTGCCTATCGACGTCGATGCTGACGATGATGGCGACATTGGCTTGTCCAGTGCTGACGAGGATGAAATCGAACCGAAATCCTCAACAGTACATTCCCGGGTATATACTTCCGAGACTTTTGGGGCCCATGGCCTTCCAGGAGCATCATCTGTAGGTTCTCTAACCGCATCTCCCAACCCCAGTGACGATGTCGGCTCGTGGACGGCCAGCCAGAGAAGTCCTTTAAATAGACCTTTGCAGCCTTCGTTACTGCGACCTCAATCGATTTCGCCTCCCCTCTCTCAGTCTCGTCCTCGGCCATCAGCTGGCGAAAACCGTAGCCAGTGCCCCTACCCAGACTGCGGGCGTGTTTTTAAAGACCTAGCAGCGCACATGTTGACTCATCAAGAGGAGCGTCCCGAGAAGTGCCCCATCGAGACATGCGAGTACCACACCAAGGGCTTTGCCCGAAAGTATGACAAGAATCGCCATGCCTTGACTCACTATCGTGGTACCATGGTCTGTCCCTTTTGCCCTGGTGTCGGCTCGCCTTACGCAAAAGCGTTCAACCGTGCCGATGTGTTAAAAAGACATCTCGCCACAGCACACCAAGTCGAGCAGGCGGCAGCCCACGGCCGCTCTGGCTCTGGCAGTGGCAGCAGTGGGTCTCATACGTTGCCTGGCAGTGGTGTTGTCTCCGCCACTACCAGTACTCTTCCAGGAGCTGCTGGGGGTACTTGTTCAATCTGCGTCGGGCATTTTGGCACGCCGCAAGAGTTTTATTTGCATTTGGATGATTGTGTTTTAAGCGTCCTTGTGCCAACGGGAGGGAGAATAGCGAGCAAAACGACTCCGATAATGTCGACGAATACGATGAAATGATAATGATACGTACACAAAGATATGTAATACACAAATTTGGAAGAATAGGTTTTTATTTAAAACAGATGCAGAAAGCAAAGACTACAGCATATATATCTCCAAGACGGAGGGAATGGAGGAAAGATGACAAAGGCCATATTTGGGCCAAATAGAGGGAGGAAGACCGGCTGATGTGAATCAATCTTGAACTCACATACATTCATTGGCGACAGAATTGTGGCGCGAATTGGTAAAAATGACGGTTGTATGCAAGACACACAAAAAAAAGAGGCGTACAATGGATTTTACAAGGAGGCAGGCAAACCTATGGAGGTGGGACTTCAAGTATCTTAAACTGATTTATTACTCAATTCTTCTCCTATCAAAAACTAGTTTCCACTATTCTGTTCATCATTGATACCATTGTAGCAATAGCCTACGCAGAAAAACATGGAAACGAGTTGTTCTTATTCATCCTCATTCTCATTCTCATCATCACTCATGATGCGAGTTAATCATGCCCAAAATCCAGTCAACATGAGATGCACTGCAAGCCCTTCGCCCAGTTCGATCTCCCAATTGTGTTCCAAAATAACTCCTTAACCAACAAATATGCAAATTCGCCGCTTAAATATATTAGAATGCATCCAGACAAGCAAATAGACAAACAAAGCTATATCGTAATATACGTCGGTCGTCTCATTTCAGACTAGTCGCATCAGACGGGGCCTTTTCACTCAAAACGGTGGAGGAAGGTGGCCGGCCACCAGGTGTAGATCGCTTGAAAAACTCGTGGATCTCTGGGGAGAACTCGCCGTCATCGGGCATACCATGGTCATTGTCGCCTTCAGTCTCCTTGGGACCACGGCTTGCTTGAACCGACTCCCATTCGGCGCGCATATCGGCGATCTTAGCCTTCCAGTCTAGCTGGGGGTTGTACGATTTGCCGTGACCACGCAGGCGCTCCCACAGACTAAGATGAGTAGGGTTCACAGCGACGCCATGGTACTCATCAGCTCTGTTTTGACGGATATAACTCCAACGACGCTCCTGCTCCTTAAGATCAAGACCGGTGGTATCTGGAAGGAAAAGCCAAGTGAGGAGCATGCCAGCGAGACCGAACCAGGGGACAACGTAGAACTTGGTCTGTGTGTCAATATAGTTGTATAGAACCGAGGCCAGTAGAGCTCCAGCTTTGCCGATGCATGCAGAGAAGCCATGAGCAGTGGCACGAACGGGTGTAGGAAAGACTTCACCAGCGATGAGGAAGGTGACTGAGTTGGGGCCAAATTGGTTGAAGAAGGAGGAGAGGAAATACATAGCCTGGAAGCTTCGAATGCCTGCAGGGCTAGTATAGTAATCGTAGCGGAAAGCGGGGATGACAAACATAAGGAAGCACATGAGGAAGCCAACCTGTTGCATCATCTTTCGGCCGTAAAGCTTGTTATCAATTAGGAGGGAGGCAAGGTAGTAGCCGGCGAGTGAGACAGCAATATTGACCAGGTTCCAGGTCCAACCAGTCATGAGTGAGTCAGGGTTGTCCGAAATGACCTTGATGAACTGACCCTGGAAGAGTTTATTGCCATAGAAGAAGACGTCATTGCAAAACCAAGTGCCAGCGGTGGCAAGTATGCGGCCGCCAAAGTGGCTAAAGCAATAACGCAGGGCTGTGACATCATAACCAGTCACGTTGGAACGACTCTTTGCCTCGGCCAGCTGCTTAGAAGCATTGGGCATCTTCCAAGTCCTGTAGTACACGAGCCAAAGGGTACCGATAGCGGGAAAGGCAAAGGAGAGTCGGAAGGCATACTGTGCGGCGGAAGTGCTGTAGGGAGGGGCGCCGCTGCCCTTGTTGAAGATGACGAGAAGGACGATGAGAAGAACTTGGTTGACGAATTGACCCCAGCCTTGCATGAGGAAGGCCATGGTGACACGACGACCACGGTGAAGACGGTCCTCGCGAGTGGAGAGCTTGCCAGCGGTGCCTGCGCCTTCTAGAGATGCCGTGGCTGTGATGGGATACTCACCGCCGACACCAAGACTGTAAAAAAAGAGCGACCAAGCGTAGCAGATGACCCATCCCTCGAGGGAAAGACCCCAGCTAGCTGTCAGCATAAGTAGACCGATGAACATGATGAGAGCATCTTGAATGAGACCCCACCGACGGCCGACCCAGTCGCCGAGAACCTGCAGAGAATGAATTAGTATTATGCCTTATAATCAGAGTTTGTTACAATACTTACACCAACGCCAGCTTGGCCAACCATGATGCCGATGATCTCAAGATACGTAACACTGGCAACCCAATTCTTTCCACAGACCTGGTGCTCACCCCAGCACTGCGGCCACACAGCCTTGAACAGAGGCTCCAGGTTGCCAATGGAAAAAAGGACATAGCCCTCGAGACCGAGACCAGCACCGGGAATGACTGCATGGCGAAAATACCATGATAGAGGCGACAGAGGATCTTTCTTGATCATGGCGCCGATATTAGCCAGTTCCTTGCTAGCTTCCTCACGATCGACACGAGACACGAACGTAATGCGCTCCCTCAACGGTAGATCAGCCCAGTAAATGCCCTCTGGTGTGTAAGAGTCGTCCGGGCGGGTGACATGACTGAAGATGCGACGCTCATCCGCATTTTCGGTGGGATAATCATCATGGTCATGGTCACCAGGGGGGCCATGGGGAACAGGAATCTCGCCAGGAACGATACTATGGCGATAGATGCGGTCGACATCAGCCGATGCATCTGATATTGAGTCGACAGCCATTGCAGACTCTGTGATATATGTAGTAGAAAGATGTGAGGGGGTGTCAATCAATTGGAGTGTGTAGAAATATATAGAGAACCCTGGACGGGTAACAAAGGTGACAGCTCAAATCGGAGAGCGAAAGAGGGCGTGTATGTGTTGTTATTGTTGTTGTAGGTGATGGCGGCGATGACGGTGATGGTGGTCGAGACGATAGAAACTATTGTGTCACGTCTGGACTGCAAGATCAATGCCGTGACAAAGATGATGACGAGACAACAAGAAGAAAGGAAACACGCAACAAGAAGCAAGGCAAGAGTAGAAAAGACGCCCTTGCTCTTGTTAAATGGAATGGAAGAGGGAGAGAGGAGGAAGCGACGAGGGAACGAGCGAGCAGCAGCTCTCCATTTAGACTTTTTTCCTCTTTCCTATCGACGTCGCCTTTGCACGCCCTCGGGGGGTTGCTCCTGCCTTGCCGACGCCGACAACCTAGCTCCGAGGCTACGCTGAAGCTCCCGATTGAATTCCCCATTTTTTATTTTTATTGTTTTTCTCTCTCTCGGTATTATTATCCTAGTCTACCTAACGTTAAATCGCTGTTCGTATGAGAAAAAGCGCTTGCGCGCTGCTGAGGTGTGCGTGATGGGTTGATGTGTGGACTGTCTGTACATTGGTAGCCTCGAATGCCACATCTTGAAAAGACCGGGCGGCGAACAGGTCAGCGGGCCAATCAGCATGCAGAAAGCGAGACCGTGTTCAAATCTCTGGCCAGCAGCGATGGCTCTGGACCCGGTTCGGGCATCTCCAGCAAGGCCAGTCTCCATTTTTCCCTCTCCACCAGCGCCGGGGGTGTTCTTTGGGGTGTCTCAAGGTGTGTCTCTCTTTGGCTCACGCAGGTGTCGCCGTTGGGTGGCGTTGACCGGGGTGTGAGTATTTGTATGTGCCGATGCAACTCCACATGACAAAGCCCTTCTTCTCCACCTTTCTTTTTTTTCTTCTCTTTCGTCGTTCGAGTCGTTGTTAGGTGTAGCTCTGCCGCTGTCCAATCTCTCATAGAGAAGGTCTCTACTATCAGCTACTTGCGCGTGAAATGCGCCCAGATCATGCTGCCGTTGAAGCATGGAAATACACGCGCCACGAGAGGCACACTAAAACGAATCCTCATCATACCAATATGTATGTAGGTATGTAGCACAATACCTAGGAATGTTCGAATGCTGCACCGTACCTGTAGGGAGCTCGCGACATGCCGCACAAAGCAGAAGTACTGCTAGCTTTCAAGTGCAATGTAATCTATGTATCCATACCATCAATGAGGACACACGGTATCTCAACGGTGGCCAAGGTGGCATCTGAAGTGGAGGGAAGGCTGGCTCGAGGGTGCGGATGATACACAGATTTGCGATGCATTATGATGGATTACGCTGCCAAAGGCGCGAGCGATCCCCCCCAACAATCGAACGGATAGTCGGACCCTGGATAATACAGTGCTTAGTCGTTATGAGTGGTGTACATGGTGCATGGCTTCAAGTGTCGGGAGCAATTGCAGCGGCGGATATGCTCGAACGAGAGCACGTGTGCGTATGGGCGATGCTCTCTGGAGCTCTTGACGGACGCTCACAGCAGGGGGATGGCGGCTGAAGCAATTGATAGGATAGAAATATGACCAAAAGTAATAAGAGCATGCCCCAGAATGGGGCACAGCCCAAATACAGTATTGCATACCAGCTGGGAGACGGGGGGCAACAACCAGCGCCCGTCCATCCTTTCCCTAACGTAATACACGGATCTTCCAGCCGTTCACTGTGCATCTCTCGATCTGTTGTGTATCTTGCACCCAACAGTCGTTGTCCGTCGTTGAGTGAAATTGGACTGAGAGGGAAGCAGAGAGCAACTCTGCGTTGCAACCTTGCGGCGTGCGTGCTGCTTCCCTTGGGTCTTTGTCTCTCTGCCTTTGGCTGGTCCTGCATCCGGATAGGACGGCAACAGCGGCTCTGTAAAGGTCGACGGCCGATCCTTGCCCGCCTCGGCCGATGGAGGGGTCGAGCGTTGGAGCAAGAGACGTCGGCCAAGAGAAACAAGAGATGGACAAGAGATGGACAAGAGATGAAAGAGGGGCCGGAAGGCTTGGGAGGCTTGGGAGGCTTGGAGGCTTGCGCTTAGAACTTGGCAATGCCCTTGTCTGTTTTGGGGGTGTGCCCAGCACTCGCTAGTCGCTATTAGTATCAAGCTGCTGAGGCTCGGCTGGTTGCGGGGCGGGTCTATTACTTTTATTGGCTTAAACCGGCTGCATTATTTTGCTATTTTCTATGGAGTATGTATTCCTCACTGCAGCATTTGTTGCCTTGGCGGCGAGAAGAACCCTGAATCCCAACATGCCGGTAGAACAAACGACGACGAAGTATTTTGTATTGATAATATTACCGCTCTTCAGACTTCCCAGCCAAAAAATTAGCAAAAGCACGTCCCCAGACAAAAACAAAAGCCCGAAAAATGTTCTCATCTAAGATCTCGATACTAGGAATACCGGCCAATAACCCTAAATCTCATTTTTAAGCTTACACTACAGATCTGTCCCGGCGCACACACACACCCGTGCGCACACGACTTTTAGTTTGGCTAGAAACGACCACCGTCGCCATACTAACCGTACTACGCAACCGCCCGAGGCCCTCCTCCCATCTTACCCGTCTGGTCTTACAGATACACAAAGGAAGACAGGTTGATCAAGCGATCAACGAAATACCCTTGTTTGGAAGTCAACCGAGAAAGCACGTCGTCAATAGCCCGCTTTTGAAGCTTGGCACTGCTGGGGTCCAAGCCGAACCAGCAACATCGTACGTACGTGGCTGTTCGATCAAGAACAAGGCTTTCTTCTTGGCCACCCCGCTCTACCGCCATCCTAAGACGCCACGAAGTCTGAAAGGGTAACTGGTCGCGTGAGTTGTTGCTCAAGAAGAGAAAAAAACGAAAGAAGGGTGGCATTTGACACCGTTGTGCACAAGTGCGTGCACTATGCATATTCTCTAGTGGCCAAAGCGGATCAGAGAGCAACCACGAAAACAACACCACCATTCTTGTCATCATGGGCAATTTACCATGATGACTGTCAGAGACATCAATGATAAATCAGCCCCCCTTTCACTCCCGGAAGTGTGTTTGTCCAACGCGTCCGAGTTCCAGGTCCAGTCCGGTCCCGTTGCTACCAGAAATTGGCGCAAGGAAACCCCAGAGTAGCTCCACCGTCACCGCAGCATCTCGCTCCCACAAATGCACGTGCGTGCGTTTTAACTGCTGGCCTCAAGCCGGCAAGGGCAAGGCCACAGAGACAAAGCAACATCTCCAGGATACGCAAGTGAGAGGCGAGGCAATGTGAGGAGTAGACTCGTGCTAAACAACAAGTCCATGTACGTACGTACGGTACATGCGTGCATGTGTGTGTGTGCATCTGTACGTAGGTAATAGGTGTGTGTTACAATGTACTCCGTAGTCGTGGTAGTAGTTGTGACGGCATATACGAAAGACGCAACTGACAACTCAAAGCAGCCTATCACCACCAATTCCAAAGGCCCTCAAGGCTGGCGGCAGGCGTAAACTTCTACCTGGCTTCATACTTTCAACGCACATGTCCCGGTGCCGTACAGCCGTATACATAGTGAGCTGTTTCACTGCGCGCATCCTATTTCTGCTCTGGGTATCCTTATCATCGTCAGCAAAGTAGCATCCGCCAAAGTATGGGGTGCGCGTAAGAGGAGTGTATGTTCCGTGATCCAACTAATTAGGTTGGTAGTAGCAGTTGTAGTAAGCTAGCTACAGTACCTACTTTGGTTGTTTCTTCCTTGAGATCAAGAAGAGTCTGGAATTACCTATATCCTTTTTCTCTTACTCGTAGGCATGCACGAACAACGCACGCCCTACGGACAAGGCGATGGTGGCATTTACAAAAGATAGGCCAGGTACTAGATTGTCTCCGACCGGCGCGGCATCAACGAAGTGCAACTGAGACAGCACAACAAAAGGACTCATCATCCCAATGCCACCAGGATGCCGGCGATAGCATAAGCATATCGTGCCTGGCTAGTTATTAACTCGTTTGGGCATTCTCATGGACCTTCTCTTCTCTGTTCTACGCCTCCCGTGCGCCATCTCACGCCCCATCCTTAACTCACCCACTTATATTTCGTTTCTCCGGGTGTCTGTTTCCCTGCTCTTGTGTTTCGCTGCCCTTGCTTCAATGCGTCGCACTATGCGGCTGCCACTCAGAACCCGGGGCGGGGCTCATTCTTTCCAGAGGGCTGGCGGTAGGTCAAAAGCAACTTCAGACGAAAGGAGCGTGAAGGCAAGACAGAACCGGAGGCAAAGACAGAGGTCTGTGTCTCGGACTAGGAAGCGAAGGAAAGGGTCTGGAACCGTTCTGGCCTTTGCCCTGTGAGCAGCTGTGTATCTGTGCATCTGCGCATCTGTGCATAACTGCATATCTGCCTTTTCCGGCACCCGGCCACTGGCCTGGGCCCTTCTAGGCTGCTATGGGGTTCGGCTCGCCCATATTATGCCCAGTATGGGTGCCTTTCAGGCCCTTCCATCCATAGTAGGCACAGTGACACCGTAGCATCCTACTCCAGCCGCTGGAGCGCAGTATGAGACGTGCACTCAGATGGCCCGTATTCAATGCATCTTTCTCCATGTCTCTCTATCTCACTTTCTCTCTTTCACTTCCAGCGTAGTATCAGTACCCTCGTTCTCCACAAGCTCACAACGCACACCGTTGCTCTTCCCACTCCACTTCCCAGAACCCGCCCAGCGGCCGGAACCGACAAGACGGACGCCCGGAAAACTGCAATGCGAGGGCGGACACGCTGACAGGCAAACAATTTTATGGGATGGCGGGAAATTCCGGGGATAGAGGCACTGGCAGTCTCTCGAGGGGGGGGGGGTATTGTTGAGTGAGAATTACATGGAGTAATGCTACTCTACTCCCTATATGCCGGGCCGCTCCTCGGCCGAGTCTACATTTGGCATCGTGAAGTCGTGTATTCTTGGTTAATCGTAAACGGAGTGAGAGGCACTGCTTCTCGCCCAAATTACCTACAGCTAATCACACAAAATGATTCTCTATTATCGCCCCCTTTGTCCAACAACCATCATAAATTCGTATGGAAGATAAGTACCACATACAGCATAATATACTACCAAAAAAACAACAAAGTCTTTTGATGTAAGAAAGAACGTTGATATGGGGCTAGGCCAACCCATGAAGCCCAATCTGACCCATTATTGCATCCATCAAGGCGTTTGCCAATACAGCTGGCAACCTTCTTCGTCAAAACAAGAATATAACCTTAATACCAACTCCAGCCTTCCCGCCCCCAAAAATGGCCGAGTGGGAAGATCGCATTCCGCACGGGCATATCTAATAGGGCAGGGACGTATTTCTGTTGTGTGCTGCGGCTTGTAGGGTATGTCCAATACATCCGGCTCAAGATCGGCATGAGAAAACACATTACCTTTTTTTTTATTGGATATCTTGCAACTTGTTAGCTATGTTGGTCCCCAAGTGTTTAAGGCATTCTAGCATAGTCTGTATGATAACATATATCCCATCCAACCGGGCGCTCGTTTCTCATTCAATGGACTATCCTTGGGCTTTCGCTAGTGACAATCACCCTCACTCTCTCTTCAGCCATACTTTTTTCTCCCACTCCGAGAGCTCGCGCGCTGCATGCTCCCAAGACTTGGGAGGCGGGCTTGGTAGTGGGGGTAGTGCCGACTTGGGGGTTGGTGGCAAGCTAGCTGTCTACCTGTCAATCAGTGGCTATCACTGTCGGCGAGGACGGCAAACGGGCTTTAAATCATGTAGCATTTGATGAAGATCCCTCTGATAAACGTCAGAGCACAGCGTTCGTGAAGCAAGCTATCGTAGCGAACTCAAGTACTGGGCAGAATAAATCTCTCGCGGCACATCGTTACATTGAGCCTTACGATAAGTCCATTTCTTCGTTATTCAACAGCAAGATACTGGATAACGACGGGGTCATGCTCCCATCTAGTCATGCAAACAAGTCTCCACTGTCCTAGTTGCATTTCTGTTGCAATTATTGCCTGTCTAACGCCTCGCTGCATTGTCATACAAAGAAGAATTTGAGAAGTACTAAACGTAAAGTAAGAGCGAAACAAGATGAGTAACAGACATGAGCAAATCTACCTTCTGTACAGGCATGAAAGGCACTTGACAGGATTTTTATCAGAAGAGAGAAAAGCAACCTTTGCCCTCTCCTATTTACCCAAAGGACGTGGGGTCGTTTCTTCGTCCCCATCTCGAATCCCACCTAACAATCCCGACCCTAGTGGGCGCGGCGTGGCATCCACACTTCCAGGCCCATCCTCGTCTTTCAATAATGACCCTACCGTGGTCCCTTTGCTTGGTGTTGCCTTGGAAGTGTTGGCATCACCAAGACACTCCAACACCGGTGCATCCATTTCCTGAGACGGCGTCGTTGCAACTTGTGTAACAGCCTCGGATGTACTCTCTGAGCCCATTGTCACGCTCTCGTGACTATCAGCTCGCATCATCTCAATTCCGAGTTTCGAGCTGGGTAATGATCCTTTCCCACTCATTACTTTGCTACCTCGTCTGATATGCCTCTCTCTTCCAATGATATCCGCCTCGTCATCTTCGTCATCTGCCGAATCTGTGCCCTCCAATACCTTCTTGTCAGAGCTTTCATGCTTAATCTTCAGCCTGTCTATGCCCCGTTGAAGGTGCTCCATTTGCCCTGGCGCTGAATGCTGACTGACCAGCATGGGCATTCCTTTTGGAGAGTTCTCCAAACCGCTCATCATATCGCTCTCAGTAATACCCAGTGCACCACCATCATCCCAATCTCCTGTTGCCTTCCGACTAATGACCACCGGGATATCTTCTGTAGTGAAGGATTCCGAGTCACCAAACATGCTAGAGGCAATGGAGTCCTCTCTGCTAGATGCCATTGTCGATCCGTGTCGACCCGCAAAAGCCGACAGGCTTGACGTCGGGCTGTCATCTGGTCGAACGCTCGTCCTTTTGAGACTGAGTGGAATGGCATGTGCCACAGAGGAAGAAGCAGTACGCTGTGGCGATTCAGGTCGCCACTGGCAGAGGCTGCGCAGAACCTCAGTGAGTTTCGACGAACTTATGGGTTTCTCAATGAGCGAGTCGAAGTAGTGCGGCGCTTGAAGCTCCTTTAAGTAGGCCGTAATGGCCACGATTGGTGTATGTGAGTTCGCATTCTTTGTCTCCCGAATCATTCGTGCCACATCGGCTCCGTTAATCTGTGGGAGTCGGTACTCTAGAAAGATAACATCAAACTTAATCTCACTCATAGAGTATCGCACAGCCTCTGACCCGTTAGCTACTGAGATGGTGCGACAGCGCAATTTTTCCAAGAGCTTCTCCATGACCATTCGCGAAACCGGATGATCTTCACAGATGAGAACATCAAGTGGCCGAAAGGTAGGCCCACTGTCAAATGCGATCTGGGATAAACGCCGTGAACTCTGTCTACGTCGCTGTACTCTAAGCAGAGCGTTATGTTTGTCGCCTTCATTATCAGATGATGACGGTGACATATCAAAGACTTGACTTCTCCGGTTGCGGTGATGCTGCATCATATCTGAAGTGATAGGACTTGCCTCTTGAGATCCGACTGTCAGAGATCGCGACCGGCTTGTCGAAGTACTCCCTTGCCTAGGAGTTGTTACCATCTTTTGCGGTGAAAGAGCAAGGGGAGGCGGTGCCACCCCACGAGGCTTGATTGGCGACGCCGCTGCTGACGTTGCGGCTCTCTGTAAGCTTGGGGGCACCTTGGGCACATCGAATACAGCATTAGGCTGCAAGGACGATGTTGACTGGTGCGACAGGCTGGATGAGTTGCTCGATGCCTTTCTCCGCCCCTCTGGTCCTTGGCTTGCTAAGAACGAAACTAGAAGAGGGGATGACGGCTGGGATATACGGCTTGGTGAAGAGTTGGAGTGGCTAAGGCCAGATGGAGATTGGGGTCGATTTCCTGCTTTGGCATTCGATAATGTTCGCTGGACATGATTGGCCAAGACGGGACTGCCCTCTAGAGATGGCGCCGGCGATGGCATGCTCCCGACCCCACCGGAACTTACAGAAGACTGCTTGCTCTGTGTTGCCAAAGCTTCTGCTCGAAGCTTCTGAATAACATCCTTATTGGCCTTGTCTAGGACGGGAAGATTTTTGAACGCAAAGGTTCCAAAGTCATCGGTTGCAATAGGTTCACTGAGTCTTCGGGGTTTAAGATCTCGTACATGTGGTGGAATATGTAGTGGCATAAGCTTTCGGTTCATTGAATTCACCTGGGAACGTGCTCTTGATAGAGCGTCGTGAGGCCGCTCTGGATAATCCGAGCCAGCGGTAGATGACTGAGGTGACATTTGGTCCTCCATCTCCTCCGCAAAGGATTGAAGAACAGCGCCTCTAGCATCAAAGTACTCAGTGTCTTCCAGGTTTTCTGGTTGAGGGACAAACTGTGCTTCATCCTCTAGCAGAGTATCCCAGTTGACTCCTTGGAACCAAGGGTGATTCCGAATTTCTTCTCCGCCAGAAGTGAACCTTTCTTCAAGGTTAGAGCCCAATCGTTGTGATGGTTCCATGCATAATAGCTTGTTTATAAGATCCTTGGCTTCGTCAGAAATCGGCTCACATTCCTCCTCGTCTGGCCATTGTATTCTTCGTGCAAGGATGTTATCGAAAACAAGCTCGGCTTCGCTGGCGTGGAATGGGGGCACTCCACAAAGAAATTCAAACATAATACACCCTACAGACCACCAATCGCTTGTCTCGTCCTGTTTATCGCCTTTAATGGTTTCTGGTGCGAGGTAGTCTGGGGTTCCGACAAACCGACGATTCGTGTCGTCAGGATCGAACAATGCCATTGGTGGAGGCATCATGCTGGAGGGAGGTAAAGAGTTTCGGTTATGGCTGTCTATGCTGCCCTTTGTACTTGACTGATATGGCGGCATATCCGGAGATCCATGCACTACAATCTCATCCTCCAAGGGTAGTTTGCCACTCACTGGTTGAGAGCCAACATCAGAATCATTCACCGAGAGTGTTGTGATCATACGACTCAAAGTCTCGCTTCCACCGCTATCACTTCGATGGCTGCCCGAAATACGCCGTGGCTCTTGTTGCGTTGGGCCAAGACTGAAATAGGACGGTTGTCCGATACTGCCGACATCTGGAGTCATCTGAGGGGTCATGCTTGGGGAGTGGACATGCCCATGGAGGTCGAGTGATGTTGACCTCGAAGATGGAATAGACGTAGAGCGTGCAAAGGGACCTTGTTTGAGCAAATCCGGTGTTGAGTCCGTGTTCTCGCTGTTCAGCGCGCGTTTCTGTCGCCCTACCAGGCCCATTCGCGAGAGACCAAAGTCAGTCAGCTTCAGATGCCCCTTCTGATCAATTAAGAGGTTGTCTGGTTTCAAATCTCGATGAATGACGCCTCGTTCGTGGAGGTGCTCTACTCCAAGAACAACTTCTCCGAGATACTTGATCACCCATTCCTCTGGTAGCCCTCCGAGCACTTTGATGAGCGAGGCACAATCGCCTCCGTTGAGATATTCCATGACCAGATAGAGATAGTCTTTACTGGAAAACGTCCAGTAGAGTTTTGCCACAAAGTTGCTTTGTCCTTGCCACATCATGATAGCTCGCTCAGCCTTAACGTTCCCGACTTGATTTTTGGCGACCATGTCTGCCTTTTTCAAAACTTTAATAGCGAAATACTCCCCGGTGGATTTCTTTTTGGAGAGATAAACACTGCCAAAAGCGCCCTTGCTGATCGGTTTGATGATCTCAAAGTCTTTGATCGAAGGCTGCGTGGGGCGGGGCTGTGGAGGCGGCTGGTTAGCATGTAAATGCGGCGAGGGCGGTGGTTTCATTACAAAGTCCGAGATAGCCGCGGACGACTGTCTCCTGTGGTGTCGGGTTGGATGCGTAATTGGTGAGCTGAACTCGCTACTGGCAAACATTGGCGATGCCTCTGGTGACGCCATACCATCTTGGGAACCAGGTAATACTCTAGGCTTGATGCGTAAAGGAGATGATGGCTGTGTTCCACGTGATGGAGATTCTTGACGTCTCGGAGAGGATGTGTCAGGAATTATCAGACTCCGTCGATGACGTTGTCGAGTGCTTGCTGCCCTTCTAAGATCCCCAAACTCGGAAATGGGAGATTCCGTCCGAGGCGCGTTCCGCGAAGCGACCGAGGAGGAGCGAAAGCTCCCCTCGCTCTCTGCTATGTCGCTTTCGCAAAGTAGGGTTGACCCTCGTCGTGCATCTCGAGACTGACCTACAATTCCGCTGCCTCCCATATGTGACCTTGGAGTAGGGCATTCTTTGGGACTACTCGACCGGGTAGATGCAACAAACGATGTTGGACGAGATCGGATCGAGCGAGCGGAGGATAGGTCAACTTGACGCAGAGCAGCAGCCAGGGCTGATGGGCTATGTATAGACTTTGTCAGAGGTTCGTCTTCAATATGACCATGCGGATCCACAGCAGGATCTGCTTTACCCTCGACATGTTCGGAGTACTCAAGCTCACGCTCGTCGACTTCATCTTCAGTAGAGTCGCTGAATCTGCCAGCAGCAATACGAGCCGCCTCTCTCATCGCTTCCTCGATACAGTCCTGAACAAGAACCGCAAACTCGATTCGGATTCGCTCAGCATATTCAATGATTCTTCGGTGGCGGAAGACAGCATCAATTTTGGCCTTTGCAACTTTCTCGGTGTCGGCACACAATAATGCTAGGCCTTGTTCCTGCTCCAATGTGTTGGTACTCGGTGACTGCCACTGTAAAACTTGTGATATCCTCGATTCAGATTGTGGGGACTGTGTGCGGAAATCCCAGTTGCCTTGCTGTGTCGAACTTTCTTTGATGGCAGGATTACTGACTTCGATAGAAGTATCGCAAAGGTCCATGAGAAGCTCGACTATGCGGGCTTGAGGTCGTCGAATGGCGAATGAGCGGGCTCTAGCATGCCCAAAACCACCAGTTCGCTCCCTTGAGCGAGCCAAAGAAGTACCCGGAGATGACTGTGTCGAAGGAGGGGGGCCAATAGGCATGCCTTTATACTCAGCTACAGGAAGGTTTTGTTGGTCTCCCGTCATGGATCTGCTTTTCCGGCTTTCTAAAGCATCGAGAACTTTGACTATCTCGTGTCGGTGTTCTATTAGATTCTCTTGCGCCATCTGTACATCCATCTCAGCCCGATGCTCCTGAAGGCACAAGTCGGTATGTTTTTCAAACCACCAGCATGGTATATGACGCTCGCAGATACGGCAGAGTACTGGTGGTGGTGGACTTTGTTGTTCTTGATCTTCTCCGGCAGTTTCGGCGAGTTGGGTGAGATAACTAGCAAGAACCTCGGCGCCGGACCCAAGCGAATCGACAATTACATCAGGTAAATCGATTTGGACCTCGTGGGGAATCCATGGGCGAAGCATCCACATCGTCTATATTGTGGTGTTAAAGAAAACATAACGATGGCAATGAGGTGATGGGGATAAACATAGGACTTACATGGCTTTCCCCACCTGAAGCACTGTCATAGACCATGATGCCTTGTGCCTCAAGATCAGCGAATTGAGGGGCAAGTTCATGAGAACTGAGATCCTGCATAGTATCGATAGATCGCAGTTTAGATAGCAGACCCAGTTGGGTTGTAAACCGAACCCTGTGACTCTTAGAATCATCCGTCTTCATCGACTCAACTATATCGGTGAAAATGGACTTATTCTCGCTAGCAATTAAATCGGAGATAGGGATGCCGTTGACAGTGTCAGAGGGAGTCCCGACAACGTCTGTCCACGACGGACTAACCCATTTGATGGTTCCATCCATATTGAGATCTACAATTGTATTGAGTGTTTGCTCAGCGGCCTCACGAAGTTCTTCACGCTCCTCCCGGATATCCTGGCTAATAGACCTGGCCATGATTCCGGCTTGCTGGGAGCGTAAGGCGGATAGAGCTGGCGATGCCAGCGTTGCAGAAGGCGAATCCATAGCTATTTCGATGGTTTAGATTGCTGCCAAGAATATATCAGAGGGCCTGGTCAAGCCTGGCAGCGAGACTGGGAACCAATGGCCTGTCGGAGAGGGATAGAGAATGAGGCAAGCGGCGGGCAGGTTGAATTCCGGAGACAAGACCGAGGGTCTGGCGACAGAGCCAGAACTACAGACCCCGGAGGCTCGAATACATGACTGGAGGTCGCCGGCGTAAGCGTGATGTCTCTCGCGCTGGCGGGTAGGAATTGAGTCCAGCAAAGGGCGAGGCCGGAGATTGACTGGATTGGCAGAATGAGCGGGCAACTGGCTCGATGCTGAGCTGACCCGGCACAGTTCGAATCCGTCGGTTGCGGCGGAATTGTCGATGAGAAGGAGGTAGAAGAACCGTCGTGCAAAGAGGCTATCACCATCGAGGCACGGGCAGACAGACGGCGGTCGAACTATCAGCCAGCAGAGCCCAGGCCCGGAGACGATTCACGGCGGTTGTTGTAGCCAAAGCCAGTCGTGGTCGCGTTCCCTCCCCATGACACATTAAGCGGGGAACACCAGAAGCTGTGGACCAATCATGACACACCATCTCCCTTGGCCGCTGCGCCCTGGCTGTGGTGGCTCAAGGTGTACAGTGGTTTATCCGAGCAGCGACAGCACTATAGTCTATTGTTCAAGATCTAGGCTCACATCCGTCTGGGTAAAACGGTGGCCACCAGCATCGTACGAAGTAATGCTACGAATAGGTACTGGGGACTTAAGTAGATATTAGAAGTTAAGAGTGAGTATGAAGATACCCAAGGTAGGTACTAATCTCACTGAGTGCATGGTACTAAAAAGCCTGCAACATTTACAACTTCAAGTAGAGCCTGTTTTGCTCCAAAATCTGTCGAGTTACTGACTCGTTCATTACTGTCTGTGACGAGAGCCGGCACGGCACGGAAAGTATAGAGCGCATGTAAAGCGACCATGACCGTATCTAGATGTCTTCAATGTGATGAAATGAAATTTCAATCGAATGGACAATGTTATGATGGAGGATATCTTCTGCTCGTACCTTGACGCACTGCGCAACCGATGTCACCCTCAAATACCTCACTAACATTGGTGTGCCACATTGTTGATTGGTACAGGTAGCTAAGGTGGTAGGGTAGGTACAGGTTGGACAAACGTACAAGTTGCACTGTGAACAACAACTCCCCTTGCGAAATTCTGCCCTCTGGAAAGTTTCTTTACATACCTATCCACCACGAGACTGCATTACTGTGCACCTTACCCTTCCCAATGGGCGTGTGGGAGACTGCACAATAGCTCCATTCCTTCAAGGTAGGCAGGTTTCCATTTGATCTCCCCCACCGTTTCTGTGCCGACTTCACGACGCTCCCACAAATTCACTCCCACACCCACCTGCTGACCGCCCAGCATGCAAATACTGCATTGGCGCTCACGGTGCATCGTTGGCTCCATCGCCGTCGCTTCGCGCGGCCGTTTAATGAGGTTCTTGAATGTAAGAGAGCAGAAAGTGGCACGCAGTTGTATTCGCCTAGAGGGTACTTGTTTCGCACTTGCCATCAATCCAATGTGAGCCAGATTGCTGACCTGCAGGTAGGTGATACATGGCAACACACCCGGTTACAACGACTCGCAAATGGCCAGACTCGAGTCTCCACAAAGTTTTATAAGCTCCCGGTGGTAGGGAGCTTACAGTGCGGGGTAATCCCCTCTTGTTACCATGTTCTAGAATTGAAAGGGTTCGAATGGCTTCTCGCACAAAGAACGAAGGCAGTATAATGTCCGACATGGCAAATACAAAGCAGCATATGCCTCTGCGACTGATACCTTGACCACCGATGACATACCTTTGCCATGCTGGTGTCAATGCATTGAGTACGTGGCAGAGCGTAAAAAACCCCCAACATAGGGAACGTACTTCACATGAAGACTTCGCCCTTTCGCTTAATACATTGGATGGTTGTGTGGTGGGCATTCACCAACCTGGTAGTTCGTTCGTAGCTCAGCCACGGTATGCAGCGACTTTGCCCTGGAAAGCCGTCCCAGCCAACCCTTATCATGTGTCCAGCCGAACACCGTAGGTTATCATTGATTACGAGGTACGCCTCTTGCAAACGCGGACGTCGTTCTTCTGGACGTGGACGACCGTTGCATCACAAGCCACAGCCAGTAGTACCCATGTAGCCCTTCCGGTTGTTCATTCAACTTGTGATGGACATGTCACATTCATGATTTGAGAGAAATGCCCGCAGGGGCTGCAGTGGACACACATGCATGATAAACTGTTTAGTTCTCGCCCTTGATTTGTAACTACTAAACATTCGTATGTGTCATTTCAATACCCGAAGCACGTAGACAACAATATGGAAACCCTCTTGTAAGAAGAAAAACATGCCTGCAATATCCCCGAATAGGATTTCGTGCCATGGAACTCTCCTGCAAGATACCATATGAGTCTCTCCGTCTTTAGAGCTTCCTATCCTCCTTCAAAACCGTCATCCAAAATGATTTTCCCACCAACGCCTAGTAATGACAAGGGCCCAATTCATTTATCAAGTCAGAATTGGGCCTGGAAGATGGATCCCTATTGATTCTTCGTGACACTGAGCTGGTTCCGGCTGTCCTCCCTGGGTAGGGTTTGTTGTTGGAGTAGAGTCTGGCAGTTTTGGCCCGAAATGCTTCTTCGATAACCACTCTTGCCTCTGAACCTCGAGCCATTCGTCCTTCTCTAACCACCTTTGCTCCAGCCACTTGGCTAAATCTCCATCACATTGAGGCAAGGACTCAATTGGGAACCGGCGGGCGTGTACGTGAAACTTGAACCCAGCTTGCTCACTCAACCTTGGCATACTCAAAGTATCCCACATGGACGGGGCCTTCTGGAATCTATCACCGTGCTGGTACGCAATAGTGAAGTCGTACACTGCCTTCACGTGCGGGGCCTTTCGGAGATGCTGAACCGTGGCAACAAACCCTTTGGTTCTGGGGTACAGAAGATGTAGGGGATGGGGCCGATCCGTTTTCTTGCACCAGGCCTCTGATGCTTCATGCTTGGTCTTGCTAAAACGAGTAGCCTCGCTGAAACTGATGAGCCCTGTTTTGGGAAGGTTTGCGTAAGCCCACCAAGATCAATCTTATCTATTGCATTGATGGAAGAACCAGCACGTACATGTAGGATAGCCCTCATTCACAATCTTGGAGAAGACGCGATCCAGCTCAGACTTGTCCTTCAGCCAGTTGCGACTGACCATGGGCATGCCCAATGCCCAAAGCCCCCAACCGAGAAAGGGCACAAGGCGAAGCTGGATTTTGGCAAAATATCGGCAGCGACCTAACATGGCAGCTCGCTGAGCTAGAGCTTGAATCATATAGAAGTCGCACCAGGCTACATGATTGGCGACAACAACTGCGGATTCACCGGGTGGCAGCGTATCGCCAGAACAGACAATATTCGCCCTGTTGGCTTTGACGAATATGAGTTGGATCCACGCCCAAACGGAAGCAGCAACTTTGGACGAGGCATTATACACAAATCGCGGGGCTAGTAGTTTGAGGGGCAATAGCGACGATAGCAGGACATCGGCCAGGAGCAAGTACAAGAGCCATGGTGTCGTCAGAGTAAGACCGCGAACAAGCCTGAGGAGAGATCTTTGGTTCGCCATGGCAGACATTGCATTTCTTGGCATAGAAATGACAGGGTGTAAGTGATGTGATGCTTTTAATATAGCTCACCACGGTGAAGACATGCTCGATGGTCATACTGGCGCAGTGTGAACGCGGATCGTAGGCCGAGGCATTTCATGGCATGATTGACCCTCTTCTGAGAGCAATCCTTTGGCGTCATGCGCCAACACTTTGTCACTAACTACTTTGAACCTACTTTGAACCTTTTGACGGGCCCTTGCGCTTATATTCTGGCCCTAACTTGATATCTCACTCACACAACGTTGCCGATGTCAGCCTTTGGGGTAGCCTCTGGTGCAGCCACTGTGGCGGGAGATTTGTTGTGGAGTGGTGGAGAGTCGTGAGATTTTTCGTCACCGGAAAGAGCCGCGCCTAGACCTACTACCTGTAGGTTAGTACTAAGGCACCGTACTACACCTCCTAGATACCAAAGTAGTACCTAGGTAAGGTAGGTAGGTAGGCAGTTACCTGTAATTACTGTTTACTGCTACTGATGGTTGCCCAGTGGACAAATGGTAGCCCAAGTACTGTTACATCTAGATGTGGGCAATTTTCTGTACCCACTGAGGCTTGTCGTTGAATGCCGGAGTTAAAGCCGCATGCACAAAGACCCAGTTCGTGCTGCAAGGGAGGCTATTTAGGTATGGATGTGAGAGTGGGCTGGCACAGAATTGCAAATGTGTAATACTTTGTACTCCGTATATGGCAGATTTATGGCCTTTTGTTTCGTATGATGATATCAGGGGCAATAAGGACGTGGTCTCACTGTGCCCTTTCCGGACATGTACCTGAGGTACATATTCTCCATTATCTGGTACATCATCATGTCTTGCTAGAGGTAGATGTACCTGAATGCATGGGCATTTACTGGTAGGTAAGTGAGTACTACGAGATATAAGATGCCCTGAGACTGTTCTCTAGTATCCACTTCGTACCCAATGTGCTCTATATGGGTGAGACAAGGGTATCAAGCTACCATCCTAGTACTTCTGTCACTTAGCCTGCAAAATGGTAACATGAGACTTGGGAGGTACCCTAGTATCTTTCCATTGATTAAAATTCCAAATTCCAAATTCCTCAGACAGCGCGCGGCAGTCACTGCTGCACAGCCCTATGCGGCGTTGAGGCTTGAGGATGGGCGGTTGCTGTCAGTGTATCGGCCACTAAAAAGCCCCCCTCTCGCTCGCAACGCCCAGTGATGCGAGGCAACCGATGGATCACTAGCCGGGCTGCTGCCGCTCCACTGCCTCGCCCCGACCCTTGAAGGCTGGAACCTGTCACCAACTTTTGTAGCTAGCAAACCCCGCTGTCACTTCATCTCTCGACCTACCTCACTGCTGATCAACCTGGAGAACTCATCATAACTTACCTTTATGAGATATTTGCCAGTCTGGCATGTGCTGCCGCCGTCCTGCATCGCTGTTGAGACGCAGGAACCTCCCCTATATCATTCTGCCAATCCTACTGTCGACGCCTAATCTGTAACCTCCTAGACGCCCAACTTGGCCTGGCACCCCGAAAGAGTTGATCTTCTCTCTGATTTACACAGCACAACGACGCCCCTCCCTCTTGTGCAGTCTATTTCCTGTGTGACCTCATTATCTCGGGCGGGCGGCCGTCGAGTTGTGGCCCTCGACCTAGTCAGCGGGTTGCGCTGCGTGGTAGTCGAGGCTCATCATTCGGCTTCAGGTACGTTTGATCATCGTGTTGGGTCAATGGTGTGCCCCTGGTCTGGCTGTTGGACCCAACCATTGCTCCTCGCCGATTGGCAGACAGGCGCCTCGCATTCCATGAATGCTGACCTGTCTGATATAGTGGTACTCCTCACCACTCACCGAAGCTCGTGACGCAGAAAGCCGCATCACATCAGGCATCCCCAACGATTTCCATCATCCACCATGTCGTCCTCGTTGTCGCCTGAGCATTATGCTGGGAGTGGTGGCTCCCAGGGTTCCCCGGATCCCCAGGATAAGACCATGCTTTCTAATTTGAATCTCAACTTTCTCAAGAATTTGTCGGACAAGAAAGTAACTCGTGGTATGCTCACTCCATCAGTTACGGTTCCCTTGGGTGCGCATCCCCCACTTACTAATGTCCGCCACAGAAGGCAATCCTCCTAAACGACGCGGACCAAAACCCGACAGCAAGCCCGCCCTGACTAGGAGGCAGGAGCTTAATCGGCAAGCCCAGCGGTAAGTCTCTCGACACCATAGTCATCAAGATGCTAATCTTGCGCTTCTTTTTTTTAGAACACACCGCGAAAGAAAAGAAACCTACATCAAGTCACTTGAAGGTGAACTACTTAGAATGAGGGAGATATATACCAGCATGTCGCAAGACAAGGACAAACTTGCCGACGAAAACAAGCATCTCAAGCAACTATTAGTACAGAGTGGCATCCAGTACTCTAGACTTGGAATGGCAGACGATTTGACGAGCAACCCAAGCATCGGCCAAGCCTCAACTACCACAAGCTATGTGCAAGGGTCCCAAGGCGCGTTCTCGCCAACTTCACAGTCGACTGCAATGTCAACATCTCCTCCGAGTCATCAATCGACCATGGGCCTTCAAATGCGCAACACAACGCCCCAGCCACCGGGTGCTAGAGGCATTGATTATGAGCAGGCTGGTATTGACTTCGTTTTAACGTACGATAATTCCTCTTCGAAACAGTACCTCTCACCTTCTCAGCGATGAAATGCTCCGTCATTTCACTGCAGGGAAAGTCAAGGGCTGGGCAGTACACACAATAAGGCGGTCTGCTAACGAATACGACTTTTTCGATTGATCCTATAGTCTCGAGAAGCCATGCATGTCACATATGCCGTTCCTGATGGATAGAGCGAGCGAGCCTAATGGCGAGGCATGTGGCCATGCCCTGATGGCGTCTTGCCCCCCGTCACGATTTGATGAGCTCACACCTGATGTGCCCTTTGGAAATATGCACACACACATGCACATGCACGACCCAACCAATCCAGAGCTGCCTCAAGGAACATGGGAGCTCAGCAAGGCTGATTTGTCGACGCTGATGGACCTCAGCAAGAAACTGGACCTTGATGGAGAAATTACGCCTGTGATGGCATGGGGAATTATAATGGTTCATCCTCGGCTTTCAGAGGCGGTTCCGGGTGACTTTGAGAAACTCGCTGAGGACTTAACAAGAAAGGTCCGGTGTTTTGGGTGAGTCAACCATTCCAGTCTTTCGTTATCGTCATGTTTCATAACTAAACGATGATTAGCTTTGGTGCTGTACTGGAGGAGTTCGAGCTACGAGATGCATTTGAACACGTGCTCTCCTGCCGGTCTGATGGAATGGTGTATTGATGGAAGAAACGTATACATGAAAGACTTTGACCATGAATAGGTTGGATCTATTTCGGGGCTTGTTATAATCTCATTAGTTTGGCTTGTGGTTACTTATTCTTCCTGTCATATCTATGGATACCAAGGCGTTGAATCGCCGGAGCGTGGACACGCTTCCATTACTTTGACCAGCATTATTGTTTCTGTTAATAGACAGGGTCTTTTTTTTTTGGGAGATATATCGTTTTGCTTTCTGTAATCCTAACCACATAATTTTCTTCTTGTTTTGAAGTATTTATCCGATTACTTAGTGTTTGTACTTTACAGCATAGTATTAGCTCAAAGTAAGTACTCTAAACGCATTATATCACTATTGATGCTGTTCTTTTTAAAAAACAAAAAAAAAACAAAAACAAATAAAGAACATAAACTTGATGGAGTAGTACTAAGTAAAGGGATATATTTCGTTGATGTGCATTGCTCTGCTTACAGCCGACAGCTGTTGCCAGCTGCCAACGCGGGGCTTGCAAGTTTTCGGTAGGCCGCCCCACACCCCACCACAAATTCGAATATGGGAAACCAAATTCATTCCCCGGGTGGAACGAAGGAAAGAAATAGAAAGGCCACTACGCCGTTCGCGCAAAGGATACCAGAGACAGGGCAGCGAACAACGTCAAAATGGCCGACTCACTCGACTACGTCAAAATTTGCGAAAGCTGTCCTCCTGGAGATGGCTGGGGCCCGTCGGTAACGACCGAAACCACACTCGATGGTGTGCCCTACGCTCCCTTCTCGAAGGGCGACAAGCTGGGGAGAATGGCCGATTGGACCGCCGATGGCAAGGACCGTGAGCGTGGCGGACGGATGCAATACAACAGGAACTACCGAGGTAGGTATTCGGGATGATGAGCAGCTTCAGCAACCAATACCCCAGTGCTGACACAGAACAATTAGATCAGCAGGTGTATGGAGCTGGCCACGCCGCCGTCTTCAACGCACCGCCGGCCGAGGACGAAGCGAGTTTTTCCGTTGTCAGCAACACCAGAGACTCAGTCAAGTCAAGATATGGTCGCGGTGCTGTCTTCACGCGGGGCCGCGGCCAACGCGGTGGCAGGGGAGACACTCGGGGCGGACGAGGTGGCCAGTTCCAACGATCTGGCCCTGGTGGACGACAGGGTGGCTACGGAGGCTATGAGCGTGGTGGTGGTCGGGGCGGTGCGCCTCGCGGTGGTCGTCGCTTTGGCTGGAAGGATTACGACAAGCCTGCTCGCAACCGTGATGCTAGCATCAACATTAAGGCTGATTGGCAGCTGCTCGAGGAGATTGACTATAACCGCCTGGCCAAGTTGAACCTCGAGACAGATGAGGGTGAGGATCTGGAGGATTATGGTTTCCTCTATTACTACGACCGCTCGTATGACAAGCAGCCGGTCAAAGGTGCTGAGAAGAAGCTCACGGCCATCGACCGCGCCGCCTACAACGTCACAACCTCGTCCGACCCTGTCATCCAAGAGTTGGCAGAGAAGGACGAGGCTACAATCTTCGCCACTGACAGCATTCTTTCCATGCTCATGTGTGCCCCCCGGTCCGTCTACCCCTGGGACATTGTCATTGTGCGGCAAGGAAACAAGATCTTCCTCGACAAGCGCGACAACGCCAACCTCGACATGGTTACAGTCAACGAGAACGCAGCCGATGCCCCCCTCGACGCTGCCGATGGCGGTAAGGACGTCATCAACCAGCCCGCCGCTCTCGCTGAAGAGGCCACCTATATCAACCACAACTTCGCCAACCAGGTTGTCACCGAGAGCGAGTCATCTAAGGTCGAAATGTCTAACAACAACCCTTTCTATAACCCCTCCGAAGACACCGACCCCGCTGCCAGCAAGGCCTATAAGTACCGTAGGTTCGATCTTTCCACCAACGATGAGGAGCCGGTCTACCTTGTCGTGCGAACCGAGGTCGATGCCGTCCAACGAAACGCTATCAGCGGCGAGGATCAGCACGTCACCATTAAGGCGCTCAACGAGTTTGATAGCAAGGCTCAGGGCAGTGGTGGTGCTCTGGATTGGAGGACGAAGCTGGTAGCCCAGCGTGGTGCTGTTGTTGCCACCGAGATGAAGAACAACAGCTGCAAGTTGGCTAGATGGACGGTGCAGAGCATTCTTTCCAAGTCCGACGTCATGAAGCTAGGGTAAGCGAGGGTCACCTTTCCCCAAATGAACACGTCTTCCCTCAACCCCATGATTTATTATGTTTGTTTGCTAACGTGATTTTTCTTTTTCTCTTTTAACTAGATTTGTCTCACGAGTCAACCCCAAATCCAACGACAAGCACGTCATACTGGGAGTTATTGGCTGGAAGCCACGCGATTTCGCTAACCAGATGAACTTGTCCCTCTCGAATGGCTGGGGTATTGTCAGAACCATTGCCGACATGTGTCTGAAGCGCGAGGAGGGCAAGTTTGTCCTCGTCAAGGACCCCAACAAGTCTATTCTCAGACTTTACGAGGTGCCTGCAGGCAGTTTCGAAGATGATGAGGACAACGAGGACGAAGGCGAGGAGGCAGAAGAAGAGACCGAAGAGTAGTCGTTGGTAGTTTTGTGACTAAGGACCCCCTTTTGTGGTGCTGGAATGCCTTCAAGGATCCGCCATTCCCTTGGGACCATTTCCTGCCCGTGGGTTTTTTTTTATTTTTATTTTACAACAAACCTCTTTATTAGGCACGTCCCGATTTTTCTTTTGTTTGTTTGGCAGGTTAGAGCTTGAGATTCACAGCTTTTCACGACATAATGAGAAGTGAGAAATGGGTTCAAAAGTCTTATTCCGCGGGCATATGGGTACTTTGTGTATGATTCCGAGGGAACGATGCAAGGAAGAGGAGAAGAAAAAAATATGAAATACCTAGAAACTTTACTACGACGTTTTGCCGTCTTCCCAACGGATGCCGTTTTTATAAGGTGCTTCGTAGTAAAGTGAAGTTGATGTGTCAGGCTTGTGACTCATTTGTTGGATCACATTTTGCGATTTTTTGCGTGTTGTGCACATGAAATATTTATTTTCGAGGAGCTTTGCCTTGTCGCCAGACTTTCGTTCTATTAGACCATTTTACATTGTGTTTCATCTCTACTCTCGTCTTCCCCTATGATATGGAAGAATAACTATAAACTACATACATACGACTGGGACTGTTCGCAAAATTCGTGTCTGCCAGATGATATTCAAGATTGTTTTGCACAATCTTCCTCTGTGTTCCCATTTTCACTGACCCATCGTTTTCCTGCCTCAGTCTTGCTTGACATGTTGCTGACCCAAATTTAACACATCATCAGTATCCAAGGACACGAGCCGTATAGGATTGAAGCCAGCGTCCAAAAAGAGCTTTTGTTGCTCACATAGCCATTCCCGCGCCGCGTTTTGCGGTGAAAGGCCCAAACAGGTTGATGCAAAGTAGGTTGCGGAAAGGATAAGTCGAAATGCACGCTCGGCATCGGGCTCCAGATTAGCAAAGGCTTCTGAGGTCCACGTACGAAGAATCTCATGGCGCAGGCACCGATCCATTGGTCTTTCCGGGTGAGAACGTTTCAGGATGCGAGTGGTGTTGGTGATGCTGGTGCCCAGAATTTGGACGAGATTGGATCGTGGCCAATCTCCCAGCTTGGAAACAGTTTTTGTCTCGACAACTTTGCTAGTATCTGCCAATGTAGGCACTGTTGGTATATTTACCGAGTGTGGAGCAAACGTAGGGGGCGGATGTCTGTTAGGATGGGTGCATCTCGAGCCTTCAACATACCAATGCCGAGGAGTAGGGTACGAGGAAGGGTTCAACTTGGTAGTATTATGTCCATAAGAAACATTTAAGGGATGCGACTCCAACAGGCCTACACTATTAGAATTCTCCAGCGTATCACAAGAGTTAAAACCCCGCGACCAGCTATCTGCTTCATAGTGGCTCATTGGGGCAACTGGGCAGACTGGCTCATGATACTTGGAGGATCAGTCAAATATGATAAATGACCCAAACCGAAATCTTGAGAAACATTATAGTCTGAATCCGAAGGGTAGGCCTTGCCATTGCTCTTATGTTGATAAGGTGCATGCCTGTTGCTATCCCCTGGTGACTCTGCCGCACCATCAGTCGTGGGGGTATTCAATGTATGCATCTGTTTGAAGCGTTTCGAACCAACTATTTGATAACGAGGTACTGATGCATCATTCCCACCATTGCATGAATCTATTCGGTTCAAAATAAGTTGACTACTTGGACTGATCATGCTTCTTTTGCGTTTGATAGTTGACATTGTACTTTGGCCAGCGTCAACTGTGGTTTGAAGCTGCCGCTCCAGAGGCTGGCCTATATCTGTCAAGGAGTCTTCATTGACCGTTGGTTCAGGCTCAGGGATGATGTCTGGTGCCATAATGGGTGCTATAGCTATTGATCTCAGAGATCTAGGCTCGACAATGCCATGCTTTTGAGTATTACTCCGTTTGGTTCGCAGCCGTTTTTCAGCATGTTCCTTAACGAGACTGTCTCGCCTCAGTTTCTTCTGCCTTGTCCCATTTACCTTACGGGTTTGAGGAGCAGAATGAGTACCCCAGTTTGCAAGATTTGGATCTAACGCATGCCTTTCATCGCCACGAAGACGACCGGAGAGACAGCACTGCTTGCAGATCGACAGTTTGCAATCTGAACACTTCTGTATTGTTCCGCAACGTTGCTTGTGACATAAATCACACTTAGCCGTCCCTCTAGTTGATGGCTCCCACCCAGTATGAGCGCTAGGTTGACTGGTATACAACAGATAATTTGACACGGATATGACTGATGCTGATGCTGTATTTAGTACTTCTTTTGTCTGGATTCCATCGCAAGTGATTGCCGAGGGCAATACACCACCAACAGTCATGATTCCGGATATTTTGTCAGCTTCTCGGTAGTCTGTTCAGAGCCAAGTTAGCGGTAATTATAGTTCAAAGTAGTAGCATAGACGGATAGAGGCATTTAAAGTGATGTTAGATTCGTGGTTTTTGATCTTTGTGAATTGGGAGACGAGGGTGACCTGAGGCATGCTTATTAGGCAGATGGCGTACCAACTTTCAGAGGATCATCGAGTAAAAGAAGAAACTCTGCCTAACAGTTGTTTACGAGAAGGCATGTTCCTAACAACAAATTGGTTGGAAAGAAGTAACTCTTATAAAAAGAACTCTGAAGTTCCGACTTGGGGAGGGAGATCCCAATCATGCTGTGCACGCATTCAGGCGAATCACTGCAGCCGACTTTTAGCACAACTAATTACATCACAGTAGATGAGCAGCGAAGTGAATAAACACGAAACAAGATTTGGTATAAATTGCAAGCGGTGAGTGATCATAAACTGGTCCCGTGATTCAGCGAGTGATGCTACTGGTCCAGGAACAAAACCTTTGTCAAGCATCTTGGCTTATAGGCGAGTAAATGCCATCCCCTCTCTCGGGTTAATGCTTGCTGGTAATCATGGGAATAACTGGAGTGAAACTATCTTAACCGTCGCTTCTGTTTTTTATTTTCGCTTAGACAATGATGCCTTGACCGCAATGGTAAGCGAGTATCGGTCGACCTTATCACGGACTCCCTATGTTTGATGACAACGATTAATTTAAGTGTAAGGCGAGGTTTCTTCCAGAGAAGAACCAAGTTTCAACCCGATGCATTATCGGACGCAAGGTACGGCGATGCATGATAGTGCATCAACAAGCCGTAATGCTAGATGCTGTTGCGCTTAAGATTCTACATTGAACTTGATCTCTACGTAGTACAGCCAACAAGTAAACCAAAGACAATGAGGTAGAAGTATCCACTTCGCAAGGGGCACCACAAGATGCTATGATGAGATACACTGGTTATCTGCGTTTGCGCCGCCCACAATGGGAGCGCGATATACCTGGTAGGCTGGTAGCGGGCAAGGTTGCAGTATTGAGAAGAGTAATATAGACAGGTCTCATTTCGATGGAATGGCATGGAGCATGGTTCCCAAGAAGCATCGTTTATATGTGGCACGGTCGGTGGCACTTGCTTGGCAATGGAGCTGTGAAAAGGGGAAAATGAACGTCTATGTATCGTGTCGCAAAAATGGGGTCCTGCTCGTTGTTACTTCCTACGTACCTCATCAAGGCACCTACCTACCTTAGCTTAGGTATAAGTAGTGATTTGGTACTACACTACCTAGGTTAGCAACGGGGGGAAAGAATACACCGCCGCTAACATATGCACCAACCCTTTGAGAAAACTTAACAACCTCGCTAATAATTCAATAAAATACTTAAAATCTCCAGATTATATAATCCTATAACTAGATTAGTAAAAATCCTTTTAGTCTCTTAAAAATTAGCAAGTACTCTTTATTTGATTCTATAAATATTTTTTAAAGAGGGGCTTTTGCTGACTTGAGTTGGTACTGGCGGTGTAATTTTCCCCCCCGTTGGTTAGGTACTTACCTAGTTAGGTACCTACTATGGTTTGCGGAGCGATTCATAATCGATCAGACCATGCAGGCAGTTATGCGTTGCGCTGTTGCATACAGGTGCTGATGATGCGCCCGCAAGCTCTCTCATCGTATAAACCAAATTGTGTTTGTGGAGGTTTTGGTGAGTCGGGAATCCATGAGCTGAGAGTTCTCAATCCTGGACTGATACCGAACCAATGGCACGCCTGTAAGCGGACATATCGGCCCCATGCCTGCTGGGCACGACCCATCTTTCGGAATAACGGCACCTCGCCGAGCCTTTTGGCCAGGGCATTATCTGCTGGTCCGGCCCATTAGCAAAACAACCCTTGAGTGAGAGGATGGTGACAACGAAGTAGGTAATTATTTGTCTTGGCCCTTTCCCTCATCAACGCGCATAGGAGGTACCTAGGTCGGCCGTATGCTACGTACCGGTCTATGGGATAAGTTCCTGTATGCGTCGTTTTTGAAGAGGCTCAGTAGTAGTCTGGCTGCGGCGACATAATGTATTATTTGACAAGATGGAGGCGGCAAAGACGAACGGAAAGCAGGACGGATGGAGCTAAAACACACAATCCGGCAACTACGGCAGCAGCCACCATCGACCTGCCTCCCGCCCTGCGCCGCTCTTGCCTGCCCGTGTTCACCCCACTACAATTCCGAGCCAAGGCCGAATATGACAAGCATGCAATACAGTGATTACCTCTCTTGAGACCTGCGCAACCAGAGTACGACGCAAGTAAGTTGCGGCGCGCAAAGAGCTATTACAGGCTGGTCGCTGCAGGTGTGTTTGTTGCCAGTACCATCAGTGACCTCACGTGAGCCAAAAGCGACCAAAAACCACTCCCGAACTACTAAAATAAATCGCCTCAACCGACGGCGCCGCCACGCGCAGGTCATACTAGATGGCATACGTAATTGCACAGCAGCGTTTGTAGCTCAGATTGTAATTACCAAACTTTAGCTGCCAAGTATTGGCACTGCCTGTACCTGTCTTACAAGTTCACCAACCGATCTACCTAAACACACGGACGGAGCACCTCAATGTGGGGGGTGGGTGCCTTTCTCACCGACCGGAACGTAATCAGCCGTTTTCCTTGCATACTCATTTTGAACGGTTTCTCTACTCTTCACCATATTAATTAATACCCGCCCATATATCAATCAATTCCCTCTCCTCGACTGCTATCTCGACCCCTCGCTTGCGACCTCATCGTCGAAACTACCTCCCGGCGCTCCCCGACTCCGTCTCGTCCCATCATCGCGTCATCCGACCTTCTTTTGACCGCAACCGAGTGATCATGGCCAGCGCAGACTACTACAATCAAGGGGGCCATGGCCAAGGAGGAGGCTACAATCAAGCACCATACAACCAGCCGGATTACTCTCAGTATCCTCAACAACCCCAGCCGGTAAGGCCACTTCAATAATCATCTGTCTGGGCCTCCCAAACCCAGCGCAACCAACCCCAAGTGCCATCGCCATCGCAATGCATTTGACTGACACAGAGATCCGTAGGCCTACCCCCCTCAACAGGGACAGTACAATTCCCCTCCGCCTCAGGGACAATACTATCCCCCTCAAGGTCAGCCGCCCATGGGCTACCACGATCAGGGCCCTCCCCCGCCCAAGCAGTCGCGTGGAGGCGGCACCCAGAATTGCCTGTTGGCCTGCTTAACTGCGATATTCTGCTGCTGCGCTGTTGAAGAAGCCTGCGAGTGCTGGTACGTGACACCTCACCATTTACTCCTACCATGACAGACCTTTTTCAATGGCTGCTGTAATATCATACTAATTCCAGCTGTGCAGTATCGATTGCTGCGAATGCCTCTTTTAAGCCTCCAATGGATATGTGAGTGCGCAAGACGCGCCAAACAGATCTAACTTTGCTCGCTGGTCGACGTGAACATGCACCATTACTACCAATACTAAACTAACCCTGGGAAACCCATACATCGAGTCGACCTTTTTTTCGAACCGAACCTGAACGAGGTCGACAGAATGGCTGTGCCACGTATAGAAGGGAAAATGTAGTCATAACTGGACTCGACACCATTGTATTTGTATCAATGATCCCTGTATCTCTTTTCTCGTTCTCCTTCCAGCACAGCGGCTGGGGCAGTGTTTTGTTTATAATTGGCTACGTCCTGCCTTGCGTTCTCTGAACTACAATGACGGTGCATAAACGGCTCTATGGTAGATAGACTAGGGGTGTTCACGGATTCTTTACATCATGGCATTTGCTGCGCGGGTATGCTATTCCACCTTGTGGTCCCAATGATCCATTTTCACCTCGCTCCCTTTGCCCGTGCATGTCTGAGACATGTGCTCCTGCATTTACGAGTCAAGCTGGACATAATTTGCCGGGAAAAGACCTGATTGCCCGTCAAAATGACCAAACCACCAGTCCTCATCTGGGAATTCAAGATTTGTGATCTTGGCATCCTCGGGGAAGCTCAATTCTGTAAGGAAGGTCAGTTATCCTATATACAACTTTCACGTAGCTCGAGTTCATCTCCATAAAATACATTACTCACCATTGTCCTCAGCAGCCTCATAATCATACAATGCTGTAGCAGTTGGCCCTGCGGTTGCAGCAGCTGGGTGTGTTGGTACTGCTGACGCAACAGGCTCCGGCTCTCTGGAAACAGGCGGCAGTTGAGGAGGGGCAGGGCTAGATCCTTCATCATTCTCATCATCGACCAGTTCCACGTAGTTGCTTGGGAACAGGCCACTCTCTCCTCTTGAATTAGTTCCCATCCACCAATCCTCATCGACCATATCAATATTGGTCACGTAGTCACCCTCAATTAGGTCGATTTCGTTGTCTTCGGCTTTTTCATAGTCGTACTGGATTACAGCACGCTTTCCCTCTGACCCGGCTAAGCCGCTGGCTAACTTGGTAGGCTCAAAGGTCTGCTCTGCCACTGCAGTGGAGGCAGCCCGGGCAGCCTGGTCGGCCTCCAATTCGTCAGGCAAATCCTCTTCTTTTGGCACCTCAATCTGGCTCAAAGCCACCGGTGGTGGTGTTGGCAATTCATCAGTCTTTGCCATAATTGGTACAGGACCACGACTGACAGGTGCGGCAATACGGACTGGGGAATGTTCTCTCTCAGGCTCAGGTTCGTAAGCTGAGGGGTCTTCCTCATCTTCCTCCTCATCAGGTGGTGGTGGTCTAGTGGGAAGCCCCGGTAGTGCAAAGCCACCGGAGGGCCGGGAGCTGTCTGGGACTGGAGGGGGAGGCGATGGCGAGCGCTCATCTTCCACTGCCCGAGTTGTTGAAGGTAGTGGTGCAGCTCCAATAGGGGCTGTATTTTTGAAACGATCTTTGAGAGCAGAGACTCCCGCCGCTGATGGATTTGGTTCTTCTTCGGCAGCCTTGTCGCCGTCACCAGTGTTCTGCTGGCTCACGCTTTCCGGCGCATTGCGACCTGCACTCCCGATCTGCACTGGTGCCCATGATTTACCAGTATATCCACTCTTCCACTCATTTCCGCTCTTCTGAGAAATGACAGGTGTCGGCACAGATGGAGTTGAGGGACTCCCAGTATCAACACCTCTTTCTTTTGCCTTCTTCTCGGCCCAAACCTGGGCTGGCGTTTTCCCTCCCTGATCAGCAAATGTCCGGCTAGCGGCTCCGACTGGAGGGGCGGCAGGGGCAGCTGATGTACCGAAGCCCAATGCGCTAGGTGTCGGAGCCTTCGTACCAGTGAATGCTGAAGCACCCCCAAATTTGGATGCAACTTTGGGTTTTGGCAGAGAGGTTATCCTTTCCGACTGAGTTGGCTGGGAGAAAGCAGATGCTCTGTCAGACAGTGATCGTGGCTCTGGAGCTTCTTCAACAGATTTTTGTGCTTTGGCTCTGATCGCACCAATATCAACTATTCCAATGGGCTCATAAGCACCCTTGACGGGGGTTGGTCTGTCATCATTCTGCTTCTGAGACTGTGCTCGTATGGCAGCAATGTCAACCTTGCCAATAGGTTGGTAGCCACCTTTAACTACATCCCCAGATTCATCTTGTCGAGTTGCGCCTGTAAACCGTGAAGGCTCTTGCTTCTGCTTGGTGAGCTCTGCCATATTCACCTTTGTTGGCTGGTATGCCGACGCAACTTTTTCGATCTGGTCTCTGGTAACAGGGGGGGCATCAGCACCCCATCCGCCCTCATCAACGTTGTCGTCCCTCTTGGATCTGGCGGCGACAAGAGGGTTCACTGAGCGACCAGCGCTGGACGAAGTTGGTGTGAAGACAGGCTTCGACTTGACTGGGGGAGGGCCTTGCGTTACCCCACCAGCTGCGCTTCCCGCAGAGTATTTCGCACCGGAAGCATCGGCAACCTTCCTTATAATAGACTCAGGTTCCAGGTCGCTATCTGATCGTGCAGTGATTTGTACATGGTATCCGTGCAAGATTTTAGAAACTGCCGCTAAGTGACTCGTAAAATAGCCTTTCGTGCGTTCAGGGACGCCCCCTCCGCACCATGCGATGAGGACAGACTTGGGAAGACCAGAGTTGGGGTCTTTGACTTTAACAAAAGCGAACTGAATGCGACCTTCGTTAAAGTCTTCGATTAACTCAGATAATTCACCATCTGCACAACATTATTAGCGTCAAGCATTCATTTAGGTATAACTCTGGATATTTGCGCTGAACAGCAGAGAAAACATACCACCTGTGCTCTGGGTTTTGAGTATACTCTCTTTAGCGCCACCATCCTGAAATGCATTCAGGAGGGGGGCCTGTACAGAGAAGAGTGCCCACTGCGCGAATGTTGGAGAGCCAGATGAATGTGCGGGCCCGTTGACGACAGCATTATAGCTGCTTTTGATTGATGGTCCGTTTATGGACAGATTCAGTGACGCCATGGTAGGTGAGAGTCGTGACTATGTGGCCGAGGGTGGATTGGGCGGGTTAGGCGGATAAGGGGATTTGAAGCGGGGAGCAGTTCGCTGCCCGGCAGTAGCTCACACGAAAAGTTAGAGGTACTATCTCTGGATAAGACACGATGAAGTTGATTTGGCGTTATATAAACGCTTTGAGGCTGCGCAGAAGTGATTGTGGGCGAAGCGAGGCTTCGTCTCAGACACGCGGCGGATCCAGAAGCTTGCCTTGGAAGCTGAGCTTGGCTGGAGTCGTACACGTTGACGTTGCTCGTCACTAAAGGTAAGGCGGGGGCGCCATGTGCTGGTTACATGCATAGCTCGCCGTGGCAGTGTTTTGCACGTACCGGGTTGTGGACCACCTAAGACAAAGCCAAAATGACGCAAGTTTACTGGCCCCTCCCTGAACCCCGGCCACTTGCAAAATTGCCCCGCCAAATTCTATCTGCAACAAAAGGCTTCTGGAGTCTGGTGTTGAGGTGTCAACAAAAAACGTTCAAACTTACTCTGGCGCCTCGCACAGATATATACACGGTTTACGCACACAAAGACACCATGTCTACATTAACAGAGGTGACAAGTCTCCCCCAATGGGAACAGATACTAGCCTCCGCGCCATCAACAACACTCCTTGTGGTTTCTTTCCACGCACCATGGGCCGCACCATGTGCACAGATGGCTACAGTGCTGTCGACTCTGGCCTCCGAGTACCCCGTTACAGAACCCCCGAGTACGATATGGGCTTCAATCAATGCCGAAGAGCTCAGCGATATTAGCGAGACATATGACGTGACAGCCGTTCCCTTCTTAGTTCTATTAAGAAACGGCCAGGTCATCGAGACTGTCAGCGGTAGCAGCGCAGTCAAGGTGCGAACAGCTATCGAAAACAACGCCAACAAGGACGGCAAGGCCCCTCAGCCTACAAGTCCTTCCAATGGAGAGGCGCAGGTTGGGGGTAAGCCTCAGGCGGAGGCGAGCGCTGTGGACCCAGAGAAACACAAAGAGGAGCTGTTCAAGCGTCTTGGGGATTTAGTCAAGGCGGCGCCTGTAATGCTTTTTATGAAAGGTACCCCCGGTTCTCCTCAGTGTGGCTTTTCACGGCAACTGGTCGGTATCTTGCGAGATCAATCCGTCAAGTATGGCTTCTTCAATATTCTTGCCGACGACGACGTCAGACAGGGACTGAAAGAATTTGCCGAATGGCCAACTTTCCCTCAGCTGTGGATTGATGGCGAACTCGTGGGAGGTCTCGATATTGTACGTCGAAACACCTTCCACAATCTGTCTAGGACACATTTCAACAATAAAGTTAGCTAACAATCGCAATAGGTCAAGGAAGAGCTTGGAACTGATGCCGAATTTTTCAAGCCGTATAGTGTCAGTGCCGATGCTTCTGCAGCTTGATGGAAACTATGGAGAGAATGGCTTTGGCTAGCATCGGGGTATTGTCTTTACGTTGCTTATCGATGGCGACTGGAATTTAGTTCAAAAGGAGCTCAGTCGTTGTGCTTGCATTTTTACGGCTTGGCGCACGTGAGACTATACAACTTGCGGTAGGGTTGACAGAAAAACCAGTCAACTCGGTTGGTTCGGAGTGATAGCGGAGTTAGAAAGTGTTACGGCTTTTTCCTTTATTCGCGGGTTAAGTTGACCTCAAAGCCAGGATGAGATATCTGTTTACGGCATCATATGCGGTTCGTGTGCCAGCTATACGCACAATGGCGACATAGTGACCATAATACTCAACAGATCAAACAATCACAACCTGAGCCGAATATCATGATGCTGTAGGGCTAGCTTTTCGTGGCTCGGGCGGCAGCAGATACGGCTAAGTTGCTAGAGGAAATGCCGGGATGGCATTTATGGTAAAGGAAATTGGAGATGAATCAAAGAAATTGACATTATATAATTCACGCCCCTCCAACTCCCTGGTTTTAAGACATATACCAGACAAAGGTTAAATAATTATAGTATGTGTTGCAGACTTAAACAGCAAATATATTGTAGACAACTACATTCAAGTGCAATGGAAACTCTATTCAGTCTTAGGAGTTGGAACTATGCCTGGTTTGGTTTCATGACAAAATGCCATGGCAAGCTCTCTCATCTCTATCTTGCACGTTCAGCTACACAAAATCTTGCGTTGCAAATTGCTACTTCTGCCGCTGACAAATTGAGCAGCTCAATCTGGCTTGGTTTAACACTGGTCTGGAAGTGGCGACATAGGAATATGTAGGCTAGGTGGGGGGGTCTTGGAGGTGAGTCACGCTTGCTCAGGCCCCCATCAGGGCGACAACGTCACCCCACTGGCGCCTTGTAGGGCTCAACATTCCATGACGGAGTCCGAACACTGGATTGGTTTAGCATGCGCAGGCCTCCTCAGCGGTGTATCAATACTGTAAGCAAGCCAAGTTTGTCGCTCTTGAGAAAGGGTGAGAATCACCCGGCGAAAAGAATTAAATAAAAATCTCTAACATCTGGACACGAAGCTTGCAGGTTGGACTTTGGTCTCCTATTGAGAGCAACAACTCAGCCAGCATTGACCAAGCACCTATACGCGCGACTACTCATATTGTTTTACACATGTTTTCTGCATACGAGGGAAACTGCACAACACCAATATCCTGGAAGCAAGATTTACTCTATGGTGGGCTTTTTCCATGTAGCAGCTCGGATGTGTGCATACAGGTGGGTATCTAGGACATGGTCAATGATGGGTGCCTGCCGTGGCGTCTCCTAGCACCCCAGCTTTGTTAGGAGAATAAGGACCTTTCCACGCGCGCTAGCGACTGGCAGCAGATCATTCGGAGTTCGCGCAGTCGCTCTCAGTGCATCGTCTCCGCTGATTACATGCCTACACCTCCGAACCGGGCTACGGTATGCTGCGAAATCCATCGTGAGCGCTGGGTAATTTGTACAGACGCCGGGTGCCTTTATGAAGGGCGCGCACGCTCAGGTTAGTGTACTGTGGGTGTCTCTTCAAGCACTTTTGATACAGTGCCGGTTGCAACGCTGACCTCCATGGCCGAAGACGTCCTCAGTTGACCCATCCACACACTTCCCTTCTCTACTTTCCTTTCTGCTCTTTCTTCCTTCTTTTCATACCAAAGCTACCTATCTCCACACAACGTGTCTGCCTTCCATCCCTTTTCCGCCTTGGTTTCTCAAGCTTTGCACACTCAATCTCGCTGGCATAAGCGCGACGGACTTGGGTGGATTCTACAAAAACTGCAGCTTCAAATCGAGCCACCCCACTCTAGTGATGTCTGGAGTCTAGTGGCACATTATCCTTTCACCACTCTCTCCCGCTCCTGGTTAATGCGTCAAAACCTTTGGATCCCCCAGCAGATCTCTCAACTTGTCAATCTTCTAAATTGCTTGAGGCTATTTCTGCGTAACCAAGGTCGCCTACCTAAATTGGTTTCAATCTCGCGCTGCCGACCCACTGGATCTTGCCCGCAAACTAGTATCGCCAATCCCAACTCCGTCTGACGAATATCCAGTCCAGTTCTCGCGCCAAGAACTGCATGGGACGCGAGACGTCGCCATCGACAGACGAGTCTTCACCAAGTAGCGAATCGTGTTGCAATCTTCCTATACTCGGCGGTTTCAGTTGCTGACCGATTGGTACGGATTCAATACTTCTTCCCCATTGTCGTAAGAACTGCTGTGTTCTTAAGTCCGGACATACCACTAGCTCCGTCGCTCCCGATATCTGGTGTCCTTGTCGTTCGATCAAAATGACACCAACACCCCCCTCTACCAATTCCTCTACGGGGGCTCGCTCACCCGAAGAACAATTCCGTGTTGTGAGAAAGAGAAATAGAGTGCCTCTGAGCTGCTATCCCTGTAGAACGAGAAAGTACGTACATACCACATCAACTGATCACTTCTCTGCATTGGGTTGCGCTAACATGACCTGCTCTCAGATTGTGAGCATTCGGCAAGTTGTACCATCCCTGTGGCTCTTTCGTACTGACTTCATAATAGGAAGTGTGATAGAAATCATCCCTGTGGTAATTGCACGAGGCGTGAAGGCATGGATACATCGACTTGTTCCTATGCAGCCCCATCTGCTCGAAAAAAGGGGCAGAATCAAGAAGATTCAAGCCCAGATGCCATGCAAAATCGGATCGATCGATTGGAAGGTCTGGTTTTGTCATTGATGCACGGCGGCGCAAACATAGATATCGCAGGTGCGGCTACTGCGGCTCCGGGTGTCACGGCGGCGCATTCAGTAACCGATAGTGGCTCATCTGCCAAAGCCGGACAGAACGACAGAGCAATGCTGGCAGATGATGAGAGCGACATCGAGGACGGACTTGCTAAATCAATAGGAATTCTAAAGGTTGATACTGACAAGGGCAAATCCATGTACATCGGCCAGGAGCATTGGCACATGATTCTCTCTGACATTTCAGAAGTGAAAAACTATTTCATGTCTCATAAGAAGGAGTTGGAAACGAGCTACGAGCGTGTCTTATCATCCAAACCCATGGCCGCGCGGGAGGGGCCCACGATATTGCTAGGCGCACTTCCCGCATCAGAGATCGAACTCCGAGCAGAGCTGCCACCTAAATCAACTATCTTGACTCTCTGCAGTCGTTACTTCAACTCGATGGACCACGCCGTTAGCATTATACATAGCCCGACATTTTTGAAGCAGTTGAAAATTCATTGGGAGGATCCGTCCAAGACTTCGGTCATGTGGTTAGGTCTCCTATATTCTGTGCTCTGTCTTGCCATGCTTAGCTATCACAAGGTTGGGGATGAACCTCCCGAATGGAGGGGTCGAACTTTGGAGCTTGCGGCAGAGTATCGACTACGGACCGTTCAGTGCCTTATCAAGGCTGACTACACAAAACCGGTTGAATACACAGTGGAGACAATGATATTATATGTCTTTGGAGAATACACAGTGCGGTGGGATGCTGATCTTGGTCTCTGGCTCATCGTCTCTATAATCACAAGGATTGCTTTCCGTATGGGTTATCACCGCGATGCAAAATGGTTCCCGTTACTTACACCATTCCAAGCTGTAAGTAATTATCTAGTCCTTCACCTACATGTTGCCTGTCGGTTCTTGATATTGCTTATTAGCTTTCGAAATAAGCAAAAAGAAAATGCTGATGATTTGTCAGGAAATGAGACGGAGAACATGGGCGCTTGTACGTATGTCTGATGTGGTGTTTTCGCATCAAGTGTCCTTGCCCAGTATGATATACGAGCACAATTGCGATACAAAGCTACCAAACAACATTTTCGACGAAGATTTTCACCCAGATATTAAAGAGTTGCCGCCTTCAAGGCCACCAACAGAACCAACACCGATCGACTACATGATTGCAAAGACACGACTTTGCAATGAGCTTGGCAACATTCTTCAGGCCTCAGCCAAAGTTGAAAGGACAATATTGTACGATGAAGTTGTCCGGTTTGATGCCAAGCTTCGTCAGATTGTACAGGAGCTTCCTCCCCATCTGAAACTAACTACACTTGAAGGATCTCAGGATCCCGTGACCTTGATAATTGCCCGGTTCAACATCGACATTTTGTATCAAAAGATCATGTGCTTGTTACATCGTAAGTACATTGCCAAAGCACGACAAAATTCAAGATATACATTTTCGAGGCGCAGTGCCATCGAGGCGTCGTTGAAAGCCTTGGACCACTTAGACAGACTATACCGCGAGTCACAATTTGGCGGAAGACTTCGCTCCGTACCCTGGTATGTTAAATCAGTAGCAACCAAAGATTTTACCCTCCCAGCTATGATTGTTATCTTGGATCTTCACTACGATAACATATCTGCACAAGGAGGGGCGTCTCGGGACGATTGTGCTTTGCGGTTGAGCCAAGAACAGAGGTGCAGGATGTTGCAGTCCCTCGTAAACGTACAGCGCATCTGGTCGCATCTTGCCGATGAGTCTATGGAAGCTTTTAAGGCATCAAAAGTAATTGATATCATGCTTCAAAAGATTAATTCTCCGGAGCAAAGCGATTACCAGGGCGACTCGACAGATTCTCGGACAGGCTCTCTGTCAACTCTGGCTACCGGTTCTGAGATGAACCCGACTCCAGCAACATCTCAGGGGCTATTTACTCCTGTGGGCGTACAGAACTTGAACACGCCAGAGATGAATCCGTTCATGGCTTCCAATAGTAGTGCTTTCCTTGGCATGGATTTTGGCTTACCACTGGGTGTTGGGACCGACTTCCAGGGGGATCCTCTCAATGCGCATGGAGCCCCGTCTCCGCTATCAATGTTTACGAATCTTGGGGGTGCTGCACCTGACATGTCAGCCAATTTCGACTGGGTAGGAGCCATTATGAGACTTCAAACAAAGTAAGAAGATATAGGCTAACAGTTCATACAGGGGGCATTTGAGAATTATACTCAAATAGCCACGTGGGGCGCGGACCAAAGCTTCCAAATATATGGCATTGGGGATCAGTCTACATCGGATCAGGATTTAGGGGATATGTTGAATGGTCAATGATTTATTTGGACATAACTTGAATGATGTAATAACTTGATGAGAATATGGCGCTGGGCGCTTTTTGCATGTGGAAATAAGCAAATTCCATTTCTCTTTTCTTAGTTTCTTGTGTTCCATGTTATGGTTATAGCTTAAAAACATTGGACAAGCTGGGCAGCGACCATTGTGCGTATTCGTTGTTCATCACCTCTACATTCCGATGCCCTTACAATTGCATTATAACGAGAGACTATGCTTAGCAATATAATACTAGCCGGGGTGTGCGTTTCTGTTTCATCGTCATCTCTCAATGTCTTATTTTTTTATTTTTGGCAGTCGCTCCATTGCCTTGGTTATTCGCTCTCCGAGGTGTGGTAATATTCAACTGATTACTGGTGTAATTATTGCTCAGCAAGTCAGTAACATGGCTTAGTCATTGCTGAGCTCTGAGCCTTGGCGGGATGGCCACTGAATGATCCAACGCGTCGCTGCCCATTTTCTTTTTGCCTCGCATTGATAACCGTTAATCAACTAACTCACTTCGCCATGCAATCCAGTTTACCAGCCAGGAACCATCCTAAATCATGGGTCATGGGAAGCTCCTAGAGCCACGCCAACGCCATTGAAAGCCTGAACTTGTTCATCGAAGCGGCGGCTTTTCATCTGTGAATTTACCCAACCCACTCCAACAATCCGTTGTGTGTGTGCGCGCGCGTGTGTGTGTGTGTGTGTGTGTGTGGTGTGTGTGTGTGCAAACAGTGGCCGATATCGCCACCCCCATTTCTCCTGCCCAGCTTCAGGTGTCGAACCTGCTGCACTGCACCAGAAATGCATCACAACAGAACCACCATTCCCGGTCTCCCCTTTGCTGGGAGTTTTACAGATGCAGGGCCGACCTCAGATAGAGCTGGCGCTTTGGGCAATGTTGCCGGTGTTCCCAAGTGTGAAGAGGGTTCAAAAGACGAGTCCGAGTACGATCCAGCTGCCGTTTTGATTGACATTCCTGCTCCAGACCTTGCATTCCCAAGAAAGCGCCAACCAACAGGGTTTGACTATTTAACCCAGAATAGTGCCATAAAGAGGTCCAAATGGAAGCATGGCCCCTTGCGGGAAATGGTTACTAGGTCAATTTCCTATCAATATATGCCACAGCTCCCAGCGGAGATATGGCAGCATATTTTTACCTTCCTACCCCCACGTACCTTAGGCGGTTTGTTGCTTGTCAACAAACTATTTTATCGTTATCTCGATCCATCCATTGCGACTGGGAGCTCTCATTCTGTGTCGTCTACAACTCATACTCTGCCAACCTTGAAGCCTGACGCAATATGGCAAGCTTCAAGGCGTCGGTTTTGGCCGCGGATGCCTGTGCCGTTGAAAGGCAAGTTTGAGATAGACATGTGGCGCCTAGCATGTGCTCGGTCCTGTCAGTTCTGTGATTTACAGGAGCGTCCAGAAGCGAAGGAAGCGATTTATAAGAAACGTTACGGGCCTGGTCCCAAGGGTGTCTCACCCGTATTCCCATTTTCCATTATCTCGTGCGGCAGATGCATAGCTGAAAAAGGTATTAAGGTACGTGTCTCTCGCTCTTTCTATACTATTATATTGTCTCATGGTTATGATAGATAGTTGATTTACTGTCAACTTCCACGACTCCTTCAACCCTTCTCACGGGCCTTCCAAACATACTTTTAACGCCAGATTTTCACATCGTAGCCCCCCAATCAATGCATACTGACTCTGCGCCTTTGGGGAGCCAAGCTACGAAGGTGTTTTGGGGCGAGCAAGTTGATAACATCAAAGCCGAGTTTGAGGCGGTCAAGAAACTGGGTTTGGCTGCTACAGAAGAATGGATGAAAGGCTTGGAGGCCCGTGGTAAACTAGCACTTGCAGACGCATCCCGTTGGGAGAAATGGTTCATGTCTGGTGGAGTTCAACAGATGCGTATGGAAAGCGCTTCAACAAGTCGACAGATCTCCTCTGCAGTGGACGTGAGCATTCCAGCGTCCTCAATATTCCCAAATGGCCTATCTACTAAGATCAACACGTTTGGGCCGGGTGAAGTTTCTACCAGGAACGGTGCAGTCAAGATTGCTCAAGCCGGTAGTATGTATAAGTTCTGTTATAAGCCCTTCTCTCTTGCTCAATCTAACCTTCTCTAGATTTAAATACGGCGAGCTCTGGTGCCTTTGGCTCTGGCCCAGGACTTCTTTCTCGCTCTCAAGCCCAGCAAAAACGAACCAAAGAGGAGGCAACAGAACTCAAGGCACAAAGACGGGCTGACATCGAACACCGAGCATCACAGCTAAACCCCCCCATCACCTCGGGCGTTCTTGCTCATATCCCTTCATTCCAAGCTGCGCTGCAGATCATCACCCCTCTAACTGACAGTGCTTGGAAACTGCTCGAACCCCGTCTTCTTGCCCAACGTGAAGAGGCGGAAGAAAGGGAGCGGGACAGTACTGCAAATACGCGGGCTCTTCAAGAAATCTCAGAAAACAGAGTAGATAAGCTACAGGAAGTTAGCGACGAGGATTGGAACGAAGTTCAGGGCCCCTTGCGAGCACGCATTTCGGGCTTTGCAGAAGAAATAATACGAGACAATTGGAAAAAGGGCAAAAAGGTGAAGAGGAAAACCTGCATCCAGTTTGCCGCGGAGGTTTTGCTTTACGTGAGAAAGAGGTTCTATGCAGAATTAGCCAAGGATACAGCCGCAGCACGAGCTGCTGGTACAAACATTACTGCCGACCCTCCAGAGGGTCCATGGACGCAAAAGCTGACGCTGGAGAATATGAAATGGGTTTTTGACATAAAGATCAGGCCATTCACTGATGCTTTTCGCAAAGAATTGTTTGTCTGTAATCGATGTCCAGGCAACTCCAAGAAACATTCTTTGGAAGCTGTCACCCAGCACTACGCAGCGAAGCATACCAGCACTCTGAGCAAGGGTAATGCTGTGGTGTACTGGAGGGCAGAATGGCCTGAGGAATCCATCTTCAATCCCGAGCCTGGGTCTATTATGTTACCAGACCCTGGGCGCAAATTGCAGCATCAACCACTTGCTGATACCCAGCTTCCTCTCAACTACAACAGCCATATCGGATTAACCCCTGGAAATCCAGCTGTTCCTATGGCAGAACAGCCCAATGGGTGCGCAGAACAAGAAACGGTAGCGGCAATGCCCAGGTATGCTAACATGATGTCAACTCCTAAATCATCATTTTGGGCCACCATGAACAACGAACGGCAACCACATCAACTCGACAACGAGGCCCATATGTTCGACCCCATGGCTGACTTTCAATACTCACACTTCCACGCCAAGAACTATCCCAAGGGTGGGTATTCTATGGCGCCGAGGGAACACCCGTTCAGGTTGCAAGTTGACTTTATGGCTAAAATCACTTGTTCCATCTGGGGCCAGCTGTCAATTGCAAGAAACCTCCCTGCCTCGGTCAAGCTTCGTGTGACCATTCACCACATTGCAAAAGCATTCCAACAGGAATTTTTGGTTCCAGCGCCACTCGAGACGTTCATGGAAGGCTTAGAGCGCAACCGTGGTTCTATGGATATGCTCCAGGTAAGCCACCTACACTGCAAAGCCTGTTTAGAGTTCACAACCTTGCCCTTTGACAGCAACGAGCCGTTCACATTTGATGGCTTAGTCAACCACTTTTACAACCAACATGGCCCCGCATTAAAAACTCAGGCTGCTCCCCTGAGTGACTGGAGAGTTGATATGGTTTTGTTGCCTGATGTGTCTCTATTAAGAAACCTCCTCACGGGGTTGCAAAACAATAAGCCAATCATGCGACTGATTACCGATGCTATTCCTTGGACATTAGAAGACGGAAGGCACAGCTATGACGGATGTAACGCTCAAGGGGTGGGGTTGCCTGATGATAGGCAGGTCAGCATTAACAGTGTACCACCTCCACCACCAATATCAACCTATGCGAATGGATGGCACCAGCTACAACCAACCAACTCAAATGCATTCAGCTCTGCTCGGCCATTTCTTCAACCAGCGAGTGTTGTGTATGGTCTACCTGAAACCAGTTTTCTCCTGGCGCAGAGCAGTGCTACTGAGGTCAATTCATCTCTGGCGATACCAGCAAGATCACGATGTGATGGTGGTCAAATCCCCCCCGGAGCCTCTAATACCCCCTACACAGTGACGCACAAGTTCCCTACAAGGCAGGTAATCCAGTGTGGAACAAAACCGTCTCCGTACTTTTCAAACGATGCCAAGCTCGGTAACGGCCATGATTATAAGCAGGAACCCGGCTTTAGATCAACACCTGTGGAACATTCACCTTCAGCACATTACCCTCAGTCACGGCACATGCCAACATCTGCGCGCCAAGTATATGCCTCGGCATCTGAGCGTTCACCTTCCGAAAGATATGTTGTCCATCCGCACTCCATCAACAAGCAACTGCCCCCTTATCCTGTTCCACCTTTCGAGGCGTACGAGCTTGTCGAAGTACGGGATCCACAGGGGAACTTCTACATCAAACGCCCTATCCAACAAGTTAGGGGGGGCTTTTATGACGACCGGCAAAGGGCATCTGCCTCGAGCCTTTATATAGACTCTCATGCCAGCGAGGGGGCTTTGGATTTCCAACCGTCACAACAAAGACGGGACTATCACAGCCCTCTGGTGAATTCAACCAGGTACCACCCGGCGGAGCCTCCAGGTGACAATGAATACGATCCACGGTTTCCATAGCCCAATGTTGCCATTGATGAAGATAATTCGTCATACTATGGAGTGAAAAAACTGAGTGGTTTGGTAATGACGGGGGTGTGGATAGCTGGATAAATGCTACTCGCTCATTAAACCTGGCTAGATTTTACATTAGATTTTAATCAAGCTTTACATTCTCTATAAATATAGCGTGGGCCTAAGAAGCAGTAATCAAAACGGTCGGCAAAATAAGATCCATAGTGTTTATTGTCTTGGGAGAACACTGATGAGTCGAGTGGTGTGAATACAAAAACAGTCCCTCTTCATTGCCCGGTAGCCCACCCTCCCATACCACGTTCGTGGTGTACAGACAGACAGACAGACAGTTGATGTTACATATCAATTGAATACATTTCAGCTTTCACCAACAGACTCGCAAGAAAAGACACCATCTCCTCGAGGCCTGTTCCCTTGCAATTCGCTTCATTTGTTTGAAATCCATGACGCCCCATTACGTGTTTCAATATGTTTCTCTGTCCCACGACTCGCCCTTCTTTTTCTGTTTTTCCGGATGAAATGGGCTCAACTCATAGAGGAGCAAAACTTATAACACTTCGCCAATGATCTTGGCTGCCTCTCGGTACGTTTGAAGAAGCTTCTCGCACTTCTCACGCTCTTTCTTAACGCCGTCATCTTCGTACAGGAGCTCTTCAAACAGTCCCTCTTTATACAGCTCGCTGACAAGCCGGTTCTGTACCACCTCTTTGCAATGGTTAACCAGAAGATGCATGATAGCCTTAGGGACCTGATCCGCAATAGATTCACGGACGATATTGAAATAGGAAGAGATTAAGGCCCTGATCAGCTCTGTCTCCATAGCTTCCCGATCAGTCATGGCTGGCTCATTAGACTCTCCCTGAATTATAAAATTAGCATTTCAACAACGATACATTAACGGTTTACAACAAGAAACACAAAAACTTACAAAATGTGAGGCCAGTCCGTAGCTTCTTCCAGCCGGATCATATTCATCGTCTCGGGCCATTGGCTGCCGTAGCGCAAGCTTATCTTCACGTCGGAGGCTGTGGGCGTGACTCGGCTCAGAAGATTGGACGAGATGTCGACCATGGGATGCAGAAGACATATTTGCACCCGCCACGCCATCTTTGCCAAAGAAGTAATTCAAGAATGTATCACGGGCGCCCTGACCCTGGCCATTCATGGTGGATGGAGTTGAGGGTCGAATTCCATTGACTGCTGCTGCTAGACTGCTAGCGCTATCGGGGCGTATAGAAGGGGACATGCTGCGTGGAGGTTTGCTGATGCTTTTGCGAGATACTGTATCATGACGTTCGGCCACTGCAGTGCCTCCATCCTCACCATCTTCGGGGCCGTCTGCTCCATTGACTCCTAACTCCTTGAGGCGGCGCTTTTCTCGTCGATCACGTTCATCCTGAATGAGACGTTTGCGTTCGCGTTCTTGTTTAGCACTGACAACATTGCTCATTGCAGCCGCAGCCCCTAGGAAATTGGGATGATTCGTGTTAATGTAGGCTCTTTGGATAGAAATCAGAGACTCCACATAGGATGATGATGGGCCCAATCTTTCACGAAGAAGATCTGACACCGTCTCGATAAGTCTTCCCTGCAGCCTAGGGAACCTGGAGAGTTCTATTGAACCACATGTGTGGCAGATCTTGATAAGCTCTTCATATACCAGCTCAACACAGCGCTGGCTGGGGATTTCTAAAAGTTTTATTTGTGGTTTCACAAGAAGGTCAAACGCCATTTCGGGTACGAACAGACTGGGGCGAGGTCCAGTAGAATTCCGAATAGCTGTCCGAATGTCTAAGGCTGTCAAATTCGAAGTGGGGTCGATAGATTCAAGAGAGCTGCCGAAAACGGAGTTGAATATATAATAAATACGAGCACCGCCACACAACTCCTTAGTTGAGATCTCAGCAGAGGTTCCGTCAATTGAAGAAATGAAGGAGGTCGCAAATCTAGTCATAAGTTGAAGAATGAGAGATCCGCGATGCTCTTTACCGCTGAAGTGCATATCACCATAACCAGCCAACTCTTGTTGGGTTTGGCCCATCAAAGTATTGAGTCGTGCTTTGATATCGGGTAGTCGTTCTCGAATGTGAGACATCAAAGTCGTGTTCAGCGTCTTCGCTAAGAACTGAGTACCACATCTGCTCGCGATATTGCGGTAAGCTGGGTGGTGTCTGAAAAAATCGTTCTCGGCTTGCAGAGCCTCTCCCATCGGCTTGTTTCCTTGAATATCTTGTTGGGATCGGTTCACCACACCAATAAAACCGAGTTTGAGTGGGTAGACACGCCCAGAGAGAATATCAAGAGCGTTTGTGCCATGGTCCATCAAATCAAGTTTGGTAAGAACACCAATAGTTCGCCGGCCAAGAGGGTCGACATGACGAGCTAACTTCAGGGCTTCAGAGTTCACAATATCAACATTGGCGGGTGAAACGGCAAGAACAATGCTGTTTGGTTTCGCAATATACTCGGAAATCAGGTTGCGCGTTTGTTTTTCGATATCAGTCGGCTGATCGCCGATAGGGACCTGCAAATATCCGGTTTAGCAGGGCCACGGATGACAGGAAGCTCAGGGGAAGATGTAATAATGGCCACGCACCTTGGTCAAGCCTGGAAGGTCAACTAGCGTCAGGTTGAGAACATGAGGGGAGTAGACTTTTAGGTTGATGGGTTGTCTATTAATGCCTTTATTCGTTCCGGCGACTCTAGACGTCTCGTTTTCAATTTCGCGCTTCACATCAGAGAAATCTGTAAATCTTCGGTTCGGGATGTGGTGAAATTCGGCCCACTCTGAGCGTCGCGCAGCATCTATAGATCTATAGGGGTCTGGTACGGGATCCGGATAATCATCGTCATCAGGGACGTTGATAAGCTGCAAGATCAAGGGCCTTCGAGTCACGATGCCGCTGCCTCTTGGCAAAAAGTCGCGGCCAACAATATTTTCGAGGACAGACGATTTACCTGCCGACTGAGAGCCGACGACAACCTATGTAGAAAAAGAACTGTTAGTGAAAAAGTAGCAGCAGAGGCGAAAGTATCCTCAAGGCTTACGATCTGGGGCAAATCAAGCGAATCGCTGCCGATAGTGTTAAAAACAAGATCCTGCAGCTTGTTCACCGTGCTGAGCAGGTCTTCGCCGAGGGCAGCCATTGCAACGTCAAAGAAACGATTAGAACAGTGGAGCGGTAGCAGCAGGCCAACGAAGACACAGAGTCTAGTGCTGAGATGGTTGAAGGTCGCAGGGCGGCCACTGGCCAAAGAAGACACGCACAAGAAGATATGTGCTGCGCTCTTCGCTTCAATTGGAAATACTCAGGCAGTGGACGACGAGTTGTTTGAATGCATCTGGTCACTGTTAATGCTGGAGACGGGAGAAAGTCGGTGCACGTGTAGTTGTGGATCGCACCCTCTGTAGCTTTTTCGCTACTTTGTACCTATGCTAGCATTTACCTGTACCCGGCGAGGTACTGCGAACCAAACCATGGCACCCTATGTCTATGCGTTTCAATACTTCAACGGTACATTCAGGCACATTCGGTACGCGCTCAGCAATTACATGTGCCACAAACATTAGGTAAACGACAAGGCTCTATCTGCACTGAGCACTTGCGACTGTCATTGTTGCTACTGGCAGTCACCACCTGAGGTACCAACATCAGGGCAACGGACGCTGTAAGCCTGTAACAAAGCCTGAGATTGAGATTTGATGCCTTGCAATTGTTTGCACCTTCCCACAACTATTCGTCCAGAACGTGTGCTACAACGTTTCGCCTCTGCCGATCTCCTCTCTGCATCATCCATACGAAGTACATGAGATTACTGTACTGGTTTATTGGACAACAGATGCAACAATCAAAGCGATGAGCACGTTCGGCAGTCCAGGCAAACTGCCATCCTCCAGACCAAACCCGTGAGTTGGATGCTGTATACCATACCATACGCGCGCCCGAGTCTGACGCCGAAGCTGACTGTGAGGCATGTCGCTGCTATAGGCCGCAGCGTGGAAGCTTCCCGTTGGATCATGATGGTTTGCCACCCTCTCCGCCGCAATTGATGAAGACTCGTGATGCAGGCATGGCTATAGCCAACTAACTAACGGTGTTTGCCAGGCGAGTGCAAACATGTGATGGCCACCTACTTGTCGTGCATGAAAAAAGTCCGTGGTGTGAACGAGGACGAATGTCGCCACTTGGCCAAGTCCTACCTTGCCTGCAGGATGGACAGGTAGGGAGAGCGCATCAGACCAGCGAAGCCCTAGCTGGGAAACAGTGAGACATGAGCAACAAGCTTACATTGCCCGTCTAGAAATCTTATGGCCAGGGACGAATTTAAAAACCTCGGATTTGCTGAAACGCCCAAACCAGCTAAAATTACCGAGTCGGAACCAGAGAAAGGCGTTAAGGGTGAGCTACGTTGGTAGTGTGAGTGTGACGTTGGCTTGGAGGCTGGTTTGGATACAGTATGTGTCAAAACAAAGATTCACCATATGGACAGTACGATCCTCCGTAGACTATAGTACTATAATTTACCCTATCTCTGTGTTGTTTACGGAGTGGGTAGCTGATGGTTATTGTGGACCACACGAAATCTTGCCCCAGTTGGTATTGCCTAACGCCACAGACCACACCAGTCTCCGACACCATGGAAACAACGTTCACGCTATTTGTTGTCTTGGGGAACGAATGTCGTGATTGTCTGTTAATTTCATACATCCGAAACAATTATAGTGCTCATATTGTCATAGCAATACTTGGCTTCCTACACAATGTCATGTTCTGGAAATGTGCAGAACTATATAACGGAGATTAAGATATAGTTACTGTCAGTGAACGCTACATCTCCAGCAAGTACGTTAGGCTGCACCAAAACCAGACAGTCAACTAAATCAATGTAACTTACCTACATTTGGTAAAGGCGATACCGAGAATATGCTGTGGGGGGAAGTACAATTATACGTGTTCATAACTGAAAACCCGTGTAAATACTGTCGTCCCTGTGAATGCACTCCATTATCTATCCATAAGTGCAGCTGTAAGTTCTTAGCCGCCGATACACATTCCATAGTACACTAGGCGGTTAATAGCCTGCATGCATAGGCCAACCTGCAGCGATTCTATGCATAATGTCGGGTGCGCTTTCGGAACGGCACTCGCCCAGGGTTGCCCGGCCAACCCACCAATCATGGCTCACCTAGCTGTGCTGCCCGCAGGGTACTAAAGTGCACGCTGCTTCTGCCAGACGCTGCATCTTTTCCACCCGTCTCTGCCCAACTGTCACTCACCTTTCAACGCCATTCTTCTTCCCCACGGTATTTTCTAACCACGATCTCTTGTTGCTAGTATATCCTTCGTTGGGACGAAAATGAGGCAATCCAGTGATGTCAAGTCACGGAAGGTGACGCCTCCGTCACCCTCTTATATGACCAATGATCAGTTTGGTATGATGCCTGGGAAGGGGAAGAGAGTCGTGGATGACATTCAAAGGTGACTAACTTTTCTCTCCCTGAACAGCGAGTTATTTGTCAAACCTCCGAAACAATCGAATGGCCCGACCTGGCGGAGCCAGAGCACAACCACCAAGCACTCGCCAGACTACAAGTCGAACCAGCTTTGGCCGATACAGCATTGATGCTGCATCATCCTCACAAACAAGCTTCGCCAGCCACCAGCGAGCCCAATCTCAAGCCCCTAGTGTTGCCGCCGGAAGCATATCTTCTCGCTACTCTACATCAAGCCTCCGAGAGCGAGATTATTACCCAACCAACCCATCTGTTCCTGTTAACCCCTCCGAATTTGTCCCCACTGCTACCTACATAGAACGCGGCCAAAGATGGATGGAAAAAGAGGAAGCACAGTCCCTGCGAGATGCCATGGAAGAATTAGATGTCCGGGATGCACAAAAGGAGACAACTGGTGACGAGGAACGCATCTTTAATGCCGCTTTGGACGAAGCTGCAGAGCTCGTCTGGCGACACCAGAACGGTGTATTACCGCGACCACCCGACGGGCCATATCGCTATCGATCACATCTAAGAAAGGATAGTTATGCGCATGCCCGAACCGCTAGCTTAGAAAGAGCTAGTCAGGACACCTCTTCCAACGTGCAAGCCGACGACTCTATCTCTGGGCGTCAATCATTATCTGGCAGCTCTTCGGACAGTGATGAGCTATCATGCAACAATCCACCAATATCCGGGGCTGAATCTTCAACCGTCAATTCTTCAGGCAGGCCGAAATCGTACGGCAGCATTAACAGCCAGTATGTGGCGCGTCGCCGCAGTAGTATGAAACGGAACATCAGTGGCGAGGTGCAACGCCCCTTTTCCGGTGATCAGATTTGGGAAGAGCCGGAAGATTTGCCCATGGGAACTAATAAGGATATATCGGTGTCCAATCATGAGGCGCTGGATATTCTAGGGAGCAAACCTCCAAACTCAATCGAGCGTCCGCTTGACTACGCGTCAAAACCACATGTCAACGCCAAGCCTTTGAATAAGATTGAGATATACAGAAACCCCCCAACGAAGTCTCGGAATGCTCAATATCGGGTCAATGCCCCATTAACGCCGCTACCAGTGGAGGAGGAGAGGCAGAAGAATGGAATAGAGATCCGCGGGGATGATATACGTGCTGCCACAAGCATGAAGCTCAAGGATCGCAGCCCTAACCTTCCGGAACCCACCGCAGTCAGCGACAGTCCAGGAAGGCCCATTGTAAGCTTTGATGCCAACTGGAAAGCCCCGGAGGAGTCCACTGATAACAAGCCAGAACGGCCAATGCCAATACCGCCGCCAAACGGCCGGTACCAACCGCAGCAACAGCCTGTGGGTGTCCCTTCTATCGTTGTGGCGGAAGACGGTGCGCCGCAGTCACGGTCGCCGACAAATACAAATGTGCCGTCAATCTGTGTAGGGGACTTTGATGACAACCCCAAAAACTCGATGCCAATTATCAATTTACCCACAATCAGCATTGATACCCCGTCAGACCACAAGGATATTCCTGCTATCGTAATGCCGAATGATACGCCACTCAAAGGTCCACGACCGCTTCCTGATCCAAGCTCACGTGGAGCCCAAAGCCGTGGCTCACAACGGTCCCACGGCCACTGGTCCCTGGCCCCAGGTGCTACATCCCGAGCTTCCACAGCCTGTCACGAATGTGGCGAGGCCATTGTGGGACGGTTTGTGGCCTTGGCTGGCATGCGCGAGCGCTTCCACCCTCACTGCTTTAGCTGCTTCTCTTGCGGAACCGCCCTAGAAGCAATGGAAATTAGCCCCGAGCCTGAAAAGATTCGGATTGAACGTCTTGAGAGGATCCGGCGTCGGGCTGCAGGTGAGGTATTGGAGGAGCAACCGGGCACGACGATGGGTGAAGACGGGGATGAACGGCTTCGTTTCTTCTGTCACTTGGACTGGCATGAGCAATTCGCACCACGTTGTAAGCACTGCACAACTCCCATATTGGGAGAACACATCGTGGCACTTGGCGAGCACTGGCATTACGGACACTTCTTCTGTGCCGAGTGCGGTGACCCCTTTGAACACGGGATGACGCACATTGAGAAGGATGGATATGCATGGTGCATCAACTGCCAGACGAAGCGCACAGAGCGGCGCGCACCCAAGTGTAAGATGTGCAAAACGGCCGTCATCGGGCAATACATCCAAGCGCTTGGCGGTGAGTGGCACGAGCATTGTTTCCGCTGTGCTGAGTGCAAAGGCAGTTTCGATGACGGACAGGTTTTTCCCAAGGAGGTCCCAGGAGGTGCTGTCGTGCTGTGCACCGGCTGCCGGGCCAGGGAGCTCAAGTTTTGAATTTTGTAACTTCACAGGGCGTTTTGTTTTGATTTTTTACATCTTTAAGATTGGTTCTATGGGGGTTGGGCTTCATAAGGCGGCGTTTTGCTTCAGATTGACACATGAAGATAGTTGCTTTCCACTCTGCATAATGGCAAGGTTATTTCAAGATGGCGAAACGTTTTTTATTCCGATATGTTTTGCGCCATAACGCCTTGACGACTGATAAGCATCAGGAGTTCAGATCATGACTGTCGTAGTAGATTACTGGCACTTCTTCCGGCCGCTATCTCTCCTTCTTTGCACTCCACCCACAAATTCCAGTGTCTCAAGCTCGGGGCTTGCTACAGGTGAGCAAATCTTCCGTCCTTGGTCGTTGACAGCCCCGACACCTTGTTCCAAGCTCCAAGCCCTATAGTACCAACCCTCTGAAGCCACCACCAACTTGTTCTTGGTGCACCTCCAATGTGTCGCCGTCCGCCATTTCTAGCTAATAGGATTGCAAAAGAGTCAGCTAGTAGTTCCAAGGGCAGGAAGTCCTAGATATGGTGTGCGATATAGAATAGAAAGGGTTGAGGAATGTGGAGGGGAGGGTAACTGACAGTATCCGGGGTATCGGTCGGCTGAACCCTTGTGCCGTCAAATAAAAATCGGACAGAATTAATAGATCGTCCTTGCCGTTCGCAGAAGGCATTCATTAACTTCTCGAGCTTGGTACTGCGCTTGATCTTAAAAAAGACCTCGTTCTGGTTGTCAGTCACTTTGATGTTGAGGTGTTCAGCGTTGACCTGTGGCGCGTCTCCATTGTCGTTCTCTGCAGACATTTTTGCGTTTTAGAAAACCTAATGTATCTCTTGTTTACGTCGCTATGTGTAGCCTGCTGTAACTTTGCAGGGTGCGTTTTTCTTTCTCACGAGGATTGGGAAATTTGCGCGCGTTCGCGATGAGAGGTACGATTCAGTGATGGTGGACCAATGAAGTGTTGGGTGAGGTTGTGACGTTTTGGGGGGGGTTGATCAAGAAGGTGAGTTGAACCTGAGAAGGCGACTGACTGAGGGGCTGAGGGATTGCTGAAGGCTGGGCGGGCGGCAGGACCACTAACCTACCTAGATGTCGATTAGCCTGCACCTCAGTCCCTGTAATAAGTGCCCGTAATCTGAACCTGGCGGACAGGAAGTGGGGAGCGTTCACTGTCATTGGGCAGAGAAACAGGAGACGCGAGCACTGGGCCGCGTTTGGAGCGAGCCAACACTGCACAGCATCGTTATATTTACCTTGGTACGTTGGTACTCATAATACCGTACCTACCTTAGGTACAAACAGAATTCACTCCAATGTGCGGGATCTACCATAAGTGATGTACACACGCACGATTTGTGTCTTCTTGGCCGCTGCATGACATCAGCAGCATGAAAACCTGCACTGCCAGCCTCTACATTTGCACCACGGCACCTTTATGATGGTAGATTTCGTTGATTCCACTGCGCCAACCCTCATAATCACTTCTACCCATTGGAGGCGGCAAACCTTACTGTTTACCTGTATTTTTGGCCATTGAGGCTTTCATTCGTTGGTACAAGTTACATATCATACCTACCTACGAGGTTAGACAGACTTTGCCCACAATGGTATGAAAACTCGTCATTGAGTTGCTCAACTTGCTTTCTCGTTAAGCCAAGTGCTGGTTACACTAAAACATCGATTACTACTACAGCCTTCCCCCAAAGACGATGTGAATGCCAGTCCGCCCTGTCATCCACGAGCGGTAAGTTTCACCATCTGTGTATTCACCGAAGCAACCGATGAAGCTGTTGACGAGCATTTTCCCATACAAGTGCGCGATACAGGGTAGGTCAATTAAAAATGTCAGGTCTGTATTGCTAGGGGCCACAATTGAACGCTGATTGATCGCATAATTACAGACTGCCTCGCTAAAAACAATTACAACGAGGCCAGATGCCAGAACGCCGTGAAAGCGCTTTACGAATGTTGCCAGGCTTTCTACTCACGACACGGAGATAATGCAACCTCGCCAAGCTGCCCAGCACCCAAGCTGTTACGACTTAAAATCCAGCAGCAGAGAGAGGGCAAATAAGGATGATGACGATTGTCGACAGTTACGATGTAAAATGTAGGGCGTAGCTAGGTAGAATGATAGTACGATCCAAATCTGACTTGGTTGAAGAATGTCTTGCCCATCTTATTATGCGTATGCCAACAAAAAAAAAGTCAGGCAACTAGTTTGAGGAGCAAAGTTTCTTCTAGGCGATCATTGAGCACGCAAGAGATCCTCATGGGACCTGAACAAGCATTGAGATGTGACTTGTTCCGAGACTCTAATATGAATGCCGATGACATTATGTTTGAAGAAGAAGGAAAAGGAAAAGCGTAGGTTCAAAATTTGCAGCAGCAAAGAGCATTCAAGAAAATCGGTTTGTTGCATATTCAATACGCAACATATTGGGAAAAAGGGGCACTCACTGGCTGGCAACAGGGTGCAAAAAAACACCGCTGATGTAACAGTGCCTGAATACTTAAGATACCTGGTACTAGATAAGTACCTAGGTACTAACCCATTACTTAGGTTCCTAAGAGGTACCTAAGTAGTTGAGTTGACTGGGACTTCTATATATTTGTAGATATTGTTAAAGATTCAGGGAATTGCTAGCGATTTCTAGCGACTTCTTAATATTTCTGGATATTATTAGAGATCTCTAGCAACTTACAGAGATTTCTAGATGTCAGTAAGTATATCAGTTGAAATCCCTTGGGGTGGTCCCGGCTGTGTTTTTTGCACCCTGTTGGCTGGTAGTGGCTGGTGCAGCTGTAGCTGGCGGTTGGTTTTACCTACCTAGGTAGTACTTGTACGGAATACCTAGGTGCTGATAGTGCTTGCTGATAAGCGCGATGCCTGCTGGAAAAAAACAGGCCCTGGAGCAAGTGGGACTATACCGCGAAAGCTGCTGCCCGTCAGAAAGCTGCATCAACCGCGCGCCATCTAAACCTCAAAACATTCACGAGTAGCAACATCACCTTCAACATTCTACGACAAAGACCTGTGACAGCATCACTCAAGACCCTTCTCTGTGTACCCACACAGTTTCTGCATCGCCTCCACCAAAAATACGAACACGCGCTGCAGCCCCAGTGTCGGCCCAACGACCGGGTATGCTGACGCCCTCGACGACCTCCTAAGCCAGCTTCTAGTTGGCAGCTCACCCTGAATGAGCGTTGTGGATACAGCCCATTTTTAAACTAGCTTTGGAGAACTCTACGAGTCTCTTCCAAAGCCGATTACTACCCTCCCTCCCCCCCAAATTCACCTGGATCTTCGCAATGGCCCCCCGATTTCGCGAAGTGGAGCGTATGGATGAGAAATATGATAGCATTGAAATCGTCGCTGGACCTGAAGTTGAAGAATTTGCCAATGCACTCGACAACTGTCTCTCACCCTTGCTAAACCCGACCGAAAAAAGAAAGCGAATTCTCGACCTGCCCCGGAAGTATCACGAAAATGCAGTTCGACGTCTCACACAGCTTCGACCGAAGCGCCAGCACAGTGGTCCTGACGATGTTGATATGGATGTGGATGGGTCTGAGGTAGCTTACGATTCCCCAGATTTGGAGGAATTGGAGCGACTGGAGAAGGAGGTGCAGACCTGGGATCTGGTCCGCAGACTTCTCCCCCTTAGATACGCCGACTCAGACGAAATTCCTTCCCATACTCACTCTGTCGCGTCTGCTTCATCACCAAAGCAAGACATGCTGCAACAATTCCTCTTGACCGACCCAATAGCTCGAGAACGCCATGCGATTCTTCAGTGGCTTCAAACTAATGCGCAATCCGGCCCAGATATTGACGAATTGGCAAGAGAACTCCAACAGAATGCAGATCGTGGGGACATTATTGCTCATGGTTGGCTGCATACCCGATCAGCCATCAAGCTCAGAAAACGAGTCACGGCATGGCCTCACTTACTCGACCGCCAGTCACCTAGCATTGCACAGTCCCATCTTACTTCAGAAGGTGCACCGCTCGTCACTCAGTTGGATCCTGACGCCGTCACTCGACAGGGCCGGAAACTCGAACCTCAGGACGAGTACTTTGAGCGCGCCATCTGGTTAGGCTGCTTCGAGCACCTCCGTCGGGGTAGCAACTTACAAGTCATTCGAGATTGGTGTCAGGAGCGCACAGAGATGTGGAGGGCTGTTTCTATGTCAGCCATGCTTCCAACGGCAGACGATAGTGCCGCTGCTGGTGAAATAAGCGCGCCATCATTAGCCTTGTGGCGCCGGATGTGCTTTGGCCTGGCTCGGCAGGGAGGTTCAGATGATTATGAACGTGCTGTATATGGGTTGCTTTCAGGAGACATCACCAGCGTCGAAAAGGTAGCCAAGAGATGGGACGATTTCCTATTTGCTAATTACAATGCACTTTTACGAACTCAGCTTGATACTTATGTGTTGGGACAATGTTCGCCAAATGCCGCCTCCACACTCACACAATCATTTTCATCATTCGATGCGGTTCAGTTTTTGGGAGTGCAAGCTGGTGTCGAGAAGCGACTGATCCGCTCGCTTGAATCCAATAAGAGCACTCATGATGAAGCGATGGAACCAAGCAAGGCGTTACAAGCCGCCATAATTGCGCAGGACATTGACCATCATCTGTATGAACAGGGCTTAGTAATGACTGAAGATGCTAATCAAACTAAGCGCTCCCTACTCCTGCCACGGGTTGGCCCGATTGACATTGCCATCGCCAAGAACAAATACTTTGGACTTAGTCAAGAGGATGGACTGCGCATAGTATCACATGTATATGTGCTTGGCGCGTTGTTAAATAAATCGGATCAAGAAGACCACAATTCTGGCGATGCATCGCCACCAGAATGGTCCTATGCACATGAGAGTATTCTAGCGGGCTATACTGATTTCCTTCGCCGCGCGAGACTTCCGGAGCTAATACCGCTATACTGCTCAATCCTGGAGACGCCGCGTCAATATGAAGTTCTAAGTTGGAATTTGATACACGAAGAAGATGCCGGGCAACGCCACTTACAGCTCAAACTGGTCAAAAAGGCAGGCATCGATGTTTCAAAGTTTGTTGATCGACAGGCTTGTCTTTTTTTGGAAGAGCTCGGCCCTGTCAATGTTACACAACCCTTGGAAGAAATCTTCAGCATTCTCGAAGCTAGCCCACCCACGGCGCAGTACGGGCGAGCCATCAAGGCGGACTTTTTTGGCATTGAGGAGGGCGTCGTGGAAACAAAGGATGAGTACGTCATTCGATCTCTGGAGTGGCTTTTGCTAGTGGACAAGATGTGGCCAATGGTTTTTTCAATGGGTACAAAGGCGTATAAGTTTTTCCTCCGTAAGTCATGCAACTTCGAAGGATGCAATACATCCCTGTTATGGGACGCTAACTAGTGCGTAGGACACGCTCATCTGAACGCGGCTCGGCGACTCATGGAACGGGTTCCATTTGATAGCATTATGCGGGACATGATGGGCCAAGACGAAGCTGAAGGTGCCTGGTACGACGACGTTGAATTCTGGACACAGTTACTTGAACGAAGCGATATCGAAATCGTAACAGCGCAGCAGATTATGGCTGATGCGCGAAACTTTCGTGAACTGGAAGCATTGGTCAAGGCATTAGACAACCTGGAAACGATTGCTTCATTAAGAGAGATTTCGATGGAGTAAGTAATACTGATGTTTGATGGGCGGGAAATAACTGACCCCAAGTACTATAGCACGGAAGCCTTGCGTCGTGACTTCTGGTTAGGGGTTGGAGGAGTGATCAAGAAGACAAAGGACTTCATGCAACCCCTCTTGCACGGCTGGCTAGTTGCCGGAATTGAAGGTACGTTGGCAATTTTGAAGATAAAATACTATGTAAGCCACATCGACTAACAAGGTGCCAGGTGGCGATGATGAGCTTCGAGAGCTGCGGCAAGCATATCTGCCAGAGACTGTTCTTGCGTATGTCAGTGCCCTCCATTTTGCAGGCACCGGTGTCTCGAGGGACAATCTGTTAGAGTGTATGGAGTTGGCAGCCGTTGTAGCAGAACGGAATTCGGATGTGGCAGACACCTTTGTCAGAGCCAAGCGTATGGGCGAGCTAGTCGAAGCATTTGCAGCATCTAGCAAGGCGCTTGCAGTCTCGACGGCCCCCCAGAGGCAGTTAGGCGGCAGTAATAAAAAGCTACGGGAGATGGGATGGTCGCGAGACGTATGGTCTGTAAAGTCAGGTAGCAGAGACTCAAACCAGGTTGAGTCTGTGTAAGTCAGTCGACGCCATTATCTCTTTTAATTTTTTTTTGGTTCATGTCCGTTTTCATCATGTTTTGGCTTTCACGTATAAGTGCGTGTGCATGTACCCATAGGTGCGATCTGGTCAAGGCATCAAGCGACATGGGATATTTGGTCTTGTATGGGTATTGGACAGAAGGGGCGAACAAATAAAGAAGAGCAATATGAGAAGAGATTATAAACATTCTGATCGAGGGCCTGAGGAGGACCAGTATCGCCCAACACTATGCTAATTATAAACCCGGCACATACCTGACAATGGTGTAAACTGGTTGGTCGCGGTGAGCCGTTTTTCGCGTCTCGTAAGGTATTTCTTAATGTTAATACTGTAATTCTATATTGTGAATACTCAAAAGTGTGAGATGTAGATTCGAAGTCTCTGACCTGAAGTAAGGCTCTATTTAAGATGTACTCAACTCCCCAACCTACGGCCACATGCACCATCAACCATACGCCGCCGCATTACGCTCCCCTCGCAACATTAACACCCGCCCACCACATCACTGCCCCACCATGAACGACGTCAGCTCTATAATTGCCTGCCTGTATACCTACCTCAAACAAACATTGCGCTCATCTCAACGGTTTGTTCCTGCGAACTAAGCATTTAGGCAGGACATAGCCTCAGACCAATTCACAGCCAGAAACATATCAGAGCATGGCATCCTACAACACCCCCGAGCTGCATGCTCAGACGCCGCCCATCCTGCCTCCAAAGCCTGGCAGTCATGATACCAGCGGCATAAGCACGCCGACACCCACAACCGCGCCGTTGCCACCACTGCTGCATCAGCAGCACATGTCGACGCCGCTGGGGGCATCTTCTTCATCAGCTTCGGAATCATATCAGCCCCAGACTTGGAGTCCACGGGGCGTTCTTGGGGACAGTGTGGGGTCCATGGCGCTGGCCCCGGGTGCCTCTGCGCCTGCTCCGATATCCGACCCTGGTGAGCATTGGTTGCCCAAGATGTTGCAAGACAAATCGTACGTTCTCTCAGCTCTTGTGCTTTTCTATCTGTATTTGGGTGCCCCATAATCCTAACCTGAATAATGATCCGAGCTTCATAATGCTAGGGCCTAGTTAACTGATCAATATTCTATGAGCGTCTCATTTAATAGAAAGCAAGATCTTACCGATATCCTCGCCAACCCCGGGCTACTCAGCGCCATTACTCACGCCTCCCCCTGCATCCACCCATCCCTCCGCTCCTCCCACCACGAGCTGCAGTGTGCCCTTGCTGAAAATGTTGAACTGGCCAGTCAGCTCGCCAATGTTGAGGCGCGACTCTCGCACCAGCGCTCCAACGCGCAGGCTCAGCTTCTCTCCGTTCATTCCCTCGAGCGCCAGTGGCGACAGAAGCAGTCTGACATGGACTTAGCTCTGGCTCGCTTCTCTCCCGCTGCTCTCTACCAGCAGCTCAGTCATGGTGTCCAGGAGCAGGCTCTGGTCTGCCAGGCTATGGAAGAGAGCTTTCTCGACAGTAACGATGTCGACAGCGGCGCACCAACATCTGAGCGCGAAGCTGCTGAGTGGGTTCGAAGCTATCGAGAGGCCAAGGTTCAATACTACCTACGTCAGGAGCGAAAAGAAAGATGGGACGAGGGGCGTGTAGGGGGCTGGAGGTAAACCCTGCCATTTCAATCTCCAGCATCGTCGGTTATTTTGGTCAGACACATTAATCTAGTCAATCATAAGGCAGTTCAGAACCTCCTTGGGGGGCGTTGGGAGCTTGATGGTTCACAATCTTTATTATTCGGTCTACTTTTGTCTTCATGTATCTATCGCGGTTTCAGGTTCGTTTATAAATTTGGTTATATATTGTATATATTAGCATATAATGTTCGGCTTTTCCTCCCCTGAGATTTCACCCTATACATGTTTATAATTTTATGCTTCATGACAATGCCGTGTCTATCAAAAATCAAGGAACGTTGTATACGTTTTTCAACTCTTTTTATCCTCCTAGAAACTCTCTCATGTTCAATCTTTCCGCCCGTACGTCGCGACGCTCCGTTGTTGAACACGCCAAAAGTTCCGGTGGCAGGTTGTAAGGCATTTTGGTTTACTGCCAAGCTCTATAGACGGATTATCAGAGTTGCCAAAGTCAAATCTATAGAAAAACGCCACAAGCCCACCATCCCTGAAAGGCCACAGCGTCCCAAGAAACGACAAATCCAAGGGTATCACATAATTGAAGGAGGCAGAAACGCCTGCTACTAGGGTCTGTTTCTCTTGAACTTGAGAGACTTTCATAGTGGTCCAGCGCCCAAAGCGCTAAACGGACTCTTTTTCATATCTGGACTGCGTGGGCTCATGGGCAGAGCAAAGAGATCGTCCTCTGCTTCGATCGACTCTGATTTCTGGGGAGCCACGTGGTTGTGAATGGCAGAATTTAGAGACAAGGTGCCTGTAGGATTGCTGTGGGAGATCGCCGCGAAAGATGAGATGGCGATATCACCGCCTACAGGCGAGAAAGCCTGAAATTGATTGCCAGCACCTGTAAAAGTGTTCGCTGCTGTGTGTTTAGTAATGTTATAATGTTGCATTTAGACTTGAAATAGCTTACCTGTTGGGTTAGGAACCAAATCCGCTGGAGAGGTGGCCAAGCGTAAGCCCTTCAGTTTATCTCCCAGGCGGTTAGGAGCAGATGAGCGCGGAGCCTTTGGTAGTTGAGCCGGGGGATTGGGGCGCAAGAAGTTTTCGATAATCCAGTTCTTTTCCGCCAGCGCCATCTCGAGTCCAACACTCTCAGCGTTCGTCCTCAGTTCAGCCGCCATCTCACGTTCCAGTTCCGATAAGCGCTTCTTGGCCCATATGGTATGAAGAACCCCGCGAGCACCAGATTCGGCCTCAAATCTCTCGGGGAAGATAGCAGGAAGGGGTTTGAGAACCAGGCTTGGGGCTCCAGGACGGGCAATAGTGACAGTTGGAGGGACAGGCGCTCCAGGAGGCAATAGAAAGTAGACCCTACGGCGGGCACCATCTTGATCAGTGTCTCTGGCCGGCAGGAACGTGGATTTCCCAGGCCACGAAACCTGCCAGACAGTTACGTCCGCAGCCGAATTGATAGGGCTATCATTCGATGTCGAGAGGTTGATGGGCGGTTGTTTCCCCTCTGGCTGTGAAGTGGAAATGGAGTTCGACTCAGGGTTTACGGTGCCTACGGAATCGCCAACGACATCATGATCTGATGAGGTGGAGTCAGTGGAGGCGCCGGGATGCCATTCCACCATGAGGATCTTGGTGCCATGATCACTGAATTCGAAGCGGGCGAGATGGACGGTGGTAATTGGAGGTTCAAAGGTCGACGGAGACTTGGGGGGATCATCGGAGACAACCTCTAGACTGGTGCCAGCCCTAACACCAACGATAATATCTGTGCTACCATCAACAAGAACTGGTGTTGAACGAAGGAGCCCCGGTGATGGGTCCATGTTTAGATCAGGATAGGACAAGATGGACAGGTCGGTCAGGAGGGTGGTGTCCGGCTTAACGGTTCGGTGGTGCTCGGAGCAAGAGTCGGATAATTTTATCTATCAGGGGCGACGTGACGATGACGGTGACATTGTCATTGGCATCTCGCGGTCCCCAGCTGGTTTCAAGGTAGGAGAGATGAAAAAAAAGCTAGATGAAGTAGGTAGGTGCAATAGGAAGATGCGTTTGGTTTGGTGGTGATTTAGTGGTGGTGGTAATTTGGAGCGCTGACATGATTGGAAGAGGGGCAAGTAGTCGCGAGCTTAAGAGGAGCTGCGTGCGACTGTACCGATGATTAGCACCAACGCGGGGTCAAAAGACCAAAAAAGAACCAAGCGGTGCATGAGCGTTGGTTGGTCGAGAGGATTACTGGGAGAGGGTCCAAGGTAGACAGGTTGTTTGGTTGGACGGCTTGGCGATGGCGAGGTGATGAAAGGTGATGAGAAGCCGTGAAATGGGTTCGTGTGACTGTTGGTCGATGGCCGAGTCAAGTCAGGGCTATGCAAGAGGCACTTGATGCCCTCTCGTGGTAGTAGAGATCAGACGGGATGTGAAGGAGATCATGAGACTCTACTTCACACGAGTACAAGGTAATTCTGTTTACCCACGTAGTCGGCCCAAGTACTGCTCAGGTATCAAGGCCGGCAAGGGAATGAAGGCACTATTACTGTGCTGCCTTGAGAGATAGAGACTACCTTCGGTAATCTCCATGTACGAAGTATCAAGGTAGGCAAGTAAACGCCCAAAGTTATGATAACATGGGAATTCAATTCTGATGTGGTCAGTAGGATATCTTCTCTATCATTCTTTGCATTCGTCAACAAGGACAAGACGGCCGTTCTTGAGCCGAAACAGGGCCCAGTGCTGAACGATCTAGTAGTACTAATTAGTAGCTCTTGTACATCTGTGGCAGCAACGTTGTGTGACGAACATTGATAACTCGGTCAACAGTGGGCATTGTGACTACCGTAGTAGTAGGTAGGCAAGGAAAGCACCTTAAATTTATCAGTAGATTTTGACTTGTGAGCCAGCGAAACCGTTGGATGGATATGAGAGGCGATGTCAATCCACGGCTATTTGCAGCGGTGATTCGGCTAACAATCATTTACATGAGCACACATGTCGCCTTCTTCTGTGGAGTCACAACGCCCAACCATCTGTTTTGTTACTCTGATGATAATTCCGGTGTACGTAGTTCTGTTGCTATTTCTGGCCGTTTCAGGCCCCTACACCCACTGCGGCATGAGATACCGTACAAACAAGCCGTTGATGGTAAATGCCACCCTTATACACACATTGAAGCTATACACACAGTAGTAATAGGTTGTACAGCGGCACGCTGCCACAGCTCACTGTGACCTGCCAGAAATTCTGCAGGTTTGGTGGCTCTGCACCGTGTAACTTACCAATCGCTTCGAGGTGCCGCCCGATGAGCAATGTGCCGTTTCCTCCAAATACTTACCGATCTCGGACAAGTAAGACCTGCTTCTGGAAGAAGCTATATGAAAGACTGGTAGGTGGGCAGGGACGACGAGAGTCTCACGGCCTTACATACAGTTTGTCATGCGCGACCTCAAATGTCCTGAATGGAAGGGAAAATTGGCTTCAGTGGGCACCATTCCGAAACAGCTGCTTCCATGCACCAAGTGCCGCCGTGTCCGTCAGCAGCCCAGCCGGTCAACTTGTCAAATTCGACAATATCGCCGAACATGGCTCGGCATTTCGCTGAGCCTCTGACCGAGCCCGTTTCTCTCCCCACTCAAAGAAGGAAGCCAAGCGGTATCGCCCTCGCGGCCCTTCCCCGGGACATTTTCCTAAATTGCTGTGATGCGCAAAATGACGCTGATAAGAGCCAGCAACTATTGCTCGGCCACAGACATGATAGCAGGGTGTTGTGAGTTTTTGTCAGCTTACAGATAGGATCATGAGTCCACAAGAAAGTGCTTGGCAAGATATGCACTTGTGTGCAATCTCATGCCGCAGTCCAATATCGCTCAATGCACCATTTATATAGACGCCATGAGCTCTTATCAATATGGTGATAATACTAATGGTGAATGAACGACATGAGGAATGTAAGGATAGTCCCGAATGTGGAGAAGGGCTTTGTTTCACTGCATGGGAGATCATGATAGGCCCTTTTACGGGGCCGATATCTAGGGTCAAACTTTTCAACATGGCTGCTAATTTTCGCGCAATTCTTGCCCGTGTTTGGATGATGGAAAGGAGGGGAAGAGCCACATCTTTTTCGCCCTTGCCGAGAGCGGCTTGTTTCGTTGTATCCCACGCGGCGCCGACGCTTACTGTATGAATCATTGTGCAGTGTGGATGGCTAGCGTACAGGACAACGAGGAACACAACGCCATTAGCATTTCAATCACATAGTCCAACTACGAAGGCAGACGAAGTAGGTGACCATACGCCATTGAATAGGAGCTGGCGAGGGTTCGAGTGGAATGGCAAAATGATACTCTGATGATCACACGGCGCCAGGTGATATCTCCGATAAGCTGAAGGGGATAGTGCAATTGGGCGGTCCCCCAGTGTCCCTGAAGACTCAAATTCAAATTTGAACAAAAGGAGAAAAGGAAGAAACTGCCAGATGCGAGTAGGCTTCTTTCAAGCAGAGCAGTCGGTTCATACTTTGCGATACATGAATGTAGGAGTAGCTGAATTCAGTTCGAAATCTGGGGAAGCGCATCAACCCCCCCTTTAAGATACCTGGTCTTGCTCGTCTGGCGTCTGGGCAGGCACGGCTTGAATAGCAGGATTATCGTTGGTGATAAGCACAATGGAGTGTCCCACAACGTCACAGCCCAGGGGTGTACCTAGGTACCCACCTACCTACCTACCTACAAAGTAAAGTAATCTCCTTAGTCCTTCAGGCCTGAGCCCAGATATGGAAGGCGCGAAGAGTCATGTGATATTGTTAAGGCTTCTCGAGGTCAAAGAGTGGGTGAGACTTTTCGGCAGTTGTCATGTCATCATCACATACACTTCAGATTAAGATGGCTACCAAGGTGGTGTTGCCACATTTAATCACCTGTGCTTCACAAATAACCTCAAATTCCCTAAATCGATGTTGGGGATGGACTTTGCACAGCACAAGGGGAAATTACCTGCAGGATTCTGGCACAGCAAGGTGCAAGCCTATTTTGGATTGTTTGGTTTCGTAGGAAATGCTACTACTGATTCGGCTGCTGGCCCTGGTGTTCTCTCAAGAGTTAGTTTAGCAATATATGCTCGTAATACCATTCTCATTGCACGTCTTTTCGCCAACATGACTGTCTAATGAGCAATGCATTATGCGCCCCAGCGACGTAGACTACCTACTTGGGTATATGCAATTGTCTTATGTACGCACAAAGTAATTTCCAAAAAGGGAGGTAATTACTAGAAACAGCATTTCTTTCAATTAGACCCCTGATAATAAAACTGTACTGGTATTCACGTATGGGGGTACTAACCTCCTTCATTGTACCTGACAGCACGAATGGTATCACTGAATACCCCAGCCAGCATACATAGAAGATCGGCTGTCCTGGGGGTGGGTCCCAGATCCATTTCCCCCGAGTTCGCGGGCCCTACAGCTGCAGTGCGAAAAAGGAATTCGGGCTCGATTGTCATCCAGCAATGGGTTTATCAAACAAGATGGCTCGTATAAACCCACTAGTACTACGACTAAGGGTACGTACCTTGTATTAATACATGCACTAGCGACGGCCTTAATGTGGCATCTACCCTGTGCACCTACGTCCTTTAGGTAGTATGCACATCTTCCACCCGAGCCGAGTCGGTTTGGGGGCGGAGATAACCGTCAAATGCCCGCTCCGTTAGGAACAAAGTGAAAGTTTCCATAAGCCATCAAGCAAAACAAATTGACCTTGTGAATGTATGTTTTGCTCCAGTTAATTGTGGCGCCGGCACTTTGTCTGATCCACTTTCCGCCTACTGACTACATGAAATAGATGCACTGGACTAGGGCACAGCATAAAAGTCAGACCACCACTGGGAATTGCAACTGTACCGTTGCTGCGGTACAGTTGCAACGCGTGCTTGAATGGTGCGGCCAGGACGCCATGTTTTCGCAGTGTTCGGATCTGCATTCCACAAGACAGATGGTTGTTGGCAACCAAAATGGCCGGAGTACGGCCGTGGTGGTCTTCACTCCTCAAATTTGTCTCTCAACCGTCGCCCCCCTACTTGTAGGATATGAACATATAGATATCTAGTTGCATCGGGCCGCCCATACCCCATGCCGATATTAACAAGTTAAATGCATTTGGTTTGCAAGATGCTGGTAAGTGTTTGAGAAAGGACAGATGCCCAATCGGGTCGCCGTGAGACCATTTCTATTGAGCAGGGGGCGTGTCTATGGTTGGACCGGGGGCAACTTTACGATTCATCACCCGTGACCGACGCAAGAGCATGGTTTAAAGCCGTGATAGTTTCTAGAATTTCGTCCTGAAGGTTGTGGGCTTCCTTTCACCTGATAAAGAGCCCATCAGGTCACTCATCCACGTTCTAACAAACGGTAGATCCAGCTTCCCACCTGGGGCTACGGTGCCATGACTTTGTCATCGTGGATGTGGGTGTCTCGCTTGTGTAGAATGATGATCAGACCAAGGTCGGCCCCAAGACCCACGATAACGGACTGGACTTTCATTATTCTGTCATTCGTCACCAGTTATATAAAACCCATGCTCGTAGTAACATTTGACAGAGGTGTTTGAGCTTGGGCCAGCGAAGGCGAAGACATCAGAGCATGGTATGAAGCTTTTAACAGACTGGCTGGTAGTTGCCAAACGGTTCTATGTATGAAGGCTGGAAAGAGGACAGAGGGTCTCAAGTAACCGCGACTTGGAGCGGTAGGCACTCGCCAATCTATAGAGACGGAGAATCAATTCGAGATGAACACTTTCGTATGGCAAAGGCACGTGTTAATTAGCTTGGCACGTTAGAGTTGTTGCAATGAGCTTGCCATTGTTGTAGATGAATGGTGTTGAATTGAGTTTGCCTCTCATTCGTACTTCGCCCCTAGATGATATGGACGTTTCCAATTAATGATAGTCCAGAGCAAGGACTGGCATGGGATGCTCACAGTGTTTTCTCCGCTGATGAACGTGATGAAGGGCGGTAATGATAGAAGCTATTCCTTAACAGCATAATCACTATAATTACAACAAAGAGGGTAGTGCAACGATGAACAAAAACGGATGTTGCGTACAGTACTTAGACAAGATATGTCGTCGATGCACTGGTCACCACACTGTAAATGGCATCTTATCAATGGGGTGCTTTATGTCGTGATTGTGAAGAAGCAAAGTACAAAAGGGGTTAGTGCTCTGGATAAAAGGATGGGGGTCGTTCGGCTAAATCCAAGCACGCGTGTAACTGGCTCTTGAGAAGGCAACTCCGCATTTTTACTGGGTGGCCCTCAACCTACTTCCATGTTAACCTAATACTACAATGGAAGGCGCGGATGGGTGCGAATAAGAAGTACTATATGTTCATGTTAATGAAGGAGTACAGTACTCACACTGACTTTAGAGGATATAGATATAGTGTGGATGATGTAGATAAGGACATCTGGGTTGATAACTGGTACGGATCGATGACATTATTTCATGTTGAATGGCGGCTGCGGGGCGAGAATACCGAAAAAATGAGGAGGACTGTTTCTAGGCTCCCACTTACTGGAAATAAACAGCAGGAACAAATAGAATCTTGCCTAGAGCATTGCTCAGAATGGGGGTCCGCCATGGTGTGGGTGTGTCCGCGGTCCTACTGTAGTCCCTGAAGTACGGCCCGACTGGGGAAGTCAGAATGCAGCGTGGCCACCACAGGGGGGGCACAGTGGGTGTCATTCTACTTCGTACAGGCTGGGGCTTTGCCCCAGAGTGAGCCCCTAGGCTGGGGGCCAGCTACTACCTGCGTACGTACAGATACAGGTAGAATTTGTTTTGGGGAGCTCCGCAAGGGTGGTAGACTCAGGCGAGACCTGGAGCCCAATTGCGCACACTGTGCCGGACACTGGCACCTTTGCGCTCTCGCTCCACTATTACGCCGGCCAAACGGCCGCTTTGGCGAACCAGCATCGCCGTCTGCGCCAGCTCATGCCTCCCCGTCCAGTCCCTCGCCCTTGCCTTGTCGCACACCCCGTCCAATGTAGACATCCCACCCCACCCAGAGCCAGATAGGGCCAGAAAGAGCCCAGAGAGGCCCAGAGGGAGAAACAGCCACGCCCCAGGGCATCCCTCCCTTTGCAGGAAGGACAGAAAGAACGAATTGTCAGCCAAGGTCTTGGTCCGGCCCGTCCACCACTCAGCCATTCATCCGTCTGTTCCACCCAGCACCACCAACCAGCACCACCAACCACTACCGTCAACCGCTCCAGTAACCACTCTACTGTCCCTACAACTTCACTCTCTCACCACACCTCAGTAATCGCTCAGTCGGTCCTCCTCATCCTCGCCGTCCACCGTCCGCTCCGGTTGCCCGCTCCATCGAATCGCCTGCTTCCGCTCTCGCTCCTGCTCTGCGGCATCCTCTTTGTCGTTCCTCGTATCACCACCGTCCTATCGATCAGTTCAGTCAAGGAAACTGAGCCTTGCACCGCGCACTGCTTTGCCGCAAACCACGCCCGCATCAGATCAGAGCGCGCCGCGCAACCTTTAACCTGCCATCGTCGAGTGTCTCGAGTGCCGTCGTCTCCTCATTCTCGCCATGTTCACTCGATAGTATTTTTTGTGCGCCGATCAATAGAGACGCATCCTCCTTCTCAGGCTGCCCGACTCGGTCGCTCCCCACCATAGATTTATATCTCGTCACTCGTTCATTTCATACTCGTCTACCATGGCTGAAACTCGCCCTCTGGGATCGATGGATCCGCCTCATATCACAGAGTTCGCCTCGGATCGCTACTTCGAAAAGCTCAACCAACGGAATGCAAATCTACAACAGGCGGATCCATCAGACCATGGGACCACCACTCTAACCACCACCATTTCATCCCATTCCAGATTTATACTTCCTCTACGAGAACACAAGCTATCAGAAGTAGAACATACCAAACCGGCCGACCAGAAGCGTGATAAAGGCAGATTTTTCAGCATTCGACAGAAAGTCTCTCAGTTGCATTCCAAATTTGATTCCGAATCTTCAAGCTCTCAGACAAGGGCATCAATAGAATCAGCTCGCAAAAGGTGACTCTTTGACACCAACAACAACATCCACATTGAGTTAGTACTAATATTATATTTGTATAGTTTACCGCTTGATCAGTTGTTTCTGGCACTGCCCAACGAGTTGCAGATCCAAATCATCTCATCTTTGCCACTCACCGACGTTCTCAACCTCCGGCTAGCCTCGAAATCATGGCATGCTCTTATTACCCTCAACGAAACAACCATTGTACGATATCACCTCGATAATCACATTCCAGCATACGCCCTTCGTCTCTATCCGATGATGAGCCTCGGGGATATGAACTTCCACTATCTTTGCAGCATTTGGCATCGATTACATGTTGCGGCTAAACTATCGTTTCTCATGTGTGAATGGATAACAAAAGACATTTTCCTGCGGCAGACAGAGTCTCAACGAGTTGCCTTTGCACCGCAACACGAACGCATGCGACGCCGCCTTATACCTTTACTATTTACGACTTTTCACTTTTTTGAGACATATCGAAAGCTTCATTTGAACCATATTGCTGAGCATAATGGCTACGGACTGCAGCGGGAACCATACACACTCAATCCTATCGAGACAAAGATCATGAATATGTATGATGATCGAACGTTATTGCGAGTGCATGAAGTGTTCCCTCTCGTAATATCCTCGTTCTGTCGTCGACTGCGTCCTCCGACATATGTCGGCCGAGTAGAGAGGTCACTTCGTGGTTATATTAGAGAGCGACCATCTGACGATGTTCATGTAGCGATCTTATGCCTTGGTGGGCTTCGACAAGTGGAACGTCTGTGGGAAATCAAGGGTTACAACAATCGCCGAAGCGCTGTGGATACTTGGTTCAATTCTCTCACCAAGGAGCCAGTTGTTGATGCTCCAGTCAAGGGACGTCTTGGCCTGAAGGCATTTGGGCGCAAGAAATCGACTAGTGGTAATGAACGGATGCCACACCGATCCTCAATCAGCGAAGGAGTCAACAAGAATCGGAGTCCTTGGGGCTCAATGGATGCAACGAATGCGGGTGGCTTTGACCCGTTCTGGGTGTTCAACACAAGCCTTGCCGCTGGCCTACCTATGTCTCCTTTGGATCGAGAGCATGCCCAGGTCCTGCTTGGGGACCTTCCTGTTCTCCAACATATTTGGCTAGCGACTGCTGAGGCCCTAATCCTTGAACGAGGAATTGTTCAGAGACCACAAGATATCAAAAGAAACCAACAGGTTATGCTCGATCTAATACGAGAGGATGGCATTGACGAAGAAGACGAGTGGTGGTACGGTCGAAGCATCCCTGACTCTGTCAGACCACCAGTTGGTGCCGTCCACGACGACGCAGACTGAGAACTCAAACTTTTTATGGCCTTTGCACATTGGAGTTGGGAAAGATGGTGTGTGTTTTGCAGTGGATCTACATCTAGGCGAGCTTATCTTCATTGCTTCTATTATTTCTTGATACGGGGTATTGAACGACCCGTTGAGCATTTACGAGGCGTTCTATGGGTGGGATTGACTCGCGGAGTGGTTTTTGGGATGTTGACTTCTTTTTTTTCATAGGTTTAAATCTCTTGTACCTCTGTATCTGCAGTCTGTGCAGTTCATTAGCATAGATATCCAGCCGATTCACTTCTGCATTCTTTATTATTGGCTATCAAGGTGGACCTATATCCTGCCACTATGACAAATGATCTATTCCAAACAAAATGAATACATTACTTGGCACAGTTCCCCATCCCATGCATTTCTAGTACCACGTATCATTTCTGCGACGGTCACTGTGGTGTTCTTAAGTGTGGCTTTTTTTATGTTGCTAACTACGTCTGTCGATGTTGTTTCCATACTTTAACCAAAGCAACAGCATACCGAAATAAATGTGATGTCTGATATATTCGTCAACGTTAACAAAAGTCCTCCTTATTTCCACTACCCATCCACCCCCCTTTCCATTTTCCATTCGCTCAATTTTTCCTCATAAAGCAGTCCATAACCGCGTACCAGTACTACTTCGCTCTAGAAACGCACCCATGCCCATAGATCCATGAATGATCATAAATGAAAACGCCGGCTATGAATCATACCCAAATATGTACCCGTCCTTCTATCTCCTTCATCCTTACCGGCGGCCGATGGTCTGGTAAAGTCGCTCACGCATGGTGGGCTCTCCAAGGACCACTTCGAGCTGTGCTGGATCGCCCAACGCTGTGGCAGAGTCCTGGACATCACGTTCGTTCAGGCCATAATCCATATCCAGATAGCTGTGTTCTTCGTACGTCTGGAATTGAGATACGTTGGTAGGAAGTGCTGAGGCTGATGGCACGTGTGGATTAGTGAAACTGGACGTCTGGCGGCTTGCGTCGTCGTGAATATGCTGACCTCCCAAGGGTACCATGGGGTTTTGCTGGGATATTGTAACAGCTTCTCCATCTCCCGAGCTTCGTTTTTGCGCATGCTGGGTAAATTGAGGACGACTGACCCCCGAATCTCGCCCAAAGCCACTGGCGGAACTATTGTCCTGTCCCACTTGGTCTGGTATTGCTCTTTGTTGTGAGTAGTATTCTTGTGAGGGCATATTTGATTGTGGTCTGCCATATGCTGGCGCTTGACTTCTAGGCCCAGGGGGTCCTGACGGCGTCGAGAGTCCTTGGGATTGATGCCGTTGCTGATGCTGATGCCGTTGTTGTTGTGGTGTCTGATGCAAGCTGGAGACTGATTGCTGTGGTTGTTGTGGGCTATTGAACTGATATTGCTTCTGTGGCTGATTTTTATGATGTAGGGGCTGTAGTTGCGGGAGTGAAGTTTGAGGCTGCTGGAAGTGCTGGGGCGGGCTTTTTCTGGTGTGAGATTGTCTAATGCCTGATGGTTGGTGCTCTAGGCTTTGTGAAGTAGCATGAATCTGAGTAACAGTGTTGTTGGCCACCGTCAAAGTAGGTGACGCTGCTATTCCTATTGACGGAGGATGCGATTCCATGTTACTAAAGTTAGGATTTTGTGTGGCCCCTTTGGATACTCGCCGGCGCTTTCCATTCGCTGGTTGCTCAGGCACAGTACCTCGAGCCATCGTATTGTCCTCCTGTTGTAATTGAGGGGATTCGTTATTGGATTCGTTATTGGATACCATAGTGGAAACAATGTCGCAGTTTGGTACTGGCTCTGCTACTTTTCGCTTCCGCGCCGCCCCTTTCTCCTTCGCTTTTGGAGTTTGTTGGCCCCTTTCAGAAGTCTGTATTCCGACGCTTGGCCATTGGCTTGTATGTGGACGCATCGGCTCGCTTGAAGGTGTATGATGAGTCCTAGCTAAGTTTGCTTGCTCTGATACGAATGTAAGCGTTGTACTTGTTGGCGATTGCTGCTGTTCTGATAATATGACAGCTTGGCTTCCGGGTATAAGTATGTTTGGCAGATTTATGTGGTTGGAAGTAGTGGGAGAGACTGGCGGAGGCTGCGCAGAATCGGCGGGCTGTGACCCTGGACCTGCCTGCGTAGCTCCTGATTCAGGAGTGGCCTTGGGGCGGTTCTTCGACCCTTTCGGGCGACCTCTTTTTTTGACCCCAGATGTACTAAGCATGCTTGAGTCAGGATCGACCTGCCTTGGTGTATCGACAGGCCCAAGAGGGTTCGCCAAGATAGCCTGAGGTCGGTCTGTTGCGTTGACAGAAGTATCAGTTAGCGGAGGATCGCCAGCATCTGCTAAGATCGAGTTAGTACCAGCTACGTAAAAAGGATAATGGAACTGTAATAATTTTGTACATTATAGCGACTAAACGGTCTGATTTGGAAAGTCCCACGTACCTGTGTTGTTCTTGTTCTTCGAAGTTTTGCTTCCTTTTGGTCTTCCACGCGACCTCTTCATCGAAGGAACAGAGGTAGGCGTGGTAGCCGTTCCAGTGATAGGAACGGTAGAGTTAGCAGCCGAAGGCGTCAATGGAGGAGGTAGATATTGGAGAGATGGGTGTGGCATCGGAGCACCAGAGCCCCCAGAGTCAACTGGAGGGAATATCTCAGCTATCCAGCTGATGAAGAGAGAGCCCTGACCATTGTTTTTCGCGCTTTCAGGCAAAGATTCACTAATGGGTGGAGGAGCACCCGGAATCCCCCCAAAGTAAGCCAACGCCTTGCAGAGTTGATCGACAACCACAACTGGATGCAGTGTCCGTAACAAGGTGAGAAGCCGGGCCTGCTCAGTTTTGACATCATGTGGTAGAAGCTTTAACAGACCTACATTATGCAGACCTGAGGGCGCTGCGATAGTGGTATGCGAAAGGGGGTCTGGTGGTGGATTCCAGGCTAGTTTGCTGCGCTTGATTGACTGATAGCCATTCATGTTGGCAAGTTTGGCGGCCGCTTCTGTACCCTCACTAGTGCGTTTGGCGGCGGCATTCCGTAGAGCAGCCTGGGAGCTGTTGAGATCGATATGCATGACGCCGAAATTCCCATTTTTGTTATCGGCCTTGCCCTTGAGCTTACTTGGCACAGGGTTCTTGACCCGGCCGTCACTCGTGTGTATTGCCGCACGTGCACTGGGATCTGACTTGTCTGCTGTGACGCCTGAGCAAACGGCGGGCTGGAAGAGAAGAGCGCGCGGCGCCTGCGGATACGGGCCGGAGTTCGGGGTTGGCATCGAGGAGAGTGTCGACGTCGCTGTGGTCGAGACGAGCGGCGGCGCATGCGAAGCAACAATCTCGGCTGGCGTGTCGATTGCGGGCAGTAAATTGCCTATTGCCATAGGCGCAGCAGCTGCGATTGTCGAATCAAGTCAGAGACGGTGCCCGAAAAGACTGAATGGAAAGGCCGGTAACAAACCGGGAGCTGAGGCCATGACGTCTGGGCGTGAGAATTCGAAGGAGAATTGGAACTTGGGAGGGGCTCCAGGCGGATGTGCGCCTTGCAGACGCTACATGCCCTCGACGATTCGTCGACTCGTCAACCAGTGAAGAATGCCCTCTGGGTCAGGTCGCGGCTGGGGACGAGGGATTGGGGGTCGGGGAATAGAGATCAGGACGGCGGTGAGCTCGTGGCCGAGGTGCTCAAATGCCCACCGGTCACGGCCTTACGAGAGCATGACCCAGAGGAAGAGTAGAGGTAGTTGTCGTCGCGCAGCAGAACCAAGGCTGTTCCGAGTCTGTGTTGTCCATGGCTCAGCCCAACTGTGGTTCTTCATTGGCAAGCAGCAAGAGTGGCGTATGCAATGCAAGGCTCAGCACTGATACATGCATACCAGACGGATATGGATGTAGTAATATCACGGTGATGAATCGTGGTGGCACCTTTCTTCACCTTGAGACACCGACAGCTCACAAACTGCCCTAACCCCTCTATAGAGCTGCATCACAGTCATTCATTTTTCCATATTACTGTAATACTATAGGTAGATGACAGTCATTTTGAAACGGATTCAGCCTTGATGTTCCTATATTAACTGCGCACTGATTAGTGATTCGAGGACGCCAAAAACAGTAGCAACATGGCGCACCAACCATGTTCATGCCTCGGATTTAATTTGGAGTGTTTGCGCTGTCAGCTGTTCCATATAGAAGAATCTAGGCAGCAGCTGTATTTAGAATATTGCATCGAATTGCCACATTCTGACCACAAATTGATGGACAGCACTGGTGCAAGGAACAGCCCTTCCAGTCCATGGCTAAAGGCGCTATTCTCATAGTGGTGTATAACCCATCAACGAACGGCATGCAGAGGCTGCACAAAGCAGTGAGTACCTGCACTGAGCTCCATCCGTCCCCACAGCTTACATACTGCCTGTATCTCCCCCACCTGAAGCTGCCAACTCATGCTGACCGACGACTACCTACCCAGCAACCGTCGTCATCAGCGGCGCGGCGCTTCCAGAAATTCCAACTGACTGTTCCATTATCTTAGCTTCACCCTTTCTCATAATTGTGACACCTCCCGTTCTTTGTTTCTCTTCTCTTTACAGCGCTTGTCGCCGTCATGTCGACCAGGTACGCGCTGGTCTCGCTACCCCTCGCTGTCTTCGACTCCAGCGTCCGAGACGATGCCATTTCGAGCCTCAGCGCCACCATCGCAGACAATGGCACTGTCTTGCCCTTCCAGATCCCCAGCTTCAAAATCGGCACTCTCGACGGCTTGGTGCAGCAGGCCGATGATCTGACAAAGATCGGGGCGGCCTGCGAGGCTGTCGTCGCCAAGGTGGCCGATTCATTGCGCTCTGTGCTCAATAATGACGAGGAGCGTATGGCATCGTATCGAATGGTCAACGACAGTCAGTACCTCCAACGGGGCATTTTTTTTTGGACAATGCATGCCCTTGAATTCCACATCATTGTTCGCAGTGAGTTATGAAAAGGTCTGACCGTGGCATATAGAGCCGACCGATCATTACCTACGGAACTTCAACTGGAACAAGATGCGGTATCGAGCCGACAAGCCCATAGGTGAACTGATAGATATGCTGCAAAAGGTGCGCCTCACTCTTCATTTCACATGTGCGTGTTGGGCTGAAAGTTCTGATTGTCTTTGCAACCACGCAGGAGCTTGCCACAGTAGACAATGATGTCAAGACCAAATTCAACCAATACAGCTCAGTCAAAACGAACCTGGCAGCACTGCAGCGGCGGCAGACGTACGTATTGTAAATACCCTTCAACAAGAGCATATGCAGCTAACAATGGTTGTATCTCTAGTGGTAACCTCGCCACCAAGTCTCTAACCCCGATTGTCAAGCCGTCTCTGCTCCTCCAGGACTCAGAGTATCTAGAAACTCATCTCATCGCTGTGCCGACCAATGCGAAGAAGGACTTTCTCAAGAGCTATGAGACGCTGTCTCCAATGGTCGTGCCTCGATCATCAGTCGAGATTGATCACGATGACGAGTTCACTTTGTTTGCTGCGGTGACATTCAAAAAACATGGCGCTGAGTTTGTGCATAAATGTCGGGAGCAGAAATGGACACCTCGTCAATATAAACATATCGAGGGAGGCCGAGAGGAGGAGCAACGCGAGCTAGACCGTGTCACCAATGAAGAGCGCAAGGTTTGTGGCGAAGCGCTGCGTATGGGACGAACCGGCTGGAGTGAGAGTGTCATGATTTGGATTCATGCCTTAACATTGCGGGTGTTTGTGGAGGCAGTTTTGCGCTACGGTTTGCCCCTGGACTACGTGACAGTTTTGATCAAGGTATGTGAGCCATTTTGCAGCATCTGCTCACCAGTACGCCCACAAACAATGCTTGCTTAAGTGTTAGCAGGCATCGTCGCTAAATTAGTCACCGTTCCCATGAAGCAAACTGAAGCTGTACTTTGTAAATAAGAGGCTAACAATGAGTGTTCTGAACAGACAACATCCAAACTAGCTGGCAAAGTCAAGACGGCGCTGGACTCCAAGTACTCATACCTAGGGGGCAACGCGTTTGGTAAAGATAAGCGTGGCAGAGTTACTAAAGATGACGCTGCTCTCAGCTCAGAGATGGCTGCGGCCGGCTTCGGAACGGGTGAGGGACATGAATACACGGCCTACGTTTACTACGAAGCCGAGTTTCCATAATTTTGGAAAGGTACAAGTCGACACGGAGAATCACTGCATGCATTGACGCCTGTATTCTATCTGGAGCAATGCCATCTCCAAAGCAGAGCTGGGGATACGTCTAGTAGTAACGCAATTTATACTAGATCACAATCTCCCTCATCTCATCATTCGTTTTTTTCATTACAACTAATTCTTAACCCACTTCATATCGCCTTGATGAAAGACTTGTCGCTGAGCCACTTGACGATCTGCGCGACACATTGCTCCACAGTGTTCTCGTGAGTCTTAATTGTAATTTCTGGGCTAGTAGGCTCCTCGTAAGGTGCGGAGATACCGGTGAACTCTTTGATTTCGCCGGCGCGGGCTTTCTTGTAGAGACCCTTGGGGTCACGCTGCTCAGCTACTTCGAGTGGCACGTCGACGAAGACCTCGATGAAAGGGATAGACTCGTCATCACCCTGGCTCGTCTGAGTATGTAGCTCTCGTGCCAGATCCCGATCCGCTCGGTAAGGCGAGATGAAGGAAGTGATGGCAATTGTCGACGAGTCAGCAAAGAGCTTGGCCACCTAAGCAACCGTGAGTGAGTGAGTGAGTTCGGCTGGTTGACTGTGAGATGAAATAAAGAAAGAGATAAGGGCTGTATGTGCATAGTCTCACAGATGAACAACAATAGACTCTGTCGAGCGTGGAAGAAATTACTGACCTCAGAGATGCGGCGGATATTCTCGTTACGGTCCTTTTCCGAAAAACCAAGATCCTTGTTTAGACCAAATCGGACATTGTCACCATCAAGGCGGTACGCAGTGATGCCGAGATGCAGCAGATGCTGCTCCAGCGCTGTAGCAACGGTGGATTTGCCCGAGGCAGAGAGGCCAGTGAGCCAGAGGGTGAGGCCACGCTGGCCACGCAACTGGTTGCGTTCACGGCGAGAGAGAGAGGGATGCCATGTGATATTTCTGCGTGTACGGAGGAGGGGTTAGTTGAAAGTCTCTTTGGCGGGGCAGACAGCCATAGATGCCATCAACCCATGGACAGTTCACAGATGGATCACAGATGTATGTTACGGAGGTGCACTGAGCAGGCGCGGAGAGGAGGGAGTAAGACTAACGTGGCCATGTTGGCGAAGTGCTGTGCTGGTGCGTCTGGTAATAGCAGTAATGCGAGAGTTGAAGGTTGAAAGTTGAAAGTCGCAAGCTGCTTAAGCGACCGTAGTGCGATGTGACTTGACGGTTTTCTAGATCGTAGGAAATAATGAGCAGTCCAGTCCCTTAAGAGCCCTCTAGTTATTAATGAAAAACATGAAACTATTTATGGCCAATTCTCATGTTTGCTGTGATCATTCTCGAACCCGGATATACGGATGGGCCACCTGCTGTATCCACCACTTGGCAGATGGACTCATCTCGCCCTTCGATGGCGACAGCGACGACGACAGCGACGGCCCGGAACCTATCATCACCGACTTCCGCTGCTTCCACGGCCCCCTCTACCCATCCACCTACACAGAATCGGTCAACCCGTCAAAGCCTCATGCAATGCAGGCGTTTGTATTTGCATTTCTTTTTTAATTATGAAGTGACTTGGGTGATGCACGTCATAGGACGCTTTCGTAGTTGATGGATAATGTGCAGGAACAAAGCTTTAGCCCGGTGCTTGGGATAGTATTTGCCACCTCATGCTCTAATTGAACGATGGGCAACTTGATTCTCTCTGTTCTTCTTGTCATCTACCTCTAACTTCTCCCAACAGAATTATAGTATAAGGTACATGTGCTCTAGTTTACACAAACAGTGTTCAGCGAGGATTTGGGGGTGCGTAATTATATCGCCATCTAAATTATGTGCTATGCATGAAAGGTGGTTTGTGTGACTAGCCTTACCAGTACTGAAGGAGCATGAGCAGAGATCCAATACTGTGTCTTGATCGTGATTGCAAGGACCAATAATCAATACCTCGTAGCGAATTAGGTGACTCGGGGCATCATCTAAACTTAGTGTTAGCCGTCGAGTCTTAAATGTTGAAAGACACGGCAAATTCTATCTGCTACTTACCGCAGCATACTTGGGCGAGATAAATAGGCCCTTGGCCTCGACCAGAATGGTAGGCTTCTCGCCTGGTGCAACAAGCGTCTCGATGCGGCCCTCTGCCCATGCCTTACGGCCCTCCACCTTGATCGTACGGCCTCGCAGTACGACCAGATTGTTAGACAGCGTTGGTTTACGGTAGTCAATCTCGAGTTTGGCCGTAACGGCAACTTTGTTGGGCAACGCGGCGAAGCAGCACCGGGCAAGTCCCTCGTCCAGCATCATGGCTAGCAACCCGCCGTGAACAATGCCTGGATGGCCGCAGAGCTGGTCGCCAATATATGCAACGCTGATGATAGACTTGCCGTCATCATCAATCCACGCAAAAGGTGGCACCACTAGCTTGCCAGGGCCTTGCAGTGTACCTGCTGTGAGGCTGCGTGCCCGATGCTCGGCCGGCATCTTCATGTGCGGTCGCGATTCTGTCAATTCTGAGCGCGAGCGCAGCTCCTTGACAAAAGGGTGGTTGTTAATCGATTCTTCGGCTAACCGTGCCTCTTCATCGGCTGGCACGAACTGGCGCAGGCTCTCTGCGTCGGAGAGGATGCCCATACTGCGTGTCATCGTATACCACATGCCCGCCGCTCCTACGCCCGTGAAAGCGAGGCCGAGCAGCGCCATGGATAGGCCCCGACCGGATTGTTTCTGCTCATCTAAATACCCATGAATGCGCCCATAAGCGCCAATGATCAGCCTCGCTCTGTCACTCCGCTCATTCTGCCATGGGGGCGCGCACTCACTTCGGGCTGCTTCGGCGTAACAGCGTCGTTGGCCATTGGCCTTGAATGTTGACGGATTCAACCCTAACCGTGACCGGCATGCTGACTGCCCGAGGTGGCGGGTACTGCGACCGATCGGGTGACTGAACATGACGTTTTATTTTGCATGTAATCACTTGATTTATCGGCGTCTGCTTTTGCTGCTAGGACAAACTATTCGGCAGCTTGAGGCCTACTAAAGCTTAATTCAATATCGTTGAATCAGAATCGATATAGGCTGGGTGTTGGTGGTGGGATGTACCGAGGTCCGACCATTTCCTTTTCGGGAAACACGATTCAGTCACCAACACAAAGAGATGCATCAACACCCTATAATTAGTGTTAAGCATTACAAAAACTTGAGATTTTCATAATGAAAACGATCACTTGTTCATCAAATGCAGGCAGGTTGGTTCGTGCGTTCACAACCACAATCACTATTGCAGAAGGATGGCGACCATAACCATGTGATTCCAACACATCACAAATTATACATACATAGTTGTCCATTAGTGATGCCGTTTGCCTCTTTAATACGGTTTTCTTGTTTGTTTTAGATACAACCTTGCATGCCTAAATAATCATGCGGGCACTGGTATTCCTTACAAGTCCTCGTCTTCTTGAGCCAGAAGCTCTGCATAGTCGTCCACTGAGGCAAATGTAGGCAGACCCTTGAGCATCTTTTTCCTTGTCCTGCGTTTGTCTTCCTTCTTGTCCTGCTCTTTCTCGCTCTCCTCACCTGACCCCACCGCGACCAAGCCATCTAAATCATCATCTTCGTCAAACTCTCCATCGGATGCACCTTCCATGGCATCGTCCGAATCGCTCTCAAGCGACATGGCAGGTGAAGAGCCATCTTCGGAAGCCATATCCAAATCATCCAAGTCGCTAAAGCCCATCTCAGAACCATCCTCCTCAATGTCAGGCTGGGCGGACACCAAGGCCTTCCAGATTTCATCTTCTCCGGCTTCTTCATCTTCGTCCTCGCCAACTGCTTGTGTAGGCTTGACAGATTCCTTTGGTGGCTTAGACATGTGTTGGAAGTATTCGTGGAAGAAGACATCTTCCACGTTGACGTCGTCGGCTTTTTTATTCCAAAACGAAGCCGAGTTGACTTGTGTTGCAGATGCTCTGGCTCCATAGCCGCCAAGCCATATATCTCCGCTATCCTTGGTAGCTCTTAGTGGTTGCATAATGGACATACCACGTGCTGAGTCTGTCGTTTTCGCATTCCGATAGACGAACTTGTCCAGAAATCTTATGAGAGAATGGCTTTCCATGTCTGGCTTAATCATTTTTTGATCGCGCTCCAAGAGTGACGATGCAAACATACTAACCGACGGATGAAAGTGACTCTGGACAGGAATCTAATCGACGTTAATAACCTGCGCATCTTGAGCTTCAGGGAAACATACCATTTCCCACAAGCAACTCCTGTGTGCATTGCTGTACTCGGGGTGACGCTTTCGCCCGTCATAAGTAGGCCGCTCACTCGGTGCCTCATCATCATCAAAGATGGTTTCTTCAGGCACCTTAACCAGTGTAGACAAGTCAGGAAACGTTTGTCTCAGATGTGAGACGACATAGAGCAGACCACAGACAAAGGGAGGTTGGTGTAGTCCCGCTACTTGTAACATCCGTTTAGCAAAGGCTTTGACTCGTCGCACGTCAACGTCGTTCTTTAGTGCTCGGAGGAGAAGATTTAAATATAGCGCCTGCTTCGAGGATGAAATAAGTCGTGGGTCCAACAAAGACTCATACAAAGTTCGATAAAATCGATCGCTAGCCAAGTTTCTCGCGGTTGAGAGATGTTGAATCAAGAGCAGAGCTTGGATGCTAGTGTTGAAATTGGCAGAGTGGGCAATCTTGAAAAGGGTATCAAGGTGGTCCTCCATTCTTCAAATAGTCAGTAAGGTCGCCACTTCAGATTGAGAGATGTTGTAGACATACATCGCATCATTGGCACCGACGAAGGGTGCTGCTCGGTTGACACCTGTCAAGATAGCCGACACAAGTTTGTCCGCTGCTTCAGCCTCTGGGGCCGATGGAGTCTCTACTCGAGGTTTCCTACTGTCTCTACCATCTCTATTATGGAAATTCCCTTGCTTCTTCTCTTTGTCGTTCATATCGTCGGCGTCGGTTTGAAGCTGTATGCCAAGGCTGCCTCCCTTCAACATCACAACAAAAAGATCGAAGTAGATGCGGAGTAAACTTTCAGCGACAGCTGGCTCCTTGCTGCTTAGAATGGTTTGATTCAGTGTGTTGATTGTGTAGTATTTTGATCGGTGGTCCTGCGATGGATGAAGTAGAATTTCCTGTTCTACTTTGCGAATAATGATAGGTTTCATGCCAGGGTGTGAGTTTTGGAGCTGCAGGAGAAGATATGATGCCCGAGAAGCAATTTTTCTCTCTCGGTCGCCTAGTTTATTCACTAGAAGCGTAAGTAGATTCGATTCCTGCTCTGGCTTATCTTTCAAAAGTCCGTAGACAAAGTCGATGGCTCTTAATCGAGAGTATTCAATCTCATCTGAACACCATATTTCCAACAGCTGAATAATCTTGAAGTAGGTTGCTTTCAGCCAATCTTCAAATGCCCACGAAATCAAATGCTCTGCTTGCAATTTACCAGGTAGTGGGTTACCTTGTGTCCAAGCTCTAATTGAGTTTCGTTGAAGCGAACCTAGCAAGCCAGGTTGTGATTCAAACGTATGTAGCCGCCGATCTGATGGCAGCAAGGAACCGGGACCGAGCATATCCACAAGAGCACCAATAGCTCCAATGGCTTGTGCGCGGCTCTTCTTGGATGCAAGAGTCATAAGAGTATCAAATGCGCGAATATTATGTATAGGCGACTCTTGACAGGCTAACGTTAGTGCAGAAACCTTATCTGTGAGTGTACCAGAAGTCATGATGGTGGAAAGAAATTTGTGAGACGATGAAGCAAAAATGCTGGTCCTATATTTGGTGGCATCGTCCTCTAGCAGCTGCATGGCGTGTTGCTTGAGGGCCTGAATAGGCCCTTGAAGTGGTTTAATCTGATCAGTTGTCGGACTGGGCAGCTTGGGTAGCTTGGCGGCGTGCCAATCTGCACGTGGTTCAAACGTCTGGCTCGCTAAGTTAGCTGTCGAGGATCTTTTGTTAGAAGGTTCATGTAGCTTACTAAATGGCCATTTTTCCGAGGTTTGCTGTTGACTTCCTCGTCCTCTTCATCTTCCTCATCTTCCTCATCTTCCTCATCTTCCTCGTCACTCTCATTGTGGCTTCCTCCCTCTTCCTCTTCCTCTTCCTCGCTGACCACCTCTGGTTGAATTTCAGCAAATCCGAGTTCTTTGGATAAGGCCAACAAGTCTGCCTTCAGTTTCTTGTCAACAGGCTGCTCAGACCCCCCCGCAAACTCATCATCAGAATCATCGATATCATTAATGAGGTCCAGATCCTGTTCGTCTCCTCCCAATGCCTTGATTTCGGCCAAAAGAACCTCGTTCTCGTCATTTGTACTTTTATTCACAATTTCGTTCTTATATCCTCGTTGCTTCTTCTCCATCTGTGTTCTTGAGGTGTCTGTTGGCGGATTCTTTCGTTTGTGATCATGCTTATTCAAGCGCTGGTCGATCTTCGTAGTCAATTGTGCGAGCGCATCTTCGTTGAGGCCCTGCGCTCCCCCCTCCGAGCGCCGAGGCTTTTTTTCCTTCTTGAACGGCTCAGGCATAATTGCAGCTGCAACTTAAACACCAAGAAGACCTTTGCACTGATTCTCTGATGCAAGGTGTGAGAGGTGCAGTCAACTTTTTTTCAAAAGCACTATCTTATCGCCCCATAATGCTGTGCTTATCGCGGCCCCACCTGACGCGCTAACTCGTCTTATTCTATCAATGCTCCAACTTGACTTGTCGCTCCAGGGAATTATTCCATACCTGCCTCATTGCACAGTAACGGATCTACAAACAGGCAGCGATTGGTGCTTTCAGCCAACCGAAACACATTATGCGGTAGATTTTCCAATCGACAGATCATCATGCGCTTACTAGGACTGGCGAAGCCTTGTGTACATGTTCTGTCCAGGCCCGGGCTCATTACTGCACGTAGAACAGCCTTCTCATTCTTAAACTTAAGTGAAGCTAATCGACACCGATCAACACTGTCAAAGCTATGGGTTCCAACTGGTGGCGTCTCGGCGACAGATGGAGAATGTGATTAGTACCTCGTGCATCTATTAGCACTTCATTGAGGCTAATCCTTCTCTTTAGCTGGGCATGGTAAACTCATCCGCGCTGGGTTTCTGCGGCAGGTGAGCAATTTCAGCAGACGCGGGAGTCAAACGTCGACTATTCACACGATGCTTGCACAAGGCCCAATCTGGTATCTTCCAGCTTCTCCCGTTAGGCTTACGAGTTCAAAATAAAATCGAAGGCCTGCTCGACAAGCACATGCAAGGCTTAGGTGGGTCTCTACACATTTATACGCTGTTTGTTTGCAATGCCAGTAGATTATTAACATCCGGCAGGCGCATCTCGAATTTCGCTCTCGACAATCACATCAGAGGAGCTGTGGCGAAAGAGTGGGCGGCTGGGCCAGGTGTCTTCAGAGGTAAACTTACTCGGCCAATGTTATTAGCCCACACCAATCTAACATCTTATAGCTATTCCGTTTCAATGATCGCAAACAAGTCTCATTAATGCTGTCTCCCACCCACGAAGAAGAGATCACGACTCTAGTTGCAAGCACTCTTAAGTCTTATAAGGATGTTCCTTTGCGACTTTACCAGATTAGTAAGACCCCTGCAGCAGCGGCAGCATCTGCAAAGTCCCCACTGACAACGTCACTTCAGCTCGAAAGTATCGTGACGAAATCCGACCTAGGCATGGCTTGCTACGGTCACGAGAGTTTCTTATGAAGGACTTGTACACGTTTGACTTGACTGCTGAGTCTGCAATTGAAACATACCGCATCGTTTCTGCAGCTTACCGAGCATTTTTCTCGGATCTAAAGCTGCCAATCCTAGTGGCAGAAGCAAGCTCAGGAGACATGGGTGGTGACCATAGTCATGAATATCACCTTGCTAATTCAATTGGAGAGGATACAGTCGCAGTATGTCGGAGCTGTGGTTACACTGCCAACGATGAAGTCGCGGTGTCTCGAGCATCAACAGGAGTTGACAATCCAAAAGACGCAGTAGGTTTCCCACCACAGAGTTTTCGTGTGTGGCGCGGCATAACAAAAGACCGGAAGACATTGGTCAACGCCTGGTATCCTCACACAAAAATCATGTCGGACGATCATGCTATCAACATTCATGCAATCAAATCGGTAGTATCCGAGCTTGATGCGAGTATAAGTGACGTCCTGCCAGCTTGGAATGATGCCCTTGAATTAGGAATGCAAGATGAATTGGCTGAGCCACAGATTGTGAATGTTGTGGACTCACGACTTGCATCCAGATTTGAGGAACTTCGGGGTGATCTTCCAGTATGGCCGTCTTCAGCAAGATTCTCACACATCAAGCAGTCAGTCATACTGGAAATGTCAACTGGCGAAGGTTTGAATCTTTTACGCCTCACAGATGGTGACGGGTGCCCTCGATGTGACCAAGGCTTTCTCCAGGTGCACAGAGCTTTGGAGCTAGGCCATACCTTCTATTTAGGGACTCGTTACTCCAAACCTCTTGATGCAAACGTTTCGCTGCCCCAATATCCTGGGAGTTCGGTACCACTCCAAATGGGCTGTTACGGGATTGGTGTCTCTCGGATTTTCGGTGCTGTTGCAGAGCATAAGTCAGATGATAAAGGTCTCAATTGGCCACGGGCAATCGCTCCATTCGAGGTTATTATTATTCCAACGTCCGGTGTGACGCAACAGATCTTGGATTTTTATGATAAATTGGCAAATAAGAACGGTTCAGGTAACGGTTTCGACGTCGTGCTAGATGACCGCAAAGAGAATTTTGGTTGGAAGATGCAAGATGCTGATACAACTGGCTATCCTGTCACGGTAGTTCTTGGGAAAGTGTGGAGAGAGAAGGGAGTCTGCGAAGTGCAGTGCAGAAATCTCTCCATCAAAGAACAAGTGGCATCAGACAATGTTTCCCAATTTTTGAGAGACCTCTTGGCCCAGCTGTAATGTCAAGCGGAAAGTGAGCTCCTCCATCCTTTGCCTATTGCGAAAGTAATTCTATATGTTTTGATGTACCAATAATATATAAGTTGATGTAATCTGTCATACCCAGCAGTCCCTAAACTGTTATTTAGGGGAGTGCATTTGGAGAGAGTGCACTGTGAAGAAATATGCCAGCATCGATCAACGGTCATAATCCCACTTTCCATGTTATGTTTTATTACTAGTAGGTACTACCGCGGGGTGACAAAATACACTACTCCTCGGTACAAGCATTCGCAACCCCGCCAAAATATATTCATCAAGCGATGTTTGGAGGGGCTTCCAAACAACCAAGGAGCTCGTTCGGAGCATTAACACAAGTTTGACACAACGGTCATGGCTGGCGAGCAAGAGACAGGTGGATATCGCGTTTATTCCCCAGAAGAGGCTTTATAGCGGGACTAATATGCGACTCAGTCAATCTGGACGCCCTCGAGCCTCAACAGCTCGCCCAAGTCAAGAAACAGCTCGACGAAGAGCTCGACCATTTGACGACATCCTTTGCTCAGCTTCACGGCGCACAGAACAAGTTCAAGGATTGTCTTCAATGCGTCCAGAATCGTGTTGCTTCTGTAGGAGGTAGGCTGACTCGCTCGTAATATGAAATTCACTTGAGTTTGGTTTCAGCGCAGCCGCTGACAGCAGCATGGGTCAGGCTCCAACTCCGTCCTGGTGCCATTGACCAATTCATTATACGTAAAGGGCGAGCTAGCTAGCTCCGATACAGTATTGGTAGATGTCGGTACGGGTTTTCTGGTGGAAAAGGTTATATCACAACATCTTTGAATCGTCAAGGCATATTTTGCTAATTTTGACCCAAGAAACTAGAATCTGCGGTGAAGTTCTATGAATCCAAAGTGCAAGAGCTGGGTGACAGTCTTAAGGATCTGGAGGCCATCGTTCAAAGGAAACAGGTCAACTCTCGCACAGTTGAGGAAGGTATATCAGTCTCTCATTCTCTCAAATGATCGTTGTGGCAAACAGTCACTAATAACTCTGTCGGATAGTTTTGAGGCAAAAGATAATGGCAGCCCAACAAGGAGCCAATTCTTGAGCATTAACATACTAAAGGATGATGCAAAAGTAAATTCAAAAGGAGTGTATGGAAACTTAGAATTAAGAAACGTTTTTGCTCATCCGCATGCTCGTCCCAGTTATTCCGGATACTAGCATGTGCCGCAGTTAACGCAGTTTTCTCCAAAATAAGCTAGGATGATGTGACGACGGTGTCAGCATTCTCCAAAACTGACTGTGTCTTCAAGATGATTTGTAAGAAGTCTCCAAATCTTTGCTCCAGGCTCTGGCCGGGCCCCTTCCAGATGCCCTCAAGGTCTGCCCCCCAGTCTCTTCTACGCTCACTTTGGTTTTCTTGGTTCATGATTTCGTCCCAATCAACACCGTAAATCTCTATTCCCCATCCAACCCGCGGGGCTGTGGCTGTCTTGAGCCCACTCCACGCTTGCGTGATACTGATTTCTATCACGTAAGGCGTCTCGTTTATTGCTACCTTTGCCATCGTTTTCAGGCGGGTTTCCGAAACCTTGTTTTCCCATTTTGCCAGCTTACTTATTGTGAGCCTTGGGGTTTTAAGATTTTTTTGCAAATCGTCTTCTTGATTATTGAAAGTCAGTGATATTCCATCTACGAGCTCTTTGAATTGCGACAAGGATGGGTCCGCCGCTTCGTGGGCGTCCACTCGTAGATTCCAATCGAATTTCCTTCAGCAGAGGTTGAGTCAGTTATTATCGTTGGTATTGTGCCATGCAATTACCTCTCACATATCAGGGGCTGACACTGTCCAGTTAAGGCGCGCCCAAGCTTCAGGCTTTGATACTCTGGTAATAGAGAAGCGAGTGTCAGTTGTGAACGGGGCAAAAGCCTCGGCAACACACTCCCGGCCGTCAGCTTTCAAGACCAAATTATACCCGTAATTTACGTCGTATGCGTTGCAGATTCCAAAATCAACATCTGTTAAACTTCGAAGAACACTTTCTGTGACTTGGACATCTGCAAGCCTAACTCGAGAGTTAGCCTCAGTATTATGAGTAAAATTTAAATTTTACAGTAATTACCAGGTGTCTAGATCTGCTCCTCCGCGAGCTGAGTATGCTTTGATCATATCTCCAAATGCATTGTAGTTAAGCTCATCTGCAAGTCCTCGTTTTCGCTGCCGCACGTTCACGCGCCCGAAGTTGACACGCATTTTGAGAGAACTCCCAAGAGCATTCAATACTGCAGCAGAAGGGTTGAGGTATGGTCGTAACTGTCGTAGACATGCTTTCTGCGGCGTCAACATGTCACACGGGCCATCTGGGCTTGGTGTAAGACACGGACGTGATCCTAAACTAACTCTAATGAGGGCATTCTCATATGCCCTGGCAGGGCCCTGGACGAAAAACTCGGTGTTGTGATGCTTGTTAGACAATCGCAGAGCATGTATTTCCCAGTTTATGGCTTGGGTTGCCTCCTGAAGACGAGTTATCGAGTCGCTATGGATATCGAACACATTGGATTTAACTCTCGTGATCCATACTTTGTGAGATTTTCGAATTCCATCCATTGCTATCGGACTATCTAATCCGCGAGGAATCATGTCTTTTCCAGGTATCAATAGCCGATTCTAGAGTTTTGTCAATAATGAATCCCGTGTAGACAATAATGAAGTTTAATAACCTGAATGAGACATCGTGTCAATGGGGGAGGACCTAGGTATTCTTCGTTTGTTGCTATAGCTGAGCTCTGTCTGTTACCATCCTGCTGAGACTTTATGCTCGCCATTTTAGTGGATTTGATGAATTGTTTGTTCTCCGTCCTTGGCCACTGCTTCTGCGACTGTTTGCTGCCTCCGCCTTGAGGTGCACGGGCATGACGAGGCAGTATCTCACGGGCCATTCTCTAAACACCGGTATGGCGTACGTAAATATCAAGAGATGAAAAGGTAGAGAAAGGAATAGGAAAAAAAACAAGCGGAGTTCTCTGGTACGGAATCTGAGCTCGGGGTAGAAGAAAGTTGATGTTGGCAAGGGGGCAGGGGTTGGCGGAGGAGGGTTGCACAACAGAAGTGACGGGTAAGTGAAATGCAAGTCTGTTGTTAGAGCAGGCAGTACGCGGGCCACAGGAAGGGGCAGAACAGAACAAACACTACTACCTCCTACCTAGGTAGGTACTACTGAGAAGTGAGGCAAGTGGCAACCAGGGTACTAGGGAACATGTGAATCATCTCTGTCAGCTGTCAACACAGCGGATGGATGAATTGCGACAGCTTTTCAAACACAGTGCCACGATTTTCTTTGGCTGGTGAGCCTAACACAGCGAAACCCCTCACCATATCCATGCCAATAGCAAGGGGCGTTAGAAGCGTAAATCTCCCCGAATTCCCTGGGCTGCGGCTGTTGAGGGTATTGGGAACAGGAATCTATCTAGTTTTTGATGCCAGGACAAACGCAAACAAATGCCAAGGTGAGCCACTGTCACCTCTAGAGCAATTCACATGAGATTTCGGAATGATGTATGACCATACTTCCCGAATATAGCATTAGAGATATGTCGGCCGCAATTTACTAGAATTATGCTCACATATGTGAAGGGTATGCCGGACATCATGATGCCTTTGATGGCGGCAAGAAGGTCAGTGTGTCTCAAGCATGCGTCTAGCCATTATTATGCATTAAACGAGCTTGCGTCGCTCAGTAACGCGTTGTTAAGCGCGTTAATTGTTCCAGATCCTACATAGTAAGGTGCCAATTGATGCACCTATCTATATCAATTACTATGTACCTCCAGCATCTTCAGGTTGATATGTGGTGATTACCTTCTACCGTTCAACCTCGCCCACATGTCCACACAAGCACAAAGTCACCCTGCACAGGGTGCTGAGCTCACACGCAGGCGCAAACGCATCATCTCGGGTGTTAGTCGTGAAGATTCAGATGACGAGCTTGGGAGTGACGACCTGCCTTGGGAATGGATCTACAAAATCGAGCCAGCAGAACGAGACGACGGGGCAGCTGACAGTGATCGTAAAAGGAGAAAAGTCACGGGAGGCAAGATTCTAGGCGCCAGGACAGGCAGCTTTGAATGTTACGTCGGTGACTGCGTGATGTTAAAGGCCGAGGGCTCAAATGAGGCATGGGTAGCTATCATCTGCGGATTCGTTGAAGACGATGGTGAGGGCGACATGGCAGCCAACTTCATGTGGTTTTCCTCAGAGAAGGAAATACGTAACAAGGATAAGAAACGAAGCGATTTTTACTGGGTAAACAGTCTTCTACAGCCATTGCCATTTGATCACGAAGAGAGCAATCTAATACTGCTTTTAGAATGAATTATATGTTTCCCCTTCCTGGGATGTAAATCCTCTTGCTTCGATCAATGGCAAAGCAACCGTCATGTCTCTAGATGTCTTCCTACACCGATTCCCGTCCGGCAAGATTCCGCGCCAGTCCCCAAATTTTGGCAAGACTTTCGTATGTCGCCGTGGTTGCAACACTCGATCGGCCATATATACAGATGAGTTCATATGGGAGGACGTATATCGTGGCGAAGATGATATCTATAAGTTAGTGGAATTGGTAGAAAAAAACACAAAGGCCACCCGTCGCCGTCGTCGGGCACGAAGTCAATCCCCTCAAAGTGCAGCATATCACCAACCCCAAACACCAACAAAATCAGCCAGGGTTACGGCGATAACTCCGCAATCAAAAAGGGGTTATGCCAGGAGCACAGGCAAGCGACTCGAGTTTACCCCATTGGCAACGCGAACGCTATCACCGAGTAACGTGCAAGCGTCTCCATTTCAGGTAGCGCGCTCTCGATTACATGTCTCAGCGGTTCCATCTAGCCTCCCCTGCCGTGAAGGCGAGTTTTCACTTGTATATTCGCATCTGGAGGCCGCCATCACGGAAGGAACCGGTAACTGCATTTATATTTCCGGAACGCCTGGTACTGGAAAGACTGCAACTGTGCGAGAGGTTATCTCCCGCCTGGAGGATGCCGTTGGGTCTGACGAATTGGATGACTTCATATTCGTTGAAATCAACGGTATGAAGATCACCGATCCCCATCAGTCATATGTTCTTCTGTGGGAAGCACTCAAGAGTGAGAGAGCCAGTCCATCCCAATCACTTGACCTTCTTGAGAGGGAGTTTAGCAATCCTAGTCCACGACGAATCCCTTGCGTGGTGCTCATGGACGAGCTCGATCAACTCGTCACAAAGAACCAAACAGTCATGTACAACTTCTTCAATTGGCCCACGCTACGACACAGCCGCCTGATCGTGCTCGCCGTGGCAAATACTATGGATCTTCCTGAGAGGACTTTGAGTAACAAGATCAGTAGTCGTTTAGGTATGGCTCAATATCCAAATACTGTTTTACATGGCAGAGAGTAGTTCATGCGAGAAGTAACACTTCACTGACAATCATGTAGGTCTAACCCGAATTACATTTCCCGGCTATAACCATGAACAGCTCATGAAAATCATACAGTCACGTCTTGAGGGGGTGCCTGGAAATATTGTAGATGCGGATGCTATTCAATTTGCAAGCCGCAAAGTTGCTGCTGTCAGTGGGGACGCTAGAAGAGCGTTGGATATTTGCCGCCGAGCTGTTGAGCTCGCAGAAAGTGACATCCAAGGAGACCCAACAACGCCGAGTAAGCGAACACAAGGGTCCGGGATTCAAGACCAAACCCGGCAAGGGAGAGTTACTATTGGCACAATCAAGAAGGCTATCAATGAAGCCACTACCAATCCCATACAACAGCATCTCCGCGGTCTCCCCCTCACATCCAAGCTCCTTATGGCAGCGCTGATGCTAAGAATCCGAAGGACGGGCCTCGCAGAAACGACTTTCGGTGAAGTCTTGGATGAGTTACAACGAGTTTCCATGCACACCACACGAGCTCCTCCCGGAATGGCTCAAACTCTGAGCATAGGGGCCAAAGGGTCTCGAACCGCTGGCCAGCGGCACCTAGGCAGGCCCAGCTATATCCACATGGCCGCTCTTGACCTCGTCGCTGCTGGTCTTGTGAATTTGGAGGCCCAACGTGCGGAAAGATCCAGTAAGCTGCGCCTTGCCATAGCTGATGATGAAGTAAAGATGGCTCTGCGGGATGATGCAGAACTCAAGGCTATGGGAATAGGTATGTACTAATGTAAAGAATCAGGGGTTCACCCTTTGTATAATTTGTCGCCCCAAACATCATTAGGTAGAAAATTCGAATAATAGATTAATCACGACGCGGTTTAAAACTTGCGATGTGCCAAAGACGGTGTCCACTGTATAGGATTTGAACTTTCCGAAGCCTTTTCATCCTGTTTCCAGATTTTGACTACATAGTGTTAGCATTCGGTTTTTGGTGGGTCGAAAGATAGTCGCGGACGTACTTGTTTTGTCCGCTTCACCACAGATGAGTCGCAGACCCGAACGATCAAAAGCCGAGCTCATGATTCCTGCCTCGGCATCCAAAGAACCAGGTTGTGCTGTCGTATCCAATGCCTGGAAGCGGTGACCAGACTTCCAGTCCCAGAAACTCATCGATCCATTGTCACCTATTGAGACTGTGATCAGTAAAGGCTCGCATGAATGGCAATTAATGATGGGAAATTTGACGTATTGTTGGCTGGTCTAAGACGCTGGCTTGGCATACCTCCTGAGAACATAACATTATGTTGATTAACGCTAAGCGTATTGATAATAGAGTTATGACCCTCGAAGTTTTGCATAAATGCACCTTCAGGGCATTTCCACTGCTTAATGCTGCCAGTGCTTCCACTAGCAAAGGTGAATTCAGATGGGTGTACTGCCAGAGCTCTAACACCCTTCTTGTGATGTGTGAGGATACCCATCGTTTTTCCAGCAGCCAGGTCCCAGAGCCGCACTGTGGAATCAAGAGAGGAGGTGATGACTTGAGGGTCAGCCTCCTGGCACTTTACATCAGCTATTGTCTGAGTGTGGCCTGATAAAACGTGGATGTTGCTTCTTGTCCTCATGTCCCATACTCTCGCAGCGCCATCTCGGCCACCAGTGACAAGAACGTCGAGTGTAGGGTGAAGAGACAGTGTATATACACCGCTGAGGTGACCGTGATAGTGTCGAATGACTTTGTTAGTCTCCAGATCCCAGCACTTAACCATTTTATCTTCTCCGCAAGAAAACAGGTAGGGGTGTCGCGGGGATACAGCCAAACCACGGACGGTGCTAATGTGGCCAGTCAGTGTGAGTTTTAGGGAACCCGTTGCAAGATCCCAAATCTTGATAGTTCTATCGCCAGCTCCACTCGCAAACCACTTGTTTCCGGGTTCCACAGCAAGACTTCGTACCCAGCCAAGATGGCCTGAAATGACCCTCATTAGCTTCCATGGAGGATGCCATTCAGGTTTGGCCTGCTGGAACGCCGATGCCCCTCTTGCCGTCATGCTCATATTATTGCTGTGTGTCTCATTGTTGTCGGTCTTCGGTACCGGCGAAGATAATGAGGTCGCATCTCCAGGTGAACCGGACCCGGCTTCGAGGAGTTTGGGGCCCCGTCTTGCCGGTGCTCCTGGCCGGAGTGCTACCGCAGACTTTTTCTGAGGTTTTTTCGATGGCTGCTTAGCTGCCAGTGCGGAAGGAAGAGTCTGGACGGCGGCGTATTCGGCTTCGAAACGGCGCTTCATGATGGGGTCTTCAAACACGTCCTCGAGCTTCTGTCGCTTGCCATTCGGGTATTCAGTCGCGCGCGCATATAGCAGCCTTGAAGAGGCAGCATTATGCGATGCCAGCGCGCTTAGCTGGGGCGCGTTGTAAGTTGCTGCTGCTGGCTCCATGTCGTGGGTTGGTGGTTTGTCTAGGGGAAAGTTGCTGCTGCAGCGCGCATCTCAGCAATGGAGGTGGAGTATAACCAACATTAATAGTGGACCTGCAAAAACAGAAGGCTTCCAGCCGGATGTGGCGCAGTTGCAGTGGCTCAAATGTCCGTGGTAGTGACTACACTACCCTACACAATGTGACTTTGAGGGGGTCTTTTACCATTGCGCACTTGACTTGGCTTCGACTCAAGCAATAAGGCAGATATTGGAAATAATTGATAGGAACTGTATCTTTTGATAAAGAAGAAAAGTTATTGGTCACCATGAGCGCCGAAAACGACAGATTTGCACTGCATGTTGCAGCTCGGGAGGGCAGAGGTAAGTCTAGCTTTGTGATTCGCGATTCACAACACTTGGCCTTGATTGAAAGTATAACTGATGATGTTATTAGTGGCGGCTGTCGAGGGAATATTAAAGGTGCGTTAGTTTTGGTTTGTCCAATAAGAGTACAAACATCATCGACACATGATACTAACACCGGATGCCAGTCCGACTCCAAATCATCTAAGCGCAAAGACGATGATGGCCGATATCCCATTCACTGGGCCTGTTCGGCCAACAATCTTGACATCGTGGTTCTCCTCGCAAGTCAACCCGATTTTGATCCCGACGTTCAGGTTGAACATCCACTTCCCATCTCACATCGTCTTTGTCTCCAAAACGTCTGCTGACATTGCCTAAATGCACAGGATGACAGCGGCTGGACTCCTCTCATGATTTCAGCAAGCGTTTCGGACAGTGAGCCGGTGCTGAAGGTGCTCCTGCAGAAAGGAGCAGATGTAAACGAGAAAAGTAAGCAAATATCAGATACTAATCACGCCGTTTCGGCTATCCTTGCGACTAATATACTTTCGTAGATGCTAGTGGACAGGTGAGCGAAAACTTCAACCTAAGCAAGAATTGCCCAGTGAGCTTACAATGGCATCACAGACTGCCCTTCATTTCGTCGCCTCTAAGAAGAACATGGACGTGGCTCGGCTTCTGCTCGAAAGTAAACCACCAGCCTCAACCCGGGTCCGAGACCGCAGGGGGCAGTACCCCATCCACCGGGCCGCTGCTGTGGGCTCCGTGCCTATGGTCCACCTCTTGCTCAAGAACAAGAGCCCCCTGAACGCAGCAGACAACGAAGGTTTCACGCCGCTTCATCACGCAGTTGTTGAAGGCCATGGTGCGTCAAATCTAATATTTTCCAGAGCGGACGGGCTTGCTACCGAAAAGTCCCACTGACTGTCACTGTTAATCAAAGGAGACACTGCCGTTGCTCTTCTGAAAGAGGGAGCCGATGGCACGTTGAAAACCAATGATGAAGAAATGGCCATTGATCTGGCCCCTGACAAGGCGGTATGTAACTATTGTTTACTACCTTGCTTTGTCATCTCACTAATACATATGCCATAGGTACGCCTTTTCGTGATGCAGGGAGCGGAAAGAGAGGGCATTCAAATGTAAAGGCACAGTAGCGAGTAGATATGTAGTAACATAATTGGCAGCATCTGGGGCCAAAGTAGTAGGTTCTTTTTCCCTTTTAAAAAAAAACGAAAAAAAAACTTAGCACCAATAGCAAGTGATATATATGCATCTATCTAACTATGGGCACCACTCACTTGATGGTCCGCTCTACAAGCTCGCGATACATGGCTTTGACATCTTCGACATCCGCTTTGAGCTCTTCCACAAGCTCACTCTTTTCTCCTAACATTTCCAATGTAGTTTGGTATCTTGCATCGAGAGAAGCGACTTCAGCCTCTAAATTAGGCACTCTAAGAGAAACAGTTTTGGCTTCCTCCACCTCCTTCATGAGGCTGAGCATATCACCCCGCGCCTCATCCCGTTGATTACATACCCTAGCCAACTCTTCCTTTGCCGCAACCTTTTCACCCTCCAGTCGACGTATTGCAGCACTCATCCTTTCCACTAGCTGAACTGACGGACCTGCTGCCACCGTCGACACTGAGATCATGTCGTGCGCGACATTGCGAGGAGGTGATGGAGCCATGTCTTCCACACCATTTTCTCGCTCAAACGACGAGATAGGCGGTGCCAACAGTGGCAAATCACTTGGAGGTTCGAAAGGTGAGTATGGTGCTGGTGGAGGAGCTGATCCAGACGTTGACAGTGTGCTGGAACGAAAGGGTGGTTGAAACGATGGACGCCGCCCATTGGATAAACCCTCTGCACCATCTGGAATACTTCCCGGCGTCGGGGTCCGTCTTGGTCGGCCAGATAGGGACAGTCCAAGAAGGTCAGAGCTAAAGGTTCGGGGAACTGAGAATAGCGGAGAATCAGGACGACTTTGTGTTCTCGAAGTAGCACCAACCACGTCATCCACCCACCGTCGCCGCTCTGCTTCCACAGTAAAGTCCCTGCTAACGGAGTGTCTTTCCTTGTCTAGGTCGTTGCGGGTCTGCTCAAGAGCCGTCTCTGTAGCTTTAGACGAGATCCGAAGTGCAGCCAGCTCCACACGACAAGAATCTAACGTTTGCTGCGCTGTTGTAAGATCCGCTTTAGCATCTTGCAGCTCCTCTTCAAGAGACCGACAACGGCTGGTCTAAATATGCGTAGATGAGTTTCCAAACCAATGAGTCGTTGAGGGGCATATAACACAAGGGGCAGCGACTTACCGAATTACGCGCCTTCTTCCGCATGTCTGACTCTCGGCGCTGAGCCTCATCTTTCTCCTTCTCGAGACTCGCTACCTTGACTAGAAGGGACGACTCGATCCCCTGCCAGTTATCGCTCGCTGATGTGTATTGGGACTGCAACGTCTCTATCTGGCGAAACAGCTTGATCTGAGCCTCGCCGCCTGAACCAGATGAAGACTCCTCAGCTACCGCCCGCATGGCCTCGAGTTTGCCCTCCATTGCCCGAAGCTCAGCTCTGAGCTCATTCTCTACCTCGCAACCTCGGTTTACCACACGATCTAGTTTTTCGGTCCATTCAATATTATCCCGACGAGCTTTGTCAGTAAGGGACTCTTTCTCTGTACGGAGCATGTTATTAGCGTCTTCAAGAGCTTTCTGTTTTGCTTCCTCCGTTGCCAATCTTTTACTGTGTGAATCAGCACCATCCCTCTCGACTTGCACTAACTTTGCACGATGGTCTTGTTTGAGCTGGTGAATTTCGTCATCCCTACGAATCAACTCCCTTTTCAACGCATCAATCTCATTCTGAAAAGCTGCGGTTGCCCGCTGTGTCTCCTTTTCCTGTTTCTCCGTCTCCTGGCTGCTAAGTAGACGCGCTCGTAATGATTCGACATCCGATGTTGCCCTATCCTGCGCTTGTTTGAGCTCGTCTAAATTTCTATCGCGGTCCATCATTTGCTGCCGTAGCTTTTTGATCATAGTTCTGTATTTGTGCTCTGAAGCCGAGAGCTTTTGACCCTCCTCCATCAACAATGCAATTCTCTCGTCCTTCTCGGCTAGTTTGCGTTCCAAACTTCCTGAAGGAGCTGAAGCGGCTGATTTCTTAGCTGCATCAGCCATAGTTTTTGATAGATATTGAAGTTTTGATTGAAGCGAATCTATTTCTTCCACATATTCCTGTACTTCCTGTTGTTGACGAGCCTTGAGCTCTTCTGATTGGGGAACCAAATCAGAAGTGTTGGCGTGATCCACGGTATTTTGAGACAATCCTTGGTTTTCCCCAGAAGCTGCTGGTTTCTTGGGTAATGCTGATTTTGCAATCTCTTCCCCCGATGCTACGGCAGTCTCTCCATCTGCAAGTTGTTGTTTCACACTCTCGCCTATCCTTAAGTCTGATTGCACCGCAGGCATTGGCGATGTCGCACTATGTGACACCTTTTCTGGCTTGTTAGGCTCTCCACTGAGTCCTACTACCAGCGAGGACTCCGATCCGTATCCCTGATCTTTGCTTGTAGAGCGACCCTCAGGAGACGATCGACCGGGGAGGTCGATTGAGCTGCGCGGAGAGGCGGTGGATTTGTTGTCCCCGGAGGCTGACAAGACTTTGCCCGCCATGGCCTTCGCTAGCCTGGCCTGTAGTCGGTCGTTGACATTCGCTCGGTTGCTTGATGACGCTCGCGTGGTGACTGGAACAATAATTAGCACTGAACTGTAGAGTCTTGCTAAGCTGTTGAAGCTCTGCAATTAGGACAAAGACACCCACTAGAGTCTGAAATCGCTGGCAGAGCTGGCAGAGGGCTTGCAGGATTTGTGATGGGACCTGGAGTTGCAGGACTAGGTGTCGATGTGCCATGTTCGTCTTCAGTCTCAGCAAGCATATTGTCCAGGCGAGACTCAACCCCAGCGACAGCTTGCGAGAGGAACGAGCCCCATCCTAGCCCTTTCCCTGACGCAGCCATGATTGCTAAGTTTACTGCTCCCCTCGGCCCAACGGCGGAGCCTGTATGGTGTTGTTCATCAAGCAGCTGACGAGGCAGCCGACAACGCAATTCGTATTACCTGGCTGGGGTTGGGCCAATTATCTAATCACTAGGAAATTCCGAATTGGTGTAGTCGAGAGACAAGGTAGGCAGCCTTACGCATGGACTGTTTTTAGTGCAACGCCTTAGGAATGCCCCCTCATGTCAGCATTTATCCTAACAATCAATGATACCATCAAGTACTCCGTATGTAGAGGCGAAATGAGATTATTAATTAAATCAATCTTGAGAGTTTCTTGTGCATATAAACAGTTCCTTCATTTATCTAAGATATTTTTACTCTGCACAAGCATCGCTAACCCGCTAGCATCACTGTGGCTTATGCTGCCACTAGACATACATGTGCTTGTACTACTCTCTGTGCCTCATACCCTCTTTGCTGTATACGACATATCCTCGACATGAAACTGTATAGGTTTTGAAGGAGGGGTATATATCATCAACGCTTGCTCATTGGTATCATCCATGAAATCAAAGACGTTCGCAGCTAGTACAACAGCGACAGCAAACCACCAATCCCTGTCGGGTCACGCCGGACACCAACACGGTGAAATACAACGGCCAACAAACCCATTCCATATTACTCCTATGCGCTTAAACAACCGTAAACTTCTCCATGCATATCCGTCCAGACATGATACATCAGTAAAAGAAAATAGGGTGTACTTGAACACAATTGTTCGTAGAACATGTAACCGTTAATATCATCCTGCAAGCTTTTTCCACCAGCTGCTTCGAGGAGGTGGATCAACAGGCACCGTGTCACGGCGGATCTGTTGGCGCTCATCACTTTCTTCAGACCCAACAAGGCGTCTGTCTCGTTCGCGCCCTTCACGGCCCTCACGCCTTTGTTGGCGACGCCGCTCGTCCGCATCGTCAACAATCGTGTCTTCGTGCTTCGCCCTTCGTCGAGCTCGCCGAGCTTCGCGCCGGGCTTGCTCGTCCTCCGTTTGATGCACAGCATCTGTAGTTTGCCCGCCATCATCTGGAGGTGGTGGCGGTGCATCAGAATGCTCCTTGACCCAAGACGATGTTCCTGAATGTGGCCAAGCCGGCCCCTTCTTGCTTTCCCGTCGTTGATCCATACGAGGGTACCCATATTCATCTGCTGACTGTTCGCCCGGCCGACGGCTACTTTTCCGCTTGTATATATCTGCCTCTTCCGGAGCCCGCGTGCGCCTAGCTTCACGACGTCGCCGACGATCGGCAGCCTCGTCCTCGGACGGCACGATCTGATGAGAGTGTCGACGCTGACGCTTCGTTACCTTAACCGCCTCCTCTTCCTCCCTCTCCTTCCGTAAACGGCGTCTCTCTGCTCTTCGGGCTTCATGTTCTTCTGCTATACGCCGTTCTTCTTCCTCTTCACGTTGGCGGGCCGCCCGTCGTTCCCGTCGAGCTTCCTTATCCTCCGATCTTCGGGCTTCATCGTCGTCTGGGCGCCGTCGGCGTCGATCACGGTCGTCTTTCGAGCGACGTACTTCATCAATAGGCTTCTCTAGTGCTTCTCTCTCTGACCGTCTTGCTTTGCGTGGCACCCCGCGCGTGCCCTCTCGGTCAGTATCCACTATAGTCGCATCAACCTCAGCAGCTACGTCGCCTTTGACTGCTTTTGGAGTCATCAATCCACTGAAAAGACCGGAAAGGCCTGTCTTTTTTGAGTTTGACAGTCCTTTTTTTACCGGTGATTCCAATAGCCCATCAGCATCTACCATCACGATATCATCCTCCTGTGGTCTTTTTCTACGACGTCGATCTGATTTCAAATTATGGTGGTCAGCTCCGAGAGCCCCAACCATAACGATATCCTCATCTGCTGGCGGTGTTGCTCTGCGAGACGGCCTTCTACTACTCGATTTATCCACGCCTAAGATTTTGGCTGCTTTAGACGACATCTCAGGTACCTCTTCTGGTGGAGGAGACACGAGACCGTGAGCGTCAATCGAGTTGCGACGAGACGATCTCCCACTTGTGCTCATCCGCTTGTCGCGTGTTGACATCGACCTAGAGATGGGTGGTGTACTGAACATGCCCGACAGACGAGGTCGAGTCGTAGCTTTGTCAGGCTTTTCTGGGCGCTCCGCCTTATCAGATGTGGAGTCTTTTGAAGATACTCTTTCCTCTGCCCGCTTAGTGGGCTTCTCAGGTCTCTCAGACCTGGATTTGGAAGATTTCTTCTCCTCTTTCCGCGAAGTTGGAGGTGGAGGTGGGACTGATGGCGCATTCCATTTACTCCATGATGACCCATCACGACTGACTTTTGGTCTTTCCTTTCGTGACGATCTCGGCTCTGGTGGTGGGGTTAATGGTGGGTCAGGCACAGCCGGGGGTGGCGGGTCAGGCACGGCGGGCGGCGGAGGTGGTACCGGGGGTGGGGCGGCTGATAAGTCGTCCATGTGCGACTTCGTCTTGCTTGTTTTGCTCCGCTTCTTCTCCTTCGGCGGCGCCAGGTTGACAGTATCCATAATTTCATCATCAACGTCAATGGCCTTGTTCTTCTTACTCTTCTTCTCCTTTGACAGGGGCGCGACATCAACAACATGGACGACTGCATCGTCGACATTATTATCTTTGCCTTTTTTGCTCTTCTTCTCTTTTGGAGATGCCATATCAATGATATCTATAATATCATCCTCAACTTCGATAGCCTTGCTCTTCTTGCTTTTTTTCTCCTTTAAAGGCGCCATGTCAATAATGTCAACGATTTCATTATCAGCATCGACAGCCTTGCTCTTTCTGCTCTTTCGCTCTTTGGGGGGCGCCATATCGATAATTTCAACGGTTTCATCACCAATATTAATGACCTTGCTCTTCTTGCTCTTCTTCTCCTTTGAAGGCACCATGTCAACAATGTCGACGATTTCATCATCGACTTCGATGGTCTTGCTCTTCTTGCTCTTCTTTTCCTTCGGAGGCGGCGCAATCTCAACAATGTGGGCAATCTCATCCTCAATATCCGTTGACTTGCTCTTCTTGCTCTTTTTCTTCTCTTTTGAAGTCACCAAATCGAACGTCTCAGCCTCGACATCTGCGGACTTGCTCTTCTTGCTCTTCTTCTCTTTTGAAAGGGGAGCCAATGGCGGTGGAGGAGGCATCAACTCGACAGTATCAGCAGTAGGATTATCATCATCGGTGAGCGATTTCGATTTGCTCTTCTTACTCTTCTTCTTATCCTTAGGGGGCGCCATCTCAGCGATGTTGATTATCTCGTTCTCCTCGTCAGCGGGGAAGCTCCCGGGGAGGTCAGATGATGGCTGGCTCTCCTTAGACGAAGCATCCAGCTCTGCCTCGATCTCTTCGATGATTCTATTCTTCTTCTTCTTGGAGCTAGTCTTGGGCTCGGGCGGGATATCGTCCTCTCCGACTGATGGTGGAGAGGGCACGGAAACAGGTACGTCAGCCCCCTGAGATGCTGCTTGGAGACTTTTGAGTTTTTCAGCAATCTTTCCCACTACAAGTTTCGTTGGAGGTGCATCCACTGATGCATCATCTAGATCTCTAGCAGATGTCGTTGCGTTGTCGTTGTTTCTGGCATCTTCCGGAGCTATTGGGATGAGTCAGCAAAGCCAATTTCAGTTTCGCTCATGGCGTTCCGGCCAAAGGTCGGGACAGACTGTGGCGTAAGTAACATACCTTTCTTCTTCTTGGAGCCACCAAGGCCCCAGAAACTGAAGGCGTTGCTCGTGCTTGTATCCTTGCCGGAAAGCAGTTCGTCCACTTCAGTGGGGTGCAACTCCTCCACAGGTTCGGCCACAGGCTCCGGCTCCACTACAGGCTCCGGCACGGGCTCCGGTATTGGTTTAGCTGGTACTGGATCAGGCTCGCGCGCCTTCTTCTCCTTCGTCTTTTTCTTCGATTTCTTGGCCGCCTCAGCGTCGGCTTTGGCATCTTCCTGTGCCGCTGATTCTTCCGCTTCACGCGCAGCCCTTTCCTCAGCCTCTCGTGCAGCTTGGTCTTCTGATTCATGATCGGCCGTGTCGTCGATTACATGGATAGGCTGCTCCTCCTGAGCTCTTCTCTCCGCATTCCCTTGAAGAGTATTATATCTTTCCTGATCTTTTGTTAGTAGCTTGCCTCCCTTTTTTTTCTTTTTCTTTTCCAAGGTAGCAAGTTCGGCCGCCTCGCTCGCAACTATAGCCGCAGCAGCCTCAGCCTCAGCTCGCACCCTTCCCTCTTCTTCTTGCCGAGCAACCTCCTCAGCCCGTTCCTCCTCTGCTTGTCTGGCTCTCTCTTCGGCTTCACGAGCAGCCTCCGCGTCTGCGTCCGAATCGATTAACTTTTGATCTACCGGATTAGGCTGCTGCTCTTGGATCCTTCTTTCGGCATTCTCTTGAAGAGTATTGTATCTTTCCTGATCCTTTGTTGATAGTTTGCCCGCTTTCTTCTTCTTCTTCTTCTCCAAGGTAGCAAGTTCGGCCTCCTCATCCGCAATGGCGATGGCAACTGCACCTGCCTCGGCGGCTGCCACAGCTTCAGCGTGAGCCATATCCTCTTCTTCATGATTAATGGATTCTTCAGCCTCGTGATTCCCTTCATTGACCGCATCTTGATCGACAACCTCTTGAATAGGCTCCTGTTCCTGAATCCGTTTTTCTGCATTTGCTTTAAGGATATTATATCGATCCTGGTCTTTTGTTAAAAGCTTGCCTCCTTTTTTCTTCTTTTTCTTTTCTAAAGTAGCAAGCTCAGCTTCTTCATCTGCAATTGCGATGGCCTCAGCGGCAGCAGTAGCTTCAGCAGCGGCTTCGACTTCGGCGGCAGCGGCTTCAGCGGCAGCGGCGTCTTCGGCACGAACCCTATCCTCCTCTTCTTGCCTTTTGAGTTCCTCCTCCTCATAAGCGGCTTTATCGACTGCATCTTGATCAATAACTTCTTGAATAGGCTCTTGTTCCTGAATCCGTTTTTCTGCATTTGCTTTAAGGGTATTATATCGATCCTGATCTTTTGTTAAAAGCTTGCCTCCTTTTTTCTTCTTTTTCTTCTCTAAAGTAGCAAGCTCAGCTTCCTCGTCTGCAATTGCGATAGCCTCAGCAGCAGCGATAGCCTCAGCAGCAGCAATAGCCTCAGCCTCAGCAGCAGCAGCAGCAGTAGCCTCGGCGGCAGCGGCAGCCTCTGCTTCAGAGCGAATCCTGTTCTCCTCCTGTTTAGCTAGTTCATCGGCTTCACGAGCAGCTTGTTCTTCTGTCTCGCGATCAGCTGTTTCATCGCCTTGAATGACCTGATGCTCTTGGAGTCTTCTTTCTGCGTTCTTTTGGAGGATTGTGTGTCTTTCTTGATCCTTAGATGACAGCTTGCCCTTCTTCTTCTTCTTCTTCTCCAAATTGGCAAGTTCAGCTTCTTCCTCTGCAATGCTAGCCGCATTAGCAGCCGCAGCAGCTTCAGTTTCAGCTCGATTCCTTACTTCCTCCTCTTGCCTTGCCTTATCCTTTGCTTCTTGTTCGGCCAATTCTTCGGCTTCGCGGGCAGTGTTCTCTTCTGCGTCGCGAACGGCGTTGCTTTCAGCCTCCTCGTTAGCGGCATCATCATCTCCTTGGTCAACTGACTGCTCCTGAAGCCGCTTTTGTGCGTTCTCTTGAAGTAAAGCGTGTCTCTCCTGATCCTTTATCGATAACTTTCCTCTCTTCTTCTTCTTCTTTTCCAAGGCAGCAAATTCAGCTTCTTCCTCTGCAATGGCGGCCGCATTAGCGGCTGCATCGGCTTCAGCAGCTTGGTCCTTAACTTGAACATTTTCTTCCTCCGCTTGCCTTGCCCTTTCTTCCTCTTCCCGCCTTGCCATTTCTTCAGCCTCAAGGGCATCTCGCTCCTCGACTTCCTGACCCGATTGTTCTTCACCGCCCGACTCAATGCTTTCTTCGGATCCAACTACAGGATCCTCCTGGCTTCCAGCTGGTCCTGCCTGCGCTTTGGTCCTCCTTTCAGCATTCTCCACCAGGATATTGTACCTTTCTTGATCCTTTGTTGGAAGCTTGCCTCGTTTCTTCTTCTTCTTCTCCATTAGGGCAAGTTCTGCTTCTTCCTCTGCAGCTAGTATAGCTTCAGCAGCAACAGCTTCTTGAGCAGCTAGCTCCTCAGCTTCACGAGCAGCCTGCTCCTCAGCCTCTCGAGCAGCGAGTTCTTTTGCCCGTTTCTTAACGTTACCTTTTAAGACATCATATCTCTCTAATTCCTTTCCTACGAGCTTGCCTTTCTTTTTCTTCTTTTTTGCCTCCAATGCGGCCAACTCGGCTTCTTCTGCTGCAATTACGGCGGCTTCTTCAGCTTCAGCCCTAGCCTTTTCTTCAGCTGCGTGTACGATCGCGTCGGAATCTGTTATTCGATGTTTTATGCTTAGCTCTAGTCATGAAAAGAAGAGGTGCTTTGGGGGGGAAGGTTAGCAAGGTGCCCACACAGAACTTGGGCTTATTCACGTGAACAATGTCCAGCGTTGCTATCCTTAACCTCCTTTGCAATTGCAATGTTAGGCTAGACTGTCTTACCTGTAGCTTCACCTAGACCTTCAATAGAATTGTTATTCGATTTGTCCTTGTTCCCAGTTCCCCAGGAGTTAAAAAAGTCATCATCGCCAGTTCGTTCGATTAGGCCTTCTGTGGGGGGTTTATGGCCTGGGTCATCAAGCTCAATCAAGTCGGCACTGCCTTTTTTCTTTTCCTTATCTTTGGAACCCGCTAACCCCCATCCCCACAGGTTGTCAGTCTTTGGGGCCTCGGCTTTCGTTTCCTCTAATAATGGTTCATCGAACATAGATGCTTTCTTCTTCTTTTTGGTGTCCTTTTTGGTTGGTGGCTCTGATGAGAAACCCCAAGAATCGTCTTCCTTTTTTGCCGGCACGGTTTCGGACTCAGCAAGCTTATCCTTCTTATTTGACGACCCCCAGAAATCGTCAAGAGGGCCTGACCCAGAAGCAGCACCAGCTGAAGGATCATCCGTGGAAAATTCGTCCAAGGCATTTTTTTTCTTGTTGGACCCGCCCCAAGAATCCCACAGGTCTGGCTCATCCTTCTTCCCATTCCCCTGAGCAGTTGCTGTAGTTGGCTTCTTTTTGTCGTTTTGTGCCGATGTGGCCCAGCCCCAAGAATCGCCAGGTGCGCCTTTGGGTTGTTCCTCAACCTTCTCTTGTATCTCCCCAATAGATCCAAAGCCAAGATCGTCGGGTTTTGCTTTGGTCTTACCTCCCCATGGGTTTAAGTCGATTTCTTCTTTTTTATCTGCTGCCTTGGTACTGGAACCTGACCAACCCCAACCACTTCCGCCGGTCTTCCAACTCGTTCCCCAGGATGCGAAGCCGCCTTTAGTGTCCGTATCCGTCGATCCAAAGTTGAGGTCGAGTTTGCCTCCGATGTCATCACCAAGTTTGATCTCATCAAAGGCATCGCCGCCAAACCCGGGAGGATCAGGAGCCGGCTCGGGGATTCCTCCAATCTCTGGTTCATTCTTACCTTTCTTTTTTTTACCCTTTGTGTCAGTCAAATCGTCCCACCCACCGTCACCATTGCCTGCATCTGCACCGTCATTACCCTTGCCTTTATTACCATCGCCGTCACCACCATCCCCAGCACCACTGGCATTTCCATTCCCAGCGGTGTCATGTTCGCCGGATCCTTGTTCTCCACTGTTGCCGTTGCCACTACCAGAGCCATCTTTTTTGTCGTCATTATTATCACCCGTGGGTTTAGTTGGAGCAGCAGCAGCCGGCTTCTTGCCCTTTTTTTTGGCTTGATGAATGAGCCCTTCCTGAGAACCGAAATCAATCGCAGTATCAAGCCCTGGATCTCGAAACAGGCCATCACTAGAACCGTCGGAGCGGCGGGTGTCCTGGGAGACAGAAGGGGATGGATGTATATTTTTATCGTCTTGTGTTCCTGAACTGGCAAGCTCCTCTGTTGGATTGGGATTCACGGGGTTGATACGCGGCGAGTGTGGCTCAAAAGTCTTAAGCATCCAGTAACGCCATCTGGGGTAACAGTCCGGCGTAACCAAGGGTTTCCCTGTAGATACTACATTGGTCCACGATGATCGACACTAGAGGCGCAAGAACAGTTAGAATATGAAAAATTGGCATTTATCTCGTTCGTAAAACCCCCTCGGTATAATCATAAGCGATATACCGGCATGGCAGCTCGAAGACTGTGAGCTGTCGATGGGTCCCAACGCGGCCCTTATTCAATTGAGCGCCGCCCGAGCAGCTTCAAGAGACTCACCGATGGATCACTTCGGCTAAAAGCCCAGGCTTGTGATATGAAGTGTAGCTGGGTCCGTAAAGAGCGTTCATCCCATTCGATTGCTGATGGCCAGTTTGCTAGTGGACAGCTTCGCCTGCCGACCCAGTTTTGAGGCCATGCTAAAACTCCGGCCGCAGCCATTGCGCAAGTCGTAGATCGTGCTATGATCGAGTGCGGACGCTCATGGAAGCTATGTATCGGAATAGTATCGAAACTCGGGTAGAGGCGGATCTTCCCTTGTGTATGAGCCAAGCACGACGACTGCGCTTAATATTGTTGAGAAGCAGAATAAGAAGGGGTCCAGCGTTTCTCTGCAAGGTGACGGCCGAGTGGTAACAATTTTGCGATGCCGCATGCCCGTTGTCGATGTGCTGGCTGAAAGTCAGATGGTGGGTAGCTTGCGAACTACTAAGTAGGCAGCACGACAAGCAAGCCGTTGCCACCAAGCGCGCTCGCACCGAAGGCGGAATCTCGACTGGCCTAGGAATTCGATGAAGATCGGTTGGCAGAAAAGTATGGTAACAAAGCTGCCGCGCCTGTTATCGTGATTATCGGGCCCCAAACCGTCTAGAATGTCTTTTGACGAAATAACTTAAGCTAGCACCAGCAAAGCCAAAACTAGGCAGCTTGTTGGAGAATGACAAATATGAATAGATATGCGATCGGAATTTTCCGTCTCACTGAGGAGTAATGGGTGTGTCGAGCTGTCGAGCTGAGAGGCGAAAAAATGTTTCGACCTGTCGAGAGGAGAGGCGGTGATGTAGGGGACCAATCGCGCTGATACACTTGGGTTGAATGGCTAGACTAGAGAGCGAATATCAGCTCAGTGCGTCGTAGCAGCAAGGGTGTAGTACAGCGTGGCGACTGGCTGGACCAGAGACACAGCCCTTCTCATCTCTTTACGCCTCGCGAGAAATTATAGTATTGTGTTCTTGTTGTTTCGGACTATGTGGTTGGCAGTTGTCGAATGTGAAGCATCTGGTGCTAGGCCGTTGTGTTGCTGGGCTGCCGTACTGTTGAGTTTCCCTGCGGTTGCCTTGAACAGGAGAGGCAACAGAAGCACTAGTCAAGGAGGTACCTCGGCGGTGCGAATGCAGGGTGAAGGTACCCGCACTCTCGTGGCTAACGATATGTACCTTCTGTTTCAAGCACACCAGAGTGTGTCTTCCAATTGTCTGTCAGGTGTGCGTACGGAGCTGTGGCAGCAGCAGAGTTGCAACAGACTTGATCAGGATCGAAGGATCAATCCGATGTTGTCCTTGAACAATCCGCCAGGCTCCCCCCCACGAGTTATCGTGTGCAGCTCATATGTCTCCCGTTTCTCACTGATTTGTCGCATCACACACCAGAGTGCTCGATACAACTACCTGTGCACGTCGTTCTCTCAACTCGGACGGGCTAGATGGCTGGTGGATGCGGGGCGCTGGTGGGGTGGGATGGATGACTTGGTTGCGTTGCTATGGGGTTTATTGGCTCACCCGTCACCAGACCCTAGTTTGTCGGGGCCGTCACCCAAACAACACAGGAAGCAGCCCACCATCAACTTTGCATGGGGACTAATTATTTTGGTGGGTAATTATCTCCCTTGTGACCTCGTCATGCTGGGCACACACCTTTTCGTACTGCTAGGCCAGGACAAGGTCGAGTGAGGAGTGCCGCGAGCCGCGTGCTTCGAACTGGGGAATATCTGCCTGTGACTGGAGGGCGCAAGATATGTAGGTACGTCACATATACCGGAATGCGTGCGATAGGTCTGGTCTACGTGCATGTTTGCCCAAGTCTAACGAGATGCTCAAGGAAGAAAATCACCTGTGCAGAAACCTGCGTCATCCAGCCGCAGTCCAAGCCTTTGATCTTCGGGATGCCACACCCACTGGCTAACGGTGGCACTCCCTCTCCTGCATCAATGTACGGCGAGAAAATGGTTATCGTGGTAGGATAGGTACCTACCTACTAAGGTATGCATGCCTATAGTCAGGAATACCAGGTACCTAATTAGGGACCAAGGTGAGTTTTCGGCGCATGAATGAGTTGGACTGTGACAAGAAGCTGAAGTGAAGGAGAATGCCTAATGCCTTATCAGTACCTATGTACCTAGTAGGTACATAGGTACTTAGTAGTACTACGTGCTCCAAGCGTACCTTCAGAATACAGGTACAACAACCACACGGAATATTGGCCATACCGATATAATAGCTACAGACTGTTTTGACAAGGACTTGTTCCGTGGTCCAGTGAAACCAGTTACAATATAATGTATTATAACAAGTTCATCGTCCTCAATTCGTCAACTCCAGCCATAAATCCTCCTAACGCTAATTTCCTGTATGGCAGGTACTCAATAAGCTAGACTTAGGAGGGCAAAAACGACATATTATCTACCAGCTTCGCAACTTTATTTGTTTAGTGCTAGTAGTAGGTACTCTTGCTCTATATCCACCCATTCCGGTTCAAAAGCTAATAGGTACTACTAAGGTACTAACTCTGAGCACAAGTGCGTCACACAAACAGCCGTGCATAAAAACAAGTACCTAGGTATTCCATGAGACGGAGCCCTGAATCTTGACCCCTCTTGGATGTGTAAGTCATTTCCAAAGCTGAGACAGTTACGTCTGTGCTCACTACGGAATACAGGTGCTGGGAAACAGCTCAACCCCTAAAAGCTTGTTTCAACAGCTTCTGATGGGCGAATTAATATTGATTACGGCATTTGTGTGCGATTTGTGTGCCCTTGGCTGTGCCCTAATAGTCTCGCAGAACAAGGCGACTTGATACGGTGGTGTAAAGGCTAAAGCAGGAGGGCTGGGGATCCTGCATGTCAGGGCAAATGTAAGGAGGTACCCGACCTGATGATGATGCATTGCGACACTATTCGCTCGAGCCACAGTACTGTGATGGGCGCGTATCGGGTGCTCTGTGCAAATCCCTACAGCAACATCCTACCTTTTTAAGGCAAATAGTAACATATCGCGTTGTGATGAACGTCTTTCCCAATACGGACAACGCGTAAACGCTTACGTTATCACTTGGGGTCTGGAGTTATCATGCTGGGTTCTGTCTATTGAAGGAAACCTACCCACTATTTACTACACGTGTGCCTACGGAGTAATTACACCTACATTAACACCAAGGGCACGAATCCATTCACCCGAACTTGTGACTAGACGCAACGCAAGTGCAAAGTACACTATGACCTATCGGAAATTAAAACACATTTTGTGGTCCATACGTCAAAGGGAGCTCTGCATTCCATGTCCCGCCTGCCTGACAAGGGATGATGATGGGCCTGGCGAGTGACCTGGCGTGCGATTGTTCCAGCTCTCCTTCATTAGCCCGGCATGAAAAGGGACTTGGCATGGATCTCTCAGAAAGTGTCCCCATAGGTTGTGCTACACGGATCAATACAGGCACAGCTCTTCTCATTTGCCTACAAACATCTGCGCTGTGGCTGCTCACCGCTCATCCCAAGAACAACCAAAGGGAAATCTATGTCACACAGAACCACTCCCTTCCCGGAAAACAACACAACCTTTTTTAAACACACATAGACAGAGACGGAGTACACACACTGTAAACACATGCCTAGTTCCCAGGCACGGGTCGGTGCGGCTCTAGCACTCCACATCATGTTGAAGGGCACGCAGGAACCCTTCGGATATAACTCGCTGGCTAATACAGCGCCGGGACTGCGAAGCGCACTCGCACCACGATGTGGCACCCCAATGCACCTCTATTGATTACTGTACAGAAACCCCTCTCCTGAGAACTGGTCCCTCCTAAGACCTACTGCGTATGGGGAGTGCCAGGTCTAGTCGCTCATTAATACATGTGCGCTCAAACTTGCTGCCTTATCTGTTACGCCAAAGTCACCTCACGCTGCAGATCAGAAATGGACCAACAACACGCGCGAGTACTACCCAATAAGTTTCTTCACAGGCTTGGTATCAGGACGATGGCTGGCTGATATTATCAACACCAGAAATCACATACAATGCACAGCGGTAGGTGCTTTGTACGACTCCAGCCTTTTACACGGGCTCAACCCAATATGACTTGAACTCTTCAAGCGGCTGATCGCGTCGAATACCAATGCTATGCACAATCTTCCAGTAACACAAAACTCTCACATATTCCGTGCGTCTTGATATAAGGGTCGTCTCTGGATGCTGCACCTCCTTGACCAGCCCGGACACTCACACCCCGCAACGGCAACCTACCCCCACATACTTCGACTCCACCTCCTCCCGACTCTCGGAGCAATCAACGCCGAAATCCACTACTTCGACTATTTTAAGACCACCTAGCCATGTCACAGGTACACTTCATAATCCAAAACATGGTGGTTTTCTGATTATCATCAACTTCGTAAACTCGGGGAAGGAAGGGGAGGGAGCTCATTCTAAATTTCTTCTCAGCCCCACTATCTCAAAGGCTGCTAATTCTCAAACATGTTTCTAGATAACAGCAAAATTTCCTAAGAAACAATGACATTTCATCAAGCATTGGTATCTGTGCGCTGTGCCGTCTATTCCCCTAAGCCGTTTCCAATGCAAGCCAGAACGTGGAAGCCCTCTACATCTTCTCATCGAAACAATTCACCATTGAAAAAGCCCTTCGCACTTAATGGTGTCTGCTCTACATCAACAATTGGATGCAACCAAGTTCCTGCCTCCTGATGACAAATGTCGTCTAGCTTTGGCTAATCAAATCCCCAAAACTCCCCCCTAGAAAACCACCACAAGAAAGAAATGTGGTGATGATGCCAATAACGTAAAGAATTCACAAAGCCCCCCCCCCCCCTCTCAAAGGATGAAAACAGAAAAGAAGAGGAGAAAGCGTAAAGGCCCAACCATTGAGACCAGCACTGTCATGCTCCTTGCAAACCAGTTTAGCGACCGCCAAAGTCGCTTGCGTAACCTATATCGCCAAAGTTTTGACTCATACTCCCATCTCCATAACCTGTTCCCGGGCCACTCACGTAGCCGCCGTCATCGCCGTCATCATAGTCGCTAGCATCAAACGAAGATCGTCCACTCATTTCGTCGTCTAATCCGCCACCCATCTCGGGACCTGACCAATTCATCTGGGCTAGGGCAGGATACTGGGCCAACAAAGCAGCCGGTAGGGTGTAGTTGCCAGCATCCATGGGATACACAGGACCTGTGTCCATAGGAACTGTTTGGTTGTTACCCATATTCGGGCCCCTGTTTTGTAGCTGCATCTGCTGCTCCTGCCATTGTCGCTGTCGCTCTATCATTTCTTCATCCAGCAATGGCTTGATGCAGATTCGACCCGCCTCTGATCGGAAATGGCGGCCAAGAGCATCTGCACGAGCAAATCGCCGGCCGCATCCCCATTGGCCACCAACTTTCAAATCACCTTTGCAAACAAATTTTTTCTCCCCAGAATGCAAGCTTTCATGTCGTTTTCTGTCATGTTGTCGTGCAAAAGCTTTGCCGCAAACTGTACATACAAAAGGCCTTTCGTCTGTGTGTGTCCTCAAATGAGATCGCAGATTGTATGCGCGTGTGAATCGCTTTGGACAAAGGTTGCATTGAAAAGTTGCTGGATGCTTCTGCATACGCTTTGTCACCCCTGCATCTTGACTATTTTGATACTCTGGATCAGCGAGGCGCAAAGCGATGACATTATTTGGAACTGCAGAGGTCGACTGTCTTCTCCGTGACGGTGAGAGGCCTGCCTGTCTATCGAGGGGTGATAATGATCGCGAAGACTCTGTTCGAACCGCGAGATCAGAGCCAAGGGAAGTCGGTATGTTACTTGACTCGTTTGGTCGACCAAAAACAGTGCCACCAGGATGAAAAGGGTCAGTGACCGCGCGAGGGCGGCTCTTGGGTCTGCCTGGGCAAATTTCAGCATAATTCCACATACACGACAGTAAAAAGCGTGGAGCACATACCCCTTTCTGGCGGTGTTAATGAGTCCTGATCCATACGCGGCTTTGAAGGTTCAAAGATCCCCGGTTTTGAATTGTTTGGTGCAAAATCGATATTAATGGCGGGAGGTGCCATTTGAGGCATATCAAGCGCGCCACCACCCTGCAGTGAGGGGAAAGCCTCATGGTTTGTTTGCATGGCTGAATACCCAGGCGCGCCACCATAGCCTGAATTCAGAGCTGCCAGGCCAAATCCAGGTTGGAGTCCATCGGGAAGTTGCTGTGGGTGAATTCGGGGACTGATAGCGGGGCTATGCGATGGACTCCGACCCTGGTGACCTGGACTATGATGATCTGAGAGACTGAATGTTCCGATACCTAGTACGTCTTGATAAAGACTTCCGTCAGACGGACGCTGCAAGGGAGAATGCCCCGAGATATCAGCGTCAAAGTTGTCTGAGCTGACGAGGAGTGGAGAGGGAGAAACAGAGGAGACATCCGAGTACTCGGACGGGCTCCTCCTGTGACCCTGAAACTGTGGTTGGCTCCATTCGTTGATCTGATTTGGCAGGAGCGCAGCTTCGGGGCCGAGAGACACATGACGCGAATGACCAGCAGGAGGCGACGAAAACTGGTGCTGGTTGAAAGACGAAGGTGACTGATGAGCAGAGCCAGGCATATGGCTCTCTGGCTGTAGAAGTTGCGGGGGGGTCGGAGAATGATGGGAATGTGGGGAAGTCATATTATTAACTTCGTTGGGATTGAGGGTTGCCTGCTCGAAGAGCGGGCTGTTGAAGTGCTCGCCCTGATCGCTTTGGGGAGGAAAGAGCGAGAAGTCGCCGTCGTTGATATTGGGGGATAAATAGGATTGTTGGGATTGAGGGTCGAACGCTAGAGATGGATCAGACCCGGTAGCCCTCGGCTGCTGACCGAAGCTGGTACTGGGATCGAAGCCGCTGTTTGGGTCACGGCCAGTAGTTTGTACGTCCAAAAAGTCGTTGGGATTGAAAGAATCGAAGGCGTTATTGGAAGTTTCAGCAAAGGGTTGTTGAGTTGAAGGTTGTAACCCGAGACCAATACCGACAGACTGTTGGTCACCTGGTGTAAAAGGACTTCGCGATGACGACTGAGATCGGTTTATATGAATCTGCTGGTTTCCAACCGAGGGCGACCGGCCATGGCCATGGCGGTTTGATTGAGCCATGATGCGGCCAGGAATGAGTTTTGCGAGGCAGATTCTCGAGTCAGCCTTCCTGCCACAGCGGGGAGGCTGTGCACGCGCAACGGTGATGCAATATACCGGGGTCACGACCCTATCACAGCGACAGGACGCGTGGATGTACCGGCGTCTGGCTCAAGCGCTTTCGAGTCAGCGACTTTAGACAACACCGGGACTTGTGCTTTGGTGCGGGTGGACTCGCTGTGGATAGGGCTAAACTTGGTTGAAGGCCCTGGCGGCGAAGAGTGACAGAGAGATGGGGGATGAACGGCGGTCGTGGCGGAGAGATGAGGGGTGAGAGCTTGTCAGGGTTCGCTTGGATTGGGCGCCAACCCGTCCTTAATCAGGGGATATGCGAGGCTGTGCAACCAGCGCGACACGCCCAACAAACAGCAGCAGTGACAATGCGTCGTCGACGCAAAGTCTCTCCGAAGAATGACGACGGCACAGTCAAGAAGCGGTATACAGAGCAAGCGGTCGGGAATTGGTGGTGCTTTACAAAGGCATTAAAGTTGCGAAACCGTGGCTAGGATGTCCGCTGAAAGACGCACGAGCACACTCATGACGGATGGGGGACAGGGAGAGAAGGAACGAACGAACGAAACAGCCCTATGGTTCGCTTACGCTATTCGGCGGCTACCATTCATGCGCTCAGTTACTTAATGATTAGAATGAAGTAGCACGAAGGGCTCCGCAAGAGACTGCTTGTAGCGGCTTACATATGATTGATTACAAGTGCTATTAATGCTGAGGTACCTTCTGCTTTGCTTCGCCCCAATACATGTGCCAGGCAACTATCACTATGCTGCAGAACAGATAAAAAGGGGGTAAGCTTCTGTGTCGGTGCCTCAGCTAACATGCAGGGCAGCCATGCCTTGAATCTGGACTCGGTAGTGATGTTTGTGGATATCATCTTTTCCGTACTCTACATATAATGCTATACCTTATCCCAGTCTTTGTACAACAAGGGGTTGTAATTGTTTCTACAAACACTTCAATACTGGTACCTTGATTGCTACTGATCAATAAGCATGCCAATGCACAAGGTATCTATCTTAGTACCCAAGGTACCTCTTAGTAGGTAGGTATTGCACAGCGAATGAGCAGTTCGTTATGAACTCAAAAAATGATAAACTAGGTACCTCGTACTACTATATGCTGACTGGCCAGACGCCCAAGTGGGGCGATTCCAGCAGACCTAATGCGGCTACCTACCTATTTGTGGTCTGCGAAATGTGAAACTCCCACCAACAGAACACAAACATCGTTCTTGTCACTGCTGTTGACCGCTTTTCAGGCTCGGTCAATAAACTTATTCATGTTTTGCCTCCCGGCTGTCTGAATTGCTTTCGCTTATTCCGTAAAACCATAATAGGATGGATGCTACTAATACAAAGTGGCCCTTTGTAAACACTAATATTTGCATCTACCCAGATAGGTTTTCAGCATCTGATTCCGTCTTGATTGCAATTCGTGCTGTGTGCCTGTGTTCATTGCACCTGCCCAAAATGCCTTGGGTGCGCGTATTTTACTGTCACAGCCACGCAATCTCAGAAATTTCTTGTAAGATGTTTCTTATCACGGGGAAGTACCAAAAAAATAATTAAGCAGGTAGACTGGTTGAGCGCAGGTGCCTAAATAATCTAAGGATGTTGGTACCTGTGATTTCGGATGACAAAATTCTTGGCTGACACGAACAACGCGTAGACAGTCGGGGCGTTGCACCTCTAGGCTCATGCGACCATTCCTATCCTGAGTAATTTTCACCTTGCTTCTACAAGGTAGTGTGCATGACATTCATGACTGACCTCGAGATGTCTTGAGTCCAGGGATCAGAAATAGAGAGTTCAGGCATTTTAAAGAGGTAAGTATTACAATGCAAAACGCTAGGAGCTATTTTTGGACGCATCACGGGCCACCCAACCAAATCCCTGCATCATCTCATTCTTTCTTCAGCCACGCGCGGGTGACGTACGACTCTACGGAGTATTACCTACAGTAGGGAAGATTGGACATCCACAACAGGAGACGAACAACTGGAAATGATGGGGGATGTCAATACTTGTGGTCCATGCATCTGCTGCACGCAAAGCTCAGGATCTTGGATCTCGTTCTTCGAGTGACCCATGTACTCAACCGATCATGAAACGAGTATCCACCCAACAGGTTGGCTTGTGATGGCCAATCGGCACGTTACCCTTGCTCGTCTTGGACTTTGTCAACCTAACATGAAAGCCCAGGTGGGCTCATCAGACTTAGGAGGCAACAGGGTGAAAAAAAAAAAAAACAGCCAGGGCCACCCTAAGGAACTCCAACTGATAACTTTACTATAGAGATCTCTAGCAATATCCAGAAACATATAGAAATCGCTAGCAATACCCTAAATCTCTAGCAATATCTATAAATATATAGCAATCTTAGTAAAGTAAATAATTACCTACCTAGGACCAGGTATCTTAGATATTCAGACACTGTTGTATCGGCGATGTTTTTTTGCACCCTGTTGGGAGGGTTTGGCCAATTATGAAGCAACAGGCTGGCGTGGATCCTGTTTCAAAGATGGGATCAAATGTCGCTCGACAAGGCTTTTCACAAGGCGTTCTAAGATTCCAAACATGTCTGTCATAGCGTCGGTTTTTTAACGCCTGCTGTCCTGTAGAGTGTTGCCCCCTACTCCTCTACTCACTCATAGGCAATGCATAGTGGTTCGCCTTCAATCACAAGTATCAAGGTAAATGTACAAAACCAATAAAGTCTATCGATGCCGCAAGCTGTACAATATATTGCGACTATGTTTGTAGCTTGCGACAGTCATAAGTTAAGTAGAGAGTGCTTCAATCCCATCCACAGTTCACGTAACCAACATTATAACTCCAAAAGAATGCCCGCGAGACCCTACCTAACAAATCCATGCCAGCGATATGAAAACACTTTTAGACCCATCCCAGCGCTTATAAAGCATCCCGAACACCAATATCATGCCCATTGTAATTACATTCGCAAGTCTGTATCAAATCACCTCGTCCCTCTCGTACCCAGTCGCTTTGAGAGCAGGCTTAGGAGCAGCTCTATCTTTGAATTTGCTGACAAAGGGGTTTGGATCCTCTTTTTGGTTCAGGTTACCAAGAGTATGGTTGACGCCACGGTGGCCGGCTTCATCGGCTCGAATATACAATATAAGATCCTTCATCGTTCGATGACTTTCAGGCATTTTCCAATACTAAACGGCAGCAGCAAGTCAGCATAGGTTGAAACAGAGCCCCCCCCCCCCCACCTCACAAAATTAAGTGACAACGAACCTGTACAGCAATATCGGGGATCTGAAACTTTGGATCGCTCCACCGAGGCAAGTGACCTTGCTCGATCTCATGAATAGCCCTAGTATAGGTATGGACAGCCTCTTCCTCAAGATAGCCTACAAATCGATGCACGATTTTAGGTGAAAGCAGGTAAGCAATGAAGAGGCCATTGAAAAAGACACCTTGGGCACCGATAATCATAAGCTTCATGAACCTACCAGGCTCACAAATTTTCATAAAGGTCAGAAGGTGCATTCTCTCGTTGTAGCTCTCCTCAAGAAGAGTTTCAATCCACCCGTTATCACGTTTCATCCGACGGAGACTACCGAGATGACGCAACATACCACCAACCATTCCTGGAACGCCGGCAATACTTTCCAAAAATACAAAGCGGATTAGCTGTGACGAAGGCATCAGTTACATTTGCAATATTTATGTGTGAGCAACTGAACAGGAGGGGAAAGCTTACCCACTGGGCCTCAGTGAGCGGTTTATCAGCAACGATGGCTGTGGTTGGGTTTTTCTTGTCAACTTGTTGATCCCTATCCATGCCCGTAGCTTTGTCCATGCAGTAGCGGGCAAACCGCACAATCTTCCAAGCTGCCCAGTCACCGAAGCCGCGTGGCACACGATGTGCTGGGACAACTGATGTCATCTCCTCCATTGTGTATCCAGGATGGGGCCATGCCGCTGGTGTCGTCTGGATATGAGGTGTGTCTTTGTAGGGGAAGAAGTCCCGAAGGTGGGCAGCGGGAGTCGTAGAGAACGCTCGGGGTTTCACAGCGAATTGAACCGAAGGACGGCTAGTTCTTGGCTGTGTCAGGGAGCCAGCGACTGCAGCTGGCGAGCGGCTGCTGAGTACCAAGACCCTGACGAGGTGAGCACCGCTCCAAGGTGCATGGGAGTTCGCATAAAACTTGGTTGAGAGCATTAGGTATCTTGTTTGGTGTTGAGGTTTGGGCAAGCAAATGAGGTGAGGAAAATGATGCTGGATATAGCGTTTTTGGGGCGAGCCAAGCAAGGTAAGTCATCTTATAGGTAATTACGGACTGGTCGGATATCACAGAAGACCATATTCAAGCGGAGCGCAAGATTTCATCATGGTCACACGCTGCAAAAAGCAGGCTTGACATCGCCCAGAACGCCCGTGGATTTGAGGCATCCAATAACAATGGGGCAAACACGAGAATGGCCCGGACCTAGACGAGACAGTTTCTTACTCGAGGTTCAGGTTCAAGTACACATAGCCTATTAGTACCAGTACTTGCCATGCATGTAAGCAAAAAAATAGTTTGACTACCTGTTGGACTCCATTATGGTTGCAAAAGGAAGAAAAAAGCCCTTGAAGGCATACGCGTTACGCATTGTTATGGTACAAGACCCCCCCCCTTGCAAGCCCCTGGCCAGTACGAGACCCATATTGATTATTTACGCCCGGTACGTTGTAGCCTTGTAGGTCGTTTTAAATGGTGGAGCAGTTTGATGTACCCTTAGGAGCAACCTGTCATCGGGATCTCTCGGGTGAAGCTACATCCTCAGCCATGGAGCTCCGTTTTCATCCGCGCCTCTACATGTAGGCAAAATTCTCGTGGCCCGTTATTAGAAATACCGTGCAAGCGTTCGAAACGCTGTGCAAATACGATGCACACTCGCACAAGGGTCGTGTGAATCAACTATCGAAATTCTACAGTGTACTGATAGCAGGTCTATCTAGCCTAAGCAAGACCTACCTAGGCGATACGAGCGTGTTTTTCTAAGTCATGAGCTGCAGGGAGAAGCCCATGTTTCGTAGCTGGCCACTATCATAAAAAGCATATCAACACGTCTTCTCCATTGAGCGAAGCGAGCCTTGGGTTTTATTTGGTGGTTGAGTCAGATCTCAAGTTATTTCATAACTGCACCTTCCGTTTTCCGTATAATCTCTAGCGCTGGAAAGCATGAGTGTTGGCTAGAGCCATCTTTATTGCGTAGCTACATGATGTTTTATCATCGCGCGAGGCCACTGAGAAACATTCCAGGCCAGCCAAACACGCTACAAAAATCTAGGGGTGGCGATCAACAAATCGTGTTTACGTGATAGCCGGTCTTACATCCTAGAAGGAGGTTAGAAAAGGACGTTACTACAAGTCAGTACATTTAGACGTACCTCTCCAGCGGAGTCAGACCCAACAAACGCATTCCGTTAGCCAAGACAATGCGTGTGGCATCGTAAAGCGCCATACGGGCTTTCATTAGTTCCCTCTCGCTTCCAACGACCTGGAGATGATCATAGCTACTGCTCACGGCATGTGTCATTTTGAAAAGATACGTCAACACCGTAGTCGGTTCCTGAGTCTTGAGCGTGTTCTGAACTGTATCGGGCCATTGTGACAACATTCGCACGACATTGATAGCGTGAGTTTCGGTGAGTAGCGAGAGATCTGCGCTTACCAGCTCTTCGTCTGTCAAGTTCGCCCGTCGCTTGATGGAGCACAACCGAGAATGAGCATATTGCAAGTATGGCCCAGTGTCACCTTCGAATGACGTCATTGTCTCCATGTTGAAGGTATAGTTGTTGATTCTGTGCTTTGCGGTTAGTATCCGAAGCCAAATAACACTATTATCTTGGTGTAGACCTTTTGCCACTCATATCCTGGACCATGACGCTGCTGATACCAAGCACATCAGCGGTGGCAACAGGGTCCTCTATTTGAGCGTATTTTGCCTCATTCTTTTTCATCGTTTCGTGCATATGATCGGCACAATCTCTCAGAATATCATCCAAACTGTGATGTATACGTCAGTGCGTATTCTCCATCAAAATTCCTTACAAGGCGTTGACATGATCCAAAAATCAGATTCGTACAATTTGACAGTTCCCCTCCTAGTACTCATGCCAAGAACTAGACCGAAGTTGATATGCTGACACTTCTTGACCACATCTTTGTGACCCAGTCGGCCGATAATCTCAAAGAGCTGCTTCATGTGCAGATCTTGGGCACTTGCGATAACGTAAATCATCTGGTCAAAATTATAGGCTTCTTGCTGTGGTGTTGAAGTTAGCAATCCCTTAATGCTTCTGTGAAGTCGAAGGTAGTCGACATTGAGATTTGTTGAACAAAGCTTACTCGGCCAAGGAGTTCGCAAATATCCCTGGTGAGATATAAGGCAGTGCCGTCCTTCTTCCTATAAATGAAGAGTCAGTACTTTTCTCCTCAATATAACGATAGGCAGGGTTAATGCTCTATGGGTTTCCTTTTTTTTTTTTTTTTTTTTGGGAAAAGGCATAGCAGAGTTTATCTCATAGAGTATGCGCCGCAAGGGGATTTAGTTGTGTTAAAGCACTAAAATGAGAGAACACGTACCTCACCACAGCTTTTCCAAGTCGTTTTCCTTCCTTTCCTGGCAACAACTCTGTGAAGTCAACAAGCACGGCACCGTTATCCTCTTTGGTAATGCCCTTTGCTGCCATTTCTTCGGCAATAGTGGCCATGGCATCCTCTGACACCTGACTTTCACCTACGTAGCGGTAAGCATATAGTGGCGGAATAGCACGCTCATTTGAGCTTACCACTGAACTTATCAAAGTGTATGTTGAGCCTTGCATAGGTCTCTGTGATATCTCAATATTAGTGTCCTTCTTCGTTTCCTTTCAATTCACAATGACAAATATGAAAGAAAAATAAGAAAATAAAACAAAGAACGGCTCGGAACGTAAAGCTCTTGCCTTTGTATCGAGCGATGCTGAGATCCCTGAAAATCTGCCATTGCGAGATCACTTTCTCATCTCTATCCGTCTATCGTTCCGTCAGCATGCTAAACAGGGCACTCTTTTGATGATGCGAAAAGCTGAAAACTGAGGAAGACTAGTATGATTACCATTCTCTTGAAATACTGGCGCGCTTGCTCATCCAGGCTGTTTGCCTTCAGGCTGCTGACATCTTTACCTTCTTTTTCCTGTGTCTCAATGGCTTCTTTCTCGGTTGCCATCTCTGCACTAATCTGCACATAAAGCCTGAAAAGGTGATCGATGGGGTTTTTCCTGAGAGCTTCTTCATCTCCATTCTTCTCATATGCAAGCGCCAAGAGGCCGTATTGCTTTCCCCAATCCCCAAGATCTTCGCAAGACATAGTTAGTCACAATATTGGCCAGCCAGACTCACTTTTATGGAAATTCAAGACAGAAAGGGCAGAAAATTCGGGCGGCATTCTCACAACCATTCATTGGTGATTATGCATGTCAGATCGCGCATTGCTCGAAAACAACTTACAGTTCATCCTAGTCACTTCCCATCCAGCACCCTCATAGAGGTTTGCCAAGAAACTTCCGATAATAGTGGATCGAAGATGCCCTGCGTGGAAAGGCTTTGCTACATTAGGAGAACTAAATTCAACAATCTACATCTCATGTCAGTAAAACTGGATGCGGGTTTGGAAAGGAGGGACTCTATACAATACGCTTCTGGCCCTTGCTGGGGTCTTGAGGATCTTTCAACCCATTGAAACGGTTACGGCCTAGTGTCCAGGTTAATATAGTAATCAATAACGAAGAAACGGCCTAGAAAATTAGCCAATATCTCACCATATTCCTCGCCAAGTTGGCGAATTCGCGGGATGAGCGCATGCGATAGTGGTTGCCCTCTGATGAAAAACGACATGAAAGAGCCGCCAACAGTGGGTTTCGCAAAAAGAGGATCCTCTTCAGGAAACTATGATGCGTTAGTTTGTGTAATTGGCAGATAACACAAACCGGCGAGGCGGACACTCGCACCTTTTCTGCCCATTCAGCTGCCAAAATATCTGGTTTTGTGCCTTTGATCCTGAGAGCGGGCACGGCAACAATAAAGTCACCTTTATCGAGTCCACTAGTCCAGTTCACAGCTGGATATATAGTTGCGGTTGCAACTCCAGATATAGTAGCCAATACATTGCTAAGATGTGCCCTGTAGAAGTCGAGCGGGTTGATCTCAGGGTGTGCACTGGGGTATAATTGTGCGATGGAGTCGAGGCTGAGACCTTCGACCAGGGATGAGAGTTGGTCAAGACCAACTGGTTGCGCCATGCTGGTTGTTCCAATGAAGCGAGAATGGAGGGGTATGGCGGGATAAGCACGGTCAAAAGCAGTACACGATCTCTGTAGGATCCTATACGTCCTCTTACAGCCTGTTGTACGTCCTGGATGAATAGAAGGAGTATGAAGCCAACTGAAATGGGGCGAGTGAACACGCTTATACAGCGTACTCAACCGAAGCGTATGCACTGCAGTGAAGATTTTTTGGCAGGGCAAAATCTGACGGGCTTTCATGGAGGGTGTGCGATCGGGGTTTGGCCTCTGTGACTCAACTTGCTCCCTAACTAGTACTCGATTCCCCACCAAAATGAAGAATATGCAAGGCAGCTGCGATGTGGGGGAAAGGAATGTCCTGTTGGCTGTCACGGTATTTTGTTGTTCCTGTCCGCACAGCGACAGCCAGGCTTGTAACTTTGTAAAGTACGTTTAAGAGACTCCAGAAACGAATTCAAAAGCTACCTTCGCGCGTCAAGGAGGGATTGCTGCTCATTAAAAACAGAAACAGCATTGTTACCCTGCCCATAATTTCAGTACTGTCAGTCACCTATCAATGTCACTAGAAGTGTCGAGCAAAACAAGGAAGTCCTAGCAAAAGTACACATGCACATGTATATAGTTTTTCATTACAACTCTATAAGTCATATGGAATGCTATGGCGCTCGTGTGAAGCTCAATATTTGGCTTGAAAAGAAACACATCAAAAGTAATAGGCCCTTCATCGTACTACAGTGAGATGAGGGCAGGTAATGGATTACAGATACCTGGTAATAGCTAGAGTATATACAGAGGCATTAATACACAGTCATGTGTTGAAAGTCTGCGACCAGTGTATAGTTTTTCGTTAAAAAGACTATTATAAAAAATTAATATAAATTTTAATATTAAGTATTATTAAAAAATTTACCTATTATAAATTTTATAATATAAGAATTTAAGGATATTATAATTATAAAAGACTATAATAATAAATATATATATATATAATTATATATAATATTTATAAAATATAAAAAATAATATAAAATAATATATATATTTAAATATAATATATAAGAATAAAATTTAAGTTAATTATAAAATAATAATAATATAATTTAAATTTAAATTCAAAAGATTAATTAATTATCTTATAATTAACTTAAATTTTTTTTAAAAAAACTTATAATTAATTATTAAGAATTCTTTAAGATTTTTTTAAAAAAAAAATTATCTTTAATAATATTATTAAAATTATTTTAATATACTTTATTTAATTATAAAAATTAATCTTTTAAAGATATAATTAATATAGCTTTTTTAATTATTAATAAAAAATATTTAATTTATTTATTAAAATATAAAGTTTCTTAAATTAATAAATATCTAGAAATAATTATAAATAAGTAATATAGTGATTTAGGGTAGCGCACTATTAGGTGGTTGCAGACTAATAACCACTAACTGTACCTACCTCACTGCCAGTAGGTATCTAAGTACTAAGGTTAGTATCTGCTAATGCAACCTGCAGCAAAAAAAAAGAACTGCAAAAGCCTTCGCACACCAAAAATGCACCTAAAATCTCAGCATCTCCCTCGTGATATTTATGGGTAGTCAACTTGCTTAATTACATGCAAATATGATTTATAAATCAATAAAACGAACTCTAGAATAATAATAATAGATTGTCAGCTTGTGTTTTGAGTGTTTGCATAGTTTTAGCGATATTCTTTTATGTTACAGTGCCGCTTTTTTTGCCAACCGGTTGAAAGGTATTTCATCGACTGACTTAGGTCTGCCAGGGCTGCGCGTCATACTGGGCAGCGACTGCCTGACGCAACCGGAATGCATAAACCCCACACCCCTCTCTACAATCACAAAAAGGCCACAAAATTATTCCCCTCATCATTATCTTCGTACTTCCAGTTGCAGCCGTACCCACGTGTAAATCCCTCGCAACAGCTTATAAGCACCACAATCCTCTCCACACGAAAATCGCCTCATCCCTTGCAGTACTTGCATATATTGAACTCCTCTCCCTGAGACAGACATCATGTCGGCCAAGAAACAGTGGGGTATGCTTTACCAGCGTCTCATTTGAATAGATGTGACGACTTTCTTCTGAACCACATACGTTCTCCAACCTCTGAAACTAAAACTTGCGCTTCTAGATGACGAAGAGAGCGACAGCAGCACCACTCCACCCTCATCACCTCCGGCTACCGCTGGTGCTGCCCGTCGACGACAGTTCAATGACGAGGAGGATGACAGCGACGTGAGGCTTGAACTTTGTAAATAATAAATCTACCATGCTAACGAAATCTTCTCACGTTAGGTCTTGGATTCTTGGGATGCTGCCGAAGACTCTGAAGTAGAACGCGAAAAGGAGCGCAAAGCCGCTGACACCAAGGCAAAGGCTGCTGCTGAGGCCGCGGCTAACAAGAAAACTAAAAGCCAGCGCATCGCCGAGCACCAAGCTAATCGGGCCCTTCAAGCTGAGAGCGACGATGAGACAGATGAAGAGGAGACCGAAGCTGAACGCCGAGAACGACTTCGGGCGACAGAGCAGGAAGCCGACCTGAAGCATGCCGAGGACCTATTCGGCACTATAGGCATCAGCAGTGGTCGCAAGGCCACCAATTCTGGCGCTACAATCGTCATCGACTCTAAAGATCCGACCAATACTGTCAATCTTGCTGATCTCCCACTCTTTAACCCACAGACTAAACTACAATTTGAAAAGATGCGAACCACCATGGCGCCTATTATTAGTGCCAATAGTAAGAAGGCACACTATGGTCTTTTCTTAGAAGAGTTCGCGAAGGAGCTAGTCAAAGACATGAATAGTGATCAGGTCAAGAAGATTGCCAGTACACTTACACGTGTCAGCAATGAGAAAATGAAGGAGGAGAAATCCGCTGACAAGGGTGGCAAGAAGTCTAAGGCTGCCAAAACAAAAACTACGCTAGTGACTGCTCGTGCCAACACAACAGATGTGGCCGCTTATGACGACGATACTTTTGGAGAGTTAGTTTTTTGTCTCTTACTTCACATACATGACCTTTGTTTCATCACTAACTGGGATATAGTGATGACTTTATGTGAATGGATCTTTCACCTCAAAATTGGAACGATATTTCTTCTCATCTTCCTACGTATAGCACTCCCACCGGTTTAAGTACGCAAACACATAACCTTCTGAGAATGTCTTCAGCATGGTTACTTCTCGCGAGGCTGAAGTTTCATCCTTCTCGACTCTCCCGCAAAATGGCTTGGCCAGGGTTACTTTACCAGGCCGGTTCTCGCTGGCGAACAGGAAGTGGTCAGGCACTTCGGATGGACGAAAATTCATTCCAAGTCGTGGTGCGCTGTCCATCATCAAGAGACAGATACTGTTGATGGTTCTGGCAGTCAATCTGGGGGCCATGCTTCTGCAACATGCTTCCTGAAGTCTTAACTCCGGATTTGGGTTGGAGTTGATGACAAGTGACGGTTTCTGAGGTAGGCGCCGGCTTTGAAATACCGGCTTTGAAATACCGGCTCACCGCACGCCCTCATTCACTTTCGGTGTATGACTGTTAGTCCATTTATAGAGGTGATTGCTCTACAAGAATAATTTTTGGCTATATTTCGATTCTTGGAGTCCGGGGTATCGTATCATCGTTACTTCATCTCCGGGGGAGGCACAAGTTCCGTCAAATAGCAAATGAAATCCCAACCCAAGCGCCTGACCAATCCTAACCCGAACCGACGCCCAGTAGATACATTTTTCAGCCTGCATTATTGCATATGCAAACACGTACCCACTCAATCTGTAGTGATTTACGAGCGCACTTCCATTATCAACAAAAAACGGAATTTTGTATAACCAATATCAAACCACGTTGCCAGCCATGCCCATAAACAGTGCATGAACAGCCAAGGACAAAGTCCAGAATCCAACCTTCTTGAACCGCCTGACACGGCTCTGTTGATCTTCAACGTCCTTGGCAAATGCTTCGTACGTCTCAGCAGAAGCATCATCCATCAGCCCACAATCAAATACTGTCCAGCTTCCGTCGAAATCGCCCACTCGCTTGACAATGCGACTGGAAATGGGAATGTATGTCTTTTTAGCGTTAATGTATGCGACAATTGGGCGAACAAGCGCCTGATTGACGTAGGAGATATCTTTTGTGAAAAGGGGGACGGCAGCCCTGACATCATTCAGATGAATGCGCAGGTCCACGATGAGAAATCGTCTATCCTCGTCTCCATCTGCGGGATCTCGTTGTGATTTCTCTTCCGAATTGCATACATCGGTTTGCTCTGCAACTTGTAGTACCGGGAAGAGGACCGTTGTTTTCTCCAGAGTATTAGGAAGAAACCGATGTCTATTCGATATCACCACATCTTCTAACTGGTCGTAAAAGTCAGCCATAACCTTGGTTATGCCATCGTCGGTATCAACTGGGAACATGACATCCGCCACAATGTCGACATTCCCTTCGTATATCCACCCAAATGGTCCCTCCACTCCGCTATTAAGATGGTCAATCTTCAGTCCGTCAATTCTTAGCCTGCTAAACTTTTTCCAGGCATTCGAATCACCGAGCCCCATCATGACACCTTGATGGTAGCTTGACACAGTGCCATGAACCTGCCGGGGATGGATGGTGAATAGAGATCCGTCGAAAGAGCCCGACATATGATTTGCAGACAAAAAGTCGTAAAAGAGCCATTGTTTGCGCAATTGCGGTAGTTCACAAGAGTAAATACTGACAGAAAATGGCCTAAATCCGCCAGGCTGATAAATTGTCAACAGAAGATCCTCAAGTTTAAAGGATTCAATTTCAAAGTCTCCAGGTTCATGCTGATGACGGTAGGAAAATGGATCAATCTGCTCGTCAGGCGAACGCACTGAGGTACGGTCAACAACACCTCTAACACCATTTACCTCAACGTCTTTGAGGAGGCCTTTTCCATTCCACCAATTCAAGAACGAAAGTGTAACATTGACATTCGCAATAGTCACATCAAATTGTGTATAGTTTCCATCGTCTTCAGAATTCGTATGGCTGGCAATTTGAGCTTGCCGCCCCGCGGCTGCAGCAGCAGCGGCATTTGACGAGCCCTTACTCACCGATGACTCAACCTGTCCTGGTCTCCGTGATATAAATACGTTGCGGAATGTGATAACGCCACTCCTCCATTGTGGCACTATTGCGGATTCAAAGACAACAGTGACGCCAGCTGACTGCGTGAGATAATCACCAACCCATCTGGCTAGGGTTTCTAACGGAAAATTAGTGAGAGAATGCTAACAGCAAACCCAATGTAGCGCCATACCTTGAGCGAAGACTGTATTGATGGAAAAGATGACGAGGGAGAAAAAGGTAGTGGTTCCTACTAGAATCCACACTAGATGTCCCAGCATAAACCAGGAAACAAAGGCGCCCCATTCGTCGGCGTTCCAAGGCCGCATGCTTCTGATAGACATCCACTTAAATCTCACTTTCAATCGTTCCCAAAAGCCATTGGCAGCAGCGAGAAGCTCCTCCTTGGTCGGACGATGTGGTATTATCGGCATATTCAGATATTTGGACATAGATGATGCAATTGACTCTGATCCCACATCCACCTTATTAGTTTGCCCCCCATCGGGGGCTCTCTGAGAATGCCCGTCCTTCCTTCTCTGACATCGAATAGAAGCCGACTTGTCAACTTGGGACTGAACTCCATACGACTCAGCTCCATTGCGAATCTTGGGGTGGCTATCGCCTTCAGATGAGTCTCTTGAATATTGACGGCGTTGAGTCGTGCATGATGTTGTGGTTTGAGTAAAATTTACATGACCACGGCTTCGAGCCCAGTTGTCGGAAGGGGCTAGCGAAGAGCAAATATCCAGATTCGATAAGGTCACGCGGCTGTTAGAATTTCTCAGTAGCTGATTGTGTCCGTTTTTGAGAAATAGCCTTATTGCTTGCGAGGAACTGTTGATGGTATAATACTGCGATGGTTGCAATTTGGGCAGCGGACATTGGCTCGCTATCTGCAGAATTTGGGGTGCGAACAGTGGTGGCGTGGAGGGCGATGCATGGCTTTGCATCCATAAGCGGCGTCTGATCAGCCATGATGGAACAGCCTTAGACATTTTTACAGCTCATGGCGTCCAGTGAGAAATATGCTGTGCCAACAAAACAAGATGAAGTTTGTCCAACAAAGAGGTATGGGCAATTAGGTTTCAACACAGACGGGATGTTGCGATTCAGAGAAAGCCACTCCATGACGCGCTACTGTTGCTGGTTCAAGGTGGGTGACGTCGGACCAATCGATAAGACCCGATAGCCCGCCGCAAAATTTTGATCACATTTGGCCGCCTATTCACCGCAGTTTATCGTTCTGTGTGCACACTCCCGCCAAAATCTGTTATCAGTTAACACCGCGATCGCCTCCTTCAACGTGACTTAACAAAGCTGCGTGGTGAGCACACTCTCTGAACCTTTTTTTTCTTTCCCTTTTTATATATTTTCTTGAAACATCTTAAGAAGCCAAACATCAAGCGCCGGTGAACTGCTATAATGCCCGCTCCAACAGCACTGAAAAAGTTGGAAGATGCCCCGCCTGCTTCAGTGGTGGCATCACAGCCTGCAGAAGGTAAATTCTTTTTTGCTCCAAAAAGTCCAGTACAAGACCAACACAGCTCACAAAGAGACGTAGTCAATGGTGATGATTTTTTGCTAGATGCGCAAGACGACATTCTTGGCGATGAGAGTGCTTTTACCCCAGAAAGCGAAAATGGTGATGAAGCAATGGCTATTGATGAGGAAGGGCGGCCTCGGTTTGCGCCGTCAAAAGATATTGTAGGACCATGTCCTATCACGCTTCTAAGTTGATGCAATATCATTCCCGCTAATTCAAAGACCAGAATATTGCCTCAAGATCTGAAACGCGCAAGGTGCCGGTACCGCCTCACCGAATGACACCTCTAAAACAGGCGTGGCCCTCGATTTATCCCCCTCTCGTTGAGCATCTCAAACTACAGTGCCGCATGAATATCAAACGAAAAACTGTAGAATTAAGAACATCGAAGCATACGGTGGATTCGGGTGCATTACAAAAAGGCGAAGACTTTCTCAAGGCGTTCACGTTGGGTTTTGATGTCGATGACGCTATTGCACTGTTGCGTCTGGATGATCTCTACATCGAAACATTCGAGATCAAAGATGTAAGGACAATGCACGGCGACAGTCAGAGTCGAGCCATTGGAAGAATTGCAGGCAATCAGGGCAAGACGAAGTTCGCCATTGAAAATGCGACTCGGACACGAATCGTTCTAGCTGACTCCAAAATTCATATTCTTGGCGGTTTCAAGAACATACATATGGCAAGAGAATCAGTTGTCAGTCTCATTCTTGGAAAACCTCCCGGGAAGGTATATGGTAATCTGAGGACTGTGGCTGCTCGAATGAAGGAAAGATTTTAGGATACCAATGGAAAAGATTAGTGTTGCCTAATGGCGTTTGGGGAAGGTGGTTACGATTTATGTTTTAGTTCTCTGATTGCAATGAACAAACAAGAAGGTTCAATAAGCAAATTAGATTGGCATTGGTAAACAGCACTCAAAGTTATGCCATGTACAGGTGATGCAAGAGTGTCAAGGGTTCTAGCGAATCTTATTGCACCAAGTGATTCACTGATTGATCCAAGGAAAACCGTCTTTGGCAGCGGCTATCGATTCACAGTAGTAGGTTGGGTCCATTACAGTTCCCCGTGAGCGACTGATGATGCCAGCCGACCGGGCTTAAATTCAACAAAATTTCTCCATGAGTCGGCATGACCACAAACGAGTCCCTGTATACTAGCATCTATGCTCTCAATGGGTCGGAGGCTGCAGGGATTACTTGATGCCGTGCCCAATTGTTTCTGATTATCAAGCATACTCCTAGCCCCATTGGCTACACCGGATCACTTTCTGGCAGATAGCCAGGTCTTATTTCATATTAGCTACATCACTAACGTAAGGCGACTTTACACCGATTTCAGGAGTAGATAAGTGGAAGATGCTGGATACAGGTAACGGACCGAAAGCGGCCGGGAGGGGCCGTAAAGTTGACCCAACGATATGGCACAAACAACGAAGTTCGTGATTGGCACAAGTGGGATACATAGCTAGTTACACAATGAAAACACATTATTAGCCGGGCTAGGGAAGTAGAACCCTAACAGCTAACTACAGCAAATCATCCCCTCCAACTAAGATGCCCCACCTTGCACCCCTCCATAATCACAGCAGCAATCCCATCAAAGCATTCCCAACTTTCCTCAATCACAACCATCTTCAGGCTCATCACGTCTAGAAGAAGCTCTATTTGAACGAATTAATATCAATACTCTACTACATGTGAGTTTTCCACTCGAAGCTTCTCCTCCCCCAAGGCTTGAATGGCTGCTTCTGCCTGACGAGCTATACCTCATGTTTTACCCCACCACCACAAACAAAATGAGCAGGCACTATATGTTGTCAAACACTTGAGGCATATTCTCAGTGGCTTTCATCTCCTTCAAATTGGGCAGTTTGCTTGTGATTTTCCCTGTCAATAGAACCACGCTCGTCTTCCTAGTCTATCATTTCAAGGTTTAACTTGCTCATGATTGACCCTCATCAGCGCTGACAAAAGCTAGACCACCGAACAGAACACACAGACTTTGTGGTATCGTCCAGCTAGTTTCCAAAATGGGCATCAGCAAAGTTCATGCCCGCTCTGTGTACGATTCCCGTGGTAACCCCACCGTGGAGGTTGATGTCGTTACCGAAACTGGCTTGCATCGAGCTATTGTTCCTTCTGGGGCTTCTACCGGTTTGTTCCGAGCATTACATCCCTCCTTGAGTACCAGTTTGTAACCGCGCATGCAGGTCAACACGAGGCTGTTGAGCTCCGCGATGGCGATAAGTCCAAGTGGGGAGGCAAGGGTGTCACCAAGGCTGTTGAAAACGTTAATACAATCATTGGCCCAGCCTTGATCAAGGAAGACATTGATGTCACTGATCAGTCCAAGATTGATGCTTTTCTCAATGGTCTCGATGGTACTGCCAACAAAGGCAACCTTGGCGCCAACGCCATTCTAGGTGTCAGTCTCGCGGTGGCCAAGGCTGGTGCTGCCAAGAAGGTAAGCCATATGTCGACTCAACTCTCTGCAGTAACAGCGAAAAGCTAACCTAGTAAGGGTGTTCCTCTGTACGCTCACATTTCGGACTTGGCCGGAACTAAGAAGCCTTACGTGCTTCCAGTTCCATTTATGAATGTCCTCAACGGAGGGTATGTACTCTTAACACCGTATTAATGAATCATGATCTGACATAACTAGATCACACGCCGGTGGCCGGCTCGCATTTCAGGAGTTCATGATTGTGCCCTCGTAAGAAGCCTTTTAAACTCAAACCGTGACATTATCTCACATATGCTTTAGGGAAGCTCCCAGTTTTTCTGAGGCCATGCGCCAAGGCGCCGAAGTCTACCAACAGCTAAAGACTCTCGCCAAGAAGAAGTACGGTCAGTCGGCTGGCAACGTTGGTGACGAAGGTGGCGTTGCTCCCGATATTCAAACCGCTGCTGAGGCACTTGACCTCATCACCGAGGCCATTGAGAAGGCTGGCTACACTGGCCAAATGAAGATTGCTATGGATGTAGCTTCTAGTGAGTTTTACAAGGAGGCTGAGAAGAAATACGACCTCGACTTCAAGAACCCCGACAGCGACCCAACTAAATGGATCACATATGAGGAACTAGCAGCCCTTTACTCGGATCTCTGCAAGAAATACCCCATTGTTAGCATTGAGGACGGCTTTGCTGAGGATGATTGGGAGGCTTGGAGCTACTTCTACAAGACCCAGGACATCCAGATTGTTGGTGACGACTTGACTGTCACCAATCCCTTGCGTATCAAGAAGGCCATTGAGCTCAAGGCTTGCAATGCCCTGTTGCTTAAGGTCAACCAGATTGGTACACTGACCGAGTCGATTCAGGCTGCCAAAGACTCTTATGCTGATGGATGGGGTGTAATGGTTTCCCATCGATCTGGTGAGACCGAGGATGTTACCATCTCTGATATCGTTGTTGGCATCCGAGCTGGCGAAATCAAGACTGGAGCTCCTTGCCGGTCCGAACGTCTAGCCAAACTTAACCAAATCTTACGGATTGAAGAGGAGCTTGGGGAGCTTGCAATTTACGCTGGCGCTAAGTTTCGCACTGCTGTCAATTTGTAAAACACGATTTTAATGCAGCAACTCGCCATGGATGCTTGAATTTGCCTGACTCATGCAGAACCCATGAAAAGGTTGCTGAGTAGCTAAAAGATGGACATGAAGGACATGCCTCTGGCAAACCAGATGAATGCAGAGAATATCTACACAGAGTAGGTAGATAGAGCAATGAAAAGAGAGTGCAAAGACAGACTATTATTGCTCAAACAGGCTGCTTCACCCCTCTCTCCTCCCCTAAAAGAAGGGAGAGGAAAGAAAGGACAGGTCCTAACAACATTATTCCTCTATCACATGACAGTGACTCCGTATGATAACTTTTCTAGCGTACAGATTTGTGTGATATATGTATAACAAACATCAAATTGAACTACTAAGTGGGTAGCCAGATCGTATAACCCAATCTTACGAGCCTTTATTATCAGGGGGGACCTTGACATTATAACTTACCTACTTTTAACAAATAATATTATATAAATCAATACACATACAAAGCAGCACTCCTATAGGCAAGTAAAGCTCCTTAATAAATTAATGTATTATATAGTTAGTATTTTACTATAGCTAGTGATTATTATAAATTTGCAGTCTTGAATATTATAATATTTAATAAATTCCTAAGAGATAAGTCTAATAAAAGGGTTTATATTAATAGATAGATTAGGGTGTTTTAAGTAATATATTGATTATATAGATAATAGATTTATAGGATTATAATCCAGTATTATTAAAATAAATAATAAGGTTAATATAATAATATTATATTAATAATTAATTAAGATTAAATTAAAAGAATAAAAATTAAGGGTATATATATATATTATAGATTATAATTTAAGCTATAATTCTTATTATTAGATTATACTTAGAATTATAAGCTATTTTATTAAATTATAATTTTAAAAGTAATTTTAAGCTTAGGATTACCTTTAAAATTATAATCTAATTCTATATAATTCTAAGCCTTTAATATATATTTAATAATATTACAAATTATATAATTAAAGCCTATTATATAATCTTAGTTATTAGATTATAATATAATATTTTTTTTAAAAGATTTTATTCTTAAGGCTTATAAGTATATCTTTTTTTTTCTTTATATTTATAAATTATAGGATTTATATTATATTAAATTATTTTTTATAATATTAGATTATATTAAAAAATCTTAAATATTTTTTAAAAAAGGCTATTAAGTATTTTATACTAGCTAAAAATATAGATTTTAATAATAAATTAATAGATATATTATATTCTTATTATTTTTATAATTTATAGTATAAGATTATAATTAAAGCTAGTAGTTATAGTAATAGAAGAAAAATAATAAATAATTATTTAAAATAAATTCTAAAGAAAAAAAGAAAGAAATAATTATATTACTAATATAGAAAAAAAGCAGAATATAACTAGGAATTTAATTATCTTATATATCTAAATAATATTAGAATTATTTAGAATTATTTAAGATTTTTAAATAATATTTCTTTAGATTTCTAAGTATTTTAAATAATAAGAAAGAAAAAGGTATAAAAGATAAGCCCTTATTTTACTAATCTAGCCTAATATAACAGATCAGGCTATATAGGCTTTTTAGATCTTATAATAGATCAGGCTACTATCTTATAATAGATCTAATTACTAAAGCTATAATAGGTTTAGCTACTAAACTATAATAGGTCTAGCTATTAATCTTATAATAGATTAGACTATTATATAAAATCTATTTATTTTAATACTCTTTTTAATAAACTATATAATATATAATTAACTTTTAATAAAAGGTTTTTATAGATTTAATAGGCTTAAAAAGCCTTAATTAATTTATTAATAGATATAATCTTAATTATAAGATAATTTATCTTAAATAATCTATTAACTATCTCTTATTTAATATAATAGAATTTTAATAAGATATACTTAATTTAAATATATTAATTAAGATTCTTAATATTACTTATAAAGACTATATTATTATAATATAGATTTATAAGCTATTAAAAAGGGATTTTTAGCTCTATAAAAAGCCTAGAAAGCTATTTTAATAACTGGGTTAAATACACCCTCTTACTAATTGATTAAGCTATAGCTATATAAGCTATACTTAAAGGGATTGAACTATATAAGTAGATAGGCTATATCTGGGCTATTTAAATAGGTAGATATTATCGAATTTAAGTTTTTTTCCCCCTTCTACCTAAGAATTTTCTAGTATATTTAAAAGACTAGCTATTAAAAAGCTATCTTCTTTATCTAATCAATTATAGGATAATTAATTAATCCCTTAAGTTCAATTTATTATATTATTGCTTTATAGCTTTTCTTACCTATTTAATCCTTATAGACTATACTAGCTATATAATTATCCTAAAATTATCCTATAGTTTTATAGATGGTATTGGTATTATTATATATATTGTTTTCCTCTTATTAAAATTAATAATTAAGATAGGGGGATATCTTATTTGCTTTACTATTAGAAGGATTAATTAATATTAGATCAATAATATAATATATTTAAGAGTACTTTTAAGCTACTATAAGGACCAGTCTAAGAAGAATCATTATAAGTACCCTTATAAGATCTTCTAATTAGTATAATTAGGAGATACCTCTAAGGATAATAGCCTAGAAATCTAAAAGTAAAAGAGTTAAGCTTATTTACTAAAAGATCTAAAGTCTATAAAGCAGGGATATTATATATTATTCTAGCTAAATAATAAGGTATTATTAATTTCTTTTTTATTAGAATTTAATACTATAAAATATTAAATTATTAAGAGAAAAAATAAGGGAATATTTAATCCTAAGATAAGCTTTTATCTAGAATATATATAAAAGATAACTTATATATTAAATATTAGATTAAAAAGGCAGAGTATTCTAAATTTATTAATTTTATTTAATTAAAATATAAATAAATATAGAAAGAACCACTATAGATAATTAGCTTATATAGCTTTTAATATTAATTATCTAATTGATAATAAGCAATATCAGTTATATACTAACTCTTGGTTTTGCTTTTTTATACTATAGGTTAATATTCTAATGGTTTAGCTAATCTTAGGAAATGTTTTTATTTCTTTTCTTTCCTTATAGGTCTTATCTTTAATACTAAAGAAGCTTCCTATTTAAAAGTAATCTTAGTATTTTAAAAATAAGATATTATTTAATTATAATAATATAAAAACCATTATTCTTAACTTAAGTATAATATCTATCCCTAAAGGAAAGGTTTTATATTAATACTAGAATATAATTAATAAGATATTACTATATAAGAGTTAAGATAATTCCTTTTTAAACTGGATATCTAAATACCTCTATAATAGGAAGCCTTTATTACTACTTAATCTTCTTAGTATACTACTAGCCTCTGATTTAAATAGATACTCTTTATATTAAAAAAGAAAATCTTTAAATAGCTTTAACTCTATTATTAGAATTATTATTCTTAAGATTATTACCCTTAATATTCTTATTTCAAGCACTTCTTTATCTAGTATAATATCTATTATAAATTCTAATAGCCCTTCCTTTAATAGATTAGGTTTATAATCAATTGATTAGCTAAGGGATAATATTATTAAGAGTTTTTAGTAAAGTATTATTAAGATTAATATCACTCTTTTTAATAGTTTTAAGGATATCCTTATTATAAATAAACCTAAAAGATATATTATTAATCTTAAGCTTATTAAATATTTTAATAGAATTAATATTATTAAATACCTTTTAAGCTATAAGCTTAAGATAAAAGGTAATAATATAATCAATAAGGAGAAATATAACTATTTTATATATTATATAGTTAATACCTATAAAGATATTATCTAGGGACTTATCTATAATCTTTTATAAATAAAAGTTAAAGAAATACTAAAGAACTATTTCTTTAAAGAAGATTTATAATAATTAAGATTATATAAAGATTATTTAGAAATGCTTAAATAATAATACCTAGAGTCTATTAAAGATATTCTGGATTAGCTTAATAGATATAGATTCTATGCTTTCTAATATAATTTAAATTAAAAGGACTTAAAACTATTATCTTATATATTATATAAGACTATACTAATAAGGCTTCTTATTAAGGTTATCCAAGCAAATTCTATTAATAATCTCTATAAACTTAAGAAGATACTATATAAGCAGCTCTAGGGATACTTTAATAGTTAAATAATTATTAGACTAACTATTAAATAATATAAGACTTCTAATAGTCTTAGAAATCAGATAAATATAATTATTATTAAGGTAATACTTAATTAAGTTATTATAATAAAGAATCTAATTATATAGGACCTTTATCCTAAAGAAAAGTTCTTTTTAACTATTACTAAGACTATATTCTTTAAAGCCAAGCCTATAGATATAAAGGAGTTAATTAAGCTTATTAATAATCTTAAGATTAATATAGCTATTAAAGAAGATATTATTTAAATAATTATTAAAATATAGGTAGATATTAATATATATATTAATAAGGATCTATAGTATAAAGGCTTAATAAGTTTTTTATTTAATTAGATAATATTTAATCTTAATAATAATAAGGATTTTAATATCTCCTTCTTTTAAGGGAGGTAGGATAAGAATAATTACTAGTATTATAATTTACTAAGCTATTTTCTCTTTTATTATAATAAATTAATATATAATATTGAACTTAGGTTCTATATATATGATTTATATATTAGGATATTAAACCTAGAATATATTATAAGCTAGAGTATAATTCCTTTTATTATTATATAATAGTTCCTTAAGATAAAAGAATACTATTAGAAGCTTATAATAGCTTAGGCTATTAATTTCCCTGATTATATAGTTATATCCCTTATCCCTTTAATTAAAGCTAAAACCCCTTAATACTTTAAATAGGTATTAAATAAATATAAAGGTATAATCTTTAGAAAATATATCTCTTATCTAGGCCTTAAATAATAATCTATAAAGTTATAATACTTAGATATTATATCTAATAAAAATATAATCTAAATTTCTTTTATATTACTCTCTTAATATAAAGATATAAAGAATTAAATAATATTAATATATATAATTAATATAAATACTAATAAGAGAAAGAGATAGAAAGATAATAATAAAGAGTTAATTAAATCTTTAATTATTATATATTAGGAGCCTACTCTTAAGGCTATCCTAATATTAGATAGGATAATACCTTCTAATCTAATAATTATATCTAAGAATATATTATAAATAATAGATTAAAGTATAAGATTTCCTTATTATTAATTAAAACTAAAGAAGATCTTACTTATAAAGATAGTTATTATATTATTTTATATATTAATTAATCTTAATCTAGAGCTTAAAATAATTATAGGCTAGGATCTATTAGATCAGGCTAAAGATATAATAGAAGTCCTTTATATCCCTAGGAATAGATTAGATAATCCTATATCTTTAATAAAGCTAAAGAATATAATAAAAGCAATTCAAGTTTATCTATAGATAAGGTATAATAAAGCCTTCTTTAATAAGCTAATTAAATAATTATATATTAGTATTATAGCTATAATTAAGATATAAGAAGAAGCCTCTCTTAATTATAACTAGTATTGAATAATATTATTTAATTAAGGTTAAGATAATATAGATTTATTAAGCCTATATTATTTCTATATTCTAGAACTAATTAAAGATAATCTCTATAATAATATAAGCTTCTTTTCTAATAAGATACCTTATAAGGTTACTTAAATATATTTGGATAGCTATTAATTATTAAATATATAATAAATACCTAAAATCTAAGTTAAGATTAATTCTTAAGAAGAGAAAGCAATAAATATATTTATTAATTTAGGCTTTAAAGGCAATATTATCTTAAAATCGCTAGCTAAGAAATACAGGGTTAAATATAATCCAATCAAGGTTAAAATAATATTATTCTCTAGATAGATTATTTAAATGATTAAGAAAGTAGAAGTTTAATTCTATATAGGAATCACTTAGATATCCACTTACTTATATATAGTATTAGATAGAGTTATAATACCCTTTATCCTAAGGATATTATTTATTAGAATAGCTAAGCTATTATTTAATTATTCTTAGAAGGGTAGAGATTTATATATATAATATTAAATAAAACAAGTATAAGTAATTACTCCTATTATAGATATTATTTATTAAGAATAAAATAAATCTAATTCCTTAGAAAATTAAATATTAATTATATTATTAAAGATATAGTTAATAATAAGGAATTAATTAATCTAGAATAGCTTTTTAAGGATAATAAAGAAATACTAATAGAGCTTAACTCTAATAATAATAAGATAATTATTAGAAGTATATTAATAGAGTCTATAAAGTAATATATTAAAGCTTTAGAAACAGTTAAGGCTGAATTAGACTCTTTAAAGAAAAAGAAGAAATCTAAAAGAAAAGGGATATATTAATTATATAATCCCTTTAAGATATATATCTATACCTTATATAAAAAGAAGGCTAATAAAGTTAATCCTATTAATAATATTCCTTTAAATAAATCTATATCTAATAATAACTTATTTTAGAAAAAGAAGAAATAAAAGAAAGTAAAAAGAAGAATCAATCTAGATATACCCTTTATTAAATATATTACTTTAAAGTTCTCTAATATACCTAAGAGATCCTAATTCTATAGAGAATATCTTAAGGAAATCCTCTCTTAAACTAAGGATATATTAATCTAATAAGAGATTAATATTTTCCTAGAGATTCTTTATAATAAAGAATAGGCTTTATCTTAGTAATCTAAAGAAAATAGAATACTTAATCTATTAATTATATCTTTTTAAGTTATTAAAGTAATTCCTTATTTAATCTAATAGATATATTCTATCCCTATTCTATAAGGATTAGAAGTAAAAGCTATAGAATTACTAAAGATATACTTTAAGAATTATATATTAGAAGAGTCTTATACCTTCTATAGGAATTAATATTTCTTTATTAAGAAAAAGGATAAAAGGCTTTATTTAATTAATACTACTATAAAATATAATATTATCACTCTTAGAGATATATTTATCCCTTTTAGTATTAATTCCTTTAATAAAGATTTCTTTATATATACTATACTCTTATTATTAGATTTCTTTTCTAGCTATAATTAAATCCTATTAGATAAAAAGAGTAGGGATCTTATTATATTTTCTTCTATTATTAGTCTTTTAAGGATATATACACTCCCTTAGAGTGCTATAAATTCTATAGCCTAGTTTATAAGAATTATAATTTAAATATTATTTAATCTTATCTTAGATATCTATAAACCCTTTCTTAATAATATTACTATATATAGGCTATGATTTACTTATAATAATAAAGAGATTCTTCCTAAAGTATAGAAATATATACTTAAGTATTTATAGAATCTTAATAAAGTCCTTCTTAATATTAAGCTCTCTGGATATATAATATTAAAAGGGAAATTAAGATATTATTAAAATATAATTATTATTATTAGATTCCTTTATAGGATATCTAAAAGGAAACCAATTAAAGAGAAGATTATTAAGATCCTAGAATGGCTTATCTATTATAATATAATAGATATTAAAGCCTTTCTTAGATTTATTAGCTATTATTGAATTTAAATATATAACTTTAATATTATTACTCTTTCTTTTATTATCCTATTATAAAAGAAAGTCCCTTAAGAGTAAAAAGAATTATAATTAAAGATAATAGCTAAGCTTAGGGATATAATAATAACTACTCTTATTCTAATATTATTTAATCTCTTTAAGGAGGGTAAAGAAATTATACTTATAATAGATACTAATCTTAAAGGATAGGGAATAGTTTTAATATAAATCCTAGATAGATAATAATATCTAATTAGGTTTAAAAGTGATTATTAGAATAAGATTAAATATAGTTATAATATAATAAAGTAAGAGTATAAGGCTATTCTTTTTATACTTTAAAGGCTTAGAGGATATATCTATAATATATAATTTACTTTAAAGATAGATATATATATCCTTATATATTAACTTAATAGTATTATTTATAATATACTAGATAGTCTTATTATCTATTAGATCAGCTATATTATATTATTTGATTTTATTATTAAATATATTCCTAGGAAAAATAATAATATAATAGATAGACTTTCTTAGAAAGGATTAGGGCTATCTAATTAAATAAATACTAAAGTTAATAGGGATTTAGAGGATATAATTAATATATATCTTAGATTAATATAATTAGATATACTAGAATCTGGATATTCTATAAAGTCCTAATAGGTTATTAGATTCTTATATTTATTAAAGAGATTATCTAATCTTAATAGAGTATAATTCAGGATACTATATTAAAAAGCTTAGAGATTCTTTATTAAGGATAGAAAACTTTAGCTAAGACTAACTTATAAAAGAAACTATCCTATATTGGTTATTAATAACTTGCTTATTTATAAGAAATTAATAATAAGCTATTATATAGCTTAAGGGTATAAAGGTAAAGTGATTATCTTTAAAACTCTCTCTAATAGATACTATTAGGGAAAGATATAAAATAATATTTCCTTAGTTATAGTCTATTATCTTAAGTATTAAAAGTTTATATTATAATAGGATAGAGAATCAATAATTCTAATATTATCTAAGTAGTTAATATTAAAAGTATACTTTGATTTATAATATATATTATCTAATTATAGTATAAATTTTCTTATAGAAGCTTATTATAATTTGATTAGATAGATAGAAGTTCAACTAGTATAATAGGTTAACTCAAGGGCTATAACTAGATTTATTATAACCTTAATATAGTAATATAGACTTATACTTTATATAGTTATTAATAATGGATCTAAAATAAAAGGGTTTCTCCCTTAGATATTATTTAATTAGAGTATAAAATATATTTAAATATCTAGATATAATCCTATAGCTAATTCTATAATTAAAGTTAATTATTAGAGCCTTATATCTATAATAATAAAGATATTAGAAGGGGACTCTAAATAGATAAGATATCTTAAAATAGCTATTCTTATAGATAGAACTATAATTAAATTATCCTATAGCTTCTCTACCTTTTATCTTATATATAGATATAACCCTATCTTATTATTTAAAGTTAAATTTCTAATATAGAGATTTATTAATTAGGATATTATTATTAATATTAAGGATTTATTTAAGTCTTATATTTAAATACTAGAAAGAAGATTAAAAGATATAATAAAGATTAAAGAAAAGATAATCAACTTTAGAAAGAAGCTAATAATAAAAATAGATACTGCTAATAAATATATACTTTAATTAGAATATAATTAACTGGTATTGAATAATCTAATACTTATATATAATATATCTAAGAAGCAGGATAAATCCTATATAATAAAGATAATAATATATTAGTATAGCCTATATTAGATTGCTTTATAAGTAGATATTACTAAAGTATATATACTTTATATAATAGATAGGATTCTCCTGGATAAGATCTATTTTAAAAACTACTTAAAGAAGTTTATTAAAGATAAGTATAGCTGATAGATATCTAATACTAATATATAACTCTTTAAATCTAAAGATAAATAAGAATTATATAAAGAAAAAAGAGAGCTAGGATTATTAGATTCTCTTATATACTTTAATTTATCTATTAATTAAATAATACCTTAAGACTTTAACTTTAATATTAATCTTAAAGAAGACTTTCTAGATTTGCTATTAACTATTAAACCCTAATTTAAAGTTATAATCCCTAGCCTAATCTAATATTAGAAGAGTATATATTAACTATACTTACTTTAAATATATATATAACTTCTTATATACTTGAATTAAGGATTTCTTAGTTTAAATTCTATTTAAAAATCCTTAATAGAGAGGATCTTAATAATATTTCTTAAAAGGTATAATAAATTTCACTCTTTATATATAATATTCTACTACTAATATATAAATTAATTATATTAAACCAATTATAATAGATAATTAATACTCTTAAACCTTAATTATAATAATTAAACTATTTTTATATTAATAATTAAATAGTCCCTATTAATCTTATTCTTTTATAATCTTTTTTTAATCTATATTAATCTGATTTTGCTATACCCTTAAGTATAGGCCTACTCTTAGATCCACCCTATACTTGTATTAATTAGAACCAAATAAAGCTTATACTTATATACCTAAAACCTTTCCTTTTACTCTAAAAAACTTATTAAATTCCTATTAAAAATAGGAGTTCTTATAAATTATTTTAGTACTATAATACTATTGCAATTTGTAGTATAAAGTTATAATTAAAGCTAGTAGTTTGATAAGGGGAAAACAACACACACAATAACACCAACACCACCTATAGAACTGCAGGGTGATTTTAGGGTAGTTGTATAGCCAGTGTAGTCTATAAGGATTGAATAGGCAAGAAAAGCTATAAAGCAGTGATATAATGAATTGAACTTAAGGGATTAATTGATTATCCTATAATTGATTAGATAAAGAAGATAGCTTTTTAATAGCTAGTCTTTTAAATATACTAGAAAATTCTTAGGTAGAAGGGGAGGAAGAAAACTTGAATTCAATGATATCTATCTATTCAAATGGCCTGGATATAGTCTATCTACTTATATAATTCAATCCCCCTAAGTATAGCTTATATAGCTATAGCTTAGTTAACTAGTAAGGGAGTATATTTAACCCAGCTATTAAAACCCTCCTAGTAAATATTAAAGATAACCCTATTATCAAGTTAGATAATATTTATAATTAATCAAGCAATAGTATTTAAATATAATCTTTAGATGCCTATATATATATACTTTATTTCTTCCCTTTTATCTATTCTTGATCAAGTATTCCTTTAATATTTAATCCCTTTAACTCCCTTGATATCCCTAGAGTATTTAACTTTACTATTTGATCTATAGGTAGAGGTATTATTAGTTATGCTTATATAGTATAGTATTTAGATCTATTAGATTAAATAGCTTAAGTTATTAGCCTATTAAAGGAAGCTTTTACTATCTCCTTAATATATTAAAGGGTCCTTTCTATAATCATTCTATTAGAATAGAGATTAATATAACTATTAGAGTATTTGATATATAATATAGGCCTTCTGATAAGAAATATATTATCTATCTTTTTAGTGAATTTGATAGTTATAATATACTTTACTACTCTTAAGTATTATAAAGGCAAACCAATACTTACTTAAGCAATAATCTCTCCCTTATATCTTATAGATTGAATTAGTAGTATATAGTATAGAGGGGGCTAAGGATCTAATTTCTCTTATTAGCTCCTCTGCTTCTTTTCTAGATTTCTCTTTTCTCTACTAAGAGGGTTAATTCATTTATAAGAAAAATACCTATTATCTAATTAAGATACCCTACCTAGATTCCTATCAATAAACCGCCTTAGGGTTATAATAGTATCCCTAGAAGTATTAGTATCCTTATCTAAGTTAGCTATAAGGGTATTTAAAGAAGTTGATTTAGCTATCTACTCCTTAAAGATGATCTATTTCTAAGGGTTTGAATATAGTATAAGCTATATTGATATTGATTCTAATTCCTTGCTTAATAAATCTTGATTAGGTGATCCCTAAGTATCCTTAGTATTATTATATATAAATAAATTAAGCCTAGATAAGAGCCTAGAAACTAAATAAATAATAAATAATCTATTTCTATTAGTTCCTAGAGAATATTATTAGGGTACTATTACTTAATCATTATTAGACTAAGTTATAACTGATTTAGCTTCCTTAATAATAATTATATTAATAATCTTAATTACCTTAGGCTTGATTATCTTATTATACTTAAACTTATTATTTAATTATTGATTAGTAATAGCTTTAAAGAGTATAGGTTTCTATACTCTAATAGGGTAAGTGAGCAGTGCTATAATAGTCTATATGAATAGTATAAGTAGGCCATTTCCTATAGATATATAGAAGACTCTAGAGTTATTATATAGTATAAGTAAGGTATATTTATTAATTAAGAATAGTATAGTATCTTCTAGATAAGTGAAATAGAGTGCTTTATCTATACCTTGATTATAGATCATTTAATTATTAAGATCCTATAGGGCAGTATAATAAAAGCTCTATAGATATTTAGCTATATCTAATTTATTAATAATAAGATATAATATAGCACTCCTTACTCTAAGTATATAGCTAGATATAGACTGATTTAAACCATTAAATAGGTATTAATCTCTTAGTAGTAAATAAAAGGGATTATTAAGAAATAGGTAAAATATATTATTATAAGACCATTTAATCTTACTTAAATCTTCTTTAATCTAATTAAGATAAGAGTAAAACCTAATTAATCCTCTAATAATAATATAAACCTAGAAGAAAGATAGATAGCTATACTTCTAATCTTATATTTACTTTATATATAGAATAATAATAAATATAAAGTTATAGAAGAGATTAAGCTTATAAAGCATTTACCTCTATAGATATATAAACTCTTTAGTATAATATATTTATTTATCTACTTATAAGTCAAAGATATAAAGCTAGCCTTTAAATCAATCCTAAATAAAGGAATACCAGTATATATTCTTATAATTAATAAACCTAATAAAGAACCGCTTATTAAATATATTCTTATAGAAGGCAGCCAGCCTATTAAGATAACTATAAGTATTAAATACCAAATGATTATAGGGTTTAAACTTATATAAAATATTAGAGAGATCTATATATATATAGAAGTATTCCTTTGATTTAAAAATATATATCATCCTAGGGGCTATAAATATATTATTAGAGATGCTATAGAATATGATTTAAAGTAGAGGGTATAATATAAAATTAATGGCTTAATCTTTATTCTTTAGTGTATATAATAGTTAATAGAGCTTAATTAGATAATCACTCTAGTTCTATCCTTATAGGCCTTAAGGAAATAGCTATATAGTAGAGATAAGGCTATATATTATTAAATCTGGGGTATTTATATTGAAATTCTAAGGGAGAGTTAGCAGTGGATTAGGCTAGTCTTATTAAGGGATTATAAAGCAGGGTTATTTAAAAAACCCTAGATTTATTATAAATACAGTGTATTTATTAGTATATTTATAAAATAAATCTATACCTTCTTTAAGCTATACTATTTCTATAATAGTAGTAAGGCTTATATTTTTAGTATTTATCTAAAGGAAGGGTATAAGTGATTTGAAAGTTCTTTATTATTTTAATATTATATATTAATAAGGAGTTAGATAGGGGTATAATCAAATAATAGCAGAGATTAAGGGAATAAAATAAGATAGTATAGATACTAGAGGGAGATAATAGAGATAGAAGGGGGTGATATATATAAGGTATCTCTTTATAAAAGAGAGCTTTATAAGTATATAAGGGTTTGAATTAATAATCCTTTATAGTTATATATAATCACTTAATTAAAGATATCTTTTATTATAGATAGCTCTTTCTTTAAAGTATAGCTTTTTATTATACTTAATAATGATTTATGGCTGGTAAGTGATATATGTTTTTGTTTATATGCTTTTTAGAGAGGCTGCCTTCTAGCTTCTATAACTTTTTCTCCTTTACCTTATAACTCAGCTCTCTTAACTTTAGGATTATTAATCTATCTCTTATTCTCTTTAGGTTTTTAATATAGATATTATTTAATTATAGAAACTAATTAGGGTAATATTTATTCTTAGCTCTCTAATATTAGTTCTATTATAAATATGATTATTCTATATAATATAATTACTTATAAAGTTGCCTTATTATAGAATAGTTATATTAAGTTCTTTAATAGTATTAAATTATCTTTTATAATAGAAGTAATAATAAGTTATAAGGCCTTTCTGGTTTGATATTATTTGATCTTTATAAATTAATATTAATCTTTTTTTCTATTTTTAGATTTAAGTAATATTTAAAGTATAGATTCTAGGGAGAGTGAATATAGACTAGATAAATTGCCCTCTCTATTACAAGGTATCCTTTGCTATTAAGTTTATAAAAGATATATCTAGCACTCTTATATAGCTAGCTAAGGGCTGAAGTCCTAAATAATACTTCTAGGAAGGCAATCTCTATAGTACTTAAGAATATCCTATATTAAAGTCTATTATAAAAACCCAAGTATCTTGCCTTATATTTATATCAATTAAAATAGGATATATTTATAGATATTTCTTTAATACCTTAATAAAATATAAAGAGAGGATCTATTCTTTATTTATTAATTATTATAGGATTATTAATCTAATCCTATATTCCTGCTATATATAATCCTTCTTGATTATTATTATAGCTATTAGGGAGTATATTATATAGCTATATTATCTATATATTTTAATCCTAGGTAAATATAATAGGTACTGTTTAAATTATAAATAGGATGGATATATAGACTATAGATAGAGAGGACTTTATAGCTATTAATCTAAGCCAGAGGATAAGGGAAAGCAAATGACTTTCTTAGGGAAGGACTAGACCAAAGAATCAAAAGAACCAATTATTCTAGATTTCTTAAATATATCTACTGCTTTCTATCTATAGAAATATTAGCTATTAATTTTAAAGGTTAAGTATATAATAAAATAGAATATAGATAAGATAATAAAGGAAAACCCTGATAGGATTTAATAGATATAAATAGGATTAAATAATTCCTTAGTTACTAGGATATAGGTTTGGTTTAAAAGGGATAGGATAAATTGATTTTAGGATAGTAGTATTGATTATATAGTTCAGATAGTTTAGTATTAATAAATAAATTGGCTTTTAAAGGTATTAATTAATCTTTATAAAATAAAGTAAATTAATAAAAGAGTATAATTAATTTAGTATAGTATTATAAAATATATATATAATAAAATAAGGAAGGGATTTATATAAATAGGAAAGTTAAAGAAAGATAGTATTATAATATTAAAATAATTTATAAGAACTTCTATTTTTAATAGGAATTCAATAAGTTTTTTAGAGTAAAAGAAAAGGTTTTAGGTATATAAATATAAGCTTTGTTTGGTTCTGGTTAATATAGATATAGGGTAGATCCAAGAGTAGGTCTATACTTAAGGATATAGTAAAATCAAACTAATATAGATCAAGAAAAGATTATAAATAAATAAGATTAATAGAGATTATTTAATTATTAGTATAGAAATAGTTTAGTTATTATAATTAAGATTTAGGAGTATTGATTATCTATTATAATTGATTTGATATAATTGGTTTATATATTAGTAGTAGAATATTATATATAAAGAGTGAAATTTACTATACCTTTTAAGAAACATTACTAAGATCCTCCTTACTAAGGATTTTCAAATAGAATTCAAGCTAGGAAATCCTTGGTTTAAGTATATAAGAAGTTATATATATATCTAAAGTGAATATAGTTAATATATACTCTTCTAGTATTAGATTAGGCTAGGGATTATAACTTTAAATTAAGGTTTAGTAGCTGGTGATAAGTCTAGGAAGTCTTCTTTAAGATTAGTATTAGAGTTAGAGTCTTAGGGTATTATTTAATCAATAAATAAGTTAAAGTATATAAGAGGGTCTAGTAATCCTAGCCCTTTCTTTTTCTTATATAGTTCTTATTTATCTTTAGATCTAAAGAGCTATATATTAGTATTAGATATCTATTAATTATACTTATCCTTAATAAACTTCTTTAGATAGTTTTTAGAATAGATCTTATCCAGGAGAATCCTATCTATTATATAAAGTATATATACTTTAATAATATCTGCTTATAAAGCAATTCAATATAGGCTATACTAATGCATTACTATCTTTACTATATAGGATTTATCCTGCTTTTTGGGTATATTATATATAAGCATCAGATTATTCAATATTAATTGATTATATTCTGATTGAAGTATATATTTATTAGCAGTATCTATTCTTATTACCAGCTTCTTTCTAAAGTTGGTTATCTTTTCTTTAGCCTTTATTATATCTTTTGATCTTCTTTTTAGTATTTAGATATAAGACTTAAATAAGTCCTTAGTATTGATGATAATATCCTAATTAATAAGCCTCTATATTAGGAATTCGACTTTAAATGGTAAGATAGGGTTATATTTATATATAAGATAAAAGATAGAGAAGCCATAGGATGATTTGATTATAGTTCTATCTATAAGAATAGCTGCTTTAAGGTATCTTATCTATTTAGAGTCCCCTTTTAATATCTTAGCTATTATAAATATAAGGCTCTAATAATTAACTTTAATTATAGAATTGATTATAGGATTATATCTAAATATTTAAATATATTTTATACCCTAATCAAATAGTATCTAAGGGAGAAGCCCTTTTATTTTAGGTTTATTATTAATAACTATATAAAGTATAAATCTATATTATTATATTAAGGTTATAATAAATCTAGTTATAGCCCTTAAGTTGATCTACTATATTGATTAAACTTTAATCTATTTAATCAAGTTATAATAAGCTTCTATAAGGAAGTTTATACTATAATTAGATAGTATATATTATAAATCAAAGTATACTTTTAATATTAACTACCTAGATAATATTAGAATTATTAATTCTCTGCCCTATTATAGTATAAACTTTTAATACTTAGGGCAGTAGACTATAGCTAAGAAAATATTATTTTATATCTTTCCTTAATAATACCTATCAAAGAGAGTTTTAAAGATAACTGTTTTACCTTTATACCCTTAGGCTATATAGTAGCTTATTATCAATTTCTTATAGATAAGTAAGTTATTAATAATCAATATAGAATAGTTTCTTTTATAAATTAGTCTTAGCTAAAGTTTCCTATCCTTAATAAAGAATCTCTAAGCTTTCTAATATAGTGTCTTAAATTATACTCTATTAAGATTAGATAGTCTCTCTAATAAATATAGGAATCTAATAATCTACTAGGACTCTATAGAATATCTAGATTCTAATATATTTAATTATATTAATCTGAGATATATATCAATTATATTCTTTAAATCCTTATTAACTTTAGTGTTTATTTGATTAGATAGCTCTGGTCCTTTCTAAGAAAGTTTATCTACTATATTATTATTTTTCTTAGGAATATATTTAATAGTAAAATTAAATAATATAATATAGCTGATCTAGTAGGTAATAAGACTATCTGATATATTATAAATAGTATTATTGAGCTGGTATATAAGGATATATGTATCTGTCTTTAAAGTAAATTATATACTATAGATATGTCCTTTAAGCCTTTAAAGTATAAAGAGAATAGCCTTATACTCTTGCTTTATTATATTATAGCTATATTCAGTCTTATTTTAATAATCGCTTTCGAATTTAATTAGATATTATTATTTATCTAGGATTTGTATTAAAACTGCTCCCTATCCTTTAAGGCTGGTATCTATTATAAGTATGATTTCTCTACCCTCCTTAGAGAGATTAAATAATATTAGAATAGGGATAGTTATTATTATATCCCTAAGCTTAGCTATTATCTTTGATTATAATCCTCTTTACTTCTAAGGGGCTTTCTTTTATAATAGGATAATAAAAGAAAGAGTAATAATAATAAAGTTATATATCCAAATTTGATAATAGCTAACAAGTCCAAAAAAGGCCCTAATATCTATTATATTATAATAGATAAGCTATTCTAGGATCTTAATAATCTTCTCTTTAATTGATTTCCTCCTAGATATCCTATAAAGGAATCTAATAATAATAATTATATTTTAATAATATCTTGATTTCTCTTTTAATATTATATATCCAGAGAGCTTAATATTAAGAAGGACTTTATTAAGATTCTATAAATACTTAAATATATATTTCTATACCCTAGGAAGAATCTCTTTATTATTATAAATAGATTATAGCCTATATATAATAATATCATTAAAGAAGGGTTTATAGATATCTAGGATAAGATTAAATAGTATCTAAGTTATAATTCTTATAAACTAGGCTATAGAATTTATAATACCCTAAGGGAGTATATATATCCTTAAAAGACTAATAATAAAAGAAAATATAATAAGATCCCTATTCTTTTTATCTAGTAGGACTTGATTATAACTAGAAAAGAAATCTAATAATAAGAGTATAGTATATATAGAGAAGTCTTTATTAAAGGAATCAATACTAAAAAGGATAAATATATCTCTAAGAGTGATAGTATTATATTTTATAATAATATTAATTAAATAAAGCCTTTTATTCTTTTTCTTAATAAAGAAATATTAATTCCTATAGAAGGTATAAGACTCTTCTAATATATAATTCTTAAAGTATATCTTTAATAACTCTATAGCTTTTACTTTTAATCCTTATAGAATAGGGATAGAATATATCTACTAGATTAAATAGGGAATTATTTTAATAATTTAAGGAGGTATAATTAATAGATTAAGTATTTTACTTTCTTTAAATTATTAAGATAAAGCCTGTTTTTTATTATAGAGAACCTTTAGGAAAATATTAATCTTCTATTAGGTTAATATATTCTTAGTTTAAGAGAGGATTTCCTTAAGGTATTCTCTATAGAGTTGGGATCCCTTAAGTATATTAAAGAACTTTAGGGTAATATATTTAATAAAGAGTATATCTAGATTGATTCTTCCTTTTATTTTCTTTTATTTCTTCTTTTTCTAAAATAGATTACTATTAAATATAGACCTATCTAAAGGAATATTATTAATAGGATTAACTTTATTAGCCTTCTTCTTATATAAGATATAAATATATATCTTAGAGGGACTATATAATCAATATATTCCCCTTCTTCTAGATTTCTTCTTTTTCTTTAGGGAGTCTAATTTAATCTTAGCTACTTCTAAAGCTTTAATATACTACTTTATAGACTCTATTAATATACTCCTAATAATCACCTTATTATTATCAGAGTTAAGCTCTATTAATATTTCTTTATTATCCTTAAAAAGCTATTCTAGATTAATTAATTCCTTATTATTAATTATACCTTTAATAATATAATTAATATTTAGTTTTCTAAGGAGTTAGGTTTATTTTATTCCTAATAAATAATACCTATAGTAGAAGTAATTACTTATATTTACCCTATTTAGTATTATATATATAAGTCTTTGCTCTTCTAAGAATAATTAAATAATAGCTTAGTTATTCTAATAAATAGTATCCTTAGGATAAAGGGTATTATAACTCTATCCAATGCTATATATAGGTAAGTGGATATCCAAGTGGTTTCTATATAGAGTTAAACTTCTACTTCTTTAATTATTTAAGTGATCTACCTAGAGAATAATATTATTTTAATCTTGATTAGACTATATTTAACCCTATATTTCTTAGCCAGTGATTTTAAGATAATATTGCCTTTAGAGCCTAAATCAATAAATATATTCACTGCTTTCCCTTCTTAAGAATCAATCCTAACTTAGATCTTAAATATTTATTATATATTTAATAACCAATAGCTATCCAAGTATATTTAAGTAATCTTATAAGGTATCTTATTAAAAGAGAAGCTTATATTATTATAGAGATTATCTTTAACCAATTCTAGAATATAGAAATAATATAGATTCGATAGATCTATATTATTTTAACCTTAATTAGATAATACTATTTAATACTAGCTATAATTAAGAGAGGCTTCTTCTTATATCTTAATTATAGCTATAATACTAGTATATAATTATTTAATTAGCTTATTAAAGAAGGCTTTATTATATCTTATCTATAAATAAACTTGAATTGCTTCTATTATATTCTTTAGCTTTATTAAAGATATAGGATTATCTAATTTCTTCCTAGGGATATAAAGGACTTCTATTATATCTTTAGTCTAATCCAATAGATCCTGGCCTATAATTATCCTAAGCTCTAGATTAAGATTAATCAATATATAAAATAGTATAGCAATCATCTTTATAAGTAAGATCTCTTTTAGTTTTAATTAGTGGTAAGGAAGTCTTATACTTTAATTTATTGTTTATAATATATTCTTAGGTATAGTTACTGGATTAGAAGATATTATCTTATCTAATATTAGAGTAGCCTTAAGAATAGGCTCCTAATATATAATAATTAAAGGTTTAATTAACTCTTTATTATTATCCCTCTATCTTTTTCTTTTATTAATATTTATATTAATTATATATATTAATACTATTTAATCCTCTATATCTTTATATTAAGAGAGTAATATAAAAGAAGTTTAGATTATATTTTTATTAGATATAATATCTAAGTATTATAACTTTATAGATTACTATTTAGGGCTTAGATAAGAGATATATTTTCTAAAGATTATACTTTTATATTTATTTAATACCTATTCAAAGTATTAAGGGACTCTAACTTTAATTAAAGGGATAAGAGGTATAACTATATAATTAAGGAAGTTAATAGCTCAAGCTATTATAAGCTTCTAATAGTATCCTTTTATCTTAAGGAACTACTATATAATAGTAGAAGGAATTATACTCTGGCCTATAATACATCCTAGATTCAATATTCTAATATATAAATTATATATATAGAACCCAAGTTTAGTATTATATACTAATTCACTATAATGGGAGGGAAAATGGCTTAATGAGTTATAGTATTAATAATTATTCTTATCTTACCTCCCTTAAAGGGAGGAGATATTAAAATCCTTATTATTATTAAGATTAAATATTATCTGATTGGATGAAAAACTTATTAGGCCTTTATACTATAGATCCTTATTAATATATATATTAGTACCTATCTGTATTTTGATAATTATTTAAGTAATATCTTCCCTAATAGTTATATTAATCTTAAGGTTATTAATAAGCTTAATTAACTTCTCTATATCTATTAGTTTAGCTTTAAGGGGTATAGTCTTAGTAATAGTTAAAAAGAACTTTTCTTTAGGGTAAAGGTCCTATATAATTAGATTCTTTATTATAATGATTTGATTAAGTATTATTCTAGTGATAATTGTGTTTATCTGGTTCCTGAGACTGTTAGAAGTCTTATGCTATTCAATGGCTAGTCCGATAGTTATTTAATTATTAAAGTATCCCTAGAGCTGCTTATATAGTATCTTCTTGAGTTTATAAAGATTATTAATAGAATTTATTGAGATAACCTTGATAAGGAGCCTTACTAATATAGTCTTATATAATATATAAGATAATGGTTTTAAGTCCTTTTAATTTGAATTATATTAGGAAGTATAGAATCTATACTTATTAAGCTAGTTTAGAATATCTTTAATGGACTCTAGGTGCTGTTATTTAAGTGCTTTTAAATAATCTTTATATAATCTTAATTATTATAAATCTCCTTTAAAGAAATAGTTCTTTAATACTTTTTTAGCTTTTACCTATAAAAGATTATAGATAAATCCCTAAATAATATCTTTATAGGTATTAATTATATAATATATAAAATAGTTATATTTCTTTTTATTAGTTATATTATTACCTTTTATCTTAAGCTTATAGCTTGAAAGGTATTTAATAATATTAATCCTATTAAAGTGTTTAATAAGCTTAAGGTTAATAGTATATCTCTTGGGTTTGTTTATAGTAAGGATATCCTTAAGACTATTAAGGAGAGTGATATTAATCTTAGTGATATTTTATTAAAAACTCTTAATAATATTATCCCTTAGCTGATTAATTGATTATAAGCCTAGTCCACTAGGGGAAGGGCTATTAGAATTTATAATAGATATTATACTAAGTAAAGGAATGCTTAGAGTAAGGATATTAAGGGTAATGGTCTTAGGAGTGGTAATTTTAATAGTAGAGTTAGAGCTATTTAAAGGTCTTCTTCTTTAATATAGAGAATATCTACTTGAACTAGAGGCTAGTGATATACTAAGAAGATCCAGTGGTAATAAAGGCTTCCTATTATAGAGGTATTCAGATATCCAGTCTAAGAAGGAGTTATCTTGACTCTTATATAATAATACCTTATTGATTATATTCTGGTATTAGTATAAAACCTTTCCTTTAGGGATAGGTATTATATTTAAGTTAAGGATAATAGTTCCCATATTATTATAATCAAATAATATCTTATTTCTAAAATATTAAGATTACTCCTAAATAGGAAGCTTCTTTAGTACCAAGGATAAGATCTATAAAGAGAGAAGAGAGATAAAAATATTTCCTAAGATTAGCTAAATTATTAGAATACTAATCTATAGTATAAAAAAGCAAAACCAAGGATTAATATATAATTAATACTACTTATTATTAATTAAATAATTAATATTAAAAGCTATATAAGCTAATCATTTATAATAGTTCTTTCTATACTTACTTATATTTTAATTAAATAAAATTAATAAATTTAGGGTACTCTATCTTTTTAATCTAATATTTAATAAATAAGTTATCTTTTATATATATTCTAGATAGAAGCTTATCTTAGAATTAAATATTCCCTTATTTTTTCTCTTAATAATTCAATATTCTATAATATTAGATTTTAATAGAAAAGAAATTAATAATATCTTGCTATTTAGCTGGGATAATATATAATATCCCTGCTTTATAGACTTTAGGTCTTTTAATAAATAAGCTTAGCTCTTTTACTTTTAGATTTCTAGGCTATTATCCTTAGAGGTATCTCTTGATTATACTGGTTAGAAGGTCTTATAAGGGTGCCTATAATAATTCTTCTTGGACTGGTTTTTGCAATAGCTTAAAAGTGCCCCTGAATGCATTATATTATCAGTCTGGTATCAATTGATCCTTCTAATAATAAAGCAAATAAGATATCTCCCTATCTTGATTATTAGTTTTGATAAGAGGAAAACAATATATATAATAATACTAATATCACCTATAGAATTATAGGGTGATTTTAGGGTAGTTATATAGCCAGTATAGTCTATAAGGATTAAATAGGCAAGAAAAGCTATAAAGTAATAATATAATAAATTAAACTTAAGGGATTAATTGATTATCCTATAACTGATCAGATAAAGAAGATAGCTTTTTAATAGCTAGTCTTTTAAATATACTAGAAAATTCTTAGGTAGAAGGGGGGGAAGAAAACTTGAATTTGATAATATCTGCCTATTTAAATGGCCTGGGTATAGTCTATCTACTTATATAGTTCAATCCCCCTAAGTGCAGCTTATACAGCTATAGCTTAGTCAACTAGCAAGGGGGTGTGTTCAACCCAGCCATCAAAGTAGTAATAGTTTGATAGCTGGGTTAAATACACCCCCTTGCTAATTGATTAAGCTATAGCTGTATAAGCTGCACTTAGAGGGATTGAACTATATAAGTAGATAGGCTATACCCGGGCTATTTAAACAGACAGATATCATCGAATTCAAGTTTTTTTTCCCTCTTCTACCTAAGAATTTTCTAATATATTTAAAAGACTAGCTATTAAAAAGCTATCTTCTTTATCTAATTAGTTATAAGATAATTAATTAATCCCTTAAGTTTAATTTATTATATTATTGCTTTATAGCCTTTCTTATCTATTTAATTCTTATAGACTATACTAGCTATATAATTACCCTAAAATCACTCTATAGTTCTATGGGTAGTATTAGTGTTATTATATATATTGTTTTCCTTTTATTAAAATAGCAGTGGAAGAAAGGTAGTAAATAGTTATCTAGAGTAAAGTCTATAAAAAAGAAGAAAGAAGTGATTGAATTATTAATAGAGAAAGAAAGCAGGATTCAACTAGGAATCTAGCTATCTTATATATTTAAATAATACTAGGATTATTTGAAATTATTTAAGAATTCTAAATAATATTTCTTTAGATTTCTAAGCATTCCAAATAATAAGAAAGGGAGAGGTATAAGGGATAAGCCCTTATTTTACTAGTCTAGCCCGATATAGCAGATCAGACTGCATAGGCTTTTTAGGTCTTATAATAGGTTAGGCTGCTATCTTATAATAGGTCTGGCTGTTAGAGCTATAGCAGGTTTAGCTGCTAAGCTATAGTAGGTCTAGCTACTAGTCTTATAATAGGTCAGGCTGTTATATAAAACCCACTTATTTTAACACTCCCTTTAGCAAGCTATATATATATAGCTAGCTTTTAATAGGGGGTTTTTACAGGTTTAATAGGCTTAAAAAGCCCTGAAAAACAGGGCCTATTTTAATAAGAGGAAAACAACACACACAACAACACCAACACCACCCATAGAACTATAGGGTGATTTTAGGGTAGTTACATAGCCAGCATAGTCCGTAAGGATTGAATAGGCAAGAAAAGCCACGAAGCGGTGATATGATGAATTGAATCTTGAGGGATTAATTAATCATCCCATAACTGATCAGATAAAAAAGACAGCTTTTTAATAGCTAGTCTTTTGAATGCACTAGAAAATTCTTAGGTAGAAGGGGGAAAAAAAACTTGAATTCAATGATATCTGCCTATTTAAATAGCCTAGGTATGGTCTATCTACTTATACAGTTCAATCCCCTTAAGTGCAGCTTATATAGCTATAGCTTAATCAATTAATAAGAGGGTGTGTTTAACCCAGTTATTAAACTATTAAAGCCTTAGTTAGCTTATTAATAGGTATAGCCTTAGTTATAAGATAATTTATCTTAAATAGCTTACTAGCTGTTTCCTGCCTAATATAGTGGAATTTTAGTAGGGTATACTTAGTTTAGGTATACTAATTAGGGTTCTTAGTATTGATTATAGAGGCTGTATTATTATAATATAGGTCTATAGACCGCTGAAGGGGGATTTTTAGCTCTATAAAGAGCCTAGAGAGCTATTTTAGCTCTTTTATAGCCTTTACTAAAGCATCTGATTCAGCTTTTATAGTTGAGAGGGCTATAATGGTCTGTTTTTTAGCCTTCTAGTAGATAGGCCTGCTAGCTAGCTTAAAGAGGTACCTATAAATGGATTTGCTAGTGGTTTTATAGCCTGCAAAATCACTGTTTGAATAGCCTAGCAGCTGAAGAGCTGGCTGTCTAACCTATATAAGGCCTAAAGCCTTATATAAGATAGCTAGTTCTTTAAAGCCTTTTAGATACTTTAGAAGGTTTCTAGCTGTGTTATAGTGGTTGATATAGCTTTATTATATATATTAAGAAAGCTATTATATTAGAAAGGCTATATTAGGCTTGAAAAGCAGTATAAGATATATTAAAGTCCTTATAATCTACTAATAGATCTGTTGTTCGATAGGGGTAAGACCCCTTTTTAGGGGTTCTTTTAGTGCTTTAGGCTATAGGGGGATAGCTATAGGGGTTATATCTTATAGCTGAAAGCGCTAAAGAGCCTTATTAATATACTAAGACTGGTGCAGCTATAGCTCTCTTTTAGCTCAGTTATAATTGATTTGGACCCCTAAGAAAAAGGCTGTAGGGCCTTTATCTTCTATAGTAAAGACCTTATTTAACAGGCGTTTTAGCTTGTTAATATAGGGTAGGTCAGGTCCTATAATAAGGCAGTCATTAATATAGGTTATAATAAAGGTATTAGTCTTAGTATTAATAAAGACTACTGGGTTAGAGATTAAGGGTTAGAACCCTAGGGTAGCTAGCAGCTTAATTAGCTGCTATTACCACTTATAGGGGCCTTGCTTTAGCCTATATAGGGCCTTTTTCAGCAGGATAACCTGTTTTATAGCAGGGTTATAGCCTAGCTTAGCTAATAAGGCTGTTAAAGGCTGGTTTCTAAGGGTCTGGGTCTCTATAAAAGAAGAGAGACCTTCTAAAAAAGGGATAAAATACATGACTTTAGCTTGTAAAATCTGATGGAATTCACTATAAATAGCACTAATCCATTGTTTTTTAGCAGGGTCTTCTAAGGCTTATTTTCAGCTAGTAGATTCTAAAGAAGCCTTAGCAATGAATTTTACTTTTAGCTTATAGTAGATATCTATAGAGTAGGCAAGATCTAGCTGTATAGGTTTAGAGTCTTCTAACAGCTGTTCAGGCTGTTTAGTAGGCTATAGCAATTGTATTATAGGCTATAATACAGGCTGTGACAGCTGTTATAATGGTTATGGCAGCTGTTATAGTATCTATAGTATAGGCTCTAGCAGCTAAATAGGTTTTCTAGCTTGATTAAGGGCTTGTAAATCAGTCAGATCCTTTAGAGTAGGTTGATCTATTGATTTTAATGGGGTGTAAAGCTCTTTTAATTCTCCCTCTAAGCTAGAAGAGCTCTAAAGACTATAAAAATTACCCTTAAGGCCCTAACTTATAGGGCCTATTCCTTCTATAATACAAAGAAAAGAGGTCTTAATTACCTATTAGTAGGAAGGTATATAGACCAAATAGATGTTTTTGCCTAGTATAGCCAGCAGCCTAGCTAGCTCTGTTCTAGGGCTTAGTTTAGCACCTTATTAGCACTTCTCAGCAGAGATAACAACCTTATAGTAGGCTCTAATAGCTCTATAGGCTGTTAGATTTGGCTTGTTAACTGCTAGAGCTGGTTTTAGCTCTTATAAGAAGAGCTATAGTAGGCTGAGGTCTCTGTTTATAACCATTGTATAGTTAATAAGGTTAACTATAGCAGGTAAAATAACAGTCTAAAGAAAAAGTAGCAGTTAGGCCTAGATTATAGTGGCCTATAATTGATCTAGAATAACCCTTATAGAGCGTTCTAGTAGGCTATTTTATTTATAAATATAAGGGCTAGATATACTAAAACTAATACCTTTGTCTACTAACCAGTCTTTTAATAATACTAAGACCTCTTTTTCATTATTAAAATACAGCTATAAAGGGTATTTTTTATAGTAGGCTTTTAGCCCTCTAAATAACCCCTTTATAATAGAGAAGATAATATAACCTTCCTTATTAGGTAGTAAGAGAACCTTTTAATAATAGGATTTTCTTTCTATTAGAATAAGCCCTATAAAGAGCTTATTATAAGGGGTTGGTTTTATCTAAAAGGTGTCTCCCTCTATAACCTTTAGTACTTTCAGTAGGTCTGGAATTGGGTTTTTAAAGGGTCTATATACTGATTTAGCTTGTATATAAGCTAAACAGAAGAAATCTGCTTCTTTTACAACAGTAAAATCAGGTAAGCCTGCTGAAATTTTAGCGGTCTTTTTTAGCAGCTATAGGCTAATATAGCTGAGACAGATGTGTTAAATCCCTGCTAGCTATAGCAGCTTTTGATAGCTAGTTTTAACTGAAAGACCTATATCTCCCTTTATAACAGTGTTTTTAGAGGGTTCTAGAAGGGATATAGCATCTTCTAGTGGGTCTTATAGCAGGCCTGAGTCTGGATCAGGGCTTTCTGGTGTATATAGGCCTGAAATTTCAGGGCTTTTTATTGGTTCTAGTAGCTGTTTAGCTGGTTCAGAGGGCTTAGTAAGGTCCTTATACATATCAGGGGGGGGTTTAAAGGTGATTTCAACCGCTATTGGATAGCTATAATAATGGTTGGAAGGCCCTGTAAATTCAGGTGTGGGCTTCTCTTTTTGCTAAAGGAAGAAGCTGTGTTTAGTAAAGTTTAGCAGTCCATAGCTGGTTCAATCCATTATAAATAGCTTCTCTTATAGAAGTGTACCATTAGAAGTATAATACTTTACCCCACTCATTATATTTATATCCATATCAGGGATATATAGTGTATTTTTCAGCTCTAAAGTACTATAAGTTCTAGATTCAAGCCCTATAAGCACTATAAATACAGCTGTTCCAGATCCTTTTAGATAGATTGAACCACCATCAATTACTATAAGCCTTGGTTTCTTATTATAAGCATTATAACTAATAAAGAGGGTTCTATTATTAATAATATAGTATATTAAGCCAGTATTATATAATAGGGCATTCTTTAAATTAGTGTTATAATGGGTGCTATAAGCTGTTTCTTTAGGCTTTATAGCTTTTAAACCTTCTATATCAGATTTAGAATCAGAGCTCTAGGTATTAGCTATAGTATTCCAGTCACCTATAGATAGGTTATAAGTGCCTATTATAAAGGAAGCTTTATTAGGTTCCTTGCTATTAGTAGCAGGCTTCTTTATCTTTTTATCCTTTTGAAAAGGCTTATAAGGCTGTTTTTCAATGGATTTAAACGGTTTTTCCTTCTTCTTAAAGTCCTTATAGGTTTTTTTAGAAGGTTCCTTAGCTTCTCTAGCTCTATAGGAGCTAGCTTTTATAATTAAAGAGCTTTTATCTTATAGCTCTTCTAGTAAGTCTATTATAAGGAACTATAAATTCAAGGTGTTAAAAGAGATACTAAGCACTATATAAATCCTTATATTATTCCTTTAGTATTTAGCCCACTATAGAAAAGCGTCTTTTATAGCCTTTAGATACTGATTTATCTAATCTATAGGCTGTATAATAACTAAAGCTAACTATAGCTTAGTAAGTTAAGTATTAAATTCACTGTTAAATGCCTTTATAGAGCCTTTATAGCTGCTAAAGCTAAGCTTATAAAAGGCGCTATAAAGGGTTCTATACTATAGAGTAGCACTATAATAGTATTACTTATTCAATATTTTATAAGCTTTTAGCAGTATTATAACCCAACTTATAGAGGCTTATGGGTATTATATATAGCTATTATAAAGTAATAGAAGTAAAATAGCCTAATAATAGTTATTAAGGCTAAGGCTTATAGTAAGGTTTAAAAGAAAAGTGGGTAATTTAAGTGCTTATAGTTGGATTGATAGGGCCTGAAGCTATTGGTTATAGTTGTTAGGGCCCCTTAATCTATAGGCTTCTGGAAAGGCCTGTATTTTCTTAGATAGCTCTTTTAAAGCTAGTTCCTTTAGTATATTGAAGGGCTGTGCTAGCTGTGGTAATAGCTAAGGTGGCTTAGATTAAGGTTGTGATGGTTCTTTAGTACTATCAGCTATTATAGCCCCTATAACTCGGGCCTATAGCTGTTATAGTTACTGAATAAGCTCCTATATCTAGGACCAAAGAGCTTATAATTCTAATAAATTTCCTTTTATTGGAAGGTTCTGATCAGATATTTTCAGAGTTAGACTACTATAACTAGTGATTATAGCAGTATAAAAGAAAAATAAGCTTCTAAAAATAAGCTTATAGCTATATAACAGTGTTATAAACAGCTGAAAGTACCGATTATAGTAGTGCTATATATAGCTGGGTCTTAGTAAGAGCCCTGGAACTAGCTAATTGGCTAGAGGGGTGCCAGGCAAAAGGGTTGCCTATTATATACTAGCTATAATCAGGTTATAGCATAGCCAGCATAGTATCTTTGCTTAGTTAGCCAACTTCTATAATCTTATATAGGCCTTTTATAAAGTTAACTAATAATTTAAGTGATTAACTATATTTGATATAATTAATAAAGCTATAATCTATAATTCTATAAGTCTAAATTAGTAATCTATAAATCCGAAAGTAGGTTATACTATAAGCTATAGGTCTGATATTTAACTCTTATATATATAATGTTTTTTATAACTTCTAATTAATAGGAAATATAGGTCTGACTGGTTAGAGAAGGGATGAAAAATCTGATGTATAAAGAGGTTAAATACAGTAGGAAAAAGAGTCTTCTTTTTATAGTCTAGAATAACTATTCTTTTAGGCTTATAACTTATTATAATTTATAGTATAAAGTTATAACTAAAGCTAATAGTAATAATAGTGAAAGAAAGGCAGTAAATAGTTATTTAGAGTAAAGTCTATAGAAAAGAAGAAAGAAGTGATTAAATTGCTAATATAGAAAAGAAGAAGAATATAACTAAGAATCCTTCTATCTTTTATATCTATCTAATTCTAAGATAATTTGGAATTATTTTAAGATATTTTAAATAACTATTTAGAATTATTAGATATTCTAAATACTAAAATAGAAAGTAAGCACTAGTCTATCCCTTTATAGGTTAAGCTATAAGGGCTTTATAAGCTTAGCTTATTAAGCTATATAGGTCTAACTACTAGGCTATAGCAGATTAAGCTACTAGACTATAATAGATTAGGCTGCTATATATAGAAAAACCTATTTTATTTTAATAAGATCCTATAGAATAGTATAATAAAAGCTTTATAAACACTTAGCTATACCTAACTTATTAATAATAAGATATAATATAATATTCCTTACTTTAAGTATATAGCTAGATATAGGCTGGTTTAAATTATTAAATAGATATTAATCTCTTAATAGTAAATAGAAGGGACTATTAAGGAATAGATAAAATATATTATTATAAGACTATTTAATCTTATTTAAATCTTCTTGAATCTAATTAAGATAAGAGTAAAATCTAATTAATCCTTTAATAATAATATAAACCTAAAAAAAGATAAATAACTATACTCTTAACCTTATACTTACTTTATATATAGAATAGTAATAAATATAAAGTTATAAAGGAGATTAAGCTTATAAAGCATTTATCTCTATAGATATATAAACTCTTTAGTATAATATATTCACTTATCTACTTATAAGTTAAAGATATAAAGCTAGCCTTTAAATTAATCCTAAATAAAGGAATATTAATATATATTTTTATAGTTAATAAACTTAATAAAGAACCACTTACTAAATATATTCTTATAAAAAGCAGCTAGCCTATTAAGGTAATTATAAGAATTAAATATTAAATAATTATAGGATCTAAACTTATATAAAATATTAAAAAGATCTATATATATATAAAAGTATTCCTTTAACTTAAAAATATATATTACTCTAGGGGCTATAAATATATTATTAGAGATACTATAAAGTATAATTTAAAGTAAAGGATATAATATAAAATTAATAGCTTAATCTTTATTCTTTAGTATATATAATAGTTAATAGAGCTTGATTAGATAATCGCTTTAGTTCTATCCTTATAGGCCTTAAGGAAATAGCTATATAATAGAGATAAGGCTATATACTACTAAATCTAGGGTATCTATATTAAAATTCTAAGGGAGGGTTAATAATAGATTAAATCAATCTTATTAAGGGATTATAAAGCAGGGTTGCTTAGAAAACCCTAGATTTATTATAAATACAGTATATTTATTAATATATTTATAAAATAAATCTATACCTTCTTTAAGCTATATTACTTCTATAATAATAATAAGGCTTATATTTTTAATACTTATCTAAAGGAAGGGTATAAATAATTTAGAAGTTCTTTATTATTTTAATATTATATATTAATAAGGAGTTAGATAGGGGTATAATTAAATAATAATAGAGATTAAGGGAATAAAATAAGATAATATAGATACTAAGGGAGATAATAGAGATAGAAGAGGATAATATATATAAGATATCTCTTTATAAAAGAGAGCTTTATAAGTATATAAGGGTTTAAATTAATAATCCTTTATAATTATATATAATTACTTAATTAAAGGTATCTTTTATTATAGATAGCTCTTCCTTTAAAGTATGGCTTTTTATTATACTTAATAGTGATTTATAGCTAGTAAATGATATATATTTTTATTTATATGCTTTTTAAAGGGGCTGCCTTCTAGCTCTTATAACTTTTCCTTCTTTATCTTATAACTTAGCCCTTTTAATTTTAGAATTATTAATCTATCTCTTATTCTCTTTAGGTTTTTAATATAGATATTATTTAATTATAGAAATTAATTAAGATAATATTTATTCTTAGCTCCTTAATATTAGTTCTATTATAAATATAATTATTCTATATAGTATAATTATTTATAAAGTTAATTTATTATAAAATAATTATATTAAATTCTTTAATAGTATTAAACTATCTTTTATAATAGAAATAATAATAAGTTATAAGGCCTTTTTAATTTAATATTATTTAATCTTTATAAATTAATACTAATTCTCTTTTTTATTTTTAGATTTAAATAATATTTAAAGTATAGATTCTAGAAGGAGTAAATATAGATTAAATGAATTATCCTTTTTATTATAAGGTATCCTTTACTATTAAGTTTATAAAAGATATATCTAGTACTCTTATATAATTAGCTAAGGGCTAAAGTCTTAAATAATACTTTTAGGAAGGTAATCTTTATAATACTTAAGAATATTCTATATTAAAGTTTATTATAAAAACCCAAGTACCTTGCTTTATATTTATATTAATTAAAATAGGATATATTTATAGATATTTCTTTAATATTTTAATAAAATAGAAAGAGAGGATCTACTCTTTATTTATTAATTATTATAAGATTATTAATCTGGTTCTATATTCCTACTATATATAATCCTTCTTAATCACTATTATAGCTATTAGAAAGTATATTATATAGCTATATTATCTATATATTTTAATCCTAGATAAGTATAATAGATATTATTTAAATTATAAATAGGATAGATATATAGACTATAAATAGAGAGGACTTTATAGCTATTAATCCAAGCCAGAGGATAAAAGGAAGTAAATAACTTTCTTAGAAAAGGACTAGATTAAAGAATTAAAGGGACCAATTATTCTAGATTTCTTAAATATATCTATTACTCTCTGCTTATAGAAATATTAGCTATTAACTTTAAAGGTTAGGTATATAATAAAATAGGATATAGATAAGATAATAAAAAAAAACCTTAATAAGATTTAATAGATATAGATAGGATTAAATAATTCCTTAATTATTAAGATATAAATTTAATTTAAAAGGGATAAGATAAATTAATTTTAGAATAATAATATTAATTATATAATCCAGATAGTTTAATATTAATAAATAAATTAACTTTTAAAGGTATTAATTAATCTTTATAAAATAAAGTAAATTAATAAAAAAATATAATTAATTTAATATAGTATTATAAAATATATATATAATAAAATAAGAAAGGGATTTATATAAATAAAAAAGTTAAAGAAAGATAATATTATAATACTAAAATAATTTATAAGAACTCTTATTTTTAATAGGAATTTAATAAGTTTTTTAAAGTAAAAAGAAAGGTTTTAGGTATATAAGTATAAGCTTTATTTGATTTTGGTTAGTATAGGTATAGAATAGATCTAAGAGTAGGTTTATAGTTAAGGGTATAATAAAATTAAACTAATATAGATTAAGGAAAGATTATAAAGGAATAAGATTAATAAGGATTATTTAATTATTAATATAAGAATAGTTTAGTTATTATAGTTAAGGTTTAGGAGTATTAATTATCTATTATAATTGGTTTGGTATGATTGGTTTATATATTAGTAATAGAATATTATATATAAAGAATAAAATTTATTATACCTTTTAAGAAATATTATTAAGATCCTCCTTATTAAGGATTTTTAAATAGAATTCAGGCTAGGAAATCCTTGATTTAAGTATATAAAAAGTTATATATATATCTAAAGTAAGTATAATTAATATATACTCTTCTAGTATTAGATTAGGCTAGAGATTATAACTTTAAACCAAGATTTAATAGTTAATAATAAGTCTAGAAAGTCTTCTTTAAGATTAATATTAAAGTTAAAGTCTTAGGATATTATTTAATTAATAGATAAGTTAAAGTATACAAGAGGGTTTAATAATCCTAGCTCTCTTTTTTCCTTATATAATTCTTATTTATCTTTAAGTCTAAAGAGCTATATATTAGTATTAGATATTATTAAAATAATATGGGTTTTTTCTATATATAGCAGCCTAACCTATTATAGTCTAGCAGCTTAACCTACTATAGTCTAGTAGCTTAATCTACTATAGCCTAGCAGCTAGACCTATATAGCTTAGTAAGCTAAGCTTATAAAGCCTTTATAGCTTAACCTATAAAGGGATAGACTAGTGCTTACTTTCTGTTTTAGTATTTAGAATATCTAATAATTCTAAATAGTTATTTAGAATATCTTAAAATAATTCTAAATTATCTTAGAATTAGATAGATATAAAAGATAAAAGGATTCTTAATTATATCCTTCTTCTTTTCTATATTAGCAATTTAATCACTTCTTTCTTCTTTTCTATAGACTTTACTCTAGATGATTATTCGCTGCCTTTCTTCCACTGCTATCACTACTAGCTTTAATTATAACTTTATACTATAAATTATAATAGATATCTATTAGCTATACTTATCTTTAATAAACTTCTTTAAATGGTTTTTAAAATAGATCTTATCTAGGAGAATCCTATCTATTATATAAAGTATATATACTTTAATAATATCTACTTATAAAGCAATCCAATATAGGCTATACTAGTATATTATTATCTTTATTATATAGGATTTATCCTACTTCTTAAGTATATTATATATAAGCATTAGGTTATTTAATATTAGTTAATTATATTCTAATTAAAGTATATATTTATTAATAATATCTATTCTTATTATTAGCTTTTTCTTAAAATTAATTATTTTTTCTCTAGTCTTTATTATATCTTCTAATCTTCTTTTTAGTATTTAGATATAAGACTTAAATAAATCCTTAGTATTAATAATAATATCCTAATTAATAAGCCTTTATATTAGAAATTTGATTTTAAATAATAAGATAGGATTATATCTATATATAAGATAAAAGGTAGAGAAGCTATAGGATAATTTAATTATAGTTCTATCTATAAGAATAGCTACTTTAAGATATCTTATCTATTTAAAATCCCTTTTTAATATCTTTACTATTATAGATATAAGGCTTTAATAATCAACTTTAACTATAGAATTAGCTATAGGATTATACCTAGATATTTAAATATATTTTATATCTTAATTAAATAATATCTAAGAAAGAAGCTCTTTTATTTTAGATCTATTATTAATAATTATATAAAGTATAAGTCTATATTATTATATCAAGGTTATAATAAATCTAATTATAGCTCTTAAGTTAATCTATTATATTGATTAAACTTCTATCTATCTGATTAAGTTATAATAAGCTTCTATAAGGAAGTTTATATTATAATTAGATAATATATATTATAAATCAAAGTATACTTTTAATATTAACTACCTAGATAATATTAGAATTATTAGTTCTTTACCTTATTATAATATAAACTTTTAATATTTAAGATAGTAGGCTATAACTAAGGAAATATTATTCTATATCTTTCCCTAATAATATCTATTAAAGAGAGTTTTAAAGATAATTGTTTTATCTTTATACCCTTAAGCTATATAATAGCTTATTATTAATTTCTTATAGATAGATAAATTATTAATAATTAATATAGAATGATTTCTTTTATAAGTTAGCCTTAGCTAAAGTTTTCTATCCTTAATAAAGAATCTTTAAGCTTTCTAATATAGTATTCTAAATTATACTCTATTAAGATTAGATAATCTCTTTAATTAATATAGAAATCTAATAATCTACTAGGACTCTATAGAATATTTAGATTCTAGTATATCTAATTATATTAACTTAAGATATATATTAATTATATCCTTTAAATCCCTATTAATTTTAGTATTTATTTAATCAGATAGCTCTAATCCTTTTTAAGAAAGTCTATCTATTATACTATTATTTTTTCTAGGAATATATTTAATAATAAAATTAAATAATATAATATAACTAATCCAGTAAATAATAAGACTATTTAATATATTATAAATAGTACTATTAAGCTAGTATATAAGAATATATATATCTATCTCTAAAATAAATTATATACTATTAATATATCCTCTAAGCCTTTAGAGTATAAAGAGAATAGCCTTATACTCTTGCTTTATTATATTATAACTATATTTAGCCTTATTCTAATAATCACTTTTAAACCTAATTAGATATTATTATTTATCTAGAACTTATATTAAAATATTCTCTATCCCTTAAGGCTAGTATCTACTATAAATATAATTTCTTTACTCTTCTTAGAAAGATTAAATAATATTAAAATAAGAATAGTTATTATTATATCCCTAAGCTTAGCTATTATCTTTAATTATAATCCTCTTTACTTTTAAAGAGCTTCCTTTTATAATAGAATAATAAAAAAGAGAGTAATAATAATAAAGTTATATATTTAAATTTAATAATAGCTAATAAATCTAAGAAAAGCTTTAATATCTATTATATTATAATAGATAAGTTATTCTAGGATCTTAATAATCTTCTCTTTAATTAGTTTTCCCTTAGATATCCTATAAAGGAATCTAATAATAATAATTATATTTTAATAATATCTTGATTTCCCTTTTAATATTATATATCCAAAGAGCTTAATATTAAAAAAGACTTTATTAAGGTTCTATAAATACTTAAGTATATATTTCTATACCTTAAAAAGAATCTCTTTATTATTATAAATAAATTATAATCTATATATAATAATATTATTAAGGAAGGGTTTATAAATATCTAGGATAAAATCAAATAATATCTAAATTATAATTCTTATAAACTAGGCTATAGAATTTATAATACCCTAAGGGAGTATATATATCCTTAAAAGACTAATAGTAAAAGAAAATATAATAAGATCCTTACTCTTTTTATCTAATAGGACTTAATTATAGCTAGAAAAAAAATCCAATAATAAGAGTATAGTATATATAGAGAAGTCTTTATTAAAAGAATTAATACTAAAAGAAATAAATATATCTTTAAGAATAATAATATTATATTTTATAATAGTATTAATTAAATAAAGCCCTCTATCCTTTTTCTTAATAAAGAAATATTAATTCCTATAGAAGGTATAAGACTCTTCTAATATATAATTCTTAAAGTATATCTTTAATAACTCTATAGCTTTTACTTTTAATCCTTATAAAATAGGGATAGAATATATCTACTAGATTAAATAAGAAATCACTTTAATAACTTAAGAAGATATAACTAGTTAATTAAATATTTTATTTTCTTTAAATTATTAAAATAAAGCTTATTCTCTATTATAAAGAATCTTTAAAAAAATATTAATCTTTTATTAGATTAATATATCCTTAATTTAAAAGAGGATTTCCTTAAGGTATTCTCTATAAAGTTAGGATCTCTTAAATATATTCAAGAACTTTAGGGTAATATATTTAATAAAGGGTATATCTAGATTAATTCTTCCCTTTACTTTCTTTTATTTTTTCTTTTTTTAAAATAGATTATTATTAGATATAAATCTATTTAAAAGAATATTATTAATAGGATTAACTTTATTAGCCTTTTTCTTATATAAGATATAGATATATACCTTAAGGGGATTATATAATTAATATATTTCTTTTTTTTTAGATTTCTTCTTTTTCTTTAAGAAATCTAATTCAGCCTTAATTATTTCCAAAGCTTTAATATACTGCTTTATAGACTCTATTAATATACTCTTAATAATTACCTTATTATTATTAGAGTTAAGCTCTATTAATATTTCTTTATTATTCTTAAAAAGCTATTCTAAATTAATTGATTCCTTATTATTAATTATACCTCTAATAATATAATTAATATTTAGTTTTTTAAGGAATTAGATTTATTTTATTTCTAATAAATAATATCTATAATAGAAGTAATTATTTATACTTACCCTATTTAATACTATATATATAAGTCTTTACCCTTTTAAGAATAATTAAATAATAGCTTAGCTATTCTAATAAATAGTATCCCTAGGATAAAAGGTATTATAACTCTATCTAATACTATATATAAATAAGTGGATATCTAAATGATTCCTATATAAAATTAAACTTCTATTTTCTTAATTATTTAAATAATCTGCTTAGAGAATAATATTATTTTAATCTTGATTAGATTATATTTAACCCTATATTTCTTAGCTAATGATTTTAAGATAATATTATCTTTAAATCTTAAATTAATAAATATATTTATTGCTTTCTTTTCTTAAGAATTAATCTTAATTTAAATCTTAAGTATTTATTATATATTTAATAATTAATAGTTATCTAAATATATTTAAATAACCTTATAAGGTATCTTATTAGAAAAGAAGCTTATATTATTATAGAGATTATCTTTAATTAGTTCTAGAATATAGAAATAATATAGGCTTAATAGATCTATATTATCTTAATCTTAATTAGATAATATTATTTAATACTAGTTATAATTAAGAGAGGCTTCTTTTTATATCTTAATTATAGCTATAATACTAATATATAATTATTTAATTAGCTTATTAAAGAAGGCTTTATTATATCTTATCTATAGGTAAACTTAAATTACTTTTATTATATTCTTTAGCTTTATTAAAGATATAAGATTATCTAATCTATTCCTAGGGATATAAAGGACTTTTATTATATCTTTAGCCTAATCTAATAGATCCTAGCCTATAATTATTCTAAGCTTTAAATTAAGATTAATTAATATATAAAATAATATAGTAATTATCTTTATAAGTAAGATCTCCTTTAGTTTTAATTAATAATAAGGAAATCTTATATTTTAATCTATTATTTATAATATATTCTTAGGTATAATTATTAAATTAAAAGGTATTATTCTATCTAATATTAGAGTAGTCTTAGGAGTAGGCTCTTAATATATAATAATTAAAGGTTTAATTAACTCTTTATTATTATCCCTCTATCTCTTTCTCTTATTAATATTTATATTAATTATATATATTAATACTATTTAATCCTCTATATCTTTATATTAAGAGAGTAATATAAAAGAAATTTAGATTATATTTTTATTAGATATAATATCTAAGTATTATAACTTTATAAGTTATTATTTAAGGCCTAGATAAGAGATATATTTTTTAAAGATTATACTTTTATATTTATTTAATATCTATTTAAAGTGCTAAAAGGCTTTAGCTTTAATTAAGAGAATAAAAGATATAACTATATAATTAAAGAAGTTAATAGCTTAAGCTATTATAAGCTTTTAATAGTATCCTTTTATCTTAAGGAATTATTATATAATAATAGAAGGAATTATATTATAATTTATAGTATAAAGTTATAACTAAAGCTAATAGCGATAATAGTAGAAGAAAGGCAGCGAATAGTTATCCAGAGTAAAGTCTATAGAAAAGAAGAAAGAAGTGATTAAATTACCGATATAGAAAAGAAGAAGGATATAACTAGGAATCCTTTTATCTTTTATATCTATCTAATTCTAAGATAATTTAGAATTATTTTAAGATATTCCAAATAACTATTTAGAATTATTAGATATTCCAAATACTAAAACAGAAAGTAAGCACTAATCTATCCCTTTATAGGTTAAGCTATAAGAGCTTTATAAGCTTAGCTTACTAAGCTATACAGGTCTAGCTGCTAGGCTATAATAGATTAAGCTGCTAGACTATAGCAGATTAGGCTGCTATATATAGAAAAAACCCATTTTATTTTAACAAATTATACTCTAGCCTATAATATATTCTAGGTTTAATATCCTAATATATAAATTATATATATAGAATCTAAGTTTAGTATTATATATTAATTTATTATAATAGAAGGGAAAATAGCTTAATAAGTTATAATACTAATAATTATTCTTATCTTATCTCCTTTAAAGAGAGAAGATATTAAAATCCTTATTATTACTAAGATTAAATATTATTTAATTAAATAAAAAATTTATTAAGCCTTTATACTATAGATCCTTACTAATATATATATTAATATCTATCTATATTTTAATAATTATTTAAATAATATCTTCTTTAATAACTATATTAATCTTAAGGTTATTAATAAACTTAATCAACTCCTCTATATCTATTAACTTAGCTTTAAAGAATATAATCTTAATAATAATTAAAAAGAACCTTTCTTTAGAATAAAGATCCTATATAATTGGATTCTTTATTATAATAACTTAATTAAGTATTACTCTAATAATAATTATATTTATCTGATTCCTAAGACTATTAGAAATCTTATACTATTTAATAGCTAGTTTAATAATTACTTAATTATTAAAGTATCCTTAAAGCTGCTTATATAGTATCTTCTTAAGTTTATAAAGATTACTAATAGAATTTGCTTAGATAACCTTAATAAGAAGCCTTATTAATATAGTCTTATATAATATATAAGATAGTAGTTTTAAATCCTCTTAATTTAAATTATATTAAGAAGTATAAAATCTATACCTATTAAGCTAGTTCAGAATATCTTTAATAGACTCTAGGTATTATTATTTAAGCACTTTCAAATAATCTTTATATAATCTTAACTATTATAAATCTCCTTTAAAGAAATAATTCTTTAATACTTCTTTAGCTTTTATCTATAAAAGATTATAAATAAATCCCTAGATAATATCTTTATAAGTATTAATTATATAATATATAAAGTAATTATATTTCTTCTTATTAATTATATTATTATCTTTTATCTTAAGCTTATAGCTTAAAAGGTATTTAATAATATTAATCCTATTAAAGTATTTAATAAACTTAAGGTTAATAGTATATCTCTTAGATTTATTTATAATAAAGATATTCTTAAAATCATTAAAAAGAATAATATTAATCTTAGTAATACTTTATTAAAAACTCTTAATAATATTATCCCTTAATTAATCAATTAATTATAAGCCTGATCTATTAAAGGAAGGGCTATTAGAATTTATAATAAATATTATACTAGATAAAGGAATACTTAAAGTAAGAATATTAGGGATAATAATCTTAAAAGTAATAATTCTAATAATAAAGTTAAAGCTATTTAAAAATCTTCTTCTTTAATATAAAGAGTATCTATTTAAACTAAAAGCTAATAATATACTAAGAAGATCTAATAATAATAAAGGCTTCCTATTATAAAAGTATTTAAATATCCAGTCTAAGAAGGAGTTATCTTAACTCTTATATAATAATACCTTATTAATTATATCTTAGTATTAGTATAAAACCTTTCCTTTAAGAATAGATACTATACTTAAATCAAGAATAATAATTCCTATATTATTATAATTAAATAATATCTTATTTCTAAAATATTAAGATTACTTTTAAATAGAAAGCTTTTTTAGTATTAAAAATAAAACCTATAAAGAGAGAAAAGAGATAAAAACATTTCCTAAGATTAATTAAACTATTAGAATATTAACCTATAATATAAAAAAACAAAACTAAGGGTTAATATATAGCTAATATTATTTATTATTAATTAGATAATTAATATTAAAAGCTATATAAGCTAATTATCTATAATAGTTCTTTTTATATTTACTTATATTTTAATTAAGCAAAATTAATAAATTTAGAATACCCTATCTTTTTAATCTAATATTCAATATATAAATTATCTTTTATATATATTCTAGATAGAAGCTTATCTTAGAATTAAATATTCTCTTATTTTTTCTTTTAATAGTTTAATATTCTATAATATTAGATTCTAATAAAAAAGAAATTAATAATATCTTATTATTTAATTAAAATAGTATATAATATCCCTGCTTTATAAACTTTAGATCTTTTAATAAATAAGCTTAGCTCTTTTATTTCTAGATTTCTAAGCTATTATCCTTAAAGGTATCTCTTAATTATATTAATCAAAAGATCTTATAAGAATGCCTATAATAATTCTTCTTAAACTAATCCTTATAATAGCTTAAAAGTATCCTTAAATATATTATATTATTAGTCTAGTATTAATTAATCCTTCTAATAGTAAAGTAAATAAGATATCCCTTTATCTTAATTATTAGTTTTAATAAAAGGAAAACAATATATATAATAATATTAATACTATCTATAGAACTATAGTATGATTTTAAGATAATTATATAGCTAGTATAATCTATAAGGATTAAATAGATAAGAAAAGCTATAAAGCAGTGATATAATAAATTAAACTTAAGGGATTAATTAATTATCCTATAACTGATTAGATAAAAAAGATAGCTTTTTAATAGCTAGTCTTTTAAATATACTAAAAAATTCTTAGATAGAAGAGGAAAAAAAAACTTAAATTTGATAATATCTTACTATTTAAATAGCCCAGATATAGCCTATCTACTTATACAGTTCAATCCCTTTAAGTGCAGCTTATATAGCTATAGCTTAATCAATTAGTAAGGGGGTGTATTTAACCCAGCTATCAAACTAAGGATATTATTTATTAGAATAGCTAAGCTATTATTTGATTATTCTTAGAAGAGTAAAGATTTATATATATAATATTAAATAGGGTAAATATAAATAATTACTTCTATTATAGATACTATTTATTAAGAATAAAATAAATCTAATTCCTTAAAAAACTAAATATTAATTATATTACTAAAGATATAATTAATAATAAGGAATTAATTAATCTAAAATAGCTTCTTAAAAATAATAAAAAAATATTAATAGAGCTTAATTCTAATAATAATAAGATGATTATTAAGAGTATATTAATAGAGTCTATAAAGCAGTATATTAAAGCTTTAAAAGTAGCTAAGATTAAATTAGACTCTTTAAAGAAAAAGAAGAAATCTAAAAGAAAGGGAATATATTGATTATATAATCCCTCTAAGATATATATCTATACCTTATATAAGAAGAAGGTTAATAAAATTAATCCTATTAATAATATTCCTTTAGATAGATCTATACTTAATAGTAATTTATTTTAGAAAAAGAAGAAATAAAAGAAAGTAAAAAGAAGAATTGATCTAGATATATCCTTTATTAAATATATTATTTTAAAGTTCTCTAATATATCTAAGGGATCCTAACTTTATAGAGAATACCTTAAAGAAATCCTCTCTTAAACTAAGAATATATTAATTTAATAGAAGATTAATATTTTCCTAGAGATTCTTTATAATAAAAAATAGGCTTAATCTTAATAATTTAAAGAAAATAGAATACTTAATCTATTAATTATATCTCCTTAAATTATTAAAATAATTCCTTATTTAGTTTAATAGATATATTTTATCTCTATTCTATAAGGATTAGAAGTAAAAGCTATAGAGTTATTAAAGGTATACTTTAAAAATTATATATTAAAAGAGTCTTATACCTCCTATAAGAATTAATATTTCTTTATTAAGAAAAAGGATAAAGGGCTTTATTTAATTAATATTATTATAAAATATAATACTATTACTCTTAGAGATATATTTATCCCTTTTAGTATTAATTCCTTTAATAAAGATTTCTTTATATATATTATACTCTTATTATTAGATTTTTTTTCTAGTTATAATTAAATCCTATTAAATAAAAAAAATAGGGATCTTATTATATTTTCTTTTATTATTAATCTTTTAAGGATATATATACTTCTTTAAGGTATTATAAATTCTATAGCTTAGTTTATAAGAATTATAATTTAAATACTATTTAATCTTATCCTAGATATTTATAAACCCTTTCTTAATAATATTATTATATATAGGCTATAATCTATTTATAATAATAAAGAGATTCTTCTTAGGGTATAGAAATATATACTTAAATATTTATAGAATCTTAATAAAGTTCTTTTTAATATTAAACTCTCTAGATATATAATATTAGGAGAGAAATCAAGATATTATTAAAATATAATTATTATTATTAGATTCCTTTATAGGATATTTAAGAGGAAATCAATTAAAGAGAAGATTATTAAGATCCTAGAATAGCTTATCTATTATAATATAATAGATATTAAAGCCTTTCTTAAACTTATTAGCTATTATTAAATTTAAATATATAACTTTATTATTATTATTCTTCTTATTATTATTTTATTATAAAAGAAAGCCTTTTAGAAATAGAGAGGATTATAATTAAAGGTAATAGCTAAGCTTAAGGATATAATAATAACTATCCCTATTTTAATATTATTTAATCTCTTTAAAGAGGGCAAAGAAATTATATTTATAATAGATACTTTAATAGCTAGGTTAAACACACCCCCTTACTAGTTTACTAAGCTATAGCTATATAAGCTGCACTTAAGGGGATTAAACTATATAAGTAGATAGGTTATACCCAGGCCATTTAAACAAACAGATATTATCAAATTTAATTTTTTTTCCTCCCTTCTACCTAAGAATTTTCTAATATATTTAAAAGACTAGCTATTAAAAAGCTATATTCTTTATCTATTTAATTATAAAATAATCAATTAATCCCTTAAATTCAATTTATTATATTATTACTTTATAGCTTTTCTTATCTATTTAATCCTTATAAACTATACTAGCTATATAACTACCCTAAAATTATCCTATAATTCTATAAATAGTATTAATATTATTATATATATTATTTTCCTCTTATTAAAACTAATAATCAAGATAGAGAGATATCTTATTTACTTTACTATTAGAAGGATTAATTAATACTAGACTAATAATATAATATATTTAGAAGCACTTTTAAGCTATTATAAGGACCAGTCTAAAAAGAATTATTATAGATACCCTTATAAAACCTTCTAATTAATATAATTAAAAAATACCTTTAAGGATAATAGCCTAGAAATCTAAAAATAAAAAAGCCAAGCTTATTTACTAAAAGACTTAAAGTCTATAAAGCAGGAATATTATATATTATCCTAGTTAAATAGTAAGGTATTATTAATTTCTTTTTTATTAGAATCTAATACTATAAAATACTAAACTACTAAAAGAAAAAATAAAAGAATATTTAATCCTAAGATAAGCTTTTATCTAGAATATATATAAAAAATAACTTATATATTAAATATTAAATTAAAAAGATAGGGTATCTTAAACTTATTAATTTTATTTAATTAAAATATAAATAAATATAGAAAGAACTATTATAAATAATCAGCTTATATAGCTTTTAATATTAATTATTTAATTAATAATAAGCAATATCAGCTATATATTAACCCTTAGTTTTGCTTTTTTATATTATATATTAGTATTCTAATAGTTTAGCTAATCTTAGGAAATATTTTTATCTCTCTTCTCTCTCTATAGATCTTATCCTTAATACTAAAGAAGCTTCCTATTTAAAAACAATCTTAGTATTTTAGAAATAAGATACTATTTAATTATAATAATATAAGAATTATTATCCTTAATTTAAGTATAGTATTTATTCCTAAAAAAAGGTTTTATATTAATATTAGGATATAATTAATAAGATATTATTATATAAGAGTTAAGATAACTCTTTCTTAGACTAAATATTTAAATACCTTTATAATAGGAAGCCTTTATTATTATTTAATCTTCTTAATATATTATTAATCCCTAGTTTAAATAAATACTCTCTATATTAAAAAAGAAGATCTTTAAATAGCTCTAACTCTATTATTAGAATTACTACTCCTAAGACTATTATCCCTAATATCCTTACTCTAAATACTTCTTTATTTAGTATAATATCTATTATAAATTCTAATAGCTCTTCCCTTAATAAATCAAGCTTATAATTAATTAATTAACTAAGGGATAATATTATTAAGAATTTTTAATAAAGTATTATTAAAACTAATATTATTCTCCTTAATAATCTTAAGGATATCCTTATTATAAATAAACCTAAGAAATATATTATTAATCTTAAGCTTATCAAACACTTTAATAAGACTAATATTATTAAATATCTTTTAAGCTATAAGCTTAAGATAAAAGATAATAATATAACTAATAAAAAGAAATATAATTACTTTATATATTATATAATCAATACCTATAAAGATATTATCTAAGGACTTATCTATAATTTTTTATAAGTAAAAACTAAAGAAATACTAAAGAATTATTTCTTTAAAAAAGACTTATAGCAATTAAGATTATATAAAGATTATTTAAAAGTATTTAAATAATAATATCTAGAATCTATTAAAGATATTCTAAATTAGCTTAATAAGTATAGATTCTATACTTCCTAATATAATTCAAATTAAAAGAACTTAAAACCATTATCTTATATATTATATAAGACTATATTAATAAGACTCCTTACTAAGATTATTTAAATAAATTCTATTAATAATCCCTATAAACTTAAGAAGATATTATATAAATAGCTCTAAGGATACTTTAATAATTAAATAATTATTAGATTAGCTATTAAATAATATAAGACTTCTAATAATCTTAAAAACCAGATAAATATAATTATTATTAAAGTAATACTTAATTAAATCATTATAATAAAGAATCTAATTATATAGAACCTTTATTTTAAAGAAAAGTTCTTTTTAACTATTATTAAGATTATATCCTCTAAAGCCAAGCTAATAGATATAAAGAAATGAATCAAGCTTATTAATAACCTTAAGATTAATATAACTACTAGAGAAGATATTACTTAAATAATTATTAAAATATAAATAGATATTAATATATATATCAATAAGGATCTATAGTATAAAGGCCTAATAAGTTTTTTATCTAATTAAATAATATTTAATCTTAATAATAATAAGGATTTTAATATCTCCTCCCTTTAAGAAAGATAAGATAAAAATAATTATTAATACTATAACTTATTAAGCTATTTTCCCTTCTATTATAATAAATTAATATATAATACTAAACTTAAGTTCTATATATATAATTTATATACTAAGATATTAAATCTAGAATATATTATAAGCTAGAGTATAATTCCTTCTATTATTATATAATAATTTCTTAAGATAAAAGGATACTATTAGAAGCTTATAATAGCTTAAGCTATTAATTTCCTTAATTATATAGTTATATCTTTTATTCTCTTAATTAAAGCTAGAGCTCTTTAATACTTTAAATAAGTATTAAATAAATATAAAGGTATAATCTTTAGAAAATATATCTCTTATCTAGGCCTTAAATAGTAATCTATAAAGTTATAATACTTAGATATTATATCTAATAAAAATATAATCTAAACTTCTTTTATATTACTCTCTTAATATAAAGATATAAAGGATTAAATAGTATTAATATATATAATTAATATAAATACTAATAAGAGAAAGAGATAAAAAAGCAATAATAAAGAATTAATTAAATCTCTAACTATTATATATTAAGAGCTTACTCCTAAGGCTACCCTAATATTAGATAGGATAATACCTTTTAATCTAATAACTATATCTAAGAATATATTATAAATAATAGATTAGAATATAAAACTTCCTTATTATTAATTAAAACTAAAGGAAATCTTACTTATAAAGATAGTTATTATATTACTTTATATATTGATTAATCTTAATCCAGAGCTTAGGATAATTATAGATTAGGATCTATTAGATTAAGCTAAAGATATAATAGAAATCCTCTATATCCCTAGGAATAGATCAGATAATCCTATATCTTTAATAAAACTAATAAATATAATAAAAATAATTTAAGTTTATCTATAGATAAGGTATAATAAAGCCTTCTTTAATAAGCTAATTAAATAATTATATATTAGTACTATAGCTATAATTAAAATATAAGAAAAAGCCTCTTTTAATTATAATCAGTATTAAATAGTATTATCTAATTAAGATTAAGATAATATAGATCTATCAGGCCTATATTATTTTTATATTCTAAAACTAATTAAAGATAATCTCTATAATAATATAAGCTTCTCTTATAATAAGGTATCTTATAAGATTACTTAAATATACTTAGATAGCTATTAATTATCAAATATATAATAAATACCTAAGATCTAAGTTAGGATCGATTCTTAAAAAGGGAAAGTAATAAATATACTTATTAATTCAAGCTCTAAAGGTAATATTATCTTAAAATCACTAGCCAAGAAATATAGAATCAAATATAATTTAATTAAGATTAAAATAATATTATTCTCTAGATAAATCATTTAAATAATTAAGAAAATAAAAGTTCAACTCTATATAGAAACCACTTAAATATCCACTTATCTATATATAGTATTAAATAGAGTTATAATACCCTTTATCTTAGGGATATTATTTATTAAAATAGCTAAGCTATTATTTAATTATTCTTAAAAAGATAGAGATTTATATATATAATATTAAATAAGGCAAATATAAGTAATTACTTCTATTATAGATATTATTTATTAAGAATAAAATAAATCTAATTCTTTAAAAAACTAAATATTAATTATATTATTAAAGATATAATTAATAATGAGGAATTAATTAATCTAGAATAGCTCTTTAAGGATAATAAAGAAATACTAATAAAGCTTAACTCTAATAATAATAAATTAATTATTAAGAGTATACTAATAAAATCTATAAAATAATATAATAAAGCTTTAAAAGCAGTTAAGGCTGAATTAGACTCCTTAAAGAAAAAGAAGAAATCTGAAAAAAGAGGAATATATTAATTATATAATCCCCTTAAGATATATATTTATACCTTATATAAGAAGAAAACTAATAAAGTTAACCTTATTAATAATATTCCTTTAGATAGATTTATATCTAATAGTAATCTATTTTAGAAAAAAAAGAAATAAAAGAAAGTAAAGAAAAGAATTAATTTAGATATACTCTTTATTAAATATATTACTTTAAAGTTCTCTAATATACCTAAAGGATCCTAACTCTATAAAGAATACCTTAAGGAAATCCTCTCTTAAACTAAAAATATATTAATCTAATAAAAAATTAATATTTTCCTAAAGATTCTCTATAATAGAGAATAGGCTTTATCTTAGTAATTCAAAGAAAATAGAATACTTAATCTATTAATTATATCTCCTTAAATCATTAAAGTAATTCTTTATTTAATCTAATAGATATATTCTATCCCTATTCTATAAGGATTAAAAGCAAAAGCTATAAAATTATTAAAGATATACTTTAAGAATTATATATTAAAAGAGTCTTATACCTTTTATAGAAATCAATATTTCTTTATTAAGAAAAAGAATAAAAGGCTTTATTTAATTAATATTATTATAAAATATAATACTATTACTCTTAGAGATATATTTATCTCTTTTAATATTAATTCTTTTAATAAAGACTTCTCTATATATACTATACTCTTATTATTAGATTTCTTTTCTAATTATAATTAAATCCTATTAAATAAAAAGAATAGGAATCTTATTATATTTTCTTTTATTATTAATCTTTTAAGGATATATATACTCCCTTAAAGTATTATAAATTCTATAGCTTAGTTTATAAAAATTATAATTTAAATATTATTTAATCTTATCCTAGATATCTATAAACCCTTCCTTAATAATATTATTATATATAGGCTATAATCTATTTATAATAATAAAGAGATTCTTCCTAAAATATAAAAATATATACTTAAGTATTTATAAAACCTTAATAAAGTCCTTCTTAATATTAAGCTCTTTAAATATATAATATTAGAAGGGAAATCAAGATATTATTAAAATATAACTATTATTATTAGATTCCTTTATAAAATATCTAGAAAAAAACCAGTTAAAGAGATGATTATTAAGATCCTAAAATAGCTTATCTATTATAATATAATAGATATTAAAGCCTTTCTTAAATTTATTAATCACTATTAAATTTAAATATATAACTTTATTATTATTACTCTTCCCCTTATTATTCTATTATAAAAGAAAGCCTCTTAGAAGTAGAAAGGATTATAATCAAAGGTAATAATCAAGCTTAAGGATATAATAATAACTATCCCTATTTTAATATCACTTAATCTCTTTAAAGAGAGTAGAGAAATTATACTTATAATAGATATTAGCCTTAAAGGATAGAGAGTAGTTTTAATATAAATCCTAAATAGATAATAATACCTAATTAGATTTAAAAGTGATTATTAGAATAAGGCTAAATATAGCTATAATATAATAAAGTAAGAGTATAAGGCTATTCTCTTTATATTTTAAAGGCTTAGAGGATATATCTATAATATATAATTTACTTTAGAGATAGATATATATATCCTTATATACTAGCTTAATAATATTATTTATAATATATTAGATAATCTTATTATTTATTAGATTAATTATATTATATTATTTGATTTTACTATTAAATATATTCTTAGGAAAAATAATAATATAGTAGATAGACTTTCTTAGAAAGGATTAAAGCTATCTAATTAAATAAATATTAAAGTTAATAAGGATTTAAAGGATATAATCAATATATATCTTAGATTAATATAATTAAATATACTAGAACCTAGATATTCTATAGAATCCTAATAGATTATTAGATTCCTATATTTATTAGAGAGACTATTTAATCTTAATAAAGTATAATTTAAAATATTATATTAGAAAGCTTAAAGATTCTTTATTAAGAATAAGAAACTTTAATTAAAGCTAACTTATAAAAGAAATCATCCTATATTAATTATTAATAACTTACCTATCTATAAGAAATTAATAGTAAGCTATTATATAGCCTAAGGGTATAAAGGTAAAGCAGTTATCTTTAAAACTCTCTTTAATAAATACTATTAAGGAAAGATATAGAATAATATTTCCTTAGCTATAGCCTATTACTCTAAGTATTAAAAGTTTATATTATAATAGGGTAGAGAATTAATAATTCTAATATTATCTAAATAATTAATATTAAAAGTATACTTTAATTTATAATATATACTATTTAATTATAATATAAACTTCCTTATAAAAGCTTATTATAACTTAATCAAATAGATAGAAGTTTAACTAATATAATAGATTAACTTAAGGGCTATAACTAGGTTTATTATAATCTTAATATAGTAATATAGATTTATACTTTTTATAGTTATTAATAGTAGATCTAAAATAAAAGGGCTTCTCCTTTAGATATTATTTAATCAGGGTATAAAATATATTTAAATATCTAGATATAATCCTACAGCCAATTCTATAGTTAAAGTTAATTATTAAAGCCTTATATCTATAATAGTAAAGATATTAGAAGAGGACTCTAAATAAATAAAATACCTTAAAGCAGCTATTCTTATAAATAGAACTATAATCAAATCATTCTATAGCTTCTCTGCCTTTTATCTTATATATAAGTATAACCCTATCTTATCATTTAAAATTGAATTTCTAATATAAAGGCTTATTAATTAAGATATTATTATTAATACTAAGGACTTATTTAAGTCTAATATCTAAATATTAGAAAGAAGATTAAAAGATATAATAAAAGCTAAAGAAAAGATAATTAATTTTAGGAAGAAGCTAATAATAAAAATAGATACTATTAATAAATATATACTTTGATTAAAATATAATCAATTAATATTAAACAATCTAATACTTATATATAATATATCTAAGAAGTAGAATAAATCCTATATAGCAAAGATAATAACATATTAATATAACCTATATTGGATTGCTTTATAAATAGATATTATTAAAATATATATACTTTATATAATAGATAGGATTCTTCTAGATAAGACCTATTCTAAAAGCTATCTAAAGAAGTTTATTAAAGATAAATATAGCTAATAGATATCTAATACTAATATATAGCTCTTTGGATCCAAAGATAAATAAGAACTATATAAGAAAAAGAGAGAGTTAGGATTACTAGACCCTTTTATATACTTTAACTTATCTATTAATCAAATAATACCCTAAAACTTTAACTTTAATACTAATCTTAAAAAAGATTTCCTAGACTTATTATTAACTATTAAATCTTGGTTTAAAGTTATAATCCCTAGCCTAATCTAATATTAGAAGAGTATATATTAACTATACTTACTTTAGATATATATATAATTTCTTATATACTTAAACCAAGGATTTCCTAGCCTGAATTCTATTTAAAAATCTTTGATAAGGAGAATCTTAATAATATTTTTTAAAAGGTATAATAAATTTCACTCTTTATATATAATATTCTATTACTAATATATAAATCAACTATATTAAATCAATTATAATAGATAATTAATACTCTTAAACCTTAATTATAATAATTAAATTATTCCTATATTAATAATTAAATAATCCTTATTAATCTTATTCTTTTATAATCTTTTCTTAATCTATATTGGTTTGATTTTACTATACCCTTAAGTATAAATCCACTCTTAAATCCACCCTATACCTATACTAATTAGGACTAAATAAAGCTTATACTTATATATCTAAAACCTTTTCTTTTACTCTAAAAAACTTATTAAATTCCTATTAAAAACAAAAGTTCTTATAAATTATTTTAGTATTATAATATTATCTTTCTTTAACTTTCTTACTTATATAAATCCTTTTCTTATTTTATTATATATATATTTTATAATATTATATTAAATTAATTATACTCTTTTATTAATTTATTTTATTTTATAAAGATTAATTTATTTTATTTTATAAAGATTAATTAATACCTTTAAAAGCTAATTTATTTACTAATACTAAATCATCTAGACTATATAATCAATACTATTATCCTAAAATTAATTTACTCTATCCCTTTTAAATTAAACCTATATCCTAATAATTAAAGAATTATTTAATCCTGTTTATATCTATTAAATCCTATTAGGATTTTCCTTTATTATCTTATCTATATTTTATTTTATTATATATCTAACCTTTAAAGTTAATAGTTAATATTTTTATAGGCAGGGAGTAGCAGATATATTTAAGAAATCTAGAATAATTAATCCCTTTAATTCTTTGGTTTAATCCTTTTCTAAAAAAGTTATTTACTTCCTCTTATCCTCTGGCTTAGATTAATAGCTATAAAGTCCTCTTTATCTATAGTTTATATATCTATTCTATTTATAATTTAAATAATATTTATTATACTTACCTAGGATTAAAATATATAGATAATATAGCTATATAATATATTCCTTAATAGCTATAATAATAATTAAGAAGGATTATATATAATAGGAATATAAGATTAGATTAATAACTCTATAATAATTAATAAATAAAGAATAGATCCTCTCTTTCTATTTTATTAAGATATTAAAGAAATATCTATAAATATATCTTATTTTAATTAATATAAATATAAAGTAAGATACTTAGGTTTTTATAATAGACTTTAATATAGGATATTCTTAAGTATTATAGAGATTATTTTTTTAGAAGTATTATTTAGGACTTTAGCCCTTAGCTAGCTATATAAAAATACTAGATATATCTTTTATAAACTCAATAATAAAGGATATCTTATAATAAAGAGGGTAATTTATCTAGCCTATATTTACCCTCTCTAGAATCTATACTTTAAATATTATCTAAATCTAAAAATAGAAAAGAGAATTAATATTAATTTATAAAGATTAAATAATATTAAATTAGAAAGGCCTTATAACTTATTATTACTTTTATTATAAAAGATAATTTAATACTATTAAAGAACTTAATATAACTATTCTATAATAAGATAACTTTATAAGTAATTATATTATATAAAATAATTATATTTATAATAGAATTAATATTAAGAAGTTAAGAATAAATATTATCTTAATTAGTTTTTATAATTAAATAATATCTATATTAAAAACCTAAAAAGAATAAAAGATAGATTAATAATTTTAAAGTTAAGAAGGCTAAGTTATAAAATAAAGAAAAAAAAGTTATAGGAGCTAGAAGACAGCCCCTTTAAAAAGTATATAAATAAAAATATATATTATTTATTAATTATAAATTATTATTAAATATAATAAAAAGCTATACTTTAAAGGAAGAGCTATCTATAATAAAAGGTATCTTTAATTAAATAATTATATATAACTATAAAGGATTATTAATTCAAACCCTTATATACTTATAAAGCTCTCTCTTATAAAGAGATACCTTATATATATCACTCTCTTTTATCTTTATTATCTTCTCTAATATCTATATTATCTTATTTTATTCCCTTAATCTCTATTATTATTTAATTATATCTTTATTTAATTCCTTATTAATATATAATATTAAAATAATAAAGAACTTCTAGATTATTTATACTCTTTCTTTAGATAAGTATTAAAAATATAAGCCTTATTATTATTATAGAAGTAATATAGCTTAAAGGAGATATAGATTTATTTTATAAATATACTAATAAATATATTATATTTATAATAAATCTAGGGTTTTCTAAGTAATCCTACTTTATAATCCCTTAATAAAACTAGCCTAATCTATTATTAACCCTCTCTTAGAATTTTAATATAGATACCTTAGATTTAATAATATATAGTCTTATCTCTATTATATAGCTATTTCCTTAAGGCCTATAAAAATAGAATTAAAGCAATTATTTAATTAAGCTTTATTAACTATTATATATATTAAAGAATAAAGATTAGATTATTAATTTTATATTATACTCTTTACTTTAAATCATACTCTATAGTATCTCTAATAATATATTTATAGCCCTTAAAGTAATATATATTTTTAAATTAAAGGAATACTTTTATATATATATAGATCTCCTTAATATTTTATATAAGTTTAGACCCTATAATTATTTAATATTTAATACCTATAATTATCTTAATAGGCTAGTTATCTTTTATAAGAATATATTTAATAAGTGATTCTTTATTAGATTTATTAATTATAAGAATATATATTAGTATTTCTTTATTTAAGATTGATTTAAAGGCTAGCTTTATATCTTTAATTTATAAATAGATAGATAAATATATTATATTAAAGAGTTTATATATTTATAAAGATAAATACTTTATAAGCTTAATCTCCTTTATAACTTTATATTTATTATTATTCTATATATAAAGTAAATATAAGATTAGGAGTATAGCTATTTATCTTTCTTCTAGATTTATATTATTATTAAAGGATTAATTAGATTTTACCCTTATTTTAATTAGATTAAGAAAGATTTAAATAAGATTAAATAATCTTATAGTAATATATTTTATTTACTCTTTAATAATCCCTTTTATTTACTATTAAGAGATTAATACCTATTTAATAATTTAAATCAGCCTATATCTAGCTATATATTTAGAGTAAGGAATACTATATTATATCTTATTATTAATAAATTAAATATAACTAAATACTTATAAAGCTTTTATTATACTATCTTATAGGATCTTAATAATTAAATAATCTATAATTAAGATATAGATAAAGTATTTTATTTTATTTACCTAAAAGATACTATATTATTCTTAATTAATAGGTATATCTTACTTATATTATATAATAACTCTAGAATCTTTTATATACCTATAGGAGATAGCTTATTTATATTATTTATATAAACTATTATAATATTGCTTGCTTACCCTATTAGAGTATAGAAATCTATATTCTTTAAAGCTATTATTAATTAATAATTAAATAATAAATTCAAATATAATAAGATAATCAGGCCTAAGGTAATTAAGACTATTAATATAATTATTACTAAGAAAGCCAAGTTAATTATAACTTAGTCTAATAATAATTAAATAATAATATTCTAATAATATTCTCTAAAATTTAATAGGAATAGATTATTTATTATTTATTTAGTTTTTAGGCTTTTATCTAGGCTTAATTTATTTATATATAATAGTATTAAGGATATTTAGGGATTATTTAATTAAGATTTATTAAATAAGGAATTAGAGTTAATATTAATATAGCTTATATTATATTTAAATCCCTAGAAATAGATTATCTTTAAGGAATAGATAGCTAAATCAACTTCTTTAAGTATCCTTATAATTAATTTAGATAAGGATATTAATACTTCTAGAGATATTATTATAATCCTAAGGTAGTTTATTAATAGGAATCTAGATAGGGTATCTTAATTAGATAATAGATATCTTTCTTATAAATAGATTAATCCTTTTAATAAAGAAAAGGAAAATCTAGAAAAGAAGTAGAAAAGCTAATAAAAGGAATTAAACCCTTAGCCCCTTCTATACTATATACTATTAATTCGATTTATAAGATATAAGGGAGAGATTATTACTTAAATAAATATTAATTTACCTTTATAATACTTAAAAGTAATAGAATATACTATAATTATCAAATTTACTAAGAAGATAAATAATATATTTCTTATTAAAAGGCCTATACTATATATTAAATACTCTGATAGTTATATTAGTCTTTATTCTAATAGAATAATTATAAAAGAGACCCTTTAATATATTAAACAGATAATAAAAGCTTTTTTTAATAGGCTAATAATTTAAGCTATTTAATCTAATAGATCTAAATACTATATTATATAAATATAATTAATAATATCTCTATCTATAGATTAAATAATAGAGTTAAATACTTTAGGGATATTAAGAGAATTAAAGAGATTAAATATTAAAGGAATACTTAATCAAGAATAAATAAGATAGAAAAAGTAAAGTATATATATATATATAGATATCTAAAGATTATATTTAAATATTATTACTTAATTAATTATAAATATTATCTAACTTGATAATAGGGTTATCTTTAATATTTATTAGGAGGGTTTTAATAGCTGGGTTAAATACACTCCCTTATTAGTTGATTAAGCTATAGCTATATAAGCTATACTTAGGGGGATTGAACTATATAAGTAGATAGGCTATACCTAGGCTATTTAAATAGGTAGATATTATCGAATTTAAGTTTTTTTTTCCCCTTTTACCTAAGAATTTTCCAGTGCATTTAAAAGACTAGTTTGATGGCTGGGTTAAACACACCCCCTTGCTAGTTAACTAAGCTATAGCTATATAAGCTGTACTTAGGGGGATTGAACTTATTGCAATTTGCAGTATAACGTTATAACTAAAGCTAGTAGCAATAGTAGTAGAAGAAAGGCAGCGAATAGTTATCCAGAGTGAAGTCTATAGAAAAGAAGAAAGAAGTGATTAAATTACTGATATAGAAAAGAAGAAGGATATAACTAGGAATCCTTCTATCTTTTATATCTATCTAATTCTAAGATAATTTAGAATTATTTTAAGATATTCTAAATAACTATTTGGAATTTTTAGATATTCCGAATACTAAAACAGAAAGTAAGCACTAATCTATCCCTTTATAGGTTAAGCTATAAGGGCTTTATAAGCTTAGCTTATTAAGCTATATAGGTCTAGCTGCTAAGCTATAGCAGGTTAAGCTGCTAGACTATAGCAGGTTAGGCTGCTATATATAGAAAAAACCCATTTTATTTTAATACTCCCTCTAGCAAGATATATAGTATATAGCTAGCTCTTTATAAGGGGTTTTTGCAGGTTTAAAAGGCTTAAAAAGCCTTGAAAAATAAGGCCTGTTAAAGCCTTAGTTAGCCCATCAGTAGGCATAGCCTTAGTTATAAGATAATTTATCTTAAATAGCTTGCTAGCTGCTTCCTGCCTAATATAGTGGAATTTTAGCAGGGTATGCTTAGTTCGGGCATGCTGATCAGGGTTCTTAGCATTGCTTATAGAGGCTGTATTATTATAATATAGGTCTATAGGCTGCTAAAGAGGGATTTTTAGCTCTATAAAAAGCCCAGAGAGCTATTTTAGCTCTTTTATAGCCTCTACTAAAGCATCTAATTCAGCTTCTATAATTGAGAGGGCTATAGTGGTCTGTTTTTTAGCCTTCCAGCAGATAGGCCCACTAGCTAGCTTAAAGAGGTACCCATAGGTGGATTTGCTAGTGGTTTTACAGCCTGCAAAATCACTGTCTGAATAGCCTAGCAGCTGAAGAGCTGGCTGTCTAGCCTGTATAAGGCCTGAGGCCTTATATAAGATAGTTAGTTCTTTAGAGCCTTTTAGGTACTTTAGAAGGTTCCTAGCTGCGTTATAGTGGTTGATATAGCCCTGTTGTATATATTGAGAAAGCCACTGTATTGGAAAGGCTATATCAGGCCTGGAAAGCAGTATAAGATACATTAAAGTCCCTATAATCTGCTGATAGGTCTGTTGTTCAGCAGGGGTAAGACCCCTTTTTAGGGGTTCTTTTAGTACTCTGGGCTGTAGGGGGATAGCTATAGGGGTTACATCTTATAGCTGAAAGCGCTAAAGAGCCTTATCAATATACTAAGACTGGTATAACCATAGCTCCTTTTTAGCCTGGTTACGGCTGATTTAGACCCCTAAGAAAAAGGCTATAGAGCCTCTATCTTCTATAGCAAAAACCTTATTTAACAGGCGTTTTAGCCTGTTAATATAGGGTAGGTCGGGTCCTATAATAAGGCAGTCATTAATATAAATAATAATAAAGGTATTAGTCTGGGCATTGATAAAGACAGCTGGGTCAGAGACTAAGGGTTGGAACCCTAGGGTAGCTAGCAGCTTAATTAGCTGCTGTTGCCATTCATGGGGGCCTTGCTTTAACCTGTATAGGGCCTTTTTTAGCAGGATAACCTGTTTTATAGTAGGGTTATAGCCTAGCTTAGCTAATAAGGCTGTTAAAGGCTGGTTTTCAAAGGTCTGGGTCTCTATAAAAGAAGAGAGACCTTCTAGAAATTCCATAAAAATATCCTCAGATAACTGGCTGTTTAAAAAGGCCTCTATAAAATCGATTTGTTCGATTTCCCAGTTATAAGAGGCTGCTAAAGCTAGTAAAATCCATTAAATAGGGGGAATATTAGTAGCTGCAAATATTTTAAAGTAGTCTTTTTCTTCAATTTATATAAAACCCTTTATAACAAGCCTAGCCTTATATTTTAAGGGCTGATTTTGTAAATCCTTTTTAAGCTTAAGAACAAGCCTATTTTTCAGGATTTTTCGGTCTTTTGGAACCTCTGAAAAAGGGATAAAATACATGACTTTAGCTTGTAAAATCTGATGGAATTCGCTATAAATAGCACCAATCCATTGTTTTTTAGCAGGGTCTTCTAAAGCTTGTTTCCAGCCAGCAGGTTCTAAAGAAGCCTTAGCAGTGAATTTTGCCTTTAGCTTATAGCAGATATCTATAGGGTAGGCAAGATCTAGCTGTATAGGTTCAGAGTCTTCTAACAGCTGTTCAGGCTGTTCAATAGGCTGTGGCAATTATATTATAGGCTGTGATACAGGCTGTGGCAGCTGTTGTAGCGGTTATGGCAGCTGTTATGGCGTTTATAGTATAGGCTCTAGCAGTTGGATAGGTCTTCTGGCTTAATTAAGGGCTTGTAAATCGGTCAGATCCTTTAGGGTAGGTTAATCTGTTGATTTTGGCGGGGTATAAAGCTCTTCTAATTCTCCCTCTAAGCTAGAAGAGCTCTAAAGACTATGAAAATTGCCCTTAAGGCTCTGACTTATAGGGCCTATTCCTTCTATAATATAAAGAAAAGAGGTCTTAGTTACCTATTGGTGGGAAGGTATATAGATCAAATAGATGTTTTTGCCTAGTATAGCCAGTAGCCTAGCTGGCTCTGTTCTAGGGCTTAGTTTAGCACCTTATTAGCGCTTCTTAGTAGAGATAACAACCTTATAGTAGGCTCCAATAGCTCTATAGGCTGCCAGATTTGGCTTGTTAGCTGCTAGAGCTGGTTTTAGCTCTTGTAAGAAGAGTTATAATAGGCTGAGGTCCCTGTTTATAACCGCTGTACAGTTAATAAGGTTAACTATAGCAGATAAAAAAAGCGATCCAAAGAAAAAGTGGCAGTTAGGCCCAGATTATAGTGGCCTATAATCGATCTAGAATAACCCTTATAGAGCGTTCTAGCAGACTATTTTACTTATGAATATAGGGGCTAGATATACTAAAACCAATACCTTTACCTGCTAGCCAGTCTTTTAATAGTACTAAGACCTCTTTTCTATTATTAAAATACAGCTATAAAGGATATTTTTTATAGTGGGCTTTTAGCCCTTTAAATAACCCCTTTATAGCAGAGAAGATAGTATAATCTTCCTTATTAGGTAGTAAGAGAACCTTTTGATAATAGGATTTTCTTTCTATTAGAATAAGCCCTACAGGGAGCTTATTATAGGGGGTCAGTTTTATCTGAAAGGTATCTCCCTCTATAACCTCTAGTACTTCTAGTGGGTCTGGAATTGGGTTTTTAGAGGGTCTGTGTACTGATTTAGCCTGTATATATGCTAAATAGAAGAAATCTGCTTCTTTTACAACAGTAAAATCAGGTAAGCCCGCTGAAATTTTAGCGGTCTTTTTCAGCAGCTGTAGGCCAATATAGCTGAGATGGATGTGCTAAATCCCTGCTAGCTATAGCAGCTTTTGATAGCTAGTTTTAACTGAAAGACCTATATCTCCCTCTGTAACAGTGTTTTCAAAGGGTTCTAGAAGGGATATAGCATCTTCTAGTAGGTCTTGTGGCAGGCCTGAGTCTGGATCAGGGCTTTCTGGTATATATAGGCCTGAAATTTCAGGGCTTTTTGTTGGTTCTAGCAGCTGTTTAGCTGGTTTAGAGGGCTCAGTGAGGTCCTTGTACATACCAGAGGGGGGTTTGGAGGTGATTTCAATCACTATTAGATAGCTATAATAATGGTTGGAAGGCCCTGTAAATTTAGGTGTGGGCTTCCCTTTTTGCTGAAGGAAGAAGCTGTGTTTAGTAAAGTTTAGCAGTCTATAACAGGTTCGGTCTATTATAAATAGCTTCTCTCATAGAAGTATATTACTAGAAATATAATGCTTTACCCCACTCATTATATTTATATCTATATCAGGGATATATAGTATATTTTTCAGCTCTAGAATACTATAAGTCCTAGGTTCAAGCCCTATAAGCACTATAAATACAGCTGTTCTAGATCCTTTTGGATAGATTGAACCGCCACCAGTTACTATAGGCCTTGGTTTCTTATTATAGGCATTATAACTAATAAAGAGAGTTCTATTATTAATGATATGGTATATTGAGCTAGTATTATATAGCAGGGCATTCTTTAGGTTAGCATTATAGTGGGTGCTATAAGCTATTTCTTTAGGCTCTATAGCTTCTAAACCTTCTGTATCAGATTCAGAATCAGAGCTTTAGGTACTAGCTATAGTATTCTAATCACCTATAGATAGGTTATAAGTACCTATTATAAAGAAAGCTTTATTAAGTTCCTTGCTATTAGTAGCAGGCTTCTTTATCTTTTTATCCTTCTAAAAAGGCTTATAAGGCTGTTTTTCAATGGATTTAGACGGTTTTTCCTTTTTCTTAAAGTCCTTATAGGTTTTTTTAGAAGGTTCCTTAGCTTCTCTAGCTCTATAGGAGCTAGCTTTTACAACTAAAGAGCTTTTATCCTATAGCTCTTCTAGTAAGTCCACTATAAGGAACTGTAAATTTAGGGCATTAAGAGAGGTGCTAAGCGCTATATAAATCCTGATATTATTCCTTTGATATTCAGCCTATTATAGAAAAGCTTCTTTTATAGTCTTCAGATACTGATTTATCTGATCTATGGGCTATATAGTAACTAAAGCTAACTATAGCCTAGCGAGTTGGGTATTGAATTCGCTGTTGAATACCTCTATAGAGCCTTTATAGCTGCTAAAGCTAAGCTTATAAAAGGCGCTATAAAGGGTTCTATACTATAAGGTAGCACTATAGTAGTATTGCTTGTTTAGTATTTGATAAGCTTCTAGAGGTATTATAGCCTAACTTATAGAGGCTTATAGGTGTTATAAGCAGCTATTGCAAAGTAACAGAAGCAAAATAGCCTGATAATAATCGCTAAGTTAACTGCTTATAATAGGTTCTGATAGAAAATTAGGTAATCCTAATGCTTATAGCTGGATAGATAGGGCCTGAAGCTATTGATTATAATTATCAGGGCCTTTTAGCCTAAAAGCTTCTAGAAAGGCCTATATTTTCTTAGATAGCTCCTTTAGAGCTAGATCACCTAGTAGGTTAGCAGACTGTATAGGCTATGGTAGTGATTAAGATGGCTGAAGTTAAGGTTATAAAGGTTCTTTAGCAGTCTTAGCAGCTGTAGCCGCTGTAAATTGGCCCTGTAGCTATTGTAATTGCTATGTGAGCTCCTGTATCTGAGATCGAAGAGCCTGTAATTCTAATGAATTCTCTTCTATTAAAAAGTCCTAACCTAACATTTTCAGGATCAGACTGTTATAACTAGTAGTTATAACAGTATAGAGGAAAAATAAGCTTCTAAAAATAAGCTTATAGCTATATAACAATGTTATAAACAGCTGAAAGTGCCGGTTATAGCAGTGCTATAAGTGGCTGGGTCTTAGTAAGAGCCCTGAAAATAGCCAATTAGCTAGGGGGGGGGGGTGACAGGTATAAGGGTTGCTTATTATGTGCTAGCTATAGTCGGGTTATAGCATAGCCAGTATAGCGTCTTTGCTTAATCAGCCAACTTCTATAATCTTATATAGGCTTTTTGCAAAGTTAACTAGTAATTCAAGTGATTAACTATATTTAGTATAATTAATAAAGCTATAATCTATAATTCTATAAGTCCAAATTAATAATCTATAAATCCGAAAGTGGGTCATGCTATAAGCTATAGATCCGATATTTAACTCTTATGTATACAGTGTTTTTTATGATTTCTGATTGGTAGGAAATATAGGTCTGACTGGTTAGAGGAGGGGCGAAAAATCTAATGTATAAAGAGATTAAATACAGCAGGAAAAAGAGTCTTCTTTTTACAGTCTAGAATAACTATTCTTCCAAGCTCATAACCTATTACAATTTGCAGTATAAAGTTATAATTAAAGCTAATAGCAATAGTAGTAAAAGAAAAACAGCGAATAGTTATCCAGAGTGAAGTCTATAGAAAAGAAGAAAGAAGTGATTGAATTACTAATATAGAAAAGAAGAAGGATATAATTAGGAATCCTTTTATCTTTTATATCTATCTAATTATAAGATAATTTAGAATTATTTTAAGATATTCTAAATAACTATTTGAAATTTTTAGATATTCCAAATACTAAAATAGAAAGTAAGCACTAGTCTATCCCTTTATAGGTTAAGCTATAAGGGCTTTATAAGCTTAGCTTACTAAGCTATACAGGTCTAGCTACTAGGCTATAGCAGGTTAAGCTGCTAGACTATAGCAGGTTAGGCTGCTATATATAGAAAAAACCCATTTTATTTTAACAGAACTGTATAAGTAGATAGGCCATACCCGGGCCATTTGAATGGGCAGATATCATCGAATTCAAGTTTTTTTTTCCCTCTTCTACCTAAGAATTTTCTAGTATATTCAAAAGACTAGCTATTAAAAAGCTATCTTCTTTATCTGATCAGTTATAGGATAATCAATTGATCCCTCAAGTTTAATTCATTATATCGCTGCTTTATAGCTTTTCTTGCCTATTTAATCCTTACGGACTATACTGGCTATACAACTACCCTAAAATCATCCTACAGTTCTATAGGTAGTGTTGATGTTGTTATATATATTGTTTTCCCCTTATCAAACTAGCTATTAAAAAGCTATCTTCTTTATTTAATCAGTTATAGGATAATCAATTAATCCCTTAAATTCAATTCATTATATCATTGCTTTATAGCTTTTCTTGCTTATTCAATCCTTATGGACTATACTGGCTATACAACTACCCTAAAATCACCCTGCAGTTCTATGGGTGGTGTTAATGTTGTTGTGTGTGTTGTTTTCCCCTTATCAAAATAAGTGGGTTTTATATAACAGCCTGACCTGTTATTAGATTAGTAGCTAGACCTATTATAGCTTAGCAGCCAGACCTGCTATAAGACCTAAAAAGCCTGTGCAGCCTGACCTGCTATATCAGGCTAGACTAGTAAAATAAGGGCTTATCCCTTATACCCCTCCCTTTCTTATTATTTAGAATGCTTAGAAATCCAAAAGAAATATTATTTGGAATTCTTAAATAATTCCAAATAATCCTAGTATTATTTAGATATATAAGATAACTAGATTCCTAGTTAAATCCTGGTTTCTTTTTTATATCGATAATATAATTACTTCTTTCTTCTTTTCTTTAGAATTTACTCTAGATAACTATTCGCTGCCTTTCTTCCACTGCTATAGCTATTAGCTTTAATTATAACCTTATACTATAAATTATAATAGCTCTAAAACTAATTAATTAATTAAGAAGATATTAGGTATAAGGGTTATCTATTATATACTAGCTATAATTAGATTATAATATAGCTAATATAATATCTTTATTTAATTAATTAATTAATATAATCTTATATAAGACTTTTATAAAATTGATTAATAATTTAAATAATTAATTATATTTAATATAATTAATAAAGCTATAACCTATAATTCTATAAATCTAAATTAATAATCTATAAATCTAAAAGTAAATTATATTATAAACTATAGATTTAATATTTAACTCTTATATATATAATATTTTTTATAACTTTTAATTAATAAAAAATATATATTTAATTAATTAAAAAAAGAATAAAAAATCTAATATATAAAGAGATTAAATATAATAGAAAAAAGAATCTTTTTTTTTATAATCTAAAATAATTATTTTTTTAAGCTTATAATCTTTTATAATTTATAATATAAGATTATAATTAAAGCTAATAATTATAATAATAAAAGAAAGATAATAAATAATTATTTAAAGTAAATTTTAAAGAAAAAAAGAAAATAGAATTTAATTAAAAATCTAATTATCTTATATATTTAAATAATACTAGAATTATTTAGAATTATTTAAGAATTTTAAATAATATTTCTTTAGATTTCTAAGTATTTTAAATAATAAAAAAGAGAGAGGTATAAGGGGTAAGCCCTTATTTTACTAGTCTAGCCTGATATAGCAGATCAGGCTGTACAGGCTTTTTAGGTCTTATAGCAGATCAGGCTATTATCTTATAGCAGGTCTAGCTATTAGAGCTATAGCAGGTTTAGCTGCTAAGCTATAGTAGGTCTAGCTATAAATCTTATAACAGGTCAGGCTGTTATATAAAACCCACTTATTTAAACAGTTATAATAGCTCTTTAATAATCTTAATAACTATAATTATTATAAATTAGGCTTATAACTATTATAATTATTATATAAGCTTTTATATTTAAGATTAAAAAGCCTATAATTCTAATAAATTATCTTTTATTAAAAGATTTTAATCCAATATTTTTAGGGTTAGATTACTATAATTAATAATTATAATAGTATAAAGAAAAAATAAGCTTCTAAAAATAAGCTTATAGTTATATAATAGTATTATAAATAACAAAAAATACTAATTATAATAATATTACAAATAATTAAATCTTAATAAAAGCCTTAAAAATAATTAATTAATTAAAAAAGAGAAATAAATATAAGGGCTGTTTATTATATATTAGCTATAATCAGGCTATAATATAGCTAGTATAATATCTTTACTTAATTAATTAACTTTTATAATCTTATATAGATTTTTTATAAAGCTAATTAATAATTTAAATAATTAATTATATTTAATATAATTAATAAAACTATAATCTATAAATCTATAAATCTATATTAATAATCTATAAATCTAAAAATAGATTATATTATAAATCTAAGATTTAATTCTTATATATATAGTTTTTTATAATTTTTAATTAATAAGAAATATAGATTTAATATAATTAAAGTAATAGAAAAAATCCAATATATAAAAAGATTAAAAATAAAAAAAATAAAAATCTTTTTTTTATAGTTTAGAATAATTATTCTTCTAAACTTATAATCTATTATAATTTATAATATATAATTATAATTAAAGCTAATAATAATAATAATAAAAGAAAGATAATAAATAATTATCTAGAATGAATTCTAAAAAAAAAAAAAATTATATTATTAATATAAAAAAGAAAACAGGATTTAATTAGAAATCTAGTTATCTTATATATCTAAAAATACTAAGATTATTTAAAATTATTTTAAGTATTTTAAATAATATTTATTTAAAATTTTTAGATATTTTAAATATAAAGAAAAAAAAGGGTATAAGAGATAAGCCCTTATTTTACTAATCTAGCCCTATATAGCAGATCAGGCTGCCTAAGCATCTTAGGTCTTATAGCAGGTCTGGCTATAATAAGATAGCAGATCTGGCTGTTAGACTATAGCAGGTTTAGCTGCTAAGCTATAACAGGTCTGGCTGCTAGGGGATAATAGATTAGGCTGTTATATAAAAACCCACTTATTTAAATAACTAGTATTTATTATATCCTTTTATAATTTAAAATTAAGGGTATCTTTAATCAGCCCTTATTAATATATTAGTTAGATGATTATATAATTAATAAATAAAGATAACTAGTTATAGGATAGAAGGTAACACTAGCCTCTATACCAGAAGGGCCAGAGGCTAATAGCCTGGAAAATAATATATAGGCTGGTATATAATCTAAAGTATAATACTTTTATAAAGACCTTGGATTTAAATAAATTAACTGCCTTTAGATATATTAGTTAATTGATTATATTAAGGAATAAATCACTGTCTTAGTAATATATTAAAAATTCTATTATAATATATTATAATTATATATAAGGGTATAATAAAATTAATTAAGAGGGGGGGGGGGTGATTATATAATATATAGGCTATATAATCTAAATAGTAATTTTTCTATAATATAAATAATAATACTTTAAATTAAATATTAAATATTAAATATAATAATATATTATAAAAAATATTAATTTTTATTTTATTTAAAACTTATTATAATTTGTAGTATAAGGTTATAATTAAAGTTAATAGTTATAGCAGTGGAAGCAAGGCAGCGAATAGTTATCCAGAGTAAATTCTAAAGAAAAGAAGAAAGAAGTAATTGTATTACCGATATAAAAAAGAAACCAGGATTTAACTAGGAATCTAGCTATCTTATATATCTAAATAATACTAGGATTATTTGGAATTATTTAAGAATTCTAAATAATATTTCTTTGGATTTCTAAGCATTTTAAATAATAAGAAAGGGAGGGATATAAGGGATAAGCCCTTATTTTACTAGTCTAGCCTAATATAGCAGGTTAGGCTGCACAGGCTTTTTAGGTCTTATAGCAGGTCTGGCTGCTAAGACTATAGCAGGTTTAGCTGCTAAGCTGTAGTAGGTCTAGCTACTAGTCTAATAACAGGTCAGGCTGTTATATAAAACCCACTTATTTTAATAAAACTCTTTAATATTAATAAGATTAATTATAATTATAAATCTTTTATAATTTAAAGATTTATCATAATTAAAGATATTATATAATTTTATAAATAAAAGATTAATTATAATTATATATATCTTATAAATAAAAGGTTTATTATAAAGTATATATAATTATAATAAACCTTTTAATTATAAGGGACTCTTAATTATAATAGATCTTCTAGTTATAAAACACCCTCGTTCACAACAGACCTTCTGATAGCAAGGCACTATCATTATAACAGACCTTCTTGTCACGTAGCACCATTAGTTATAACAGGCTGCAATTTCAAACAAACAGGCCTTTTTAGGTCCGGCTAGTATAGAGGCACGTATCACAGAAGTTCCGTTACCGGTGGAGCCAATACCGGCTCTAGCAGCTTTTGCATGACAGCCAGACCGACAAGTTGGTAACAAACATACCCTGAATCTGTTACTCCACGACAAGCATAATGCTTTCAGCCCCCATCTCACATTTGAACTACTAGGATTATTTCTGTCAGGTGTATTTGAGGTTACATGATACCACCGTTAGTAATAATGACATTCAAAACTTGCAACTTCGAGTCTAGGAATTACCAGTGCTAGTGCCGTTAATGGCAAGTAGTGGGTCGCAATCAATCAACACAGTAACGATCAACACGAGCACGTAAGAGGGGTTGTTTGTCACTACAGCAACGCACTACACCGTCAGGAAGTACAAGCCTTCAGGTGGATTTTCTACTAGAATAGTCGTCACTTTGACTGGTCTAAGGTCGCACAGCGCCGTCAACGCAGCTGAGGTTTACATCCAGGACATCAAGCACAAGATTTTTCATCAGCCAGACGAAACTCAGCGTGACCATTAACACAAACGTTAGGGCTTTTCAGACTGCGAAAATCTTAATAAGTCAGCATGGCGGATTCAGAAGAATTGATCAACTTCGATGTGATCGAAGACCAGAAGGAGAACATACAATCTCTGCCTGGAGGTCGCTCTGCGAGGAAGCTTGCCCAACTATACTCGCCCACCTCTCTCCACCAACTAGCTACACCGACGCCATCGGACACGAAGAATGTCAACGACTGCATTCGCGCTGAATACGAGGCAGAGATACAGAGCCTTTCTGAATCGGATGATCCTCTAGATGTATTTGATCGTTATGTTAGATGGACGCTTGATGCTTATCCTTCAACACAAGCAACGCCTCAGTCACAACTCCATACTCTTCTCGAGCGTGCGACGAGAACGTTTATCAAATCAAGCCAGTATAAAAATGACCCGAGATATCTAAAACTGTGGATGCATTACATTCATTTTTTCTCTGATTCGCCTCGAGAAACATACATGTTTCTATCTCGTCACTGCATTGGTGAAACCCTTGCTCTCTTTTACGAAGAGTATGCTGCGTGGCTAGAGGGTGCTGGGCGCTGGGCACAAGCGGAGGAGGTTTATAAACTTGGTATGGAGCGAGAGGCTCGCCCGGCTCAGAGACTCATGCGAAAGTTCAAAGAGTTTGAACAGAGGCTTGCCCAGCAACCAGAAGCTGCGGCAGAACCATCTTCGCCGGCTTTGCCAACTATACGCCCTGCGCTAGCGGCCAAAGTTGATCCATTTGATGTTCCATCGCGACCGATCGATCCACAAGCTGCCCCGCAGCACAGTGGCGGCAACGCGGCTTCGTCAAAGCCATCTAAATCAAAACTTATGATCTTCTCGGATGCTGATACCAAGCCGTCGGCATTCTCATCGACAGCTGCGGGGTCTAAGGGGTGGGACACCATCGGGTCCATTACTGATCGGAAGAAAGAAAATATCACAGAGCCAAAGCCGTGGGCTGGAGAAATCCTCAATGCCGGCAGCAAGAAGTCCACATCTGCCAAAATGGCAGTTTTTAGGGATATGGTAAGTTTCTTCCCTTCCTGCAATCCTCTTATGACGCCCAAATGTTGATGGGAATAGGACTAATGTCTAAATGGTCGTAATTATGTAATTCAGTCAATTTCTCAAATACAGAACATTGTCGTCATTCCATCCAAAAGTCAAGTAACAGTACATCCACAAACAGGGAAAAAGGAGTGCATTTTTGTTAACCTCTCCATAATATATCCAACACCAGAGGAGCCTGGCACTGAACTAAGTTTTGAAGAGATAATTGCCGCAAATCGGGGCTGGCTTGATCACTCCTGGGGTATTGAAACTGTAGACAAGAGCTTCGTCTCAGATCATGCTGGCGCCATGGACGATTTGGACAGAATCAGTTCGCAACACTTTCAGAAGCTGGTCATTCACCAGGATCCTGGTCTATTTGACGAGAATGGGATAGCAAAGGAGCCTTCCAGAGGGCAGCGGGGAGGGAGAAAGAAGAAGACCATGGATGTCAATGAGACGCAAATCAGTAAGTCATTATGCCACTTACTCCGTCATAGAATTGCAATCAACTGAGCAATTTAGTCAAAACAAAATTGGATTCACCTTCAGGACCAAGGATCCGGAAGAAGAATGATTCGGAGCCAACAATGACTTTACATACGAAGGCGGCTACAGATGATATATATGATATATTTAATGCGCCATTGAAACAGTGTACTGAAATGGACGCGGAGAGTGCGGATGAAGATGATTATGAGACAGATGAAGAATACACCAGTGACGCGGAAAGCACTGGTACTACAAAGCAAATCGATACAAGCGAGCACGGTGATGATGAGATATCTGATATTAAGAGCGTGAGCGAATGGTCAGATTTTTCGACTCGTAAACACGTTCCAGTTGTGGATGGGGAGGGAGCCAACACAGAACGAAACGAAACACTAATATCCGACTTCATAAAGGGCAATATGCCAGAAGGGCCCATACAGGAAATCTCATTTCAAGACGTAGTCGAAGATGGGTCAGATACAGTGGATTTTCCTCCCAGAACGCGCACAATCTTTGTGCCACTGCCTCCAGAAGATTACGAACCACCGACTCGACCATATAGGGATCCGGCCGAGGTGGCAAATAATCGACTCCCGTTCATGACACCCATTACCGAGAGAACTGAAGCTTCACTTGATGTTAACACGGAGTACTCGGAACAATTCAAGACGCCGAGTAAACACGAGTGCTCGTTTTTATATCTTGAGGGTGAAGATGAGCACTCCACTTTGGAGCCATTGAGCAGCCCGTTGCAGGAGATCTTACAAGAGGAACACCCAAAGTTGGAGATTAGAGAGCCACTAGCTCCCAAAGTACCAGAAGCTTTGAGTAAAGCAAGCTCAGCTAGACCACCTATTTCTAAGGGACCCGTCATTAAGGAACTTCAATGCAGCCCCGTTGATGAGACCATACGCCAGGAAATCGTAGCTACTCTACAACCTCCCTTAACTTCTTATTCGGACTTGTATGACTATAGGGAGCAGAAATATGAGCGCAGCAACGATATTCGCAAATATGCTAAGGCTCTTGGCAAAATTGGGAAGAATAATACAGACAAAACCATACCTCAGCCCACACCATTGATACTTGAGTTTCCAAGCGGTTCCTCCAAGTACAGTATCAAACGAGAATTAGGTGCGGGGGCTTTCGCGCCAGTATATTTGGTGGAAAACTCCGTCCCTAGAGAAGTGGTCGATGTTGAGAACTCAGATATGGTCATGGGACAAGGCGCTTTCGCCATACACCATCGCGACAGCATCGAGGCTATGAAGATGGAGTCGCCGCCCAATCCTTGGGAATTTTATGTAATGCGTTTGGCCCACTCACGCCTCGGGCCGCAACATCGAGCAACCATGTCAATTTCCTACGCCCATGAGTTGCGACTCTACAGGGATGAGGCCTTTCTCTTCCTACCTTATCACCCCTATGGTACTTTGCTGGATGTTGTCAATTTCTTCCGTGCTGAACCCTCTGGCATTATGGATGAACAGTTAGCTATGTTCTTTGCCATCGAGCTCATGCGCACTGTTGAAGGATTACATGCCAAGTCCGTCATTCACGGCGACCTAAAAGCTGACAATTGTTTGTTACGGCTGGACTCGGGTGAACAAGTTTTATCTAGTCATTGGTTTGCCAATGGAGGTGGCGGCTGGTCAACACGCGGTGTTGTACTCATCGATTTTGGGCGTGGCATCGACATGAGGGCATTTCTTCCAGAAGTTGAGTTTATTGCAGACTGGAAGACGTCAGCCCAAGACTGTCCTGAAATGCGGGAAGGCCGTCCCTGGACATGGCAGATTGACTACTACGGACTAGCTGGCACAATTCATTGTCTCCTCTTTGGCAAGTACATTGAAACAGTGCGATACGACCAAGGTGGCCTCGGTCGGACAGGTCGCAAGTACAAAATCCGGGAAAGTCTGAAGAGATATTGGCAGACTGAACTCTGGTCTGATTGTTTTGAGGTCTTACTCAACCCAACTTCTTTTGCCGTCAACGAGGATTGTGGCAAGATGCCTGTCTTGAAGTCGATGAGGGGCATCCGGGAAAGAATGGAAATGTGGCTGGAGGCGAACTGCGAAAGGGGAGTCGGTCTCAAGTCTTCCATGGGGAAGTTGGAGGCATTTGCCAGAAATCGTAAGTGATTTGAAAGAGGGAAGCACAAAGCCTCGGCCATGATTATGACGTAGACATTACCAAAACAAGTGACAGCAACCACGGGAAGTTGAATTGCTCTGAGCAGAGATGTCCCGTCTGTCTGTCTACATGCACATGCGTCGATTAATCGCCTGAGCGATCCAGCACCCTCGGCAAATAAATCACCAACTCAACAATATTACCTAGGCCCAGCCGCGTGACCCACTATTGTACATGTTCGACTATGACCAAATTATTATCCTGTTTCACAATCAACACAAACTGCAGTGCGACTGTGGAGGCTACATCCGAAACTGTGGCTGTTAAAATCCTATTCGCTTTCGTCATCGCTCAGGTTCATTTTCTTTTTTCTTGAAGTAGGCGCCATTTTCTTAGCAGTTTTCTGTGCCTTCTTGTCCACTTGGTCCTGTATTCTTCTCCTCTCCTCAGTGCCCCTGGCGTGAAGCTCCTCGGACAATTGGCGAAACTCATCAGTATCGAGATCCATGCCGACAAGACTCTCCAGCAACTTGATTTCCTCAGCCCATATACTTTTATCCTCCACGGACTTTCCATCTAGACCTTTCTTATCTATGGGTGTCTCTAATACCATCGGCATGTTCTGGAAAGCTTTTTCGTTCATGATGCAGTGGAATGCTTGTAGCCCCAGAAAGCCCGTGCCAATGTTCGCGTGCAGGTCCCGGTTTGAGTTGAAGGGAGCTTTGCTGTCGTTCACTGTGATCAGGTTGGGTCAGTTTGCGCAAATGAGTGGGCAGGAATCAAGACATACAGTGAAAGGCTTTCAAATATCCTGCGCCGACAATATTGTTGAAGGAATTCATCGTTTCTTTGAAAGCATCCAGGGTCCGCAAATCATACCCTGCTGCAAAAGCATGACAAGTATCAATACAGACTCCCACACGAGACTTGTCATCCACCAGAGCAATAATATCCCGCAGATCTTCCCAAGTGGCACCAACCACGTTACCACTCCCTGCCATATTTTCTAGCACTGTTACAACAGTCTTAGTGGCCCTGTGAGCCTTGTTCAACTGTGAAGCTATGCGCCCTATTGCTGCCGCTTTCGTGTCACCGCCCGTAGATCCTGGGTGGAAATTGTATAGCTTGATACCCAGCTCTTCACAGCGGCCGAGATCGTCAATAAAGCTGTCATATGCCTGAGCAGCTTTGGTCTCATCGGCCTGGGCGAGATTGACAAGATAGGAGCCATGCGGTAGTGCATGTTCGGTAGCACTATAGCTATGCTTTTTGCAATTGCTGATAAACAGATCCCGTGATTCGGGGGTAATTGGAGGGTTTGTCCACTTGCGCTGGGACTTGAGAAACAGGGCAAAGGAATTGGCTCCGATCTGCACGGCATTCGCCACCGAATTCTGTACTCCTAGTGATACCCTTTAGTCTATAATTTATTATAAACAATGCCGGGCAGAGAATGCATACCTCCGGCAGCACTGACGTGGGCGCCAATGTACATAGACCTCTTGAGGGAGGAAATTGTTGTCCTGCTCGCTAGTGGCGTCATGTCATTTTCATTAGCCTTGACCTTGCGCTTTTTGGTCACTTTCGCTGGTAACGCTGCCGCGCCTGCGCCTGACTCTGGTCTTCTATTCCGTTTCACTGCTGTCTTGGTAAACGAGTCTTCGGGGGGTACAACTGAACTTCCTGTCAGCGCTTGAACCTCGTTGTCGCTGAAGTTAGTTGCTAGTCTCTTTCTCAAAGACATGCGTGGCATTGCGAGGGATTGAAAGTCAAGGTCGCGGGTAGTGGTAGTTTGTCCGATAATGAGCTTGCACCAGATCCTGGAATTGGCCTAGTAACAGGTACTCCAAACATAGAGCAGTTGCCATCATCATCCTCCAGTCAAGACGAGTGTGAGGTGAGAAACCACACAACGCGAAGTCAGGTGACTCGGAGGTTATGTCCCTTGCTCAATATACTGAGGACGTGGTAGCTCTGCACGACTTATGAATAGCAGGCACGCATTCCAATTCACAAAGATCTATTAAGAAGCTCAAATTATTCCTGATACAAGAAGACATTTTCTTGTCAAGTCATTGCTACAGTTGTACGCTCCATCAATAAAACCCAGACTCCTATCAGTACTGATATTTTCACCACAGACCTGGATAAAGAGATAAAGAAGCGATCCCCCCCCCTCCAAGTCAAACATACACAAGAGATACATTACCAACTATGACCCATATACAAGCGGAGAAACTCTTTAAGAAATTATCTGAAGATCAGATATCCTGCTTGGCGCAAATTGGTCTTTGTATGTCTCCCAAATCCTCTCAATTTCTTGTACATAAAGTTCGTGATACCGATCAATCTCATCTTGATCCGGTTGTCCGTCTTTAGCTGCATGAATCTCAATCGGCTTGCCCACGACAATGTTGACTGGTCTGCGGTACGGCATCAGACCCACGTCATAATTGAGTAGACCGCGCCCATGGAGCGCCGGGATCGTAAATTTGAAAACTCTGAGCACAAACATCTGAATCTTGTGCACTAGGGGGTGAGTCCTGGGACTCAGCTGATCATATAAGTCGTTTTCCCCAAAAGCAACAACAGGTACTAGGTCAGCTCCCATTCGCAGCGCCATCTTCACAAAGCCCTTACGGCCTTTTAAAACGAGTCGGAAAGAACCAGGTTGAGCCTCGAGGGATTCACGTGCCCCACCAATTACAATTGTCACTGCACGGCCTTCTCCGTCATTCTTGGCCCCCCCCTTGCTCAGGGTGTTTCGGATAGAATCCTTGGACACCGATCTCATTCCCATGGCCAATATCCAGTCACGGTAGAAAGGGAGACGGAAGTTGGAGTCCAAGGTCAAAAGGCTGTTTGTAATGCCAGGAAATTTTTGTGAAAAACCAAGGGCATTGGTGCCAAAAGCACACCATGCGCCATGAGAAATGATTCCGTGGGGGTGGTAACCGAATATGTATTTCTTATTGGGTGGAAGATCATGTGTTTTGTGTAGACGCATGGGAAAATAGGCGGCAAAAAGCTTCCATAAGTGAAGCGATCTCAAATATTCGGATCGATAGGAGAGTTTGCCATCTGTGGCGGCTGCGGATATTGAAAGATGCGCCAGGTAAGGGACCAATATAGGCCAAGAAAGAGGGTTGGCGCAGGTAAACCAGAAGACCGACACGAGCACAACAATAGTCATACAATGGAAAAGGACGGCAGCGGTCTGCAAACGACGAGAAAATGGTATGCGAAGAGGGGCGAATCGGATTCCTCCAGCCCTCCAAGCTTCTACCTCGTGGCTCAAGCCAGATGACTCTGTGGAAAGCTGTGGATACGGTGTGCTGTCTCGAGATTTTTCGTTGTCTCCGTTGACAACGACGGTTGCACAAGGTTTCCCCCCATCTTTTGTTGTGCCCGATTTGGCAGTGTCGTTAACATGGACACTCGGCGCCATCTTGGTGTTCACGACGGGAGTGTAGGTTCAATGGGACCGCGGAATGTTATCTCTTAGCACTCTGTATCGGTTAGGCATATCGGTTAGCGTCGCTTTTTTGAGGGAAATGAGAGAATAAACGTAACAGCGGCATCGTCGACTTGCCTCGCAGCATTGGAAAGGCTGAGTGGTGCGTCCTGTGATGATGTTCGAATGTTCAGGTGGTGTTGATGAGCGGAGTTGGCGTTACCTATTTAATCAAATCTGTGTCTGATGAGACAGTAAACTAGGTAAGTAGATATGACTGCGTTAGAAACAGGATGTATTTTCAGAAAAGTGTTTATTTTCGCTCTCAGTAACAATGGAAGATGTCGCGGCGTTGCCGCTGCAAGCCCTCGGCACCAAGTTAAACGACTGGGCCATAGGCCATCGGGAACGCCGAGTCAAGTCGGCATCGCTGCCGAGTTTGAAAGGCTGAGAGTATGTGGGCCATGAACAAGACCATAATTACATCAAGTGTACTTACTGGACCGCTGCGATGTTGTTGCATAGAGTATGACCGTTGCCGTGCCGTCCTGTCAGTTCTGTTCTCGGCGTTCTTGAATGCTGATGGCTGACGGCTTGGCTAGATGTTGGTTGGGGCTAGAGCTGACTGATGTAAGCTGGCAAATTTTTTTGACAGAGCTTGCGCAACGTAACTAACCGCTAGGTAGTAGACTAAAGATCGGCTATATTTCTCTTGCCTCGGGATCAACAAACTGACAGGCGCACTGCAAGGTCTGACAGATATGAAAAATAACAAGCCTCATACGGGTGCACGAACAGTGAGGGGCTCGTCGCATGACGTACAATATTGTACATGGTACAAAGCCACCTTCTACTATGTACGTACCTGGACATAACTTCCAAATTAAATGTAAGGTAGAGGCACCTACCCTAGTCATTGCTGGGGCTGCGATGGACACACGAGTTATTGCGGCCATCCACCCGTGTGTCTGTGCCTGGGAACACATCCCTCAACACTGAGGGATTAATGCCTTCGTTCTTTCAATTCTCGTTTCCATCCTCTTTGTTTCTCAATCTAACTATAAACTAACGCCTGCTCCTTTGAACATAGCAAAATGATACAAAGTGTAGTCCAGAATACATGGCTAGCGCACGTCGGAGACTTCGGGATATTCGGAGTTTTTCTTTGATATTCACGTTGCCTATCATGAACCCCACTAGTATCTTCCGTTTCCGATGCAAGTGGTCCTCATGCATGAGCAGGGGCATTGCCGCATCAAAGGCCCACTCCTTGTGCACGTCCAAAGGGCAGCCCTGACCAACGTAGATTTCGTTTTCACAGATAGGTATTCGTACGAGCAAAACCATCAGCGAAGTTTGCCGGTGGCGGCAAGATATCAACTGGAGAATTGCCGTTTTGGGGTCACATCTACACTAGGGTGGCAATGCATGGCCCATCAGAAGTCTGCCAAAGACGAGAACAATATTGAAATGCATAGACCTTGATATGATACAATGCAACACCAACACAAATTATCCGGTTGCCATGACTTCCGTGGAGGTCCCTACCATCCACTGCCTAGTCCAGGCCCAAAACGCCTCAACACGATGCCTCAAACATTCGAGACGCTTGAGCAACGAGCTATGTACCAACTGGTACTGACAACAAAACTGCAAATGCTGTGCAGTACAGTGTCTCTCACACCGTTGCAGTACCATCAAGCGCTTCGTCTTGCTTTTTTATTCCAGCAATCTCTTGATCAAGCAATTCCACTTTCTCAGTCAACGCCTTGATCTTGTCCTCCAATGTCTGTATGTAGGCCCATACGCTTGGGTCACTCTGCGCAAACATGTTGCCACTGTCGCCAGCAGGGGCTGCTCCGCTTGAAGTACGGCCATGAGCGAACCCCCCCGAGTTTGGTGCTACAAACCCTGGATGTGAAAGCCCAGGTAACTTTGGCCGGGCCTGGCCGTTATGAGGAGATTGTAACTCGGATGGTCGGCGGCCCATCTGCTGCTGTTGAAAGTGCTGAGGCAGACTGGGTGATCTCTGTCGAATTACGCTCGACGACTCGTGTATGTGTATGCCAGGGCTCAATGCTTTTGGGCTCTCCGTCATGCCAGCCTGAGAATACATGACTGAATTTCCACCACCAACCGGTACAGATGACACACTAGTGTTGGGGGTGTGGCTGCTGGCCATGCTATTTGGTGCATTAGAGGAAACTGCAGTACTGACAACTTGACCCGAGTTGACACCTGGAGGATATAGCCCACTAGCTACTGTTCGTGGTCCACTGGGGGGGTAGGTTCGCGAATGGGTAGCGAACTGGTCGCCCGGAACCCCAGAAACATGCTGCGAACTGATGCTGGGCAGACTCTGCCGCCTGAACTCTTCATCATCTCCATTGTCAAAGGGCAGGACTGACATGGCTGACTCATCTCCATCACCCAAACTATGGTCCATATCATCGCCATCAGCAAAACTTCCCATACTGGATCTCCTGCCAGCACAACCGCCAGCTCCTTTGTTGTGTCGAGCCAGCGCGTCCCCCCTAGCAAACTTGCGGTCGCACTTGGGGCACACATGCGGCTTCTCTCCAGTGTGTAGTTTACCGTGACGTTTTAGATCATGAAGGCGACGAAAACGCATCTGACATTCGGTACAAACGTAGGGTTTCTCTTGGCTATGTGTTAGGAGGTGGCTTTTGAGATTGTGATGTCGAGTAAATTCTGTGTTGCAATAAGGGCACTTATGTTTCTTGCCATTGGAGGATGTCGGGGAGTTTTGCATTTGTGTAGGTATCGGGAAACTTATTCCGCGAGTAGGAGGCTCCGGCAAATTCGTACCTGCTTGCAATGAGCCAGGGTACGAAAGGGAACCCGAATGCGCCTTATCTTCCTGAACTGCAATATGTTGCTGAGGGGGAAGCGAGCCGCTTTTATCATCCACATCCATTGCGGTCGGGCTTTCGGTAACGGGCACATCGGCGATGCTTGCAGAACTTTGTGGACTTAGATCCATACGATCCTCACCGCGACCGGTGCTGCCTTGTGACAGCGACAGCGCCGCAACGGCATTGACGGGTTTAGACGACGGTTCCATGGCAGCGGTTGGAGCAGGCTGAGGAGTATCTGAAGAAGGGCTCATGACTGAGACTCCTCCCGTCATGAGAGAGACCAATGCCCTGTGGCTGGAATTATCGCTTATTGCGTCAAAGCTTGAGGAAGGCTCTTCTACTCTATGGCGCCGCTCGTCTTCAAGCGCAGCAGCGCCGGTCAACACTGGGAAAGACGGGCGCGTCTCGAATGTCAACCTGGCAACTTTGGTCGGCGACCCCAGTGAATTAAGCTGCTGCGCAGCAAGAGAGCGCGGCGAGGGAGATTGAGACTCGCGACGTCGTTTATGATGTGTCGCGGTGTCGTCGGTTGGGATAGGCGGAGAAGGGGTTTGTGCTGAGGCAGTCGGCTGCGGAGTTTCGGCTGCAACAACGCCGATATTGGATGCCATATGCAGACAGGAAGAGAGTTATTTCAAAACGATGGCAGTTCCAAGCCAAGGTTGTGCATGCGATCGCGAGCTTCAGCACCTGGTCAACGAGACATGTCGAGGCGATTTGAGGTGTGGCTGGAGAACGTGGCGAGAGCTTTAATATTTTCCACAAAAGACAAGGACGAGAGAACAATAACAAGGCAACCAGCCGAATGGCACTCTGCAGAGAGTTGGAAATAATGTAAAGTGATGCCACACTTCGTAGCAGATGCGCTTTCTTGGTATAGAGTGATGACGTGATGGAAGAGATGCAGGCAATGGTATCGCTGTCGAATGCGAGTTGGATGATGGAGAGAAGATTGACAACAGAGAGCCACAGGTCCGACACCACTAGGGACAAATCGAGCGCAAGTACCTCTTCTACCAAGTGTTGAAGGAGGCTGACAAAAAGGCCCACATCTGGTGTTCGTATTGGTTGGAACAATAAATACCATGGTGTAAAATAAGCTGGTAGTACTTGTTTGCCTTGTGGCACGCCTGTGTGCCTCCCTGTGTGAATCAAGGAGTGGTTGGCTGTTCCATGACTTTGAAAGTACTACGGAGGAGGTACTACAGTGAGTATAGGTACTTACTTAGGTACTTTTCACTGGCAAAGGTACTAAGGTGGTACCTGCTACATAAGGTAATTGCTCGACACCTACAACTGCTACCTCAGTACCTACCCAGTTGCCTACCTGTTATCTGCTTTAAGTGAATAGCGAGACGCATTAAATTAATGTTGAGGTCCAGGAAGATACTAACCTAGGTACCTACTTACCTACGTATCTATGTAATTTGGTATCTGTACTTCGGTAAAAACAAGATACTAGTAGGTAGTTACTGCCTATACTACCTAGGTACCTACTAATATACCCAGTAGGTGCTATAAGGTACCGAGGTATTCTTTGGTGGCCATGGCCAACTCGCTTTGCAGGATGAGAAATGCGCCACTACCCGCTTGCAGTAGGGAGGTACAACATAACATCTACGACTCCGTAAGTAACTACGTATTGATGAGAACCAGCTAACAATTAAAGCCGGTATATTGCGTCAGGGTACAATAACAGCATTCGGACCATATAAATTGAGTGTGGTAACTTTTTTAATTGATAAATTGTCAGTTCCTGGACAATCACGTCAAGCCATCGAAAGCGAAACAACGTTGGGCTGAGTCGTGGCAGTGTTCTTGGCTCAGCCACTATTACAGGACGAGAAATTTGTCCTAACCAATCGCGCATTGACTTGGAAGAACGCATATGCAGTTGCGACTGAATCATGGGGCGCAGGCCGTGTTTATAGGGGGAGACATGCCAGCACCCGGGGAGGTGCTTAGAGGTCACATGGCATAGGCCACTGGCGGATGCACCGTTCAAATCTGTATAATATAAGCAGGCAGGTAATATATATGCTTTATATATATTATATTATTATTAAGGAAAGCTATAAAGCAGTATTATAGAAGGTGTAACCTTGTATAGAGTATAGCTTTTAGATGTGCTTTTTTTAATAAGATATTTAGGTTTTTTAAGCTATTATAATTATTAATTATAAATAAATCTTAAATAATAGCTTAAAACTACTATTATTTTAAAATAACTCTCTTTTTATCTTTATAATACTATAGATATTATATATATATTAATATATTAAAATTTATAATACTTATAACCTTTAATATACTAGGATTAATAAAATAAAAGAAAGCTATAATATTAAACTATAAATAAAATAAAAAGTATAAGATATTAAAATTTAAAAAGAATTTTAATATCTATTAATTAATAAGGAAATATGTATAAAAATAATTTAATTAATTTATTAATTTTAAGAGTAAAATAAAGATATTATAATCCTATAATATAAGAATTATATAATTAATATTAAGATTAAAAGGGTTATTATAAAAACCTTAAAAAGACTTAATATTATTAAATTAAACTAATCTATATAAATAATAATAATAATAAAAGTATTAAAAAAGCTTAATACTTTTATAATAAAGATTATATTTAAAAGATATATTTATAAATTTATTATTTAAATTATTATAAATAATAATATTATTAATAAATTAATTAAAATTAATCTTAATACTTTTATAATAATAATAAATTATAAGGATATAATATTAATTAAAAGATTATTTAATAATAATATAATTATTATTTTCATTATTTTAATAAAATAATAGATTATAAATAAGATTATTTAACTTTTAATATTTAAATTAAATATCTTAATTTTATAAAAACCTATTCAATATTAATTAAAGATATTTTAATATTATTATTATAGATATTAAATAAAAAAGATATTAAAATTATAATTTAAAAATAAAACCTAATTAAATTAATTATTTATTTATATATTAAATTATTATAATTTAATAGTTAAGGTTATATAATAAGCCTTAATTATATAATTTATAATATTATTAGGTATATATTAAAGGTTTAAAATTATATAAAATTAGATTATAATTCTAAAGATAATCCTAGGCTTAAGATTATTCTTAAAATTATAATTTAATAAATAATTTATAATTTTAAGTATAATCTAATAATAGAGATTATAGCTTAAATTATAATTTATAATATATATATATATATACCTTTAATTTTTATTCTTTTTATTTAATCTTAATTAATTATTAATAATATTATTATATTAATCTTATAATTTATCTTAATAATATTAAATTATAATCTTATAAATCTATTATTTATATAATCAATATATTATTTAAAATACCTTAATCTATTTATTAATATAAACCCTTTTTATTAGGTTTATTCTTTAAGAATTTATTAAATATTATATATTAATAATTCTTATTTAATAGGTTATTATATTATCTTAAATAATATTATTATTTTATAATAATTTCTTAAACCTTTATCTTATCTAGAAATATTAATTAAGGAGAATTTTTAAATATCTTTATTAATAATCTAAATATAAATATTAATAATAAGATTAAGAATATCTTAAAAGATCTTTAAAATAATTAAAAAAAATTAAATTAAAAATAAAAATCCTAAGAAAAAACTTAAGGATTAATATAAGACTTATAAAAAAAAAATTTATTATTAAAATCTTATAATTTTAAATTAAATAACTTCTTAAAAATCTAAAAATCTAAATAAAATAATATAGATATAGATTAAAAATAATTATAATATAAATATATAATAAAAAAGATATTAAAGAAAGATTAAAGCTATAAATACTTAAGCCTTTTAATAATACTTTAAATAAGCTTTAAGAGTTTTTATTTAATTCTATATTTTTTTTTATATTATTTAATATAATTCTAATTTAAATTAATTAAAATAAGGTATATTATAGGGCTTTTTATTAAAATTATACTTATCTGATTTAAATTAATATATTAAGATTATATTAATAATACCTTAATAAATACCTTAAAAAGAAAATTAATTTAATCTTTATTAATTATAATATCTTTAAATAATAAATTTTAAATATTTTTAAATTATTAAATAAAAAATAATAAATTAAATAATACTTATATAATCTTTATTAAATATAATCCATTTTAAATTATATTATAAAGTTTTAATAAATCTTATTTAAATTATTTAAAAAAGATAAATAAATATATATAAAAACCCTATATTATAGATTTAAATTAGAAATTAAGGATAAGTTATATAAAAAAATTAAATTAGATTTTTTTATAAAATATTATATTATAGTTATTATTATTAATAATAAATAGTATTTATATTAATAAGAAAAGAAATATAAAGAATAAAATTAAAAACCAATTTATTTTAGGTTTTAATTATAATAATAATATAAGATAAATTATAATTAATAATAAAATAATCCTAGTACCCTATTAATTAATATAAATCTTAATACTATATAATAATAAGATATATCTAAGATTAAATACTATAATTATAATAAAATAAAATATTTTACTAGAGATTATTAATAATTAAAATAAGGATAAAAGGATAAAAACTTAATACTTAATATATAATAAAGTGTATATATTATAATTAAAAATAGATAAACCCTAATTATAATAGGATAAAAAGAATCAGGATAAGGATAATCTAGTAATTATAGATATTATATACCTTAATAATTATTAATATTATAAACTATATTAACCTAAATTAATATTATATAATAAAATTAATAATTAAATATAGATATAAATAAAGAAGAATATTTTAAAAAGATTTTAAATTAATAAATAATTTTTATTATAAATAATAAAAATATCCTAATTAAAAATAAAATAATAAATAATAGCTTAGATTTTAATTTTTTAAACTCTAAGAATAATAAACCTTTTAGGATAACTTAATATTATATTATATTATATCTATTATTTAAGAATATTATTTATAAATATCTTAAAAATATAATAATTAAACTTATATAAATATTAAGCTTATAATTATTAAATATATTTATAAATAGATATTAAAAGAAAACTTAAATATTCTTATTTTAAAAGATTATTTTAAAAAAGCCTTTATATTAAAAATTAATTATAATAAATGTATAGATAATTATATAATCCTAGACCTTAATTATAATTTTTATAATAAAATTAATTAGATATTATATATTAACTTCTTTTGTTTTTAATATTAAAAAATAGAAATCTAAATTAAATTCTTTTTATAATATATAGAAATATAAGGGATTAAAAATATTTTTATAAAAGGTTAATTTATTAATTAATATAAGGCTAAGTATTTTATATTTTTTAGAATTAATATATTTAAGCTATATTTTAATATCTTAAAGGAATATAAAAAAGGAGCTAAAAATAAAGACTATAAGTCTATCTATTATAAGATCTATATAATATTTAATAAATTCTTAAAGGATAAATCTAATAAAAGAGTTTATATTAATAGATAGGTCAGGGTATTTTAAGTAATATATTAATTATATAGATAATAGATCTATAGGATTATAATCTAGTATTATTAAAATAAATAATAAGATTAATATAATAATATTATATTAATAATTAATTAAGATTAAACTAAGATAATAAAAAGTAAGGGTATATATATATATATTATAAATTATAATTTAAGCTATAATCTTTATTATTAGATTATACTTAGAATTATAAGCTATTCTATTAAATTATAGTTTTAAGAGTGATTTTAAGCCTATAATTATTTTTAGAATTATAATTTAATTCTATATAGTTTTAAGCCTTTAATATATATCTAGTAATATTATAAGTTATATAACTAAGGCTTATTATATAATCTTAGTTATTAGGTTATAATATTTATATAATAAATATTAATAAACTTAAATTAATAATAGAAATATAGATTATAGGATATTATTTTTATACTTTAATAGATAATAAAATAATAGATAATTATATATTATTAAAAGCTATAAATTATATATAATTATTATAAAGAAATGAAAAAGAATTATATCTTTTATATAATCTTAAAAGAAATATCTTTATTTATAATAAAGAATAAATTAATAAAAAGATTAATTATCTTATATTTAAAATCTAAGGATATTAAGATAATATTATATTTAATATAATAGATATTAAAGAATATAAACTTATATTAGATTACCTTTAATTATTTAATAATAATCTATAGATTAATTTAAAGATAAACTAGATATAATAAAGTAATACTATATTATTTATGAAAGATTATAAAGATTTAATAATAATAAATAAAGTAAAGAAAATATATTTTATAGCTATTAAAAAGAGCTTTTTATTAAGAAATTATATTAAAAAATAATATAATAATTAATAATAATAAATCTAATAGATTATTATTATCCTTAAAATAATAATAGAATAACTATAAGAATACTTTAAAATAAATTATTCTTAAATATAAAAAAATAATTTATACCTATACTAAAAAAGTATTATAAGTATATTAAATTATTTTATAAAAAGTTTAAGATAAAGCTTATCTTATATAATTAATAGGATTATAAAATTCAGATTATAAATAAAAAGAAGCTTATTTTTATTAAGATCTATATATTTAATATTAAAGAATTTAAGATATTATAAAAGTATTTTAATAAAATACTTAAAAAGGGATATATTTAATTATTTATATTTAAAATAGGATATTTTATTATATTTATATTAAAAAAGAATAATAAGTTATAATTAATTATAGATTATTAATTATTAAGTATAGTTATAATTAAAGATTAAATACCTTTATTATTAATTAATTAATTATATAATTAATTATATAATATAAACTGGTTTATTATTTTAGATCTTAAAAAAGTATATAATTTAATCTAAATAAAGAAAAATAATAAATAAAAAACCGCTTTTAAAATCAAGTTTAGATTTTTTAAATATTTAATAATATCTTTTAACTTAATTAATATTATTCTAATATTCTAATATATAATTAATAATATTCTTTAATAATATTTAAATATCTTTATAATAATCTATTTAAATAATATTTTAATTTTTTTAAAATAAAAAAAGAATATAAAAAATATATTTATAAAATATTATAATTACTTTAAAATAATGATCTTCTTATTAAATTAGAAAAATATAAATTTTATAAATAAATAGTTATCTTTTTAAAATATATCTTTTTATTAAATAAAATTTAAATAAAATTAATAAAAATCATTATAATATATAATTAACTAATACTATAAAATATTATAAATATATAAGAATTCTAAGGCTTTATTAATTATTATTAAAAGTTTATTTATAATTATAATAATATAATAATATTATTTATTAAATATATTAAGAAAGATTATAAATTTTTATAAAAATCTAATATAGATATTATATTTAAAGAACTTAAAAAGTAAATTTATAAAGAACTTATATTAATAATATATAATCTAAATAAACCTATTAAGCTTAAAATTAATACCTTAAATTATATTATTAAAGTATAGATTAAATAATAAAATAATAAAGATAGATTATAATCTATTATCTTTTATTTTAAAAAACTTTATAAAATAGAATTTAATTATTTAATCTATAATAAAGAATTTATTATTATTATTAGAGCTTTTAATAAATTCTTATATTATTTATAAAGAAATAATTATTAAATAAAGGTTTTTATTAATTATAAAAATATCTTTTATTTTATTATTATATAAAAATTAAATATATAATAAACCTATTATATAAAAACCTTTATAAATTATAATTATAAAACTATTTATTATAAAGAATCTAAAAATAATAAAATAAATACTTTAAATTAAGAAAATAATTTCAATAATAAAAAACCTTATTATAAAGAATAAATCTTTTAAATATTTAATTTAGATATATTATAAATAAAATTAAAACTATATATTTAATTATATTAATTAATTCTATCTTAAAATAAATTAAATAAATAAATTTCTTAAAAGATATTATAATTTATAGTATATAATTATAATTAAAGCTAATAATAATAATAATAGAAGAAAGATAATAAATAGTAATTTAAAATAAATTTTAAAGAAAAGAAAAAAGAAATAATTATATTATTAATATAAAAAAAAAGCAGGATTTAATTAAAAATCTAATTATCTTATATATTTAAAAAATACTAAGATTACTTAAAATTATTTAAGTATTTTAAATAATATTTATTTAGAATTTTTAGGTATTTTAAATATAAAGAAAGAGAGAGATATAAAGGATAAGCTTTTATTTTATTAATCTAGCCTTATATAATAGATTAGATTGCTTAAGTATTTAAGGTCTTATAGCAGGTCTAGCTATAATAAAATAATAGATCTAGCTATTAAAAAATAATAGATTAAGCTATTATATAAAAATCTATTTATTTTAATACTCCTTTTAATAAGCTATATAATATATAGCTAGCTTTTTATAAAGGGTTTTTATAGGTTTAATAGGTTTAAAAAGCCTTAAAAAATAAAGCTTATTAAGGCTTTAATTAACCTATTAATAGATATAGCCTTAATTATAAGATAATTTATCTTAAATAATCTATTAATTATTTTTTATTTAATATAATAGAATTTTAATAGAGTATACTTTATTTAAATATATTAATTAGAGTTCTTAATATTATTTATAAAGGCTATATTATTATAATATAGGTTTATAAACTATTAAAAAGCTATTTTAGCTCTTTTATAATCTTTATTAAAGTATCTGATTTAGCTTTTATAATTAAAAGGGTTATAATAATTTATCTCTTTAATTTTTAATAAATAAGTCTATTTACTAGCTTAAAAAGATATTTATAAATAGATTTATTAATAGCTTTATAGCTTATAAAATTATTATTTAAATAGCTTAATAATTAAAAAATTAATTATTTAATTTATATAAGATCTAAAGCCTTATAAAGAATAACTAATTCTTTAAAACCTTTTAAATATTTTAAAAGATTTCTAGCTATATTATAATAATTAATCTAGCTTTATTATATATATTAAAAAAGTTATTAAATTAAAAAGGCTATATTAAATTTAAAGAATAGTATAAGGTATATTAAAGTCTTTATAATCTATTAATAGATTTATTATTTAATAAGGATAAGAGCTCTTTTTAAGGATTCTTTTAATACTTTAGATTAAAGAGATATAATTATAAGGGTTATATTTTATAGCTAAAAGTATTAAAGAGCTTTATTAATATACTAAGATTAATATAGCTATAATTCTTTTTTAATTTAATTATAATTAATTTAAATCTTTAAAAAAAGGTTATAAAGCCTTTATCTTTTATAATAAAGATCTTATTTAATACATATTTTAATTTATTAATATAAAATAAATTTAATCCTATAATAAGATAATTATTAATATAGATAATAATAAAGATATTAATCTAAGTATTAATAAAGATAACTAGATTAAAGATTAAGGATTAAATTCTTAAAATAATTAATAGCTTAATTAATTACTATTATTATTTATAAAGGCCTTATTTTAGCTTATATAAGGCCTTTTTTAATAGGATAATCTATTTTATAATAAGGTTATAATCTAGCTTAATTAATAAAGCTATTTAAGGCTAGTTTTTAAAGATTTAAATCTTTATAAAAAAAGAAAGGCCTTTTAAAAATTCTATAAAAATATCCTTAAATAACTAGCTATTTAAAAAAGTATTTATAAAATTAATTTATTTAATTTTTTAATTATAAAAGATTATTAAAACTAATAAAATCTATTAAATAAAGAAAATATTAATAATTATAAAGATTTTAAAATAATCTTTTTCTTTAATTTATATAAAACCCTTTATAATAAGCCTAGCCTTATATTTTAAAGATTAATTTTATAAATCCTTTTTAAATTTAAAAATAAGTTTATTTTTTAAGATTTTATAATCTTTTAAAATATTTAAAAAAGGAATAAAATATATAACTTTAATTTATAAAATTTAATAGAATTTACTATAAATAATACTAATCTATTATTCTTTAATAGGGTTTTTTAAAGCTTTTTTTAATTAATAGATTCTAAAAAAGCTTTAATAATAAATTTTATTTTTAATTTATAATAAATATTTATAAGGTAGATAAGATCTAGTTATATAGGTTTAAAGTCTTTTAATAATTATTTAAGCTATTTAATAAACTATAATAACTATACTATAGGCTATAATATAAGCTATAATAAAGGTTATAATAGCTATAATAATTATTATAATATTTATAATATAGATTCTAATAATTATATAAATCTTTTAGCTTAATTAAGGGCTTATAAATTAATTAAATCCTTTAAGATAGGTTAATTTATTGATTTTAATAAGGTATAAAACTCTTTTAATTCTTCCTTTAAGCTAGAAAAGCTTTAAAGACTATAAAAATTACCTTTAAGACTCTGGTTTATAAAGCCTATTGCTTTTATAATATAAAGAAAAGAGATTTTAATTATTTATTAATAAGAAGATATATAAATTAAATAGATATTTTTTATTTAATATAGCTAATAATTTAACTAGCTCTATTCTAAGGCTTCATTTAATACCTTATTAATACTTTTTAATAAAGATAATAATCTTATAATAAGCTTTAATAACTCTATAAATTATTAGATTTAGTTTATTAATTATTAAAGCTGGTTTTAGCTCTTATAAAAAGAGTTATAATAAGCTAAGATCCTTTTTATAATTATTATATAATTAATAAGATTAATTATAATAAATAAAATAATAGTTTAAAGAAATAATAATAGCTAGATCTAGATTATAATAGCCTATAATTAATCTAAAATAACCCTTAAAGAGTATTCTAGCAGGCTATTTTATTTATAAATATAAAGGCTAAATATATTAAAATTAATATCTTTATCTATTAATTAATCTTTTAATAGTATTAAGATCTCTTTTCTATTATTAAAATATAATTATAAAGAATATTTATTATAATAAGCTTTTAACCCTTTAAATAAGTCTTTTATAATAAAAAAGATAATATAATTTTTTTTATTAAATAATAAAAGAATCTTTTAATAATAAGATTTTCTTTTTATTAAAATAAGCTTTATAAAGAGTTTATTATAAGGGATTGATTTTATTTAAAAAATATCGTTTTTTATAATTTCTAAAATTTTTAATAGATTTAGAATTAGGCTTTTAAAGGGTTTATATACTGATTTAGTTTATATATAAATTAAATAAAAAAAATCTATTTTCTTTATAATAATAAAATTAAATAAATCTATTAAAATTTTAATAATCTTTTTTAATAACTATAAACTAATATAATTAAAACAGATATATTAAATCCTTATTAATTATAATAATTTCTAATAATTAATATTAATTAAAAGATTTATAACTCTTTTTAAAATAATATTTTTAAAGGATTTTAAAAAGGATATAACTTTTTTTAATAGATCTTTTAATAAATTTAAATTTATATTAAAACTTTTTAATATATATAAGCCTGAAATTTTAAAGCGTTTTATTAATTTTAATAATTATTTAATTAATTTAAAGGGCTTAATAAGATCCTTATATATACTAAAGAAAGATTTAAAGATAATTTTAATTATTATTAAATAACTATAATAATAATTAAAAGATTTTATAAATTTAAATATAAGCTTTTCTTTTTATTAAAAGAAAACGTTATATTTAATAAAATTTAATAGCCTATAATAGACTTAATCTATTAAAAAAGCTTTTTTTATAAAAATATATTATTAAAAATATAATACTTTATCTTTATTAAAATAAATGGGTTTTATATAACAGCCTAACCTGTTATAAGACTAGTAGCTAGACCTACTACAGCTTAGCAGCTAAACCTGCTATAGCCCTAGCAGCCAGACCTGCTATAAGGTAGCAGCCTGACCTGCTATATCAGGCTAGACTAGTAAAATAAGGGCTTATCCCTTATATCTCTCCCTTTCTTATTATTTGGAATGCTTAGAAATCTAAAGAAATATTATTTGGAATTCTTAAATAATTTCAAATAATCCTAGTATTATTTAGATATATAAGATAGCTAGATTCCTAGTTGAATCCTGCTTTCTTTCTCCATCGGCAATTCAATCACTTCTTTCTTCTTTTCTATAGACTTCACTCTAAATAACTATTCGCTGCCTTTCTTCCACTGCTATCGCTACTAGCTTTAGTTATAACTTTATACTGCAAATTATAATAATCTTATTTATTATATTTATATTTATATTAAAAATATATAATATATTCTTTAATTTTAAAGTATTATAAATCCTAGATTTAAGCTTTATAAATATTATAAATATAATTATTCTAGATCCTTTTAAATAAATTAAATTATTATTAATTATTATAAGCCTTGATTTCTTATTATAAATATTATAATTAATAAAGAGGATTCTATTATTAATAATATAATATATTAAGCTCATATTATATAATAGAGTATTTTTTAAATTAATATTATAATAAATATTATAAATTAATTTTTTAGGTTTTATAGCTTTTAAATCTTTTATATTAGATTTAGAATTAAAGCTTTAGATATTAATTATAGTATTTTAATTATCTATAAATAAGTTATAAATATCTATTATAAAGAAAGCTTTATTAGATTCCTTATTATTAATAATAAATTTCTTTATTTTTTATTCTTTTAAAAAGGCTTATAAGGCTATTTTTTAAAAGATTTAAATAAGTTTTTTTTCTTTTTAAAATCCTTATAAATCTTTTTAAAAGATTCCTTAGCTTCTTTAATTCTATAAAAGCTAGCTTTTATAATCAAAAAGCTTTTTTTATAGCCTTTAGATATTAATTTATTTAGTTTATAGGCTATATAATAATTAAAATTAATTATAATTTAATAAATTAAATATTAAATTAATTATTAAATACCTTTATAAAGTCTTTATAATTATTAAAGCTAAGCTTATAAAAGGTATTATAAAGAATTCTATATTATAGGATAGTATTATAATAATATTATTTATTTAGTATTTAATAAGCTTTTAATAGTATTATAATCTAATTTATAAAGATATATAAATATTATAAATAGCTATTATAAAATAATAAAAATAAAATAATTGAATAACAATTATTAAAATTAAAGCTTATAATAAAAATTAAAAGAAAAATAAATAATTTAAATACTTATAATTAAATTAATAAGGCTTAAAGCTATTAATTATAATTATTAAAGCCTTTTAATTTATAAGCTTTTAAAAAAGCTTATATTTTTTTAAATAGCTTTTTTAAAGCTAGATCCTTTAATATATTTATAGATTATATTAATTATAATAATAATTAAAATAGCTTAGATTAAGGTTATAATAATTCTTTAATAATCTTAATAGCTATAGCTATTATAAATTAAGCTTATAGCTATTATAATTATTATATAAGCTCTTATATCTAAGATTAAAAAGCCTATAATTTTAATAAATTCTCTTTTATTAAAAGATTTTAATTTAATATTTTTAGGATTAAATTATTATAATTAATAATTATAATAATATAAAGAAATAATAAGCTTTTAAAAATAAGCTTATAATTATATAATAATATTATAAATAATTAAAAGTATTAATTATAATAATATTATAAATAACTAGTTTTTAATAAAAGCTTTAAAAATAAGTAATTAATTAAAAAGGGGTAATAAATATAAGAGTTATTTATTATATATTAATTATAATTAGATTATAATATAACTAATATAATATCTTTACTTAATTAATTAATTTTTATAATCTTATATAAGCCTTTTTTAAAGTTAATTAATAATTTAAATAATTAATTATATTTAATATAATTAATAAAGTAATAACTTATAATTCTATAAATCTATATTAATAATCTATAAATCTAAAAATAAATTATATTATAGATCTAAGGTTTAATTCTTATATATATAGTTTTTTTATAACTTTTAATTAATAGAAAATATATATCTAATATAATTAAAATAATAGAAAAATCTAATATATAAAGAGATTAAAAATAATAAAAAAATAATCGTTTTTTTATAATTTAAAATAATTATTCTTTTAGATTTATAATCTATTATAATTTATAGTATATAATTATAATTAAAGCTAATAATAATAATAATAAAAGAAGAATAATAAATAATTATCTAAAATAAATTCAAAAAAAAGAAGAAAGAATTAATTATATTATTAATATAGAAAAGAAAGCAAGATTTAACTAGGAATCTAGCTATCTTATATATCTAGAAAATACTAAGATTATTTAGAATTATTTAAGTATTTTAAATAATATTTATTTAGAATTTTTAGGTATTTTAAATATAAAGAAAAAGAGAGATATAAGGAATAAGCCCTTATTTTATTAATCTAGCCCTATATAGCAGATCAGGCTATCTAGGTATCTTAGGTCTTATAGTAGATCTAACTATTATAAAATAATAGGTCTAGCTATTAAGTTATAATAGGTTTAGCTATTAAACTATAATAGATCTGGCTTTTAAAGAATAATAAATTAAGCTATTATATAAAAATCTATTTATTTTAATATTTTCAAATATAGATTTTTTATATTTAATATAATTATATCCTTTTTTTAAACTATTAAAAGTATATATAGTTTATTATAGTTTATTATAGTTTATTATAGTTTATTATAGTTTATTATAGTTTATTATAGTTTTGAATCTTATTTTTAATTATTTATTATTAATATTTTAATAATATTTCTTATATTTTTATTAATCTTTTTAATTAATTTTATATTATTAATATTCTTTTTTTAATAATATTATCTTTAATATTTAAAAAGTTTAATTTATATTTAAATAATACTTTATTAAAAGAGATATATTAATTATTATAAAGATAATTAAATTATAAATAAATTATATTGTTTAAAAAAGCTTTATTTATATTATTTATTCTTTTATTAAGAAATATTATAAATAATATTTTAATAAATAATCTATTTATTTATTAATTTAGGGATAAAATATTATTAAAAGCGTTTTTTTCATTTAAGATATATAATAAAATTCTAATTAAAACTTATTTATAAAAATAAAGCCTTTATTTAATATAATACTTTTTTATACTTTATATTTTAATTTTATCTTTTAATAAAATAATTTTATAAGATTTATTATAATAATAATTATATTTATTAAAATAAATAAATAATATTTTATATATTAATTTATAATTATTAGGATTATATTTATATCTTTTTTATTAAATATAATAAATAGAAATTCTATACTAAAATCTATAAATATATTTTTCTAGGATTAATTTAATTTTAATAAAGAATTAAAATATCTATATAAATAATAATATTATAATATTATTTTTAATAAATAGTATAATTAATAATATATTTTTTTAATCTTTTAATTTATAAATTATTAATAGAATCTATATTATAAGAGTTTAAGGGTTTAATTTATATTAAAATATCTTATATAAGGATTATTATAATAAAGTTATAATAACTTATTTCTTAATAAAACTTTTTTAAGAATATAAATATAATTTTAATATCTAATCAGGCTTTATATATTTATAAATTATATAATATCCTTTCTCTTATCTTTTTATTTTATTAATATAGTTTTTTATTTTAATATTATTTTATCTTTATTTTATATATCCTTAATAAATATTATTAAAGAGATTAAAATTTATTTATTAAATATAATCTTAGTATAAAAAGCTATTTAAGCTATATATATAGATATTTTCTATTTTTTATTAATAATTTACTTTATTTATTTAATTAATTTAAATAGATTTAAAAACCTTTTATTTTTATTATTTTAAATATCTATTAATATTTTAATAGATTTAATTTAAATCTTTATAGATTTAATAATTAATAAAAATCTTTATTTATTTTATTATTTTTTTAATATATCTTTATTTATATTTAAATAAATAAATAATAATAAATATTTTTTAATTAAATATTTTATAATTTATTTTTATTTTAATAAACATTTTTAATTAAAAAATAATTAAATATTATTATTTTTATTATTTTATTATAATATAATTTCTATTATTAAAAATTAAAAGATATTAGTTTTAAAATAAATTTATTATTATAGATTAAAATGTTTAAATAATAAGGCTTTTTAAAAAGCTTTTTTTAATTATTTAAAAGCTAGGTATTTAATTATAATTAGCTATAATTTCCCTGGTTTTTTATTATTCTTATTATCTTTTAAAAATATATTTAATAATACTATAATTCTAGAATATTTATAAATAAATCTTTTATAAAAATTATAAAAGCTTAAAAGTATTTATATTTTTTAATAAATTCCTAGTTATTATTATTTTAAAATAATTATAATATATTAGAAATCTATTAAAATCCCTTTTTTAAATATAATAAATTCTAAGAAATCTATTTTTATTTAATAAAAATAATACTTTTTTTAGATTTATAAAGAGCTTTATTATTTATAGTTTTTTTAGGATTTATTTAATATATTCTATATATTCTGCTTTTATTTTAGAAAATATTAAAATATTATTTAAATAAAGAATATATATTATATTAATTAATTTCTTTAAAGCTTACTAAATATAATATTAAAATATTATTAATATATTAATTAATTTAAAGGGTATTATTAGGTATTTATAATAATTATAATAGATTTAAAATATTATTTTTTATTTATCCTTTTCCTTAATCTAGATTTAATAATATATATCCTTTATATTAATTCTTATAAAGAATTCTATATTTATAATTTAATCTAGAATCTTTAAAATAAGAAATAATATATTATAATTCTTATTTATAATTCTATTAAAATCTTAATAATCTATATATAATTATAAGGATTTATTCTTTTTTAAAATAAATAAAATTAATATATGTATTAAGCTTTTAGATAAATAAATTTATCCCTTTTTTAGATTTTTATTTAAATAAATATAAAGTTTTTTAATTCCTTTTATAATAAAAAATATATTATATTATATAAAAAGATAATATTTAAAAATAGATTAATTATATAATTTATAGCTTTTTAAGATAATAATATATCTATTTAATTTATTTAGAATATATTTAAATAATCCTATAATTTTTAAAATAATTCCCTTACTTTTTTTATTTAATTTATTTAATCTTTATTTATTAATAATAATAATTCTAAAAGATATATAATTAAAAAGATTATTATTTTATTTTAATAGATTTATAGAGATTTATACAATTATAAGATTTTAATCTTTTTCTACTTTTAATTAAAGTATTAATATTTATTATAAATATTTAAATAAATCTAAAAATCTTATAAATAGATTAGCTTTAATAATATTAAATTATTCTTTATTCTTAGATTTTAATTAATATAAAGATATATTTAAATAAAACTTTATTTAATTCCTTTTAATTCTATAATAATAAATAGAATTTCTTATATATTATATATTTAAATTCTTAATCTATTTATTATTTAAAGCTTTAATAAATCCTTTATTAATACTTATTATAATCTATTTATTTTAATAAATACTTTATTAATAAAATCTAATTTAATATATATATCTCAATCTATATATATTTTAATCAATATTTTTTATTATTATTAATATATAAAAATAGATTATTATTCTAATAATAATTTCTTTAATTAAAGCTAAGAGATTTTTAATTATTCTTTTTTATTTTAATATTATTTTTTATTTAAATAATATTAATAATTTAATTAAGGTAATCTAATATAAAATAACCCTTTTTATTATATATATAATAAATTATAATAATAAAATAATTTATTTAATTATTCTTTTTATCTTTTTAATTATTATTTTAATTATTATTTTTATAAAAATAGTTATTTTTATTATTTTTATAGTCTTTTTAATTTTAATAAAAATCTTTTTAATATAGAATTATTATTAATTATATATTAATTTAATTTAATTAATCTTTATTATAGTTTTATTTATTTTATAATCTTAAAAAGAATCCTTTTTTAGTTTATTATTTAAAGCTTTATTTCTATTATTTATTTAATTCTTTTTATAGATTTTAATTTCTTTTTTTTTCTAGATTTTTAAATAATATTAAAACCTTTTTATCTTTCATATTATTTTATTTTAATTCTTAAAAAAAGCTTTTTTATAAAGATAAATATATTTTTATAACCCTAATTTAAATTTAATAAAATACTATATAATTAATCTTTTTTTAATTATCTTTATAAAATAAATTTTTAAATTAAATAAATATAAATAGAATTCTATAAAGAATTAATAATTATATTATTAAATTCTTTTAAAGGTATTACAGATGTTAATTATTTAATTAATAAAATCTTTTAAATAAATTTTATTTTATTTTAAAAAATATTTTTAATTAATTTTATTAATTTTTCTTTTAATTTTAATATAATTTTATATCTTATTTAATTAAAAGGATTTATATTTATTTTTTATATTTTTAAGGATTAAAATAATTTAATAGTTTCTTTTTTAAAATATTTAAGATTTATTTATAAGGCTTAAATAAAATTATTAATTTATTTCTTTTTATTATTAATACTTTTATAATATTAATAATCTTTAACTTTCTTAATTAGAAATCATTTAAATTATTATAATTTTAATTAAATTATAATCTTTTTTTTAATAAGATATTTATAATAAAGATATTAAGGTTTTAAATTATTTAAAGATAAAATTAAAAGATATTAATCTCTTTAATCCTTATAACTTTAATTAAAAATATTATTATTTTATTTTAAATTTTTATAGATTATTATAAGAGATTAATTAAATTCTATTAATTTAAGGCCTTAAATCCTTTATAGATTATAAAATTTAATAAAATCTTTATTAATAAAGATAATTTTTTAATAATAGAATATATAAAAGCTATTATTAATTTTAAATAATTATAAATAAAAGTATAAAAATTATAAAGAGAATTTTAAATATAATTAAATAGGATTATATAGCTTAATTAATTAATTAATAATAAGATTTATACTTAAATTAAATCTTTTTTTCTTTATATCTTTTAGGTATAAAAGGCTATTAAAGCCTTAATAATTAATAGTTCTTTAGGTTATATATTATAATTAAATATCTAGATATCTAATCCTATTATAGCTTTATTAATTAATAAATCTATTAATAAATTATAAAGACTTTAATATATTTTAAACTATTTTCTAAATTTAATATAGCCTTTTTAATTTAATAGCTTTTTTAATATATATAATAAGATTATATTTATTATTATAATATAATTAGAAATCTTTTAAAGTATTTAAAAAATTTTAAAGAATTAATTATCTTTTATTAAGCTATAATCTTTATATAAATTAAATAACTAGCTCTTTAATTATTAAATTATTAAAATAATAGTTTTATAGATTATAAGATTATTAATAAATCTATTTATAAATATCTTTTTAAATTAATTAATAGATTTATTTATTAAAAGATAAAAAAATAAATTATTATAGTTTTTTTAATTATAAAAGCTAAATCTAATATTTTAATAAAAATTATAAAAAAGCTAAAATAGCTTTTTAAGCTTTTTATAAAATTAAAAATCCTTTTTAATAGCTTATAAACCTATATTATTATAATATAGCTTTTATAAATAATATTAAAAATCTTAATTAATATATTTAAATTAAATATATCCTATTAAAATTCTATTATAATAAATAAGAATAAATTAATAAATTATCTTATAATTAAAACTATATCTATTAATATATTAATTAAGGTTTTAATAGGCTTTATTCTTTAAAGCTTTTTAAGCTTATTAAATCTATAAAAACCTTTTATAAAAGGCTAGCTATATATTATATAACTTATTAAAAAGAATATTAAAATAAATAGGCTTTTAATATAATAGCTAGATCTATTATAATCTAATAACTAGATCTATTATAGCTAAATAATTTAATCTATTATTATCTTATAGTTAAATCTATTATTATATAATAGCTTTATCTATTATAAGATCTAATATAAGACCTAAGATATTTAGATAGCTTAATCTATTCAATTAAACTAAAATAGAAATAAAGGCTTATTCTTTAAAATCTTTATTTTTTCTATATTTAAAATATTTAATAATTTTAAATAAATATTATTTAAAATTCTAAAATATTTTTAAATTTTTCTAATATTTTTTAAATATATAAAAAAATTAGATTTTTAATTAAATTTTATTTTATTTTTTTATTAATAATATAATTATTTATATCTTCTTTTTTATAAATCTTTATCTAGATAATTATTATATCTTTTTTATTATTTTAATTATTAGCTTTAATTAGTCTTTATAAATTATAATATTAAGCTTATTATATAGCCTTATATATAGCTTTATATATAACCTTATATAATATTAAATAATATTAAATAACTTTAAATAGCCTTTTTTATATAATTTAAATAATTATAAAATAATATATTATAACATTATTAATTTATATTTTTATATTTTTATATATTAAATTAATATAATAATAATAAATAAATATATCTTATTTATTAATATATTATTAAGGTATTTTATTATTTTAAACTTTTAAATATTTTAAAAATCTTTAAATTAATTAATAGCTTTACTTTTAATTTATTATTTAAGGGCTTTATATAAAGACTATATTAATAAATAATTAAAAATAAATTAAAGGAATTATAAATTCTTTAATAAATAATTTAAAATCTATTTAAATAAAGCTTTTTTTATAAAGATTTTTAAATATAAATTATATTTAATTTTAAAAATTATTAATATTATATATTTTATCTATATTTTTTATATATATATTATATTTATTTATTATTTAAATCTTTTTTATAAATTATTATTAAGAATCTTTTATTAAGCCTTATTAAAATTAATTTAGAATTAATTATAAATAATAATATATTTAATTATAATTATTTAAGAATTTAAGAATTAAATATTTTTATTAAATAAATTAAAAAAATAAAAAAATAAAATAAATTTTAATATTTATTAAAAATATTTTAAAAATCTTATTTTATTTAAGGGTTTTATATAATTAATTAATTAAAAATAAATCTTTTTTTAAAAAAAAGATATTATATATTATTTTATTATAGTTTTTAAAAAATTTAAATATTATAAGCTAGTTTTATAGCTCTTTTAAATAAATATTAAAAAAAATATTAATATTTTTAAAAAGAAAAAAAGCTTTCTTTTAAGCTTTATTTCTTTAATTATCTTATATAAAAATAATTATATTATAAGTTTTATTCTTTTATATTATCTTTTTTATTAAAACCTATTTATATAATAAATAGGCTTAGATTAGGCCTAGATTATATAAGATATAAATAAAGCCTAAACTTATAATAAACCTTTATAAGGCTTTTTAAAATATCTTTTATTATAATAAGCTAGTCTTATAGCTTTTATAAGTAGGTATTAAGAAAGATATTAATAAACTTAAAAAAAGAAAAAAGTTCTCTTTTTAAATTATCTTCTTATATTAATAGGGTCTAGTTTAGATCTATCTTATCTTTATATTTAAAGCTTAGGTTTTAAACCTCAGCCTATAATATTTATAAAGCTTTATTTAATAGCTTTAAATATAAATCTAATAAAATAAAGGATTTATTATTAATATTATTATTATTAAATTATTAATTTAATATTTTAAATATTTATTATAAATAATAATTAATAAAATAATAATATTAAATTAAAATTTAAAATAAAATTATTATAGCTTTTTAAGAAAACTATCTTTTAAAGATATGTTTTTTTTATATTATATATATATATATATTTTATATTCTTATATTTAAATTTAATATTAAAAGATAAATATATAGAACTAGTAGATAACTAAGAGCTTTATATATATTTCTATAATTATAATAAATACTTTATATAACTATAAATAGTAAGACTCTTTCTTAATATATTAATTAAGTTCTCTCTAAAGATGGGTGTGTATGCTAACAGCAGTGTATTCTCCCCCCCTGTTCAGAATCACGTGTGATGTAGCAGATCACGCTAACGCAAGGTACAAATAGCGACAGGCAGTTATTATTTTCAACGCCTGATAGTGCGTAAAGAATCATGGAATTTACGCGACAATTATCCGTACCGATGATTGAAACCTAGTTACCTACCTCGGCACTAGTAGTATTCAGGTAGCATCTTGCTCTAATTACAGGTAGGCACGTTAACAGGGAACGTGGACGGCCGTTTGCAATGACTAGCTAGTCTTGGTTCAGCCAATGATCGAAACTACATATCGCTGCCAACGCTTGAAGAGGGGAGCATCGTCCGTTTCCCAACCAGTTGCCAGTCAACCAATCCTCGCACATCTGCGTCTCCGGATTTCAGAGTGATGGGCTAGATTATTAATCTCTCAAGTAAAGTGCCTGTAATTTGACATTAGTAAGGGACCAGCGTTTGGTGCAGTCGTGAGGGAGGCCTGCAGCACAGATAATTAATCAATAATATATGTCACTCGTTTTGGTAGACATGCCGAACCAGAAGTGCGCTCTGAGCTCCAATGTGGGATAGTTGTGCAAGCGCCACAAAATGCTACGGTGCTATTAGGGGGTGTGGGCCTTTGGGTTGTTGACGACGTCTAATCTCCCAGTTTTGGTTGCCCCTTGGCAAGCGCACCCGATCGGTGTGGCTCTCAACCCTTGGTGTCCTTGGCCATGGGCATCATCTAATTACCTGTACACCTCCGCTCCTCCTTATTCATGCCACTTCGCATGGCTCTCCCTTTAGTTCTCCCTCCCTCCCCCCAGCCGCTGTCCCATGGTTCTCCTTTCATCGCTTTGCGTCCCATCCAAAAGAGAGTTTAGACTCCCTACCACGCTCTTTTGACCCAGTCGATCGCCTCTACACACTCGCTTCAGCGGATTATTTGTTCTTTGCTCCCTCTTAGGCGTCATCGCTTGTCACACGAAATTTGGTTACTGAAGCCTTCATCACCCAAAATGAAGCAATTCGTCCAATATACACTCGCCGCAACACTCGTCGCTGGCGCTGCTGCCAGTTCTCATCATCATCACCACCTCCATGCTAAGAAGCATGCAGGGTCACAGGTTGAGAAGCGTGCCCCCGATGTTGTGACCGAATATGTTGTTGGGGCTACTGAGACTGTGTATCAACTTGGCAACAAGGTGCTGAAGGCAGATGAGGCCAAGGCTGGCCTGAAGGATGGCAACTACATCATCGTGGGCGAGTCTAATCCGGTTTATACACCACCGCCTCCACCTCCCAAGGCAGCCACGTCCAAGGATCTCGGTGCTCAGTTTATTGAATCCAAGACGACTTCGTCGCCCCCTCCTCCGACAACAACGCCCACGCCCGCTCCGTCATCACCTAAGGCTGCGCAGGCTAAAGAGGATGTCTCCGGCGCCACTGGCCTCGATGCTGACTTTCCCAGCGGCAAAATCAAGTGCACGGAATTTCCTGCAAAGTATGGTGCAATTCCCCTTGATTGGCTGGATTTGAAGGGCTGGTCTGGCCTTCAGATTGTCCCCGGATATACCTCAGCCTCTGTGAGCATCAGCGAAATACACACTGGCATCGGTGGCGACGCCGGATCCGGTTGTGCCCCTGGCACCATGTGTTCGTATGCTTGCCCTCCAGGCTACCAAAAGTCTCAATTCCCTTCAGCACAGGGAAACAAAGGACAATCGATTGGCGGCCTCTTCTGCAATCCTAATGGTTACCTTGAATTGACACGACCTGGCTCAAAAAAGCTTTGCGAGGCAGGCCTCGGTGGTGTCACCATTCAAAATGATCTTGATGAACTGGTGTGCACCTGCCGCACAGAATATCCTGGAACTGAAAATATGGTTATACCCACCTGCGCACAACCCGGCGGATCTGTGGCGGTTTGTAACCCAGACCAAAACAATTATTACATCTGGGATGGCATGGCCACCTCAGCTCAGTACTATGTGAACCCGAAGGGGCTTGCTGAGAAAGACGCATGTGTTTGGAATAGCCCCGTCAGTCCCAAAGGAGCCGGAAACTGGTCCCCCGTCATTCTCGGCGTTGGCAAAGCTGCTGATTCAATCACCTACATCTCCATTTTCCAGAACTCTCCGACTAGTACCGCCAAGCTCGACTTCAACATTGAAATCAAGGGAGACGTAAACAGCAAGTGCTCCTACATCAACGGAAAGTGGTCTGGCGGAGGTCAAGGCTGCACAGTAAGTAATATCCCACCATGACCCTTCCCTTAGGAATGATTATGAGAAACTGATTCTTGTTTTCATAGACTGGCATGCGACCTGGTGGCAAGGCTATTGTTCGATACTTTTGATCAATGCTCGAGGTTTCCTCCTTGGATGGCATATATTGGATCTTGTGCATATTGGCCATAACAGGACCTTGAACATGATTGCAAGAGACATCAAAGGCCTGGTTTCGAGTTGAGGTGGTGGCCTCTTGGCTAGTTTTGTGGAGAAGCCTAACAAGTTTGAAAGCTAGACAATGAGGTTGATGTCTTTGTTTCGGTATAATTGTGTTATCTACCTGATTGCCGCGTTCGTATCTAATGCCGTTCTGTTGTACCTGCGTAGGCAGTGCAAATGCTTAAAGGCTAATTGTAATAGCTGTCGAATTAATTTAATGCAATCAAAAACATTTGCAAGGTGCTTTCAGACATCTACTTTCAAAGCTTTAATGTGTCAACGTCAATTTACGAGAGCTCAGGCGGGGCATGCTTGTCGAGGGATTTTATTCGTATTATTAAACCAACGTCAAATGCCTTCCACATGTACGTTCTTCTCTTGTCTAATCTGGGAGGTAATTACGATGGTATGAACACTGTTTTACTATAACAGTGAGATGGCTGGGCGTATGCTTTTCCTAATCATTCTAGGGCACTCACAATGCCAGTCATGCTGTTCTCATTGTGCCCTATCCCCAACATTTTCTAGTCAAACGCGACAAGCACTACAAGCATTTGGTACTACACCACTAAATATGAAAGGAACACAAATATATCTACCTAGTTGTTAGACTAAATTATGACTCCCAGGCTTCAACATCGGGTTTGAAGGATGCTTCCTACATCAGGTTTTTGTCATACCTGCTCAAACGTCTCGGTCTTCTGGCCAGGGCGTTGGATCACTATGCGTTGCACAAATAAAGGCGTCATCGTTTTACAGCCGAATATGCTGAGCCATGGGAAATGACCACGGCTGACATATTGTTTAAGTCTATCTGGACATAATGCCCCATTAGGAACCGTCGGTTATCGAAACCTAGCCCAAATTCTAATCATAACATTTATATGTTATAGTTCAACAAACGTTCCTATTGCTGCTTCCCGACTTCTGCGAATCTCATCATGGTTTTGCTCAGCTTCCTCTTTTAGTCTGTCCTCAACATCGTCTCTGAGGCCGCCCAAGTCTGGTGGTATAGCTTGCAGCTGTACACTAGGAGCTGCTTGAACAAAGCGAAGTTGCTCCGATACATGCTGGACAATTTCTTGCAAACGTTTTTGAGGGTTGCGATTTTGTCGCGGCTCGCCCAGAATCTGTTCTAGCGTCGGGAAGAGCGTGTCATGTCGAAATTGCTCCCGCCATGGCGCATGCTGAGGGAGAATGTGGCTGATCTTGTCCTGGCAGTTGATGGCTATGCTAGTCTCGTAGGTCCAAGCCCGGGCTACATTTCTCGGGGTATATCCACCACCGCCGAAGAGGATGAGTGGGAGTCCCATCTTTTTGCAAAATTCAACACATGCGCCATGCCCTTGTACCTGAAGGTTGAAGCGCCCAAGACGGTCGCCCGCCAAAGAATCAGCACCGCATTGTAGAGCAATCGCGCTGGGCCGGAACTTTTCGACTATTTTGCCAATGATGGTATTGAATAGCATGTCATATTGCTCATCTGTAATACCGTCATTTAGTGGGACGTTAACGGCGTGATGAGCACCAGGATTATGTTCGCTTTTTGGACCGTTGTCATCCAGAGCACCAGTGCCGGGGAAAAAGTTGTTAGGGTCGTATTTGTGGAAGGAAACCGTCATGACTCTGTCGGTTGAGAAAAATGCCTCTTCAACACCATCACCATGGTGAACATCGATGTCAATATATAAAACACGGGGATGGTAGCGTAGAAGTTCCAATATGGCGATGACAATATCATTGATATAACAGAAGCCAGACGCTTCAGCCTTTTTCGCGTGATGCAGCCCACCACCCCAAGCTATGGCAATGTCGGATTGCTTGGAGCATAGCTTCCTGGCTGCATCTAGAGCCCCCCCAGCCGACATGGAACAATAATCATACAAACCGTCGAATAGGGGGCAGTCAGATCCTCCCAAATTGTACTTGAGATCAGGATTTTGGTTCTCCAAGTCGCGGGGCACAGGTTCTGGTAAAACAGTACCAAGAAAGTCAAGATAATCAGTTGAGTGAAACGAGGCGAGCTCTTCATATGTAGCAGCCCTTGAAATGTAATTATCCATGGCAAAAGACATGCCATATGAGTAAATCAGACTCTTGGATAAAGTCAGACGCCAGGGCTTCATCGGGTGTGTCATGCCGAAATGGTGCCTCTCCATATCCGGGTTGCAGTGGAAGGAGACATTGTAGCCCTTTGGCCGCGTGATTCCGGATTCCTCCGCTAAGCGCTTGCATTTGTTGTAGAATTTGGCATTGTCCATCTCACTCGCCAAGCCGAGCGGAGAGTCATATTCCTCGACAATGGCGATGTTCCCGTCAACATCTTCCTTGTGGGGCAAGTAATTGGGCTTAGGAACGCGAAACCTGTACGAGTCCATGTCTACGACAGAAGCCCGATCACTGTGCGTTCAGGGAAGAGACGAGAATTTATCAAGATGAAGGTATCCAGATGAGAAGCTTCATTCACTTGAATCTTTGCGGTCGCAGTCGTGACTTGCCCCAAGCCAAAGGCTCTTCTCTAACTCGCTGTAGGGTTAATTCGCTCCTGTCCTCAATTTTGTATCCGTCGCAGCTGTATAGTCTGCGGGATATAGAAGTGGGAGTAGTGTGGAGACCGTTTTTCACAGTTACTTGTGTGATAAGTAATTGACTGATCTGGCGCTTGATTTGGTCATCTCCAAACAACACGGCAACAGTTGCATACGGTGCGAGTGCATCATCTGCACTTGGCCCCAGCGTTAACCAATCAAGTGAAATGATGAGACGAGAGGCGGCAAATCTTCGTATCTGCACGCTATCTTTTTAACTATCTAAATTCTGCACTAAGCAAAATGTAGTCAAAGAGATAGCCGCTAGTATATATTAAGCTTATGTAGTGAGCTTAACTGGACTAGAGTCAGAGCCTTATCTCGTTTATTCTTTTCGACTGCGCATGACAATCTGTTTCAATGCTCCTTCACCAAACAGTTCAATTAAGCTCTCCTGACCACCTTCTGTTCTGCATTCTTGATTGCGCACAGCACGTGCTCTATCACGTATCCTACTACGTCAATGGAACAGAAAGCAACGAGACCTAGTGGTATTGAGGTGAGCTGAGACCTTTATCGAGTCGCTCTGCTCTTGCGTTTGAGCTGCGCTGGAGAATCGCCCGCACAGATTTAAACCAAAGCTGCCCTCGGCGTAACATCACAGATTAATATCGGTGCCTCTGCACCCCCACACAGGTAGACTTGCCCGCTTCATCTGTCTGGCACCCTGAGCTATCTTGCACACTCTTTGTTGGCATCCAATTGTCGTCGTTCTGACTTGCAGCAGTCTGACTCTGACAGGTGCTGTGAGTTTCATACATGTCTGGCCCTGCCTTTCGCATCATCTGTTACTCTTTCTCCGCGTCTTAGACCTCTCCCTACCTTATGGCTTCCTATTTATAGCTTGGTTTACTGCTCTTACACTTGATGCTCTATCAGAGACTATTTCTTGTCGAAGGCAAGCTTTGATTGAGCTGTGCTCACCGGCTTGTACAGCTGGCGGTTGAGCACACTCTCTTCTATCGCTCGCTTCTTCTTTCTTTCCCCCTCTATTCAATTCACTTTCGCAGGTAGCAACTGTCGCTGTCGTTGCCGAACTGTCCCGTCGTTAACAGTCATGCCCAGAGACGACCTCTCCATCGACTTTGTCAAGAGGATGCCTCAAGCTGAGCCGCTGGACCCGGGATTGATCCTTGATGATTGGATCAACCGCGTGCAAAATCTCCCTGAAGAGATTCGTTTTATTCAAGAGGAAATCTCAGACAAAGACCGTCAGTACACCGAATGCATTCGTACGATAGATGATCGGGACGGCAAGATCCAGAAATGGATTAAGACCAACGGTAGTCACGAGCCCAATCCCAAAGAGGAACTGCTACGCACGCAGATTCGCGATAGCTATGCCCGCGCCGATCAATTTTCACAGGATAAGATTGCTTTGACGCAAAAGCTGCAGCTCATAATGGACAAGCATCTACGCAGTCTTGATATTCAGATCAAGTTACTCTATGATCGCGCGGAACCAGGCTTCACTGACCCCGATGATGTCCCTTCGTTGCTTCGACCCAGTGCCGCCAACCACAGTGCCCCTTCAATACGTGCAATCAACCCTTCGCACGACATTGCTTCCACCACCTCACCAGCATCGCCTCGTAATACCGTGGCGGGATCTTCCAACCCAGCAATGGTTCGGCTGCCCAATCATCCTCAGATCCGACACACCCAAACCCAACAACCACACGGCCAACAGCACCACCAGCACGCATTGTCTGCTCCAGCCACACCTGCAGCAAGCATGATTCTCAATCGCCAGCGGGAGAGCTCTGTCGGCCCATCAACAAAACGTGGGCCACGGGCTAACCCGGGTCTGGGAAGCGTACCTGCGGCATCAAGCGGGCTTGCTAGGCATTCTTCACTAGGCCCTGGCACCCCCAAAGCTGCATCTGGACCTGGTACAAGTACTGGTGCTGGTGTTGCTAGGGCAGGCAGCGCTGGTCCTAGAGCTAGTTCCGTTAAGACTGCCGCAGGTGGATTCAGTGGCCGAAGAGGTACACCGACCGGAGCTGGTCGGAAAAAACCACCCAATAAGTCATCGCTATCACGAGTTAAGAAGGCATCTTCAAGGAATTCTCCGGCCTCAACTGGAGAAAGCGACTTATCTGAAGCCGAGAGTGCAAGTGGCGAGGAGGAGGACGTTCCTGAAGGTAGATCAAGAGGAAACCCTGCTGTAAACGGCAAAGATGGGGACAGGGATGAAGCTGTTGGGGATGCAGATGAGGATGAGGATGGTGGCGATGATAAAAAATATTGTCTCTGCCATAATGTGAGTTATGGTGATATGGTGGCCTGTGATAACGATAACTGCCCTTATGAGTGGTTTCATTGGTCGTGTGTTGGGCTCAAAAGTGAACCCAATGGGACTTGGTACTGTCCCGTATGTACGGAGAAGTTCCAACGCAAGAGCAAGTAGAAACGACAGGAGCAAATAAAATGTACACACGAGTATGTCTCAATGGATGAGCGAATACCTCAGCGAATGTAACAGATCACAATTTATATTAATGGTTTACCAAGTTAATGACAGTTCACAGAAATTTCTGTCATGATTTGGCAGTCAAACTTTGTTCAGATGAAAGCTTCTACTGTGGTACGTTGCTTAAAGCAACAAGGATGACAGGCTTGTTACTGTCTAAGAGTTTCTCCTGGCGCTTTGCAGAAATTAATAGACTACCAATGCGGTCTAATTTTCCCTCAGTCAACTTGCTGGTTTCGCATGTGCATCTTCCATGCTTGAAGAGGGGAGAACACAACACACCACGCCGCGTCGAACACCCTCTGTCTCCTCACAGACCTGCGAGACAATGGCGCCTTTACCTTTGGCTTTGTCGATGAAGTCATCTAACGATCCCCCAACACCAAAATACAACTTCTTGGCCGCAATAAATGCTTTAGCTTCAGCACAAGATGCCTGCTCTCGTTCTAAAATGGAGAAAAGAACTTCAACAAATGCTTGTAAGGCGAATGGGGAATAAATGGTTTCGGCCCCGAGGAGCAGTGTAAATGCTGAGGCGTTTTCGAATGCAAAAGCAGGGATATCGTAGAGATGCTGGATGAATTCAACGGACCATGCCCCAGATATGAATGACAGGGCCACATTGCTATCTAGCAGATATTTCTGAAAAGCGTTAGTAACTTCAACGGATAGCTCCAATTCCCCTTCCATAGCAAAGGCATCGACTAGGGCTGAAGTTTGCTGATGCTGAATCGCCCAGGCAAGAATGAAGTTAGGGAGAGTAACGAGTTGGAGGACCGAGGGGTTGTAATCGGCCAGAACGAATGAACAGGGGGTTTTCCGCCGTTGGTCCTTGGAGTTGAGGTTCGTAACCCACTGAAAGATAGCAAGAGACGGGAGCGCAGTTCCACAGCCAACCTTTTAGCCAAGAAAAAGCGTGGAATTGTTAATATTGAGATGACCTAGAGCGGGGGCTGGATTGAGGTGGAGGCTATAAGTATACGCACCTCGATGACACGCATCGGAGCATGCTCCCGAGTCGACAGATTTTCTTCAACAGCAATCACCTTTACTAAATCGACGCTGCTTTCCCAGCTCTTAAAGCCCCCTTCATACACTCCCGTTTTGACGTCATGGCTGCCCAAGCCACCCTCCAGCACATGATCCTCACCTGGTGGCCTAAACTCATTGTCTTCGGCCATGAGCTGCAATCGCACATCCCAAAGCTCCCGCCGGGGTAGCTGTATGTGAGAGCCATTGCCGAGGTCTATATCCAATAATGAGTAGGCGATTTTAGAGGGTAGCGAGAACATCAAGCTCGATAATTCATGACGTGTCGCGGGAAGCAATGGCTTGCCAGGCACCGGAAATGCAGTTACTGCTGACACCGATGATGATGATGATGATGACGACAGCACTGTGGTGCTGGCATCGTTTTTCGAGATGCTATGCTCGGGGTTCTCAGAATCGATATCATCACCAGAAAAGCCAAAAGAAAACGCCATTTTCAGAGATGGATAGTAAGTCTTGCTTTGGATCTACTGGTTGTCTTTCTGATCAATTAAGGCCTGCCAAGGTCAATTGGCAAAATATACATATATATCTAGTATCTAGAGGTTTCTCACGAATATATAATTTCGTAACTACATGTTCCGTTGTGGTCAAGGTGAGTGGAGCCGGAATTTCTTGCGTTGATAAGATACGACTATTCTTGAGCACCCGTTGGTCAAGCTCTTCGGGTAGGGCACCCTCAGGCAACCAACTAAGAGCTACCCTCTTAATTAACTAAAAAATAATTAATATACCTTTTAATTCTAATACACTTACTATATTTATTATATTTATTATATTTATTATATTTATTATATTTATTATATTTATTATATTTATTAATTAATAATCTTTAATTAAAATAATATTATATAAAACTACATATAAAACTATATAATAAATAAATTAATTAAATTATATAAATAATCTTTTATAAAGTCTTTTATATTATAAATTATAAAATATCTTATATATTATTAAAAAGTTATAATCTTTAACTTTATTATTATTATTTTAGAATAACTTTATATTAGAGTTAATTAAGCTATTACTTTTAATTCTTTATAGATTTTTTAATATGTTTTTTAAGATTAAATATTAATATAAAAAATATTATATTATAGTCTTTATTATTAATATTTATTATATATTTATAAGAAAGCTATCTTTTTATTAATTAAAAAAATAGTTTTATTTATATTTAAAAAAATTAAAAAATTTTATCTTTAATTATATAATTTAAGTTATTTCTTAAAAATTAATTTTTTTTTAATTTTATTAATAAATTAAAATATAATAATTAATTATTATATTTTAAATTATTTTAAATACTAATAAAAGGCTTATTTAATAGATTAACTTTATTATTTTAATTTTCTTTTTTAATTATTATCTTATATTATTAATTTATATAATGATAATTAATATCAATAATAATAATATTTAATAAATATATATTCTTTTTATATTATTATATATTATTAAGCTTATTAATCTATTTTATATAATTAATAATAAAATTCTTAATATATAATTTAAATATAAATATCTTTATAATAATAAAAGCTATTAAATAAAGGTCTTTATATATTAATAAATTTAAAAGATAAAGCTTATAAATATATTAAAGAATATTTATAATTTAATAAAAATAATTTCTTTAAATAATAATAAAATATAAATTAAATTTATTATTTATTAAAAATAAATATTATAATATATTTATTTATTAAAAAAAAAATCTTTTAATAATAATTATAATATTAAATATAATAAAGCATTTATTATAAATATATTAAAATATAAATAAAAAATTGAAATATGAAAAAATAAGCTTATTTTTAAAAATAATTATTAAAGAATCTTTTAATATATTATTTTAAATAATTTAAAAACTCTAATATTAAATAATTAAAGAATATATATAAGATAAAATAAAAGAATTATAATAAAGATATTAAATTTAATATAATATTTAATAAAATTAATTAATATATAATTTATAAAGTTATTAATAATTAAAAATTAATAGATTTTATTAAAAATAATAATAATAAAGCCTTCAATATTATTATTAAGCTAGCTAGCTATATTATATTATTTATTATAATTAAATTATTCTTTAAATATAAAATTTATTTTTTAAATTTTTATAGTTTTTTTAGGATTATTTATTAAAATAATAAAATTAATTAAATATTATTTTAATATTATTAAAATCTATATTAAATCTAATAAAATCTATATTTTAATTAATTTTAATTTTTAAATAGCTTTTTATTATAAAGATCTTAAAATATAAGTTAAAAAGAAATTAAATTATTTATTATATTTATTATATTATCTATTAGTATAGTCTTTATATAAAGCCCTTAAATAATTAATTAAAAGTAAAGCTTTTAATTAATTAAAAATCCTTAAAATATCTAAAAATTTAAAATAACTCCTTTATATTAAAATTAATTAATATTTATATTATAATTTATATCTCTTATAATTATTAAAAAAATATCCTTTATTAGCTTTAATAAAAACCTATTCTTTTATTTTTACAGTTATATAAGCTATTATTATTAATTATAAATATCTTTTTTATATTAAAATACCTTTATCTTTATATTAAACCATCCTTAAATTTAATATAAATTATTTTATAATTAATAAAGTAATATATTTTATTTTAAAAGATAATCCCTTTTCTTAATATATAAACTAGTAATAAAACCTTAATAATAAAGAAAATAATATATTAAAAGGCTTTTAAAGAATCTCTTTTTAAGAATAATCTTATATTTTTATATTTTAATTTTCTCTTTTCTTTTAAAATATTTATAATATAGAATTTATAGCTTATAATATTATTAATAGCTTTTAAAAAATAAAGCTTTTTTTATTAATAAATAAATTAATAATAAAATAATTTTTTAATAAATAATACTTTAAATAATAAATAATAAACCTAGTTTATATTTTATTATTATTAAAGAAAATATTTTTTTAAATAATTATAAATACTCTTTAATATATATATATATATATTATTTAAATTTATTAAGCTTATTAATCTATAAAAATATTTATTAAATAATTTATATATTTATAAAAGCTTTTATATTTAAAATATATATTAATAACTTTATTATTAATTATATATTAATAACTTTATTATTAATTATATATTAATAACTTTATTATTAATTATATAAGATATATTATTAAATTAATAAATAAAAAGAAGCTAAGAAAATTAATAAAATTAATAAAATAATTTATTACAAGCTTAAGCCTTTATAATATGTATTAATAAGATTAAATAAATTAGAAGAAAAAGATTTAAAAAAGAATAATAATATTAATTATTAATAATATATAAAGCTTTTTATTAATATATAAAAGGCTTAAAAATATAATAATAAAAGATAAAAATATAGCTTATTTAAGCTTATAAAAAGGATTTAATCTTAAAAAAATAATTTAAAAATATATATAAAGATTAAGAATATCTCTTATTTAAATATTAAGATAAAGCTATATATAAGCTTTTAAACGAAAAAAAATAGCTTTTTAATTAATATAAAATATATATTAAAAACTTAATAAGCTCTTATTATATCTTTAAATAATTAAAGATTTTTAATAATATAATAAATATCTTATAAAGAATGAAAAATAATAACTTTATTAATTTTAATGTAAATCCTTTTAAAGATAAGAATAATAAGAATAAAAATAATATTAATTTATTAAAATATATATAAAAAACCATATAAAATATATAATAATTAATATTATAAGAAATTAAAGATAATATCTTTTTAATACTATTATTATTTTATATAATATTATATAATAAAAAGCCTTATAACTTAGCTTAATATATTATATAAAGATATATAAATAATTAATAAAAAATATAGAAAAATAATAATAATTAAGCTTATTATATAGCCTTATTATTGTAATTTGCAGTATAAAGTTATAACTAAAGCTAGTAGCGATAGCAGTGGAAGAAAGGCAGTGAATAGTTATCCAGAGTAAAGTCTGTAGAAAAGAAGAAAGAAGTGATTAAATTGCCAATAGAGAAAGAAAGCAGGATTCAACTAGGAATCCAGCTATCTTATATATCTAAATAATACTAGGATTATTTGGAATTATTTAAGAATTCCAAATAATATTTCTTTAGATTTCTAAGTATTCCAAATAATAAGAAAGAGAGGGGTATAAGGGATAATATAACATTTAATAAATTCCCAAGAGATAAACCTAACAAAAAGGGTTTATATTAGCAGATAAGTCAGGGCATTCTGAGCAATATATCTATCATATTAATAATAGATACCAAGTATTATAACCAGGGATTAAGTATCAGCATAATAAGCGATAATGAATAATACAATAAAGTTAAAAGTGTATTGATAACTATCTAAGCTATATCTAAAGAGTGAAAATTAAGGGTATATATATATATCATGGATCATAATTTAAGCCATAATCCTTATTACTGGATCATGCTCAGAATCATAAGCCATCCTATTAGATCATAGTTTTAAGAGTGATCCTAAGCCTAAGATCATTTTTAGAATCATAATCCAATTCCATACAGTTCCAAGCCTCCAGTACATACCTAGTAACATCATAAGTCACATAACTAAGGCCCACTATATAACCTTAGCTATTAGGTCATAATATAATATCTCCCTCTCAAAAGGTCTTATCCTTAAAGCCTATAGGCATATCTTTCCTTCCTTCCTTAATATTTTATAAGTTATAAGACTTATATCACATTAAATTATTTCTTATAATATTAGATCATATTAGGAAACTATAATATCCTTTTAAGAAGATTATTAAGCATATCATACTTATTAATAATATCAAATATTCTATACTAGCTAAGGGAGTAGATTTCAATAATAAAACAGTAGATATATCATATTCTTATTATTTCAAATAAAAACAATCTTACTATATAATAGAAAACAATAGCTGTTATATAGCGTATATAAAGCAGGATCACTCCTATAATAGTATTTTGATAGCATCTTTATATATACACTCTTATTATATCCAAACATCCAATTCTTACTGATTTCATTAATAATAAAACTTTTAGAGCAATACTATTATTTAGACTCCAAAGAAGAGAAAACTAAAGAAAATATCTTAGATATCCAAGATCAATTATCTAAGTTACAATCATAGCTCTCTTCAGCTCTAAACCGCTTATCTCATATCTACAAGCTTAAGAAGAAGGCTAAAGAGCAAAGCTCTAAATTGATTTATCAGGGTTTAAAGGAGTTGAATACTAAAGATAGGATTAATCTAGTCCCTATCCTAGAGGCATATAAGCATTATATAATATTAGATTTACAGTTCCTAGATGCTCTAAATAAGATAGATTAGTCTTCCTTAGGTTTAAGCAACAAGTTTATTGATTTGAGGTCTTTAGCCAGGCCGACTGGTTCCGAAGGAACTGTTATAGTATCGGGCAGTAATGGTTCAAATGATTAGCGGGTTCCTATATATTATCTTCAGATCCAAAGCCTTTCTATTTAATAAGATATTCATTTCACTTATTTTCCTATCTAGTATCCAATATTATCTCTACTTCCTATTCTTTTTCAACTACTTCCACTTATATTATTATATATTCCTTCATATTATTAGATACCTTGCTTAATAAGGAAATATAGAACATAGGGTATAACTATATATTCTTTAGTAATAAAAGTTCATAGTTGATATTGGAAATAGCCTTCTTAACTTTAAAAGATCTAAGTTTCTTAAAATCCAATTTATTGCTTGATTATATTATTATAATATTTGGAGAATTTTTACCTAATATATAGCATAAAAGGTATACCATATCTCCCTCTTTAAAGATTAATCCCTTTAATCTTTATTAATCTATATAGTATTTTATTCTATTATAGATGATTTAGAGTTATATATAGAGTTCTTTATATAATTATTATTTTTATATAGCATTAAGCATAGCCTTTTCTGATTTTGGTCCCTCTTAGCATAATAGATGAAATACTTCTAGTATAAATCTATAATTAGTATATATTAGCATGAGTTATATTGATTCAGAAACAGATATATTATAAGCTAGTTATATAATTGATAGGTATTTTACTCAATTATCTTAATAATAATTAATATAAGTATATAAGTATCCTTTAATAATCTGATTGATCTATTCTATTTATCCATCTGTTTATGAGTAATAGGCAATACTAAGTCTATATCTGGTTCTAAGATATCCTATTAATCCTTACTAAAATTTAAAGGCAAAGATTATTCCTCTATCAGAGATAATTTCCTCTAGTAAGCTATATAAGCTTACTACCACTCTATTAAAGTTATAAGCAAGATCTTCTACTAAGCTTACTTTAATATAGAGTATAAAATATAAGAACTTTATTAATCTTTTTATAATAACTTATATCAAGTTATAGGCTACTCCTATAAAGGATTCTACTAATAGGGATAGTTTAATAATAAAATCAAATAATATTAATTCTTATAATTATATAGGCACTGATAATGGTTATAACTCTTTATATAGTTTATATCTTGCTAGCTTAGTTTATCTATAAATAATATAGTCACTTATAACCTTCTGGACTACTTATTATAATCCTTTGAATCTATAGTATCTTTATATTTATTCTATAGTCTTTATAATTCCTTGGTAACTATAAATAAAGGATTTATATAATTCTTATATAATAATTTCTTAGAGTTCTTTAGGTATCCAGAGTTTCTTATTATATTTATAATATCTATCTTTTTATTTTATACCTTTAAGTACCTTTACTATATCTTCTAAGGAGTATACTTACTTAACTTATTTCAAGATAGGGTTAGCTGATATAACTCGATATATAGCGTTTAATTTCATCTATAGTATGCCTGATTTAGTCATTTAAAAGATTTATCCTTTATAATAAGGCTTTCCATCATTATAATCGCTTTATTGGCTTAGAGCATCTACTCTACTATTTTCAGATCCTTTATAATGAATGATTTTATAATTATAATCCATAAGGGTCTCTGTATAGCAGGTTTATTATATATTTAACTTCTATATAATAATAAAGTAAGAGATATTCTTATAATTAGTAAAAACCTTTATTTAATGATTATTTCCTTATAAATAATATAAGAATTTATTAAAAGCTTTAATAATAGCTATAAATTCCTTATTATAGATTGAATAATTGAATTCTACTCTATAAAGTTTCTTAGAGTAGAAGGCAACAGGTTATAATCTACCTTCATTATCTTATTATCCAATCTATACTCTAATAGCATAGTTTAAAGCATCAGTTTCAAGTTTTATAGATTTATCTAGATTATATATCACTAGTACAGATTCTTTACAGATTCATTTCTTAAGTTTTTCAAATACAGTATCTATATTAGATTTCCATAAGAATTTACAATCTTTCTTAATACATTTAATAAATAGCACAGCTATTTTACTATAATCACAGATAAACTTTCAATAATAGTTAATAAAGCCCAAAAACTCTTATATATTTATAATATTTTATAGCATTAGCCAGTCATATACTACAGTGATTTTTACTGATTCTATTTAAATTTCACCTGATAAAAAGATATATCCTAGGAAGGTAATCATTTACTTATAAAATTCACATTTTTCTGGTTCGATAAGAAGATTATTATCTTGGAGTAGTTATAATACCTTATAAATATATTCTCTATATTCTTCTTCCATTTAAGAGAAGATTAGGATATCATCTAGATAGACTACTATAAAGATATCCAAATATTCTTAAAGAATGTTATTAATTATACACTAGAATATTATAGGGGCATTGATTAAGCTAAAAGGTATTACCAGATACTTAAAAAGTCCAAACTTGGTTCTGAAAGCGGTTTTCTATTCATTGCCTTTCTTTATTCAAATCAAGTTATACACTCCTTTAAGGTCTAGAATAGTAAACCAGTTTATTCTATATAATCAATTACATAGTTTATTAATTAATAATAAGGGTATCTAATCCTTAATTATAACTATATTTAATAATTAGTAATCCATAACCAGTCATAGCTTACCATTCTTTTTTAATATAAATATAACAGAGTATCCTGCTTTGGATATAAATAATTAAATATATCCCTTTTTTAGTATTTTATCAAGGTACTCTTATAATATTTCAAGTTCCTTAGCATTTAGTATATAGATCTTAATAAAAGTAGGCTTCTTTCCATCTATAATCTGAATTTTATAGTCCTATTAATTATACAAGGGGAGCTTTATTTTAAGTTCTTTGCGAAATAGTTTAATATACTTATAGTATTCTTCCAGTATAGGTATAAGTTATTTTTCTATATCTAAGGGTGATTCATCCTTAGAGTGTTCTTATAGTTATTCTATTATTATCCTAAGGGTGGTAATAACCTATTAGATTTATTATTATTGATTATTATATTGTTTTTTGGTGTGATTTCCTAGTAGGAGGCCCTTCTCAATAGCTATAAAGCATACTTTCTTCACTTTGCCTATTATTATTGAATCTTTATAATTTCTTAGAGATAATATAATATCACTCTATTGCATCTAGCCTATCTTCTAATTAATCTATAGATTACTATCAAATAACTAGGGGTAGCCTAATACAAGTTTATATTCTCTAGTATCCATTATATTAAATATAGTATTATCTTAATATCCTTGGACTTTAAATTAGAGATAATTAGTCTTTTTATTAATCTATCCTCTATTATAGATAAAGATATTTCCTTCCAGGTTATATAAGGGGTATAGTTCTTCCTTATCATACTATAGCAGTTATATACGATTCATAGCTTTTAGTAATATATAATTGCTTATTACTCCATTATCCATTAAAGCATAGAAATAATATCCTATAATCTATATTTCTATCATTAATTTAAGCCTATTAATGCTTATTATATAGAGGGTCTTTTATAAGGGATCATGCTATAATCCTCTTATAGGCGATTTTACTTGTTTTTTGAGTTTCTGGGATTATATTCCTTATATAGTCTATTATAATTTGTTCTGTCTAAGCCTTAAGTGATTATATAGTATAGAGTTTAATTAGCTTGACTTCCTTTATAGGTTCAGAAGTTAAATTCTTATTTATAGAGGTTCTTTATTTCCTTATATATATATTTATTTTCTTCTATATATTATCTATACCGAGGTTTATTATAGTTGATCGCTATTATAGCTTCATACTAAGTTCTTCTTAGGATACTGTCTTCTAGTAGTTATCTTTTATACCATTATATCAGCTTCTATTGTAAGTGTATATTGCACTTAAGGTTGGTATAATTATATAAGTCCTTCTTTCCATAGTCTATGAGTTATGGTTTATTATATCCTAATTCGAGCTTTTCCTATTTATAGACCTTGTAATAGATAGACTTATAGTCTTTGTTTTTAGCTCCTTATCTGTATTCTTCTAGGGTCTTAGGGTGTGGTTCGAACATACCAATTCCAAAAGGTATAAAGTACTCAGCCTTATACCAATCAATGAATTAATCTCCTATAAGGATATTCTTGATTCCTTATACTCTTATATAATATAAGAAGAATTCATTCTGGATTTTTATTTTCTAATATTGAAAACAAGAGAAATCGATATATAACATCCAACTGATTTCGCTATGGAAAATATAATTAGGGTCTAGGAATGTATAATCATCTTTATATTTGCTATAGTTGGTTTTTAATATAAAGGCTCTTCCAAGGTGGTCTCCTAGGACAGGGATACCTAGGCCTTCTTCTAATATCCATTCATAAACATATTTAATAATTATAAATCAAAGGTTAACTCTATCCATATAGCTTAATACTTATATAAGTTTAATTACTGCTTCCCTAAGGTATTTATAGGCAGTACTTTTAGATGGTGGATATAATATAGTATAGTATTAAGTTATCCTAAGAGATTCTTTATTCTTGGATTCTAAAGAGCTAGAGTCCAAGCTATTACTTATTATTTTATCTTCAATCAGGGTGTTTTTATCATCCATAACAGGGATTACTTATCAGTCCAGAATCTCTTTGAAGTATTCTTCCTTATCTATATCTATATCCAGTTATTAATCCCATTATACAATACCAGATTAGATTAGTATAGTCCATAGCATTAATAACTATTAGGGTATAAGGTATCTATAGTTTCTAGATCATCCTCATCCCTATCCTCTTTATTCTATCATAGCCAGGGTTCATCTATTTATAGCTATAGTATATACACTTTATTATATATTAAGTACTAGTTTCCAAGATTTCTTATCTTTCTTAGGTTATTTATATTACTAGGAGATATATTTATATCCATTATAGTTATAATATTAGACTTTCAATATATCTCTTTTCTGGGTTGTATTAAGTTCTATTCTTTTAGGATTTAAAGTATATCTATAGGTAATAGATTCTTCTCTATATCTATCTTAATTAGACTGATATTATGGTTTTTATCCAAAATTACTCTATCCTAATCCTTTGATTTTCCTTTATTTATATTATACAAACTATCTATTATTAATCTTGATAGCCATTCTAATATACTTAGCTAAATTTTCAAATCTATCCTCCTTAAAGAGTTCATTCTTAACTTCTTCCTTAAGTCCGTTATAGAAGTATTCTATTAATATATTATCTTTTTAGGTGATCTATAAGATAATCTGTTTGAATTCTAAGGTATAGTCTAAGGCTGATCTATATTAGTATAGTAGTTTAAGTTTTTTAATTATAGCTCTCTCTTCATTTACTTATTCAAAGACTTCTTTGATTATATCTTTAAAGTTATTATATTTTTAAAAGATCTTTTTGGTTTTATTATCCTAGTCTTTTTCCTCCTTATTTATATAATCTCTTATAATAGATTCAAACCATTTAAGGGCAGCCCCCTCTATATATCCTACGGCATATAGGATTTTTATAGATTCCTCTTATAATTAATAGGGATAGAACTGGTGATAAGCTTTAAATTATATTAAGAATATTTAAAGTGATCCAGAATATCTAATAAAAGATCCTGGCTTATAAGGTTTAATGATTTTACTAAGGTCTTTCTATTTAGCTTATAACTTAACTTCAAGTTCCATATTCTTCTCACATAGAGCCTAAAGCTCAATAGCAAGTAAGGTAAGGGTTAATTAAGTAATACCTATAATGATTGATTAAGGCAGTTGGCGATATTGCTCAGGGTTATATAATAACCCACTAAACAAGAGTTATCAATATATAACATTTAATGAATTCCCAAGGGATAAACCTAACAAAAAGGGTTTATATTAATAGATAAATCAGGGCATTCTAAGCAATATATCTATTATATTAGTAATAGATATCAAGTATTATAATTAGAGGTCAAGTATTAGCATAGTAAGCAATAGTAAATAATATAATAAAATTAAAAGTATATTGATAACTATCTAAGCTATATCTAAAGAGTAAAAATTAAGGGCATATATATATATTATAGATCATGATTTAAGCTATGATCCTTATTATTAGATTATGCTTAGAATTATAAGCCATCCTATTGGATTATGGTTTTAAAAGTAATCCTAAGCCTAGGATCACCTTTAGAATCATGATCCAATTCTATACAGTTCCAAGCCTCTGGTATATACCTAGTGACATCACAAGTCACGTGACCGAGGCCCACCATACAACCTTGGCTATTAGGTCATGACAGATAAGCCCTTATTTTACTAGTCTAGCCTGATATAGCAGGTCAGGCTGCACGGGCTTTTTAGGTCTTATAGCAGGTCAGGCTGCTACCTTATAGCAGGTCTGGCTGCTAGGGCTATAGCAGGTTTAGCTGCTAAGCTATAATAGGTCTAGCTACTAATCTTATAACAGATCAGGCTGTTATATAAAACCCGCCTATTTTAATACTCCCTCTAGCAAGCTATATATATATAGCTAGCTTTTAATAGGGGGTTTTTACAGGTTTAATAGGCTTAGAAAGCCCTAAAAAACAGGGCCTATTAAAGCCTTAGTTAGCCCATCAGCAGGCATAGCCTTAGTTATAAGATAATTTATTTTAAATAGCCCACTAGCTGTCTCTTGCCTAATATAATGGAATTTTAGCAGGGTGTGCTTAGTTCAGGCATACTGATCAGGGTTCTTAGTATTACTTATAGAGGCTGTATTATCACAATACAGGTCTATAGGCTGCTGAAGAGGGATTTTTAGCTCTATAAAGAGCCCAGAGAGCCATTTTAGCTCTTTTATAGCCTCTACTAAAGCATCTGATTTAGCTTCTATAGTTAAGAGGGCTATAGTAGTCTGTCTCTTTGCCTTCCAGCAGATAGGCCCGCTTGCTAGCTTAAAGAGATACCTATAGGTGGATTTGCTAGTAGCTTTACAGCCTGCAAAATCACTATCTAAATAGCCTAGCAGCTGAAGAGCTAGTTGTTTAGCCTGTATAAGGTCTGAAGCCTTATAAAGGATAGCTAGTTCTTTAGAGCCTTTCAGGTATTTTAGAAGGTTCCTAGCTGCATTATAATGGTTGATATAGGCCTGTTACATATATCGAGAAAGCCACTGTATTGGAAAAGCTATATCAGGTCTGGAAAGAAGCATAAGGTACATTAAAGTCCCTATAATCTGCTGATAAGTCTGTTGTTCAGCAGAGGTAAGAACCTTTTTTAGGGGTTCTTTTAATGCTCTGGGTTGTAGGGGTATAGCTGTAGGGGTTGCATCTTGCAGCTGAAAGCGCTGAAGAGCCTCATCAATATACTGAGACTGGTGCAGCTATAGCTCCTTTTTAGCCCAGTTACAGCTGATTTGAACCCCTAAGAAGAAGGCTACAGGGCCTCTATCTTCTATAGCAAAAACCTTATTTAACAGGCGTTTTAGCTTGTTAATATAGGGTAGGTCCGGCCCTATAATAAGGCAGTCATCAATGTAGGTAATAATAAAGGTGTTAGTCTGAGCATTGATAAAGACAGCCGGGTCAGAGATTAAGGGTTGGAACCCTAGAGTAGCTAGCAGCTTAATTAGCTGCTATTGCCATTTATAAGGACCTTGCTTTAGCCTATATAGGGCCTTTTTTAGCAGGATAACCTGTTTTATAGCAGGGTTATAGCTAAGCTTGGCTAATAAAGCTGCTAAAGGCTGGTTTCCAGGGGTCTGGGTCTCTATAAAGGAAGACAGGCCTTCTGGAAATTCTATAAAAATATCCTCAGATAACTGGCTGTTTAAAAAAGCCCCTATAAAATCAATTTGCTTGATTTCCCAGTTATAAAAGGCTGCTAAAGCTAGTAAAATCCGCCAGGTGGAGGGAATACTAGTAGCTGCAAAGGTTTCAAAGTAGTCTTTTCCTTCAATTTGTATAAAACCCTTTATAACAAGCCTAGCCTTATATTTTAAGGGCTGATTTTATAAATCCTTCTTAAGCTTAAAAACAAGCCTATTTTTCAGGATTTTTCAGTCTTTTGGAACCTCTGAAAAAGGGATAAAATGCATGACTTTAGCTTGTAGAATTTGATGGAATTCACTATAAATAGCGCTAATCCACTGTTCCTTAGCAGGGTCTTCTAAGGCTTGTTTCCAGCCAGCAGGTTCTGAAGAAGCCTTAGCAGTGAATTTTGCCTTTAGCTTATAGCAGATATCTATAGGGTAGGCAAGATCTAGCTGCATAGGTTCAGAGTCTTCTGATAGCTGTTTAGGCTGTTTAGTAGGCTGTGATAATTGTGTTATAGGCTGTGATACAGGCTGTGGCAGCTGTTATAGCGGTTGTGGCAGCTGTTGTGGCGTCTGTAGTATAGGCTCTGGCAGTTGGATAGGTCTTTTGGCTTGATCAAGGGCTTGTAAATCGGTCAGATCCTTTAGGGTAGGTTGATCTGTTGATTTTGGCGGGGTGTAAAGCTCTTCTAATTCTCCCTCTAAGCTAAAAGGGCTCTGAAGATTGTGAAAATTGCCCTTTAGGCCCTGGCTTATAAGGCCTATTCCTTCTATAATACAAAGGAAAGAGGTCTTAATTACCTGCTGGCGGGAGGGTATATAGACCGAATAGACATTTTTACCTAGTATAACCAGTAGCCTGGCTGGTTCTGTTTTAGGGCTTAGTTTAGCGCCTTATTAGCGCTTCTTAGCAGGGATAATAATCTCATAGTATACTCCAATAGCTCTGTAGGCTGTTAAATTTGGTTTGTTAGCTGCTAGAGCTGGTTTTAGCTCTTATAAGAAGAGCTGTAACAGGCTGAGATCCCTGTTTGTAACCGCTGTATAGTTGATAAGGTTAATTATAGCAGGTAAAATAGCGGCCCAGAGAAAAAATAGCAGCTGGGCCCAGATTATAATAGCCCGTAGTCGGTCTAAAATAACCCTTATAGAGCGTTCTGGCAGGCTATTTTGCTTATGAATATAGGGGCTAGATGTGCTAAAATCGATGCCTTTGCCTGCTAGCCAGTCTTTTAGTAGTGCTGAGACCTCTTTTCCACTATCGAAATGCAGCTGTAGAGGGTATTTTTTATAGTGGGCTTTTAGTCCTTTAAATAGTCCCTTTATAGTAGAGAAGACAGTATAATCTTCCTTATTAGGTAGTAAAAGAACCGTTTGATAATGGGATTTTCTTTCTATTAAAATAAGCTCTGTAGAGAGCTTATTATAAGGGATTGGTTTTATCTGAAATGTGTCTCCCTCTATAACCTCTAGCACTTTTAGCGGGTCTGGAATCGGGTTTTTAGAGGGTCTGTGTACTGATTTAGCCTGTATATATGCTAAATAGAAGAAATCTGCTTCTTTTATAGCAGTAAAATCAGGTAAGCCCGCTGAAATTTTAGCGGTCTTCTTTAGCAGCTGTAGGCTAATATGGCTGAGATAGATGTGTTAAATTCCTGCTAGCTGTAGCAGCTTTTGGTAGCTAGTTTTAGCTGAAAGACCTGTATCTCCCTCTGTAACAGTGTTTTTAGAGGGTTCTAGAAGGGATATAGCATCTTCTAGTGGGTCTTGTGGCAGGCCTGAGTCTGGATTAGGGCTTTCTGGTGTGTATAGGCCTGAAATTTCAGGGCTTTTTGTTGGTTCCAGCAGCTGTTTAGCTGGTTTAGAGGGCTCAGTGAGGTCCTCATATATGCCAGGGGGGGGTTTGGAGGTGATTTCAACCGCTATTGGATAGCTATAATAGTGGTTGGAAGGCCCTGTAAATTCAGGTGTGGGCTTCCCTTTTTGCTGAAGGAAGAAGCTGTGTTTAGTGAAGTTTAGCAGTCCATAGCAGGTTCGGTCCATTGTAAATAGCTTCTCTCATAGAAGTGTACCGCTAGAAGTATAATGCTTTACCTCACTCACTATATTTATATCTATATCAGGGATATATAGTGTATTTTTCAGCTCTAGAGTGCTATAAGTCCTGGGTTCAAGCCCTATAAGCACTGTAAATACAGCTGTTCTAGATCCTTTTGGATAGATTGGACCGCCACCAGTTGTTATAGGCCTTGGTTTCTTACTGTAGGCGCTATAACTAGTAAAGAGGGTTCTGTTATTAATGATATGGCATGTTGAGCCAGTGTTGTATAGCAGGGCGTTCTTCAGATTGGCGTTATAATGAGTGCTATAAGCTGATTCTTCAGGCTCTATAGCTTCTAAACCTTCTATATTAGATTCAGAATCAGAGCTCCAGATGCTGGCTGCAGTATTCCAATCACCTATAGATAGGTTATAAGTGCCTATCATAAAGGAAGCTTTATCAGGTTCTTTGCTGCTAATAGCAGGCTTCTTTATCTTTTTATCCTTCTAAAAGGGCTTATAAGGCTGTTTTTCAGTGGATTTAGACGGTTTTTCCTTCTTTTTAAAGTCCTTATAGGTCTTTTTAAAAGGTTCCTTAGCTTCTCTAGCCCTATAAGAGCTAGCTTTTACAACTAAAGAGCTTTTGTCTTATAGCTCTTCTAGTAAGTCCGCTATAAGGAACTGTAAATTCAGGGCATCTAGTGAAGTGCCGAGCGCTGTATGAATCCTGATATTGTTCCTTTGGTGTTCAGCCTATTATGGGAAAGCTTCTTTTATAGTCTTCAGATACTGATTTATCTGATCTATGGGCTGTATAGTAACTAAAGCTAATTGTAGCTTAGCAAGTTGAGTATTGAATTCGCTATTAAATGCCTCTATAGAGCCTTTATAGCTGTTGAAGCTAAGCTTGTGAAAGGTGCTGTAGAGGGTTTTATGCTATAGGGTAGCACTGTGGCAGTATTGCTTATTCAGTATTTGATAAGCTTCTAGCGGTATTATAACCCAACTTATAGAGGCTTGTGGGTGCTGTGAGCAGCTGTTATGAAGTAATAGAAGCAAAATAGCCTGATAATGGTTGCTAAGGCTAAGGCTTATAGTGGGGTTTGAAAGAAAAGTAGGTAATCCAAGTGCCTATAACTGGATTGACAGGGCCTGAAGCTATTGGTTGTAGTTGTTAGGGCCCCTTAATCTATAAGCTTCTGGAAAGGCCTGTATTTTCTTGGATAGCTCTTTTAAAGCTAGGTCCCCTAGTATATTTGTAGGCTGTGCTGGCTGTAATAGCGATTGAGGTGGCTTAGGTTGAGGTTGTGGTGGTTCTTTAGTAGTCTCAGTAGCTATGGCCACTATAAATTGGGCCTGTAACTGTTGTAGTTGCTGTGTGAGCTCCTGTATCTGAGACCGAAGAGCTTGTAATTCTAATGAATTCTCTTCTATTGGAAGGTCCTGACCTGATATTTTCAGGGTCAGACTGCTATAGCTGGTGGTTATAGTGGTATAAAAGAAAAATAAGCTTTTAAAAATAAGCTTATAGCTGTATAACAGTGTTATAACAGCTGAAAGTGCCGGTTATAGCAGTGCTATATATGGCTGGGTCTTAATAAGAGCCCTGGAACTAGCCAATTGGCTAGAGGGGTGCCAGGCGTAAGGGTTGCCTGTCACGTGCTAGCTATAGTCGGGTTATAGCGTAGCCGGCACAGCGTCTTTGCTTAGTCAGCCGACTTCTATAGTCTTATATGGGCCTTTTGTAAAGTTGACTAGCAATTCGAGTGTTTAACCGTATTTGGCGTAGTCAGTAAAGCCGTGACCTGTAATTCCGTAAGTCCGAATTAGTAATCCATAAATCCGAAAGTGGGTCGTGCCGTAAGCTGTAGGTCTGATGTTCAACTCTTGTGTATGCAGTGTTTTTCGTGACTTCTGATTGGTGGGAAATGTGGGTCCGACTGGTCAGAGGAGGGGCGAAAAATCTGATGTGTAAAGAGGTTGAATACAGCAGGAAAAAGAGTCTTCTTTTTATAGTCTGGAATAACTATTCTTCTAGGCTTATAATCTATTGCTATTTGCAGTATAAAGTTATAACTAAAGCTAGTAGTGATAGCAGTGGAAGAAAGGCAGTGAATAGTTATCTAGAGTGAAGTCTATAGAAAAGAAGAAAGAAGTGATTGAATTATCGATAGAGAAAGAAAGCAGGATTCAACTAGGAATCCAGCTATCTTATATATCTAAATAATACTAGGATTATTTGGAATTATTTAAGAATTCCAAATAATATTTCTTTAGATTTCTAAGCATTCCAAATAATAAGAAAGGGAGGGGTATAAGGGATAAGCCCTTATTTTACTAGTCTAGCCTGATATAGCAGGTCAGGCTGCACGGGCTTTTTAGGTCTTATAGCAGGTCAGGCTGCTACCTTATAGCAGGTCTGGCTGCTAGGGCTATAGCAGGTTTAGCTGCTAAGCTATAGTAGGTCTAGCTACTAATCTTATAATAGGTCAGGCTGTTATATAAAACCCGCCTATTTTAACACTTATATATAGTTTAATAAATAGATTAAACACACCTCTCTTTATTAAAGTTAATTAAAAGATAACTATATTAATTATAGTTTTAAAGGGCTAGTCTATATAATAGATAAAGTATACCTAGATTATAGATATTATTATTAAATTTAAAGCTCTCCCTTTATTTTCTAAAAAATCCTAAATAATTCCTAGTAATTAATTAGATATTTTTTAGTTAATTCCTATATTAAAAATAGGATAATTAATTAATTCCTTAAATCTATTATTTTTTATTATAGCTTTATAGCTTTTTTAATTATTTTAAATTATATATCTATACTTAATTATATATAGCTATCTTATATTATTTAATTAATCTTAAATATAATATATTATTATATATATTATTTTTCTCTTATTAAAATAGCCTTATATATAGCTTTATATATAATCTTATATATAACCTTAAATAATATTAAATAATATTAAATAGCTTTAAATAGCCTTTTTTTATATAATTTAAATAGCTATAAAATTAATATATTATAATGTTATAAATTTATATCTTTATATATTAAATTAATATAGTACTAATAAATAAATATATCTTATTTATTAATATATTATTAAGGTATTTTATTATCTTAAACTTTTAGGTATTTTAAGGATTTTTAAACTAATTAAAAGATATATCTTTTAATTAATTATTTAAGTATACCTTATATAAAGACTATATTAATATATAATGAAGATTAAGGATTTTTTATTATTTAAAATAAATACTTTAAAGTATTATTAATATATTATTTAAATAATTATAATATATATTCTTTTATATAAATAATTAATTTATATATTATATATTATATTTATTTTAATATTTAAAAATATTAATTTAATAATTATAAATTATTCTTTTTAAATTCTTAAAAAAGGTTAAAATTATTAAAATTAAAAAATATATTAATTATTTTTAATTAATTAAAATATTATTTTTAACTAAATATTTAAATATATTATATTTAAATATCTGAATTAATAAATATTAGATATTTAATTAATATATAATATAATATAATAAAATAATAAAAGAAGATTAAAACTAAATAATATTAAATATTTTTATTTTTATTAAAATATTAATTAATTTATATAAATAATAAAATAAAATATAAAATATAAATAAAAAATATATATATTATAATTATAATTATAATATTATATATAAATTGTTCTTTATTACCCTTTCAAGTAATATACCTTATATCAAATCTAGCGTTTAGTTGTCAAAGGTGGTCGAAGGCAGGGAGGAGTGGCCGAGGGCCAGGTATGTCGACTAACAACAATATTTAAAGCTCTCTAGCCCTTGTTAAAATATTACTACACAGTCTCATCTGTTGACGACTCACGTTTCCATTCTTGGGAGTCAAGGGTTTAAGTATTTCCGCTGTCGACACGTCCTGTAGCATCACTTTGACCCTCTGAGCCCGTCTACTTCGCCGAATCTGAACAATATCAACTCTCATTCACTATGCGCCAGTTCCTGCCGAAGTTGGCATCGGCTGCGACTCTACGAAACGGCTTTCAATCTAGGCCAACAGCACTATTGCCTCCGATACACCTTTATAGGCGTCTTCTCCGCGCACATCGCAAGCATCTGCCCACAGAGATGAGAGTGTTAGGAAATGAGTATATCAAGGCTGAGTTCAGAGCCCACCGGAAAGTTGACAATCCTGTGCATATTGTACGCTGTCTTTGTTAATGCCTCCTGGGCCTTCTATTTTTTTATGTCTCCTTGCTAGGTAGACGCACTTAAGCGTATACTGACGTATTGCGTTTTCTCCTCATAGATTGGATTTCTCTCAGAATGGCAGACTTACGCTCAAGCTGTTGAGGGTGATTCATGGGTTGGCGACAAAATTGATCAGAGCAAGCTACAAAAAATGAGTGGTGAGTTTCACTCTGTCACCTTGACCCACATTCATTGAAGTCATGGGTTCATTCTTCAGATCAGATGAGCAGATTGCTCAGCTCTACGAGTTGATGCGAGCGATACAGAATCGCCATAAGGAGAATCAGTCCGAGTAGATTTATGATAACCACTACCCGGTTGTAAATACACAGTGATGGTTATTAATTCCACTCGACCGACTAATCAGTACCTGACCAGAAATGTTGGAGATATATAGTTCTCAACTATAGAAACATCTAGCGTGTACTCTCCAATGCCTCAGCGATCCAGCCTGCTTGGATTGCGTTGACCTTTTTTGCATAGTTCTTGTTCGTATAAACATGTTCTAGGAACATGATAGCCTCCGTCTTCTGCCCATGCATTACACTCGAAGGGTGAATTGCGACAACATGCTTGCCGCGTACTGTTACGAAACTTGCATCTGGGGCTAGCATGGCTGTCTTCATTGCGAATCCTCGAAGAAAACATTTTAGTAATACCTCTGCTCTGTCTGGATTCAGTGGGGAGAATGTTTGTGGATCTGGAGGTGGGGTCTCTGAGAGTAGCTTTTCCTTTAAACACATTCCTCGAAGTTGCCTGCGGATATTCAAGGCCTGCTTCATATTACGAATGTTCACCTTTCGCCTCCTGCACCATTCATTTCTATCAGAGGTTTCTGATGTATAGAGTTGCATAGCAGTAAGATAGGTCAAAATATCACCCTCTCGGCGTTGAAGCTCTTTACGGCAGACTTCTGTGTCGCCTGGCCCATCCTCAGAATGCAGTTGGAGAAATATATCATCGCCAGAAGTAAGGCACGAAAGAATGTCGATTACTTCAAGAACACAATCAAAGGCAGGCTCTGCAGCAGCAAGGAGAACAGCACCTAAAGGTGCAGATATGGGAAATCTAGCCATTTTCTCCCCAGAAGGCGTGATACAGCCATCATCATCTAACGCTCGTAGAAGGTGTAGATGTATGAGAGCCTTCTCAATAGATTCAGGCTCGGGGGCATCCATCAGTGGGAATGAGAGCACATCTTTTATGCCTCTGGCCTTCATAGTTAGGACCGCACTGAGTATGTCGTTCCGCAAAATCTCTGGCGGATCAGAAACCTGAAATTTTTCGAAAGCGTCCTCGGCATATAGTCTAAAGCATTTTCCTGGACCTTCACGACCAGCCCGACCAGATCTTTGCACAGCAGATGACTTGGAGATGGGCTTGGAGAGTAAAGATTCTATGCCAAGGCGTGGTCGGTATTGCTTTACCTTTGCCTTCCCGCAATCTACGACGTATTTCACGCCAGGAACGGTAACTGATGTCTCAGCAATGTTGGTTGCTAAGACAACTTTGCGCGTAAATAAAGATTTGAGTGGTTGGAATGCCTCCCGCTGAGCTTCTATGGACAGTTGCCCATATAGAGGTAAGACCTTGACTTTGGGTACATTAGACGCAAAACTCGCGGCATATTCTTCCAGCGATTTTTGAGCCGCTTCAATCTCTTCTTGGCCGGTAAGGAATACCAAAACATCTCCTGGGAGTGGCTCTTCAGTATGGATTTTGAGAATTCTTTTGAGGAGAGCATCTTGCAGGTCAGCAACTGGGCGAGGCTCATGCTCTATTTCCACAGGAAACTGACGTCCTTTGATTCGAAGTATCTGGACTCCACCAACTGCTGGCGCTACTTCCGTTAGTGGTGAGGGAACGTCGTCAAAAAAATTCCGAATCACCTCAACATCCGCTGTCGCGCTCATAATGATTATTTTTAACGGGATGCCCCCCCGCTCTGCTTGTTTTTCGGTTGAAATTTGCTTCAGAAATCCAACGAGAAGATCAACGTCGAGGCTCCGTTCATGGATTTCATCGACAACAACGGCGCTGTACCTTCGCAGAAATGGGTCTCTCAGTAGCTCTTGAAGTAATGTCCCTTCAGTAAGGAATTTTATTTTTGATCCTCGGGGAACCTGGTGATCGAATCGAACAGAATAGCCAACGAGTCCGTCTGATCTGCCTGTTCCGAGTGGTGTACCAGCCTCCTGAGAGACACGATGAGCCAAGGTAGTTGCAGCAACACGCCTTGGCTGTGTAATCGCAATCATGCCGCCAACTGCAACTTCCTCCTGACATCCAGCCAGTTTGACCTTAAAAGGTCTACACCAAGGTTCTTGGTATAGAAACTGGGGGACCTGGGTACTTTTGCCGGATCCGGTCTCTCCAACAATAACTAGTACGTTGCTGTTTGGGTTTCGGGCAGCTGATTGAATCTCAAACCTGTGTTGCCATATTGGCAGCTGCTTGCGACTTTTGAGTAGGCCAACATTTACGGTGACCTTAACGTTGTGTGATCTGCAGCGCTGATCATTCTTGTTCGACGATGTTGACTGCTCCGCAACACTATGTATTTCTTTTTTAACCTGCTGTAGAGTTGGTTTGAAGTCGGGAGCTTGAGGTAGCGGGACTACTCTTGGCTTGGGTTTGCTTGGAGCAAGATAGCCTTCCAGTGAGATGGTTCTGCTGCCAATTTTTAATGTATTCGAAGACTGGCACATCTTCCTTCTTTTAGAAAAATTCCCAGTATCGTTTCGAGCAGCCATTTTTCAGGCCTAAGTCTGTCTGAGGTTGATGAAGAAATTATGATAGAGATTATTTAGAAATACATTTATAGAAAAACTCTTTTTTTCTTTATATAATATATAATATATAATATATAATAAAATAAATAAAATAAATAAATAAATAAAATAAATAAAATAAATAAATAAATAAATAAAATAAATAAAATAAATAAAATAAATAAAATAAATAAAATAAATAAAATAAATAAAATAAATAAAATAAATAAAATAAATAAAATAAATAAAATAAATAAAATAAATAAAATAAATAAAATAAATAAAATAAATAAAATAAATAAAATAAATAAAATAAATAAAATAAATAAAATAAATAAAATAAATAAAATAAATAAAATAAATAAAATAAATAAAATAAATAAAATAAATAAAATAAATAAAATAAATAAAATAAATAAAATAAATAAAATAAAATAAATAAAATAAATAAAATAAATAAAATAAATAAAATAAATAAAATAAATAAAATAAATAAAATAAATAAAATAAATAAAATAAATAAAATAAATAAAATAAAATAAATAAAATAAATATTTTATTTATAATTAAGCTTTTATATAATTATTATAAAATAATTTCTTTTATTATTTAGAAAGATATATTAATTATAAGAAATATATTAATATAATATATATTTTATAATTAATGTTTAATTAAATTCTTTTTTTTAAAGATATATTTTATATAAATATTATAATATAAGATTTTATATATTATATTTTAATTAATCTAAATATAATTAATTAAAAAATCCTGATTATATTTAGGATAAAGGAGATAATCTAGTATCTTAGCTTGCTAGTAAAGCGTGCTGGAGGCGGGGTATATATAGATACTGGAATCCCTGCTGTGGCGTTTTTATAGCTATATAATTGGCTACTAACCTCTGTTTAGGTAGCGCTTAATAATCATACAGGGGTTGGATTGTACAGCACCCTCAATTCATATTCAGAGAGTTGTAGCATCGCCATTGCATTTATTGCATCACACGCAGGTTGATTGCCCTAAATTGCCCCGCGATAATGTTTGCTGAACAAGAGCATCAACTTCATCCTATCGTTCAGGAATCCGTCCTGCACAACTCCAAGGTACGCGTACTCGCCCAAGCAAGGCCATTTTCTCAAAAGATTCGTTCGTACACCTGATGAACTAATCCTTCCTTGTAGACATTATCCAATCTTCACAGCCTTACCGCCTCACTCTTTGGCGTCACTGCTGGAATCCTCGGTCTCGAGTCTTACTATGGGTTTCTGATATACTTCCTTCTCTCCATAGCTACAACACTACTCTTCTATACATTTCAAGTGGCTCCTGGATCCTTTGTTGAGGGCCGCCGCATGTTTGATACGGGGCGTTACTTTCACAGTACACTTGAACTATGGACTAGCGGATTGTTCAGCGGGCTCTCTGGCTTTATACTCACTTGGACGCTTTTCTATGGCTTGATGAGAGCATAATGGAGTCATTCTTGTGATGACTGACCTGAGTTGCCTAATGTTACAAGGACAAAGCAAGAGGGTTGTCGTCAGGATGTGGCATCGTCATTGAGAGCCCAATTATTCAACGATTATGCATTGATTATTTGTAAATACTCAATTAGGCGCATCCATTCTCTCCTCAATCCGAGATCTCAGTAATTTTACCAACAAATCCCCCTAGCCCGGACTTGCCCCCTTCCATGATAAAAACTTTGGAGCCCAGTTCAATCCATTCCTTATTATGAAGTAGCTTTAAAGACACATTAGTCCCGTTACCAATAGCCGTGTAGTCGTTTTCTGTACTGGCAGTTTTCCTCTCATGGACTTCGAATCCTCCACCATCGTGAGTTGTTGTAGAATTATTCCTGCAACATTGCAGCTGTTGGTATACCCGCAAAACACGGGCTGTAGCTCGGATACTTGCAACAAACACGTTCACAAAAGATCCAATCACAAGATATTGCACAGCAATATCATTAAATGTGGCGGTAAAGCTACTCGCAGCCTGTAACGAGAGGTCATTTTGTATCATATGCTTTGTCGGTATTGCAATTATCATGCCCCTTCGAATACGGGGAAACTCAAAACAAGTCCCTGAATTCTTGCCATCAGTATGAAATATGACTCCAATTGACCCTGCCTGGCCACCTTCCAAAGTCCTCACTGGCAGCCTGAGATTTCGAATGCTCACAATGTGCCCAGTATGCCACTCAATGGCAACAGGAAGAGCGTCAACGGCAGTTTTCAATGTTATGTGTGACAGATCAAGAGATGATGGTTGAGAAATCGGCAGGTGGCAATCACCATGGGAGAGAGGCTGATTCGCTTGGCTGGATTTATGAGAGCCGTTATTATCTAAAGGAAATGGCCCAACCACAATTTTGTCTCCCACCGAAAAACAACCAAAGCGTGCATGGCCGGAAACAACGATACCTGGTCTAGAGCAACTTTTGGCACACGTTGACATCGAATTATACGCCGAGGGCAAGTCAAAGGTATCCTCAACATGAAACACGCATTTGGGTTGCTTCGGACTCAAGGACAGGCCCAAAAAGTCGTGAGCCGTTGGTGACGGAGGCAATGGCAATACTTGAAGAAGGGCATGAACAAGGCCGATACCGATACCCTTCAGAGCACTTGTCAATACAATGGGGACATAGCTTGTCAAAGCATGGCTTGAAGTAATGTTATCCACGAAGGCCTGAACTTTGATACTATCTTGCCCTGGTATTTGACCCAGTTCGATATGCTGTGTCTGGTCAGGCTGAAGGATCTTGGGTATCCGTCCCGCGTCTTTAATGACGGCTAAAACTTTAACCAGGATCTTCTGCAAATTCACCTTGGAAGCCAAATCCAGCTTTGTAATGACAATGACAATAGGGACATTTAGCTTGAGTGACAGAGTCAAATGAGCGTTGACGAGGTCAACACCAGGATCAATACCCCAACGCCCAGCATGGGCCGAGGGCATCTCCGTGTAGTCACCAGGCGACATAGCAACATCGTCTGCCGCAATGCAGAGAATACTCCAATGGGGGGCCCAATTCATTAATCCGCGTAGAACAGTGCGTCGGTATCTTGGATGCCCTCCACAATCAGACACAAACACAAGCCGCCCATTTTCAGAGCAGTCATGTATGTCAACCCATGATCCTATATTGCCACGCAAAGAGTTCATGATGATATTGTCCTTGTAGCCAATGAGCTCTTGGGCAATGGAACTAGTGACACCTGAGGTCATCTCGTGTCTGTGCCTGAGAAGGCTGAGTCGACTCTTGCCACGGCCATTATCCAATGCTCCAGTGATCAGAGTTCCCAGTAGACTTGACTTTCCTGATGTAGTTGGGCCTGTCAAAGTTACCCTCAGTTGAGGCGTCAACGAACTTGTAGAGGCTGTCTCTGAAACGTTATTTGGGCAAGCATCTCTTGCAACACCTTCAGAACCAGGTTTGATATAATTATCATCCCGCAACCCAATATTCGGCGATACAAAAGCCTCAGCGACCCAGAGCTTACCACGTCTAGACAAGTAGGTTGGTATTGTGGTAGCCTGGTCGACAAGTTCGGCACATTCTATCCATTCGCAGTCCCCAACAAATACCTTGCGAACAACATCTACATAGCACCCAAGACTTGCAGCCATGATCCGTAGAGTGTTTACACTTTCATCTATCTCATCCTTCGTGAGCCCAACAAGGCAGCCATCATCAGAAACACCTATCTCATATAAGGCACCCCGTGACTCCTCGAGTCCTGGCACAAGGGTACTAAGTCGCACAAAGGATTCGCGATTAACGTTTTCGTCAGGCAACAGAGCCATAGACGACTCTTTAGAGCTAGATGCGTGGTACGGGGAAGATTGTTGAAGCCGCCAAAGTAGTTGAGTCGTGAGGCTTTGTAGCCGTTGCTGACGAGACTGGCCAGATGCTGTCAGAGTTGGAGTGGTTACTGTCACAGCCTGAGCTTCATAAGACTGTCCTAGATGGCAGACTTCAACATTGGTACTCATGTATGTAAACTTCCGCCTTGGCCTTAACAAAAGATGAAGCTTATACTCGATAGGGCCCTCTTGTGGCTCTGCTTGCAATTTTGTAAGACCATATTCTGACAACAGGCCAGGCTGGTATTCAACTGCTAGAGTGGTGGAGTTATTATTCGATATAAATTGATTTACACCGTCTGAAACAGCCCAGGGAGATGATACCAATGGCGGGTTAGGGTCGTAGGTGAATATAGAAGCCATAATGTATGCTGGTATCACACAACGCACGTTGAATCGAAGGGTGTTCTTTTCGTGGCTCCAAGGAAATTATAGCTGAGCAAGCCCTGCCGCTACAGTAATAATTCCAGACAAAGTGTAGCTGATCCGAAGTACCATAAGAGCGAGATTGCCACACATAAGCCGAGATTGTGCGAAGGCACAGAGGAGATGGAAGAACACTGCAGAATAAATGCCAACGCTCTGATTTGCCTTAATATAGCTGTGAATACACTTTTTGATGGTGTGGATGGGATTGTCGTATTGGCAGAGAAGGCGACTATATGAAGTTGAAGCCGTCTAATAGTGACACATTGTGCGCAGGACTGTGACTCGAAGGCCGTTGGACTGGGCCGACTACGGAACATGTATGACTGGTTGGCCCCGAACGGGGCTTCATATATGCATGTTGTACCTATGGATGATGTAAAGGACTAAAACGGTTATTTTGGCAGCACAACTAAAGGGGAGAAGCAAGGTTACTAGAGCACCATATCCAGTTGTACAGTGAGGTAAAATAATATCAGTGACAACACCAAAATCAACTAGATTGTATATATTACAGAACGAATAAAAAGACTTCTTATTCAGCTATATTATAAGCTATAAAACAATTTTTAGTTTTAAGGTTTAAACTAGCTGTTTAATAATTAAAGAAATAATAGTTGTTTTAATATTAAGCTTTTATATAATATATAATAGTATACGCTTATATTTATATAAGATAGATCTATCTTTTATATTATAATTATAAGCTTAAGAGATTTATAATATATTTAAATATAATTAATAATATTTAATTTATATTATATTAAGAAATCTTAAGTTTAAATCTCTTAATTAATATCTAGTTTATAAATATATTAAAGATAAATTAAAGATATATAATAATATATAATTAAGATTCTAAATATTAAAATAGTTTTAAAATAAGGATTCTTAAAATAATAAAAGGGTATATAAGATATATAATAATATATATTTATATTTATATAAGATAGATTTATCTTTTATATTATAATGATAAATTTAAAAGAATTATAATATATATAAATATAATTAATAATTTATAACTTTTATTATATTAAAAGATTTTAAGTTTAAATCCTTTTATTAATATTTAATCTATAAATATATTATAGCTTTTAAATAATATAATTAAAAAGATATAATATATTATATTTCTTATATATATTATTAAATTAGTATTTTTAATAATAGCTAGTACTTTTATTATTAATATAATAAATATATTATTTATAAAGCCTTTAAACTAATATTAAATTATAACTTAAGCATTAACCTTATAATAGAATTAAATATTTAAATATTTAATTATAATATATAATTTAAAAGATTGTTAATTATTAAAGCTTTATTAGCTTTTTATATTTAAAAAGATTAAAGAAAAAGAGATTTAACTTAAATATAAATCTTATTATTAATGAATTAATTAAAGCTATATAATCCTATTTAACTATATCTAAAATTCTTTTTATAATTTTTATATTTTTATTTATAATTATCTAGAATTAATAATAACTTTTATTTATTTTATTATTAAAGGATTATTTTTATTATTAAAAATCTTATTAAATCTTATAATTTATTAAAAATTATAATAATTTAAATAATTTTTAATTAAAAAGATCAAAAATTATTAATCTTATTAAATTATAATATTATAAAAATATTAATAATAAAAAGAAAAATTAATAATCTTATTTAAGCTTTTTAAATAAGCTTTAAATATTTAAAAAAAAAGAAATATTAAATTAATTTAATCCTTAAATATATAAAAAATAAATATAAATCTTTTTAATTAAATAAGATATAAAATTATATTAAAATTAAAAAAAGAATTAAAAGAATTAAAAAAAAATATTTTCTAAAATAAAATAAAGTTTATATAAAAAACTCTATTAATTAAATAATTAAGATTTATAATACCTTTAAAAAACCTTAATAATATAATTATTAATCCCTTATAAAATTCTATTTATATTTATTTAATTTAAAAGCTTATTATATAAAAATAATTAAAAAAGAATTAATTATATAATATCTTATTAAATTAAAGCTAGAGTTATAAATGTATATTTATTTTTATAAAGAAGCCTTTTTTAAGAATTAAGATAAGATAATATAAAAGATAAAAAGGTTTTAATATTATTTAAAAACCTAGAAAAAAAGAAATTAAAATCTATAAAAAAGACTAAATAAATAATAAAAATAAGGCTTTTAATAATATATTAAAAGGGTTTTTTTAAAGATTATAGGATAAATAAAATTATAATAAAAATCAATTAAATTAAACTAATATATAATTAATAATAATTCTATATTAAAAAGACTTTTATTAAAACTAAAAAGGCTGTAAAAATAATAAGAATAATTATTTTTATAAAAGAAATAATTAAAATAATAATTAAAAAGATAAAGAAGATAATTAAATAAACTATTTTATTATTATAATCTATTATATATATAATAAAAAGAATTATCTTATATTAAATTATTTTAATTAAATTATTAATATTATTAAAATAAAAAAAGGAAATAAATTAAAATAATCCCTTAATTTTAATTAAAAAATTGTTATTAAAATAATAATCTATTTTTATATATTAATAATAATAAAAAGATAAATATTAATTAAAATATATATAAGTCTAGATATATATATTAAATTAAATCTTATTAATAAAATATTTGTTAAAATAAATAAATTATAATATATATTAATAAAGAATTTATTAAAGCTTTAAATAATAAATAAATTAAGAATTTAAATATATAATATATAGAAAATCCTATATATTATAATAAATTTAAGAAAAATTAAATAAAGTTTTATTTAAATATACCTTAATAATAATTAAGATCTATAAATAAAAGATAACTTAATATTATTAAGGTTAATCTATTTATAAGATCTTTAGATTTATTTAAATATTTATAATAGATGTTAATAATTTAATTAAGAATAAAAAAGAATTAAAATCTTATAATCCCATAAATTTATATAAATCTATAAAAATAAAATAATAATCTTCTTAATTATCTACCTTTTAAAATTATTATTATTAATAAATAAAGATTAAATAAATTAAATAAAAAAAAAGGGAATTATCCTAAAATTTATAATATTATTTAAATATATTTTAAATAGATTTAATAAATATATTATTATTTCAAAAAACTATAAATTATATAATTAATCTATTTTTAAATATTATTTCTTTTTATAATATAATCTATCCCTTATTATAAAAAGAATTAAAAAAGTTTTATATTTATTTAAATAAGAATCTAAAAAAAGAATAAATTTATTTATTTAAAAGCTTAATAAAAGTATTAATTTTATTTATTTTAAAAAAGAATAAATCCTTATAATTATATATAAATTATAAAAATCTTAATAAAGTTATAAAAAAGAATTATTATATATTATCTCTTATTTTAAAGATTTTAAATTAAATTATAAATATATAATTCTTTATAAAAATTAATATAAAGAATATATATTATTAAATCTAGATTTAAAAAAAGGAATAAATAGAAAATAGTATTTTAAATCTATTATAATTATTATAAAAATCTAGTTATATTCTTTAAATTAATTAATACATTAATAATATTTTAATATAATATATATTATTTATTTAAATAATATTTTAATCTTTTTTAAAATAAAAAAAGAATATATAGAATATATTAATTAAATCCTAAAAAAACTATAAATAATAAAGCTTTTTATAAATCTAAAAATATATTATTTTTATTAAATAAAGATAGATTCTTTAGGATTTATTTTATTTAAAGAAAGGATTTTAATAAATCCTTAATATATTATAATTATTTTAGAATAATAATAATTAAGAATCTATTAAGAAATATAAATATTCCTAGGCTTTTATAATTTTTATAAAAGGTTTAATTATAAATATTCTAGAATTATAATAATAAGAATTATATTATAATAAATTAATAAAAATAAATAATATTTAATTATCTTTTAATTAAAGAAATTTATTAAAATAAAGATAAATTATAAAATACTTAATTAAGAAATATTTATTATTATTTATTTATTTAAATATTACTAAAGATATATTATCAAAATAATAAAATAAATAAAGATTTTAATTAATTATTAAAATCTTTAATTCTTTATAAATTAAATTAAATTATTAAAAATATATATATATATATAGTATTAATACTATATAATGTTATTATTGAATATTAATTAAGGAAATCTAATTATATAAATAGATTATTAAGAAAACTAGATTATAAAAATAAAGCCTTATTAAATAATAATTTACTCTTTATATTATATAATAGGATAATTAAATCTATTAAAATATTAATAAATACTTAAAAAAATAAAAGTAAAGGGCTTTTAAATCTAATTAGATTAATTAAATAAATAAAATAGATTATTAATAAAAAATAATAAATACCTATATATATAGCTTAAATAATTCTTTATATAAAGATTATATTTAATAAATAAGTTTTAATCCTTTTAATAGTATTTATTAAAAATATATAAAATAAAGATAAAAAGATATTAAAATAAAAAACTATATTAATAAAATTAAAAATTAAAAAAAAAGATATTATATAATTTATAAATATATAAAGCTTAATTAAGTATTAAAATTATATCTATATCTTTAAAAAGATTTTATTAAAAAATAAATTATTATAACTTTATTATAAGAATCCTTATATAGGATATTTTAATATAAATTAAATTCTTAAACATTTATCATATAAATTCTATTAATATTTTATAAATTAAAAGATTAAGGAATATATTATTAATTATAATATTTATTAAAAAATAATATTATAATATTATTATTTATATAAATACTTTAATTCCTTATTAATCTTAAATTAATCTTAAAAAGAAATATTTATAAACTTTATTATAGGATTTTTATTTATTATATTTAATAAAAAAGATATAAATATAACCCTAATAATTATAAATTAATATATAAAGTATTATTTATATTTTTTAATAAATATAATTATTATTATAATAGATCTTATAAGATTATTTTATTAAAGATAAAATTAAAATATAAGATATTAAAAAGTATTATATTAAATAAAGACTTTATTTTTATAAATAAGTTTTAATTAAAACTTTATTATATATTTTAAATAAAAAGAAGGCTTTTAATAATATTTTATCCTTAAATTAATAAATAAATTAAATATATAAATTAAATACTAGAATATTATTTATATTATTTTATAATAAAAGAATAAATAATATAAATAAATTTCTTTTAAATAATATAATTTATTTATAATTTAATTATCTTTATAATAATTATTATCTCTTTTAATAAAGTATTATTTAAATATAAATTAAGCTTTTTAAATATTAAAAATAATATTATAAAAAAAGAGATATTAATAATATAAAATTAATTAAAGAAATTAATAAAAATATAAGAAATATTATTAAAGTATTAATAATAAATAATTAAAAGTTAAATAAAAAACTATAATAAATTATATATACTTTTAATACTTTAAAAAAAGAATATAATTATATTAAATATAAAGAATTTATAATTAAAGATAAAAAAGAAAATTAATATTAAGATTTATTAATTTATTTTAAATTTTATAAAAGATTAACATATAAATATATTAATTAATATTATTTAAATAATATTTATAGATTTATAATATCTTTTATATTAATCTATGAAAGCTATAAATATAATAAATAAAAGATATTAATAATAATTTATTAATATTAGAATTAAAAAAAGATTAAATAAAAGATTAAGAAAATTAAGGATTAATTAAAAATTAAAAAAGAATTATATTATTTAATTAAATAATTAAGCTAGCCTTTTAAATATAATTAATAGATCTTAGTTAATAAAATAAATATTTTAAAGCTAATAAAAAAATTTAAAAAGAATTAAATAAAAAGAAAGTATAAGCTAGATAAAGGTATAATATAATAGAATAAAAATATTATAGAATTATAATTATAAATAAAAAAATTTAAAAATTATATATTAGAAAATAATTTTTAATTTATATCTTTTAATCTATTATAAATAAATAATAAAATAAAAAAAGGATATAAATAATATAATAAAAATCCTTTTATTATAAAATAAAATCTAAAAATTAATAGCTTAATAAAAATCTAATAATAATCTAATTATATTTATTTAAATCTAAAGGGTTATATAGCTTAAAGCTTATTATTAAGCTTAATAAAGTATAAAGGGTTTATATTAATTAACTTAATAAAAATAATATAAGTAATATATTTAATATACTATTAAAATATAAAGCTAGTATTTATTTAAATAAGATAAAGGCTTTATATTATCTTTTATTTAATTAAATTAATCTTATATAGGATCTTAAGATATATTTATTAAGCTTAAATAATTTATTATAAAATTAATATTAAAATCTAAATAAAATATTTATATATTTATTTAAATATTTTATTATTTTTAAAAATAAAATTATTAAATAATTAATAATATTTAATAGGCCTTCTTTTTCTTTTTATAAGCTTTATTAATTATAATATAAATTTTAATAGGATTAATAATTTTAAATAATTAATAATATATAATCTTAATTAATTTAAAAGCTAGATTAATCTTTAATAATATATTAATAATTTATTAAATAAAAATATTAATAAAAATAAAAAAGGCCTTATTATGAAAGCCTTTCTTCTTTTTATTTTAAATAATATATAGCCTTAATATTATAATTAGAAAATTAAATATATTATTTAATTTATAAATATTATTTAATATAAAGATTATAAATTTAAATAATATCAAATTATTAATAAAACCCCTTTAAATATTATTATTCTATTTATTATTAATAGGTATTATTCTTATTATTATATTATTAATAATATATTAATTTAATATTAATAAATAAGTATTAAAGTATTATTATTTTATTAAGCTTAATAACTCTTTTTATTATTTTAATATTAATTATTATAATTATTTTTATATAATATATATATTATATATATTATATAATAATTAATTTAATATAATTTAATTACTTTATAGCTATATAGGTTTAGATAATAGATCTTTAAAAGATATAATAATATAAGAAAAGATAATAAAATAATAATAAAATAAAAAAGATAAATAAAAGAGATATAATAAAAGATATAATTATAAATAAAAACAAATATAATAAATTTAAGTTTTAAGAAAATAAAAATTCTAAAATTCTAAAATAATAATAATAGGGAAAATCTATTATAAGGTAATAGATATATAATTAAGGTATTAGGATATTATTTTTAAAAGAAGAGATAATTATAATAGGATTAAATACTTAAATAGCTAATTATAATATATAACCTAAAGGATTATTAATTATTAAAGCTTTATTAGCCTTTTATATTTAAAAGGTATAAAAGAAAAGAGATTTAATTTAAGTATAAGTCTTATTATTAATTAATTACTTAAAGCTATACAATTCTATTTAATTATACCTAGAATTCTCTTTATAAACCTAAGCTTATAATATAGCCTTTTCTTTATTTTATATTATATATTTTAAGGTCATATTTACTTTATTAGCTTAAATCTATTAATTATTATATTAAAGGGTTTTTATATTAAATTAAAATTAAAATTTTAATCTTTTCTATAAGTATTATTAAATATAATAAGCTAGTCTTAAAAAGGCTTAAATAATACCTAGTATCTCTATTATTAATATAATAAATATACTATCTATTATATAAATAATTAAAGATAGTATATAAATATATAACAGAAAATATATTAATAATATTATTAATATTATTAATATAGCTATTTATAAAGCCTTTTAACTAATATTAGATTATAGTTTAAGCTTTAATTTAAGCCTATAATAATTAGTATTAAATTAAATAATAATATATAATATTAAAATAATTTTATTATTTATATTAAATCTTATATAATATTAATAATCTCTTTTATTTTAAAATAAAAACCTTATTTTTAATTTTAAAGTATTTTTTATAAATAATAATATTATTCTTTATATTTAATATATAATATATCTTATCTTTATAATTTATAATTTATATTAAATTAATATATTAAATATAATACTTATATATTTATTTAATTAAAGCTTTATAATTATAAATTAATAAAGCTAGCTTTAATAATTAAATTATTTTTAATATTAATATTAAATTTATCTTTTTTTTAAATAAATATATAATAAATTTATATATAAAATTAATTTATTATCATTAGATAATTTAGACTTTTATAATAATTTATTTATTAATATTAATATTATTTTATAATATAATTAATATTATAAATAATCCTTAATAATTTATATTATAATTTGCAGTATAAAGTTATAACTAAAGCTAGTAGCGATAGCAGTGGAAGAAAGGCAGCAAATAATTATCCAGAGTGAAGTCTGTAGAAAAGAAGAAAGAAGTGATTAAATTGCTGATAGAGAAAGAAAGCAGGATTCAACTAGGAATCTAGCTATCTTATATATCTAAATAATACTAGGATTATTTAAAATTATTTAAGAATTCCAAATAATATTTCTTTAGATTTATAAGCATTCCAAATAATAAGAAAGGGAGAGGTATAAGGGATAAGCCCTTATTTTACTAGTCTAGCCTGATATAGCAGGTCAGGCTGCACGGGCTTTTTAGGTCTTATAGCAGGTCAGGCTGCTACCTTATAGCAGGTCTGGCTGCTAGGGCTATAGCAGGTTTAGCTGCTAAGCTGTAATAGATCTAGCTATTAGTCTTATAATAGATTAGGCTGTTATATAAAACCCACTTATTTTAACAATTTATTATCTTTATTATCTTTATTATCTTTATTATCTTTATTATCTTTATTATATAATCCTTATTCTTTCTAAAAGAAAATTATTAAATATTATTATAAATAAGACTTCTTTTATTTATTTATTTATTTATTTATTTATTTATTTATTCATTTATTTATTTATTTATTTATATAAATACTTTAAAAAGATAGTATATTTAATTAATATTGTTTTAATAGTTATTATTATATTCTTTTTATAGAATATTAATATTAATATTATAATTATATCTTTAAAAATAAAAATAAAAATAAAACTATATTTAAAGCTTTAAATAATATTAAGAATATTAATATATTATATTAATAGAATTTATATATTTATAATAGGATTATAAGATATAAGTAATATTTATTTTAAATAGTATATAATCTTTAGGTATATACTATCTCTTAGTTTACTTTTATTATTATAATATAGATAAAGTAAGTAAAAGTCTTTTATAATAATAATACTTAAATATAATTATTCTTATCCTGCTTAATTATTATAAATTAAATCTATTATTATAATATTATAAAAAAAAGAGGTAATTATTTATATAATTTATTATAAGATTAATATAAGAAGAAATTATAAAGCCTTATATATATATTAAAGATATTATATTTTAAAGGATTTTATATTTTTTAATTAGCTTTTAAATAAAATAAATAAATAAAAGATTATAGCTTTAAAAGTATTTATTTATACTTTTATAACTAGAATTTAAAAGAATATTATTTTAAACTTTTTAATATATAAGAAAGATATATAAGATTATTATTATATTTTAAATATAGCTTTATATATAATATATTTTATTATAAAATTTTATATCTTTATTTTCTTAAATAATTAATAAAATAGCTTTAAATAATAAATAATAAAATAAATAAAAATATATTTCTATAAATATATTAAAATTATTTAAAATATCTTTTAATTTATTAAATATATCTTTTTTATATATATTTAATCTTTTATTATTTTTAGGATTTTATAGTATTTAAAATATTTATATTTAAAGTATTTAATATTTAATATAAATAAAACTATAATTCTTTTTAAATATTTTAATAATTATATATAAATAAATAAAAGAAAAGATTATTATAATATATTTAAATTATTTAAATTTAAATAAAAGATAAATTATATTTATTTATATATATTTATTAATAAAACCTATTATTTAAGATTTAAGATAATATTTATAGCTTTTTATTTAGCTTTAAAAAAATAAATAAAGAATACCTTTATTATTATAATATTATTATTAAATTTAATAATATTATATATAACTATAAAAAGCCTTTTATATATTAAATTAATAAAGAATCTTTATCTTTTTTTAATAATTAATAAGAATATTTCTTTTTAATTATAAATATAATAATTCTTTATAAAAATAAAGCTTATTAAAGCTTAACTTTATAAAAATAATACTATTATAAGTTTTAGATTATATTAATCTTTTATAATTATTTAATATAGTTATTAATAAGCCTTATAAATAAATATTCTATTAAATTATAAACTATTATATTAAATAATATAGATTCAAAAAGCAAATTATATAAAAAATAATAAATAAATATATTAAAATAATATTTACTATTATTAAAGCTTATTAATAATTTTTTAATAAACTAGATTTTATAAAAATAATCTTTTTAAATTATTATATTAATATTAATATTTAATTTAATAATATTTAAAATTTATTTATTAAAATAAAAGATATTTTTTTTATAAACTTAATTTTATAAAATAAAGAAATATATAAAAAGCCTTTTATAAAGTTTAAAAATATTATTATAATACTTTATAATAAATTAATTTAAATATTAAATATAAGTTTTTAAAGTTATTATTTATAATAATTAAAAAGATTAATTATAAAATTATAATATTAAAAATTTATTTATAAATAATCTTAAAATAGTTTTAATTTTTAATTTTTATCTTTATATATATATAATTATATTATATAATTTAAAAAGAATTAAAATTAAAATATTTTATAATATATAGCTTTATTTAATTATATTTTATTAATTATAATATATATATATAAAAGGATATATTAAAGTATTATTATTAGATTTAATAAAATAATATAATACTTAAGATTTTAATTTTTAAAATTAAATAATTAAATAAAGAATAATTTATTTAATTATATAAAGAAATTATAATTATTTTTAAAAATTATATTTTCTTAATTAATTAATTAATTAATAATATTATTTTTATAATCTTATATAAGATAATATAAATATTAATATAATTAATTTAAGCTTTTATTTATTATAATTTAAATAAATAATTAATAAAAATATTGTAATTTATAGTATAAGGTTATAACTAAAGCTAGTAGCTATAGTAGTGGAAGAAAAGCAGCGAATAATTATCCAGAGTGAATTCTGAAGAAAAGAAAAAAGAAATGATTATATTACCGATATAGCAGGTCGGGCTGCCCAAGCATCTTAGGTCTTACAGCAGGTCTGGCTGCTATATAAAAAACCCACTTATTTTTAACAAAAAAGAATTATATTTTAAAAATAAATAATGTAATTTATAATATATATTAATATTATTATCTGTTATTATATATATTAAAAAAGATTATTTATAATTATTATTAAAAATTATAAATAAATAAATTATTAAATATAGTTATTAATAAAATAATAAAATAATAAATAAATAATAAATATAAGATTTTTAAAGATAATATATAAGTAATAAAACTCCAAATCAATAGTTATAACTAATTGTTTATAACACTATTACTTAATACGAGCTAGGCGCTCCCTATTCATTCTTGTAGCATCGTCTACTGCATCGCTCTGTAAAAGGCGTTAGCTGGCGAGAACGACTCGCTTGAAAGCTCAGATTGAACGCAATGCTTACCTTGTTCATGATTCTGTCGATCTGCTTGTTTTGTGCGTTAACCTCTTGCCCAATCGCCCTCCCTACCATATTCATCATCCTGACCTGCCCCGCAAGTTCGTCGATCCCCTCGTCAATCTGATCCTCCAGCTCATCCGCACCTTCTTCGTCATCCAGGTTGAACTTCCCATAATCTTTCTTGTGATTCTGCCGTGGGCGTGCAATAGTGTCAATATCTCGCATGTTGGTCTCCATACGCTGATTCGCAGCAAACCCATCGCGGCGAGTGGTTTCTCTTTGATCCCGCTCCATTCGATGACGATTGATTACGCTCTCATCTGCTCTCGCCTGACGCTGTTTGGATGTGAATGGATTTCCCACATGAACAGCAAACATGCTACCATTGAGCGTTTTTAGCTCAGCAGCCCTATCCTGAGCTACCTTGTTTTGGTTGGCAGCAAGGTCAAGATTCTTCTCTGTATTATGTAAACGTTCACCCTGAGCACCAAGTCGGGCTAGGGTGGCGCGCCCAACTTCGTTGGCTTGTCGAGCCATCTGAACTGATCGTGACACTGAAGACACGCTTTCTTGTTGTACTTGCCTCTTCTCCATGAGAATATCCTGAACGTCTGCTTCTTCTCGTTCTTCGGCCGTGAGCTCGCGCTGGTCACCATAGCCACCGTAAGAACCCCCACCAGCGCCGGACTGTCTGTAAGAGGCGCCAGGGGTCGATTTAGATACAAGCCCCTGTTGTTGTTCATATTTTTCTTGAGCGCCAGCGAATAGAGCATCCCGATTATTATCCAAATCCTCATCGTTCGGTTGACCAAAGCCACCATATCCACTAGGACCTCTGAGCCCGGTAGATTGATTACTTGGATGAACTAGACCAGACTGACTGTCGTATTTGTTTGAGCCATATCCCCCCCCTGATCCATATCGGTCATTACCATACCCTGATGAGGGAGGAGTTGTGTAGCCGCGGGCATTTGATACTGGTGGAGGTGGACCGCCATGTGAGCTACCAGCTTGAGCTACAGACCCCTGAGGATTGATGTTAAGGGGCTGTCCTTGAGCTGGTCGATGTGCGCTCATGTTTGCGTACTTTGTTTGATCGGCATAGGGGTCATTGCTACCTTGTTGGGCATAGGGATTCTCTGATGGCGGTAAGCCAGTAGCCTTCTTCCGGCTTCCAAAAAGTGAGCTACGATTCATATCTTCGCCATCATCATTCTTTTTCCCGAATCCGAACTTTTTCATCTTGCAAAGTAGATTCGATCACAGGAAGATCTGGAAATATTAGCAGTGAGAGCAGAAGCGACCGTGTTGAGCAGATAGGTGTGAATGGGGATAGTATGGCGGAGTTGGGTGTATAGCCTGTAGTAGTTTAGGTGGATAAAAACATAAAGATACTCTAACCTAGTAAAGCAGAGATTATAAAACCAATTTAATAGATTGATTATTATTATTATTATTATTATTATTATTATTATTATTATTATTATTATTATTATTATTATTATTATTATTATTATTATTATTATTATTATTATTATTATTATTATTATTATTATTATTATTATTATTATTATTATTATTATTATTTATTTTTTTATTTAATTAATTTAGCTTTATGAATTAAATTTATAATTAATAAAAATAATATATTTTTTAAGCTTTTTATTAAAATAAAGTATTTAATTTTATTTATAATATTAAATAAAAGATTAATTTTTTTTTATTATTAAATAAAAGAATATTAATTTAATTTATATATTATTATAATTAATATATTAATAATAAAGATTTATAAAACTTATATTATAAATAAAATATTATTAAATAAGATTATTATATATAAATAAAAAAAAGTTTATTTTTGATTTAAATAATTAATAAATATTATTTTTAAATCTTTAATTTTTATAATATTTAAATAAATAATTAAAAAGGGTTTTATAATTAAAGAAAATAAAAAGATAATTATTAATATTATAAAAATTATTAATTCTTTTAAGCTTTTTTTTATTAAAACTTATTATCTTATATTTTAAAAATTTTTAAAAATTAATTTAATAATTTTAATTTTAAATTAAATAATAATAATCTTTTTAAAAACAAATTTATTAAGTAATAAAAATAAAGATTTTATAAAAGAAAGAATTATATTTAAATCTTATTAAAATATACTTATATTAAGAACTTTTCCAGATTAAAATTTATTTCTTTTTATTAAAATCTTATTAAATAAATTAATATAAATCCTTTTAATATTATTTATTTATTTTTATTTAATTATAATTTTATAATTTTAATTATTTTAATTATTTTAATTATTTTAATTATTTTAATTATTTTAATTATTTTAATTATTTTTTATAATAATATTTTTAATATTTATTATATTTATTTATATAAATTTTATATAAATTTTATTTTTAAAATTAATTATATTTATTTATATAAAGTTTATATAAATTTTATTTTTAAATTTAATTATATTTATTTATATAAATGTTATATAAATTTTATTTTTAAAATTAATTATATTTATAATATATTTATTAAGATTAATAATTCTTTTAAATATTTTAATAAAGAAAAAATAATATATATAATAATATATTATACTTAAGGTTAATTAAATAATTAAAGATAGCTATATATAATTAAATATAAATATAAGACTTAAAATAATTAAAAAAAGTTATAAAGCTATAATAAATAAGAATAGACTTAAGGGGTTAATTAATTATCTTATTTTTAATCTAAGAATTAATTAGAAAATATTTAATTAATTATTAGGAATTATTTAAGAGTTTTAAAAAGATAAAAAAAGAAGCTTTAAATTTAATAATAATAATACTTATAATCTAGATATATTTTATTTACTTATATAAACTAGCTTTTAAGGGCTATAATTAATATAGCTATCCTTTAATTATTTTTAATAAAAGGGATATATTTAATCTATATATTAAAACCCTTTTAATATATATTAAAGATATTTTTATTATTAATTATATTAATATTTATAATTATATTAATATTTATAATTATATTAATATTTATGATTATATTAATATTTATAATTATATTAACATTTATAATTATATTAATATTTATAATTATATTAATATTTATAATTATATTAAGCTAATTTAATTATATAAATATTTTATTATTAAATTATTAAATAAATTATTTCTTTCTTTTAATCTATTTATAATTAAGTATTTCTTTTATATTAAATCCCTTTAAATCCCTTAATATCCTTAAAATCTTTAACTTTAATACTATCTTAGATAAAGGTAATATTATAGATTATATTTAAGCTTTATAATATTTTAATCTATTAAACTAGATTATATTATTAATAAATACTTTAAAAGATACTTTAATTATATTTTTAATCTATTATAAAATCCTTTTTATAATTAGCTTTATAAAATAAAATAAGATATAATTATTAAAGTATTTAATATAAGATATATATCTTTTAATAAAAAAAGTATTATTAAGATATTTAATCATCTTAATAATTATTATTCTTTTTATAATATTTAATTATTATAAAAATAGTTTTTTAATACATTTAATTATAAACTCTTTCTTATATTTAATTAATTATATAAAAGGGATATAATATAAAAAGTATTAGATTATATTTTATATTTTTAAATCTTTTCTTTTTAATAGACTTCTTATTTTCTTATTTAAAAGGTATTATTATTTATTAAATAATTAATAATTATTTAATTAATTATTATTTATAAAAGTTAAGGCTTATTAATATTTGATAAATATTATATCTTTATTATTTAAAAGGTTTTATTATTTAAAAGGTTTTATTATATAATATTCTTATTAATATTATATATTAATTATTCTTTAAATATAAGCTATTTTTTAAGCTTTTTAAAAAAAAATCAATAAATTAGATTTATTAATATATACTAGTTTTATATAAATAAAAATATTTAATCTTATAATCGTTTTTATAATAAAAATATAAATAAATTAATAATTTTTTAAATAGATTTAATTAATTAACATTTAAGGATTCTTTTTTTAAAGGCTTTTTATTTAAGTATAATTATTAAATTATTAATAATAGATTTTAAATAATAATTTTAATATTTTATAAAAGATAATATTTTAATTTTATTAATAAATTTAAATATTAATATAATAATCCTAATAATTAAATTAATAGATATATTAAAAATTAAATATAAAGCTTTTTTATATTTAAATTTATTTATTAATCTTTAAATAATTACTTTAATAAATAATAATAGCTTTTATAATCTAATTATTTAAATAAAAGATAATACTTTAATCTTTTTAAATAATAGAATTAAATAATTAAATTTTAATATAAAGAAAACTCTAATCTTTTTAAATATTATAATATAATATAATTATTAATTAAGAAAGATATAATATCTTTTAAATAAATAAAATATAAAGCTTTATTAATAAATTAATTATAGATTTATTAATTATTAAGATCTTTTAAAATAATTTAATTAAAATTCTTAAAATATTTTAAAATTATTAATTTATTAATAATAAGATATATTAAGGTATTATATATCCTTTTAATATAGATTATTATAATATAGATTTATTTATTAAAAAGATATTAATCTTTTAATAATAAAATAAAAAAGATATTAAAAAAGATATTAAATATCTTATTTTAGAATAATATAATTCTTTTGAAATCTTTATTAATCTAATAATAATAAAATTAATATTTAATTAATCCTTTAATTATAAGATAAATCTAAAAGAATAATAAATATTTATATTTTTAATTATAAATCTATTTTATATATAAAATTATAAGAAATAAAAAATTAAATAAAAGATTTAATTTATAAAGTATTTATTTTTAAATATATATATAATATTAG